>OZ014522.1:570803441-572080941 GCA_963966055.1 Lathyrus aphaca
AATGCACATTATTCGAGGACTTTACATGTAGTAATGGGGCTAAGGGACAAGGTGGGATAAACAAAAAAAGGAAAACAAAGGTGTAATAGGCTCACATTAAGTGTTATTCTTTTCATCATTATGTATTTGTGTTTTTGATACATTAAAGGATTGGACACCACTTTGTTCAAGATTTCCAGTTTCTCTCCTCAAATGAATTGTGGAGGGTATTTCACAATATGTTTCAACTGGATCTTCTCAATGAGGAGTGTGTAACACGGTGGGAGAACTGACTTTAGTTATGTTGCGGATAGCAAGAGTCGCCACCGACTTTTATTTTATCCAAAGGAAAGGGCATAAAAGAACATGAAAGACCTTAAAAGATTTTTGAGTTCGGGGGGTAGGTTATGTAAAGGGAAGGTGTTAGCACCCTTTACATCCATGGTTATCCATGGGCTCTTAGTTACTTAGCTCACTTTAAACTGTTTTGAGAAGTGTAGTGTGTGATTAAAAATTTTCTTAAGTACTTTATAATGACCCTTGTATGGATATATATAAAGACTTTGTTTTTAAAATTTGTTTGAAAAATGTGAAGTGTAATGAAGTATTTTGATGAAAAGTGAACAAGTACTTAAGAGGAACCTACCCTAATTTGAATCTTTACTGTTCTTAAATGTTCTTTCAATGGTAAGACTATCCCTATTATTAAGGAATAGGTAGTCATTACCTTGGATGTTATAAGGGACATGTGAAGGGTCATCTGTGTTTAGGCAACTGTAAGGTGTCTTAGCAATACGAAGGGTCTTATCATCTTATATTCGAAGGGACAAGATCTTTTACCGTAGGCAACATCGAAGGGACTTGATCTTATAATCTTTAAAGGGACTTGATGATATTTCATGCGAAGGGACTTTGCTTTTTAGACACCTTACTTGACCTTTTTATTTAGGCAACATGAGGGATAACCTTAGGAAGTGAGATGGCGATCAAAGATCGACTTACTTGTGTGCGTGTATAGGTTCATATATTTATCTTATTAAGTTAGTGATTTCTAAATTAATTTTAAAGTACAAATATGTTATCACTCCCTATATTTACTAACCATGGCAATATAAACATTTATAGATAATAAAATAAGGACAGAAACAAAACCTACAACTATTACAAGGCTTTCGCATTTACATAAATATAGAAACGATTAAATAATAAGCATATAAATAAATAAAAAGGGTTAGTAATAAAACAATTATAAGAAAAAGAGGTTAGCACAAATATACAAAACATATATAAATTAAATAAACAAATTTTAAGAATTTTTGAGATGAAAATAAAATAATAAAGATAATAATAAACCATATACTAATTTATTTACAAAATAAAGCATGATTAATTATTTAATTAGAAAAATTTATTAAGTTTAATATTTAAACAAAATAATTAAGGTTTTAAAAAAATTAGGGTTTTAGAAATTAGGGTTTTAGAAATTTTAGAAAATAGAATTAGGGTTTACATATTTAAAATATTAATTAATTTATTTACAAATATTTTAGAAACATAAATTTTGAAATAAAGAAAATCATTGATTTTTATTTGTTAAAAAGAAAATTGGAATAATGTTAACAATGTTAATTATATTTAAATAATGTTAATACTATTAATTATATATATTAAAACATAAAACAATTAGTGAAATAATAAAAAAAAACAAAAAAAAAACTTACCTGCTGGAGCCTGGGGTCGAACCCAGGTCTCCCAGCCACCATCACCAGCATCCAACCAACTGAGCTGCGTGTGCAGCGTGAATATAGGATGAACAATAATAATAATAATATAATAAACCTGTTAAACAAATGAATTTTAAGCAAAAAATGAACGACCAAGGGATCGAACCCTGGTCATTGTACATCACAAGCGTACACAGCTTCCACTAGGCCATCAGCGTTTTGATGTCATGTATCCTGTAACAAAAAATATATTTTAAACAAGAATTTCAAATTCCAGAAACGCGCCAAACTTCATCTCCTAGCTCCGTCCGTCCAGTTAGGCTATACCTACAGTTTGTCCGTCACTAGAAGTTTTAGTGACGGATCTTCGTCGTCACTATAGCACTTGCGCATTAAAACATAGAAAACACAGACAATAAACCTATTTGAATTGCCCAGATCGATTACATGAAGGCCATTGATCCCGAATCTACCACTAATTTGGATTAAAATCGGCTATTAGGTGAATTCCCAATTCACGATTTTCTTAGAACCCTAACATGGCAACTCTTCGATTCTGTGTCAAAACTCAAATTAAAGTATACAAAAACAATCATTAGTTTAATACAAACGTGAAACAACAACCAAATACCATTTATATTGCTCAAAGATATGAAAACGAAAAAATTCATAAAAGTTCAAGAACTTTGATTCGGTTTGATCAATTCTTGGGGTTTGAGATGCATATGGCTATTGCTACATGATCAGTGATGTTCAAGGAAGAGATTGGTGTCCTTAATTCACATGAAAAACCACAAATTATTAGAATCCGAATTTCAAATTTTTGATGAATTTTAAAATTATAAAACTTATCCTTGAGGCTCTGAATTCGTGTATGATGTATTGCTATGTGTTGTATATATATATATATATATATATCATACAATGGAATTAGGTCAAGAGATTAATCAAGCTTGTGGATTTTTGGACCTTGTGAGATTGAAAAAAGATATGATCTTAAAACTTGAATATTCTTTGATCTAGCCTTGCTATTTTGGTATGATTTAAAATATTCTAGTGTCAATCAAGTTTAAATGGATTTTAAGACCCTCTAGAATCAAAATCTTTTCCAAATATATGACTTTTATATTTTATTTTAATTTAATTTGTATTTTAATAAATAAAATTCAAATAAATATCAAATAAAATATAAAAAAATTAGGAAATGTGTGGGTTGGGTCGTGCTTGATGATTTTGTAAAGATTGGATGGCAATTTGGTGGGCTCATTTAGTAAAAATTGGTTTTAAGGCTCTATTTGCTTCATAAACTTCCCAAATATTTCCCAACTTTGCAAGGGCACAAATCCTTCAATTTTAATGCTATGAAGGTGTTCTTGGACATTTTGGAAAGCTTAAAGAGTCCTCTAACCAACCTCTTTGGTCTAATGTCCATATCTTTTACCATTCTCAAGTTATGCTCTTTGGAAGTTGTTGACTTTTTGTTGACTTTTAAAAGGACCTATAATGTCTTAGCTCATACCTTCCAAATGAAGCATTTTTGGGCTTGGCTTGTGAGACACAAAGTTGTAGAGAATTCAATTTCCTTCAAAATGAGCTTTGGATGGAAATTTTTTGATGAAGCATGTGAAAGTTATGGCTGGTCAAAGTTCAGTTGACTTTTCCTATGAAAACCCTAATTTAGAAACTCCTGATTCTTGATGATCTGAAATCTCCTTGATGAATCATGATCAACCCATGATCAAATGATGAATTTTACTTCATATACTTGATGTTGGAAAAAAATCATGAAGTTTGACTTTGGTTTGACCACAGTTGACCTCAGTTTGACTTTTTGACTGCCTTGCCTGATTTTAACCCTTCTGATCATCTGACTGAGCAAATCTTTTAGGAAAATCTTGAAACTTGACATGGGGATTCATGAACACATATAGGATGTTATGAAGCTAAATTGAAGTCTTGTAAGTCCATTTAGCCTGATGAAAGTCAAAACCCTAGTTTAAGATGCATTGCTTAGGAGGATGCATTGTCTGAGGGAATTGTCAAACTTTTTGACTAATTGTAAACTTTGTGAACTTCATGAGATGTCTTGTGAACCTTGTGAACTTTGTGAACCTCTTAGTACACAATTTCTTGTCTTGTGGAGGGCAAATTTTGGGGTGCAACAAAGTGAATTCTCAAAAAATTCTTTTTATATCTTTTTTCAAGACTTTTTCAGTGTTTTTTTTCTTCTTTTTTTATGTCTCTTTTCTCATTTTCGTTTTTTTTTCGAATGCACTCACTCACTATTATTTTCAGTGTCTCAACCCCAAACTTAGACTTGTTACACAGATTAGAAAATTTCTAACACCCATCTAAGCAGGGTAGGGAAGTGTTTAGGCTTATGGTTTGTAGCATGCGGTTTAATAACAACAAAGGGAACCTGGCTCAAAGGGGGATAACAAAGGATACATATAAAGGTATGCTTCAAAGGCTCGGGGATAATAGAAATAAAATGCCTCAGTGTGTGTAGGTGTTCAATAGCAATTCAACAGATATATGCGGAAGTAAAAGAGACTATTACATACCCGACACTCTCACAATGTGTTTGTGTTTGGCTTTTTAACTTCTCACCATGTGGGACATACTGTCAATTTCCAAGGTGATTTCGGTGTAATGTGGTGTCATTTCGCCTCAGATGCGCAATACTCAGGTCTTGGTCCAGTGTCGGAAATCAGGTCCAATCTTTCGTTCAGCAACACCTTCTTGCGGGGTCTCCTTCAAACATGTCAGGGTTGTATCTTTTCACCCACCTAACACCAGTTGTCCTAGTCACCTAGCCTCAATAAAACAAATATGTAACATACATAGATATCAAACATACTGAATCAAAACAAACAATTGAAACAAAACAACAAAATAGATAATAAGTAAATAAACTAACACCCCCACACTTGAACTATACAATGTCCTCACTGTTTGAGAACAAGTACGAGAGGGGACTCATAAATCCTATTGAGGAAGGGGAGGAGGAAAGTGCAATATCATTTGCTGCATCATATGATACATATCATCCATAACATTTCCCTGTCTCGTCTGCTCTTCTTCTTGGCGCGCCTGTTCTCCCCAGATTTCACCTATCTTACCATGCAGCCACAACCACTGGTCTGGTGTGATTGGTGATGGTCTGACTCCTAAATGACCGGTCTTGGGGTGCGGAGGAATAGTTTGTTCCGGTTCAGGCTCTGTCTGATAATCTCCTTAATCATTTGTACCTGCAAGAGCATTCACATCATCGTCTTCGTCTGAAGCAAAGTCATTACAATCCTTATATACCCATTTAGCAACCTCAAAAATAATAATTCGAGAAGGATCAAATAAAGCAATTATAAACTTGTTTCGGATCATAACAACATAATGATCATGTTCTACCTGAATCATACCTTGTTGGACTAGATTGGTCATATCCAACTTTACCTTTCCTGCCATGGGGCTTTCGTTAGAATCTGTGTGGTAGCTAAAATGTTCAGCTATTTGTGTTATCATGCCACCAATCGAGATTCCTCCATGTGTTTCCCGTTCCACTCATCCAAGATAATTGGCTGTGAAAGCAGCAACGTTCAGCAAACTCTGAGTTGCCATAGCCTGCAAAAAAAATTCTCTTTGTGTTGCAACACCTGTGTTATCTCCGCGGCCAAATAATGTGTAAGTCGTTCCATTCTATTCCATACGAAATCATGTGTTCGGAATGTGAGATGCCTTAGCGACTTTTGACACATATTTGATGATGACAGTGATATTCGCCCAGAATTGCCTGAATTTATCAAAGGCATAGACAACCGCAAGCAACTCCTTTTTGGTAGTTACGTAGTTTATCTGTGTGGGGTTCAAAACATGACTAGCATAATAAATAACATGTAAAAGTTTATCTCTTCGTTGTCCCAAAACAGCCCCTACTGAAATGTTGCTTGCATCATACATGATCTCAAACGGAAGACACCAATCAGGGGCAATAATAATGGGTGCCGACACCAATTTATTTTTCAATGTCTCAAATGCATAAGCATAATCTTTATCAAACATAAAAACCCTATCCTTAACCAACAAGGTAGTTAGAGGCTTGGCTATCTTAAAAAAGACTCTTATGAACCGACGGTAGAAACCAACATGTCCTAAGAAACTTCTTATACCTTTTTCATTTACCGGAGGTGGGAGCTTTGATATTACCTCCACTTTGGCTTTGTCAACTTCGATCCCATTATGGGATATCTTATGACCCAAAACAATACCTCCGCGCACCATGAAATGGAACTTATCCCAGTTGAGGATTAAGTTGCTCTCCCGACATCTTCCTAAAACAAGAGAAAGGTTAGTTAAACAGTTATCAAAGGATGAGCCAAATACCGAAAATTCTTCCATGAAGACTTCCATATGCTTCTCAAGCATTTCGGAAAAGATGGAAGTCATGCATTTTTGAAATGTGGCTGGAGCATTACATAGCCCGAATTGCATTCTTCTATAAGAAAAAACACCATATGGACATGTGAAAGCCGTCTTCTATTGATCTTCTAGAGCAACCGCAATTTGGTTGTACCCGAAGTAACCATCTAATAAACAATAGTAGTCATGACCCTCTAACCACTCCAACATTTGATCAATGAATGGTAGAGGAAAGTGGTTTTTCCTTGTAAAGAGATTCAACCTTTGGTAGTCAATACACACACGTCACCCTGTGACCGTCCTTGTAGGAATTAACATATATTTTTTCATTTTTTATGAATGTGGTTCCTCCTTTCTTTGGCACCACATGGACCGGATTCACTCACGAATTATTAGATATTGGGTAAATGAGACTGACATCAAACAAATTCACAACTTCTTTTCTTACCACTTCTTTCATGGCCGGTTTGAGTCTTCGTTGAGGTTTGACAATTGGTTTATGGCCATCCTTCATGAGTATCTTATGCATGCAAACCGTAGGACTAATGCCTTTCAAATCCTTAATCTTCCAACCAAGATCACTCTTGTAATTTTTTAGGACATCAATCAACTTTTCTTCTTGGAGACTCTTTAAACTAGAGCTAATGATGGCAGGGCATTTTTCTTCGGTGTCGAGGAAGACATACTTGAGATTCTCCAGAAGTTACTTCAACCTCGTTCCTTTTTTTGTTTCTTCACTCCCCTCCACCAACTGAGGTTGTTTTAGATCCTCCCACCGGTGTGGTCGGGATTCCTTCCAAGGAGGTTGCACTTCCATCATGGCTAACACTTCCACATCAGCTTCATTAACTTCCTTGTCATCTTCAAAAATTGACATTCTCAACACTTTTTCTAGAGGTAACTCAGATACTCTTTCAAAATGTTCACCCTTAACTACTTGATTGAGTGCTTGTATGTTACTACTTGTGCCAAAATCTTCTTTGTGTTTCATAGTGTTCCTCACATCAATTTTCAACTCTTCATCATAAACCTTCAATGTCAAGGTGCCCCTTACATGTCATTTAAAACTCCATAGGTCTCCAAAAATGGTCTTCCAAGAATTAGCGGAATCTTTTCGTCTTCTGGCATCTTAAGTATAAAAAAATCCACTGGGAACACAAATCTATCCATTTTCACAAGAATATCTTGGACTACCCCATAAGGTCATTTCACTAAGTGATATGCAAACTGAAGTCTCATCTGAGTGTCTTATACCGTACCTATACCTAATTTTCTATAAATAGAAAGTGGCACGAGACTAATGCTTGCTCCCAATTCAATAAAAGCACTTTTGGATGATCTGTCTCTAATAGTTCATGGCATTATAACAACGCCTAGATCTTTCTTCTTCACAGAAATCTTCATACCCTGCAAAATAGCATTACATGTTTCGGTTAGAATAATCGGCTCCATGTCAATGTTTCTCTTCTTTGAGATAATATCCTTCATGAAATTTTCATATGTAGGCCTTTTCTCTAGTGCTTCCAAGAATGGGATGTTCAATTCAAGCTTTTTGAACATCTCAATAAACTTTTAAAAATTCTTCTCTTGCTGCCCCTTTTTCTTATTTCTAGGAGGATACGAGAGCTTAATCATCAATTTTGGCTCAACAACTTTCACTTTGACTACCGGTTTAGGTATCATCACTTCTTCTTCAACTACCTTATTTTCTTTGATCTCTAACTCAACTTCAAGCATTTGATCTTCAAATTCAGAATCTTTCTCAACATCATTTGATTTCTTATTTCTCGTAGTTACCGCATTAACATGATTATGGTCTTTCAAATTAGTAACAGTTGTGCTCGGGAGAGCACCTGGTGCCTGAGAACTTGCAAGTTGTTGGGAAATTTGACTCATCTGAACTTCAAGGATTTTTTTTATCAAAGCGCATGTGTTCCTAAGGTTTCTTTTTGTTTCTTCTTGAAATTGGGAGCTTTGAGCGACCATTTTTTCGACGACAATTTCCCAATCAGCTTTTCTTGGCGCCTGGTTTTGATATTGTTGTTGAGGTTATCAATATTGTTGTTGGTATTGTTGTTGTTGATATGGTTGATAAGGTTGATGTTGTGGGGCTTGAGCTTGATTCTGAGCATTTCCTTGTTGATCCTTCCAGGAGAAATTTGGATGATTTTTCCACCCTGGATTATATGTGTTAGAGTAAGGATTATTCTGCCTCAAGAAGTTTATTGCTTCAAAATGTTCTTGTGTTACTACACAATGCATAGCAAAATTGGGTCCCCCCACAAATCTTACAGTTAGCTACTTGGACCGGTTGCACCTATGCTACAGTCTGAGGATCAAGATTCATATTTTTAAGCCTTCTTTCAACCCATGTCGCAATCTGATCTTCCATCTTAACAACATACTCAGTAAGCTTTAAATCCATATTTTCTTTAGGTTGATTCACCGTTCAATCATATATATCCAAGTGTTCATTCACAAAATAGCTTCAATGATTTTCTTGATGCTAGAGGCTATTGAGAAAATTGTGGAGCCACTTGCAGTCGTGTCAATAAGTTGTCTGATCTTTCTCCTAAGACCATTCACAAAATTTTGCATTTTCTCAGTCGCGTCCATATTATGAGTATGACACGCGACCAAGCATCTCTTGAATCTCTTGTATGCATCTCCCAATGATTCCCCCTCTTTCTTTTTAAAATTCACTATATCATACATCTTACGCATGTATATAGAAGTAGAGAAATATTCATTAAGGAATGTGTTTCCATCTCTTGCCAAGCGGTGATACTTCCAGCTAGAAAGGAGTAAAACCATTCTTCAGTGTCACCAGTCAGGGTGAAAGGAAACATAACAGTCTCTTTGCTTCCTCAGAATTTCCCTCTATTTTCAACGATGTTGTAGTTGTAAGAAATCTTTGTAGATACTTGTTTGCATCTTCATTGATCCTTCCCGAGAAAGGCTTGCTTTCCAACTGAAGAATAGTTGAAGGGTTCAATTAAAAATGAGCAACATTCACTGGTTGGTTCACAATGGTCATCCAATTCGGTGGAGCATTTGCTCCTCCATAGTCACTTAACAGTCTCTCTATTGGAGGTTGATTTTCATCCATTTAAAATAATTATGAATTTGTTTCTCTGTCAGTGTCTGAATCACTGTGCTCATAATGCAAAGGTACCTCGTCCTCCTTTTCCTAATACAAAATAATAGGACCTGAACTTGACCCTTCCAGTCTTTCGAAGTCTCTCGTGCAATGATCTTTCAGGTTCTGCGTCAAAGGAAAATTCAGCTGAGGTCTTACCTCGCATAAAAAGTTAGACACATATCACTTATGATAACCAAACTTAAAAGAAAAATGATAGAAAATTAGAAATAAAAATATTTTAGTTGTGGAGCAACAAAATTACAATTGAATTACTAAAAAAAACTTATATTTTTGGCAGTCCCCAACAACAACGCCAAAACTTGATCGGTAAAATAACAAGTGTACTGTTTTATCGATGTAGTAATAATTGGGGTTTTCCCCAGAGTCGGTCTCTTGAGGACTACGTAGGAAAAATAAGTTCTTTTAACTGATTCAATTGAACAAAAAGTATTTGGTGGTTTTGGTGTTTGTTTTGAATATATGAAAAGTAATTAAAAATGCATATATAAAAAATAGTTGTTTCTGACAAATATGTGTCATATCCCAATTTTGTCCTACCTGTATACCATTTTATTTTTGTTTATTAACCATTATTCAAATATATATATATATATATATATATATATATATATGTGTGTGTGTGTGTGTGTGTGTGTGTGTGTTGTTTCGTCTTCATTACCCAAGTGCAATACCAAATACTAGGGTTTCAATTATTTGAGTGTGTATATTCTCTCACAAGCAATATATTTGAAGCATCGATATTATCATGCCACACAAGGAAATTTTGTTCAAGAGTTTCCGAATTTTTCTCAGAGGAATTAGGGTTTTAAATGTTGATCGACATCTCATGTCGTTTTGAGCTTAAATTAGGGTTTTGGATATAATCATTTTATTTTTGTTTTTTGAGCAAGACTTGATTCCATGGTCCTCTAAATGCCACTATGCATCCATGTGTGGAAGTATAGTCATAAATTTTAACCAGACGAGGTTCAGGTGTTCAGAAGATCGTGAATCGATTAAATTGAGAAAAAGTCAATCGTGCAAAGAAAAAGTCAACTCTCGGTTTTATGATCAAAATGGTGTCGCACGAGTCAAACATGATCAATGGATGATAGTTGATCAACAAAAGTCAAGAGAATATTCAAAAATCAAGAATTCTGGAAAATTACTATTTTTGGAAATTTAGAATTTTAGAACTTTCCATTTTTGGCAAGTTTCTTAAGTTTTTCCTTACTTTAAAGACAAATTTTTTCATGGTTCAAGGTTTTTCTCACTTTTTTCTTAGAGATAAAAGTTGTAGATTTTTCTCTTAGCTTTCTTTTGATACCAAGAACACCTCATTTCTTCCTCCTACCTCAAGTTATGCTCACCCAAAGAAGGCTTCATGCACCATTTTTCATGTCAAAAAATGTAAATTTCATAATTTTCAAACTTGTTCAGTAAGTAGTATTCTTGCCAGCTCATGGTGCGCATATTTTACGCCTTATCCAACCCTAAACATGTGCACATGGCATGGTTTCCAAACCTCCAACCAAACCACCACCATTTATGAGTTAATTTTCATATTTCTCTCTCCCAAACCTAATTACAAAGCCACAAGGCTCTTTATTCATTTCCAACCCTCATTCATACCCTAATAATCATTTCTCTATAAATAGATATTCATTCCACTTCATTTGACAAGCTTGGAGAACAAAAGAAATTTTGTCAAAATATGGCCAAACACATTTAGTTTTAGATCCATTGTTAATTAACGATTTTATTATTATTTTGGCCAATGATAAATGGTGATATTCAATTTCTAATAAATCAAAGTTATCTACCAATGTGAGGCCATTCCTTTTATTTTCTTTATTATTTCCCGATTTTTTGATTTATTTTTATTCGGCCGATGATAAAAGTTTAGATATTCGATTTCGAATAAATCGACGTTATCTAAACTAATATGAGGTCATTCTCTCATTTTCATTATTATTTTCAACTTTACTTTATTTTATGGTCAATGAACAAACAATCTAAATGTTCGATTTCAACAAATCGACGTTATTTAGATCAATATGAGACCAATTTTCTTTTTATAGCATTTCTTTATTTTTTTTATGGTCGATGAAAGTCAAAAAACCGTGATAGTCAAAATATCGTGATTAAGAGTAGACCATTTGCTTATTTAATAATTGTTTGATTCTAACATAAAGTGACGCTCGACTTCTCATAGAATGATTCTAATATTGAATCGATTCTAAGATAGTTAAAGAGCCATATTTCGATGCTTTCGATTTAATCTCAAGCTCCAACGACTTTGTGTAGCTTAGGACACTTCACACACGCTTCCTCTTGGGCAAATACAATGAACCCTTTTATTTCATGCAATCCTATGTAACTTACTTTGTATCCCTCCCCCGATTCCGATGTATGTCATTTACTCGTTTTCGCTTCTTTCGTGAACCCTTGGTCCAACGCCAAGTGGTTTCACATGCACACTCGCACTTCCCTTAGGTTTTGGTTTCATTTACTAGGCGCCTTCCTTAGGACTAGAATTTGATCCCATGTAATCGATCAACCTTTACACTCTATTTGCATTCACCCTTTGTGAGCGCTTTGTGCCTCGCAACAGACTTTCCCTTTGACCAAGACGATTCTTTTAGATCCAAACCCTTGATACAACGTCAAGTGGTCTTAGGTAATAAAACATCTTAATAATATGAGAAGGATTATATGCCACGAGCCTTAAGTGGTAGAAAGGAGGATAATGAGCATCTCGTTACTCACTCCGATTATTTCGACGCTTGGCTTGTTGGGAAAAATAGTCACCTCTTACCATAGTCTTTAGTGCAATTCGACTCCTAAATCCTTTTTTGAAAGAAAGTTAATAAAACGAACAACCATCTGTAGTGAGCCGAACTACGAAGCTCTGACTTTCCCATTACACGAGGGAATACGTAGGCACATAGATTCCAATCCTTGTCGAGCACCTAGGATCAATCAAACTTTAATCTAAACTCTTTTCCCCTTAGAAAGTAACTCATTAGGCATGGACAACCTTTCTCGCGTGACAACTTAGATGGTTCTCATCGAGTACAATGGATGTAGGGCATGTTAATACCTTCCCCTTACATAACTGACTTCTGACCCAGGCAATGGTTACGATGACCATGTCTTTATCCATTTCTTCTCGGGTTTTATCTATATTTTCCCTTCCCCCTTTGGGAATAAATCAAAATTAGATGGCGACTCTCATGTCAGCCCATTTGTGACCGCATTCACGAAGATCATATTTTCTGAGGTACGACAGCTTGGCAACTCTGCTGGGGAATGGTTCACCCCTATGTAAGTCAAGCTTAATCTAGATTGCTTCACGCTTGTTTGTATATTTGCCTTTATGTCTTACTTGTTTATTTTTACCGCTTTCTTTATCACCTTCCATATTATATCTTGTGGTTCTTGGATTGATACTTTGATTACAAAAGAAACTTGTGTGAAAGGCTATATACCCGGCTCTATGAGTATACACATAAGTTAGGAGAGGTTGTGTAGTATGGGCTCCCAAGAAATTTGCTCTCGTGGGTTATCGATACGAAAACCTGGCTTGGAGTATATTCTAATGAGAATGTTAACAACCATAAAGCTTCTGGCGTCTGTGATCAATGTTTTTATTAGGTTCATCAACTCTGGGGACCTTTAGAACCTTGAACGTTTTTGCCAAAACAAAGATTGATGGTCGCATAATATGGGCTCCCGAGAAATTTGCTCTCGTGGGTTGTCGATACGAAGATCTCCCTCATAATAGACTTTCTCAATGGAGTCAATTGACTGTCAAAAGCTTACATGTGCATCAAACATTTGAGAAAATTCCGTAACTCTGAGACCTTTATTTTAAACCTTGTGTTGATGGTCGCGTAGTATAGGCTCCCAGGAAATTTACTCTAGTAGGTTGTCTATACAAAAATCTCACCCAAACGAGATTCATATGAGGGAGTCAATCAACCGTCATGTTGATGTCGTGTGTGATAAACAACCATATGGATCGATAACTTTGGGGTTCCTTTAAACTTTAGAGCCTACCCTGTGAAGTCCTTGTAAGGAGAGCAATCCAAGAATCCTCCATTTGTACCTCATACTTTTGAAATCCTGATTTTATGTGTAACATCTTCTCGCATATTATTTGCATATCATTGCATTCATATTTGCATACATCCTAGTTTTTCATGTTCATTTGTTCTCGTCCTCAGATTTGTTGAGTTCCGTCAAGCTGATTCCTAAGCACAAATTCGAAACTAAAGCCAACGTTGGAAGAAGAATGGAAAATAAAAAACATCATAAATTAAGGGTTAGAGAAGACCTCGATACGTTGAAAGGAAGCATGAATAGACTCATGGGGATGATGCAAACGTTGATGGTTAGAGACGCTCCCCCACAAATAAATTCTAGTCAGAATCTGAATCGCAAATTCATAAATATGACTTGTAACACGGTGGGAGAACTGACTTTTAGTCATGTTGCAGATAGCAAGAGTCGCCATCGACTTTTATTTTATCCAAGTGGAAAGGACATAAAAGAACAGGAAAGACCTATTTTAAATACTTGAGTTCGGGGGGTAGGTTATACAAAGGGAAGGTGTTAGCACCCTTTATATCCATGGTTATCCATGGGCTCTTAGTTACTTAGCTCACTTAAATTGTTTTTGAAGAGTGTAGTGTGTGATTAGAAATTTTCTAAGTACTTTGTAATGATCCTCGTATGGATGTATACAAAGCCTTGTTTTGAAAATGTTTTGAAAGTGAGGTGTAAAAAGTACTTTGAAATGTGAGCAAGCAACTAAGAGGTACCTACCCTAGATTAAGTCTTTCATGTTCTCGTATGTTCTTTCAATGGTAAGACTATCCCTATTATTAAGGAATAGGTAGTCATTACCTTGGATGTGTTTAAGGGACGGACGTAGGGTCATCGTATGGTCATAGAAGGCAACTTGAGGGATGTCTTTAGCAATTCGTAGGGACTATCATCATTTATTCAAAGGGACAAGATCTTTATCGTAGGCAACCTTGAAGGGACTTGATCTTTTAAACTGTAGGGACTATGATGATTTATACTTGAAGGGACTTTGCTTAATGTAACACCCCAAATTTTATCTCTTCTTTGTAAGCATCATCATCATATCATAGTCATCATAAGCACATCATATCTTTGGCATCTTTGCATGAAAAATGAAGCATAGCATTCTCATGATCTAGCATTAGGCATATGATCAATTATTGGTGGATTTGAGGCATGGAAAGCAATAGCAAGAGGCCCAATGGACTTGTCCAAGTCCCATGAGGAGTCTACATGACATTCACAAGTCCAGGATCATTCACATAAGCCCAGGAGGTTGAGAGATCATCAGTGAATTCAGGCTAGGACAAGCTCCTACACAATGATCCCAAATTAGGGTTTCACTTTCAGGCTTGATTTCTTTGTAACTTTGGCCATTTCATCTGGGTAAAGTCTCTTATATGACAAGAGGATCCTAGGGATGAAATTTGGTGAGAAAATTCCTTAGGGAAGTCAGTTGTTTCATCAGAAGTTCAAAAGTGCAACTTTTCTCCTGTGTGAGGGAAATCCTGATTAGGGTTTTGGGCCAGATCCTCATATCCTCTTAGCTTTAGACATTTCTTGTGGGCAAATGCTCTCATTTGGTCTGCATGGCTCATATATGAAGTTTGAGGCAAACATTCATTGAAGAAGTCAAGGTTTGGTCCAGTTACTTGGAGGTGAAGCAAGAAAGTCAAATGTGCAGTCAAAAAGGTCAACATGAAGATTTCAGAGTTTTTTAATCAGGATTATCATTTTTGAGGTCATATCATGTCAAGGAATAATTCAGTTGAGCTTAAATGTCAAAAATCGGGAGTATGCAAAAAGTTGCTAAAATTGGAAGTCTAGAAGTTTCCATTTTTGGAAATTATTTGTCCTGAAACTTCAAGCTATTATTTCATGTGCGAAAAAGCTTCGAACGATTTTTTGGTGAACATGAAAGTTGTAGAACACGATTTTCCCTTTCCGAAAAGTCGTAGAACGCCTTCATAGCATTTTTAGAACTCAAGTTATGATTTTTTGAAGTTTGGAGCATTTTAGGGTTTTCTTTTGGGGGACATGTGTCAATTTGTGATTGGCTCATTATTAAATGAAGTTATGTGTGGCGTGGCATGTTGTTTTGTTCACAAACTTTTTAATGGGTCCATGTTATTATTTTATGTGACCAAATATGAAAATAATGAGATGTGGTGATGGTGTACGAAAATATATGAAAAATCTGCAAGTAGGTCCAGCCAATCCTTGCTTGCCACACGTCCCTTTTGAGTCTCCCATATTTGCTTTGAAGTCATGCTTTTCCTCACTCTCATTCACACGCGGATAACACCAAAAGGGAAAGGAGAATTCACGTGAAGCAAATGCACTCCATGCACCACACCAGGTCACCGCCAATCACAGCCTCACCTCACTTTCATTTCTTTTTTATCATCAAATAGTGGTTCAACAACACATGCAGGACACCATAATATCCTACTCTCTCATGTATGTGATCCGTTTCAAAAACACAATTGGAAAAGAAGCAAGAGAGGCTCACGCAGGCTGCATTTTGTGAAAGGGAGATAACTAATTTGGTACACACACCACAACATCACACACCCTGCACCCTTACAATATAAAAGGATGGTCACGATTTTGGTAACAGATTTTTATCATCACACTCTTCAACATTTCTCTCCTCTCTCATTGTGCTCTCAACTGCACACAACAACATCAATTCCAGATCTGGATTTGCATCTCATTCTTCGTCCTCAAGATCTCTGCATCCTCACATTCACTCTCACATCACATCCATAGCTAAGTTCTTGGAGCTTCGGGCAAATTGAAGACTCAGCATCACCTCTGACCTTGCATCAGCTTCATCTGTGAGCCTTTATTTGGCTTGAACAAGATCTAAGGAAGCTTGAAGAGAGCAAGGAGATCTCTGGATTTCTCAACATCTTCAAGAAGCTTCAATTGCAGGTTTGAGTCTCTCAATTGATTGCTTCGGTTTGAATGCATTCTGGTTTGTTTTATGTTGTTATGGATTAATATGTATGATATGAAGTGTTTAGAAGCTCTGTATGGCTTTAAATCATGAATTTATGTTTTGATGTTTGATCTTGTTGCATTCGGTTTGCTGCATACATTAGCTGTTTGTGAAAACTATTGGCATATTTGTGATCCTTGTGTTTTAGACTTCATTTTTGGTTTTTACATGTTTGATTTTCATTAAGAGGTGAGGGAGTTATGTTGCTCTGAATTGTTGATGTTGATGCTGAGTTTTGCTCTGTTTCTGCGTTTTTTTCGAATTTCTTCATGAGAGGGAGGTAGGGGACGATGACGTGGTGAGTGTTGAGTGGCTGTGGTGAGATTTTGTTTGTTAGTGACTAAACCCTAGCTGACCAGTTGATGTCACGTTCACATAACTTTTGTTCATTTTTATTTTAATAAAATTAATTTTAACATGTGACAAGTAAATAATAAATCTGATTATGAGAGGTTTGTGGAATTTCGGATGGGCCTAAGGCCAGTTGCTAAGCGCACCCCCTTTGTTGGGCCCAGGATATGTTGAACTGATCCAGATTGCTGTCTACACCCTTGGCTTCATTTATATCTTTCATTTTTTTATTTTATTTTCAGTTTGATTTTTATTTTTTTAAAATAGAAATAAGTCATTAAAAATTCTAAAAAAATTCAGGAATGATCTTTTAAGTTTTCTCTAATTTTTGGCATTTTTATTTTCCATTTATTTTTATTTTCCACGTGGGAATTAATTGTTTCTTTAATTAATTGATTTTATTTCATTTTTGAAGCATGCTGTCTTGTATAATTTCTATGTTGACCATTAATTTGAATTTTGAACTGATTCTCTTTGCTCTGGATTCATGTTGAGATGTAGTTTGTTGATGATTTTTATTCTGATTTTTAGAATTTTTCTTAATTGGTTTTGGTCTTTAACTTGTGCATGAAGTCTCCTAACCCTAATCCATGTTTAAGCATTTATTTGACTTGCTTAGGTTCTGATTTTGATTTTCTTCTTTTGGCATGTCAATATTGTATGTTTGAGGAGTCTTTTTGCAAGACTATGGAATTTTTGAATGTATGTTTGATTTGATTTGAATTTTTTTCCTTACTTGTCTTCTTTTGCATCCCTTTTGGTCATATGTTCAATCCCTAGGTTAGAAGGGCACTTGTGCCAACTTCTTCAGGTTGTGTAGAGCCTTTTTAAGATTTTATTCCATCTTTGGTCTTGAGGTGATGTTTGTTCTTTGAAAATTTTTGTGTTTGTTTACTTTTGAAGTTCATTCATTTTTATACATGTTCACCTCACTTCTTTTGCTTCTTTACTTCTCATGATGTAAATACTTGAGTTTGTATGCTTCTTCTCTTCATCTAATATGATCCTTAGGCACATTCTTGACATGTTAGGGTTCTGGTCTTGAACTTTGTGATGATTGTTTGCTTGGTTTGCCTTGTGTTCTCTCATGATTGTTTTGATTTGGCATGATAATCCATGTTGCTCCATGTTGAGTTATATAGTCCTTTCCTCATTCTTATGTTTTGTATTTACATTTGGCATTTGTGATTAAGACTTCACTTCTGGTTGTGTGGCTTTGATTTGATCTTATGCACATTTTGTATTGCATTTATTCTTATGCTACTAACCATTTCAGGGGCTTTGGTAAGTGAGAGGTGTGGATGTGAGTTCCACATCTCCAAGTCTTATCTCTTCTCATTTCCTTATTGATGTGTCTTACTTGTGATTGTTGGGGCTTAGGCCTTTCTTCCTCCTTCTTCTCTTCTTCATTCTTTTCTTTCTCTTCTTATCTCTTCCTTCATTAGGATAGTAAACCCCACTAACCTAGGATTTCCTTTGCATGATAACAATTAGGATTCATTAGTCCCCCATTAGACTTTTACCTTTAAGATCTCTTTGGTTCTCTTCTCTTCTCATCTCAAAACAAAATCATAAAAGACACTTAATAAAGATTGAAATGGTCTCATGTGCAATAGCCTTATTCCATGAAACACTTGTAGTTTTCCCATCTTGGGATAGTACAAGCTCATCATGATGCACAAGTCTGATCAGGATACCATCTTCAGCAAGAAAATCATAAAAAAAAAAAACTTCTTCATCAAAAATACAAAAACACTTAATAAATTCAATGAGTTAGTGAGCCTAAGCCCTAATCTCTGGAATCAAGTTTTGGCGATCTTCTCCTTACTTGAGTGTGCTTGTTCTATTATTCCATCTTGGAATGTAGTGACAAGTATACATTCCATGGAAAAGAGCTTGAGTTCACTTCCTTGTGCCACACTCAGATAAAAAGCTCTTAAAAAACACTAGACAAACAATAATCGTCTTTCCTTCGGGAATTCTTTTCTCACCTCTTTCGCTCCGTCCGCGAACTTGCTCCTACTTGTCACTTTGCAAGACGGTAACACACTCGTCGTCCGAGCCTGCAACACCTGAGCATTGACATAGGCAGTTCAAGCCTTAATTCACAAGCAATCCTTTCCACCACTAGTTAGGGGAACTACGGCGACTCTGATCCTCATTGTCTAGATGAGGTACGTAGGCAGCGGGGTAGGGCCCGTTCGAGCACAATCTTTATTTTCCCTACATTTTTCCTTTTCATTTCTTTTCCAGTTCCCTTTTCTTTTCTTTTATCCAGTCCAGTTCCTTTTCTTTGCAGCAGCTTTCATATCTTCACCCTTTGAAACAGATTTCTTTGTAAGCGTGGATCCCGTCGGGTACGTCGAACGATCTGGGGTGCTAATACCTTCCGAGGTCGTAACCGACTCCCGAACCCAGTCTATTTGGTTCGCAGGACCCGTGTCCTTGCTCTTCTTTCTTCGGTTTGTGCAGCATTACCATTCTCGTTTCTTCGAGATAAAAATGCCTGGCTGGCGACTCTACCTCTTTCCGCGCCACTTTCGCGTTTGTACCAGGATGGAAATCCAGGGAGCGACACTTAAGACATCCCTATATTCGAGGGACTTGACCATTTTATTTTAAGGCAACCAAGAGGAATACCCTAGGAAGTGCAAGATGGCAATCAAAGATCGACTTACGTGTGTGAGTGTTTATTTTCAAATATTTATCTTTTTAATTAATTTTCTAAGTCCTTTTATTCATTTAGGTTATACACACCCTATTTACTAACCACACAATAAAATATTTATAATAATAAAAATAAAGACGGAAAATAAATCTAAAATTATTACATGGCTTGGGACAATTACAATATAATCAGGAAAATAATAAATGATAATAATAATAATAATAATAATAAAGCAAATATAAGCAATAATAATAAATAAAGCAATAATATTAGGATATTAGAAGAAAATAATAATGAAATAATAAAGGAAAATTAGAATTTTAAAAGAAATCAAATAAGTTAAATAAGTTAGAAAACTTTTAGAGTTTATAATAAAAATAATAAGTTTAAATAATAATAGTAATAAAAATAAAGTATTTATACAAAAAAAATATTAAAAAAAGTTATTATAAAAATATTCTAATTAGGGTATAAAAAAATTAGGGTTAGTTAAAAAAATTAGGGTTTTAGAAGATAATTAGGGTTTTTAACATAATTAAAATACATTATTTTTATTTACAAAATATGATTAATTAAAATTTATATACAAATTATAATAAGATAAACTAGTATTAATAATATTAATAACTTATAAAAAAAGATTTTTTTTATTAAGAAAATATTTGAGAAATTAAATTGATGATTAATATTTAACTAATTGTTTTAATTAATTAATAATTATTAGAAATAAGTAAAAGCACAAAAAAAAAAGCAAAATAAACCAAAATACATGGGGTGGGATTTGAACCCACGCCCTAAGCTTTCACAATCTTGGTCCACCCTTCTTGCCACCAGGCCAAGCGCACAACTTGTGATAGGAATGGCCACAGATCATCATATGCTAAACCTATAGAAATAAATGAAGGAAAAAACGAATTTGCATACTGCAAGGATCAAACCCCTGCCCTTTCAATCACAAGTGAACCTCTTAACCAACTGAACCAACGCGTCATTCAAATATTAATACACAACCAATAATATAAAAATAAAGCATAATTTTGAATCCTGAAATTGGCGCCATCAGGTCATCTTCAACCTTGGAATTTTGCAGGTTTTCCTGCGAAAATTCCTGCGAATTTACTTATGAATTTTCTTGTATATTTTTTTCGCAGGAAACCAGCAATCTTGAATACCTACAAAACAAGCAAAATTCATCCAAATTGAATACACCAATAGCTTATCCAGGTTTTATACAATTCAAATTCATCAACCAAATTCATTTATATGGTCTACATCAAGAAACCCTAAAAGCTTGGCCGAAACCCTAGTCATGGCCGAATTGGTTTTAGGCTATAGGACCTCATTCAAATCTCCAAAATCATTCTACACATCACAACAAACACATTAAAACATAAAAAACAATTATTAAATGATGGATTAGTGTAATCGAAAATTTGATTTTTTAGAGAAAAAATGCATTCGGGATCCATGTATCATGATGTTTTTGATGGATATGATGATTGAAACATGTTTAGAAGACCTCAAGGAATGATTCTACACCTTTAATCTACATGTTAATGCCCTAAATCAATGAAATTGAATTTCACTTTTCCTTCACTTTTTGAAACTTCAAATCCCTTACCTCGCCTTTGAAAAACTCTCCCTCAAGCTTGTGTCAACTTCTATTCTTATAGAAGAGTCGAATTAGGTCAGAAAAGTGGAGGATTTGTGGGCTTTTTGGATACCTTGAGTGTGAAGAAATCCTCTTACCAATTTGGTCAAAAAATCAAATATTTTCATGCCATAATGCCTTATCACGAATTTGGATAGCATCCAATCACTTTAAATGGTGTTTATAAGTTTCTAGAAGAAGAATCAAATCAAATATTTGAGTTTTCATATTTTATTTTGATTTAAATTGAATTTTAATGAATAAAATCCAAATAAATAATAAATAAATTATAAAAATCAGAAATATTTGTATTTGGGTCGTGCTTGATGTTATTGTTAAGATTGGAATGCAAAATGATAGGCCCATTTGGAAAAATTTGGTTTTAAGGCCTTATTTTCTTCATACACCCCTCAAAATTTTCCCAACTTTGCCAAGGCATAAATCCCTCAATTTTAAGGTTATGAATGTGTTCTTGGACATTTTGGAAATATTAAAGAATCCTCTAACCAACATCTTTGGTCTCATGTCCATATCCTTTACCATTTTCAAATTATACCCTTTGGAAGATGTTGACTTTTTGTTGACTTTTGAAATGACCTACAATGTTTTAGCTCATACCTTCCAAATGAAGCATTTTTAGGCTTGGCTTGTGAGACACAAAGTTGTAGATAATTCAATTTCCTTCAAAATGAGATTTGGATGGGAATTTTTTGATGAAGCATGTGAAAGTTATGGCTGGTCAAATTTCAGTTGATTTTCCTTAAGAAAACCCTGATTTTGAAACTCTTGATTCTTGATGATCTGAAACTTCCTTGATGAATCATGATCAAACCTTGATAAAATGATGAATTATACTTCATAAACTTGATGTTGGCAAAAACTCTCGAAGTTTGACTTTGATTTGACCATAGTTGACCTCAGTTTGACTTTTTAACTACTTTGACTGATTTTTGCATATCTGATCATCTGACTGGGCAAGCTCTTTGGGAAAGATTTGAAACTTGACATAGGGATTATTGAATACATATGGGGTGCCATGAAGCTCACTTGAAGCTTTGAAAGTCATTTTAACTTGAGGAAACTCAAAACCCTAGTTTTGGACACTTTGCTTAGGAGGAGGCATTGTCTGGGGAAACTTCCATACTTCTTGACCAATTGGGAGTCTTGAGGATCTTATGATCATTTAGAAGTCTTGAGAGAGGTTGTCTTGATACGTGGGAGGGAAAATTTTGGGGTGCAACAACTTCCCCTTGTTCAATTTTCTGAAATCTGAGGAGTTAGATTGACATGTACGCCATTCGTGACTTGAAGATTGAAGAGGATTGAACACAAAAACTCAAAAATTTGCACTTGCTGATGTGTAGGATGATATTGTTGGTTGATTATGATGCTTGAATGGGCTTAAAGATGCCATTTGAATAAATAGTCTTCTGATATGTTTCTTGAATATGGAGATGGCATTTTTTAGAAGAATAAACGACGACCCAAAAATGAGATAACCTGCGGGAAGAATAAACGAAGGCCCGAGGTAACAAGATAACCATTAGGAAGAATAAACGAAGGCCTAAGGTAAGTTGATTTCTGGGAAGAATAAACGACGGCCCAAAAATTGAGATAACCTGCGGGAAGAATAAATGACGGTCTGAGGTAACAGGATAACCATTGGGAAGAATGAACGACGACCCAAGGTAAGTTGATTTTTGGGAAGATTGAACGACGGCCCAAGGTAAGTTGATTTCTGGGAAGAATAAACGACGACCCAAAAACTGAGATAACCTGCGGGAAGAATGAACGAAGGCCCGAGGTAACAGGGTAACCATTGGGAAGAATGAACGACGGCCCAAGGTAAGTTGATTTTTGGGAAGAGTAAACGACGGCCCAAAAACTGAGATAACCTGCGGGAAGAATGAACGACGGCCCGAGGTAACAGGGTAACCATTGGGAAGAATAAACGACGACCCAAGGTAAGTTGATTTCTGGGAAGAATAAATGACGGCCCAAAAATTGAGATAACCTGCGGGAAGAATAAACGACGGCCCGAGGTAACAGGATAACCATTGGGAAGAATGAACGACGACCCAAGGTAAGTTGATTTCTGGGAAGAATAAACGACGGCCCAAAAATTGAGATAACCTGCGGGAAGAATAAATGACGGCCCGAGGTAACAGGATAACCATTGGGAATAATGAACGGCGGCCCAAGGTAAGTTGATTTCTGGGAAGAATAAGCGACGGCCCAAAAGCTGAGATAACCTACGGGAAGAATGAACGACGGCCCGAGGTAACAGGATAATCATTGGGAAGAATGAAAGACGACCCAAGGTAAGTTGATTTCTGGGAAGAATAAACGACAGCCCAAAAATGAGATAACCTGCGGGAAGAATAAACGACGGCCCGAGGTAACAAGATAACCATTGGGAAGAATAAACGACGGCCCAAGGTAAGTTGTTGATGAAGTTTGTCTGCTGGAGAATTATCCTGGAAAACAAGGTTAGTTGGATGGAAAATATAATGGTATATATAACAACCTGCAAGATAAATTTTTTTATGAGAATGCGTATGATATGAAATGATGTGATGTATGTACGAATGAATTATGCTGGGAAGCTGATCAGTAGCTTCATATAACAATTGTTGGCTGGGGAAAATAAATCCTGATTTGTTGCTGAGGAGTATGAAGACTTCGTTCCTGTCTTGTTTAAGAATATCGTACTTAGAACCTCTCGTTTTCGTTCGTCGTACTTCTTATTGAAGGAATAAGTTCCTGAACATCCTGACTGAGGATAAAAGAGATGGACATAGATCCGGGAGACTTAATTCTTCGGAGGATATGAAACTGCTTGAAGACTTCGTCGATTGGGAAGTATAAGATATTACTTGGAGAATTCTGTATGGATATCCGTAAAGATTACCCTGTGGGGATGAACCGGCGAAGCTTCATTGAATTCCTACCTCCGTTCGTACTTAGTAAATGCTATTATTGTATTTTATGCATTTCTGGTAAACATCAATCATATTCAAAGGCATATATTCATTCAAACATAATCAATGGACGTTTTTCGCTTTGATAAAAAGGGGAAAAGTAAAGTTGAATAAAGAGGGAAAAATAAAGTTGAATAAAGAGGGAAAAGTAAAGCTGACTATAAAAATGGGGTTTTTTCTTATTTTTAGAAATAGACCTATAAATATACATGTTTTAATACGGAGACGTAAATCCTAGTAAGAGGAATTCGTCAAAGAAATTTTTACAAGGAAAAATAGCTATGTGTAAATAACCCTATTGAGTTTCAACTTTGCTATTGCCATTATCTTCAATTATCTCATCTTCAGCTATTGGAGAAGAAACGATTGGACTGATCGGTATCTGTTGAACTTGACATAGATAACACAACTAGTAGAGGTTGCATGGGTGATCTAACGAGACATAGTCATATGCTTTAATCCCTAACTTTTTCCTGGATTGCCCTTTCAGGTTTTCAATCCACCGGGATACCCTTTTTTGCCCAAGCCGCCTTTTCAGGTTTTTGACTTGCCGGGTGTACATTTTTTTTATATATATCCCTAATTTTTGCCCGAACCCTTTTGGTTTGCCGGGATGCCCTTATTTTTGTCTAGGCCAGTCAACCTAGGGGGTCTCTTTTCATGCGTAGTATTTTTTAACTATGTCTGCATTCACAGGCTGCGGGAAATTTTCACCATCCATAGTGGTAAGCATCATGGCACCTCCAGAAAATATCCTCTTAACAACAAATGACCCTTCATAGGTGGGGGTCCATTTGCCCCTGGGATCACCCTGTGGTAATATAATGCGTTTGATTACCAAATCACCAGCCTGATACACTTGCTGCCTAACTTTCTTATTGAAGGCCTTGATCATACGTTTCTGATACATCTGACCATGACAAACAGCTGCTAATCTTTTCTCATCAATCAAGTTTATTTGGTCAAGTCGGGTCTGAATCCATTCATCTTCATCTAAGCCTGCATCCTTCATAATTCTCAAAGAGGGAATCTGAACTTCAATGGGTAAAACTGCTTCCATACCATAGACAAGGGAAAATGGGGTTGCCCCGGTTGAAGTATGCATGGTGGTACGATAACCGTGAAGAGAAAATGGTAATATCTCATGCCAATCCTTATATGTAACTGTCATCTTTTGCAAGATCTTCTTAATATTTTTGTTGGTGGCTTCCACTGCGCCATTCATCTTTGGACGATATGGAGAAGAATTGTGATGTTTAATCTTGAACTGCATACAGATATCAGTAATCATAGTGTTGTTCAAATTAGTACCATTATATGTGATAATCCTTTTAGGGATGCCATATCTGCATATAAGATTATATTTGATGAATCGAGCCACAACATTCTTGGTAACAGAAGCAAATGAAACTCCCTCTACCCATTTTGTGAAGTAATCAATAGCTACAAGGATGAAACAATGTCCATTAGAGGCAGTAGGTTTGATTTCACCAATCATATCAATGCCCCACATTGCAAAAGGCCATGGAGCAGTTAGAACATTCAATGGAACTGGAGGTACGTGAACCTTATCAGCATAAATCTGGCATTTGTGACAAGTTTTGGAGTGTTGATAGCAGTCAGCTTCCATGGTAGACCAATAATAACCTGCTCTCAGAATCTTCTTAGCCATTGTATGCCACTAGAGTGAGTACCAAAGATTCCATCATGCATGTCTTCCATAGTCTCTACTGCTTCTTTCTTATCCATACAGCGAAGCAAAGTTGAATCGTGGTTGCGTTTGTACAAAACTCCATTACTCAGGAAGAATTTAGCTGAAAACCTCCTTAGAAACTTCTTATCATTGACAGATGCCCTTTCAGGGAACTCCTGAGCTTCAAGATACCTCTTCACTTCATGGAACCAAGGCTTTTCTTCTACTCCTTCAGTACCCACTTCATTGCAGTATGCAGGTTTGTCGAATCGATCAATAGTAATTCTCGGGGCTTCATCCTCCCAACTGATTTCAAACATAGATTCCATGGTAGCTAATGCATCTGCCAACTAATTCTCTTCTCGTGGAATATGTCCAAAGGTAATATCTTCAAAATACGGGATCAAAGACAAAACATGCTCTTTGTAAGGGATAAGATTAGGATGCCTGGTGTCCAAATCTCCTTTAACTTGACTGACTACTAAGGTTGAATCTCCATACACATCCAAAAATTGAATCTTCATTTCAATAGCAACCTTGATACCCATGATGCACACTTCATACTCATCCATATTATTGGTACATTTAAAACAAAGCTTTGCAGTAACTGGTGTATAACAACCATTAGGAGAGATAATCACAACACCAACACCATTACCAAGCGCATTAGAAGCTCCATCAAAAACCATAGTCCATCGGGATCCTTGTACAGGTCCTTCATATTGTCTAGGTTCTTTAGTAACAATCATAATGTCCTCATCTGGAAACTCAAAATTCATAGATTGGTAGTCATCCACTGCTTGATGAGCCAAATGGTCAGCTACTACACTTCCTTTGATTGATTTTTGAGTAGTATATTGTATGTCATATTCTGTCAAGATCATTTGCCATCTTGCTATTCGTCCGGAGAGAGCAGGTTTCTCAAATATATACTTGATTGGATCCATTTTTGAAATCAATAAAGTGGTATGAGTCAACATATACTGTCTTAGTCGGCGAGCAGCCCATGCCAAAGCGCAACAAGTTTTCTCGAGCAATGAGTATCTTGTTTCACAGTCGGTAAACTTTTTTCTAAGGTAGTATATTGCCTGCTCTTTTCGACCAGACTCGTCATGCTGTCCTAGTACACATCCCATGGAGTTATCCAATACTGTCAAGTACATAATCAAGGGTTTTCCTTCAACTGGTGGCATCAATATAGGAGGTTCCTGTAAGTACCTTTTAATTTCATCAAAAGCTGTCTGGCATTCATCATTCCATTCCAATACTTGATCTTTCTTCAGCAACTTGAAGATTGGCTCACAAGTAGCAGTCAACTGGAAAATAAATCTTGCAATGTAATTTAGTCGTCCCAGGAAACCTCTAACTTCTTCCTCAGTACGAGGAGCAGGCATCTCTTGTATAGCTTTTACCTTTGCAGGATCTACTTCAATACCCCTTCCACTGACAATAAAACCCATAAGTTTACCAGATCTAGCTCCAAAAGTACATTTGTTTGGATTTAACCTCAACTTGTATTTCTTCAACCTTTCAAACAACTTGTGCAGGTGATCAAGGTGCTCTTCTTCATTCTGAGATCTGACTATCATATCATCCATATATACTATCTCATGGTGAATCATATCATGGAACAAAGCTATCATAGCACGTTGATATGTTGCCCCAGCATTCTTCAAACCAAATGGCATTACCTTATAGCAGAAAGTTCCCCATTGTGTAACAAATGTAGTTTTCTCTATATCTTCAGGTGCCATCTTGATCTGATTATACCCAGAGAAACCATCCATAAAAGAGAATACCTTATGTTGAGTAGTGTTGTATACCAGAACATCAATATGTGGAAGTGGAAAATCATCTTTTGGGCTGGCTCTATTCAAATCCCTGTAATCTACACACATGCATACTTTACCATCTTTCTTAGGCACCGACACCACGTTTGCAACCCATTGTGGATAAGAAGTAACAGCTAGAAACCCTGCATTGAATTGTTTCATCACCTCTGCCTTAATCTTTTCTGACATATCTGGACGCATACGACGAACTTTCTGTTTTATCGGACGACAATCCTCTTTTACTGGTAGACGGTGAACCACAATATCTGTATCCAATCCTGGCATGTCTTCGTAAGACCAAGCAAAAACCTCCACATATTTATGTAACATCTGAATCAACCTGTCTTTGATACTATATTCTAATTCAGCACCTATCTTGACTTCTTTCCTATTTTCCTTGGTCCCTAAATTCACGACTTCAATTGGTTCCTCATGTGGTTGTATAGCTTTCTCTTGCTGTAGCAATCTAGCCAACTCTACAGGTACTTCACAATCTTCCTCCTTTCCATCCTCGACTTGATAGATCGGATTTTCGAAGTCATAATTGGAAATAGCAGAATTGTTATCAATAGGATCCAGAGTGGATGAATATCTGCATTTAGTGATGTGGGTGTGTGTAAGAACACATAGCTTTTTTTTTTATAAAAGAAAGAAAAAATGAAAATAAAAGAAAGACAAAGAGCACAATATTTACGAAAATGAGAAACGTCCATTGATTTTATTGAATGAAAATATGCGAATGAAATGACAACCCTAACAAGCATACCATTGTGCCCCGGGCAAGACACAAGGCTTAAAAGTAATTAATTGTTCAAAGTTACAAAAATAATTTTTTTTAAAAAAGAAATGGCATTTACTCCTGACTAAAGGAGATAGGAATAACGTCTTAAGCTTTCCAATTGTTGAGTCCATCCCCCATGGTAGGAAAAATCCAATCGTCCAGGTTGTAACCTTCATCATAATCTTCCACAGCATTGACTTGGTCCTTTATGATTCCTCCATGAGTGATATGAGCAGCACGAGCACGACGAACAACCTTCTGAGATTCTCCAGTAAAACCCAAACCAAACTTGTCATACTTGTAAGGAATGTCAGGAAGCTGACCCCAAATAGTACAACCACCTTCTTCAACCACAACTCTCGCATCTTTGAGGGAAGCCATTGTAGGAGGCACTCTAGTAATCACATGAACTCTTTTGAAAATAGGGGGAGCTTCAGTAGCAGGAACGACCCAAGGAACAACTTCAAATATCTGGCAAGGAGTCTCAACAAATTCACCCTCCATCTTGTTGCACCCCAATATTTGCCCTCACAAAACAAGACTTGGTGTACTATGAGGTTCACAAGATTCACAAGACATCTTACGAGGTTCACAAGGTTCACAAGACATCTTATGAGGTTCACAAGGTTCACAAAGTTCACAATCAGTCAGAAGATTTGACAATTCCCTCAGACAATGCATCCTCCTAAGCAGTGCATCCAAAACTAGGGTTTTGACTTTAATCAGACTAAATGAATTTCCAATACTTCAAGTGAGCTTCATAACATATTATATGTGTTTAAGAATCCCCATTACAAGTTTTAAGACTTTTCTCAAAGGTTTGCTCAGTCAGATGATCAGATAAGTCAAAATCAGTCAAAGCAGTTAACAAGTCAAACTAAGGTCAACTGTGGTCAAACTAAAGTCAAAATTCATGATTTTTTGCCAACATCAAGTATATGAAGTAAAATTCATCATTTGATCAAGGGTTGATCATGATTCATCAAGGAGATTTCAGATCATCAAGAATCAGGAGTTTCTAAACTAGGGTTTCCTTAGGAAAAGTCAACTGAACTTTGACCAGCCATAACTTTCACATGCTTCATCAAATTTTTCTCATCTAAAGCTCATTTTGAAGGAAATTGGATTCTCTACAACTTTGTGTCTCACAAGCCAATCCCAAAAATGCTTCATTTGGAAGGTATGAGCTAAGACATTATAGGTCCTTTTAAAAGTCAACAAAAAGTCAACAACTTCAAAAGGGCATAACTTGAGAATGGTAAAAGGTATGGACATGAAACCAATGGGGTTGGTTATAGGACTCTTTAAGCTTTCCAAAATGTCCAAGAGCACCCTCATAGCATTAAAATTGAAGGATGTGTGCCCTTGCAAAGTTGGGAAATTTTGGGGTGGTTTATGAAGAAAATAGGGTCTTAAAACCAAATTCTTCCAAATGGGCTGAACTTTTTGTGACCCATGGTGTTCCATGACATCATGCACGAAATTTATTTAATATTTTCATAATTTTATTTTATTTATTTTATTTATTATGATTTTTTATATTAAAAATCATTTTAAATTCAAATAAAATATAAAATATGAAGACTTAAAATATATTTTGGTTCTAGAAAGTCATAAACCTTGATTGAATTAGATTGATATGGAAATTATGGTGATTGTCTTAAAATAGCAATGTTCTATCAAGAAATATTTGAATTTTAAGGCATTATCTTTTTCAATCTTCAAAAATCAAAAAGTCCAAACAATGATCCAATCTTTTGACCTAGTTTCATTCAACTATAAGTATACAAACCTAACACAATGCCAAGGGACGAATTTTCTGCCTCAAGGATAAGTTTCATAAGTTCAAAGTTCATCAAAATTTGAAATTCGGTTTCTGACTTTTGGTGGTTTTTTAGGTGAAATAAGGACATCAATCCCTTCCTTGAACATCCCTGATCATGTAGCAATAGTCATATGCATCTCAAACCTCAAGAATTGATGAATCCGAATCCAACTTTTCATGTTTTCTTGATTTTTTCGTTCATGATCATTTAAGTGTTATTAATAGATTTTGTTTGTTTATTAGTGTTCAATGAAAGCTTGTGATGAATTCTGGGTGGTTTAATTGAAGAAAACATGGCTGAATCATGTGATGCCATTTTAGGGTTCTTGACCTTCGAATTAGGGTTTTGCGTTTAAATGAATATAAACGAATTCTAAAACCGTGGATCAATTTTAAATAACCTCTGGACCTTGTTTGCACTCTTGATTTAATGAAATTGTATTGTTTTGATGGTGTTTCAAATTCGTAGGTTTCCTGTGTTAAAAAATTCGCAGGTAAATGTGCATGTAAAAACGCAGGAGAATTCGAAGGTAGCAAGGTTGAAGACGAAGACCTTTGGCGCGCGTTCTGGAATTCAAATGTTACTCTTAATATTTTATGAAATTGTTTCTGATTTGTTTCACAAATGTATGCCTGGCCCAGTGGTAAGGGACGCGCGCGTATTGCTTCAAAGCCTTGGTTCGATCCTTGGGTGCAGCAATTTTTTCTTATTTTTCCATTTAATCATAGGATTTAATATATTATTCATTGTTGTGGATTGTATATCAGTTGCGCCCTTCTGGCTGGATGGTAAGAGTGCTTGCTTGTTGTGTGAGGGTCCTGGGTTCGAAACCCCCCAGGCCCTTTTGTGCTATTTTTTGTTGTTTTTGTCATGGTTTTCACAGGATTTGAAACAAAGCCAGATGGAGTTCCTTCCATATCACTGGTGCGCGCGCAGCTCAGTGGCTGGCTTGCTGGTCTTGGAGGGTGCATTGTCCAGGGATTGGGTTCGAATCCCAGCCCAGGTAAGTTTTTTTCACTTTTTCTTGTTTTTTTATTTAATTTGTTTATATTATAATTAAATAAATTTAAAATGATAAAAATAAAATGTTCATATTATTTTCTTTTCTATAATTCAAAATTCATCTTTTCAAAAATTAAACTTTATTAGTAAAATTATTTAATATTTATTTTGTTGTATATTATTAATATTATATAATTTTGTATAATTAATTTATATTAGATAATTAACCCTAATTTACTTTTCTAAACTTATAAACCCTAAGTTATTTATGTTAACATTTTCACATAAAACCTAATATTTTCTAAAACCCTAATTCTATTTTATAAATTCCTAAAACCCTAAATTATTTTGATTAACCCTAATAATACTTCTTAAACCCTAATTATTTTATATCAATATTTGTATATAAATGTTAATTATGTCCATTTATTTTTATAATTTGTTTATATGATTATTATTATGCATGGTTTTATATAAATAATGTGAATAGTTTAATTAATTAATTAACCTTAATCTATTTTTCTAAATAACTAAACTTAATTTTTATAATTTATTATTTTATGCTTAGTTAATAATAATTAGATATTTTTAATATGAATATAAAATTAAAATAATTAGACTATTAATCATATTTTGTTTATCATTTGTTTCTATTATTAATTAAAAAACCTTAAAAATAATTATTCATTTAAAATTGAACTTTTAATTTATTATTTATCATTATTCTTATTCTTATTTATTTTATTACTACTAACCCCCTTTATTTATTTATTTTGTGATTGTTTATTTTATTATTATTATTATTATTATTACTAACCCAATTATTTATTTATTGATTTATTTAATTATCTTATTTATTTTAATTATTTTAATAATGTAATTGTATCCCTTATGTAATAGTTGTAGTAATTTTTATTGTTTATTGTTAAATGCTATGGTTAGTAAAATAGGGAGTGTAAAACATGTTTGTATGTAAAATTGAATTTAAATCACTAATCTCAAGATAAATATTTGAATTGGTACACTCACACACGTAAGTCGATCCTGGATCGCCATCTCACTTCTTAAGGGTTACCTCTCATGTTGCCTAAACAAAAGGTCAAGTAAAGTGTAAAGCAAAAGTCCCTCATCTCATATCATTTAGTCCCTTAAACAGATAAAAAGATCAAGTCCCTTAATGGTTACCTTCGTAATGATCTTGTCCCTTTCGAATAAAGATGATAAGTCCCTTCGAATTGCTTATACACTTTACAGTTGCCTAAATAACAGATGTCCCTTCACTTGTCCCTCATACATCCAAGGTAATGACTACCTATTCCTTAATAATAGGGATAGTCTTACCATTTAAAGGATATTTAAGAACAAAAAAAGACTTAACTTAGGGTAGGTTCCTCTTATGTACTTGCTCACTCTTCAAAAACATTTCAAAACACTTCACATTTTTCAAGCAATTTTCAAAACAAAGGCTTTATATATATCCGTACATGGATCATTATAAAGTACTTAAGAAAATTTCTAATCACACACTACACATTTCAAAAACATTTTAAAGTGAGCTAAGTAACTAAGAGCCCATGGATAACCATGGATGTAAAGGGTGCTAACACCTTCCCTTTACATAACCTACCCCCCGAACCCAAAAATCTTTTAAGGTCTTTCCTGTTCTTTTATGCCTTTCCTTTAGATAAAATAAAAGTCGGTGGCGACTCTTGCTATCCGCAACATAACTAAAGTCAGTTCTCCCACCGTGTTACAGAACTGGCGACTCTGCTGGGGATTTAATAAAAGAGGGGTACCCTTAGGAATTAGATCACTTTAAAATTGTTTCCCTTGTTTGCTTTATACTTATCTGCTGGGTGCTCTTATGTGTGAAAGATCCTAACCCAGATCTAGTGTACCTTAGGTAAATGGCAATAGACCAAGGAAACTGTACGGCGTATACCGATATGGTTGATCTGGTGGCCATAGTTAGTGTGACTTCTTGGTTGGTGCTTATGTTTCTTAAGTCAAGTTGAGGATAATATGAGGCTGCCATATGTTGTCAATGCACTAACTAACTTTTAGAACCCTAGTTATCCCATCTTGGCCTTTAGAAAAGTAGTGAGATAACCGGATTTGGTGCAGACTGAAGTTGGTTGATACTCGATGCTACGCTCATTGAGATTCTAAACTTGGAGGGTTTTGGTTGGCAAGTAAGTTGCCTACTGAACAACCACCCTTGTGAAGGATCAATGATATTGAGATCCCTTAGAACCTGGTTACTTTTATAGGACAGGATGAACCAACTAAACTTCAGGGGAGGGTACTTACCTTTAAACCTCATGCAAGCCTTCAAACCTAGGGCTATTGTGTGACTTGTTTGTGTGTGCCACATGTTTGTGATTAAGCATAACATCATAACATCATCATGCATCATAAGCATAGCATTTTAACTAACCATTTCAAGGACCAAAGGATTTATCTTTGTTCTTTGTTGCAGGTCATGGCTTCTGCTCGTAGAAACACTATCAGGATCAACTTTGTAGGGATACCTCCTAAGCTTAAGGAGATGGTTTCTCAAGTGTCTGAAAACTCCCAGTTCATCAAAAGACATGGTTACTTACTGGATCTAGTCACTTCAGGATTCAATGAAGACATGATGGGTGTTCTGTTTCAGTTCTTTGATCCTAAGCACCATTGCTTCACATTCCCCGACTATCAGTTAGTTCCTACAATGTAAGAGTTCTCTAAACTTCTGGGTATACCTGTGCTTAATCAGAAACCATTCACAGGCTTGAAAAAAGAGCCTAAACCTGAGGTTATTGCTGCAGCTCTACATCTGAAGAAGTCTGACATTGTTCTAGAAACGAGAAGCGGAGTTAAGGGTATTCTTGCTAAGGTGTTGATAGAGAAGGCTCAAGTGTTCTTGAAAGCTATGAGATATGATGCTTTTGAGGAGATCTTAGCCTTGTTGATTTATGGCTTAGTGTTGTTCCCCAATCCTGATCAGTTCATAGACGTTCATGCCATCAATATATTCCTGAGTCACAATCCAGTGCCTACATTGCTTGGAGACATTATGCACTCTCTTCATACTCGTACTACAAGCGCACGAGGAACTCTGATGTGCTGCATACCTTTGCTGTCTAGGTGGTTTATTTCTCACCTTCCTCGATCAGTGATGAAAAATGAACAAGGGTTCAGGTGGTCTAAACGGATCATATCACTCTCTCATTCAGATATCCATTGGTGCTCCAGATCTATGGAGAATGTCACTATCATTGCCGTTGTGGGGAGTTTCCTAATGTGCCACTTCTAGGCATAAGAGGAGGCATTACCTACAACCCTTCTCTAGCTTTACGACAGTTTGGTTACGTTCGGAGTGATGGTCCACATGACATGTTGATTCAGGGTACTGTGTTTGACTACGACAACGATCTGCAAGGTTACCGTCAAAGGTTCATACGAGCATGGGGAAAAGTGAACAAGGTTGACAGCAAGACTCTGGAGCCCAAGTACACTATTCCTATGGAAGCTTACCTCAGATGGGTGCGATCTCGTGCTCAGACTCTCATGATGCCATATCCTGCCATCCTGCCAATTACTATGGAGCCTGTTGCTGAAGGGGATACTTCTTATACCATCCTTCACCCAGACATGCCCACTGACATGGAAGACTTACAGAGATCCTGGATCCAGTTGAAGGAGCAAAGGGATACTTTCGAGGCTCATTACAAAGCAAGCCAAGAAAGAATCCTGGAATTAACAAAGCAACTTCACGAGGAGCGGAATCTCAACTCATACCTCAACACAAAGAGGAAACGTCCATGGGAGAATTAAAACCCTATCTTTTGTATTTATTTCATTTTGTAAGCCCAAAGGGCAAACAAGTTTATTACTAATAAAAGTTTACTTTCTTGTTTGTTTAAGCAAATTTAAATCCTGCGGTCCTTGAAAACATCGCATATGCATTTGCATACCACATCATTGCATCACAGGTTTATTGTGCACAGGTTTCTCATCTTCTCGCTGTTTATTTCAGCAATGGCTCTTGAACAAACAGTCAAAGATCTCCAGGCACAAAATGCACAGTTCCAAGAACTGATCCTGAACTTGTCCAAGGGGCAGGATGAATTGAAGACACTGCTGGTCAAAAAGACTAAGAAGACTAGAAGGTCAGGTGGCCTGATCAACATGGGAAGAAGGTTCAGAGGTCCTGTCAAGACCAAAGAACAGGTTGAAGATTATGAGTCTGAAGAGTCTGAGAAAGAGGGAGGCAGTCTCCATAATACAATGGGGGACTCTGATTCTGAAGCTAACTACTATCATGAGCCTAATGAAGATAAGTTCAAAATGCTGGTAGATAGAATGGATGCTATGGAATTACAAAAGTCTTATGGGCTGGATTTTGAAGACCTGAGTTTGATATCTGGGGTGGTCATACCCATTGGTTTCAAGGTTCCTACTTTCGTAGTTTATGATGGTGTCTCTTGTCCCAAGCTGCATCTGAGGTCCTATGTCCGGAGAATCCAACCCCATACTGCTGATAAGAAGTTGTGGATCCATTTCTTCCAAGAGAGCCTATCTGGAGCTCAATTGGAATGGTACTATCAGTTGGAGAGTGTCAACATCCATGATTGGAATGATCTTGCTAAAGCCTTTTATAAGCAGTATCAATACAATGCTGATTTAGCCCCTACTTGCATGCAACTTCAGAGCATGTCTATGGGTGCTAAAGAGAGCTTCAAGGAGTATGCTCAGAAGTGGAGAGACTTGGCTGGAAGAGTGCAACCACCTCTAACTGACAGGGAGTTAGTTGATATGTTCATGTGTACGTTGAATGGTCCTTTTTACAGTCATCTCATCGGAAGCTCATCATCTGGCTTCACTGAGTTGATAATGACAGGAGAGCGTGTAGAAAGTGGTATAAAGAGTGGCAAGATTCAAGTAGGTGCTTCTTCATCAAGTACTGCAAAGAAGCCTCCCAGTGGGAAGAAAGAGTCAAATGCTGTTTATGGTCAACCTGATCGTAATAGGAGGCATCAGTCTGTGAGCGCAGTTCATATCTCCAATCCAACTCCTGCAACAACAGAGCCATCACAGGGAAATCAACAGAGGAATAAAAGGCAGTTCACTAAGATCAACATGTCACTAGCCCAAGCCTTGCAACACTCGTTGAAGGGTGAACTTATCACTTTGAGGGATCCTCCTCAGAATCCCAATGTTACCTCTCCCAGGTACAATCCTAATGCACGATGTGCATATCATTCAAATTGTCAGGGACATGATACCAATAGTTGCTGGGTATTGAAGAATAAAATACAAGATATGATTGATGCTGGAGAGATTGAGTTTGACCCTCCGGGTACTCCAAATGTGATTACTGCTCCCATGCCAAATCATGAGAAGATTGTCAATGCCATTGATGAAGATGCACATATTTCCTCAGTTGCAGAATTGACTACACCGTTGTCTGTTATTAAGAAGAAGCTAGTACAAGCTGGGTTCTTTCCAGGTTGTCGTGAAGATTGTTTATATTGTACCTATAAGCTGGATAGCTACTGGAGGTTGAAGGACGGAATTCAACGCCTCATGAATAATTACACCATAGTGTTTGAGAGGACACCACCTTCTGTGGAGAGTATGGTGGATCATATAACTAAAGGTGCGAAGGTTGAAGAGGTGGATATGGTTGATAAAGTGCCGGTAAGAATCACTTCCAAGGGGCCTGTCAAAATCACTCATAAGGGTCCAATTAAGATTACTGCTGAAGGCCCTTTGAAGATTGTTGCTAAAGCTAGAGTGGCTCCTATGATCATTACCACTCTTGGTCCTATTCCGTATACTTCTGATAAAGCTGTGCCTTGTCATTGTGGGTCCGATGTTTATATCCATGGTGTTAAGCAGGAACCTTTAGCTGATATGCCTATTATTGATGAAAACCTTGATGTTGACAATATTGCTGGATCTAGTAAGATCAAACGAAGTGGAAGAGTTTTCTCTCCTCCAGTTACTTCCAAGAATACAGCTACTCCAGTTACTACCTCTACTGCTGATGCTCGGGGCAAAGGTCCTGTTATTAAACCTATACAAACTGATGTGCCAGTTGCTGATGATCTTGCTAAGCAGATGGAAGAAGTACTGAAGATCATTCGCAAGAGTGATTATGACATTGTTGATCAATTGGGGCATACTCCCTCCAAGATTTCTATGTTGTCTTTATTGTTGTGTTCTGAGGCTCATGCTAAAGCCTTGATCAAGTTTTTGAAGACTGCTCACGTACCAAATGAGATTTCTGTAGACCAGTTTGAAAATTGTGTTGCACACTTGACCTATGATAATGGGTTAGGTTTCTCCGATGCTGATTTGACTCCTGCCAAGAGGGATCATAACAGGGCTCTACATATCTCTATTGAATGTAGGGGCACTACCCTGTCTCACGTGTTGATAGACAATGGTTCTCCGCTGAATGTGTTGCCCAAAGAAGTTCTGAATAAGCTTAGTCCTGAAGATGCTGTGTTGAAGCCCAGTAATATAGTGGTGAAGGCTTTTGATGGCTCGAGAAGAGTGGTGCATGGAGAAATTGATCTCCCAATAAAAGTAGGTTCTTAGGTTTTCAATGTTACTTTTTACGTGATGGATATTCGTCCTTCTTATTCTTGTTTGCTCGGACGTCCCTGGATCCATGGGGCAGGTGCTGTAACCTCCACTTTACACTAGAAACTGAGATATCCGGTAGAAGGAAAAGTTTTCACTGTCTATGGAGAGGAAGGATATATAGTTAGCCATGTGAATACCTTTAAATATCTTGAAATGGAAGGTGAATATGTTGAAACTCCGTGCCAGACGTTCGAAGTGGTTCCTTGGTTTGTTAATAACTATGAAGCTCCTCCTGTTGTCAAGAAAGTTCCTGTGGTCACCAGAGTACCTCCAACAATGGCCTCCCTCAAAGATGCTAGAGCTGTGGTGGATGAAGGTGGTTGTAATATTTGGGGTCAGCTTCCTGACATTCCTTACAAGTCTGACAAATTTGGTTTGGGTTTCACTGCAGAGTCCCAGAAGGCTGTTCGTCGTGCCCGTGCTGTTCGTATCACCAATCAGGGGATTTTGAAAGATCAGATCAATGTTGTGGGTGACTATGAGGAAGATTATAACCTGGATGCTTGGATTTTTCCTACTGTGGGTGCTGGGCTCAATAACTGGAAAGCTGAAGATGTTATTCCTATCTCCTTTAGTCAGGAGTAAATACTATTACTGTGTTGTTACTTTTAAAGTTTGTAGTTTTTGAATAATTAAACTCTTAAGCCTTGTGCCTTACCCGGGGCACAATGGTGTGCTTATTACGGGATGTCATTTCATTTGCATACTTCATTCAATAAAAATCAGTGGACGTTTCATTTTCGTAAATATTGTGTTCCTTGTCTTTTCTTTTATTTTTGTTTTATCAGCTATGTGTTCTTACACACACCCACATCACTAAAATGCAGATCCTCATCCACTCTGGATCCTGTTGATAACAGTTCTACTATTGCCAATTATAATTTCGAGAATCCGATCTATCAAGCTGAAGACGGAAATGAGGACGATTGTGAAGTACCTGTAGAGCTTGCTAGGTTGTTACAACAAGAAGAGAAAGCTATACAGCCACATGAAGAGCCATTCGAAGTTGTGAATCTAGGAACTGAAGACAACAGGAAAGAGGTCAAGATAGGGGCTGAATTAGAAGATAGTGTCAAGAGCATATTGATTCAGATGTTGCATGACTATGTGGAGATCTTTGCTTGGTCCTATGAGGATATGCCAGGGTTGGATACAAATATTGTGGTTCATTGTTTACCAGTAAAAGAAGATTGTCGTCCAAAGAAGCAGAAGGTCCGTCGCATGCGTCCTGAAATGTCAGAGAAGATTAAGGCAGAGGTAATGAAACAGTTTGATGCAGGGTTCTTAGCTGTGACTTCTTATCCTCAATGGGTTGCAAATGTGGTGCCGGTACCTAAGAAAGATGGTAAGGTACGTATGTGTGTGGACTACAGAGATTTGAACAAGGCCAGCCCCAAAGATGACTTTCCACTTCCTCATATTGATGTTCTGGTAGACAACACTGCTCAGCATAAGGTATTCTCTTTTATGGATGGTTTATCTGGTTACAATCAAATCAAGATGGCACCTGAAGATATGGAGAAGACCACATTTGTTACACAGTGGGGCACTTTTTGTTATAAGGTGATGCCATTTGGTTTGGAGAATGCAGGAGCAACATATCAGCGTGCTATGGTGGCTTTGTTTCATGATATGATTCATCATGAGATAGAGGTGTATGTGGATGATATGATAGCCAGGTCTCAAGATGAAGAACAACATCTTGATCATTTGCATAAATTGTTTGAGAGGTTGAAGAAATATACGTTGAGATTGAACCCAAACAAGTGTACTTTTGGAGTTAGATCTGGTAAGCTCCTGGGTTTCATTGTCAGTGGAAAAGGTATTGAAGTAGACCCTGCTAAAGTGAAAGCTATACAAGAGATGCCAGCTCCCCGTACTGAGAAGGAAGTTAGAGGTTTCTTGGGACGATTGAATTACATTGCAAGATTTATTTCCCAATTAACTGCCACCTGTGAGCCAATCTTCAAGTTGTTGAAGAAAGATCAGGTGATGGAATGGAATGATGAGTGCCAGACTGCCTTTGATGAAATTAAGAAATATCTGTTAGAACCTCCAATTTTGATGCCACCAGTTGATGGAAGACCCTTGATTATGTACTTAACAGTATTAGACAACTCAATGGGGTGTGTGTTGGGGCAACATGACGAGTCTGGTCGAAAAGAGCAGGCAATATACTACCTTAGCAAAAAGTTTACCGACTGTGAAACAAGATACTCACTGCTCGAGAAAACTTGTTGCGCTTTGGCATGGGCTGCTCGCCGACTAAGACAGTATATGTTGACTCATACTACCTTATTGATTTCAAAGATGGATCCAATCAAGTACATATTCGAGAAACCTGCTCTCTCTGGAAGAATTGCAAGATGGCAAATGATCTTAACAGAATATGACATACAATATACTACTCAGAAAGCCATTAAAGGAAGTGTTGTGGCTGATCATTTGGCTCATCAGGCAGTGGATGATTATCAATCAATGAGTTTTGAGTTCCCTGATGAAGACATTATGAGTATTACCAAAGAACCTGGACAATATGACGGACCTGAACAAGGATCCCGATGGACTATGGTTTTTGATGGAGCTTCTAATGCACTTGGTAATGGTGTTGGTGTTGTGATCAGTTCCCCTGAAGGTTGTCATACCCCGATTACTGCCAGACTTTGTTTCTATTGTACTAATAACATGGCTGAGTATGAGGCATGTATCATGGGTATCAAAGCTGCCATTGATATGAAGATTCAATTCCTGGATGTATATGGAGATTCAGCCTTGGTAGTAAGTCAGATCAAAGGAGATTGGGATACCAAGCATGATAATCTCATTCCTTACAGAGAGCATGTGTTATCTTTGATCCCATATTTCAAAGAGATTACCTTTGGACATATTCCACGAAGAGAGAATCAGTTGGCAGATGCATTAGCCACCATGGCATCTATGTTTGAGATCAGCTGGGATGATGAAGCTCCCAAGATTACTATTGATAGATTTGAGAAGCCTGCATACTGCAATGAGATTGACACTGAAGAAGCAGAGGAGAAGCCTTGGTTTTATGAAGTGAAAAGATATCTTGAAGTTCAGGAGTTCCCTGAAGGGGCATCTGTCAAAGATAGGAAGTTTCTAAGAAGGTTTTCTGCTAAGTTCTTTTTGAGTAATGGAATTCTGTACAAGCGCAATTATGATTCAACTATGCTTCGTTGTGTAGATAAGAAGGAAGCAACTGAGATTATGGAAGATATGCATGATGGGATCTTTGGCACTCATTCTAGTGGTCATATTATGGCAAAGAAAATATTGAGAGCAGGTTACTATTGGTCTACCATGGAAGCTGACTGCTATCAACATTCCAGAACGTGTCATAAGTGTCAAATCTATGCTGATAAAGTACATGTACCTCCATCACCATTGAATGTGTTGACTTCTCCTTGGCCTTTTGCCATGTGGGGCATTGATATGATTGGTGAGATCAAGCCTACTGCTTCTAATGGGCATCGTTTCATCCTGGTCGCTATTGATTACTTTACGAAGTGGGTGGAGGCAGCTTCATTTGCATCTGTTACCAAGAATATTGTGGCTCGATTCATTAAGAATAATCTCATATGTAGGTATGGCATCCCTGAAAGGATTATTACTGACAATGGCTCTAATCTGAACAACACTATGATTACTGATCTCTGCACGCAGTTCAAGATTAAGCATCACAACTCTTCTCCGTATCGTCCGAAGATGAATGGGGCAGTTGAAGCTGCTAATAAGAACATTAAGAAGATTCTACAAAAGATGACTGTTACTTACAAGGATTGGCATGAGATGTTACCATTTTCTCTTCATGGTTATCACACTACAATAGGTACCTCAACAGGGGCAATCCCATTCTCCTTAGTCTATGGTATGGAAGCAGTACTGCCCATTGAAGTTCAGATTCCCTCCTTGAGAATTATGAAGGATGCAGGCTTGGATGAAGATGAGTGGATTCAGACTCGACTTGACCAGATAAATTTGATTGATGAGAAGAGGTTAGCAGAAATTTGTCATGGCCAGATGTACCAGAAACGGATGATCAAAGCTTTTAACAAGAAGGTTAAGCCAAAGGTATATCAGGCTGGTGACTTGGTAATCAAGCGTATTGTATTACCACAGGGTGATCCTAGGGGCAAGTGGACTCCAACATATGAAGGACCATTTGTGGTCAAGACAATATTCTCAGGAGGTGCCATGATACTCACTACTATGGATGGTGAAGACTTCCCACAACCCGTAAACGCAGACATAGTTAAAAAATACTACGCAAAAAAAGAGACCCGCTAGGTTGACTGGCCTAGGCAAAAATAAGGGCATCCCGGCGAACCAAAAGGGTTCGGGCAAAAATTAGGGATATATATATAAAAAAAAATGTGTACACCCAGCAAGTCGAAAACCTGAAAAGGCGGCTTGGGCAAAAAAGGGTATCCCGGTGGATTGAAAACCTGAAAGGGCAATCCAGGCAAAAATTAGGGATTAAAGCGTATGACTATGTCTCGTTTGGATCACCCATGTAACTCCAACTAGTTGTGCTACTTACTCAAGCTCGAACAGATAAAGCTCAATCCAATCATTTCCGTCTCAACAGCAGAAGATGAGATACTTGAAGATAATGGCAATAGTAGAATTGAAACTCAATAGGATTATTTCCCACATAGCTGATTTTCTTTGTTTTATAAAAACTTTTATGACGAATTCCTCTTACTAGGATTTCTGTCTCCTTGTACAAACTCGCCTATGTATAGGTCACTTTCTGATATAAATAAAATTCCATCTTTGAATCCAGATTTACTTTTACCCTATTCACATAAGCGAAACGTCCATTGGTTGTGTTTGAATATATGTATGCTTTTGAATATGATTGATGTTTACCAGAAATGCATAAATGCTTAATATGATTGATGTTTACCAGAAATGCATGAGAATGCAGTAATAGTATTTACTAAGGACGAACGAGGGAAGGAATTCAACGAAGCTTCGCCGGTTCATCCCCACCAGACAGCTACAAGTCCCCCAGTAGGACAAATCCATCTTCATAGATACTTCGAGTCACATATCCCCTGGAATTTATGTCCATCTCTTTTATCCTCATAAGGATAATCGGGAATTTATTCCTCCAATAGGAGTACGACGAACGAAGACGGGAGATTATGTATACCTTACTATCAAACGAAGACGGGAGGTTATGAATACTATATTATCAAGACGGGAACAAGTTCCTCATATTATTCAACAACGGATCGGGATTTATTTTCCCTGGCCAGCAGTTGTTATACGAAGATATCCAGGTGCTTCAAGCTGCATGACACATACATACATCATTTACATCATACCATAACATACGTATACATAAATACATAGTGCATCATACTATACATGCATACATAATGCATAAACTAATATTATCTTGCAGAATGTTATCTTGTTTTGCAGATTAATTCTCCAGCAGACAAACTTCATCAACAACTTGTGACCTTGGGCCGTTGTTTATCTTCCCAAAGGTTACCTCATTATCATGGGATGTCGTTTATCTTCCCGAAGGCTATCTTGAGACGTCGGTTATCTTCTCAAAAGCCATATCATGACTTTGGGCCGTTGTTTATCCTCCCAAAAGTTATATTTACACCTCAGGATGTTGTTTATCCTCCTGAAAGCTATTATTTCCTTGGGCCGTCGTTTATCTTCCCAAAGGTTACCTCATTATCATGGGACGTCGTTTATCTTCCCGAAGGCTATCTTGAGACGTCGGTTATCTTCTCAAAAGCCATATCATGACTTTGGGCCGTTGTTCATCCTCCCATAAGTTATACTTATACCTCAGGATGTTGTTTATCCTCCTGAAAGCTATCATGACTTTGGGCCGTTGTTTATCCTCCCAAAAGTTATATTTATACCTCAGGACGTTGTTTATCCTCCTGAAAGCTATTATTTCCTTGGGCCGTCGTTTATCTTCCCAAAGGCTACCTCATTACCTCAGGACGTTGTTTATCCTCCTGAAATCCATATCATGACTTTGGGCCGTTGTTTATCCTCCCAAAAGTTATACTTATACCTCAGGACGTTATTTATCCTCCTGAAAGCTATCATTACACCTCAGAACGTTGTTTATCCTCCCAAAAGTTATACTTATACCTCAGGACGTTATTTATCCTCCTGAAAGCTATCATTACACCTCAGAACGTTGTTTATCCTCCTGAAAGCTATATCTTCATATTTTGGACTGCTTTATCCTCCAAGAGATATATTTGAAAGACTTTTCCCCAAGTGGCATCTTTAAGCCCACTCAAGCATATACAGCTAGTCATCAGTATCACTCTACGCACCGGTGAGTGCAAATTTTTGGGCTTTTGTGTTCAATCCCCTTCAACCTTCCAGGTCACGACTAGCACATATACCAATCTAACCCCTCAGGTTTCAGAAAATTGAACAGGGGCAGCTGTTGCACCCCAATATTTGCCCTCACAAAACAAGACTTTGTGTACTATGAGGTTCACAAGATTCACAAGACATCTTACGAGGTTCACAAGGTTCACAAGACATCTTATGAGGTTCACAAGGTTCACAAAGTTCACAATCAGTCAGAAGATTTGACAATTCCCTCAGACAATGCATCCTCCTAAGCAGTGCATCCAAAACTAGGGTTTTGACTTTAATCAGGCTAAATGAATTTCCAATACTTCAAGTGAGCTTCATAACATATTATATGTGTTTAAGAATCCCCATTACAAGTTTTAAGACTTTTCTCAAAGGTTTGCTCAGTCAGATGATCAGATAAGTCAAAATCAGTCAAAGCAATTAACAAGTCAAACTAAGGTCAACTGTGGTCAAACTAAAGTCAAAATTCATGATTTTTTGCCAACATCAAGTATATGAAGTAAAATTCATCATTTGATCAAGGTTTGATCATGATTCATCAAGGAGATTTCAGATCATCAAGAATCAGGAGTTTCTAAACTAGGGTTTCCTCAGGAAAAGTCAACTGAACTTTGACCAGCCATAACTTTCACATGCTTCATCAAATTTTTCCCATCCAAAGCTCATTTTGAAGGAAATTGGATTCTCTACAACTTTGTGTCTCACAAGCCAAGCCCAAAAATGCTTCATTTGGAAGGTATGAGCTAAGACATTATAGGTCCTTTTAAAAGTCAACAAAAAGTCAACAACTTCAAAAGGGCATAACTTGAGAATGGTAAAAGGTATGGACATGAAACCAATGGGGTTGGTTAGAGGACTCTTTAAGCTTTACAAAATGTCCAAGAGCACCCTCATAGCATTAAAATTGAAGGATGTGTGCCCTTGCAAAGTTGGGAAATTTTGGGGTGGTTTATGAAGAAAATAGGGTCTTAAAACCAAATTCTTCCAAATGGGCTGAACTTTTTGTGACCCAAGGTGTTCCATGACATCATGCACGAAATTTATTTAATATTTTCATAATTTTATTTTATTTATTTTATTTATTATGATTTTTTATATTAAAAATCATTTTAAATTCAAATAAAATATAAAATATGAAGATTTAAAATATATTTTGGTTCTAGAAAGTCATAAACCTTGATTGAATTAGATTGATATGGAAATTATGGTGATTGTCTTAAAATAGCAATGTTCTATCAAGAAATATTTGAATTTTAAGGTATTATCTTTTTCAATCTTCAAAAATCAAAAAGTCTAAACAATGATCCAATCTTTTGACCTAGTTTCATTCAACTATAAGTATACAAACCTAACACAATGCCAAGGGACGAATTTTATGCCTCAAGGATAAGTTTCATAAGTTCAAAGTTCATCAAAATTTGAAATTCGGTTTCTGACTTTTGGTGGTTTTTTAGGTGAAATAAGGACATCAATCCCTTCCTTGAACATCCCTGATCATGTAGCAATAGTCATATGCATCTCAAACCTCAAGAATTGATGAATCCGAATCCAACTTTTCATGTTTTCTTGATTTTTTCTTTCATGATCATTTAACTGTTATTAATAGATTTTGTTTGTTTATTAGTGTTCAATGAAAGCTTGTGATGAATTCTGGGTGGTTTAATTGAAGAAAACATGGCTGAATCATGTGATGCCATTTTAGGGTTCTTGACCTTCGAATTAGGGTTTTGCGTTTAAATGAATATAAACGAATTCTAAAACCGTGGATCAATTTTAAATAACCTCTGGACCTTGTTTGCACTCTTGATTTAATGAAATTGTATTGTTTTGATGGTGTTTCAAATTCGTAGGTTTCCTGTGTTAAAAAATTCGCAGGTAAATGTGCATGTAAAAACGCAGGAGAATTCGAAGGTAGCAAGGTTGAAGACGAAGACCTTTGGCGCGCGTTCTGGAATTCAAATGTTACTCTTAATATTTTATGAAATTGTTTCTGATTTGTTTCACAAATGTATGCCTGGCCCAGTGGTAAGGGACGCGCGCGTATTGCTTCAAAGCCTTGGTTCGATCCTTGGGTGCAGCAATTTTTTCTTATTTTTCCATTTAATCATAGGATTTAATATATTATTCATTGTTGTGGATTGTATATCAGTTGCGCCCTTCTGGCTGGATGGTAAGAGTGCTTGCTTGTTGTGTGAGGGTCCTGGGTTCGAAACCCCCCAGGCCCTTTTGTGCTATTTTTTGTTGTTTTTGTCATGGTTTTCACAGGATTTGAAACAAATCCAGATGGAGTTCCTTCCATATCACTGGTGCGCGCGCAGCCCAGTGGCTGGCTTGCTGGTCTTGGAGGGTGCATTGTCCAGGGACTGAGTTCGAATCCCAGCCCAGGTAAGTTTTTTTCACTTTTTCTTGTTTTTTTATTTAATTTGTTTATATTATAATTAAATAAATTTAAAATGATAAAAATAAAATGTTCATATTATTTTCCTTTCTATAATTCAAAATTCATCTTTTCAAAAATTAAACTTTATTAGTAAAATTATTTAATATTTATTTTGTTGTATATTATTAATATTATATAATTTTGTATAATTAATTTATATTAGATAATTAACCCTAATTTACTTTTCTAAACTTATAAACCCTAAGTTATTTATGTTAACATTTTCACATAAAACCTAATATTTTCTAAAACCCTAATTCTATTTTATAAATTCCTAAAACCCTAAATTATTTTGATTAACCCTAATAATACTTCTTAAACCCTAATTATTTTATATCAATATTTGTATATAAATGTTAATTATGTCCATTTATTTTTATAATTTGTTTATATGATTATTATTATGCATGGTTTTATATAAATAATGTAAATAGTTTAATTAATTAATTAACCTTAATCTATTTTTCTAAATAACTAAACTTAATTTTTATAATTTATTATTTTATGCTTAGTTAATAATAATTAGATATTTTTAATATGAATATAAAATTAAAATAATTAGATTATTAATCATATTTTGTTTATCATTTGTTTCTATTCTTAATTAAAAAACCTTAAAAATAATTATTCATTTAAAATTGAACTTTTAATTTATTATTTATCATTATTCTTATTCTTATTTATTTTATTACTACTAACCCCCTTTATTTATTTATTTTGTGATTGTTTATTTTATTATTATTATTATTACTAACCCAATTATTTATTTATTGATTTATTTAATTATCTTATTTATTTTAATTATTTTAATAATGTAATTGTATCCCTTATGTAATAGTTGTAGTAATTTTTATTGTTTATTGTTAAATGCCATGGTTAGTAAAATAGGGAGTGTAAAACATGTTTGTATGTAAAATTGAATTTAAATCACTAATCTCAAGATAAATATTTGAATTGGTACACTCACACACGTAAGTCGATCCTGGATCGTCATCTCACTTCTTAAGGGTTACCTCTCATGTTGCCTAAACAAAAGGTCAAGTAAAGTGTAAAGCAAAAGTCCCTCATCTCATATCATCTAGTCCCTTAAACAGATAAAAAGATCAAGTCCCTTAATGGTTGCCTTCGTAATGATCTTGTCCCTTTCGAATAAAGATGATAAGTCCCTTCGAATTGCTTATACACTTTACAGTTGCCTAAATAACAGATGTCCCTTCACTTGTCCCTCATACATCCAAGGTAATGACTACCTATTCCTTAATAATAGGGATAGTCTTACCATTTAAAGGATATTTAAGAACAAAAAAGACTTAACTTAGGGTAGGTTCCTCTTATGTACTTGCTCACTCTTCAAAAACATTTCAAAACACTTCACATTTTTCAAGCAATTTTCAAAACAAAGGCTTTATATATATTCGTACATGGATCATTATAAAGTACTTAAGAAAATTTCTAATCACACACTACACATTTCAAAAACATTTTAAAGTGAGCTAAGTAACTAAGAGCCCATGGATAACCATGGATGTAAAGGGTGCTAACACCTTCCCTTTACATAACCTACCCCCCGAACCCAAAAATCTTTTAAGGTCTTTCCTGTTCTTTTATGCCTTTCCTTTGGATAAAATAAAAGTCGGTGGCGACTCTTGCTATCCGCAACATAACTAAATTCAGTTCTCCCACCGTGTTACACATCTCAACATATTTAAAAGTATTCACATGACTGACCATGTATTCCTCTTCCCCATAAACAGTGACAACTTTTCCTTTCACTGGATATTTCAGCTTCTGATGTAAAGTGGAAGTCACAGCACCTGCCCCATGGATCCAGGGGCGCCCCAGCACACAGAAGTATGTAGGACGAATATCCATCACATAGAAAGTGGAATCAAAAACTTGAAAACCTACTTTAACTGGAAGATCCACCTCTCCATGCACCATTATTCTTGAACCATCAAAGGCTTTCACCACCACATTACTTGGCCTTAACACTACATCATTCAGATTGAGCTTGTCTAGAACCTCCTTAGGTAATACATTTAATGAAGAACCATTATCCACCAATACATGAGACAAAGTAGTGACCTTACACTCAATGGAAACGTGCAGAGATTTATTATGATTTCTGCCGGCAGGAGTCAAATCAACATCATTAAAACCCAAGCCATTATCACTAGTTAGATGAGCAACACAATTTTCAAATTGGTCCACAGAGATTTCATGTGGCACATGAGCAGCCTTCAGGAATTTGATTAAAGCCTTGGCATGGGCTTCAGAACATAATAACAGAGATAGCATGGAGATTTTGGAGGGAGTATGCCCCAACTGGTCAACAACATCATAATCACTCTTACGGATAATCTTCAGTACTTCTTCCATCTGCTTAGAGAGATCTTCATTAACTAGTGCTTCAGCTTGGACAGGTTCAATCACTGGTCCTTTGCCCCGAGCCTCAGTACTTGGCCCAGAGTTAGAGATATGAACTGGAGCAGCAGCTTTTGAGGTGTTTTCTAGAGAGAAAATTCTTCCACTCCTGGTAACCTTACTGGATCCAGCAATATTGTCCACATCAAGATTATCCGTAACAGGTGCATCAGTCAAAGGCTCTTGTTTAACACCATGGATATGAACATCGGAACCATAATTCCAGGGTATAGCTTTGTCAGAAGTGTATGGGATAGGACCAGGAGTAGTAATAACCATTGGAGCCACTTTTGGCTCAGCAGTAATCTTCACAGGACCTTTAGAAGTGATCCTTACTGGACCATTGGAAGTAATCTTCACAGGAATCTTGTTAACCATAACCACATCTTCAAATTTCACATTTTAAGCCAAACCTCCACACAAATCTCTATAGAAGGGGTCCTCTCAAATAGTATAGTATAGTTATCTATCAGGCGTTGAATACCTGACGTCAACCTCCAACAACTATCAGGTTATAGGCACAGTAAAAAAAATCTTCCCTGCAACCCGGAAATAAACCGGCTTGCACAAGCTTCTTCTTGACAATAGCTAAAGGAGTAGTTATTTCAGCCACAGTACGAACATAAACAACCTCATCAACAACATTAACAGTTTTCTCATGTTTGGGCATGGGAGCAGTAATCACATTAGGAGTCTACGGAGGGTCAAATTCAATATCTCCATTCTCAATCATATCCTGGATCTTGTTCTTCAACGACCAGCAACTGTTAGTATCATGGCCAGGGCTATTAGAATGGTATGCACACCTTGCATTGGGATTGTAACGAGAAGAAGAAGTATTGATATTTTGTGGTGGATCTTTCAAAGTAATCAATTCTCCTTTCAACATATGCTGCAAAGCCTGAGCCAATGACATATTGAGCTTGGTAAACTGCCTCCTGGGCTTGGGATGATTATTCTGTTGTTACTCTTGTGGTGGAGGTATAGGATTAGAAATCAAAACAACTCCCACAGATTGGTTACGATCATTACGACTACGCTGTCTATACACATCATTGGATTCCTTCTTCCCAGGAGGGGCCTTCTTGGTAATACTTGAAGAGGAAACTATCTGAATTTTTCCACTTCGTATCCCACTTTCCACACGTTCTCCAGTCATTATCAGCTCAGTGAAGCCAGATGATGAGCTTCCAATGAGATGACTATAGAAAGGACCAGTCAACGTACTCATGAAAATATCAACCAATTCCCTGTCAGTCAAAGGGGGTTGAACTCTACTTGCCAGATCTCTCCATTTCTGAGCATACTCCTTGAAACTTTCTTTGGCATCCATGGACATACTTTGGAGTTGCATGCGAGTTGGTGCTAAATCAGAATTGTATTGGTACTGCTTATAGAAAGCCTCAGCGAAATCATTCCAGTTGTGAATGTTGGTACTCTCCAGTTGATAATACCATTCCAGTTGGGATCCAGACAAACTCTCTAGAAAGAAATGTATCCATAACTTCTTATCAGGAGTATGAGGTTGAGTTCTTCTAACATAAGACCTTAAATGCAGCTTTGGGCAAGACACACCATCATACACCACAAAAGTAGGAACCTTGAAACCTATAGGGATGGAGACTCCAGAAATCAAACTCAAATCTTCAAAGTCAAACCCAAAATTCTTTTGTAGTTCTATAGCATTCATTTTGTCTACCAGCATCTTGTACTTCTCCTCACTAGCAGGATCATGATAATAATTCTCCTCAAAATCAGAATATTCCATAGTGTCATGAAGACTGCCTCCTTCTCCCTCAGAGTTTTCAGACTCCAAATTCTCAACCTCTTCTTCTGTCTTGACAGGTCCTCTGAATCTTCTACCCAGGTTGATAAGGCCCACTAATTTTCTAGCCTTCTTCTTCTTCTTATTCAGAAGTGTCTTCAGCTCATCTTGTCCCTTGGACAAGTTCAAGATCATTTCTTGAAATTGTGCATTCTGAGTCTGGAGATCCTTAACAGTTTGTTCGAGAGCCATTTCTGCTTAAATAAACAGCGAAAAGATAAGATACTTGTTCATAAGAAACATGTGATGCAATGATATGGTATGTAGATGCATATGCAATGTTTTCAAGGACCGCGGGATTTAAATTTGTTTAAACGAAATCAAGAACAAAATTTTATTAGTAAATACTTAATATAAGTTTTGCCCCTTGGGCTTACAAAGAAATAAAATACAAAAGGTAGATATGTGGGGTTTTAAGTCTCCCATGGACGCTTCCTCTTTGCATGGAGGTACTTGTTGAGATTTTGCTCTTCGTGAAGTTGCCTTGTTAGCTCCAAAATTCTTTCTTGACCAGCTCTGAAATGAGTCTCAAAAGTATCTCTTTGCTCCCACTTTCCACATGTTCTCCAGTCATTATCAGCTCAGTGAAGCCAGATGATGAGCTTCCAATGAGATGACTATAGAAAGGACCAGTCAACGTACTCATGAAAATATCAACCAATTCCCTGTCAGTCAAAGGGGGTTGAACTCTACTTGCCAGATCTCTCCATTTCTGAGCATACTCCTTGAAACTTTCTTTGGCATCCATGGACATACTTTGGAGTTGCATGCGAGTTGGTGCTAAATCAGAATTGTATTGGTACTGCTTATAGAAAGCCTCAGCAAAATCATTCCAGTTGTGAATGTTGGTACTCTCCAGTTGATAATACCATTCCAGTTGGGATCCAGACAAACTCTCTAGAAAGAAATGTATCCATAACTTCTTATCAGGAGTATGAGGTTGAGTTCTTCTAACATAAGACCTTAAATGCAGCTTTGGGCAAGACACACCATCATACACCACAAAAGTATGAACCTTGAAACCTATAGGGATGGAGACTCCAGAAATCAAACTCAAATCTTCAAAGTCAAACCCAAAATTCTTTTGTAGTTCTATAGCATTCATTTTGTCTACCAGCATCTTGTACTTCTCCTCACTAGCAGGATCATGATAATAATTCTCCTCAAAATCAGAATATTCCATAGTGTCATGAAGACTACCTCCTTCTCCCTCAGAGTTTTCAGACTCCAAATTCTCAACCTCTTCTTCTGTCTTGACAGGTCCTCTGAATCTTCTACCCAGGTTGATAAGGCCCACTAATTTTCTAGCCTTCTTCTTCTTCTTATTCAGAAGTGTCTTCAGCTCATCTTGTCCCTTGGACAAGTTCAAGATCATTTCTTGAAATTGTGCATTCTGAGTCTGGAGATCCTTAACAGTTTGTTCGAGAGCCATTTCTGCTTAAATAAACAGCGAAAAGATAAGATACTTGTTCATAAGAAACATGTGATGCAATGATATGTTATGTAGATGCATATGCAATGTTTTCAAGGACCGCAGGATTTAAATTTGTTTAAACGAAATCAAGAACAAAATTTTATTAGTAAATACTTAATATAAGTTTTGCCCCTTGGGCTTACAAAGAAATAAAATACAAAAGGTAGATATGTGGGGTTTTAAGTCTCCCATGGACGCTTCCTCTTTGCATGGAGGTACTTGTTGAGATTTTGCTCTTCGTGAAGTTGCCTTGTTAGCTCCAAAATTCTTTCTTGACCAGCTCTGAAATGAGTCTCAAAAGTATCTCTTTGCTCCCACTTTCCACACGTTCTCCAGTCATTATCAGCTCAGTGAAGCCAGATGATGAGCTTCCAATGAGATGACTATAGAAAGGACCAGTCAACGTACTCATGAACATATCAACCAATTCCCTGTCAGTCAAAGGGGGTTGAACTCTACTTGCCAGATCTCTCCATTTCTGAGCATACTCCTTGAAACTTTCTTTGGCATCCATGGACATACTTTGGAGTTGCATGCGAGTTGGTGCTAAATCAGAATTGTATTGGTACTGCTTATAGAAAGCCTCAGCGAGATCATTCCAGTTGCGAATGTTGGTACTCTCCAGTTGATAATACCATTCCAGTTGGGATCCAGACAAACTCTCTTGAAAGAAATGTATCCATAACTTCTTATCAGGAGTATGAGGTTGAATTCTTCTGACATAAGACCTTAAATGCAGCTTTGGGCAAGACACACCATCATACACCACAAAAGTAGGAACCTTGAAACCTATAGGGATGGAGACTCCAGAAATAAAACTCAAATCTTAAAAGTCAAACCCATAATTCTTTTGTAGTTCTATAGAATTCATTCTGTCTACCAGCATCTTGTACTTCTCCTCACTAGAAGGATCATGATAATAATTCTCCTCAAAATCAGAATCTTCCATAGTGTCATGAAGACTGCCTCCTTCTCTCTCAGAGTTTTCAGACTCCAGATTCTCAACCTCTTCTTCTGTCTTGACAGGTCCTCTGAATCTTCTACCCAGGTTGATAAGGCCCACTGATTTTCTAGCCTTCTTTTTCTTCTTAGTCAGAAGTGTCTCCAGCTCATCTTGTCCCTTGGACAAGTTCAGGATCATTTCTTGAAATTGTGCATTCTGAGTCTGGAGATCCTTAACAGTTTGTTCGAGAGCCATTTCTACTGAAATAAACAGCGAAAAGATAAGATACCTGTTCATAAGAAACCTGTGATGCAATGATATGGTATGTAGATGCATATGCAATGTTTTCAAGGACCGCAGGATTTAAATTTGTTTAAACGAAAACAAGAACAAAATTTTATTAGTAAATACTTAATATAAGTTTTGCCCCTTGGGCTTACAAAGAAATAAAATACAAAAGGTAGATATGTGGGGTTTTAAGTCTCCCTTGGACGCTTCCTCTTTGCATGGAGGTACTTGTTGAGGTTTTGCTCTTCGTGAAGTTGCCTTGTTAGCTCCAAAATTCTTTCTTGACCAGCTCTGAAATGAGTCTCAAAAGTATCTCTTTGCTCCCGCAACTGAATCCAAGACTTCTGCAACTCTTCCAAATCAGTGGGCATGTTTGGATGAAGGATGGTATAAGGAACATCTCCTTCAGCAACAGGCTCCATTATGATTGGTAGAATAGTAGGATATGGCATCATAAGAGTCTGAGCACGAGATCGAACCTATCTGAGATAAGGCTCCATAGGAATGGAATACTTTGGCTCCAAAGTGTTGCTGTCAATCATGTTCACCTTGTTCCAAGCTCGTATAAACCTTTGATGGTAACCCTGAAGATCGTTGTCGTAGTCGAACACAATACTCTGAATAAGCATGTCATGAGGACCATTACTCCGAGCATAACCAAACTGACGTACTTCTAAAGAAGGATTGTAGGTAATTCCTCCTTTTATGCCAAGGAGTGGCACATTAGGGAATTCCCCACAATGGTCAATGATAGTAACATTCTCCATAGATCGAGAGCACCAACGAATGTCTGAATGAGAAAGTGACATAATCCTTTTAGACCACCTGAAACCTTGTTCATTCTTCATCACTGATCGAGGAAGGTGAGAAATAAACCACCTAGACAATAAAGGTATACAGCACATCAGAGTCCCTCTCGCCTTCGAAGTACGAGTGTGAAGAGAATGTAAGATATCTCCAAGTAATGTAAGCACTGGGTTGTGAGCCAGAAATATGTTGATGGCGTGTACGTCTATGAACTGGTCTGGATTAGGGAACAACACCAAACCATAGATCAATAGGGCTAAGATCTCCTCAAAAGCATCATAACTCATAGCCTTCAAGAACACTTGAGCTTTATCTATCAATACCTTAGCAAGAATACCCTTAACTCCGCTTCTCGTTTCCAGGACAATGTCTGACTTCTTCAAATGTAGGGCTGCAACAATGACTTCAGGTTTAGGCTCCTTCTCTAAGCCTGTGAAGGGTCTCTAATCAAGGATAGGTATACCCAGTAGCTTGGAGAACTCTTCCATTGTAGGAACCAGCTGATAGTCGGGGAATGTGAAGCAATGATGTTTAGGATCAAATAACTGAAACATGACACTCATCATGTCTTCATTGAACCCTAAAGTGACTAGATCCAGAAGTTGACCATGCCTCTTGATGAATTGGGAGTTTTCAGAAACTTGAGAGACCAATTCCTTAAGCTTGGGAGGTATCCCTACAAAGTTGATCCGGATAGTATTCCTACGAGCAGAAGGCATGACCTGCAACAAAGAACAAAGATAAATCCTTTGGTCCTTGAAATGGTTAGTGAAAATGCTATGCTTATGATGCATGATGTTATGCTCAATCACAAACATGTGGCACACACAAACAAGTCACAGAATAGCCCTAGGTTTGAAGGCTTGCATGAGGTTTAAAGGTAAGTACCCTCCCCTGAAGTTTAGTTGGTTCATCCTGTCCTACAAAAGTAACCAGGTTCTAAGGGATCTAAATGTCACTGATCCTTCTCAATGGTGGTTGTTCAGTAGGCAACTTACTTTCCAACCAAAACCCTCCATGTTTAGGATCTCAATGAGTGTAGTATCGAGTATCAACCAACTTCAGTCTTCACCAAAGCCGGCTATCTCACTACTTTCTAAAGGCCAAGATGGGATAACTAGGGTTCTAAAAGTTAGTTAGTGTATTGACAACATATGGCAGCCCCATATTATCCTTAACTTACTTAAGGAACATAAGCACCAACCAAGAAGTCACACTAACTATGGCCACCAGATCAACCATATCGGTATACGCCGTACAGTTTCCTTGGTCTATTGCCATTTACCTAGGGTACACTAGATCCGGGTTAGGATCTTTCACACATAAGTCCAACAGATAAATATAAAGCAAACAAAGCAAACAATTTAAAGTGATCTAATTCCTAAGGGTACCCCTCTTTTACATAGTAAATCCCCAGCAGAGTCGCCAGTTCTGTAACACGGTGGGAAAACTGACTTTTAGTCATGTTGCAGATAGCAAGAGTCGCCATCGAATTTTATTTTATCCAAGTGGAAAGGACATAAAAGAACAGGAAAGGCCTATTTTAAAGACTTGAGTTCGGGGGGTAGGTTATACAAATGGAAGGTGTTAGCACCCTTTATATCCATGGTTATCCATGGGCTCTTAGTTACTTAGCTCACTTAAATTGTTTTTGAAGAGTGTAATGTGTGATTAGAAATTTTCTAAGTACTTTGTAATGATCCTCGTATGGATGTATACAAAGCCTTGTTTTGAAAATGTTTTGAAAGTGAGGTGTAAAAAGTACTTTGAAATGTGAGCAAACAACTAAGAGGTACCTACCCTAGATTAAGTCTTTCATGTTCTCGTATGTTCTTTCAATGGTAAGACTATCCCTATTATTAAGGAATAGGTAGTCATTACCTTGGATGTGTTTAAGGGACGGGTGTAGGGTCACCGTATGGTCATAGAAGGCAACTTGAGGGATGTCTTTAGCAATTCGTAGGGACTATCATCATTTATTCGAAGGGACAAGATCTTTATCGTAGGCAACCTTGAATGGACTTGATCTTTTAAACTGTAGGGACTATAATGATTTATACTTGAAGGGACTTTGCTTAAGACATCCCTATATTCGAGGGACTTGACCATTTTATTTTAAGGCAACCAAGAGGAATATCCTAGGAAGTGCAAGATGGCGATCAAAGATCGACTTACATGTGTGAGTGTTTATTTTCAAATATTTATCTTTTTAATTAATTTTCTAAGTCCTTTTATTCATTTAGGTTATACACACCCTATTTACTAACCACACAATAAAATATTTATAATAATAAAAATAAAAACGGAAAATAAATCTAAAATTATTACATGGCTTTGGGACAATTACAATATAATAAGGAAAATAATAAATGATAATAATAATAATAAAGCAAATATAAGCAATAATAATAAATAAAGCAATAATATTAGAATATTAGAAGAAAATAATAATGAAATAATAAAGGAAAATTAGAATTTTAAAAGAAATCAAATAAGTTAAATAATTTAGAAATTTTTTAGAGTTTATAATAAAAATAATAAGTTTAAATAATAATAGTAATAAGAATAAAGTATTTATACAAAAAAAAAAAGTTATTATAAAAATATTCTAATTAGGGTATAGAAAAATTAGGGTTAGTTAAAAAAAATTAGGGTTTTAGAAGATAATTAGGGTTTTTAACATAATTAAAATACATTATTTTTATTTACAAAATATGATTAATTAAAATTTATATAAATATTATAATAAGATAAACTAGTATTAATAATATTAATAAGTTATAAGAAAAGGTTTTTTTTTTTTATTAAGAAAATATTTAAGAAATTAAATTGATGATTAATATTTAACTAATTGTTTTAATTAATTAATAATTATTAGAAATAAGTAAAACAACAAAAAAAAGCAAAATAAACCAAAATACTTGGGATGGGATTTGAACCCACGCCCTAAGCTTTCACAACCTTGGTCCACCCTTCTTGCCACCAGGTCAAGCGCGCAGCTTGTGATAGGAATGGCCACAGATCATCATATGCTAAACCTGTAGAAATAAATGAAGGAAAAAAAAGAATTTGCATAATGCAAGGATCGAACCCCTGCCCTTTCAATCACAAGTGAACCTCTTAACCAACTGAACCAGCACGCCATTCAAATATTAATAAACAACCAATAATATAAAAATAAAGCATAATTTTGAATCCTGAAATTGGCGCCATCAGGTCATCTTCAACCTTGGAATTTCGCAGGTTTTCCTGCGAAAATTCCTGCGAATTTACTTATGAATTTTCTTGTGTATTTTTTTCGCAGGAAACCAGCAATCTTGAATACCTACAAAACAAGCAAAATTCATCCAAATTGAACACACCAATAGCTTATCCAGGTTTTATACAATTCAAATTCATCAACCAAAGTCATTTATATGGTCTACATCAAGAAACCCTAAAAGCTTGGCCGAAACCCTAGTCATGGCCGAATTGGTTTTAGGCTATGGGACCTCATTCAAATCTCCAGAATCATTCTACACATCACAACAAACACATTACAAACATCAAAAACAATTAATAAATGATGGATTAGTGTAATCGAAAATTTGAGTTTTTAGAGAAAAAATGCATTCGGGATCCATGTGTCATGATGTTTTTGATGGATATGATGATTGAAACATGTTTAGAAGACCTCAAGGAACGATTCTACACCTTTAATCTTCTTGTTAATGCCCTAAATCAATGAAACTGAATTTCACTTTTCCTTCACTTTTTGAAACTTCAAATCCCTTACCTCGCCTTTGAAAAACTCTCCCTCAAGCTTGTGTCAACTTCTATTCTTATAGAAGAGTCGAATTAGGTCAGAAAAGTGGAGGATTTGTGGGCTTTTTGGATACCTTGAGTGTGAAGAAATACTCTTACCAATTTGGTCAAAAAATCAAATATTTTCATGCCATAATGCCTTATCACGAATTTGGATAGCATCCAATCACTTTAAATGGTGTTTATAAGTTTCTAGAAGAAGAATCAAATCAAATATTTGAGTTTTCATATTTTATTTTGATTTAAATTGAATTTTAATGAATAAAATCCAAATAAATAATAAATAAATTATAAAAATCAGAAATATTTGTAATTGGGTCGTGCTTGATGTTATTGTTAAGATTGGAATACAAAATGATTGGCCCATTTCGAAAAAATTGGTTTTAAGGCCTTATTTTCTTCATACACCCCTGAAAAATTTCCCAACTTTGCCAAGGAATAAATCCCTCAATTTTAAGGCTATGAAGGTGTTCTTGGACATTTTGGAAATCTTAAAGAGTCTTCTAACCAACCTCTTTGGTTTCATGCCCATATCCTTTACCATTTTCAAATTATGCCCTTTGGAAGATGTTGACTTTTTGTTGACTTTTGAAATGACCTATAATGTTTTAGCTCATACCTTCCAAATGAAGCATTTTTAGGCTTGTCTTGTGAGACACAAAGTTGTAGATAATTCAATTTCCTTCAAAATGAGATTTGGATGGGAATTTTTTGATGAAGCATGTGAAGTTATGGCTGGTCAAAATTCAGTTGACTTTCCTTAAGAAAACCCTAATTTAGAAACTTTTGATTCTTGATGATCTGAAACTTCCTTGATGAATCATGTCAAACCCTTGATCAAATGATGAATTTTACTTCATAAAATTGATGTTGGCAAAAAATATCGAAGTTTGACTTTGATTTGACCACAGTTGACCTCAGTTTAACTTTTTAACTGCTTTGACTGATTTTTGCATATCTGATCATTTGACTGGGCAAGCTCTTTGGGAAAGCTTTGAAACTTGACATAGGGATTCTTCAATACATATGGGTGCCATGAATTGAAGCTTTGAAATTCATTTTAACTTGAGGAAACTCAAAACCCTATTTTTGGACACTTTGCTTAGGAGGAGGCATTGTCTGGGGAACTTCCATACTTCTTGACCAATTGGGAGTCTTGAGGATCTTATGATCATTTAGAAGTCTTGAGTGAGGTTTTATTGATACGTGGTAGGGCAAATTTTGGGGTGCAACATGACTACACTTGAACCTATTCCTATGGCGTATTCTGAATTGTACCCTTATTTGGTCCTAAAGGGTCTGATCACAACTAGACCACTTGCTCCTCCAAATCCTCTACCAGCAGGATTTATGACTGATCTCCATTGCCAATTCCATGAAGGAGCTGATGGTCATGATATTGAACATTGTTACACCTTCCAACATCGAGTTCAAGATTTGGTCATAGGGGATGTGCTCACTTTTACACCAAGATGGACTCCTAAGGTTGAGAGAGATTCCATGTCAGAACAAAGTGGCTGAAGACTTGGTCAGAGAATCAAAAGTCACTACCTAAAGCCAGTGGATCACACGGGAAAGCTCATCCTTGATATTGATTATACACTAGGCCTTGTTTCTTTTTAGTTTTAATTTCCTTATTTGTATTGTGTGAACTTGCTTAAATACTTGTTTTTCTTTAATGTTAATGTTAATGAAAAGAGCATCGCATATTTTGAATCAATTCATTCACTTTCATATTTGTGCATATTCATGCTTTCCCCTTTCAAAAAGTAAAAAAAAATCATTGTTTCTCTTATTCATCTGTTGTTTATGCAAAGATTGGAGGGAGGATGACGAAAAAGAAATACCCAAATTGTTGAATGGTATGCTTTCAAAATAAAACCTTGCTGATGATATACATACATTGTTTCAACTCCCAAATACCGAAGAAATAAGGAAGTTAATCCCTTGTCAACCCCTTTGAGCCTAGAAGTTGAAGTTTCTTTCTACACGAAAAAATCTGCAATCTTAACCTGGGGCAGGGTAATTCTCAATTAATTTGAATGTGCATTCAATTTCAGGAGAATAATTCCACACACCTTCCAATAAGGGTTTCAAGCCCAAGTTTTCCTTCGCACACATCAAAGAATTATCGAAGAAGCTGATGGCAGTCATTGTCCAAAATAAAATAAAATAATGAAAAAAGTCGCTAAGTCAATACCCAAAAGGCGACTTAGGCGAAAATAAAAGCATCCTGGTGGATTGAAAACGTCAAATATACAATCCAGGAAAAAGTTAGGGATAATATGAAATCCAAATCAGGAGAGGTCACCAAAATTCCTCAACAAAGACAACTAAATGTTGTGAAGAAGCAGTGACTGTTATCTCAATAAAACAATCCTTTGGCTCTTAAGCCATCATCATCAATACAATTCCAAATCTCAAAACCTGAATGCATAAGTTGAATTAGTTGAGCGTAGGACTGGAGATCATTGTGGATGATGGGTTGGGTAAAAATTAAATTTTGAGCATTATACCCTTTGTTTCGAAAACCGTTAACGAGACCACGTTATAACCCTCTAAAGACCTAATTGATGTTAGGTTTGTTTTGAAAGCATATCGCATCAAGGTTGCGTAAGCTGACTCCCCAAGAGATCTGCCAATCATCTATTTAGATATCATACCTTGGCACTTTTCTTCACTTTGCATGTCTGAATAAACATTGTGTTCTTAACATTGATTCATTTGCTTTACATTAATATCATTCCAATAATGATTTTGATTTCAAAAATTTCTTGAACATTGCATTAAAATTAACATTTTTGAATGAATATTTTATTTGCAAGTAAGCATTCATCATTAAGGAATTTTAAACAGTTGAGAAACTTGATCAGTGATCCTATCAGGGGCATATCACTGTCAAAGATCATGTTATTTAGAGAAATTATCTTCAAGACTCATGCTAGGGCAAGAATTTCAAGCAACCAGTAAAGCAGTCATTCCAGAATCAGTCAACATGGGGCAGTCTACTTCAAGCAACCCCCAAGTGAAACTTATCACTCCTTCCCAAAAGGACCATCGTCTTGATACTTCTAACAAGTGTAATGGAAGTTGTTTTCAAGACATATTTCGAAGACATAGTTGGAAAATTTCTCTGTGTTATAGAATCATCTGTTCCAGCCTCACCTCTCCAAGAAAGTCTTATCCAGTGGTCTCAACATTTACATTGCAAGCATTGACCATTTACATGATACAAATTTCATATCAATCATAGTTCGAAGTATACTTTGTGCTCATATGCATTTCCTGAGGTCTAGTTATCTTACCTTGTGGTAAAAGTCCAATTCACTTGGCACCTACCAAACAAAACATATATGTTACCCTGTCTTTCATCCAATGTCAATCTTGGATTCAAGTTTCTCTCCATGGTTGGTCCCATTGAGAAATTCAATTTGTTTCTTCGAATTTATCTCTTTGGTTAATCCCATTGAGAAATTTAACATGTTTCCTTCAACTATCTCTCTTCGGTTGATCCTATTGATAAGTCTGATGTGTTTCTTTCACAATCTTCAAGATTTCTTTCTCCGGTTAATCCCATTAAGAAATTCAATTTGTTTCCTTCAAATTCTCCCTTCGGTTAATCCCATTGAGAAGTTCAAAGTGTGTTCTTCTAACTTCTTTCTTCGGTTAATCCCATTAAGAGGTTCATTATGTTTCCTTCCAATTTCTCTCTACGGTTGATCCCATTGAGAAGCCTGACATATGTCTTTCATTTTTTTTCAAAATTATTTCTCCGGTTAATCCCATTGAGAAGTTCAATGTATTTCCTTCAAAATTCTCTCTCCGGTTAATCCCATTGAGAAATTCAATACATTTCTTTCAACTGTCTCTCTCCAGTTCATCCCATTGAGAAGTTTGGCGCAAATCTTTATTTCAAGTGACGTCTCTTTGAATGTCTCATTGAAAAGTTTGATGTAACCCCAGTTAACACTCATTTGATACTCTTGTAAATATGTGTGATGTTCTGACAATCTTCCTGAATTTGTTCTTGTATACTCCGATTGTTTTAGAGGTATCTTCATAAGTTGGTTTCATTCCACATCTAGTACTCTTCTAGATGTTTCGGACATTGATTTCCAAGTTTGGAACTTTTGCATCTATAGCTTTGCCAAATGATTTAATACCTATTCTAAGGTTTAATCCCTTTCAGCTCAAGTATTCTTGATTGTTCTCTGTCGTCCAGACAAATTTTCAGAAATATCTTGTTTTTCCCCAACCAAATTTTTCACCTTATTTTTGCCATTGTTTTCTCCTCATACAATCATTTCATCATCTTCATTCATACATCCCCAGCTATTGCATTCATACACACATTTCATGTTTCACCATTACATTGCATTTTGCATTGAACAACTTTAGATCTTCTTACATCTAATTTACTTTTACCCTAGAATCGAATGCTTTGCAGCCGATCAATTCTTCGGGTTCAAGACAATTAGATAGGGGCATCTGTCATACCCTAAATTTGTCCTACCTGCATATTTACTTTTATTATTAAAAAACATGTAAGTAAAAAAATATATATTTGTTTCAGTTTGTTCAATCGGGGTTCCATTCGGGTTTACCAGGTCATGTATGCGGTAAAATCGGTGGAGGCCCGATTCGTGATCACTGTCCATTTCTTTTTGTTTTCCGGTTCTAATTCAAAAAAATCATTTTTAAATCATTTTTTTAATAATTATTTTCCACCATTTTTCTATTATTTATCATTCCTTTATTATTATTATTATTATTATTATTATTATTATTATTTCTTTCTTTGTATAATCCATTTTAACAAAATTCACAAATTTTTTACACAATCTCTTCATAGCCCATTTACCATATAAAGATCCAAATCATCATTTCCATATTTTTCTTCAGTCAACTAAAAAACTTGTTTTTAAATAAAATTTAGTCTTTTTTTATACTACACACTCAAAGACCCCACCATACCATTTTCACATGATTATTTTCCTCCAAAACACAGACCCCACACATCCGAGAAACAGAGTGAAAAAAGCACCAACCCAACGTCATTTTCGGTTCCCCCTCAAAATTCAGGACGCGTCCTTGTTGAGACAAAAGTGAAATAACACTTAAAATTGGAAGGAAACTTAATTGTCTGTTTATTGAAATAAATCTAAGGCATTTTATAGCCTTTTACACGTACTGAAGCAAAACAGAAAGACCAATTCTTATGGCAAGTTATAAGGAAATTCAAAAGCAACTAATCCTAGAAAATAGGGAAATCCATAACTAATCCTAGAAAATAGGGAAATCCATAAGACTAGGGATTTATTGATGACGTGAATAAAATAAATAACTAATTTTGACTATCATTCCCTCCCTTAAGCTAATGCATCTGCATTGAGCTTAAACTTCAACTGCATCAATTACTCCAAGCATTCCACGGAGCTTCACAAATTGCTCAAATTTGAGAGGCTTTGTCATTATGTCGGCAATCTGTTCTTCAGAGCTACAAAAACTCAACTTCACAACTCCATCATTTACCAAGTCTCGGAGAAAATGAAATCTTACTCCAATATGTTTGCTTCGTCCATGAAAAACAGAATTTTTGGACAGCTGAATTGTAGAGCTGTTGTCACAATAAATTTCCGTGCTTCCTCTTTCTTCAGCTCCAAGTTGCTCCAATAATCTTCTAAGCCAAATACATTGACAAGCACAAAGTGCAGCAGCAATGTATTCAGCTTCTGTAGTTGATAGGCTCACTACTGGCTGCTTTTTCGAAGCCCATGAAATTGCTCCAGACCCCATAATGAAAGCAAAACCTGATGTGCTCTTCCGGTCATCCAAATCTCCAGCATAGTTGCTATCTGTATAAGATGTGAGACCTGTATTTCTTCTGCCTCTTTTGTAGAGTATGCCAAATTCAGTGGTTCCTCTTACATACCTTAAAATCCTTTTTGCTGCAAACCAATGAGATGACTTTGGATTTGCCATGAACCTACTAATCAAGCTTACTCCATACATTAGATCTGGTCGAGTGGCTGTGAGGTACATGAGGCTTCCAACTTCTTGTTTAAACATGGTAGTATCTATTCCATCTCCAGCCTCATCTTTTGATAATCGTGTTCCCGGAATGATGGGATTCTTCACGGAATTGCTGCTCCCCATGCCGAATCTTTCAAGAATTTCTCGAGCATATCTTCTCTGGCAGATAAATATTCTAGCTTCATTCTGTATCACTTCAATTCCCAGAAAATATCTCATCATTCCTAAGTCAGACATATCAAATTCTCTCATCATTGAGCTTTTGAATTTATCACACATACTCTTATTGCCTCCAGTAAAGATGAGATCATCTACATAAAGACTAACAATAAGCATGTTACCTCCTTCTTTCTTGGTAAATAAGGTGTGCTCGCTGGAACATTTTTCAAACCCTTCACGTATAAAAAAAACTTCTATTTTGCTGTACCAAGCCCTTGGCGCCTGTTTAAGGCCATACAACGCCTTCTTCAATCTGTAAACCTGGTCTTATGTCCCCTTTTTGATAAACTCTTCTGGTTGTTCAACGAAAACCTCTTCTTCAAGTTTTCCATGAAGGAATGCACTCTTCACATCAAGTTGAAATATTTCCCATTCATATTGAGCTGCAAGTGCAAGAATTAGACGTACCGTATCAAGTCTGGCCACTGGTGCAAAAACTTCCATGTAATCGATTCCATATCGTTGTGCATATCCTTTTGCCACCAATCTTGCTTTGTGCTTTTCTACTTCTCCACTTTCGTTGAGTTTGGTTTTGAAAACCCACTTGACTCCAATTGGCTTGATTCCCGTCGGTAGATCGGTTAGCTCCCACGTGTTGTTCTTCTCTATAGTCTCCATCTCAACTTTCATTGCCTCTTGCCACTTTATGCATCGATGTGCTTCTTCGAATGAGCATGGATCATTTTTGCTTTCGGCGATCAGCATCATGAGATTTTCTTCTTCTTCAGCCAAATCAGCCCCTGTCACATAGTCTGTCATCCATATTGGTTTTCTTCTAGCTCTTATGTCCCTCCCTTGAACTAGATTTTCTGGAGCAGTGTTGTTGTCCTCACTTGCAGGTGATATGATTTCACTTGAGTTGCCACCACCATCTTCATTTTCTTCTTATTCAACTTCTTCTTCTTGCTCAACTTCTTCTTCTTCAAGATTGCCATCTTCATCTTCACATACTAACACATCAGATTTCCTTTCTTCATTGGTTCTGCCCCAATCCCAGCTTTTCTCTTCTTCAAACACCACATCTTTGCTTACAATGATTTTCTTGGAAACAGGATCAAATAATTTGTAAGCTTTTGATCCATCACTGATGTAATACCTCAAAATTTGCCCTCATGATTATTCCCTCTATTGGCTCATCGTTTTGCATTCATTGGCATTTCTCATCAATTCATTAACATCATAATAAGGCATTTCATGGATTCATAAGGCATGTGATCAGGGCCCGTGGAAATTAGGGTTTCGTGCCTTATCTGTATCTATTATGGTGTGAACTTATGGAGAATATTCACTGGTGCATCTAACTTATTATTGAGGTGTTCAGTCAGATTGGCTTTGGGTGAGAGTATTGGCTTTTCTTGATGTCTCAAGTTGTGTTCTCCATCATTGAATATCTTAAGGAAAATTTGGAGTCCTTGTTTATGATTTTGATTTGAAGGGGACTTTATCAACGGAGGTCCATTGTATCAAAGATTGGTTTAGATCCATTTGTTCACAGAATAATAATTTGAGGCTGTGCGAAGTTTAGTATGGCCTCAAAGTTCCTAGGAGTGGATTATGTAGAAGGACCTGATTTATGTCAAGAGAGAATGCACAGTTATTGAACTTACTTAGGAGACATCGTTGACGTTCAAATTCTAGTTCTTGATATTCAAATACAAGCCATTGCCATTCTACATGTCGACTAGTTAATTCACTGTTCTTTTAGTCACCATGACCTTATCCCGTTTTGTTAACCAAAGTTATCTTTTTGTGTCCATATACATATTTCTAACATTCCATTTTTCATGTCCTTTGTCTCTAAGCATCAACCATTTCTTTTCAACATTGAGCCCATTTTCTTTTCTAAAATCAATCCATTATTCATTTCTAGTTCCATTTCCATTTGACCATTTTAATCCATTCTCGATTCCGAATCCATTTGTTTGACAATATTACTAATCGTTCTTATCCATCATTACCATTTTCAAATCATTTTTGTGATTATTTCTAACGACCATTTTCTTTCTCCAATTTAAGTCACTTATGGAAAGCCCACTACTCATTTTTCTAGTGGCCCTAATGAAGCCCACGTTCAATAATTGTCAAGACAAGTTTTTTTTATCATCAACATTGCCATTGAATTCCATGTTTGTGTCCATTTTTTATCAATCCAATCTAAGCCCAATTTTATTAGTCCATTTGAATCCGTATATTCCGTTGTTCAAAATCCCCATGTTCGATTTAAAGTCTCTTTATATCCTAGGACTTAGTGGGATTTCAAAGCTTATGCCAATAGTTTCTTGATTCTTAGCAATTAACATTATCAATACCAACCTTTTTTATTAGCATCTGATATCATCAATATCAGTCTTAACAGGACCATTGTTAACATGAAATAAGTTAAACAATTTTTTTTAATGGCACAGTTTGTACTTAGAGAAAATAATAATAATACAAAAAAAATCAGAAGAGCATGAGGACAAGTATGTTATAAAACTGATAAAGTTCAGTTATAATAAAAAAATTTCAGTTACAGTTACAATGTCATCACTCCACAAATTACCATCATTCTCTTCGTCATAACTTCCTCGATCTCGACAGGCTACAAAAGTTGTGTTCATCATTGACAGTCAACCTTATCCAATCTTAAAAAAAAAACTGAATTCGGCAGCATACGTCGAAACTCAACCTGCCATGACAGAGTTTGAAGAGAGTGAAAATTAGAAGAAAAAATAAGAAGAACAAGAGAAGCATCATAAGTGAAAATCATTTGGAATGGCAATTGAAGGTGAGAAACGAAAATCATAACTCACAGCAAAAATCAGAAGCAGTATCAGCAAAGTTCTTACATTCCACGTTCAAAAAGACTAAGCTTGGAAAGGTCAGGAACTATAAAAAAAGGGCTTCTGATGTAAACAAAACTCAACAGAAATATCAACCACAACCAAATATCACCAAAGCAGCAAAACAGATATCAGAAACTAACAAACTGACTCTTAACCAATTTAAGAGAAGCATAACAGAATCCTCTAACTTATTATTACCTGAAGCTTCTGGACCTTTCTATGAGAGATCTTCTATAAGTCAGAGCCTCTCTTTACACTTGGTTTCTTCTTCAATTTCCCAATATTCCCAATCTGGATTTTCTCTTCCCATAACTCCCTCAACCCCATTTCCAATCTGCATCAGTTGCAAAGGGCTGCATCAGTTCCTCACACCTGCAACAAAACGGAAGATTCAAGAATGCCGTCATGAAACTTGCAGCAAGTTCAACAGCTCAATTTCAACAGATTCGAGTTAAAGCCATAACTATCGCAGGAAAAGAGAAAGGGGCGGAAATAATTCCAAGCCTCATACCTGTATTCGCTGCCATCACCACCATCACCACCGTACCTGTGAAGATTTAGGTTCGAACTTGACGAATTTTTGCCGTGTTCGTGAATCATCAACAGACGCAGAGCTTACGTCGTATATCATCATCTGTGGATTTTCCGATTCTTCGATAAACCTCTATCGCGCAAATTTCGGTACGATCCTCTTTCGATTCTCAAGGTACGCGTCGCTTGTTGTTGAAATCTTTGAGTTTTGATGTTCGAACCGAATCAGGATTACTAGCGGCAGTCTTTGACCATAGTAGGAATAAGCGATTTCTTTTGAAGTTTGAGGGTTCCATTCGGAAATTGTGAGAGAGAATAATGTTAGGGTAGGGCTGTGGTTTTGGATTTAGGTGATGAAAGGGGTTAATGGCAGTGACGGATTTGATTTAAGGTGATGACGAAGAAGAGGAACACGGAGAAGAGGGTGAAGAAGAGAAGGGGCTGCGGCGAGAAAGAGGGGAAGGAGAAAGGGAATTTAGGGTTTTTGCGTGTTCTTGTATGTTTCTGTTTTCATTTTGTTTTAATCAGTTTTGTTTATAATTGTCACTTAGTTATAAGTTTTGTCTAATTAGTGTGTTTTATGGTGATAATTAAAAATGTCACAGGGTTTAGTTAGAGATTAATATAATGTATTAAGTGTAATTAGGTTTATTATGACATTAAGAGATAACAAAAGCCAATTAATTCACAATATAATTTCAGATTTTATGAAGAAGATATCATAATAGGATTAGTTGATTCTTTTTCTTTAATTGAGATTTCAATTAAATATTATAATAGGATTAGGTAATTCTTTTTCTTAATTTAAGTTTTTAAGAAGTATTATAATAAATTTAGTTCAATTCTTTTTTCTTTAATTAAGGATTTTACAAAAGAAATATTATAAGGTTAGTTTAATTTTTTCTTAATTAAGTTTTTAGAAAGTATTAGTTAAGTTTAGATTTTTTTAGAAAAAATATTAGTTTAGTTTAATATTTTCTTAATTAAGATTTCTTAGGAAATATTAGTTTAGTGCAATATTTTCTTTAATTCAAATTTTAGGAGAAATATTATAAAAGGATTATTAGTTTAATTCCTATTTTTATTAGATTAAAGATTTAAGTCATTTGTAGATTAAGAGTTTAATTCATATTTTAGATTAAAGGTTTAATTCATTTTTAATAAGACTATAGTTTAATTAAGATTTTTTTTAGAAAATATATTAGTAAGTATTTTCACTCATTTTCTTTAATTAAGATTTTTAGAAAATATTTTAGTAAGTATAGTTTTACTCATTTTCTTTAAATTAAGATTGTTAGAAAATATTAAGTTTAGTTTAATTCTTTTTCTTTAATTAAGATTTTGGAAAAAATATTATAATAGGATTAGTTTACTTCATTTTTGCTTAAATCAAGACTATTAGAACTTAAATTAAGATTTTAAGTTGAACATTATCATAAGACTATTATTTAGAAGCATTTATCATAAGATTATTATTTAGAAGCATTTATCATAAGACTATTATTTAGAAGCATTTATCATAAGATTATTATTTAGAAGCATTTATCATAAGACTATTATTTAGTTTATAATCATAAGTTTAGAATTTAATTCATTTTCTAAGATTAAAAATTTATAAAAAAAATATATTATTATTAGATTAAGGTTTAATTCACAAGATTATTAGAAATAATTCAATAAAAAATAATCTTAAGCTAAGGTTTTAGGAAAAATATTATCTTAAGATTAGTCCATTTCATTTTTAAGTTAATTAAAAAAATATGTTTAATTCCTAAAATATGTTTAAAAAATATGGTTAATTAATAAATATTGTTATTAACACCCCTGCTGTAAAGCCCACAGGAAAAATGAACTAAAAATTCGCTCATTACACCTCCCTCAATTTCCTGCATTCTGGGCCTAAGGATATCGCTACTCGCACCTCTCTGTTGCAGGCCCATGTGCGAAAAACACATAAAAATTTACTAAATATCCCCCCTGCATAATCTCCTTAGATTTTTATTTTGTTTTAATCATAGTTTAAAATTAATCCAATAGAAAATAATAAAAATCAGAAGAAAATTCCAAAAAAATTAAAGTAGCTTAATATGTTAATTTAGGAATTTGTGTTATTTTTATTTTCTGAAATTTGATTATTTTTGAATAAATTCTGAATTTTTCTTTTAATTAGCCTTATTGAATTTCTTTTTAATTGTGCTGAATTTTGTTCATTTTATTTAAGTAACTTCCAGCAACTTTTTTGAGCCATTCTTTTTTCTGTAATTAAAAGACTCATAATAGTTCTTAGGATATTTTTTATGGAATTTTTAGGACCTTTTATCATAGATTTTAGTGATATAATCCTTAGGAAATAGTAATTAATTCTTAGCTGGAAATAATTATTTGTTAGGCATAGAAAAAATAGAAATTTTTAGGATCCCTCTTAGTATAAGATTAGAGATAATGTTAGGATCCCATAGTTTAATTTTCACAATTTTTTTAGAAGTTTTAGTATTTTTTTTTAGAATATTAGTTTAGGCTTAGTTACACATAGTTCCCATTAGTTTAAGCCATTAGAAAAAATAATGTTCAATAAAAAATAATAATAGTCTAGATTAGATTTAGCATTAGAATTTAATATAAGCTTAGATTAGTGTAAATTTGATTTTTTAGAGTGCATATTAAGATTGACTTAGATTTAGTACTTAGGTGAATTTTCATTTCCATTAGAATATAGAATAAATAAATGGATTTTTTTTATTCATTGCCTCTAAGTGCATTTGTAGAATTTTATTCCTTATGGTTAATTTCATTATTTTTGTTTCATTTGTTTTTTACAACTTTAATAGGATTCCCCATGTGTTCTTAGAATCAACTTAACTTCATTAAGAAGTAAGTTGAATTCTAGTAGTTTTTAAGTTTCCATTAGGAGTAGAAAACCTCACTAACCATTAGGATCACTTTGTAAATACATAACAAAATTAGGATTGAGTCTTAGTCCTTTAGTTTTTACCTTTTTCAACTTGAGTCATTCTCTTCTCATCTTCAAACAAAAATCCAAAAAAACACTTAACAAATAAATGGAAGGATTCCTTGTGTATAGCCTTATTCCATGAAGCACTTGCATTCATTCCATCTTGGAGTGGTGTAAGCTTGTTTATCATGATGCACAAGTCTCATCAAGGAGTTGTTCACAAAGAAAGCTTAAAAAATACTTCTTCACAAAAGCAACAAAAATACTTAATAAAAGTTCAACAAGCCAGTGAACTTAAACCCTAATCCTAGGAAACCAGTCTTGGATAAATTCTCCTTGCTGGGTATGCTTGTTCTATTATTCCATCTTGGAATGTAGAATCAAGTGTACATTCCATGGAAAAGAGTTTGAATTCACTTCCTTGTGCCAAATTCATATAAAAACTCTTAAAAGCCAAAAACAAACAATAAGCGACTATCCTGCGAGAACTTCTCTTCTCATCTCACTCACTCACAACGCGAACTCGCGACGACTTGTCTCGCATGCAAGACGGTAAACGCACTCGTACCAGACGAGCCTGCAACACCTGAGCATAGACATACGCAGTTCCAGCTGTAAAAAAACACAAACAAATAGTTCCCGCCTAGGTTAGGCGAACTACGTCGACTCTGATCCTCATTATCCTGATGAGGTACGTAGGCAGCGGGGTAGGGCCCGTTCGAGCACATTCTTTATTTTGCCTACATTGTCCCCATTTTTTCTTTCCATTCTCTTTTAGTTCCTTTTCTCATTTCCAATTTCCAGTTAGCGGTTTTATTCAGCAGCAGTTATTCTTCTCACCCTTTGAAACAAACAAGCAAGCGTGGATCCCGTCGGGTACGACGGACGATCTGGGGTGCTAATACCTTCCCAGTTCGTAACCGACTCCCGAACTCAGATCTTTGGTTTGCAGGACCTTGTCCTTTCCTTCTTCCTCAGGTTTGTGCAACATTACCTTTCCCATTCATTCGGGATAAAAATGTCTGGCTGGCGACTCTAACCTTTCCGCGCCACTTTCGCGTTTGTACTAGGATGAAAATCCCGGGAGCGACAACTGATTCCTAAGAAAACACACATCATACTCTTATCCTCAAGCTTGGTTCTTCTTTGATCTGGTATATGAACATGAGCCACACACCCGAAGACTCGAAAATATGCCACCGTAGGCCTCACATTGCTCCATGCTTCTTCGGGAGTTGTATTTTCTATTGCTGAAGTTGGACTTCGATTTTGTACGTGCACACACCATCTCACAACTTCTGGCCAAAATACCTTCGGAACTTGCCTTTCGTTCAATACAGCCCTCACACCATTCATGTGTAAACACCCCAAATTTGTCCTCACCCATTCACACCATGGCTTGTGATCATTTCATATGCATAAATCCAATCATAGCATCTCATACCACATTTTTGATTCACTGCATTGCTTCTAAGTCATCTGCATCTAGGGTTTGTGATATGAGCAATCCAAGAGCTGCTTGAGCCACTACAAAGGTCATCAATCACTTCAAAGGGGTCCATGTATGTTCAAGCATCATATTATATCCCCTCAAAGTCAAGAATGTCAAAGAATCACAAGAACTGAGAATGGCATGGAAGCAGAGCCAGGTTTGACTGCACAGATGACCTAAAATTAGGGTTTTGGTTTCAGAGGCCATAACTCCAATTTTTTTGGTCATTCTTGTTTCTATTGGTCTCTATATGGTATAGGGAGCATGCATATCAATTTTCATGAAGAAATTCAATGGGGGAGTCATCTGATCAAGAGTTGACTTTCTGAGCAAGTCAGTGTAAAATCAGGGCATCTAGGACCCCCAATGACCCAACCAAAGGGTGTTCATCATCATTTTGATTATGTATGATCTTTATTTGATCATAGAAGATGTTAGAAGTTCACAAAAATGGAGAATCTCAAGTCATTTGCAAAGTTGACTTTTTGGGAAAGTTGACTTATGTTGAAAATTGCCATTTTGGGAAACTTTTTCAACCTTTGCTTTTTGATTCAAAAATGCTTCAAATGAAAAAACTTTGGTCATGAAAGTTGTATAATGGATCATTCCCTTTTCAAAAAGTACAAGAACTTGACCTAATTCATTTTGGATCAAAAGTTATGGTTTGTCAAAGTTGAGGAAAATCACATAATTTCAAGTTTTCTACCAAAGAGGCAAAGTTGCAAAATCACTTGTCAAGGCAAATTGTGCTATCAAATGGACTTCTAATCTTCATACAAGCATGTACCAAGACCTAAAAGTTAGATTGCATCAAAGGATCACTCATTTCTATGACTTATGGAGCAAGAAATATCAAAGGAGGCAAACATGAACCAACTTGCAAAACCTATCACAAATTACAAACCACTTGCTGCATTGCCTCTAGACTTTTTCCATAGCATTCCTTGATTCAAGCTGAGCCAAATCATGTCAAAAAGCAAGTTGTACCATTTACCATACCTCAAGTACAAATCAAGTTGACATTTTGGCCAAAGACCCATACCAATCACCATAGGCCACCAACAACTTTCTGACCTATTATCACCTTTTGATACATGGACCAAAGCCAGCATAACACACCACTCACTTCAAGCTGAAACACACAGAAGCCATAGTTCCAAGTTTATGCTCCAACTTGCATTTTCATTCGAAACACTCTCTAGAGGCTGCAAACACATAAACAAACTTCACAAACAAACTCAGCATACTTCACTGATCAAAAACCACCCATCACCATAGCCTGAAAGTCACTGAAACCAAAACACGATCACCACCCTCCCTTGAATAGAACTTCTGCCATCTCTCTAACCAGCCATCAACAAGAGTTGTGAAGCATCCCATTGAGTTCAGGAGGGTCAAAGGAGTGAGTTTGCATAAGAGAAAGGGTCAGAAAGCTCCTGTTCGAAGGACTTCAGTTCAGGTATCCATCAAGAACAAATTTTCCAGAACTCATTTTACTTGTTATAAACTGATTCTATATGTTATCCTGATCATCATGATGTGTTTAAAAATGAAAATGGTGGGATATTGAGCATGTATGCGTTGTTTGAAACTTTTCTGCCCTAAATATGTTTAGCTTCGATTCACATGATTGATGAATGAAAAATGGTTTTTGTTTGGGGGTTTTGATTCAGTGTTGAATGGGGATGGATTCTGGGCAATTAGATTTCATTTTCATTGCGTGTAGAGAGAGATAGTGATTTCATCTTGCCGGAGAAGATGACCGGAACACTGTTCCGGTCATCTGAAAGTCATTAGGGCATTTAATTAGGGCTTAATCATAATTAGGAGATTTTGAATGCTGGCCGTCCAGATGAGCGCCAAGTCAATTCGCGCGCGTGTGAGTTTGAACCTCAGCCTTTGATTCTGTTGACTTTCATAATTTTCGGTTTAAATTCATTTTATTTTCTTTTTATTTCATTTGTTTTCCACAATTTATTTAAAATAGTGAAACACTTTGAAAAATTCTGAAAATTTTTATCCAAGCTTTTATTAATTTTCAGAAACCAAAAACATTTTTATTTTTATTTTTTGCATTAAAAATTATTTTTAAATCATTTAAAAGTTTATTTTTAATTAATTAATGAGAATTAATTAATAAAAAATACTTTTAGGTATTTAAAAATCACAAAAAAATTCATGAAACATTTAAAATCATTTAGAAACATTGTCCAACCTTCAAACCAAATTTCTTTTTTGATCTTGATGTCTTTTGACAATTTTCCATGGAATTAATTTCATTTCAAGGCATTATTTTGATCCAATCTTCAAAAATTCATTTCTGCCTATCCTTTAAGAGTTGGACATTGATTCTTTTTGCATTGTATTTTGTTTAGCATATAGTTTATAGGATTAAATTGGCATGAATTGATCTTGCATTTCCTATTTGTTTGACATTTTTCTTGACAAGGTATCTTAAAACCCTAACAATCTTGAGAAATTCATAACTTCCATTAGGTTAGGAGTTAGAACCCCTCCTTTGGGCAGTGAGTTTGTATGGGTTTAGGGTTCCTTTGAATGCATTTTCAATTTTTTATCATGATGTTTGCTTCTGGTTTTGATTTTTGTTTGGTGCATTGATCATAAACCCTAATTTGAACTTTCATTTGCATCCATCTTCCATTTGCTTGCATACCATGACTTGCCATGACATTTTGTGCATCCATTTGATTCATAAGACATCTTAAGACATGTTAGAATCATATGTGATCATTGCATCTTTCATTTGCCATATTGTATGTCATTTGCATTCCATAACTTTTCATGTACATTCATGGTTCTAAGCATGCTTCTCTTGCATCCATATGTTTGTATGATCATCCTCATGCCTTGTTTCATGTTTGCATCATCTCATAGCATCATCAACATCACATACATGCTTCTAGTTTTGTTTTACATCATGTCATTACATCTCATTTTGCATTGCATTTCATTCTTTTCACTAACTTTTCAGGTGGTAAGTCACTTTGAGAAGTGAATTTGCCTTCACTTCTCACAATCTCTTTTCATCTCTTTCATACTTTCATTGCTGCATTTTGTTTTGTGCTTGAGATTGAGCTTGCTCATTCTTCTTCATCCTAATTTCTTTCTTCAAGTGACTTGTCTTCTTAAATGAAGCAAGTTACTTTGCTTCTCTTTGCTCCTTTCATCTGCTTCCTGGTGGTTCCTCTGAAGTTTCTTCTTGTAAACCTCACAAACCTTAGGAACAACCAAGTATGACAATAATTAGGGTTTTGATTAGTCCCCCACTTAGCTTTTACCTTTGTGTCTCCTTGAGTCTTCTCTTCTCATCTCACAATCAGGGACTAAACCCTAAAGGCTTTAAGGCTTTGTGATTAAGCTTATGCATGCATCCTTCTATTAGGATGGAATGTATAACTTTAATCCTAAGTGTTAAACCCTTAATGTGTTTAAATCCTTTAATCAATCCACTTAATAATCATTAAGACATCAAGCTTGTAACTTGGGCCTTGCATTAGGGTTCTAATTCTTCCTTAATTGGTTAAGAAGGACTAACCCTAGTGTTAATGGACAAGTCTCCCTCAAGTTGTCTTGCAAACCCTAAAACTCACTTCATCATCTTATCATTAACTAAAATCCACTTAATAAAGGCTTTGTTTTGTCATAAGTTTAATCCCTAATCATGGATTAAGTTGAGGAGCTTTCCTCAGCTTAAACAGTCTCATCTATCATCCTTCTATTAGGATGGTGTAATGAGTCTGTTTAATCCTTGATTATGGCTTAATCTCATTACTTAACACTAAACAAAAACTCCAAAAACATCTAAATAATCACAAGTAGGTTAATGATCTTAACCCTACACCATGGTGATTAAGTGTGAGAAGCTGACTTCACACTTAAGGCATTCTCATTACCCCTAATCAGAGGGAAGATGTGATGAGTTTGCTAAATCCATTGGTTTAGGCTTAAGCTCATTAACTTATGACAAACTTCCAAAAGCAATAAAAGATTGAAAACACAAAAAAAAAACAATAATCGTCTCCTCCGGGATTCTTTTCTCACCTCATTCACTCATAAACGAGAACTTGCTTCTTCCGTCTAATGCAAGACAGTTTGCACCTGAGCCAGACAGGTCATACACTTGAGCATAGATAAATAAGCAGTTCATCAGTCAAATCATCTTTCAGTCTCTTTGGGTCGAACTACGGTGTTCTGACTTCCTCATTGCACGAGAGGATACGTAGGCATGACTTAACAGTTATCGAACAAAAGTCTCTGTATATTCCCCCTCTTTCCAGCATCATTCTTTTAACCTCATGATCTTGAGTATCTTATTCCTGTTCTTTTGCACTGACACTGTACATATCACACATCACTTTCTTTTACACTGACACCTGTACATCCTTTTCCAGCTCTTTTATACATAAATTGCACTGACACTACCCCTTTAAAACACAAATATTTTAAGCGTGGATCCCGTCGAGTACGACGGACAATCTGGGTGCTAATACCTTCCCAGGTTGTAACCAACCCCCTTTCTCAGTCTCTCTGGTTCGCAACCATCTTATCCATATCTTTCTAGGTTTATGCAGCATTACCTTTCCTTCGGGATAAAAATGCCTAGCTGGCGACTCTTTTCATTTCTCTTGAGTTCACTCCTGTGTATTCTCATTTCATCCTTTCACCGACCGTTCGCGTCTGTACCTTTATTTGAGTCATTCTCATTTATCGGGAGCGACATCATGATCGTCCTATTTTTCCTCTCAGCGACTCCGTTTTGCTGAGGAGTATAAGTCGCTGTTAATTTCCTTCTAATGCCTTGAGTTTTGTAGAATTCGTCAAATTCATGTGAGGTGAATTCACCACCTCTATCTGTTCTCAAGCAAGCAATATGTTCACCAACTTCTTTTTCAACACTAATTTTGTAGTTCTTGAAGTTTTGGAATGCTTCGGATTTCTCATGTAAGAAATAAACCCAAGTTTTACGTGAGAAATCATCTATACAGCTTAAAATATACCTCTTGTTGCTGTTTGAAGAAGGCTTGAGAGGACCGCATATGTCGGCATGTACGAGTTGTAGTTTCCTTGAGGCTCTCCACATGGTTTTCGTTGGAATTGATCTTCTGTGTTGTTTTCCAATTAAGCAGGTGATGTAGGTCTTCTTTGGGATCTTCAGATTTGGTAAGCCAGCTACCAAGTGTTTTTGTGATAATGTATTGAGACCCTTGTGATTAAGGTGCCCAAACCTGCAGTGCCACAGGTGAACTTCTTTTTTTGTCTCTAGCCCTGTTTGTAGACACATGGTCTCCTTTGGTGCTGCAGTGGCTGCCACATGAAACATTCTATTTCTACTCATATTACTTTGCATGATTAAACCCTTCCTAGAGTGAAATACTTTACATATTCCATTTTGAATCAATATTGCCAGCCCTTTTTCTTGAAGTTGTCCTAAGCTAAGAAGATTATTCTTAAGCTCAGGAACAAAGTAGACATCTGAGATTACCTAAGTGACACCATTAACTTGCATTCTTACATTTCCTTTTGCTACCACATCAATTGTCATGTCATTCCCCAATTTCACAGTTTGAGAAATACCTTCTTCTAAATTAGAGAACCAACCTTTGTTTCCTGTCATGTGGTTGCTACATCCTGAATCCAAGAACCATACCTCCTTTTGCCTTGTTTGGTGCAGATCCATGTGTGACATCAGCAAGAGATCCTCTTCTTCTTCCATCTCTGCATAGTTTGCCCTTTTCTCCCATTCTGGACATTCATATTGAAAATGACCAAGCTTATGACACTTGAAGCATTCAATAATTGATTTGTTTAGGGCCCGTCTTTCACGTCCTCTCCCTCTTCCACCTCTAAAAAAGGCTCTTCCTCCTCTTCCTCTTCCAAATCTGTCATCATGAGCAACTTTCAACACCTGTTCCTCCACTTGATGTTCCTGCATCCTTTGTTCATGAACAAGAAGACTTCCATGGAGTTCATCAATGGTTAAGATGCTTAAATCATTTGACTCCTCTATCGAACATACGACATAATTGAATTTAGAAGTCAATGATCTAAGTATCTTACTGACCACCGTGCTTTGCCCCATGTCTTCACCATTTGATTTCATCTTATTCACCACACTGAGGGTTCTTCCTAGAAAGTTGTCCACCTTCTCTCCTTCTTTCATAGCAAGCAATTCAAACTCTCTTCTCAGAGCCTAAAGTTGTGCCCTCTTTACCTTTGTGGAACCTTGGTACTTTTGCCGCATCGATACCCAGATTGCCTTTGATGTCCCTTTGTCAATAATAGTTTCCAGAATTTCTCTATCAATAGCCTGGAATAAAAAATTCTTAACCTTCAAATCCTTGAGCTTGGCTTCCTCCACACCTTTTCTCTGTGCTTCACTCGTTGTTGAGGTTCCAATCGCCGGCGCCGGTATTCCTTCATCTACAAGACTCCACATCTCTTTGCTTCTCAGAAAATTTTCCATCATCATTGACCAATGATCATAATGACCGTCAAATTTTGGAATAGCTGGTTGCACGAACTTTTCTGACATTTTGTTTGTAGACTCACACACACTTTTCACTCCCAATCAGGCCCCTTGCGGAGCTCTGATACCAAATGTTGAGACAAAAGTGAAATAACACTTAAAATTGGAAGGAAACTTAATTGTCTGTTTATTGAAATAAATCTAAGGCATTTTATAGCCTTTTACACGTACTGAAGCAAAACAGAAAGACTAATTCTTATGGCAAGTTATAAGGAAATTCAAAAGCAACTAATCCTAGAAAATAGGGAAATCCATAACTAATCCTAGAAAATAGGGAAATTCATAAGACTGGGGATTTATTGATGACGTGAATAAAATAAATAACTAATTTTGACTTCAGTCCTCATTTTCATTATGCTCGCATAACGAATTTCACAACGTACACACTCACATACTAGCCTTCACCCTCTCACAATTCACATGGCATCAAATCCCTCACAACTTTCTACTTTTATCCCACAATACCCTTCACATTTCCTCTATAAATTGGAAGCCATTCATTCAATAAGAAAAAGCTGGAAATACTCGGCGAAAAAAATTATTAAGCAACACAAAACCATTCACTACAAACCAACACCCACCAAAATCAAAAAGTCACAATTTTCAGAAACTACAAACAAACTCACTCTATTAATCCATTCCTCAACCTCACTTTAAACCTTGCAAAAACTCCAAAAAAAATTGTGAGTCTTCTAAAAACCCAGCGACTCTTCTTCAACCTTTACCCTCTCAACTTCTATTCATAAACCATAACACAAACCTAAAACAAAAAGAAAGAAAACATAAGCAGAGAGAGATGAAGAGTGTGAGAACGAGCTGAAACACCGAGAGAATCGAAATCGCAAACCAAGAACTGCAGATCCTTGACCGCCGTTGTGAGAGAGAGAGGCCGTGAAAACTGAGCGAGAGAGGAAGAATCACGTGGTTTGTGGTTTGAATCGCCGCCGCGAGTTGTTGTTGGTGGGTCTCTTTCTTTTGAATTGATTTTGTGATTTGTGTGGCTCCTGAGTTCTTTTTCATGATACCGTGAATATTGATTCCCCTGTATTATGTTGTGAACGAGTTCTGAGAGAGAGAGAGAGATAGAGAGAGTCCAATATATTTATATCCTCTCCATTTAATGTTTTAATAACTGATTTATTTTTTATTATAGATGTGTTAGATTTTTTTGACCGGATCATAGTAGTTAGGGTATTAGGATTTCATTTTAAAAAATTGTTTGGACCGGTGCATAAAAAGGTCATGGTTATTTGTTGGATGCAGTTAGGTTATGGCACATGTTCATTTTTTTCCACATCCTATAAACAACGGCTTACCCCCTTCTTTTTTATATTCTTAATATCCTTTTGATTTTGTTATTTTACTCTTTTGGTTTGTGAATCCGATTTCAGGGCCGATGATATAAAAATATGGTTTATCGATATTCAATTTTATCGGCGTTATCTAAACATATATGACGCCAATTTTTCCGTTTCTTTATTATTTATCGATCTCTCGATTTATTTACCTATTTATGGTCTATGATACTATTATCCGATTTTTAACATTCGATTTCATAAATAAATCGACATTGTCTAAAATCGATATGAGACCCCTTTCCTATTATTTTTATGGTTTCTAATTAATTTTAGATCCATTGTTATTTAACGATTTTATTATTATTTTGCCAATGATAAATGGTGATATTCGATTTCTAATAAATCGACGTTACCTACCAATGTGAGGCCATTCCTTTTATTTTCTTTATTATTTCCCGACTTTCCGATTTATTTTTATTTGGCCGATGATAAAAGTTTGGATATTCGATTTCGAATAAATCGACGTTATCTAAACTAATATGAGGTCATTCTTTCATTTTCATTATTATTTTCGACTTTACTTTATTTTATGGTCGATGATATAACAAACAATCTAAATGTTCGATTTCAACAAATCGACGTCATTTAGATCAATATGAGACCAATTTTCTTTTTATCGCCTTTCTTTATTTTTGTATGGTCAATGAAAGTCAAAAAATCGTGATAGTCAACAAATCGTTACTAAGACTAGACCATTTTCTTATTTAATAATTGTTTGATTCTAACATAAAGTGACACTTGACTTCTCATAGAATGATTGTAATATTGAATCGATTCTAAGATAGTTAAAGTGTCATATTTCGACGCTTTCGGTTTAATCTCAAGCTCCAACGACTTTGTGTAGCTTAGGACACTTCACACACGCTTCCTCTTGGGCAAATACAATGAACCCTTTTATTTCGTGCAATCCCGTATAACTTACTTTGTATCCCTCCCCCGATTCCGATGTATGTCATTTACTCGTTTTCGCTTCTTTCGCGAACCCTTGGTCCAACGCCAAGTGGTTTCACATGCACACTTGCACTTCCCTTAGGTTTTGGTTTCATTTACTAGGCGCCTTTCTTAGGACTAGAACTTGATCCCACGTAATCGATCAACCTTTACACTCCATTTGCATTCACCATTTGCGAGCGCTTTGTGCCTCACAACAGACTTTCCCTTTGACCAAGACGATTCTTTTAGATCCAAACCCTTGATCAAAAGTCAAGTGGTCTTAGGTAATAAAACATCTTAATAATATGAGAATAATTATACGCCACGAGCCTTAAGTGGTAGAAAGGAGGATAATGAGCATCTCTTTACTCGCTTCGATTATTTCGACGCGAGACGTTTGGCTTGTTGGGAGAAATAGTCACCTATACCCATAGTCTTTAGGGCAATTCGTCTCCTAAGTCGTTTTTTTTAAAGAAATGTAATAAAACGAACAACCATCCGTAGTGAGCCGAACTACGGAGCTCTGTCTTTCCCATTGCACGAGGGAATTCGTAGGCACGCAGAACTCAATCCTTGTCGATCACCTAGGATCAATCAAACTTTAATCTAAACTCTTTTCCCCTTAGCAAGTAACTCATTAGGCATAAACATCCTTTCTCGCGTGACAAATTAGATGGTTCCCATCGAGTACGATGGATGTAGGGGGTGCTAATACCTTCCCTTTACATAACCGACTTCAGAACCCAGACAATGGTTACGATGACGTTGTCTTTATCCCTTTCTTTCCGGGTTTTATCTATATTTTCCCTTTTCGTCTTTGGGAATAAATCAAAATTAGATGACGACTCTCATGTCAGCCCAGTTGCGACCGCATTCGCGATGATCGTATTTTCCGAGGTACGACAATATATATATATATATATATATATATATATATATATATATATATATATATATATATATATATATATATATATATATAATTAATCAATCAAAGTATTATCCGATCACTTATGGTAAAAAGGTTTTATATTTCTTTTGATTAATCATAAATCACACTTGTAATATCATCTTGCTAACTCATGAGTCATTCCCTTAAGTGATGAATCATGAATGTGGGTATTCCATCTTCAATGAGCACTACCCTTTAAATTGAAAAGTGTTTGGAAGGTGGCAATTGTTGATTGGAACACTGATGATTGTTTGACGAATCATGGTTTGACATCATCATATTCATAGCCATCCAATTAGTGGCAATATTATAGTGGCGTGTGATTTGATTAACAATTAATTATGGATTATTTGATGCAAGGCCCACCCAAATCAAATACCTGTCCAACATGACTCACAGCCCAATGTTTGTAAGTGTGTCGTTCCACTATGGATTAATTATGGACTAAGTGAAAAGTCTTGATTCACAAAGTAGAAGCTAATCAAATATCCTCTCGTTCACTTTTTTGTTTTTGTTTTGGAGTATTTATGTATCTTTATCTATTTTAGTTTTTTTTTCTTATAAATAAAAGTTATTTTCACTTTTTAAGGTTGAATCAATTATTACTTTTAAATTATGCTCTAAAATGAATATTATATTTATTAGTTTCAAAACATTATATTCTATTGTGCATTTCTTATGGTAAAAAATATTAGAAAATACTTAATGCATCCCATTAATTACTACCATCTCGAGAAAATTTAATAAGGGTAATATTAATAATCTATATCTTAGGGGTACAAATTAAGAAATTTGGAAAGTTTGTATCGGAGAAAAAACAATTAAATATTTAATTAAATATTTTTATTAAAATCATTGCACAATTTTTAAAATAACATTTCATTTAGTTCATAACTTATGTTCCTATATAAGTTAATATTATGCATATAATAACTGGGAAGATATTTGGTCCTCCACACAAGTAAATTTATTTGATACAACATAAAATTATATATATATATATATATATATATATATATATATATATATATATATATATATATATATATATATATATATAATTTGAAATAAGTTATTTAATTATAAAATATCAATGATCATATAAAATCAATTATATTAAATAAGCTTATAAAAAAGGGGATATGCAATATGAAAAAAAAAATTGACATTTGAAAATATTTTTTTTCTCTCAGATAAATATAATTGTTGATTAAAATAAAATAGATATTAAGGTAATAGTGACTGATGACTTCTCGGCAAGTGTGCAGATAATGTCTCAATGATAAAAAGATCGAACTCACAAGGAATATGTTCGAACAAGACAAGATTTGTGCAATTTAAATGAAAACAGTAAATAGGGGGTTGCAAGTTTCAATGTGAAAAGTAATTAAACAAGTAAACAATATCACAAAAGCGTTCAGGTTGTGTTGTAGAATCCATTATTCATCTATTGTTGATGTTTGATGCCCTGTATGAATTACCTAATCATTATAACCCCACGACGAATTAACAAAACCGTTATAGCCTACCCCTCATGAAATAACTCATTAACTGTTACTCATAGCTTTTTATCCCTAGTCCTCCAGCGTAACTAGGGTTAAAAGATGTATATAACATTAATTCTCTATGCCACTACTCGGGGTCTCATATTCCTATTCAACAACAGTAAGTAGATCTCAAATAAAAAGCATTATGAGCAAGAAACAATTGAATACGATTATATATCAATAGGTTCATACAACGGTCAAATCAACATAGAATCCAACAATGTAAAAATAGGTTCATCATAACACATCATAACCTAAGAGAACTTAGTTATACATTATCCATAAAACAATACCATAATTGATAGATGAAAATAACATAAGAAGTCCCTTGAAGTAATGGCCTCCAATAGTTTTCAAATGCTCTAAAAACCTCCTTTTGTACTCTCAAAAACGTGTTATCGTCTCCTAATTTCGTAACCCTTGTCAAACAGCTGAAACTTTCCTTAAAAAACATCCAGAACAAGTCAAAATGTGTTAGAAAAAGGCTAAAAAGAGCAACCATCATGCATTATATAAGCATCACGCGCGATGCAATTCATCTTCTTATATCGCGCACGCGATGATGCACATGATTATTTCATTAGCCAGGTGTTTTCCACCCTTTTTGCACCAGAATTTCCACTATTTCTTATTTTTCCATACTTGGTTATTTTTAACTCATTCTTGGGTATCTCTTCATCAGTTTGGCTCCCATGTTTCTTGTTTTTCCTTAAATTCTTCAACTAATTATATGCAATGATAGACTATTATCACAACCCCAGACAATAAGTCGTACAATAACAAATTAACATCACCAATTTTTCGTTACCTGACCATTGTTCCAGCTTCAAACTTCAATCCGGCAAATTCATAAAATGTCCTCAATATTGACGGCTACTCAACCTGTCTCTCAGCTTACTTAACTCGCTCATTGGACCGGGTTATCACTCAATCAACATGCAAAATAAAGTATACTTGGCTTGATCATGTTCTAATTTTTTTATCATAGAAATCATAACACACACATATGAGGTCTTTTTAGGTTGTAACTTGGCTTATGTCCAAGTATGATAGTTTTAGGAGAGTCAGTTTAAACCTTTGAAATTAGGTGCCTAGTTCTCCTTGTTCTCATGCCCATTTGTCCCTTCTTAACGGTACTAGAGATTCGGTCGTTCTTTTTTATTCTTTCTCTTTTTTTATTTATTTTTAAATTGACTTTTTCCACTTCTTATTTTCTAAATTTTTTAAATTTTTTGACCACTTATCTCTATTACCCCAACCCCAAACTTAGAACTTTGCTCACTTTCAAGAGCAACCCCGTGCTTAATCTTTTTCATTCGCTTTAAGAACTAAGATTTTACCTAACTCCAAAGAGAGGGTGGAAAGAAAGGATCTTTCAAGTCAAATGGCTAAGAGTTGTCGGCTACGTCATCGAAAGAAAGTCTTAGGCTCAAAGTGGCTAGCAATGGATGTTTATAATACTACAGGTTGACTACAAAGACTCAAAGTTATAAACAAGGAACTCTCTTTAGTGTGTGTCAATCAAACTACAAAACATAATTAAAAAAATAGATCAACCCGTATAAAGTAAAATTGCATGGATACACTCTAAAAAAGAAAAAGTGAACAATGAAAATATTTAGGCTCAACCCTTACCAGACGATAGGAGAGTTGGATAAATGAGTTACTACAAGATCAAGGGAGATAGTCTCTAACTCTTATTTTGTGTCAAAAATAGATCCAAAGAATGTTAAAGAAGCTTTAATTGATGAATTCTGGATCAATGTTATGCAAGAGGAATTAGCTCAATTTAAGATAAATGAGGTTTGGGATCTTGTCCCAAGGCCTAAAGGATCAAATGTGATAGGTACCAAGTGGGTGTAAAAGAACAAATCTGATGAACATGAAGTTGTCACAAGGAATAAGGCAAGACTGGTTGCTCAGGGATATACTCAAGTTGAGTGAATTGACTTTGATGAGGCCTTTTCTCTTGTTTCCATACTTGAATCAATTAGATTACTTCTTGGAGTTGCTTGCATCTTGAATTTCAAACTATATCAAATGGATGTCAAGAGTGCCTTCTTGAATGGTTACTTGAATGAGGAAGTCTATATGGAACAACCCAAAGGGTCATTGATCCTAATTTACCTAATCATGTCTATTAGCTAAGGAAAGCTCTATATGGATTAAAACAAGCTCCAAGAGCTTGGTATGAGAGACTTACAGAATTCTTGTTGAACATGACTACAAAAAAGGTAACATAGACAAGACTCTCTTTATGAAAGAAGAAGGAAAGAAGCTCATGATTGCTCAAATTTATGTTGATGATATTGTGTTTAGTGAGATGTCTGAGGAAATGGTTCAACATTTTGTCAAACAGATGCAGTCTGAATTTGAAGTGAGCCTAGTTGGTGAATTAACTTATTTTCTTGGTCTTCAAGTCAAGCAAATGGAAGACTCTATATTCATATCTCAGAGTAAATATGTCAAGAATATAGTTAAGAAATTTAGAATGGAGAATGCTAGCCACAAAAGGACACCAGCTCCTACTCATTTGAAGTTGTCTAAAGATGAAAAGGGTGTGAATGTGGATTAAAGTATCTGCAGAAGTATGATTGGAAGATTATTATATCTAACAGCAAACAGGCCTGACATTTCCTTTGTTGTGCGAGTTTATGCTAGGTATCAAGTTGATCACAAAGTGAGTCACATCAACCAAGTGAAAATAATCTTGAAGTATGTCAATGTTACATGTGATTATGGTATGATATACTCTCATGGTTCCAATTCTGAGCTAAATGGTTATTTTGATGTTGACTGGGCAGGATATGATGCTGATAGAAAAATCACATCTGAAGGATGCTTCTTTTTGGGAAATAATATGATATCTTGGTTTAGTAAGAAGCAAATTGTGTTTATCTGTCCACAGTTGATGCTGAATACATAGCAGCTGGAAGCAATTGTTCTTAGTTGGTTTGGATGAAGCAAATGTCGACAGAATACAATGTCTCACAAGATGTCATGACATTGTACTATGACAATGTGAGTTATATCAACATTTCTAAGAATCCTATTCAACATAGTGGAACCAAGCATATTGATATTCGTCATCATTTCATCAGAGAACTGGTTGAAGAAAATATTGTTGCTTTAGAACATGTAGCCACTAATCAACAACTGGCTGACATTTTCACTAAAGCTTTGGATGATAATTAGTTTGAAATCCTGAGAGGTAAGCTAGGGATTTGAATCAATGAGTATCTATGGCAATTAAAGCTGTGTGGGAAAACTAGTCAAGATTTTTCAGTTCTCCTACTGTAATTGTGTGTAGCTGCTAATGATGAATGATTCAAAAGTGTGATTCCTGATGGTGTCATAAAGATCAAGACAAGGAAAGACAAATTTATTGTTGTTGTTTCTCTTGATATGAATAAATTGAAGAATGTTGTTGGGTCTGATAATATCTCAGGCTATAATATTGAAGATGATGGTGAGAACATTATCCCTAGAGAGAAAGTTGATGCAAAGAAGACTGGTGATGTTGCTTTGTAACACGATGGGAGAACTGGCTTGGGCATTTTTGTTTCCAAAAACTATGTTGCAAATAGCAAGAGTCGCCACCAACTTTTATTTTATCCAACAAAGAAAAGGAATAAAAGAACAGGAAAGACCTTTTAAAAAGTTTGGAGTTCGGGGGGTAAGTTATACATAGGGAAGGTGTTAGCATCCTTTGTATCCATGGTTATCCATGGGATCTTAACTACTTAGCTCACTTTACTTTGTTTGAAAAATTGTGTAGTGTGTGCTTAGAAAATATTTTCATAAGTCTTTAACTTTGCAATGATCCTCGTATGGATGTATACAAAGTGTTTAGTTTGAAAGTATTTGAAAAGTGGGGTGTAAAGAGTATTTTTTAAAAAGTAGTGAGCAAGTACTTAAGAACTACTTACCCTAAGTTTGTAAGGTCTTTATTATTATTTATTCCCTTTAAGGGTAGGATTGTCCTTACTATTAGTGACTAAGTAGTCTTTACCTTGGATGTTTAAGGGACGAGCGTAGGGTCATCGTATGGTCATAGAAGGCAACCTTGTAGGGGTATCTTAGTAATTAGAAGGGACTATCATCATTTTTGTAGGGTCATCGAGGGACGAGATCATTTATTCGTAGGAAACTCGAAGAGACTATGATCTTTTATCTTGAAGGGACTTGATGATATTGTTCGTAGGAAACTTTACTAAGATACCCCCATGTTCGAGGGACTTGACCATATTATAAGGCAACCAAGAGGGGAAACCCTAGGGGGTGCAGATGGCAATTGTATAACGATCGACTTACGTGTGTGAATATTAATTCAAATATTTATCTTAAAAGTTAGTGGGCTAGGTCCAATTATTTCTTGCATACATTCTTTCCACACCCTAGATTTACTAACCACGCAGTTTATATTTAACGAAAATTAAAAAGACGGAAAATAAGAGTCATAGACTGTTACATCACTGGGAGAGGGATACAAGTTTGAAATTAGGGAAGTGCGGAAAATAAAAGTGTGGAAATTAAAACCTAAAATTATTACAAGGCTTTAGCAGTTGCATTATTTGAACGAAAGTAAAATCGGGCAAGGAAAAGAAATCAAAATATTACAAGATTTGTGCATCCTATACAATGATTCTAAATAATAAAATAAAACCGAGAAGAAAAAAAATATAAAGGAAGTGAAAGTATTAGATCGTTTGAATATACTATTAGAAGTATAAAAAAAGAAATAAACAGAATCAAATAAAATCGTTGCAGATTTTAAAATAATGGAAAATAAGAAAAACGATTAAAATAAAATCTAAAAAATATTAAAACGATGATAAAAATCTAATAAAATCAAATAAAGAGCGCACAATTTTTTTCAGATTTTTTTGAGAATATGGAAATAGAAAATAAATCAAATAAAAAGAAAAAAAAATAGGAATTTGCGATTTTGAGGGTCGAAACAGTAACACTTACCTGACTTACCTGTCAGACTTTATCACTACTGCAACCTTCAAAGTATCGGCGGAAACGAATTACAGCAGATAAACCAACAGTTTAGTTCTCCATGGTGCCCTAAACTTCAATTCGATCACCCAGATAGCTTGCTCACATCATACAAAACACAAATATGCAAAGAGATTAGATGTATCATGCGTATAAATATAAAATCAAAAAATTGAAAAGAAAAAAAAAATCGCTTATGCCGTTTTATGAGGTTTTGGAGCAATGTGATTATTGGTATGCCTTCAGAAGAGTCTAAGGAATGTTCTTGAGCCTTCAAACCTTCTTGAGAATGGCTGCAACCCCAAAACCGAGTCCAACTTACTCTTGAGTTTTTTGAAGTTTTGTATGCTCTCTTTGATAAAAAAAATTTCCTCATTTTGACTTGTGGAGATGATAAGTATTTATAGAGGGTGTAATTTAGGTTGAGAAATTTGGGCCTTATTGATGGATTTGAAGTTACTTGGAGGTGAAGAAAGGATGTTTCTAATTTGGTCAAAATATTAGATTAAATCATACCCTTTTGGTCTTGCACGAATTTGGACACTTACAATCATCATAAACATCAAATATTTGATCCCAAAATATACCTAAGATCAAATATTTGATTTTTCAATATTTATCTTAATTAAAATTGAATTTAAATGAAATAAATCCAATATAATATAAAATAATCAAATATTATGATCTATGGTTCGTGCATGATCTTATAATTGAGTTTGGATGGGAAAAATATGGGCCCATTTGGAAGAAACTTGAGTTTTGGTCATTTTTGCTTCATACACCTCCTCAAAATTGCCCAACTTCAACAATGCATAACTCTCTCAATTTTTATCCCATGTATGTGTTATAGGACTTTTTTGAAATCTTAGAGTGTTCTCTAACTACCCCTTTTGGTCCCATGTGTTGCACCCCAAAATTTTCCCTCACCAAGACAATAATTTGTGTACTAAGAGGTTCACAAGGTTCACAAGGTTCACAAGACATCTCATGAAGTTCACAAGGTTCACAAAGGTTCACAATTAGTCAGAAAGTTTGACAATTCCCTCAGACAATGCATCCTCCTAAGCAATGCATCCTAAACTAGGGTTTTGACTTTCATTTGGCTAAATGGACTTCCAAGACTTCAAGTGAGCTTCATAGCACCATATATGTGTTCAAGAATCCCCATGTCAAGTTTCAAGACTCTCCCAAAAGATTTGCTCAGTCAGATGATCAGATAGGTTAAAATCAGTCAAGGCAGTTAAAAAGTCAAACTGAGGTCAACTATGGTCAAACCAAAGTCAAACTTCATGATTTTTTTTACCAAAATCAAGTATATGAAGTAAAATTCATCATTTTATCAAGGGTTGATCATGATTCATCAAGGAGATTTCAGATCATAAAGAATCAGGAGTTTCTAAATTAGGGTTTTCAAAGGAAAAGTCAACTGAACTTTGACCAGCCATAACTTTCACATGCTTCATCAAAAATTTTCCATCCAAAGCTCATTTTGAAGGAAATTGAATTCTCTACAACTTTGTGTCTCACAAGACAAGCCCAAAAATGCTTCATTTGGAAGGTATGAGCTAAGACATTATAGGTCCTTTTAAAAGTCAACAAAAAGTCAACATCTTCCAAAGAGCATAACTTGATAATGGTAAAAGATATGGACATGAGATCAAAGAGGTTGGTTAGAGGACTCTCTAAGCTTTCTAAAATGTCCAAGAACACCTTCATAGCATTAAAATTGAAGGATTTGTGCCCTTGCAAAGTTGGGAAATTTTTGAGAGGTTTATGAAGCAAATGGGGTCTTAAAACCATAATTCACCAAATGGGCTTGCTTTTTTATGATCCAAACACTTCCATGACATCATGCACGTATTAAAATATTTATTCATAATTTTATTCATTTTATTTTATTTATTATGATTTTTTATGTTAAAAATCATTTTAAATTAAAATAAAATATAAAAGGATGAATATTTGATTTGATTTTGCTTCTAGAAGGCCTTAATATTCATTTAAAATTGATTGGTACCATATAATTTCAGATCATCCAAAAATAGCAATGAGATATCCAAGTTTTCAATGTTTTTAAAGTCATATCTTTTTCAATCTCTATGGATCAAAAATACAAGAGGACACGATTTGGCAGCCTCAAGAATACATTGCAAACTTCAAAATTTCATCCAAAAAAGCTTGATTCGGCTTCTTGGTTAGAGGGCTTTTCAAAGCATTTTGAAGGTGGAAACATGTTTATTGAACATCCTTGAGTCATTCTTGATCATCATTTGCATTCAAAACACCATGAATCGTACAAACCGAATCAACATTTGCTTGAGTTTTCAAATTTTCGATTCCAATTATTCATGCATTGTTAATGATTTTTAATGTTGTTTTCTTGTTTGTGATGAGCTTTAAATCATATCTGGGCAAAGAAATTGAAGAATGAGTGCCTAAACCGAAAACGACCATTGTTAGGGTTCTTGAACCATATTTAGGGTTCTTCGATTTAGACTATATAAATTGATTTTAAGACCATAAATGAACTGTATGAAGGTTGGGGATCACAACCATGTAATTAATTTGATGAATCATTGCATATTGATGAAGGTATGAGATTGGCAGGTTCAATACGCAGGTGAATTCGCAGGAAATATGGTGGATAAATTCGCAGGTAATTTCGCAAGTCAGGAGGTTGAAGACGAAGCAACTTTGGCGCGAAATCAGAATTCAAAATTTGATTTGTTTTTATAACATATAGTTGTTAGTTTGTTATCAGCTAACGCGCTTGGCTCAGTTGGTAAGGTGGTGATGGCTGTAGGTATCAAGGCGTGGGTTCGAATCCAGTCCTCAGCAATTTTTCTTTATTTTTCTCAACTAATTCACTTGATTTATCATATAATGTTTGTTTGCTGGCTTTAGGTCATCAGCTGCGTGCGCAGCCCAGTGGTTTTGACTCTCTCAGGTAAAGGGGAGGTCCTGGGTTCAAATCCAGGCCTCCCCAATTTTTTTTAAACCTAATTTCTTCTATTTTCTTATTATTTATTTAATTATATTATAAATAAATTTCTTTTAAAAATAATAGTATAATAATTCTTATAAAAAAATAGAAATAAAAAAAACTTTGTATTTTATTTTTTGCAATATATTTTGTTTATGTATATATTATTAGTATATATTTATTTTTGTAAATAATCAAATTAATATTTTAATTCAAATTGTAAACCCTAATTTTATCTTTAAAAGTTCTAACCCTAATTTTTATTTAATTTTAAATATTAAACTTAATTAATTTTTTTTCTAATATCTAATTAAATAATAAATCTTGTTTTTTTTGAAAAAAAATAATTATTATATTGTTTATTATCATTATTATAACTCCTTATTTATTTTCTTCTTAAAAATTCTTCAAAATTATTCATTTAGCTTAAAAATATTCTCTTAAATTCTATATATTTTTGTTTATTTGTGCTAACCTTTTCTTCTTATAATTATTTTATCACTAACCTTTTAGTTATTGTTTATTTTATTATATATTTATTATTCAATTGTTTTTATCATAATGTAACTGCAAAAGCTTTGTAATAGTCGTAGTTTATTATTGTTTTATTGTTTATAAATATTCTTGCATGGTTAGTAACTATAAGGAGTGATAACACGTTTGTAAACTAAAATTAATTTAGAATGACTTACTTAATAAGATAAATATATGAATATGAACACCCACACACGTAAGTCGATCTTTGATCGCCATCCTACACTTTCTAAGGGTATGCCTCATGTTGCCTAATTATAAGGTTAAGTAAGGTGTCTTAAAGCAAAGTCCCTTCTCATAAAATAGCATCAACTCCCTTTTAAGATTATAAGATCAAGTCCCTTCGATGTTGCCTACGGTAAATGATCTTGTCCCTTCGAATAAAAGATGATAAGTCCCTACGTATTGCTAAGACACCTTACAGTTGCCTAAACACAGATGTCCCTTCACATGTCCCTTAACACATCCAAGGTAATGACTACCTATTCCTTAATAATAGGGTTAGTCTTACCATTGAAAGAACATATAAGAACAGTAAAGATTTAGCATAGGGTAGGTTCCTCTTAAGTACTTGCTCACTTTTCTTCAAAATACTTCATTACACTTCACATTTCAAACAAATTTTCAAAACAAAGTCTTTATATACATCCATACAAGGATCATTATAAAGTACTTAGAAAATTTTCAATCACACACTACACTTTCTCAAAACAATTTAAAGTGAGCTAAGTAACTAAGAGCCCATGGATAACCATGGATATAAAGGGTGCTAACACCTTCCCTTTATATAACCTACCCCCCGAACTCAAAATCTTTTAAGGTCTTTCCTGTTCTTTTATGCCCTTTCCTTTTGGATAAAATAAAATTCGGTGGCGACTCTTGCTATCCGCAACATTTAACTAAAGTCAGTTCTCCCATCGTGTTACAGAACTGGCGACTCTGCTGGGGACTTAATAAAAGAGGGGTACCCTTAGGAATTAGATCACTTTAAAATTGTTTGCTTTGTTTGCTTTACTTTACTTGTTGGGTGCTCTTATGTGTGAAAGATCCTAACCCAGATCTGGTGTACCATAGGTAAATGGCAATAGACTAAGGAAACTGTACGGCGTATACCGATATGGTTGATCTGGTGGCCATAGTTAGTGTGACTTCTTGGTTGGTGATTATGTTCCTTAAGAAAGTTGAGGATAATATGAGGCTGCCGTATGTTGTCAATACACTAACTGACTTTTAGAACCCTAGTCATCCCATCTTGGCCTTTAGAAAAGTAGTGAGATAACCGGCTTTGGTGAAGACTGAAGTTGGTTGATACTCGATACTACGCTCATTGAGATCTTAAACTTGGAGGGTTTTGGTTGGCAAGTAAGTTGCCTTATGAACAACCACCCTTGTGAAGGATCAATGATATTGAGATCCCTTAGAACCTGGTTACTTTATAGGACAGGATGCACCAACTAAACTTCAGGGGAGGGTGTCTACCTTTAAACCTCATGCAAGCCTTCAAACTTAGGGCTATTGTGTGACTTGTTTGTGTTTGCCACATGTTTGTGATTGAGCATAACATCATAACATCATCATGCATCATAAGCATAGCATTTTCACTAACCATTTCAAGGACCAAAGGATTTATCTTTGTTCTTTGTTGCAAGTCATGGCTTTTGCTCGTAGGAACACTATCCTGATCAACTTTGTAGGAATACCTCCTAAGCTTAAGGAATTGGTCTCTCAAGTTTCTGAAAACTCCCAGTTCATCAAGAGGCATGGTCACCTACTGGATTTAGTCACTTCAGGGTTCAATGAAGACATGATGAATGTTCTGTTTCAGTTCTTTGACCCTAAACATCATTGCTTCATATTCCCCGATTATCAGCTGGTTCCCACAATGGAGGAGTTCTCCAAACTATTGGTTATACCTATCCTTAATCAGAGACCCTTCACAGGCTTAGAGAAGGAGCCTAAACCTGAAGTCATTGTTGCAGCCCTACATCTGAAGAAATCAGACATTGTCCTAGAAACAAGGAGTGGAGTTAAGGGTATTCTTGCTAAGGTATTGATGGAGAAAGCTCAAGTATTCCTGAAGGCTATGAGTTTTGATGCTTTTGAGGAAATCTTAGCCCTATTGATCTATGGCTTAGTATTGTTCCCCAATCCAGACCAGTTCATAGACGTACACGCCATCAACATATTTCTGACTCGCAATCCAGTGCCTACATTACTTGGAGACATCTTACACTCTCTTCATACCCGTACTACAAAGGCACGAGGAACTCTGATGTGTTGTATACCTCTATTGTCTAGGTGGTTTATTTCTCACATTCCCCGATCAGTGATGAAGAATGAACAAGGGTTCAGGTGGTCCAAGAGGATCATGTCACTTTCTCATTCAGATATTCATTGGTGCTCTTGATCTATGGAGAATGTTACTATCATTGACCGTTGTGGGGAGTTCCCTAATGTGCCACTCCTTGGCATAAGAGGGGGCATTACTTACAACCCTTATTTAGCTCTACGTCAGTTTGGTTACGCTCAGAGTGATGGTCCTCATGATATGCTTATTCAGGGTATTGTGTTCGACTACGACAATGATCTGCAAGGTTACCGTTAAAGGTTCATACGAGCATGGGGTAAAGTGGACAAGGTTGACAGCAAAACTCTGGAACCAAAGTACACTATTCCTATGGAAGCTTATCTCAGATGGGTGCGATCTCGTGCTCAGACCCTTATGATGCCATATCCTGCCATCCTGCCAGTTACTATGGAGCCTGTTGCTGAAGGAGATACTTCTTATATCATTCTTCATCCAGACATGCCCACTGACATGGAGGAGTTACAGAGGTCCTGGATCCAGTTGAAGGATCAAAGGGATACTTTTGAGACTCATTACAAAGCAAGTCAAGAAAGAATCTTGGAGCTAACAAAACAACTTCACAAGGAGCGGAATCTCAACTCATACCTCAACACAAAGAGGAAATGTCCATGGGAGACTTAAAACCCCTTTTTTGTATTCATTTCATTTTTATTGTAAGCCCAAGGGGCAAACAAGTTTATTACTAATAAAAGTTTACCTTTTTGATTGTTTAAACAAATTTAAATCATGCGGTCCTTAAAAACATTGCATATGCATTTACATACCATATCATTGAATCACGGGTTTCTTATGTACAGGTATCTTATCTTCTCGCTGTTTATTTCAGCAGAAATGGCTCTTGAACAGACTGTCAAAGATCTTCAGGCTCAGAATGCACAATTCCAAGAGTTGATTCTGAACTTGTCAAAGGGACAAGATGAGTTGAAGACACTGCTGGCTAAGAAGAATAAGAAGACTAGAAGATCAGGAGGCCTTATTAATCTGGGAAGAAGGTTCAGAGGTCCTGTCAAGACAAAGGAACGGGTTGATGATTATGAGTCTGAAAATTCTGAGAAAGAGGGAGGAAGTATCCATGATACCGTGGGAGATTCTGATTCTGAAGCAAATTATTATCATGATCCTAATGAAGATAAGTACAAGATGCTGGTAGACAGGATGAATGCCATGGAGTTACAAAAATATTCTGGGCTTGATTTTGAAGATCTGAGCTTAATATCTGGAGTGGTTATACCTATTGGTTTCAAAGTTCCTGCTTTTGTGGTGTATGATGGTGTCTCATGTCCCAAGCTGCATCTAAGGTCCTATGTCCGGAGGATTCAACCACATACTGCTGACAAGAAATTGTGGATTCATTTCTTCCAAGAGAGCTTGTCTGGAGCTCAATTGGAATGGTACTATCAATTGGAGAGTGCCAATATTCGTGATTGGAATGATCTTGCTGAGGCCTTCTATACGAAATACCAATACAATGTTGATTTAGCACCTACTCGCATGCAGCTCCAAAGCATGTCAATGGGTGCTAAGGAGAATTTCAAGGAGTATGCCCAGAAATGGAGAGACCTGGCTGGCAGAGTTCAACCTCCTCTGACTGACCGGGAACTGGTGGATATGTTTATGAGTACGCTGAATGGTCCTTTCTATAGTCACCTCATTGGAAGCTCATCATCCGGTTTCACTGAGCTGATAATGAATGGAGAACGTGTGGAGAGTGGTATAAGAAGTGGTAAGATACAGGTAGGTGCCTCTTCATCAAACACTGCAAAGAAGCCCCCTAGTGGAAAGAATGAGTCTAATGTTGTGTATGGTCAACCCAGCCGTAACAGAAGTCACCAATCTGTGGGAGCAGTTCACATTTCTAATCCTACTCCTGCAGCACCAGAGCTACCACAGAGCAATCAACAGAAGCCTAGAAGACAATTCACCAAGATCAACATGTCACTAGCCCAAGCCTTGCAACACATGTTGAAAGGGGAACTCATTACTTTGAAGGACCCTCCTCAGAATCCTAATACTTCCTCTCCTTGATACAATCCTAACGCACGATGTTCCTATCATTCTAATTGTCCGGGACATGATACCAATAACTGCTGGATATTGAAAAATAAGATTCAAGATATGATTGAAGCTGGAGAGATTGAATTTGACCCTCCTAGGACTCCAAATGTGATTACTGCTCCCATGCCCAATCATGAGAAGACTGTTAATGCTATTGATGAAGTTTCATATGTTTCCTCAGTAGCAGATATGACTACTCCCATATCTATTATTAAGAAGAAGCTGGTGTAGGCTGGATTCTTTCCAGGTTGCAATGAAGACTGTTTTTACTGTGCTTACAAACCTGATAGTTGCTGGAAGTTGAAGGACGGTATTCAACGCCTCATGGACAATTATACTATATTGTTTGAGAGGACGCCTTCTGTGGAAAGTATGTGTGAACATCTGACTCGAGGTATGAAGGTTGAAGATGTGGATATGGTTGATAAAGTGCCAGTAAAGATTACCTCCAAAGACCCTGTCAAGATCTCTTCCAAGGGTCCTATCAAAATTACTGCTGAAGGCCTTGTGAAGACTGTTGCTGAAGTTAGGGTGCCTCCCATGATCATTACCACTCCTGGTCCAATTCCCTATACTTATGATAAAGCTATACCCTGGAATTACGGTTCGGATGTTTATATCCATGGCGTTAAACAGGAACCTCTGACTGATGCACCTGCTACTAATGATAACCTTGATGTTGATAATATTGCTGGATCTAGTAAGATCACCAGAAGTGGAAGAATTTTCTCTCCTCGGGTTACCTCAAAAAGTAGAGTTACTCCTACTTCCACTGTTGAGCCAAATACTGATGCTCGGGGCAAAGGTCTTGTGGTTGAACCTGTGCAAGCTGAAGCACCGACTGCTGAGAATCTTTCTAAACAGATGGAAGAAGTGCTGAAGATCATTCGCAAGAGTGATTATGATATTGTTGACCAGTTGGGGCATACTCCCTCCAAAATTTCCATGTTGTCTTTGTTGCTGTGTTCTGAGGCTCATGTTAAAGCCTTGATCAAGTTCTTGAAGACGGCTCATGTACCAAATGATATTTCTGTGGATCAATTTGAGAATTGTGTTGCACATCTGACTTATGATAATGGTTTAGGCTTTTCTGATGCTGACTTAACTCCTGCCAAAAGAAACCATAACAGAGCTTTACATATCTCTATTGAATGTAGGGGCACTACCTTGTCTCATGTGTTGATAGACAATGGTTCTTCACTGAATGTACTTCCCAAAGAGGTTCTGAACAAGCTCAGTCCTGAAGATGTTGTGTTAAGACCAAGTAATATAGTGGTAAGGGCCTTTGATGGCTCAAGAAGGGTGGTGCATGGAGAAATAGATCTCCCGATCAAAGTAGGCTCTCAAATCTTCAATTCTACCTTCTATGTAATGGATATTCGTCCTGCGTATTCCTGTTTGCTTGGGCGCCCCTAGATCCATGGGGCAGGTGCTGTGACCTCCACTCTACATCAGAAATTGAGATATCCAGTGAAGGGAAAGATCATCACTGTTTATGGAAAGGAAGAATATATGGTCAGTCATGTGAATACATTTAAGTATGTTGAAGTGGAAGGTGAATATGTTGAGACTCTTTGCCAGACATTTGAAGTAGTTCCTTGGGTTGTTCCTGCTACTGAAGCTCCTCATGTTGTTAAAAGAGTTCCTGTGGTTACCAGAGTACCTCCTACAATGGTTTCCATCAAAGATGCTAGAGCCGTGGTTGAAGAAGGTGGTTGTACTATTTGGGTTCAGCTTCCCGACATTCCTTACAAGTCTGACAAGTTTGGTTTGGGTTTCACTGCAGAGTCCCAGAAGGTTGTTCGTCGTGCCCGTGCTGTTCGTATCACCAATCAAGAGATCATGAAAGATCAAATCAATGTTGTGGGTGACTATAGTGAAGACTACAACCTGGATGCTTGGATCTTTCCTACTGTGGGTGATGGGCTCAACAATTGGAAGACTGAAGACGTTATTCCTATCTCCTTTAGTCAGGAGTAAATACTATTACTGTGTTGTTATTTTTAAGTTTGTAATTTTGAACAATTAAACTTTTAAGCCTTGTGTCTTACCCGGGGCACAATAGTATGCTTGTTACGGGATGTCATTTCATTTGCATACTTCATTCAATAAAAATCAATGGACGTTTCGTTTTCGTAAATATTGTGCTCCTTGTCTTTCTTTTATTTTTATTTTTGGTTATCAGCTATGTGTTCTTACACACACCCACATCACTAAAATGCAGATCCTCATCCACTCTGGATCCTGTTGATAACAGTTCTACTATTGCTAATTATAATTTCGAGAATCCGATCTATCAAGCTGAAGATGGAAAGGAGGAAGATTGTGAAGTACCTGTAGAGCTTGCTAGGTTATTACAACAAGAAGAGAAAGCTATACAGCCACATGAAGAGCCAATCGAAGTTGTGAATCTGGGGACTGAAGAGAGCAGGAAAGAGGTCAAGATAGGGGCTGAACTAGAAGATGGTGTTAAGAGCAGATTAATTCAGATGTTACGTGATTATGTGGAAATCTTTGCTTGGTCCTATGAAGATATGCCAGGGTTGGATACAAACATTGTGGTTCATCGTTTACCGGTAAAAGAAGATTGTCGTCCAAAGAAATAGAAGGTTCGTCGCATGCGTCCTGAAATGTCAGAAAAGATTAAAGCAGAAGTGATGAAGCAGTTTGATGCAGGGTTCTTAGCTGTGACTTCTTATCCTCAATGGGTTGCAAATGTGGTACCGGTACCTAAGAAAGATGGTAAGGTACGTATGTGTGTAGATTACAGGGATTTGAACAAGGCCAGCCCCAAAGATGATTTTCCACTTCCTCATATTGATGTTCTGGTAGACAACACTGTTCAATACAAGGTATTCTCTTTTATGGATGGTTTCTTTGGTTACAATCAAATCAAGATGGCACCTGGAGATATGGAAAAGACTACATTTGTTACACAATGGGGCAGTTTTTGTTATAAAGTGATGCCATTTGGTTTGAAGAATGCCGGGACAACATATCGGCGTGCTATGGTGGCTTTGTTTCACGATATGATTCATCATGAGATAGAGGTATATGTGGATGATATGATAGGCAGGTCCCAGAATGAAGAGCAACATCTTGATCATCTGTATAAGCTGTTTGAAAGGTTGAAGAAATACAAGTTGAGACTGAACCCAAACAAATGTACTTTTGGAGTTAGATCTGGTAAACTCCTAGGTTTCATTGTCAGTGGAAAAGGTATTGAAGTAGATCCTGCGAAAGTGAAAGCTATACAAGAAATGCCGGCTCCCCGTACTGAGAAGGAAGTTAGAGGTTTCTTGGGACGATTGAATTACATTGCAAGATTTATTTCCCAATTAATCGCTACCTGTGAGCCAATCTTCAAGTTGTTGAAGAAAGATCAGGTAATGGAGTGGAATGATGAGTGTCAGACAGCCTTTGATGAAATCAAGAGATATCTTCTAGAACCTCCAATTTTGATGCCACCAGTTGATGGAAGACCCTTGATTATGTACTTAACAGTATTAGACAACTCAATGGGGTGTGTATTGGGGCAACATGACGATTCTGGTCGAAAAGAGCAGGCAATTTACTACCTTAGCAAAAAGTTTACCGATTGTGAAACAAGATACTCACTGCTCGAGAAAACTTGTTGCGCTTTGGCATGGGCTGCTCGCCGACTAAGACAGTATATGTTGACTCATACTACTTTATTGATTTCGAAGATGGATCCAATCAAGTACATATTCGAGAAACCTGCTCTCTCCGGACGAATAGCAAGATGGCAAATGATCTTAACAGAATATGATATACAGTACACTACTCAGAAGGCCATTAAAGGAAGTGTTGTAGCAGATCATTTGGCTCATCAAGCAGTAGATGATTACCAGTCAATGAGTATTGAGTTCCCTGATGAAGACATTATGATTATTACCAAAGAACCTGGACAATATGACGGACCTGAACAAGGATCCCGATGGACTATGGTTTTTGATGGAGCTTCTAATGCGCTTGGTAATGGTGTTGGTGTTGTGATCATTTCCCCTATAGGTTGTCATACCCCGATTACTGCAAGACTTTGTTTCTATTGTACCAATAACATGGCTGAGTATGAGGCATGTATCTTGGGTATCAAAGCTGCCATTGATATGAAGATTCAGTTCCTGGACGTATATGGAGATTCAGACCTGGTAGTGAGTCAGATTAAAGGAGATTGGGATACCAAGCATGAAAATCTTATTCCTTACAGAGAGCATGTGTTGCCTTTGATCCCATATTTCAAAGATATTACCTTTGGACATATTCCACGAGGAGAAAATCAGTTGGCAGATGCATTTGCCACCATGGCATCTATGTTTGAGATTAGTTGGGATGATGAAGCTCCCAAGATTACTATTGATAGATTTGAGAAGCCTGCATACTGCAATGAGATTGATACTGAAGAAGCAGAGGGGAAGCCTTGGTTCTATGAAGTGAAAAGATACCTTGAAGCTCAGGAGTTCCCTGAAGGGGCATCTGTCAAAGATAAGAAGTTTCTGAGGAGGTTTTCTGCTAAGTTCTTCTTGAGTAATGGAATTTTGTACAAGCGCAATCATGATTCAACTTTGCTTCGTTGTGTGGATAAGAAGGAAGCAACAGAGATTATGGAAGACATGCATGATGGGATCTTTGGCATTCATTCTAGTGGTCATACCATGGCGAAGAAGATATTGAGAGCAGGTTACTATTGGTCTACCATGGAAGCTGACTGCTATCAACATTCCAGAACATGTCACAAGTGTCAAATCTATGCTGATAAAGTACATATACCTCCATCACCATTGAATGTGTTGACTGCTCCTTGGCCTTTTGCCATGTGGGGCATTGATATGATTGGTGAGATCAAGCCTACTGCTTCTAATGGGAATCTTTTCATCTTGGTTGCTATTGATTACTTTACAAAGTGGGTAGAGGTAACTTCATTTGCATCTGTTACTAAGAATGTGGTGGCTCGATTCATTAAGAATAATCTCATATGTAGGTATGACATCCTTGAAAGGATTATCACAGACAACGACTCTAATCTGAACAACACCATGATTACTGATCTCTGCACACAATTCAAGATTAAGCATCACAACTCTTCTCCGTATCGTCCGAAGATGAATGGGGCAGTAGAAGCTGCTAATAAGAACATTAAGAAGATTCTACAAAAGATGACTATTACTTACAAAGATTGGCATGAGATGTTACCATTTGCTCTTCATGGTTATCGCACTACAATACGTACTTCAATAGGGGCAACCCTATTCTCCTTAGTCTATGGTATAGAAGTAGTTCTGCCCATTGAAATTCAGATCACTTCCTTAAGAATCATGAAGGATGCAGGCTTGGATGAAGATGAGTGGATTCAGACTCGACTTGACCAGACAAATTTGATCGATGAGAAAAGGCTGGCAGCTATTTGTCATGGCCAGATGTACCAAAAACGGATGATCAAGGCTTTCAATAAGAAGGTTAAGCCAAAGGTATATCAGGCTGGTGACTTGGTAATCAAGCGTATCATACTACCACAGAGTGATCCTAGGGGCAAGTGGACTCCTACTTATGAAGGACCATTTGTGGTCAAAAGAGTATTCTCAGGAGGTGCCATGATGCTTACTACTATGGATGGTGAAGACTTCCCACAGCCTGTAAACGCAGACATAGTTAAAAAATACTACGCATAAAAAGAGACCCGCTAGGTTGACTGGCCTAGGCAAAAATAAGGGCATCCCGGCGAACCAAAAGGGTTCGGGCAAAAATTAGGGATATATACAAAAAAAATGTACACCCGGCAAGTCGAAAACCTGAAAGGGCGGCTTGGGCAAAAAAGGGTATCCCGGTGGATTGAAAACCTGAAAAGGCAATCCAGGCAAAAGTTAGGGATTAAAGCGTATGACTATGTCTCGTTTGGATCACTCATGTAACTTCAACTGATGGTGCTACCTAAATCAAGTTCAAACAGATAAAGCTCATTCCAATCGTTTTTGTCTCAACAGCAGAAGATGAGATACTTGAAGATAATGGCAATAGTAGAATTGAAACTCAATAGGATTATTTCTCACATAGCTGTTTTCTTTGTTTGTAAAATTTTTTACGACGAATTCCTCTTACTAGGATTTCTGTCTCCTTGTACAAACTTGCCAATGTATAGGTCACTTTGTGATATAAATAAAATTTCATCTTTGAATCCAGATTTACTTTTACCCTATTTACATAAGCGAAAGCGTCCATTGGTTGTGTTTGAATGTATGTATGCTTTTGAATATGATTGATGTTTACCAGAAATGCATAAAATGCAGTAATAGTATTTACTAAAGACGATGATGGTAGTTCAACGAAGCTTCGCCGGTTCATCCCCACAAGACAACTACAAATCCCCAGTAGAGCAAATCTATCTTTATAGATACTTCGAGTTACATCTCCCCTTGAATTTATGTCCATCTCTTTTATCCTCAGTCGGGATACTCAGGAACTTATTCCTTCAATAGAAGTACGAAGAACGAATACGGGAAGTTACAAATACTATACTATCAAACAAGACGGGAACGAGGTCTTCATATTCTTCAGCAACGAATCAGGATTTATTTTCCCTAGTCAGCAGTTGCTATACAAAGATATCCAGACGTTTCAGGCTGCATAATTCATACATACATCATTTACATCATACCATAGCATATTCATAAATGCATAATACATTTACATAGATGCACCATGCCATGCATGCATACATATTGTATAAACTAACCTTTTCTTTGCAGTATAGTTATATGCAGGTAAAAACAATATCAACAATTCACAACAGGTCAGAATAGATCTATACATTACTCAAGATGTCCTTGGATATTAGGCAAACGGTCTGTACAAAGATCCATTCCCTAGTCCAAGATATTTTTCAGGAGATTTAATCATGATACTCTTTTGTCCTTGGATATTAGGAAAATGGTCTGTACAAAGATCCATTCCCTAGTCCAGGATATTTTCAGGAGATTTAATCCTGATACTCTTTTGTCCTTGGATAATAGGCAAACGGTTTGTACAAAGATCCATTCCCTAGTCCAGGATATTTTCAGAAGATATTCTTTTGTCCTTGAATATTAGGCAAACGGTCTGTACAAAGATCCATTCCCTAGTTTAGGATATTTTCAAAAGATATTCTTGTGTTCTTGGATATTAGGCAAACGGTCTGTACAAAGATCCATTCCCTAGTCCAGGATATTTTTAGGAGATTTGATCCTGAAACTCTATTGGTTCTTGGATATTAGGCAAACGGTCTGTACAAAGATCCATTCCCTAGTTCAAGATATTTTCAGAAGAATTAATCCTGATATTCTTTTGTCCTTGGAGAGTAGGCAAACGATCTATACGAAGATCCATTCCCTAATCCAGGATGTTTCCAGAAGAGATAATCGTCACGAAGATTTATTTCTACTGGTCTATTCAACAATTCAAACCATGTTGCATAAACGATTCAGAGACAGCCTATACGAAGACCTAGTACTGATATCCAGTATCAACATCAAAGATATTATCACCTCCTGATAGTATGGATGGCATCTATAAGCCCATCTACAGTTCTTCCAAGTGGCATCTTCAAGCCCACTCAAGCACATACAATTAAGCATCAACTTTACTTTACGCACCGGCGAGTGCAAAGTTTTGGGCTTTTGTGTTCAATCCCCTTCAACCTTCCAGGTCACAAATGGCACATATACCAATCTAACCCCTCAGGTTTTAGAAAATTGAACAGGGGCAGCTGTTGCACCCCAAAATTTGCCCTCACCAAGACAAGACTTTGTGTACTAAGAGGTTCACAAGGTTCACAAGACATCTCATGAAGTTCACAAGGTTCACAAAGGTTCACAATTAGTCAGAAAGTTTGACAATTCCCTCAGACAATGCATCCTCCTAAGCAATGCATCCTAAACTAGGGTTTTGAATTTCATCTGGATAAATGGACTTCCAAGACTTCAAGTGAGCTTCATAGCACCCTATATATGTTCAAGAATCCCCATGTCAAGTTTCAAGACTTTCCCAAAAGATTTGCTCAGTCAGATGATCAGATAGGTTAAAATCAGTCAAGGCAGTTAAAAAGTCAAACTGAGGTCAACTATGGTCAAACCAAAGTCAAACTTCATGTTTTTTTGCCAACATCAAGTATATGAAGTAAAATTAATCATTTGATCAAGGGTTGATCATGATTCATCAAGGAGATTTCAGATCATCAAGAATCACGAGTTTCTAAATTAGGGTTTTCACAGGAAAAGTCAACTGAACTTTGACCAGCCATAACTTTCACATGCTTCATCAAAATTTTTCCATCCAAAGCTCATTTTGAAGGAAATTTAATTCTCTACAACTTTTTGTCTCACAAGCCAAGCCCAAAAATGCTTCATTTGGAAGGTATGAGCTAAGACATTATAGGTCCTTTTAAAAGTCTACAAAAAGTCAACATCTTCCAAAGAGCATAACTTGAGAATGGTAAAAGATATGGACATGAGATCAAAGAGGTTGGTTATAGGACTCTCTAAGCTTTCTAAAATGTCCAAGAACACCTTCATAGCATTAAAATTGAAGGATTTGTGCCCTTGCAAAGTTGGGAAATTTTTGAGAGGTTTATGAAGCAAATGGGGTCTTAAAACCATAATTCACCAAATGGGCTTGCTTTTTTATGATCCAAACACTTCCATGACATCATGCACGAATTAAAATATTTATTCATAATTTTATTCATTTTATTTTATTTATTATGATTTTTTATGTTAAAAATCATTTTAAATTAAAATAAAATATAAAAGGATGGATATTTGATTTGATTTTGGTTCTAGAAGGCCTTAATATTCATTTAAAATTGATTGGTACCATATAATTTCAGATCATCCAAAAATAGCAATGAGATATCCAAGTTTTCAATGTTTTTAAAGTCATATCTTTTTCAATATCTATGGATCAAAAAGTCCAAAGGATGGACTAGTTTCTTGACCTAATTTCACTACATGATATATAAACAACATAAAGGATACAAGAGGACACGATTTGGCAGCCTCAAGAGTACATTGCAAACTTCAAAAATTCATCCAAAAAAGCTTGATTCGGATTCTTGGTTAGAGGGCTTTTCAAAGCATTTTGAAGGTGGAAACATGTTTATTGAACATCCTTGAGTCATTCTTGATCATCATTTGCATTCAAAACACCATGAATCGTACAAACCGAATCAACATTTGCTTGAGTTTTCAAATTTTCGATTCCAATTATTCATGCATTGTTAATGATTTTTAATGTTGTTTTCTTGTTTGTGATGAGCTTTAGATCATATCTGGGCAAAGAAATTGAAGAATGAGTGCCTAAACCGAAAACGGCCATTGTTAGGGTTCTTGAACCATATTTAGGGTTCTTCGATTTAGACTATATAAATTGATTTTAAGACCATAAATGAACTGTATGATGGTTGGGGATCACAACCATGTAAGTAATTTGATGAATCATTGCATATTGATGAAGGTATGAGATTGGCAGGTTCAATACGCAGGTGAATTCGCAGGAAATATGGTGGATAAATTCGCAGGTAATTTCGCAAGTCAGGAAGTTGAAGAAGAAGCAGCTTTGGCGCGAAATCAGAATTCAAAATTTGATTTGTTTTTATAATATATAGTTGTTAGTTTGTTATCAGCTAACGCGCTTGGCTCAGTTGGTAAGGTGGTGATGGCTGTAGGTATCAGGGCGTGGGTTCGAATCCAGTCCTCAGCAATTTTTTTTATTTTTCTCAACTAATTCACTTGATTTATCATATAATGTTTGTTTGCTGGCTTTAGGTCATCAGCTGCGTGCGCAGCCCAGTGGTTTTGACTCCCTCAGGTAAAGGGGAGGTCCTGGGTTCAAATCCAGGCCTCCCCAATTTTTTTTAAACCTAATTTCTTCTATTTTCTTATTATTTATTTAATTATATTATAAATAAATTTCTTTTAAAAATAATAGTATAATAATTCTTATAAAAAAATAGAAATAAAAAAAAACTTTGTATTTTATTTTTTGCAATATATTTTGTTTATGTATATATTATTAGTATATATTTATTTTTGTAAATAATCAAATTAATATTTTAATTCATATTGTAAATCCTAATTTTATCTTTAAGAGTTCTAACCCTAATTTTTATTTAATTTTAAATATTAAACTTAATTAATTTTTTTCTAATATCTAATTAAATAATAAATCTTGTTTTTTTGAAAAAATATAATTATTATATTGTTTATTATCATTATTATAACTCCTTATTTATTTTCTTAAAAATTCTTCAAAATTATTCATTTAGCTTAAAAATATTCTCTTAAATTCTATATATTTTTGTTTATTTGTGCTAACCTTTTCTTCTTATAATTATTTTATCACTAACCTTTTAGTTATTGTTTATTTTATTATATATTTATTATTCAATTGTTTTTATCATAATGTAACTTCAAAAGCATTGTAATAGTCGTAGTTTATTATTGTTTTATTGTTTATAAATAATCTTGCATGATTAGTAACTATAAGGAGTGATAACACGTTTGTAAACTAAAATTAATTTAGAATGACTTACTTAATAAGATAAATATATGAATATGAACACCCACACACGTAAGTCGATCTTTGATCGCCATCCTACACTTTCTAAGGGTATGCCTCATGTTGCCTAATTATAAGGTCAAGTAAGGTGTCTTAAAGCAAAGTCCCTTCTCATAAAATATCATCAAGTCCCTTTTAAGATTATAAGATCAAGTCTCTTCGATGTTGCCTATGGTAAATGATCTTGTCCCTTCGAATAAAAGATGATAAGTCTCTACGTATTGCTAAGACACCTTACAGTTGCCTAAACACAGATGTCCATTCACATGTCCCTTAACACATCCAAGGTAATTACTACCTATTCCTTAATAATAGGGTTAGTATTACCATTGAAAGAACATATAAGAACAGTAAAAATTTAGCATAGGGTAGGTTCCTCTTAAGTACTTGCTCACTTTTCTTCAAAATACTTCATTACACTTCACATTTCAAACAAATTTTCAAAACAAAGTCTTTATATACATCCATACAAGGATCATTATAAAGTACTTAGAAAATTTTCAATCACACACTACACTTTCTCAAAACAATTTAAAGTGAGCTAAGTAACTAAGAGCCCATGGATAACCATGTTATATAACCTACCCCCCGAACTCAAAATCTTTTAAGGTCTTTCCTGTTCTTTTGTGCCCTTTCCTTTTGGATAAAATAAAAGTCGGTGGCGACTCTTGCTATCCGCAACATTTAACTAAAGTCAGTTCTCCCACCGTGTTACACCATGTCCATTTGATCTTCCATTTTTAAGTTATGAGCTTTTGAAAAAGTTGATTTTTTGTTGACTTTTCAAAGGACATGTAATGTCTTGGCTCATATATCTCAAATGAAGCATTTTTGGCCTTGGCTTGTGAGACACAAAGTTGTAGGGAAATGAATTTCCTTCAAAATGAGATTTGGATGGGAAATTTTTTATGAAACATGTGAAAGTTATGGTTGGTCAAAGTACAATTGACTTTTCCTGCACAAAACCCTAATTTAGTAACTCCTGATTCTTGATGATTTTGAGGTTCCCTTGATGAATCATGATAAACCCTTGATAAAATGATGAATCTTACTTCATAATCTTGATGTTGACCAAAAATCTTGAAGTTTGACTGTATGTTGACCACAATTGAATTTTTGACCAAGTTAACTGATTTTTGGATCATCTAAGCATCTGACTGACCAAACTTGTAGGGAAAGCCTTGAAACTTGACATGAGGATCCTTTGAAGTATGTGGGTTACCATGAAGTCCGCTTGAGGATTTGGAAGTCCGATTTTCTTTGAGAACTCAAAACCCTAGTTTAAGATTCGTTGCTTAGGAAGAGACTTAGTCTGATGAAACCTGGAATTCCTTTGAGCAATTGAGAATCTTGTGATCATTAGAAGACCTCTTGAGACATATTATCTTGAATATGTGAGGGAAAATTTTGGGGTACAACATGCTTGAAATGCTGATATGGGAAGTTGGTGTAGTCTCTCTCCTTATTGAGTACTAATCCTATGTTATGGGGGAGAAGTTGTTAGTATGTTTGCCATATTATGGCTAAAATGGGGGAGAGTTAGCATAATATGTCTTGGTTGTTCTTCTGTTGTGCCTAGTTGATTGGTTTAGGAGAATTGTTGTTTTGATTGGGTGTTGTGTTAACAGGTGCTCTACTTTGTGCAACAATAATGTTGTTTCTTGTTTCTTTTGCTTCTTTGATCTCTGATGGTCGGTTCCTTTTAGTTGTTTGATGCAGATAATGTTTTTAGCCGCAATATTCCAAAAGGGGAGATTGAAGGTTCTTGGTTTGACTGCATATGTAGAAAAACATTATCATTTTTCTTGATGTCTAGTAAGATGTCCTTGATATGCTTGAAGATATTTTGGTGTGCAGTGTTTTTGTGATGTTAGATCAGATGTTGTAACATTTGTCTTGACAGTTCTGGAACTTTCCAATATAGAAACTTTTGACTTTATTTATGTATATTTTTAGAAGGTGTTTGGTAATTTGATTTGCTCCAGAATATGCGAAAATCAAGAGAGTGTTGTTGTAAAAAACAGAAGCATCTATGCGTTAGTTTATGGTGATTATTGAAGATCTTTTCTTGCTTGATTCATGAGATCGTTTTGAGGAAGCTTCTGATCAGATCCAGGCCTACTCAGAACTCTATATTATTGGATGTTTAACATAATTACTTTCTACGGAACATTGTGTATTGCGTAAAGCAAAGTGTTTTTTAGTGTTAGGGTTTTTCTTTGTACGTGTGTTTTTATTTGTGAGTCATTCATACATCACCTAGATGTTTGAATTGGACTGATTTTTGAGTTCTAATTTTGTCCACTATAAGCTTTTAAGCATAAGTGTTTGTTCTTGATCAAAGCTTTTAAGCAAGATCAAGGTGTTATGTTTTGGAAGAGTGTTATTCTATTTTCTTAGAAAGAATTGGTTGATTATCACAGTGTGATTGAGGGGGAATGGGATGGTGATTTTTCACATCTAGATGTTCATTTCTAGGTAGAATTTGCACTGGGTAGGTTCAAGTGAGAAGTTGTAAAGTGGGACTGTTTAGGATTTGAATTGTTCTACTAATAGTGAATTTCCTTCCTGGCTTGGTAGCTCCCAGAGTAGGTGTGTTTGAACCGAACTGGGTTAACAATCCATTGTATTTTTACTGCTTTTCTTTATACTGCTTTTATCTTGTCAATACTCAGATAGTAATGTCGTGACATTGCCTTCGACATCATGTATCTGATACCAGAATTTTAGTATAGATGAATTTAAGTTGGTTGACAACTCTACTTGTTCAAATAGGTATAAAATGATCTACATCAAATGTGTATATCCCTTCTTGTATCCAAATCCTACTCAAGCCACTACCTATGAACAAGAGTTAGCAACCAACTTAAATTATTTATTCCAATTGTATCAAGATACCTATCGATCCAATGATGAGACTGAACATGTATCTGAAACTCCAGAAGTAGGATCTAGTTCTGGGTTGGGAAGGAGGAGTTTTGAGATGTTTTTAGAAATTGTTGTGGGTAATAGTAATTCAAAATCTGATCTTGAATTATATCTTGAGGAGCTTCCCTTAAAAGTTCCCCTTAAAGCTAAGTTTGATGTTTTAACATGGTGGATGGGGAATGAAGTCAAGTATCCAGTTCTTAGTTAGCAAAGGATATCCTAAATGTTCCAGTTACTATTGTTGCTTCAGAAGAAACTTTTAGTGTTGGTAAAAGGATTATTGATCTGAAATCTCTTCTATGAAAACTAATACACTTGAAATGATACTCTGTGAGGGTGATTAGGTGAAGGATAAGTATGGAGATAAGAAGGGATGCATTATAAAAACAAGATTTGGTTATGCATCTTATCCCTATGTTTTGATGATAATAATGGAGTATTTGTGTCAGGAAAATTTAGTGCTCTAACGTTTGTTATTTTGAAGATTTAACAAACAAATTTTGATGATCGATAAAGACTATATGCGAGTTATTATGTGTAATATAAGTCGCTTTTATGCCAAAGAAGCAATGTTGTTTTTGTATCTGATCACAATCAGAAAGATTCTAAGATGACACTATGTTGATGTTGCAATGCTCTCTTGGATTCTATGTTATGTCGTGATTCTGGTGTTTAACTTATGAAACCTTTTAATCTTCTGAAGTAGTTATCTTCTGAAGACTAAGTGATGATGAATTCTGACACAAGGTTCTGCTTAACGAAGTTCTGAAGATTCTTAAGACTTAGAGTTTTTGAAGACCAAGGGTTTCAAAGACAATTGCTGAAGACTCTTAACACAAAGTTTTGTTGAACACCATTCTAAAGACTCTGAAGAATTGAGATTCTGAAGACTCGGTTATCCTCTATTTTATTCATGCTTCAATCATCTCAGAATCAGAAGCCTCTAAAGAACAGAAGATAATGTTATCGTTTACGAGGGAAAAGTACAAAGTACAAAAACACTCTATTCCACTACCTCTCCACTAACCTTATTTTGTGGAAAAGGACAGATGTGGTTGTAAAAAATTTATGCTTGTGTAACAACATTCCTTCAGTAGCCAGTTCATTCAAGAATTACTGATATGTCGTCCAATGGATGTATTTTTAGCTATATAAGAATGTGTTCACGTGAAGAAATGTGGCGCTGAAGTTGTTAGTAATAATGTGACTATGAGATGGTCATATGGACGAAGAGAGTAATCTTAACGATTGCTACATGTGTTGTTGTTATGTTGAAAAATACATCACACAATACTGAGCTACCATAAAATGTAATATCATAGTGTGTGTGTGTGTGTGTGTGTGTGTGTGTGTGTGTGTGTGTGTGTTTATAAGTTTATCTTCTAGTCCATTGATATTCAATGAGTTTACCTAGCTTGTAAAGAAGCACTTGTTTGTAAACAAACCCCTATTAGAAACGGTTGCTTGTATTCCCTAAAGGACTAGTCGGGTCAGAAGCTTTACATAGACTAGGAGTGTATGTCTTAGTGGTTGTTAGTCACAACAATTAGTTGTGCAAGGTTGTTAGTCATAACATTTGTTGTGCAGGGTTATTCATAATAGTTGTTGTGCAGAGGTTTTAGTCACAACGGTTATTGTGCAGAGATGTTAGTCATAATGGTTGTTGTGCAGTGTGTCACAACGATTGTTGTGCAGTGTTAGTCACAATTGTTGCTTGTGCAATGTAATCAGTTTGGTTATAATGGATTAAGTCCTTTGGTTAAGGCGAAATCACATTGACGGGTGGATTGGATTAGCTTGAGGTTATCAAGTGAACCAGGATATATCATGTGTTCTTATCTCTTGAGGTTATCAAGTAAAAAATTAATTTTGATATATAATTTCAGGACTTGGAAAGTTATTTTAATATGCTTATTGGACCCATCTATCCTGATATTGTAAGAGAAATTAAGGTCAATGCTCGTGTTCTTCAGTATGAACTTGAAAGATGTTTGATTATGTATGTTATTTCTATTTATCTTGTCATGATCAATCCTACCATCATATCTCAAGCCATTGAATGTGAGGGGGAAGGAGTAACTATTGAAAATTATAGAAATGACATTCGTTTTTCCAGACATGTTCATCTCATTTATGATAGCGAAGGTCCTGCTGCTAGTCCCCCACTCTCACCCCCAGAGAAAAAGCCTGGTACAAAATCTTGGCAACAAATATGAGGCCCAAAGATAGGAGAGCAGGATGGCTTTTTGGAATGGATAAACTCCTTCTTCTTTTCTTAGTCTCAAGATTAAGAGTAATCTTCCTCAATCAATGTTCAACTATCTGAAAGAATAAATTTTTTCATCCAGAGATGAGTTATCCTTTCATATTCATTTCTCACTTTCTTGATTTTCAAGGTGTCGTTAATCACAACAAGCGAAATGGAATGACTGAAAAACTTACTCCAAAATGGTGTCTACATATCAACTACTCAGAAACTACCAACATGCCATGAATAATTTCAATGGTCATAAGAATTGGTTCTGATTAAGATTAGGTGATTCTAAGTTAGGAGATTAGGTACTTTGATCTTTTTGGTAGCCCTGTTTTGACTAGCCGTGTCTCGTTTTGATTATGTCTAGTTTTTTTTTTGTATTTTTAAAACGTGTCCCTTATATCTCCTCCATTTTCAATGAAATTAATGAAATTTTACTTTGATTTTAATGGCTTATTATTGAATTCTAAAATTCACAGATTTATCATCTTACTGCATATGCTTAAATTTTATTACCTTTTTTATAATGACAAAAAGGGGAAGAAAATAAAAATGATTTTGATAGTATCTATTTTCATAATCGAAAATCAAACATAATTGAAAAAGATATAAAATGATTTTGCCACTAAGAAAGTGTGTGATGTTTCAATTAAGGAGCTTAGAAGAAGTTCACTAAGCGTTTTAGATAGGTTGAATGAAAAGGTCATTATTTCTAAGTTAAAAATCTTATGGACAAATATCAACTCTGATACTTCATATAATTGAAGTTGTACACTTCGTGAACATATGTTTACTCAAAACAAATATACCCAATATTGTTCAGAAGTTGTGAACTTTCTGAAAGTAAAGTTATCTTAATTTAATATCATATTGTTCAGAAGTTGTAAGCTGTCTGAAAGTATGGAATTCAGAACTTAGGCATCAGAAGCTGAGATCTTTTTGAAAGCAGTAAAGGTGAACTCTTTAATTCAAGATGCTATTCAGAAGATATGCTTTATTCAGAAGTCGTGGACTATCTGAATAAATGGAAATAGAATTCTATCATATCAAACTCTGACACTTGAGAAGTTGTGAACCTCTCCATAAGTATAATGTTTTGGTTATGATAAAGAAAGTTTTCAAGGAAAATAAGTTCGAATACACATGTAATGCTTTATCCAATCAGACTCAGAATCAATCTTTGATCAATCACCAAGTTCTGATAGTAACCAGGATATGAGATGAAAACCAGGTGTTCTAGTCAAAATCTGATGAGGTACCATAGGGAAGCAATCCTTCTCCATTGCTATGTTCTGGAAACTCAAAATTTATTTTGTGAGTCTTGGGATCAACGGGAGACTCTGAACAAGCATAAATGAAATTTTGAGACTAAAAAATTCAGGGGGAGCTGCTAGCTTAACTTTGAATATGTTGTTTATTGGTGATTTCCCTGTATAAATTGTTCTATCAAAATACGTGGTTTTGTCGTCATCTAAAAGGGGGAGATTGTAAGAACAAGATTTGGTTATGCATCTTATTTATATGTTTTGATGATAACAATGGAGTATTTATGTGAGAACAATTTGGTGCTCAAATGTTTGTTATTTTGAAGATTTAACAAACATGTTCTGATGATCAATAAAGACTATATGCGAGTTACTATGTGCGACATAAGTCACTTTTGTGCCAAAGAAGCAAGGTTGCTTCTGTATCTGACCACAATCAGAAAGATTTTAAGATGACAATATGTTATTGTTCCAATGCTCTCTTGGATTTTGTGTTCTGTGCATGATTCTGATGTTCCATTCAAAAGCCTGTTAAGCTTATGAAGTTGTTATCTTTTGAAGACTAAGTGCTTAAGAATTCGAAAAATAGGGTTCTGCTGAACAAAGTTCTAAAGATTCTGAATACTTAGAGTTTCTAAAGATCAAGGGTTTCAAAGACAAGTGCTGAAGACTCTGAAGAAAAGTTTCTATTGAACAATGTTCTAAATACTCTGAAGACTTGAGATTCTGAAGACCCAGTTATCCTCTATTCTATTCATGCTTCAATCATCTCAGAATCAGAAGCCTCTGAAGAACAGAAGATAAGGTTACCGTTTACGAGGGAAAAGTTCATAGTAGAAAACACTATATTCCACTACCTGTGTAACGACATTCCTTCAATAGTAATCTCATTCAAGAATATTGATCTGCCATCCAACGAATCTACTTTTGACTATATAAGGATGTGTTTATGTGAAGAAACGTGTTGTTGAAATCATCAGTAACAATGTGACTGTGAGACAGTTATATGGACGAAGAGAGTGATCTTAACGATTGATGCAATTGTTGTTGTTATGCTCAAGAAGACTTCACATAATATCATGCTACCATAAAATGTAATATTCATAGTGTGTGTGTGTGTGTGTGTATAAGTTTATCTTCTAGTCCATTGATATTCAATGAGTTTACCCAACTTATGAAGAAGCACTCATTTGTAAACAAACCCCTATTACAAATGGTTATTTGTATTCCCTAAAGGACCAGTGAGGTCAGAAGCTTTAGGAAGACATGGACTGTGTGTCTTAGTGATTGTTACTCACAATAGTTAGTTATGCAAGGTTGTTAGTCACTACAATTGTTGTGCAGAGATGTTAGTCACAATTGTTGTTGTACATTGTTAGTCATAATTGGTGCTTGTACAATGTAATCAGTTTGGTTATAGTGGATTAAGTCATTGGGTTAAGGCGAAATCACCTTGGCAGGTGGACTGAATTAGCTTGAGGTTATCAAGTGAACCAGGATATATCATGTGCTCTTATCTCTTGTTTATTTATTGCTTTACTTGTTTGTGCTTCCGCGAAAAAGTTTTCAAGAATTAAAACCCAATTCAAACCCCCATTTTTTTTGTTTTCTCACACCTTCATGCACTGATAGTGTTGGAAGTAACTTTTGCTTGTTGTCTATTTTAATTTAATATAAATATTGCTTATGCTTTTACATTGGTGGTACTTATGCTTTTACATTTGTAGCTTAAAGAACTACAAGATGAACCTTTAACATATCATTTTGGTGAGGATCCAAGTGTCGCTTATTTGACAACAGAAACTTGAAGATATGTAATTGCAATGCCAATGATGAGATTGTTCTGGGGTATCATTAAAAAAATGTAATGTTATTTTGTATTTGTTTGAAAATATAAGTTTCATAACTTATAACTTATGTTTGAACAAGATTAGAACGAATTTTGTTATGAACTTGTGATTTATTTATGCCTATGATGAATTTCGTTTGATCTGCTTGAAATGATTACATTTGTATCTGAGGGTAATTTTGTCTGATTTGCTTGTGAAATATGTTCCGATAATTAAAAAATGTAATGTTATTTTGTTGGTTTTAAAAAAATGTAATGTAAATTTAATGTGAATCTGGAAATTAAAAAATTTAATGTGAATTTGGAATTTAAAAAATTTAATGTAATTTTTTTGCTTGTAATTATCGGTCTGGTCTCTGGTCTCCGTAACTAATTATCGGTCCGATCTCTGATCTCCATAACTAATTATTATAATTCGGTCCGGTCTCGGTTTATCCGAACGTACCAGATAGATTTCGATTCAAAAAAATGATCATCACTGTTATGGTCCAATCCCAGTTTACCCGATTAGAATTTCGGTCAAACTCTCAGGACTCTAGATACCCGGACCGTCCTGGACCGAAAACAACCCTAAGTCTTACACATACTAGTATTATAAATGCACATTGTTCAAGGTTAACAAAAATCAATTGGATCTACCATAACAATACATACGTTACATATGTTGACATTAAATTTCTGTGTTGGTATTATTTTGTTTAGTTATTTTATTAGTGAGTGTCAAAACATGATTAAACAACAATTAAAAAAAATAAACCAAGAATTTGTGACTAATGTTTTTTTTTTTCTTTTTAAGTTTGAGTGATTTATATAGTTTAGTTAAATATATCGTTTTTAGCCAAAGAAAATTGACTCATACATAGATAAAAGAGGAGAATTAAAACCGTAAATTTGATAAAACATGAGGATTAAAACTATAATTTAACCATACATTTTTGTTAGCATACTTTAAACTTAAAATCAGCTCTGACCCTAACGAATTTCAGAACCCAACTTACCTAAATTTTATCTCACAAAAGAAAATCATTTTTAGTTTATATAACTATATCATTCCTAGAATTTATTACTTTCGTAAAACTTTTATATTTTTACCGTAAAAGTCTTATTTATTCATTATTTCAATACAAATATATTTGTTTTTCTTTAATAATTTATTAATTAGGATAATATTAAGAAACCTAGTGTGCTATATATTACTCTCTTGAAGGGTGTATCACACCGACTATCATATATGATTTAAAATTTATCACATATAAATTATGACTAAACTAAATTTCATAAAATATATATCACAGTTAAATTATTTTTAGATTAGTTATTTATTTGGGCCAGTTTGTTTTATCTTTAAAAAAATGGATTTTTTTTTATTTTACAAAATGGATTTTATAAAATCATTTTTTAAAATATTATAAGTTCTTTTATATTCATTTTTTATAAATTGTAAGACTAATTTTGACATCGTATAATATATATATATATATATATATATATATATATATATATATATATATATATATATATATATATATATATATATATATATATATATATATATATACATTATTGAAGATCAAAATATAGTCGAAATCATAATTTTTGAAAAAAAATTGTATTTCAAAAATGATTTTTATGAAAATCTATTTGAAATAGCTTTAAAATTAAGTAATTTTTTTAAATTTTGATATCCAATTAATTTTTTATAAAATGATGAAATATCTAAAATAATATTTTAAGAATAATTATTTAAATCAAATTCTCATTTGATTTCTTTGTAAAAAAAATTTCATAAATTTTTGTTACACTATAAAAATTAATTTTAAAAAAAACAAAACAAACATATCATTTATTTATTATGACTAAATTGTAGCTAAACTAGACAGTAATTCTAAATATCTGAGACGACTCTATACTAGATTGAATTTTGAAAAACAAATAAATAAAATAATTATGTATATAAGTGACCGGAAAACAAATATATAATTATATATATATATATATATATATATATATATATATATATATATATATATATATATATATATATATATATATATATATATATATATATATATATAACCTTGAGTTTGGTTTAAGTTGATTTATTTATTAGTGTCATTGAAGCTAGGTAGTGATGGCAGAATCAGACGATGAGTCAGGTGGTCAAGCATCAGGCAGCAAAGAACTACTACAAGAAAGACTCCTTCCCATAGCAAACGTTGGAAGGATCATGAAGAAAGCGTTACCATCAAAAGCAAAGATATCAAAGGAAGCAAAAGAAACTATGCAAGAGTGTGTATCAGAGTTCATAAGTTTCATAACAGGTGAAGCATCTGAAAAGTGTCAGAAAGAGAAGAGGAAAACAATAAACGGTGATGATCTTCTTTGGGCCATGACTGCACTTGGTTTTGAAGATTATGCAGAACCTCTTAAGATTTATCTTAATAAGTATAGGGAAATTGAAGGAGACAAGAATTTTTCTATGAATTTGATTGCGGGTAAAGAGCTGCAGGGTGGTAATACTGATCATCGATTCTTCCAAGGGTGATGATGATAATATTTGCAACACTATTTCAGGTTTTTCTTTTCTTTTTAATGTTTGATTGAGGTTTATAGAACTATACACCAGTTTGTTATTGTTTGAATTTTTCTTGTTGAGATTGAAATATACACATTATTCATAGTAGTTGTGATTATATCTCAGAAAATATATATTATAGTGATGATTTTTGTTGAGATTGAGATATACATACATATTAATTTTGGTGATTGAGCAGGAAATAAGTTTGGAAAAAGTTTTTTTTTTATTCAAATAGCATACTGGCATATATAAAAATAAAAAGATGAAAATAGTCAAACATTTGAGTTACTTTGAAGCTTAATTGCTTCTTTTAATTGTATCTTATAATAGTTTCATGGTTGACTCTCACTGATAAGTACCACATAAAAGAAATGACACTATACTTGGAGGTTTTGAGTGAAAATGCGATCTTCCTCTCTTTTTGGTCATTGAAAATTGGTTTGTTATTTCTCATGGCATTATTTTAGACTCTCCAACAAGTATTATTGGAACTATGATTCGGCTTATAGGAGGAGCGAGAATGAATTGAGTCTTCAACAATTGATATATGAGAGAACTTAGGGAGAAGTGAGAGTGATTATATTTCCACTCTAATAGATTATTGCTTGATGTTTGGAGTAATAAGTTTGGAGAAATCACACTGAAATTGTAATTTTATTCAAGTTTTAAGGTGAATTTTGTCAAAACTATAGTGATTTACATTGTAATTTTACTGAAGTTTCAAAGTGGAAATTTTGTCAAAACTATGGTGATTGAGCGACTATCAAACTCTCCATAAACTCAACATAAAATTTGGCTTGAAAGACCCTAAAAATTTGAGTGGCTAAATTTCCCTAATTGGTAACTTCTCCACAAAAGAGTCCTAATAATTGAGTGGCTACATTTCCTAGTATTATATGTAAATGGATAAGAGACAGCATTATAACGAATGCATATCTTTTCATAACAGTTAGTTGACTTGAATGAAATGGTTTAAATTATACACCTAGTGGATGCTGTCAGTGTAGGCATTTTCTATAGGTCAAGAACAATAATCCAATAATGCATGCACAAAACACATTAGTAACATGATTTATATTTAAATATTTTCATTTCAAAAGTGTTCTTGAAAAAATGAAACTCTTGTTCAAATAATGTTGTTCAAAAGTACTTTGGAATGTGTGAGTAATTAAGGGTACAATATAATATTTCAAGTAATAATGTACAATAATTTGAAATAAAGACCTTGCTTAAATTAAGGGATGAATATAATGATAGTGTATGATAAAACAAACATTGTGGGACAAAGTTACAGGTGTACACAAGAGACGGGACAATAGTTTACTGTACATGCTACCAAACTGTTTTTATTGACTCCACCTATGTTTCATATTCTTGTTCTTATATGTGACATGACAGTGATGTTATTATAGTTACATTCAATTGGTTTTTTTAATTTCTAACATGAATAGTTTCAAAGAGAAAAAAAAAGCTTCTGGCGTTGTTCAGATCAGACAATGAATACAATAATGCTAAGTCACTAAGTTTGTAAATTTTGGCTAATAATTTATAAAGAATTAGACCTCTTCAAGCCTCCAACATTCAAGTAAAGATAGCTATTTTCCTGGTTAGAGAAGTTTGATTTTGTAGATACAGGAGTGAATCCAGAATAATGACCATCAATCTTTGCTAAGTATATGTCGTTAATTTGCCTCAAAAGCTCATACTTTTCCATAAATGGTTGAGCTGCATATTCATCAAATGGCATCCACTGCACCACAGAATAACTAATATCAAAATCTATATCCATCTATTTAAACGAAAAGAAAATGAGAAATTATGGCAGTTTGATGATCCTTAAGATTGGACAGCTTTAGCGAAAGTGGACGAACCTTTCCAGCCTCTATCTCTACTTCTTGGATTTTGATGTCGGATGAAAGAGGGCGCAACAAGCATACAAAGAATAGATCTGACTTATCAAAGAATGATGCGTGACTTTGTCTGTTAATCGGATGAAAGAAGAAAAGAATGTGGATGTTTGGTTGTCAAAATTGTAGACTCATGAGAAAAATTAAATAAAAATGAAATGAAATATACTTATAACATAATACCTGAAAGCTAATACTTCCACGAATTCTGAGTCTACCTGTGAAAATTGAAAGAACTTGGAGCTATTAGGCTTAGAAGTTAGAACCAGAAGGGTTCATTTTTGGTTGATCAAATAGTCAATTTCATGTCTAGTCCGTATTCAATCAGTAAGGTACCACAAAGAGATAACTTACTCCCGCTTCTTCTTTGACCTCTCTAACTGCTGCTTCCCAAATTTCTTCGCCCTGCAGAAGAATGAGGAGCCTATATAAATTATAAACTTAGAACAGCTTCTTAAATTAATTAGCAAACGATAATCGATACATTTACCTGATCAGCAACTCCAGTGGGGAATTTCCAGGATCCAGTTCCCCGAAAATGACCCGTTTTTTCTTGAACCACTAGAACCTAACATCATTCAATAACTAAGAAATGAGACAACGGTACTAGCGATTCTGAATTCTGAAGAATTATGTCTGGTGAGAGACACATTATTCATTATCATCAAAAATACTGAAAACAGATCGCACAGGTAAACAGATGCAAGTGTTTCTTCCTTTAATACTTTTTGAAACAGATGCATAAGAATTAAGTGTCAAATATGCACATTCTATTTCCATAATAAAGGAATGGTTTATATAACAATATTTGTGACAGCCTTCTAACCATATGAGAGTGGTTGTGCTTACAAAACGCGCAGAAGCCTGATCAAGTAGCTGCTCTGTGTGATGATTATAAAAGAGTAAATACCTCTCGTTTTTCATTCACCACAAGCGCTCCAACACCAACTCGGTGTGTGGCATTCGCGGGAATTGTGTTGGCACTGTCTGCAATCCAATGTACAAGCATCAAATATTTTGGTTCTGCATGGTGATACCAAAAACCTTCCTGCATACAATTGTAACACAGAAGTAATAATGATTAAAATAAAAAGTTAGTACTCAAGGGCATGATTTAAATTCATTTTTTCCTCAACTCTTACAAAAATTCTCAAGAATCAATAAGCATAAGCCATAAATTCACCTTAATTAAAGTTTCAACAAGGTTGGCCAGATGAATAGGTAATTTTATCCAAACGCCCTTCTTGCCCTACAAGACAATGTTGATTCAATAACTCAAACTAAACAAAGATAGTGACAGTTTCCAGATTTCCAACACAGGTAATGAGGAACAATACAAACATTCTAGCTGACTCAGTGTTGTCCATGGCGGAGAGTCAAAATTCCGCCATACCGGATGCTTTGCGGCGCCATTATAGCGGATTATGGCGGAAAAACCAGCAATATCGGCCTATATTTACCATTGCGGCGAGTCCAATAACCACCATGTATATCCGCCGTAGCGCCGCCATTACGGATATTTGATAACACTGAGCTGAATAAAGCATCAAAATCATTCATACCGTAAATAATCAATTTTTAAGACCCAAGTTTTGTTGCTATAGATTAAAAAAGCATTTAATTTGCTAAATAACTCAAACACAATGAGTTTTTACTTTTACGGAAACTAAATAAACAGGAAACTGAATCACTTATATGTAAATTAGACCAGAAATCTTAATGTAAACTCGAAACTATTACCGTTCAATTATTATCCAAACCAAATGAGAATGCATAAAAAAATTATGGTAGAATCAATAATTGCAAAGAAGAAACTTGAGTTATTAAAACTACATGTGTGAGTGCATACAACAATGAAGAAAATAGGAGCATCACTATATTACCATGAAAAAGGAAAGAGAAAGCTATAAAAAGGACAGTTAAAACACTTAATGAATCAGATATATTAGCTCAAATTATCTTGCTTTGACAGCCGTAAAATGAAGCGAAAAACGATGCTTAAAATTGCCTAACGGATTACATGAACTTGTTTGGGAGTGCCGGGACCAACAATAGATCAATGTTTCAAGACCACGGGAGAGGAAGACATCACATCTAGTATGGGTCAAGTGTGAGTGAGACTTAACCAGTCACACTCTTGAACCCAACAATTCCCCCCATAAATGCGAGTCTTGCTCATTCATAGTCGATGTGAATCTTAACCACTCAATTAAACCTAACAATCTCTTTTCCATCATATAACATGATTCATAGCAGGATTCCGCTTCCACTCCCCCACCAAGTCAGACCACAAGAGAGGAAGACACCACGACTTCACCGAAAACCTGCCTTAAACCTAACAATCTCTCCCGCATCATATAACTGGACCTATAGTACCAAACCGGACCACAAGAAATGAATGGAGCGAAATGGAAATGGGCGGAGTACAGCAAGGTGAAATGAAGACTTCAATCCATTGTTTGGATATTTTAGAACGGAGCAAGGAAATTCTCCATTCCACCCAAATCAGAGAGGAAGAATATGATGGTAAGTGATGAAATGGAATGAAATCCATACCACCTCATTCCGCTCTGTTCCATCCAATTTTAATTAATCCAAACAATGAAACCTCAATTCATATCATTCTATTCCGCTTCATTCCATCAATCCACTTATATAGGCAGCATTTAGCTCATCCATAACCATTCAAACTTATGCAGCTATAATTTGGATCACAACACCACACATATAAAACCTATCTAATTACCTAACCATGCATAAATTTGCAAGGGAAAAAGCATTGCATCCATTAATACGAACAAATTGAAAAGAAACAAGGAATTAAAGGAACTAGAACCTGTTGTTTCCAGTTTGAAATTGAAGGTCTAAGAATGGATAAAAAGGTAGTAGAATCCATAACAAGGTCATTGATTTCAACGATAACACCATCATAATCATCATCTGTTGATGCTAGCAGTTGAATTTGTGGAGGTTCATCTTGTTGTGCAGTAAGAGATGAATCTGTTGACGCTGACATTGATGGAAATTACAGAATAGAAAAATAAAACAAATTAACATTAAAATCTATAAATAAAAATAATAGTGTTAATTAATTAATAACTCTTACGTTGGAATTTCCGCTTCGTGGGTGGGAATGGAAACACGCTTATATATTCATTAAATAAATAAATAAGAGGTGACTAAATAAAGTCCTGAGAAATATAATATATTTTAGTTTTAAGAAAAAATAATCCCAATAATTTCTTCCTACTTTCTTTGTTTATTATTTAGTTGTTATAAGTAAATAATTTTAAATTAATAATATAAAAAGATAAAAAATAATAATAAAATATCAAACAATCGAGCAAAAGCATTTGGAAAACTCAAGGCTACGTCGTTCTGGATAGAAAATGTTTGTTAGTTGATTTTAGAGAAAGTTATTTTGTCACAATCGAGCAGAAAACATTGTTTACTAACCAAAATACTGAAGGAAATGACGTTTGCATCAGAGTTGAATAGATTGACATACCAATATTTGCGGAAAAATGTCGCTCGCTTGCTCACACATATAAGGACCGTGCGTTGTTTTACATCGTCTAGAGACGAAATACCTTTCGTTTGTGAAAAAGGTTTGAGTTTTAAAAGTCAAGAGATAAAATGTTTGAATATGTTGAATTGCTTTACCTTTCGTTTGTGAAAAATGTTTGATTTTTAAAAGTCAAGAGGTAAAAGGTTTGAATATGTTGAATTGCTTTTTAGGTCTCAATACAACTCACACTTTTTTCTTAGCAACTAGTCCTTTTTGATCCATTATTATTGAAAACATTAAAAATATATAAGTTTGTTGGTTTAGATTTTATTTGAGAAAATAAATATATGTTCATCAAGTGTTTTGACTTGTGTTGCGAAATGAGTAATGAAAATATTTGTTTTGAAAATGGTTTTGAGGTATGAGCCTAAGCAAATGAAAATGTTGTGAAATTTTTTTTTTCAAATTAAATTGTTGATTTATAAACCATCAACAATTTGTTTACAAAGAAGATGTTGTTGTCAAGGATTGAACCTTGGACCAACAACTTACCCCACCCACCAAGCAAATGTTGTGAAATTGACACTTCTCCTCTTGCTACCACTATTATTTCTTCCTCTTGATGAAACTCGGTAAACAAAGCAATAACAAAAACTTCTTCTTTCAAGGTTTCTCTTTCTCTTATTTACAACACATAGCATTGAATTTCAAAAAGCAAACACAATCGGAAAAACAAATGGAGCATATATGACTAAATTTTGAAGGATAAAATGAAAGAAAAGAAAATTGATCAAAAACACAACAAAACGACGGTTGGAAAAATAGGAAGTGTCGGCCAAATTACTGGTGGTGGCCGCGTGTGACCGTGAAATGGAGTAAAATGATGTTTTACCTTTGTGCTTCTTCGGAGAGCGATTTAAAGGTGATTTTTGTGGTGGTAAGTTTTGTATGGTGGAGTTCATGTGGCTGACAACGGTGGATGTTTATGGAAGCTCTGACGATGGTTAGTGGTGCACGGTGGTAAGCAACTTGGTGGAAGGTGCATGTTGTATTAAAGTATTTAGTTGTTGTGTGTTTTGGTTTGTGAGGAAGGAAGGTGGTGGGGGTTAGTTGATGATTGAGTATGTTATTGGTTGAGTTAGTATGAAAAAGAAGGAAGATGATTATGTATTGGTTATGGTGTATGGTTGCAATATTGTGATTTATTAGAATTGAAGGGAATATAAAGATGGTTACAACATGGTGTACGTGAAGAAAAGTGGATAGTGGTTGAGTTGGATGAAGAAGATGATAGAAGGGATGTGAGTTGGTTTATGGAAAGTGTAGTTTGCGTGTTACTGTAACGAGGAGGAAACTTTCATTTTTCTTTTTAGTTTTGAATTTATATTTTAGAGAGGAGAGCTCTGATTGGGGTGTGGCTGCTTGTTGTGATCCATTGCCCGATAAATCTTAGTTTTATATCAATAATTAGGGTTGTATATTTAATAAGATATCCACAATGCCCTTTAAATTTTTTTAGTGCTAAAATGAGTTTTAAAATTTAAATGAAACAAAATTCAAATGTTTTTAATAAAATAAAATAAAATAAAACCAACTATTTATTAATTTCTATTTATTCTTCCTTGTCATTTTGATAAAAAAAATAAAAATAAAAGGAATTAAAATGAATACAAATTCGGCGCGAAGATGCACGAGAAAATAAAATGAATGCATTAAAATGGTCTATGTGAAATATTGTTCCATAAAATAGGCATATACATATCAAATTTTGTAAAAAAAAATATCCTGATGAAAAGGCTTAGACCGATCAAAATATGCACGTAAACGGGTTCGAAAAAATTAAATGAGTATATTGGGTTAAACTACGTGAATCTTAGATCAACAAAACAGACAGTTGCAAACCAGAACTCGAAATTCTCCACCCATTAATTTTACGAGAAATTGAAAATTGATTCAACCGATTTGTCTGAAATAACCAAAGTTTTATTATTGTTGGCTTTTTAGGCATTATGGTGAAAGAAATGCATGCCATGATATGAAAATGATGCAAATGTCATGATGGATGAATGAATTTATTGATTTAGGGGCAAAATTGGGATATGATATCTGCCCCTATTTAAATAGCTTTTCCAGATGACATGTGTAACACCCCACTTTCCCATTTAAAAATAATAATAAAGTAAACACTCAAAATCAGAGTTTTCATCAAAAGTGGAATGCCACATCGTCAAAAATAACAACAAAACTCATTTATTAAAACAACATAAAACATTAGTTATTCAACTCATGGCAATTTGCCAACACCAATAAAATTCACCAACATCTCATGGTTTACAATTTTTCAAAAAAATGATTGATACTTAACAAAATAAGGTAAATAAGTAAAACATCAAAATCATCCCCAAGTCTCGTGTTACATATCAGAGCGACTCCTATGACTCGACCAAGCGACACACAGTCCATGCACACTCAAGTATCTGGATTATCTGTACTTCCAAGGAAGCATAAACACAACAACAAAAAACAAAGGGATGAGAACTACAAATTCAATAATTAACAGTGCATAATACATATTAAGGAGTAGTATCTCACGCAATCCATATAAACATCACATGTCCACAACAATAATTATCAACATGATCCATGATCCAATAAACATCAATATGCAATGTGACTCAACAATGATACAATGCATGTGGTACTAAATCACCATAGTTCCTTCAATCGAACCCAATTCATAAACGAATCCGGATAAATCACATACACCCATCTGACAGTGATTTATCTCCAACACTCTCCACAACGGAGTTCAGATGAATCATATATGCTCATCCGACAATGATTCATCTCCACCAATAATACCTCAATGTATGCATGACAATGACTATGTGTATAAACAAATGGTTATACATCTACATGATCATTCCGATCACATATGCAACATAAATTCACATAATCACCAAAAGTACCTCACACAACTTAATTAATTAATCGTCTAATTAATCTACCTAAGTTTCTTTGTTAATTACTTTCCATCACCGATTCTCGATTAAATAAGTCCTAATGTTTACTTCAACATTTCAGACTAACATAATTCCCATCAGACACGAAGTCGAGACAAACATCACAAAAACATCAAAGTCACTAAACATTGTTGGTCATACGCGTAATGCATAAGGGAATACACGTATGAGCAGAACCTCATTCTCCAACCATTCTCTTCTCTCAATTCCAATACACATAGTACCCTTCCTTACGCGTACTGGCCAACATGCCTAGCTGCACTACGTGTATGGCCTACCTAATACGCTTAATGACCAGTTTTTTCTACACATATCTTACGCATTCTAACAGCGGGTCGTGCCACAAGTCCTCCCTTATGCATATTGCCTTCCATTTGGCGTAAGGTCTCCCTTGCCAACAATGCCCTACGCGTCATACCCCTCTTGTTACGTGTATCGGCAGATCCAATGCCAAAGATTATATTCTAAGGCACCATTCTGAATTACATCATTTGGGTCTCGCTTCTACCCTCCATATCAGTCCTAAAATGGTTTCTGTATCAATTTTACAACCTCTAATCATGTTAATCTTTAATCTACCATTACAAGTCTATTTTATCAGTTCTGGATCTATATTCGTCCCTCAGCATCTGCAACGACACCAGATCTGTATATACCACAGATTATACAGAACAACAACAACCATTCATCCACATAATCAATTAATTTGTATCGATTTCACAACAACAGTTCAACACAACATCAAAATCATTAAACAAAATAATACACATAAATTCCTACAAGGGAAAAAACTCTTAACTACTCTTTTCATGGCATAGACACCTATTATTAACCATTATCCCCCCTTACTCCGAATTTTGATGAAGATTCCTGTGAAAATTGATGAAGAACCCTTGCCCTAGCCTTGTTCTTCCTCTTTAGCTCTTGTTCTCTTTTTACGTGAAATTGACAGTTATCCCCTAAACTCTCACTAAGCTCAGCTTAATTACTAAATCCCTTATTACCCTCTTACTAAGTCAATATTAATTTTAATAAAAAGAATTACTAATAATATTACTAATAGTAATAATAATATTAAAATAATACTAATAATAATACTAATAATAGCAAGAATAATATTAATTGGGTCACATTAATATTACTACACATTTCACCAATACCATCGACACCTCAAGTTTACTTGTCCCACTAAGGACTCTACATTAATATGTTCAAACACACCCTTAAACAAGGTCAACAATCACCAATAATACACGAAGATTAAATAAATTAAAAAAGGGGTGTTACAACATGAGTGATGATAATCCTCATAGAATCCTGGTGAAAGATATTTAAATACAAAGACCCAAATTTTATCCATGGATGCAATGAAATGATATGATATGTTATGAATGTATGCAAGACTTTTTTTATTGTTTGTTGGTGATATGAGATGAAACATAGGAAAATGTATTATGATGGGTGAAGAATGAAAGGTAGACTTGAGGGAAATAATATAGATATGTGGTAATGGTGGTCCACATGGAATGAAATGATAACAAGGTGAAAGACTCAGTGAGGATAAAGATCTTGTTGGAGAAATTCATTGGAAGTTAAATGGGGAATATTCAAAAGTGGTTTTCATCAATTCATTAGAGATGACAAACAAATGCTTTGGAATATATCAGAAAGGTTCTGGAGATTCTTAAGAAAGAATCATCCAATCCAAGATTTTGGAGAATCATGAGAAAAATTCATCTAAGACAAGGCTTGTAGAGGTATCTGATAAGAAATTCATCCAATCAAAGATTCTGGAGATTCTTGAGAAAGAATTCATCCAAGAGAAGGTTTATGGATATTTCTGATAAGAAATTCATCCAATCAAAGATTATGGATATTTTTAAGAAAAAAATACGTTAGAACGACAAACATATTTGAAAATAGATTGGAGAAAGTATACAAGTTAAAATAGGATAGTTCGTTGTCAACACGAGTGTTGATACTAAGACACTCAACAAGACAAATCATTTTCAACACGAGTGTTGATACCTATATTAACAATAGAAAATATTAAGATGAATATAAACCAAGATAGGTCATCATCAACAGGAGTCTTGATATATAGAATGTGAACTGGACAAATCATCGTCAACACGAATGTTGATATCTAGATCGTCAACAAGACAAATTAAAAATAAGACAGATTAAAAAAAGACATATCATCGTCAAGACTTATGTTAATACCTAGATTTTCAGCAAGGCAAATTGAAAGTAAGGCAAATTGAAAACTAGACAGGTCATCGTCAACACGGGAGTTGATACCTAGATTGTCAACAAGACAAATCTTCGTCAACACGAGTGTCAATACCTAGATCTTCACAAGACAAATTGTTGTCAAAACGAGTGTCGATACTTATACCATCAACATATCTTTGGGGGAAATGAAAATGAGCATGAAACACATTTTGAGTTATGCATAATCTATAATGTATGAATGATCAATGCATGCAGTATGTTAATTTTGGGTTGTGCCACTAAAAGCTAGGCCTTTTGAGGTACCGAGTAAGATTAGGATTTTGGTGGTAGGTGTTGGTAACCACCATACTTTTTATGGAAGATTCCATGCATATCACATAATGGTGTGTCAACAATGAAATAAGGATGAAGATAAATTTATACATGCAAACATTTGTATATTTTGAATGGATGTCATTCTGGATCATTAACACAAGTTTGCAAGGCTAAATCTAGATTCTTACTCTTTGTTTAAAGAAGTATTAATATACCTACAAGCATCCATATACCTACAAGTCAAAAAAGAAGAAGAAAGTTCACAGATCATGAAACAAACATGTCACATAATGGCGTGTCAACAATGAAATAAGGATGAAGAAAATTTTGAAAAAAAAAATTGAAAGTTCAAAGATCATGATAGAGTGAAATAGTTATTATGGTTTTCTATCTACAGAGAAAACAAACCTGTAAATAACCATTAGCTTAGATTTGTTGTTATGGTCCCGTTTTGGGGTTTCCATGAGTGAAAAAGTTATTAGGATTTTGTTTTGAGAGAGACGATTGTTGTGTACTTAAGTGATAAATAATTTTGCTTATATATAAATAAAGTGTCACTGTCATACCCTAAATTTTGACCAGAAATTTTCAAAATTTCATTCATCTGACGCATTTTTTATCGATTTATTTGATTATCAGTCATTTTTGCATTTTAATCCATTAATCATTAATCATGCATATTCCATGTTCTTTATTCATATCAATTCTATTTCATCCTTTTTTAGAACCAATTGTATTTTAGTTTCTAATTTAGGTTAATCTTAACTTTAATTTTTAATTTAGGATTAACGAATTTTAATTTAATGTAATTTAGAATTAGTTTCCTTTTAAACTATTTTCATTTAAGTTCTAGATTAATTTAGTTGTATGGTTAATTTGTTTATAATTTAATTTCTATTTAGTTTAAATAATTTAATCTTTCTTTTGTTTTATTTAAATTTAAATGGTTTTATTTAGTTAGATAGTCAATTTAGATTTATTTAGAATCCAATTAAGTTTATTTTAAATTCAATTTCGGTCTTGTTACTTTAATTATTTAGTTGATATTTTAATTTAATTTAATCTTAATATTAATTAATCTTTTAACTACATTTCTCTTTTTTTTTTAATCTAGTTTAATTTTAATTTTAGCTTTAGTCAATAATTAGTTTAATATTTTATTCAGTTATTTATTTTTGTATATTTTAATTATTTAGTTTTTTTAGTTATTTCAATTAGTTTTATTTTGTAAACTAGTTATCTTGTTACACACTATATCCCTCAAAACCTATCTCAGGATATGACCCTGCTCTGCTGTTACTTGGCATTTTTTAAACCTTTGACCCAGATAAACATAAAAAGGGAAAATTTGGGTTCCTGCAGTTTTTTGAACAGCTACACCTTTGAATTCTGCATTTTTTGCAATGATACACCAAACCCATCCTGTATCCTTACATCAATATGTGTTTGTGAAAACCTGCATAAAAAAAAAAGGAGCTCTTGACCATACACAGAAGGATCCAACAAAGGGAGAAAGGGGGAGCCATTCGAAAAGGACAAAAAAACAATTGGATCAAAAAGAAACATACAGAAACAGATGCAATATATCAAATGCCCTCTTTTTAGAACGAGGGGGAGAAAAAATCTTCATTATGCCGTGAAAAACAACTTCAACCAAAACTCACTCTTCTTTCATCAACCCAACCACAGGGATAAACACCGATTCTTCAACACCCTTCACCTTCTCCAGAACTGACCGCAAACCTTCGACACAAAATCTCTACCATCTCCAAACCATTACCAAGAACATCCTTCGATCATTTTCTCCATTCAAACTCACCTTCAAATCACAAAACCCACATTAATCCCAAAACCGAAAAAACAGAACTCCAAAACACCCAAAACGGACATTCACCACCACACAAATAACACTGAATCATTCTGAAATTCTGAAATAGAACCACACAATAAGAAAAATCCGACTTGATTTCTTCTTCATCAATCCGTTGAAACCCAAAGACAGAAAAATAAAAAAATCTGAGAACATACAAACAGGACTCGAAATCTTCAACACTTCCGCTTTCAACACCACCCATCGACTCTTAATCGAAAACCACAAAAACCCCCAACCTCGCTTTCCTTCATCACCAACAACAACAAACTGTTCACCGCAACCCATCTTCGCCGAAACCACCGCCCACCTTCATCAAACTGAACAAACCAAAACCGCGATTCAGAAGATGGAGAGAGAACCCACCGTGAGCGAACCACCATGCTAAAACGAAGAACACCTTCGCGGGACCAGGAATCGCGTGAGGGAGATCGTGAAACGGCGAGAGACAAACGAAGTCGCGAGATTTGTGAAAGGGGATGCGATTCCGAACCAAAACACGCCACCGAAAAAACTCGCGCACGGAGTGAATCACCGGAGAAACGAAGAGGAGCAGAGACAAGTCCGTGAGAGGAATCACCGACAAGTAGAATCTGGCGGAGACGATGAAGACGATGATAATGAACCTGGAAACCACACCGGCGGAACAAGAGTAGGAGAGGCGGAGCGTTGACGAATTGCAAATCCAGGCATAAGGGGGAGGTATCAGTGTTCATTTAAATTTTGTTTTACGGTTTTATCATTTAAGAATTTATTTATTTATTTTGATTTATTGTGCTTTAATGTGATTTAATGTTTCGTTCCAATTTTTTCCTTTCGCACTGCCCAAAGTATTTCTTTTTATGACTAGTCTATCTTTATGTCAGCATACTAAATGGATCCACTTTATTATTTGAGCATTTATTTATTTATCTTTCTATCATATTCTTGTTGGGCTTTACTCCCAAATAATGTTTCTGATGAACCTTGCTCAAAATTCGTATGGTTCATTCCTGTTGTTTTTTGTTTGGGGTTGGTAATGACATAACATATTTAAAAGTGCATAAGGAATAATGAATGGAGTTCTCAAATTAGTTTTTTTAAAATCGTATTCCTATTTTGAAGTGAAGGAAATAATATATATATTATAGTTGTCGGCGTAATCGAAATCCATGTTAGAGTTTGGATCATTCTTAATTTGGCATTTTCCATATGTTATGTGGGAGTGGTTGAATCGGTTAGTCAAGACTTTTAATTGCTCGTGTTTCTCTTATTGTTATTTGCGGATTGCATGCCCGATAATGTGTTATGTTTGGCCTTGTGGATTTAATCTTATTTTATGACTATAAATTGCTAAGGTAAAAATATGAAAACGCACAAATCATTTCAAAAATAATTAAATCTCTTGGTCCAGCATCAAGTAACTTCATCTCGTTTACATTTTTGCACACATGTAAGTCGGTCACTTGTGATCGCCGTCTGCACGACATTACGCGTCTAATAAATTAACGTAAGAACTAAACTCAGGAATCTAGCATTCCTCAGGTTTTTGAATTGAATTACTGTTGGGGCTAGCCCCCGATTTGTAATTCATTCACTCTTTCGTTTTCAAAATAATCGAGCCTTAATTCACAAATCAAATAACGAGTAACTGAACTTCAGAGTCTAGCACTCCGCACGTTCTTGAATTAAATCACTCTTGGGCTAGCCCCACGCGATGTGGTTTATTCACCCTCTCGTTCCTAAAATACGTAAACCTTTAATTAAATTATACGAAGAACTGAACTCAGGAATCTAGCATTCCTCGGGTGCTTGAACTGAATTACTGTTGGGGCTAGCCCCCGATTTGTAATTCATTCACTCTTTCGTATTCAAAACAATTCAACAATCTTAAAAGGATTAGACATGATTCATCTCCATGGGAAAGATATTATCTTCTATCCCCACAAACATAAATTAAATCTTACAAACAATTTTTCTCAAAGGAAGAATGTGACATTGCTTGTCGATACTTATATCCAAGTTTAAAGCTTCTTCCGATTTTATTTCTCAAAGAAAGAATGTGGCATTGCTTGTCGATCCTTGTATCTAAGTTTAAAGCTTTTTTCGATTTCTCATTCCTCAAACGTTTATGGTGGATTAGGCGAGATATCTCCCTTAAAGATGACGACTTGTCTCTTTCTTTCACATACAACTTAAAACTTACCAATAAACACAAACTATTTTCCATAATTAATCAGCGAGTAACTGAACTCCGGAGTCTAGCACTCCGCACGTTCTTGAATGCAATCACTCCTGGGCTAGCCCCATGTGTTGTGGTTCATTCGCCCTCTCGTTTAAAACACTTTAATAAAGATCAAACATCTTTTTCTAAAAAACGAACGTTTTTTAAATCTTTTTATCTCGCAAACAAGCTAGCGCTTCAACCTCCACCACGAGTAAAAGCCAACGCTTAGCAGATTAGAAAGCATTTTCAAACAATCGTTCAATAAAAATCACAAACCGTAGTTGCACGAACTACGAAGCTCTGATTTTCCCATTGCACAAGGGAATACGTAGGCACGGGGATTTTAATCCTTCGCGAGCACAATAATAAAAATTAACTATCTCTCCGTCACAATAATAAAAATTAACCTTTCTCCGTAATAAATAATAATTTTTATTTTCCCTTTAATAAGCAATCTTAATAAACTTTAATCATTAAAAGAAGAAAATAAAATAAGTTAACATTTAAGCGCAAATTAGACTAAGAGGTTCCCGTTGAATACAACAGACGTGAGGGGTGCTTAATACCTTCCCTTTGCGTAACTGACTCCCGAACTTAGATTAGTGGTTTCGTTGACCATTTCTTATCCTATTTAGGTTGTATCTATATCTCCCTTTTCTTTAGTTAGAATAAATAGAATTAGGTGGCGACTCTGTTATTTGTTTTAGGATCGTATTTTTCGAGGTACGACAATCACCTTTCATCACGGTAGGGATTAAAAACTATGGTGATATAATATTGAAATAACATTTTTATCACGATAAATGACTAATTGTTGGTGTTGGGATTCGAACCATTTCACTCAGTGTACCTTTTCACCACGGTTTCTTCATCTGACCGTTGTGACATTGTCCTCTAGTAAATACCAAAAAATTGTGCCCGAAAAATAAACTATTACCACAGTTAACGCCATGGCCGTTGTAAAATAGGTGTTATGAAATGTATATTTCGTAGTAGTGTAGACGATCCACCAAGCGATTTAAAAAAAAAGTCAAAAGGTCTCAATGTAAAACAACACATCAACCAAACCAACTGAAGATCATATATCAAATAGTAATAAATGCCTCACAAGTCACACAAAAATGGGAGGATAACTTAGCAACTCCCAAAAAAATGGACAAGAGACACCCCAAGCCCATATAATCCCCACCTTAAGTAAGTTTTCTCTAGTAGGATCCTATCACGAAAGAGCTTCCGGGAAAACACAATTACTTTAAAGGGAACCCAGTTACTTCCAGGTACTTGGGAGAACTGAATCCACTTATGTGATATAGAAATAGAAATCACTTGGAAATTCACGAGCGAGAAGGCAGGAGTACGCGAATGCCAAATAATAAGAGTCTTATTTATAATGACTCAATTGCAACTTATCATACCATGAGGAATGGATAAAATACATAATCAACAAGATAAGTCTAGACATTAAACCCTACTCATGATTAACAAGGCAGGTTCTTATTCACATAAGTTCCCAAACCAATGTCTGACCCTCCCACCTACCAACCCCCCACGGATATATTAACCCGCTCGTAAATAGAATAGTTCCTAGAGAACTTAATTATAAGAGGAGTATTCCCAACCCAGGGATTTATATTGAAATAAGTGAGGAAACCATATCCAAATTTCTTAAGGAGACTATCCTGAAACCAATCTAAGGAGTTCTCAATTTTGACACCCATTTCCTTGAAGGAGACACATATCTAAGAAAAATCACTCCACCACCCAAGATTGAAGAAATTAGAGTAACTCCATATCTGACGGATATAATATCACGCTAGATGCCTCAAGCACCAGAAATCAACTACCACCGGCTCTTATCCAAAAGGGCCAGTTTAACCACACATAGATCCTGGACACCAAAACCTCTAAACTTCTTAACCTTTCATACATCAGATCAACTAACCTAAGCAATCTTGGAAATCCATTTAACTCTATCCCCAAAGAAACATCATTTGAATTTTCACAATATTCTTCCACACTTTAACAAACATCTTTAAAAAGATTAAAAAAAAAGAACAAAATTAAGAAGGATCGCTCACCCTCCTAGGAACGTACACTTATGTCTCCATGAGAGGAACCACATAGTCATGAGATTAACTTAAGGTTCCTTAGTATAAAACAAATAAGGGTTACCCCTAGGGGTAGACGAAGGTATGCCAATGAGATAGACTCTTGTTTGTAATGGATTCATAACCTAGAACTAAGAAGACAAGGTCAAAATTCACCCCAATGGGAGTACTCTTGGAAAAAAATCTCCTGGAGGCTTGAGGATAACTCAAACCCTCAGAGAAAAGCCATGATGGAACATAGATTTTCATTAGAAGAATATTCCAGAATAATTGTGTCATCTGCATACTAAAGATGAGATACCACCAAATATGAGGATCCCAATCTAAAACTCAAAAACAAATACAAATCCACAACCCTAAAGAGCATCTCACTAAGACCTTATGCCACAAAGAGAAAAAGGAAAGGAGCTGGGAGGTTACCTTTTTTCAACCCTCTTTGGATACTAAATTCTTGGGTCAGACAACCATTAATCAAGACCACAAAATTATCATAAAAGACACAAACATGAATCCAGCCTCTCTAGTTATCATTAAATCCAAATCTAGAAAAACATATAATCCATAAAGAACCAGCTAACCAAATTATAACTCCAATTTAAAAATGAGACAAGATTATTTTCTCTTCCTAGCTAGGTCCACCATCTCATTCACAGGAACTACCCCATCCATCGTAAACATACCTTTGAGGAAAGCTGACTGGTTAGAAGAAATAAACTTCTTCATAACACAAGAGAGACTGTCCATAACGACTTTGGTAAGAAGTTTATAAAGAAACCTACCCAAAAAAATAGTTTAAAAGTCCCCAAACTAAATAGAAGAGTCAACCTTTAAAATCAAGGTTACAAAACACGAGAAAAAATATTATGGAAGATAAACAAATCGATAAAACTAATCTAACATAACTCCAACATCATCAATAAGGACAGACTAAAGTCTCCTAATAAATGTAGGGTCTTTATAAATAATATATTTTATTTATTCTACTATTAAATAAAAATATATTATTTATCATCATTGATCTTACCTGATCAGGAGGGTTTTCCAGCAATTGGATGTGAACAGCAAAATAGATGGAATGGAAGGGGTGTACCTGCAAGGCGCTCCGATTCCAAAGTTAATAGAGGTACAGAAAATGATAAGCTAGAAGAGTTTTTTTTCCAAAATACCTGACCCTTTAGTGAAAAAGGGTATTTATAGTGAGCCCCCAAAGCTGGGCCAAGGTCCTTCTTTGGGCTGGGTCAGCTAGGCCCAAGGATGAACTATCAAGGATCGCGTAAGAAGCGTGAATGCCTAGCTACGTGGTCTGGTCCTTGGTCCAACTGCCCCTATCTTTCAAGAGATAAAGGGGGACAGTTGGGTGACGTGGCAAGTGGAATGGCATACATGTTCTTTTCCCGTCTCTGAGTGTGTGCCCGACACATGGAATACGTGACCGGTCATTAAGTAGCTATGTTCGTCCAACAAGTATATTTACCCAAGAATATGGGTGTCTGCTCGACGTATTGGGTCATGGCCCAATATAGTCTGGAGGCCCAGTCTGGAACAGGATCCCCCAAGTCGAATCTCCTAGTTGGAGCGATGAATTTATAAAAGAGTCGGGCGCACATTGCGTCGAGGAAGGTGTCGTGTTTTGACACGACACATGCCCGTGTCAAAACATGGTTTTGTCAAACTATCGCAGGCATTGTTTAGATCATCGGGCGTGTGGTGTTCTTAGAGGTCGAGGATGCTTCTTTATAGTCGGGACCATCTGTGGTCTCCCGACATCGTTCAGAATTCTCTTAAACTAACGTGTCTTAGGCATTAATGGTGTGTCACTTTGTTTCTCGTACCATTGTAGGCCTAGGGGTCTAGGTAATGATTACCTAGCACGTTCGTCCACGTGCTTTTTTATTATATAAAGGGGTTGGTCTACTTCATTTCAACTTTTCGCTCTCACGTTTAACCGGAAGCTCTGAGAAGAAATCTTCCTTCGCCCGTATCCGCCGACAGCACCGCCGCTTTCTGCCTGCACGCCACCGCGTTCTCCCCGTCTTCATCATGTCAGGTAACCCCCCACAACCTCTCTTTTTACGCATTTTTCCGTTTGATAAGTAGTGAAATGCATGATTTTCCTGTTTAGAGTAGGAAAATCTTCGCTTAGAGTAGGCAAATCTCTGTTTTAGGTTAGTTTTTAGGTTTTAGATATGAACGTCCCAGGCAAGATTAGCATGTCACAGGCGTAAAATTCATATATGTATGAATGTATCGGCCATAATCTTCATACGGCCGATGAAGAACACGGGCAAAATCTCTTGGTTTTCTAGGTTTTTTTAAGGGTTTTGTACGCGCTCAAGTGGATGCGAGGATTGTCCCTTCGTTGATTTTATGATAGTTTAGTGAGATTTCGGGCGTTCAGCCCTTCGCCCTTTCACTTGAATTACAGTGGAAGGGTGAATTTGATGTGATGTAGAATTCACTTTTCCTGTCTGCTTTTCAGGTACGGCCGAGCATCGACAAGTCGAGGAAGGAGGGACCGAGGAGGGAAACGAGCATGTCTCCTCGTCTGGACGTAACGACCTGTCGTGGGTCGCGGATAAGCCGTTAGAAGAAGAGTCGTACTTCATAGACGAGGTGAGCACCGCGTATGCCGTGGTCGAGGACATTGGCCCTGAGGATCTCGCGAACTGGTAATGTCTTGCTCCTCGGGAAACAGATCGGATATGTCATTGTTTCCCGGGGAAGCAGTTTTCCATGTACGAATTCGCCTTCCGAGAAACAAAGGTTAGGCTACCCTTTAACGATTTCCAGATGGGGGTCTTTAGGTTGGCGCCCTCGCAGTTGCATCCGAACGCCATCGCTTTCGTCTGGGCATTCGAATTGGTTTGTCGGTTCCTTGGCATCGGGTGCACTCTACCCCTTTTCTTCTATATCTTCCATCTGCAGCGGTCATGTGCTCGGGGGTGTCATAGTTGGGTGTCTCTAAAACAGCCAGTGAAGCAATTCAAAATGTTCGTCGATTCTGCCCGACATTTTAAGGGGCGGTGGTATATGTTGAAGCCGCTCACTCGATTTTCCCTCAACACCCTTTATTATTATAAGCGCGACGCTGATGTTGAGGAAAAACTCATGTCGAGGATCCCCTTGAGATGGCAGCCCGACCATTTCAACCTGTCGACCAACCACTATCGTGTCAAATATTCGAGCATGGGGGTCGAGGATAGACTGACCTATAAGAGGTTGGTGGAGTATGTTCAGAGCTTTAGCTTGGTGGTTTGGGTGGATCGGCAAAACAAACCCTATGTCGACGATGCTGGGATGCCTATCCATGAAACCCGCCTCATAAATACAAGGGCTCTGCTCGCGTGTGACACGGATGAGGAGGCCGTGGAATTGTTGTGTAGGTCCTTTTGTCCCTATTTTCTTCCTCGATTCCATGCCCGTTTAGATGATGTTTACTTGTTTTTATTTTGCAGGAACTATGCCCGCCCATCGTGAACGAGTCTTGAAGCTGGCCAACCAGGCTGAGGCCCCAGACAAGATCCCAAAAAAGAAAAAGAAAGTAGTAACCCGTGTCCAGGAGGTAGCTACGGAGCTCGGGGTCAGCAGTTCTGGTACCCCTAGCTCGACCACCAACTCCCCTCAAGCCGCTGTTCAGCAAACTTCCCCGATACAGATACGGGACAGTCCTCCGGCCTCACCTCTCCTCTTCTGAAACGCAAGCGTCTGGACGAGGCTCTTGCCCGATTTGATGTTGTGGGAGGCAACGAATCTGGTTCCCATGGGTGTTATTTGTTGCCTCCTTGCTATCTTGAGCGGGACTTCTTTAAGTCCGAGGGTTCTATCGTGGTGGCGGCGCCTGAGGCTAGGGTCATCCTCAATCAAAATGCAGTCGCTAGGCGGAAAGATCTGGTTGGGGATTTAGTTTCCGTCATCTGAGTGATGGAAATTGCCATGGTCCTGTCCGAGACTGCTATCTCTACAGCTACATTGGAGGATGCCCTTGTGGCTGCTCGGGCTAAAAAGGATAAATTGTCTAAGGACTTATCCGACTATAAGGAGGAGCACAAGCTTCAAACAGGGCTAAAGTCGAAGTTGGAGGAGGTGAAGCTCGAGCGGGACACCTTGAAGGCTGAGAAACAAAGCTTGGAAGATCAAGTCGTCGAGCTCAAGAAGGCGGCCGAGGAAAATGTGCAACTTCGTGCCCAAGTTACGCTGCTGGAAGGTACAGTTCGTCCTTGGGAGGATGAGACTGAAGAGGAGCTTGCCCTTCGTACCCGGGGCGAATTGGTCGGTCATATCCGTGAACTCAACAAGGAACTACTTGTGATATTCAAGGATAGGTTCGAAAACGCTACCGAGCAGCTCAAGGTATTGAACCCGGGGATTGTGACTGAGGGGTCAACTCACAACTACTGTGTGGCCGACAGTGAGACTGTGTGTCCTTTTGAGGCTGAGGAGGAATTGGAGGAGGAGAATGAGGGTGATGAGGAGTAGCTCCAGGCGAAGACTGTTAAATTTTTGTTGGGCCTACGTGCCCGTATTTTTGTAATGGCCTTTGTGCCTCTCCTTTTGTAATGGCCTTTGTGCCTCTATTTAGATATTGGCCTTCGTGCCCCCTTTTAATGAAGTTTTATTGGCCGATTTTAGCTGTTTCTATCTACTTGTCATTTTCATCGTGCTTGATTGTTTTCACTATTTATTTTTGAACTTTTTTCGCTCGACCTAGTTGGGCTCGTCGGTTTAGGGAACCGATGAGGTGGCGGGTTTTGTGCCCTCCCTGAGTCGAGGTAGGGTTTGCGATCGAAAACTCTAACCTCGAGGCTTGGGCCTTCCCATCGCGAGCTGGGTGCCCTGCCGACGTGGTACTACGACGCTGAGGCTAGTTTTGAGGTGCCCGACGCCGGGGAGGGTTGTGTTTGCCTCTGATGGGTGTTATCCTCCTTTTCGTTTAGTGGTGAAGAGTGTGGTCGTACCTTCCATATCTCCCCGGATTTCCTTTAGCTATAGTATTGTCTAAGTTTTTCTGCATTCCATGGTCGAGCAAGTTCTTTGCCTTGTAGATTTTCCAAATAATAGGCCCCGTTGTCCGTCTATTCTCGGACACGGTACGAGCCTTCCTAGTTGGCAGCTAGTTTTCCTTCTCGTGGTTTTTTTTGGTTTGGTCTGAGGACCAGGATGCCCACCTGGAACTCTCTTTTTATGACCTTTGTGTCATGGCACAAAGCTATTTTCTGCTTGAGGGAGATTTCCCTAAGGGCTGCTTCGGAGTGGATTTCGTCGACAAGATATAACTCGGCTCGAAGTTCTTCGTCGTTCAGCTCCTCGTCGAAGGGTGCTTCTACGCGCCTCGTCGGTTCTCGAATTTCCACCGGGATGACCGCTTCGGTGCCGTACCTTAATTTGAACGGGGTCTCCCAGATCGTGGAATATGGCGTTGTGCGGTATGCCTAAAGGACGTTGTATAGTTCCTCGACCCACGCCCTTTTCGCCTCGCCGAATCAGTGTTTCAGTCCGCGCAAGATTACTCTGTTGGCCGCCTCAGCCTGCCCGTTAGTTTGAGGGTGCTCGATAGACGTGGAGTGTTGTTTGGTGCCTAAGCTGGCGACGAAGTCCTGGAATCCTCCGTCTGTATATTGTGTTTCGTTGTCGGTGATGAGGACTTGGGGTATGCCGAAGCGTGCGAGGATGTTTCTCTTGAAAAATCGGAGAATGTTTTGTGCCGTTATTTTGGCCAAGGCTTCTGCTTCGATCCACTTGGTGAAGTAGTCTACCCCTACAATGAGATATTTATTTTGATAAGAACTTGTCACGAATGGGCCGAGGATGTCCATTCTCCACCAGGCGAAGGGCCAAGGGGAGGAGAGCATTTTTAGTTTGTTGGGAGGCGCGAGATGCATGTCGGCGTGTCGTTGGAACTTGTCGCATTTTTTGATGTGCTCCTTTGAGTTGTGTTGCATCGTCAGCCAATAGTAGCCTGCTCGTAGGGTATTGTGCGCCAATGACCTTCCGTCGGGATGCTGGGCATTGATTCCCCAATGTATTTCCCCTAATATGTCGGGGACCTTTTTCTCCTTGTCGCATTTGAGTAACGGGATGGAGAGTCCCCTTCGGTAGATCTTTCCCTCGAAGAGGACGTACGAGCACACCCTCCTCTTGGTCGCAGATGCCTCTTTGGGATCTGCGGGGAGTTCATCTTTCGTGAGATAGTTGTAGATGAGTGTCATCCAGCAATGATCGTCACCGATCACGTTTACCTTGAGCGGAGGTGGTGGTCATTCGGTACTCGGTCGAGGAAGGATTTCTTGGATTACTAACTTGTTTCCACCCTTCTTTCTCGTGCTCGTGAGTTTTGACAGGACTTCAACCCTTGTGTTGTGTTCGCGTGTCACGTGTTGGACCTCTCACTTCTCGAATTTTTCGAGTCTTTCTCTTACCAAGGCTAAGTATTCGATGAGGTTGTCGTTCTTAGCTTGGTATTCTCCTTGTACTTGTGATGCTACGAGTTGAGAATCTGTTGATATCTTTACTTCCTTTGCCCCTAGGTCTTCGGCTAATCTTAGACCTGCGAGGAAAGCTTCATACTCAGCTTGGTTGTTGGAAGTCGGGAAGGCTAATGCCAACGAGACCATGATCAGGATACCGTCCTCGTTTTCGAGGATGATTCCTGCGCCGCTTCCCGCCGGGCTGGAGGCACCATCGACGAAGATCGTCCATCTGTGGGCGCCGTCCGCTGGGTTCGGGTTCTGCGTCATTTCTGCGACGAATTCGGTCAGGACCTGAGCTTTTAGAGCTTTGTTGTTCTCGTATTGGATGTCGAATTTAGAGAGTTCCAGCGACCACTTCAGCATTCGGCCGAAGAGCTGTTTTATCGGTTGGTTGGTTCTCACTTTGATCGTATGGGCGAGGAAGTAGTGTCGTAGTCTCCTCATGGCATTAATAAGGGCTAACGCGACCTTCTCGATTTGTTGGTACCTGAGCTCGGGGCCTTGGAGTGCTTTGCTCGTGAAGTATATAGGCTTTTGTCCTTCGTCGGTTTCTCTGATGAGAACAGCGCTAACGGCCTAGGTTGCTACGGACAGGTACAGGTACATGGTCTCCTTTTTTAGTGGCCGGGACAGGACCGGGGGCTCGGAGAGTGTTTTCTTTAGGTGGAGCAGTGCCTGCTCGCATTCTTCGGTCCACTCAAATGTGGCTTCTTTTCGAAGTAGTTTGAAGAAAGGTAAGGCGTGCTGGGCGGACTTGGCGACGAAGCGGGATAGTGAGGCGAACACTCCGTTGAGGGACTGAATGAATTTTTTCGACTTCGGGGCCGGGAATTCCGAGAACGCCCGACATTTATCGGGGTTGGCCTCGATCCCACGCTCGGTGAGATAGAAACCGAGGAACTTTCCTGCCCGGACGCCGAACGTGAACTTTTCAGGGTTAAAATTCATTTTGAATTGTCTCGGATGCTCAAAATCCTTGCGGAGGTGTCGCGCGTGGTCGATTTCCTCGTGCGATTTTACGATCATGTCATCCATGTATACTTCGAGCATGTCCCCGATTTCTCCTCGGAAGACTTTGTTCATCATGCGTTGGTACGTGGCCTCGACGTTCTTTAGCACGAAGCACATTACATTGTAATAATAGTTGCCCATCGGGGTCAATAACGCCGTATGTCTCTTGTCCATGTCTGACATAGAGATTTGGTTGTACCCACTATATGCGTCCATGAAGGACAAAAGTTTGAAACCTGTAGAGTTGTCGACCAGTTTATCTATGTTAGGGAGAGGAAAAGCATCTTTGGGACAAACCCTATTAAGATCGGTATAGTCAACACACATACGCCCTTTTCCATTATTTTTCTTAACGAGGACTACATTAAAGAGCCAGATTGTGTACTGGGCTTCAGAAATAAATTTTCCCTCTAAGAGGTCTTTTACAGCTCGCTCGGCAGCCTCCGCTTTCTCGGGAGACTGTTTGCACCTACGTTGTGCAATGGGCTTAACCGCCCGGTCTTGAATAGGTGGATGTACACGATGTCTACCGAACTGCCTTGGTCGACCAGGATGCGTCGAACGTCAAATCGCGCCATCTTTGCTCTTATCAGTAGAGGGATGCCAGAGTTGGGGGAACCGCCCGGAAGCTCCTCTAGGAAAAAAGATATTGGATTGGACTTGCCTCGGTACTTTGTCAATGTCACCTTTTGCTCGGGAGCGGTCAACAGGAGTTCGTCAAACTTGCGTTTTACTGAAAGGGCAGCGTTTTCGCTGTTCATCCCCCCCTGATATGACAAGAGCGGTTGGGAAGTCTTCCCAGGGACTGAGGGTTGTGATTCTCCCTTCTGATGATGAGTCGGGGAAGATGAAGTCCTCCGGGCGTGATATGCACATGGCCACTTGATAAGAAGAGTCGTCGGGCGGTGTGTCCTCGCGAGGCCTCTTCCTTTCTTGCTCTTCGTGCCTGAGAGTTTTGTTCTTCTTAGTGTACTGTTTGAGATGACCCTCTTGGATCAAGATCTCTATTGCATCCTTCAGGTGGACGCAGTCTCCAGTCACGTACCCGTGGCTTCAGTGAAACCTGCAGTATTTGGATTTTTCCGTGTGGGGCTTGGGCGTAGAAGGTTTGTGGAACCACACCCTGCCCTGTTTGAAGTCGGAGTTGATGCACTCGGCAAGGATGCGCTTGTGGGGAGTCGTCAACAATGTATACTCGCTATAGCGGCCCGCGGGTCCTCTTCCTTCGCGAGGCTCGCAGGGCTTTTCCTCCATCCGCCTATCTCCATTGTGGCGGGGAGCATTGGGGTCCTCACGCTTGGGATGGTCGGTCTCCCCGGTGTTGCGACTGCTTCGAGCATTGTGGGCGGCCTATTTTTCCTCATATCTAATGTAAGCTTGGGTTTTATGCAGGAGCTCGTTCAGGGTGCAGGGAGGTTCTATTCCGACTGCCCTGCTGAGTTCACTTCCGGGCAAGAGTCCTCTCTCGAGGAGGTATTTCTTCATGTGTTCCGTAGTGTCCACCTCGACAGCTTCTTGGTTGAACCGCTCGATATACGAGCGCAGTGTTTCATTCTTCCTTTGTACTATGGCTTCGAGGGTCGCCTCAGTTTTGGGATGGCATCGGGAGGCTGTGAAATGTCTCGTGAACATGGATTTCATGACCCTCCAGGATATGATGGACTCTGGGGCCAGACTTTTATACCAGGCCATGGCTCCATTCCTGAGAGTTGTTGAAAACAGCCTGCACTTGAGATGTCCGATGATGTCGTTACGATAGTCGAGCATTGCGTTAATGTTATCGACGTGATCGTCGGGGTCAGTGGTCCCGTCGTAGATGGCCAGATTCGGGGGCTTTTCCATGCCATTAGGGAGTGAAGCCTCCATAATTGCCCGTGAGAGGGGGCAATGAGGGTCCTCCTCGTCGCTCCTCAATGGGGAGAGTTGATCATTTCCAGGGCTCTGGTCGTGTCTCGGTGAGGCCCCTGATCGGTCAGTCTCACGGCACGCCCTTGACCTACTTTTGTTGGGCTCGGGGGAGCGTCGTCCTCGACGCGGAGGGGAGCGTCCCCGCTTCTTTGCAGCTTCTAGACGTTATAGTGTCCTTCGTTCTTGCTGAGGTCGGTCCTCCTGTCGGTCAGCCTCTAGGGCCATGATCCTTTCGTGCTGCTGGTAGAGCATGGAGCTGGCCTGATTGAGGGCGTTCACCATATCAATCATGGTGGCGTCTCATTCGACGGGCACGGGGATGGGCTGGAATGTAGTGACTGGTGGGTTTTGAGGATGAGGTTGGTTCCCATTGTTTTCGGGTTCAGGAGACAGGGTGGAGGGATGCCCGTCTCGGGCGTCAACTTCATGGTAATTCAAATTATCCTTCATCGTGTAGTCGACGAGGGGACGGTTACAGTCGTTGGGCTGTTCTCCGGCCATACTGGAAGGATGAAGTAGTTTTGAGCTTTGATCTTCTGCTGTGGAAGAAAGGGGAAGCTAGATTCCCACAGAAGGCGCCACTGATCTTACCTGATCAGGAGGGCCTTCCAGCAATTGGATGTGAACAGCAAAATGGATGGAAAGGAGGGGGTGTACCTGCAAGGCGCTCCGATGCTAAAGTTAATAGAGGTACAAAAAATGGTAAGCTAGAAGAGTTTTTTTTCCAGAATACCTGACCCTTTAGTGAAAAAAGGTATTTATAGTGAGCCCCCAGCGCTGGGTCAAGGTCCTTCTTTGGGCTGGGTCAGATAGGCCCAAGGAAGAACTGTCAAGGATCGCGTAAGAAGCGTGAAGACCAAGCTAAGTGGCTAAGTGGTCTGGTCCTTGGTCCAACTTCCCCTATCTTTCAGGAGATAATGGGGTACAGTTGGGTGACGTGGAAAGTGGAATGACAGACCTGTTCTTTGTCTGTCTCTGAGCGTGTGCCCGACACATGGAATACGTGCCCGGTCATTAAATAGCTCCGCTCGTCCGCAACAATCATGTACAATAAAAATCAATATAAATAACATAATATAATATATTTTTGGTATTGAATATACAATATTATTAATATATGTATGTGCATAATTAAGTATAGTATTACACATATTATATAATATAGTTAATATATATATTATAAAACAAAATATTATGAGTGACTATATTAGTCTGTACTATTTAGGACACAAAGTTGTTAGACATTTATAGCATATTGGTAGCGCGTTTCCTTCTTAAGGGAAATTATAAAAATAATCACTCAACTTTTTAAATAAATATTTAATATTAAATATATTAACTCACAAATACTATATTACTTATTCATATTGCACATTCTCTTTCATTTTTACCATTTATTTAAAGTACAAAAAGAAAGAATATTTAATGCTATGATTTTTTTTAAAATTTATGTAAATATACAAATTTCTTTCATTTTTTTATTTCTTTAAATATTTAATGCTATCAAGCCCGAAACCACATTATGTACATTAGAATAATATTTTATTATTTTTAATAATTAAAATATTTTTTTTGTGAAACTACCTTTAAATAAATTCCATTAAAATGTTCAATAGAGATACAATTCACAATGTATTTATACACAATAATACATTAAATTAGTTTATTTATATTGTAACAAAAAGCAATAGAGATATAGAGATATAGATACACAACTCACACCTTACTAGACAAATGATTATCATGTGAATTAAAAAAAAAGATTAATTATGTTAAGCGTAAAGTTAACACGAAGAAGATAAGCTTAAAGCATCTTTGGCAAAATCAATAGAATTAAAAGAAAACTATACAAAATGAGAAAAAAATATCATTTAAAGAAGAGAGAGAAATATATATCATTTTATTTTTTTTAATTTTCTTTATTTAATAAATAATTTGTAATTTGAAAAATAAAAAGACCAACAAAAAGATCACAACATGCCATTTAATTTATTACAAGGTAGGTTATTATATTTTATTTTAATATTCTTTATTAAATAAATATTATTTTTATTTTTATTTGGTAATAATTATAACTTTCTTACATATTTAATCAATTAATTTAATTAATTTTTATATTTAATTAAAAATTAAAATAATCAAAATAATATTTATTTATCATAAACATTATAGGACAAATACAAGTAAATAAAAAATATTTAAATTTAATAGTTTATAATATTATTAACATAAAAAACAATTATATTAAATCAATTATAATTTACTATAATGTGTCCTTAAATATGTACGTTACAAGCATACAATTTATATATGGAAAATTAGTTGTCATTAATTCAATTTTAACTTCTTTTTTTAATATTATATAAAAATAATAATAATTTATTATATTATGAAAATTATATACGGAATATATTATATTATAAATTTCGTAATACTTAAAAAAATTAAAATGAAAACAACTTTTAATATATCAACTATTAATTTTTCATATTTTTTTCAAAGTTATATAATACTTATTCAATTTGTTTTCTTCATTTTTAGTCCATTAGAGAATAAAATGATATTTGTTGGGTTAAGCATGAGATTATTGGTTTTGAGAGGTTAGAAATGTGCTTATATTCAAAGCGTGGAATGCAGATTTTTTCCAAAGGAGTGGCGAGTTTTTTGAAACGTTCATTTGTATTGATGATATATAACTATGTCTGGAACATGGAGGAGGTCCAAGGAGTGGCGGTGAAGGACTCAATTGGTAGTTCTCTTGTGGATATGGAATCGGAAGAGGGTTCTATTAGTTCCAACGATGAGGTCAGAAGTGGTTGTGATGGATTTTTTGAGGAAGAGAATACCATTTAATCAGAAGCATCCGGGTATGGTTTTTGGTTTCCGGTGGGAGATGAGGAAGACAAATGGGAAGATGGAACGGCTTCCGATGGAGGTCTTTATATGCATGATAAAGAAGTGGGCGGTTCTTCATTCTCATTTATTTCGGATGATAGAGACATGAGGAAGGAAGTTGGAAAGGCGTCAGAGTTTGTGTCTTTCGATAAAGAGATTTCTTTATTAAAGTTGAAATCTAAAATGGAAGGTTATGGTAGCCAGGATATTTGCGTGGAGAGTGGGTCAAAACGAGACTCGGTGGGGACCACTGTCCCTTGTTCTCTTCAGGATTCAGTGGGGATCTCTGCCCCTTGTCCAACTCATAAGCCTCTTGTGGACCAATTGGTGGGTATCAATAAAAGGTATAATAATAATAAAAGTTCTGAAAAGTCTTAAGTTGAAACATATTTATGAAATACGTATCTCTAAGAGGCGTGTGAAGAATAGTTTGGCTAAAAAAGGAAAAAGGGTTTTATTAAGTAAGAAACCATCTACTGGAGGGGCAGTTTTCTCCAACGAAAACAGTAGGGATTATGATAAGAGGGTCTGCTTCCATGGTAAAAATTCTTCGGAATCCGGAATTGACAGATGCAATTTTAGAATCTTTGAGAATCTAGATACTAACCTTGGTGATAAATTGTGGAAGACTATATCTAATTTAGGTGTTGAGAAAGGTGAATCTAAGGGAGATTTTCAAAGAAGAATTTTCGATACGGAGAGAGCGGATAAAGCGAAGATGTTTAGAGGGAAGGCGAACTCAAATTTGTTGTAATGATTGTGGGATCATTAAACATTAGAGGGGTATGCAGTAGAGTTAAAAGAAGTAGAATTTCTCATATTATATCCAAGGGTAAAGCGGAATTATTTTTATTACAAGAAAAGAAGATTCTAGATTTGTCGGAGGGTGTACCGAAGAGTTTTTGGCAAAGGGAAAACATTGATTTTACTTTTAAAAATTCGGAAGGGATGTCAGGAGGTTTACTTATTCTTTGGAAAATTCACTCGGTGAAAGTCATTTGTAGCTTTAGAGGTGCGGGTTACTTGGGAATAAAGGTTAGTTGGAATAATAATTTTTATTATGTTGTCAATATATATGTTCCTTGTTCTATCGCTTTAAAGAGGATATTGTGGAAGTTGTTAGATTTGAAGTCTATCTTTGTGGATGGAGAGTGGATGTTTGGGGGTGATTTTAATGCGGTTAAAAAATCGAATGAACGACGAGGCAGAACCACTTTTAATTCTTTCCTGGAATGGAGAGAGTTTGAGAAGTTTATTTTGGATGGCAATTTGGTGGATTTAGCGTGTAAAGGTAAAAAGTATAGTTGGTATAGTAGTGATGGCAAGGCCAAAAGTAGGATTAATCGTTTCTTGGTAACTAATGATATTATGGATGATTGAGGGGCCGTGGGTCAATTGATCGGGGATAAGGATATATCAGATCATTGCCTGATATGGATTATTCTTGACAAAGCGGGTTGGGGCTCAAAACCCTTTAGGGTTAATAATGAATGGTTTTCTAATCCTTCTTTTCTTACTTTTGTGGAAAAGGAATGGAGGAAGCTTCATGTGGTTGGAAGACGAGATTTTGTGCTAAAGGAGAAATTGCGATTATTAAAAGAGATCCTTAAATGGTGGAACTCTAATGTTTTTGGTAGGTTCGATATGGATATGGAGGATGGTGTGAAGGAATTGAATGATGAGGTTATTGTCTTATCAACCATTGGAGCAAAGTATATTTCCCTCATTGAAGCTGTGAAAGAAGCATTGTGGCTTGAAGGTTTTTCTAAAGAGATGAAACTTCAAGGTCGAGTTATCACTGTTAAATGTGATATTCAAAGTGTAATACACCTATCAAAGAATTTATCCTATCATGAGAAAACTAAGCACATCAATGTGAGGATGCATTTCGTTAGATAGACATAATCGAGCATGGGGAAGCCTAAGTGCTAAAGGTCTCGACTAATGACAATGTTATTGATATTATCACAAAGAAATTGCCAAGTAGCAAGTTCTTCCACTAAAAGTAGTTAATAAAGTTGCATGTTGGAAGCTAGTTTGTTCCCTTAATATTGTAGAGTTTGTTCCAAGGCGGGGATTTATGGTATTTTGGATCGAACTCTAGGATCGATAACTTCTTGTTTAGATAGGAGTTGTGCATGATGTATTCGAAGTCTGTTCAAGCATATTGTCAAAATATGTTAACTTGTAGTTTAAGTTAGCATGTCGAATTGGGCTAGTTTGTTGGGCCAATTGTTTAGTATGTTAGTTGAAATTTAGAGTTTATTTTTCTTATAAATATCATACTAGTCACCATTTCTCCATCAATCCCCGATAATCCTAATCAGAGGGGGAAAGTGGTGTGGTTGAAATTCAAATGTAAACATTATTCGTTTAATGTGTAATTGAATCAATAATCCAGTTTTTAACCACTTTGATTGTTTTTTCTCTTTTCATATCTCTTTTCTTTTACTTTGTGGTTGTCTTATTAATAAAAAAACTAATCATACTCTGTTTTCTGGACATCCTTTCATAACACTAAGTTTGTTCAAAATCATTTTCCTTTAAATTAACTTATGAACTAAAGCATTAAAGTTATAAATTAGTTCAATCATGAACAAAGAACATGTCACCGTGCTACAACAAAATGATGTGGAAATTTATTGATCTGATAGCTATAAATTGTATTTGCATGGTCTTGAAAATATTTTTAAATGTTATTTGTACAGAAACCTACCAAATATAACATTTTTGGATTGTACTCAACCCTTTTTTAAAAACAATTTTTATAAACAGGGACTTGTCACATACTGTATAAGTTTTCCAAAATAAATAAATTGATAAATAACATGGACTCATGATTACCTTTCATAATAAAAAAGAAAAATATAGTTGAGTGGACAAAATTTCTTTCATTAGTCAAACAATCATTATACATTATAGTAATGTGTAACTGAATTTTACAAAAGAAAATTATCAAAATAAATAGATGTTTGCTTGTTAGCCACAAGAAACGTAGTAATTGTTTAATATAGCCCTGCTTATTCACCTCTGCTTTTCATGTCGATACAACTTGCTTTTCTCGCGTGAGGTTGGATGGCCATGTCTTTCAGTTGCCCAATCAAGGAGGTCACATTGGTTGCCAAAGCTTTGATTTTACTTTCTTTATGGTCATATTGCAAGGCCGTGTAGATCATTTTTTCTCCAAAAATGCCAGTGTTTATCATCACAGAATCTTCATGAACGTTATGGTATTTCAGCTTAAGTTGGACCACAAAAGCTAAGGTGTCCAAAGTTATTGCGAAGGGTTGGTCTAAGATATAGTTGTAAAAGCTTATGCAAGGAACCACAAGAGTTGAAAATCAATGGTCTTAATATCTCTTCCTTCTTCTAAGGTAACCATTGACTCGATGTACTCCTAAGGACGAGTAACAGTGTCCTTAAAGACCTGCATTTGGAACCTTCGTAGGACCACAAACTTTCCCTTTTCAACCATATATACTCAAGAGGAATGAGTACATGATGTCACAGGAGTTGTCGATGTCAATTAGTAGTCTAGAGATTTTGCTCCGGATCTGATCCCTCTACCTTTTTCTATCCTAAAAACCGAGGATTGTCTTATCTAGGCTCTTGGTCGAGGTGATTCCTTATTTATTGTTGCCATTCATTGGCTCAGAAGTCTTCGTCTTTTTTATGCTTTAGACAAGTGGCTTCCCTCAGGGTACCTCCTATCATGGATAAACATTTCCCCTTGTGGATAAACATTTCCCCTTGTGCCCTTCATCTTTCCTTATTGTTACTTCTTTGCCTTTGCCCCTAGCCACGTCTTTAATAGATTTCTTGGGGGGATTGTTTTCCCTTCAATCGTGATTTGTTTATTTGACGACTCTTTTTTATAACTATTGGTTAAAGTTAAAAAAAAAAACTATGTCTTATAAGAATGACCAAATACTCCACAATTGAAAGCCATCATTCAAAACATAAAGCACGGTTTTTCGATTTTAGATCAGTAGATTTCTGTTATTGTCTAAATTCATTTTTACTACATGACTTTAATCTTGAAACTTATTAAGTTGTATTGTTAGTATTATATATTGAGATTATTTATGCAGTACCAACAGTATGTAATAATCACGTGATATTATCTTTCTCATGTTTGAAACTTAACTTTTTTTTTAATAACTTTTTTTCAATACTAAATATACTACTTACAAATATTATCTTTCGTTTCAATATGCAAATTCTCTTTCATTTTTATCATTTCAAATATAAAAAAGAAATAATATTGAATACTATGAATCTTTCTTTTTAATTTCCTTAAATATGCAAATTCCATTAAATGTATGAAGCTCTAAATCACCTTAGGTACATTAAAATAACATTAAATTGTTTTTATATGTAAATTACTATTTCTTTAACAATTTCTAATAAATTCAATTAAGAAGATCCAATAGAGATACCATACAAAAATTTATTTATAGTTTTTATATTTTAGAAAAAAATACAACTCACATCTTACTAGACAAATGATCATCAAGAGACTTAAAAAATGAATAATTATGTCAAGTTTATAGATAAGGAATTAAAACGAAAATGTAAAAACAAAATGAGAAAAAAGAACATAAGAATAACAAAAAAATAACATGAACAATTTTGATGTAAATGATGTAATACAATCCTTCAATAAAAATATGTTTTTGAACATAAAAATGAGGGACTTCAAAAGAGGAGATTACATTGTAATATTATTCCATGCAAATAAATAAATAATCTCCCATGTATTAATTAGAACTTGAAGTTTTGATCCCAAACAAAAATGGCAAGATAAAGAGAATAGGAGATAACACCAAAAGGGAGAATGCAAAACCAGGCAATGACAAGAGTGAGAGGAATTGGTGTGACATAGAATGGCAACGCCATATAAACTGCCACCAAAACTAGAATTGTCACCAATGTTACCTTGTCTCTCATTTTGTTATACTCCTCACTTTTCATTTTTCTTGTTTTCATACTATGGAAACACTTATAGCCATAAAATGGAATACTTATTGAAAAATATATAATTAATTGGGATTTTCTTAAAGGAATATATCCATATTTAACAGATTATTTTATATTTTTATAAAATTACTTTTAATATTTTTCACACAATAGTATAATTCTATAAATTTTACCATAAATATATATATATATATATATATATATATATATATATATATATATATATATATATATATATATATATATATATATATATATATATATATCAACATATTTTAAGACTTAACATAACAAATTCATTGAATTTAATCTAAATGAAATACTTAGTTCTTATTGATTATTTGATTTTTCTGAAACTGATGTAGATAAGATCATAAGAATGAAATATATTATTGGGTTGAAAAGCTTTTAGTTTAAACCTCCTTATAAAAAGAGTTATTTGAAAATTAAGATTCTAGTTAATGTTCATCTTTTCTTTAAAATATTTAAGATGGTTTTATCCCTGATGCCAGCACGATCATTTTTATCTTATGGGAGCACAAATATATATTTTTTATATTTTATTTATGGAAAAATGTTTTTAGTTATTTTTATTTTTGTACATTTGTTTCTATTAGGAAAATCTTTATATAGATAAATTATAAAAATATTAATATTGTTCAATTATTTTTAAAAAAATTGTTATTTTTAATTGTTAAAGTCTTAGAAAAATGGTGTTATATATATATATATATATATATATATATATATATATATATATATATATATATATATATATATATATATATATATATATATATATATATATTATAGAGGTGTAATTCAAATTTAGGAGGTGTTAGTTAAAGTTATCAGTGTTAGTTTAAATTATTAGTTACACAAGTAACTATTGATGCACAAGAATAAAGAAGAAGATAATAGAAGAGGGAGAACTTCTAAGTGATTTTCAAACTGAAATTGGTTAAGGAAAAAAAATCAATTATAAACTGAATTTGAGTTCAATATTTATGTCATCAAAGTCACTAAATGAAACTCAAATTAAACACAAATGCAACTTAAATGAATATGAATTTCGATTACAATTTAACACAATTTCATAATCCATATTTGAGACTAAAATCAACAACACCAATTTCATCTCTCAAATGAATAAAGTGTTCAGTCTTGATTGCTTTAATCAGCACATCTGCAAGTTACTTTTGAGTGCTATAATGAACAATATCAAACACTCCATTTTAAACCTGATTGCGCAGAAAATGGAACTATGTTTCAATGTACTTACTCATTCCATGTAGCACTAGATTCTTGATAATGCTTATAGATGATTTGTTCTCAATCATCAATCTCACATGCTTGCTCACCTTGAACTTTAGATCTTGTAATAAGTTCATAATCCAAACAGCTCGACATACGAACAAAGCACTTGCAATGTACTCAACTTCACAGGTTGACAGTGCAACCAATATTTGCTCAGATACTTGAAGAAATATCCATAAGTACTTCTTCTGTCAACTCTATCTTCACACCAATCAGAGTCTGAATAGTATATCAACTCTGAATCAAATTCAACACCAGAAGAAAACAAAACTCACTACTAGAAAATTTGCTTTTAGTGACCGAATTAGAGACAGAAAAAACACTAAAATCAGTCATTATAATGTTTAGCGGGCAATAAAGAGACTATTAATTTTCGATTGGAAAAGTGCTAGTCGCTAACTAATAGCGGCCTATTTAGTGACTGGAATTTAGTGACCGAATTAGTAACTGATTTTAGTGACTGTTTTCAATTAATTAATAAAAAAATAAAAAGTTTTGCTACGTTCAAGAATTAAACCAATGCCCCTACATTTGTGAAATTTATACATGACTACTAGACTATTATGATTTAAACGTATATTTTTCTTTAAGAATGTATGTATTATAAACGAAATTCAAATTTTAAATATTATTAAAATAATTTATTAAAATAATTATCATTTAAATTATATATTTTTAATTAATAAATTAGTACAAATATATATTGTATTTGTTAAAATAATAAAAAATAATAATCTGAAACTTCCACTATATAATAAAAATTGAAAAGGAATTAAAATATTAGTGATCGAATTTTCGGTCACTAATTCGATCACTAAACTTTTTTAAAAATTAAATTTTTATACAAACGCTATTTGAGACAAAAAATAACGGTCACAAAATTTCAGTCACCAATTCGGTGGCTATTTTTATTTAGTGACTGATTTAGTGGCCTTTAAAATTTTATTAACTTGATATCCAATTTCGGTGGCTAATTCGGTGGCTATGGTGACCGAAAATTTTCAGTCACTAAAAACGATTTTTCTAGTAAGGACTCCATACCTTATAGTCCCCTTAAAATACCTCATTATCTTACCATCAACTTGGTAATGTGACAACTTTGGTTTGTTCATAAACTTACTCATCATTCCAATTGCATAGCAGATGTTAGCCCTGGTGTTATAAAGATATATGAATGATCCTACCAACCAGTTAAAAAATGTAGCTTCTACATCATCACCCTAAACATTAACATTCATCTTGTGATTTGTTTTAGTAGGTGTGATTGCAGACTTGCAGTTTATTAACTCAAATCTTCTCAGAAGTTCAAGTTCATATAGATAATGCAAAATTATACCCTTATCAGAGTACATAATCTCCATCCATAGAAAATATACCATATTTCATAGATCAGTCATCTCAAACTCATCCATTAGTACCTTCTTGAACTTGACTATCTTATCTGAACAACTCCATGTTAGCACTATGTCATCAGTATAGAGACACACCAGAATTATATTGGTACAGATGTATGTTGAACACATAAACCATACTCCATCTCACATTTTATGAATCCTTCAAGCTTGAAAAATCAATCAATTTTCATATTCCAAGCTCTAGAAGCTTCTTTCAGTCTATAAAAGACTTTTTGAAACATGTACACCATCCCTTCCTAATTCTTTTCCAAAAATTCAAGAGGTTGTGACACATAAACTTCATCTTGTAAATGACCATTCACAAATGAAGATTTCACATCTAAATGTATCAGAGGCCAATTTATATTAGCAACTATAGCAATCACCAGTCTGATTATTTCAAGCCTAGCTACAAGTTCAAACACCTCAAAGTAATCTAATCCATATTTCTATAGATATCCTCTAGCTACTAACCTTGTTTTGTATTTTCCAATTGATCCATATAACTTCAGTTTCAACTTATAAACCCATCTCACACTGATGGCTTTCTAGTTCTTAGGAAGCTCAGTCAACTCCTAAGTCTTGTTTCTTTCTATAACCTTGAGTTCTTCTTTCATGGATTTCAGTCACACTTTCTTCTTAAGAGATTCTTCAATATTAACTGGTTCAGAGTCTACCAACATGGTACAATGAACGACTCCCCCTTCAGAGTCTATCTCAGTATCTTGCAACATGTCAAAATCTACGAATCTTCTTGATATTTGTTTGATTCTTTTTGGCATCTGAACTTGTTCAGAGTCTTCTTTAGATGCTGGAACAATATCAGATATTGGACTACCTTCAGAGGCCAGATCACCTTCATAAGCATAGCCACATTTAGAAGCATGACCACCTTAAGAGTAATGACCACCTTTAGAGGCATGATTACAACCAGAGTCTGGATCATCATCAGAATCTAGATCAAAATCAAATTCACCTTCAGAGTCAGACTCGCCTTTAGACTCATCTTCAACATCATAGTCACCTTCAAAGTCACACTTATCTTCAGAGGAAGAATCTCCTTCAAAGGCAGATTCTCCTTCAGAGTCTGAAATATCTTCAGAAGTTAACTTAGGTGTTAACATTACTACAAAGTTGGATTGATACTTGTTCCAATCCCATAATTTTGTTTCCTTCATAATGACATCTCTGTTGAATTCATCTTTGTTATTGACTGGACAATAAAGCTTATAAGCACATGTACTGTGGTACCATATCAGTAACAATACTTTGCTTTTGTCATCCAACTTCCTTCTCTTAGCATTCAGGACATGTTCATAACAACAAAAAAACACCTTCAGATGACTTACACTTTGCTTGTCTCTAGTCCACTTATAATTAAGAACCACTCCCTTCAGCTTCTTTGTGGGACACCTGTTGAGCATTTATGTTGCAGTGGCAACAACTCCTCCCTACATGGTGTAAGGGAGCTTCATCTCTTTCAACATGCTTCTTGTCATATCAAGCAAAGTTCTATTTTTTCCAGCAAGACGATTATGTTGTGGAGTATAGTGTTGCTGATATTTTTCACCTGGTCTAAATTGAATTGCTTTATTTTTCCATTATTAACCTTTTTCTAGCTACCTATGTTTTGTGTGTTATTGTAAATCAAGGTCACATAACTTTGAAAAGGATGATGAAATAAATGGTACAAGTGTCATGCATGCATGCATTGGATATTTGAATTTTAATTACACGTGTATTTTATGGGTTCTTCAATTATTCAACTTTTTGTCATAATATAAGGATCTTTCCACTACTTTAATACCTTTTGCACCTTTTTATCTGCCAATGTCTTTTTTCACTCTGAATTTTCAACCAACCAAATGGAGTTATGTTTTAGAAGGAGATAACATTGTACAAGTCAAAAAACAACATTAACAATAAGGCCAAACTTATTTAACAAGAAAGTTTCACTACTACAAAACGCATAAACAACAACATCGGGTTTATAACAAATTCATATTGTCGTACCTCGAAATATATGATCATCGCAAATGCGGTCGTGGCTGGGCTGACATGAGAATTGTCACCTAATTTTGATTTATTCCCAAAGAGGGAAAGAGGAAATATAGATAAAACCCGCAAATAAAGGGATAAGACAAGGTCGTCACAACCATTGCCTGAGTTCGAAAGTCAGTTATGCATAGGGGGAGGTATTAGCACCCCCTACACCCATCGTACTCGATGGGACCATATAAGTTGTCTTGCGAGAAAGTATGTTTATTCCTAATGAGTTACTTGTTAAATAAAAGGTTGATTGATCCTAAGGTTTTCGACAAGGAGTGTAGTCCTTGTGCCTACTTATTCCCTCGTATAATGGGAAAGTCAGAGCTTCGGAGTTCGTATGACTACGGGTAGTTGTTAATTTTATTACATTTCTTTCAAAAGTGATTTAGGAGTTGAATTGGACTAAATACTATGGGTAGACTATTTCGCTTAACAATACAAACATCTTATGTCGAAATAATCAGAGTGAATGAGCCTTCTATCGCTTAAGGCTCGTGGTGTACAATTCTTCTAGTATTATTAAAATGTTTTATTACTTAAGACCATTTGATTTTGGATCAAGGGTTTGGTTCTACAAGAGACGTCTTGGTCAAAGGGAATGTCGATTGCGAGGTACGAAACGCTCGAATAACCAGGGTGAATGCAAATGGATTGTAAGGTTTAATGGTTGCATGGGATCGATTCCTAGTCCTAAGAAGGACGCCTAGTAAACAAAACCAAAACCTAAGGGAAGTGCAAGTGTGCATAAGTGAAACCATTTAATGTTGGATCAAGGGTTCGAAACGAGGGGATAACGATCCTAGTCTCATAAGGGCGCCTAGCGAACAAAATCACAATCAAAGCAAGGAAATAAATGGCGTACATCGAAATGGGGGAGCGATGTACATAATAAATACACGGTATTGCGAGAAATAAAATGGTTCATTGTATGAGCCCAAAAGGAAGTGTGTGTGAAGTGTCCTAAACTAAGCGGGACTTGGGATTAAATCGAAAGCGTCAAAATGTGGCTCTTTAACTATCTTAGAATGGATTCAATGTTAGAATCATTCTATGAGAAATCGAGCGTCACTTTATGCATTCATAAATTTTTCAAAAGTTAGATTGAATTTTAACTTCGAAATCGTAATGCAATTATTAATCGAATAATCAAATAATTATTAAAATAGAAGAATGGTCTCGTCTTAATCACGATTTCATCGATTTGTCGACCATCATGATTTTTAAACTTTCATCGACTATAAAAATAAAGAAAAGCGATAACAAGAGGTTGGTCTCATATTGATCTAGATGACGTCGATTTATTGAAATTGAACATCTAGACCGTTTATTATATCATCGACCCAAATAAAAAGTAAATCGAGAAACAAGAAAGAAAATTAAAGAAGTGGCCTCATATTGGTTTAGATAACGTCGATTTATTCGAAATCGTATATCATAAACTATGTATAATATCATAGGCCAAAAATAAAGTAAATCAAGAGATAGTCAATGGATCTAAAAGATTAATTAGAAATCATCTAAAACAAGAGAAACAAAAAGTGGTCTCATAACGAGTTAGATAACTTTGATTTATTCGAAATCAAATATCTAAATCGTTTTCAATATCATAGGGAAAAAACAAGAAATAAAGTTGGAAAATAAATCAAGAATCTATTGAATCAAGGATAGACAAACAAACACCAAATATAAATCATAAATAAAACCAGGAAATAAAAAAAAAGAATATAGTAAACAAGGAAGGGGTGTTGCGTATGAAATCAGTGGTGAGGTAGTAATTGATTCAAAAACCATGGCTCATTAGCCTAACAACATGCAATACAAGGTCATTAATGAATAAGGAAAGGCTAAAAATCAGTAAAAAAAAAGGGACATTGTGTGATGAATGGAAATAGATTCGTGGGCTATGGTGTTGTATGGTCATTGTGTGTGTAAAATTAAGCTCATGGGCTCAAATAATAAATACATGACACATGGATTGAATGAATAAGTATATAGAAAAATCCAACATAACCCACATCTATGATAAATAAACTAATCATAAAAGAAAAACAAACAGGGCCAAAACGGAGGTACTCCCTCTTTCAAATTCACAGTAAGCTTACTAAAAAATAACACGATTTAGAGAAACAAAAATACATAACCATTCGTTCTTCAACCTCTATTAATGCAACGCCCCTAATTTTATTTAATTATTTTTTTTCGGAATATTATGTGTTGGTGTGTATAGAATAATAGATTATCGAATATAATTGTAGTTGAGAATTATATTATGGTGAATAATTGTATTATTATGTGATAAATAAATAAATGGAATAAAATATGAGGTGAGAGACAAGGTGGTCATTTGGTGGGTTTAATGAGGGTAAGAGTGGAAGTCCCTAGGTTAGTCTAAGGGATTAAGTTGTAAAAAGAGAAAAGGGATCGTATTCTGAAGAGAGAAGAACGATCGTGAAAGTTGTGAAGAGGAGAAGAAGAGGAAAAGCCTCGATCGTGAAGAAGAGTTCGCGAGGAAGAGAAATTCTCGACAAAACCAAAGGTAAGGGTGGGATTTTTCCATCTTTAAGGGTTTTATAATGGGAATTGGGTAGGCTGAAGATTATGGATTTATGTGTGGTGGATTAAGGAAGAATTGTCTTGAGTAGTGAGTAGTTTGTTATTGTTAGTTGATAATTGTATGAATTAGTTAGTAAAATTGGTAGTTACTATGTATTCTGGCTGGTTTTGATGATTTAGTGAGATAAGTTCGCAGAAGGTTTGAGTGATGATCGCGAAAGAGCGATTTACGAAATCGTAGAGCTCACTTAGCGAGCAAGTTAGTGTGTGGAAAAGTAAAGATTCAGTGAGTTGCTCGCTTAGCGAGCAATGACCCTCGCTTAGCGAGACCTGGAGTGTGAAAAATTGATTCTTAATTCCGAAAAATTACTGAAAATTATCTAATTACTTTAGTAATGCTTAGGAATTGATGTGGTGTAGCTGGAGGTAGTGAAATAATAGTTATACACATAATTGTAGGAATAATTAGTGTAACTTGACTAAACATAATTGATATGTTTGTTGGCATTGATGTTGTTGTTGTTATGAGTAGTTGTTGTGATGATGTGTTTCATATGTTTGTTTATGATACACGAGTATGTGATATGTTGTAGCATGTGTTGTGTTACATTGTCGTGGTATAAGTTGAATTATGTGATTATATGTTAAAAATGCATGATAATCGTGATGGTAATGACTAGTTGTATATTGATCGATGTTGTGATAGGTTGTTGTTGTTGTTGATGTTGTATGATGTAATCATTGCGAGTGTACATGTATGCCATTGATGTTGCATGACATGTTTCATAGTTGGATGACATACCTAGGTGGGGTATGTTAGTTGTTGTGTTGTTGGTGCGATCATGAAATAGGGATCGTACGTGGCCACGAAATAGGGGTCGAGGGTGTGATCTTGAAATATGGATCATACTGGACCATGAAAGAGGGGTTGAGAGTTCCGACGGGAATGAGATATTGAAATAGAGATTGGATATGGTACCGCATGCATAGAGTCGAGTAGGGTCTCATTGCATGATTGTTGATGTTGTTGTTATATATGATGTTGTTGTTGTATATGATGTTGTTGACGTGTATGAAGTTGTTGCGTGTGTACTCTAGTTGAATGGATGTTGTTGAGAAGTGGTGACTTATTTATGATACTTGATTGATTCTTATTATATTACTCTTTGTGATGTAAGTATCTTACCCCTTTTGTTTGGATGTTACCCTTATGTTGGTAACGTGCAGGTGAGCAGGATAAGTCGAGTGGTGGTCAGTGAAGTCGGTGTACCTCACGTCATTAGGATGTCGACTCTAATACGTCACTTTGGGTGTAGGGACGACGTTGTTTTTATTTGTTTATTTCTTTTAGAAAACATTTTATTGTAATCAAAGTTGTTGATGTTGATTTAAAAATATTTTCGTTGCATGTTGAATACTTATTTGAAAACGTATTATTGAACCGAGTCATTTTGTGTTGGATTGTGGCACTCAAATAGTTTATAAATAAAATTTTAGTCTGATAATTACAAATAATTATGTGGGGTAATTTAGGTGTTATAATTAACGCATTTCATTTTCAAGCGGTGGATGCTCTCACTCTCGGAAGCAAAGTGACAAAGTTTTCACTCAGTTTTCTCTCTGTCTCTGCTCCGTCTCTCTCGACCTTGCTCACTGGTTTTCGGTTCGATTTCACTCTTATTTTCTCGCTCTAACTCATCTTCTTTTCGGATCTGTTTCGTATTTCTTCATCTCTTTGTTTTGTTTTTCGATTGGGTTTGTGAGTTTTCTTGTGGTTCTTTAATGGAGGTGTAAGATTTGTACGTGGACGGAGGTTTATTTGGGGTTGTGTATGGAAAAGGGATTCACGATGTTGATGTTGATTTTGGAGAGGTTGAAGGTGATAATGAAGTTTTATGCAGAATATGAGAGGATGGTTTTAGTGTATGGTTTGTGTCTGTTAAGGGTTAATGAATGGAGAAGTGTGAAGTCTGATTAGATGAATTTGATGAATTGGTGAGATCAATCAGAGGAAATTCTGCAGCGTTTTTGGCCTCTTTTTTTCAGGTCCCTTGTTTGTGAAGGATTTGGTTCTATTTATAAATGGAAGGATGGAATTGAATGGAGGAATTTGTGATTATCTTTTCTCGTTGTAATGGCTGGAGTTTTGAGATCACGTTATTTTGGCATATTACATTAGCTTGGGATGCACTCTCCAGTATTGGGGACAACAATGCTCCTGGTTTGGATGGTTTCAATTCTTATTTTTTCAAGACTACTTGTAATATAGTTAAACAGGATGTGAAGGAAGCTATCATGGGGTTCTTCAACTTTAACCATATGTACAAAGTTGTGAATTGCTCTTAGTAACTCTGATTCCAAAATTTGCTGATGTTATGACCAATAAGGAAATGAGACCAATCTCTTGCTGCAACACTATTTACAAAATTATTTCAAAAATTCTCACTTCCAGACTTGGGAAGGTGATTCATACTGTGGTGGATGAAAATCAGTCTGCTTTTATTCCTGGGAGAGTTATGCATGATAATATTATACTTTCTCAAGAATTGGTGAGAGGGTATGGTAGGAAGAACTTGTCCCTAAGATGCATGATTCAGATGGATATACAAAAAGCTTATGATAATGTTGAATGGAGTGTTATGTTTCAAATCATGATTGAGATGGGATTCCCCCATGTTTTCATAAGATGGATCTCTGCTTGTGTAACAACTGTTTCATATAGTTTTTCTATGAATGGTTCTCCTAGTGGTCTTATTAAAGCAGAGAGAGGGTTGAGACAAGGAGACCCTATCTCACCTCTCTTGTTTGTAATTGTGATGGAATATCTTCATAGAGTGTTACAAGGTCTTGATAAGAATCTGAATTTTAACTATCATCCCAAGTGTGAAAAGTTAAAATTAATTAATATTTTCTTTGCAGATGATATTCTCATGTTTTTTAGGGGTGACATTGGATCAATTCAGTTGATTATACAGAAGATGAGGGAGTTCTCAGACACAACAGGACTTTGTGTAAGCATTGCTAAAATAGAATCTTCTTGGGAGGTGTTGAAAGACATAATATGGAGCTGATTAAGAAAGAGATTGGATTTGAATTTGGCATAATGCCATTCAAATACCTTGGTGTCCCTTTGGATAGCAAGAAACTATCAATTAACAAATGCAAACCTCTGATTGACAAGATGTTGATCAGATTCCACCATTGGACTAATAGATTGTTATCTTATGCAGGTAGATATCAATTGATAAGGAGTGTCATCTTTTCAATAGCTAACTATTGGTTACAGATTTTTCCACTGCCTAAGAAGGTGTTACTTCACATATAGATTTTATGCATAAATTTCCTTTGGACTGGTAAAGATAGTCCCAGTCGTAAATCGCCGATTGCTTGGAGCAAACTCTGTGATCCTGTTGCAGCTGGAGGGTTAAATCTGATTTCACTAATTGATTGGAATAAAGCAATGATTTCTAAAATGTTGTGGAATATCTACAAAAAAAAAAGACAAGTTGTGGATAAAGTGGGTGCATTTGTATTATATAAAGAAAATGGATTATCTGAACTACATCCCTGCTAGTGGTTGCTCTTGGATAATAAAAATTGTGTTCAAGAATCGTGATTTACTACTGTCTTCAAATGCTTGGGGTATATCTCAAACAAGCGGGAAGTATAATACACAATACATATATCAAATGTACCGAGGGGATAAAGTGAAGGTTGACTGGAGTAAAATGCTAATGGGTAACCTTGCGAGACCACGTGCGGTTTTTATTCTTTGGATGAATTGCCTTAAGAGACTCCCCACAAAGGATAGATTGAATAGATTTGGCACTATTAATGATGGAATATGTGTGTATTGTGGATGTTAAGAAAGTTGTAATCACTTATTTTTCGAATGTGGTGTAACCAAAAGAGTTTGGAAACAGGTTATACATTGGATGGGGATATAACACATTCCAGGGGATTGGACACATGAAAGGGCTTGGATTAGCAATATGGTGAAGAAGAAAGGATACAAAATCAAACTGTTGATAATGGCTATAGCAGAAACTATATACATGGTCTGGACATTTCGAAATATGAAGATTTTCCAAGGGGATAATAAAATTACTTTGTGCAACAAGGATATTATAGATAATATCTTGGTTCGTGTCGAAATGGATAGAAAGCTAACAACTAATTATAATAGGTGATAAGTAGTTTTTGCTGTTGTTGCTTGTAGTTTTTTTGTAGTCGATGTGGGCCTGGATCTTCGGATCGGCTTGTTCTGTACTTGCAGTTTTTGGTAATATATATCCTTTATTCCAAAAAAACAAAATATAAGAAAATAAAAATTAAATAACATATCATGTCAAATTTGTCTATAGTTAGATTATTTATTTTATAAGTAGAATTTTCTTTGTGCTCGTATATAAAATATTTTTATCAACCATATTTTTTTCCCGTATATAAATATTATTTTTTATTTGTAAAAATAATTGTATCATTAAATTTTTACCTTTTATCATTAATTTTTTATGATTGATTACCATTTAACATTTTTTTTATCATGATTACTATTATAAATTTAATTTGAATAAATTCTCATCAGTTTTAGTTATTTTATAAATTTAAAAAGATTACAAAATCTCAATTGATTTTGCTTTGTTTTATTAATTTTTTTATAAAAATCTAAATAATTTCAAAACATATTTTATTTCAAAATATATCAATTAACTCTGTGATAAAGTTATTATTTATAAAATTTGTTAATATCACAATTATTAAGTTTTTAATTTATCAGTCGCGATATATTGTTTTTATGGTATATAATAATATGGTTAATATCAACCTATATCCTTAAGACACATTATTTTTATTATTATAACTTCTATATAAGTCAAGAGAAAAATAATAATAATTGAATAATATATTATAATATAATCCAACATATATAAATATATAACATATATTAATATTATATAATATATTATTTTAAGAATATGGTTTAACTCCTTAAATATCATATCCATTTATAAAATCAACCCACTAAATAACAATAATTATTTTGATATCAATTTCATTAACCCGTGATAAATGTCACATCTTTGTAATTAATATATTAAATATTTAATTAAAAAAATATTATAAACAAATAAAACTGATAGATATAAATATTGTTTAATATTTTCTCAATTGTTGCAACAACAAAAAAAGAAACAAACCCTTTAAACGTTGTTTCTAAATTCTTTAATAATAAAGACAATCCATTAATAAAAAAAATGGAAAACCAAAATATCATATATGTAAAAAATTTACGGTTAAAATGATAGAAATTATTAAGAATTCAAAACCAAAATAAATTAAGGATTTCATGTGTTTTTTTTAATAAGCAAAATATGTAATAAAGAGATACTAAAGGGTATTCAACCCACTTACAAAAATGTCAGCACCCACATACAGAAGTTCAAAGAACCAAAGTGGGGAAATTAAACCAATCATAGTAATTACATCCAAATGATTTGGATCCTAATTTCCTATTCCTACCTTGCCACCACCAAGAACGAACAATAATATTATCCATTGTGCGATGTTCATCCCAAAAATTTTCGTCAAACATGATATCGTTCCTACTCCTTCATAGGCACCATAGAGATATCAACCAAAGGCCAAATGCTTTGTTCGGATTTAATTTTAGACGAGAAAATTCTTGTAGCCACCGTAATAAATGATCCAACAAGCTAAGTGGGCGGTCGATGTTAATACCCAACCAAGAATAGATTTGATTCCAAACTAGTTGACTCTTAACACAAAAAATTAGGAGATGTTGTAATGATTCATCCTCCAAGAAACAGAACGGGCAGATGAAATCATGTGAGATGCTAATAATATGTCGAGACCGAAGATTGTGTCTTGTCGGTAACTTGTTGTGTAGAACCCTCCAACCGAAAAGAATAATTTTTAAAGGTACCTCGGACTTCCAAATGAGAGGAAAAAATTCAACAAACTGGTTATAGACCTCATCCACATTTGTTGCTTCCGTAAGCCAAATATAGGCTGATCTGACAGAGTATTCTTTAGAATTTTCAAAAGGCCATATAATGTTGTCTCGTGTATCGTGACGAACAGATGCATCTTCCAGCAGTGAAAGGAATTCCTCTAGATCTGATTTAAGAACCGGGTCTGCAATTGAGGTGATTTTAAACCGCCAATCAAGCGAAGAGACAGCCGCCTCGGTTGCGACGGACAGGATGATGAAGACTATAGGAGCAGGCCGCAAGAAATCCTTCGTCTGCCGGTCTGCCTCAACATCTCATTCGTCTATACTGGTTAGTGCTTTATCACTCCTTGGGGATGAAATTAGGGATTCATATAATAAGGATACGGTAAATAGTGATATGTTCCCAAAGAAATTCACAACTGGTTGTTTGAAATTCTGTGTCGCATAATATTCGTCCCAAGAAAGGCGAATATTCTAGAATTAACAAATCCGAAGTAGCCTTGATGTATGCTCTCACAAAGAAAGTCAAGGTTAATTGGTCTTACTATATTACTAGTCACATTTTTGCACTGAGAGAAAAAACAACGTGGCCTTGAGTTATCCGTCTCTCATTCAGTCCATCTTGAATAATGTAAAGGTTATTGTGAAAGGGTTGCATATGATGTCCATCAATCCAAATCATGAATTTCAAGGCAAATATCTCAGTCTTGTGGGACACTTATGGGATCCTGTTCAAAAGAACTTTGTTATAACTTTGAGACCTGGTAGTCAAATGGAATCTGTTATAGCAGCTGGTGAGCAAGAAAATGCTCCTAGTGGTAACAACATTGAGTCTGATGACGAAAATCATGATGATCAAACTTAGCCTGTGGAGGAAGATCATGGCAACTGGGTCAGAACAGATGTACAAGAACACGACTCAGTCTATGGTTGGAATAAAAATGAAGAATAGGTTCTCTATGATAATCAAGGTTGGGGAGAGTGGTAACACACTGGATGGACTCAAAATCAGTCATCTCAGGCATATTCTCCACCAAATTACACTTTGCCTTCTACTGATGAGCCGACTATTCATGTTATGTTGCATAATATGAAACTTCAACAACAAGAACACTATGAGGCTCAGCATGTCTGGAACAACGAAATGGAAAAACAAATCAAAGGTCATAATGAAGCTTTCAACCAGAACTTCAACCAGTTTTTCAAGATGTATGAAAATGATACGGGTTCGTCTTCTGGCACATCTGGTCATAAAAGGCAAAGGGGGAGATCTAATCATAGAAGGGAATAGGGTTCATCTAGTTTTTAATGTGTTGGCTATGTTGTTTATTTTTAAATGTAATGATACTTCAATTACTTTGGTTTATATTTATCTTTATTTTTCAATCAATCCCTTATCGTGTTATTGTGTGTAAGAAAATATTGAAAAAACGAGTTTTCACTCCGAACAGGTCGACCTGTCTCACTCTCAGGTCGACACATTTTGTTCACAAAAATTAATTGGCAGTTTCTGGCACTGCCAGGTCGACGCATTTTGTAAAACAGGTCGACCTGGCTTTCTGGGTAGTTAAAGGTCGACCTACCTTCTAAGGAGGTCGACCTGTCCTCATAAGAAACTCTTAAAAAGCACTTTTGAAAGAAAGCGCTCTCTAAAGTGTATCATATGTTAACCTAAGAGAGCGTTTTCTCAGGAAAGCGCTCTCTAAGGTAATTTATTAAATAAATGTAATTAATCAAAAGAACTTAATTTTAAATATTTAAAGAAGTTAATCAAATATTTTATTTAAATGTCTTATTTGATTAATTTTAAATATTAATCAAATAATAAATATTTAAAGAAATTAATCAAATATTTTCTTTAAAATATTTAAAATTAATCAAATATTATTATGATTTAAAAATATTTAAAATATTTTAAAGAATTTAATCAAATATTTTAAAGAATTTAATCAAATATTTTAAAGAATTTAAACAGTTATCATTATTATTATTTAAAATATTTAAAATGAATCAAATAATAATATTTCAAATTAATCAAATAATAATATTTAAAAATTAATCAAATTATAATTAATTGAAAAATATTATAAAAATAAAATAAAAATCATTGGAGAAAGTCATGTATTTAAATTTGTATTTGAATCATTGGATGTATCACCACCCCAGTGGTTAAAACGCTTTTACAATGTCTTTCCCTATCACAAAGGCGTGACTTTGAACCCCCAGATCGACACATGCATCAACCAGGTCAACGCAGTTTAGTAAGTTTCAAAGAATGAATTTTTTTAATAAGTTTCAAAGAATGAAATTTTTTGGCTTCATCAAGTCGACCTACCTTCTCAGTAGGTCGATCTGCCCTTTCGGGCCAGCCTTAGAAAGCGCTTTTGACTGAAAGCGTTCTCTAACGTTACCTTAGAGAGCGATTTATGAGTAAAGCGCTCTCTAAGGGTTTTTATAAAATAAATGTAATTAAAAAATATCAGAAAACCTAAGAGAGCGAGTTTCTCGCTCTCTAAGGTTATTTTTAAATTAAAATATTTTAATTAATCATTAACCTTAGAAAGCGTTTTCTAAGATCAATGATTATTTAAAATATAAAACTTGGCCCTTCATTTTCATAAACCCTTTCCTCTCAGAATTTTGTTTCGCTTTCTTCTTTCGTTCGTTTTTTCTGAGAAACTTTTCATAAACCCTAAACTTTCATTGTTTTCGTTCATTCATTATTGTTGCGTGACATTGTTCGTTCGTTCATTCATTGTTTCTTCGTTCATTGTTCCCTTCGTTCGTTGTTCTCCGTGAAGAAGAAGAAGAAAAGATAAGTCATTGTTTAGTTCATTGTTGTTGTTGTTCTTGATGATTTAGTCATTGTTTAGTTTTGCGTTCATCATCAGGTTGTTGTTGTTGTTGTTGTTGCCATTGCCATTGTTGTTGTTTTTGCTGCCATTGCCATTGTTGTTCATCATCAGGTCGACCTTCCCTCTAAGGAGATCGACCTGGTGTTCTGTTGTTGTCCACTTATCTAAAAAATATAGGTCTGAAAGGAATTCCTCTAGATCTGATTTAAGAACCGGGTCTGCAATTAAGGTGAATTTAAACCGCCAATGAAGCGAAGAGACAGTCGCCTCGGTTGCGACGAACAGGATGATGAAGACTATAGGAGCAGACCGCAAGAAATCCTGAGGAATTTCAGCCGGAAACGCAGCAACAACATGATCTTCAATAGAGAATTCAAGCTTCCAAAACCAAGTGTTATTCATCCAAAAACCGAATTGAGAAATCAAATCTTCTTTACAAGTGGACAGTTTCCAAATATTTGGGAATAAAGAAGCGAAACTGTGATTTCCAAACCATCTAGAAACAAAAAAAACAGTTTTTACCATCACCTATTTTATGAGAAATAAGATCACCAAGATTTTTAATGCTAAAATAGTTATTTATCTTGAATATATCTTTCCACCAAAGAGATGGAGAAACCATATAAGAGGAAATTAAACTGGTAAGAAGATCAAATATGCAATTGACGTATCTAGAATCCAATACCTTCCTCCATAAGGAGTCATTAAACCCGAAGAATTTCCAAATCCATTTTGTTATTAGAGCAATGTTAAATCTCTTTATGTCTTTAATACCAAGACCACCTTCGACTTTATTTTTGTAAACATCCTTCCACTTTATCCAAGATACACCTTGTTTGCATACGGATTTGTTCCATAAAAAGCGTCTTTGGATGGAGGTGAGGGTTTTGATGACTTTGGTAGGGATTTTGTATAATGAGATAAAATGTATAGGAATATTAGATAGGACTGATTTAATTAAAGTTGATCTACCTCCCAATGACATGAAACGACCCTTCCAGGATGATAATCTTCACTTAACATTGTCTATCACCGGTTTCCAAAAAGAGATAAGCATGTGGTTCCCTCCAATTGTGATTCCAAGAAACTTAAACGGGCATGAGTCAGCTTTGCACGAGAGGAAAGATTCAGCCGCAAGCAGAAAAGTATCGTCAACACCGAATCCAAAGATGGAACTCTTATTGAAATTTATTTCAAGCCTCGAGCACATTTGAAAGCCTTTCAATATAACCTTTAAAGCCCATAAATTACACCATGAGCCCTCCCCCACAATAACCGTATCGTCTGCATATTGAAGCAAATTGAAGGATGTGCCTTGATTTATCGAGAGCCCTCTGAACATATCAATGTCGACCGCTCTTTTTATATTTACCACTAAACCTTCAACCACTATAGCAAACAAGAATGGTGACAATGGATCTCCTTGTCTAAGGCCACGAGAAACTTTGAAACCGAGAGTAGGACTTCCATTAACGAGAACAAACATATAGCTATGCATAACCCCACCTTGAATCCAAGAAATCCATTTTTCACCGAAGCCTAATATCTTCAAGATGTTGCTCAGGCAGTTCCAATCCACACAATCAAAAGCTTTTGCAAAGTCTACCTTCATCAATAAGCCTTTGGTATTGCTTCTCTTCGAGTATTCCACCAGTTCGTTTAAAACTAAAACCCCGTCTAGGAGATTCCTTCCTTCAACAAAGGTCGTTTGTGATTCTGAAATAATGCTTGCCATGACCTTCTTGATTCTTTCGGCTAATATCTTTGATATAACCTTGTACACGCAACCAATCAAGCAAATAGGCCTGAAATCGTCCAAATTCTTAGGGTTGTCCTTCTTAGGGATAAAAGCAAGGAAAGACGAGCATAGAATCTTTGGCAAGGAACTGCTGTCAAAAAATTCCAGCACACAATTTGGAAAGTCTTTGCCAACACTATCCCATCAAGATTTGAAGAATTCAAAAGTGAAGCTATCCGGACCCGGGGTCTTATCTCCGCCGCACATAAACACTGCCTTCTTAATTTCTTCTAGACTCACTGGAAATTCTAAAGAATAAACTGATTCTGCAGGAAGTTTTTTGAAACCCGAGTCACCTATATTAGCCAAAGAACGGTTTACCGCTTGAAATCCGGATTTGAAATGTTCCAGCACCGCATCCTTGATTTCGGTAACATCTTCAATTAATACATTGTTCACGGTGATAACATTGATAGAGTTTGTTGAATGTCTTTTTTTTATTGATGCGTGGAAAAACTTTGAATTGTTGTCGCCGTCTATGATCCAATTAAGCCGAGCTTTTTGGTGGAGAATACTTTCCTTCATTCTGAGGTGACTCCATATGAGATCCATAGCTTTACTTCTCCTCTAAAGATCATCTAAATTTACGCAATCAGTTCCTTGAGCGATCAGGTCTTCTATGTCGTTGACTGCCTTAATGTTTTCTACAATCTTGGTGTCGATCCAACCGAAGACGTTTTTGTTACACCTTTTTAAATGGTCACGCAGAAGTTGAAGTTTCTTGGAGAATATGAAAGCAGCACTACCTTGAACCTTTAAAGTTTCCCATGTTACTTTGACAGATGGGAGAACTCTTTATGGTTTAGCCAACAATTTAGAAACCAAAACGGTTTAGGCCCCCAGTTAATGTTCCTTGCTGAAATCCAAACAGGTCTGTGGTCCGAGATATCTCTGTCTCCAACTGTTTGATGAATCGAATTCCAATTATTAAGCAGCCCCGGAGATACAATGAATCTGTCTAGTCGACTACAGGATTTGCCGCTCGCATTGAACCAGGTAAAATTGTTTCCAACAACCGGAAGGTCGACACAACCAGATAAATCAATGAAATCATTGAATTCAGTCATGATTTTGTTGCTAATCACACTTTTCCCAATTCTCTCATAAGAGCATTTGATTGAGTTAAAATCCCTGCCAGTTATCCACTCTCCTGCCGCAAGACTTGATTTAAGATAAAGGATTTTAGACCATAAAAGTATTTTCTCCACATATGAACAAGACGAATAAATATGTATGAAGTAATAGTCCACGCCTCTCCAAATAGCATTAACCCCTAAGTAACCTGATCCACAAAAACTGGTAATCGGAGACAAAGAATTTTATTTCCAGACAGTCAGAATTCCTCCAGCTGAACCGATCGCATTTGTTTATGACCATTGGAACACAGAGTTCCCCCACAAGCTAGCAACTAATTCATTGTTCATTTTAGCAGACTTTCTTTCTTGGAAAAAATAGATATTCACATCCATCTTATTCAGTAGTGCTTTAATATTTTTCCTCTTTATTCTACTTCCACAACCCTTAATATTGTAGGTTAGAAAATTCATGGTCTGCCAGTAGCTGCAACCTTCTTTGATTTTTTGGATTTATTTCCTTGAAGATTTCGAATTTCAGTGTCGAATACGCTTACTTCTTCGTTGGTCTCTATCCCCAAGCTTTTAATCGATTCACAAACTCTGTTGGGAAGGCTCTCAAGCTTGTTTCTAATCCGAGAATTGTTTTGAAGGACCTCGGTGTCACCAATGGATTCAGTAATGAAATCGGAATCGTTGGAGTATCTGGAAATTGATTCGTCCCCAGAAACATCTTCACCAGAATCTAGTGGTTTGAGATAATTTCCAGCGTCGTTAAGCTCAACATGGAGGAGGGTAGAGTAGTATGAAGGTGCAAAGGGGATTTTTATTTTCTGGTAGATATCCTGGATTAGCTTCTTTTTCCTATTGGGTTTAAGACCTGCAATAGGACTAGCAAAATGACTACAAGGGACCGGTTCACTGCCTTCCACCAGATTAACGCAAAGATCTAAGTGATTATGACTATTGACTTTGGCATGCCTAGATAGAGAGGTACCGAAGGTCTCACAAGCAGGCTGTATATGAGAGGAAGGCATCACGTGATTAGATTTTGGGCCCTTATGAAAAGTAACCTTTGGTGAGTTACTAAGAGGCAAGTGGGCACTTTTAAGTGACTTATCCAAAAGATTATCAGAGCTATCTGAATTTTCAGAAAAACTGTCAGCAAGGGAGCAGGACCTGCAACCATTGTCATCAGCATGGGCAGGCACAAATGAGCTACTTCCTTCAAAGGTTTGTGTGTTGACTTCTCTAATAAAAGCACCAGCATTGGGGTCCACCAAAGGTAATTCCAAAGACTTTGAATTTGTCTTGCATAGGCTTTCCAGAAAAACTGAATTTGGATATTTCTCCAATAAGCCTTCCTCGCCAATAGTAATATTGATCACCGGTTCTGCATTTTAGTTTAAATCTTTAAATCTTCCAAGAACTCCATCCTCCTTCAGCTGTCCAGCAATCTGGATGTCCTGTTCAGACAGGTCAAAAGACGAGTTGTCGTATGAACTTACTTCCGAACTGTCTTCCTCTTCCGTATAATGTACCAAATTGGATTTAAATGAGCAAATACCAAAGGAGTCCTCCACAACTTTGATACAGTAGGTTTTGTCATTAATCTCAATGTTGATAACTTCATTCAGATTTATAGCGAATTTTGTGCGAATAAGGAATCGAGCCACATCAAGTCTATTATGTTTCTGGGTATCTTCATCCATTTTAACGAAACTCCCTAGGTGCCCAGCCAAGAATTTGAAAAACTTTTCTCCCCAAACATGGTAAGGAAGACCAAAGACACTGACCCAAGTGAGCCTTTCCTTATCCACGTCAAGCGGAGACCAGGGATGAATCTCCTCAAATCAGCGTTCAATCCAAGCTTTATCTTCGTTAATCAACTTAGCGATGTCGCCTGGGACTTCTTCTTCTAGTAAGTAGAGGTTAGCACCCAAAGGGGTAGATTTTATCTTAAAGTAGCCTTCAATGTGTAAAGCCTTTTGAATCTCAAATGAGTTCCCAGATGTTGCAAGAATTCCCACGAAAGCTTGTTCAAACCTTTCCAAGTGTTCCTTATCCACGTTGAACATCAAATGAGCGAAATCAGGATTAATGCCTAAAAGACGCGAATTAGTGGAGGGTTTGATATGCCCGTTGATATTGTCGTGCAAACCGCCTATGGTGATTTCTGCAAACGATGCGGTACCGTAGGCAAGATTGGTTCTCTGATATCTACCATCACTAGTTCTGGGTTTATTATGATAATAGGCTTGAGGTATTGGACCCGCTTTGCCGCTAACTTTGTTGTTAAAGTCATCTTTTCTAAATCTGGGTATGTTGGCAAACATCTTCTTGCCATTAATGACAATATTGTCAATGATAATGGCAAATAGATGTTCATTTTCAACCAGTTTGAATCTAGCAAATCCAAACCTTCTGCCTCTCTTGTCTAACCTAACAGGAATGTACACCTCAATGACTAACCCATAATCTTTAAAAATGCCAAACATCTTAGCATCATATGAGTTAGGGAATTCCGTGAAGAAAAAAGAGGAAGCATTTGCTAGGTCAAGTTCGACCCCTTTGCCTCCATGAGCTTTCCAAATGGATCTTCTTGGAAGTAGATCATTTACAACAGTTTTCTTTCTTACTTCCACCCAATCAGATTTTTCGTTCATTGTTAAGATCTAAGAATACAAATAGAGTACAAATAGAGCAGGGTAGAACCAAACTAGAATGGTTGAAAAGGCAATGATCTTGAATATACCAGAATAGCACAGATTCCTTACCAAGGCCCCTAAACTCGAAAGCTATGAATTTAAGCCGAAGATAAAGAATCTGGCAGTCCGAGATACTCACCGATCATTCTAACCCGAAAATCGAACGAAAGACTAGTGGACCTGAATCATGGTGAAGATGCCCTTGTTGAAGAAGAGAGGAAGAAGGAAATGAATGTGATGAGGGAGTGAAGATGGGACGGTGTAAAACCCGAAAAAAGCTTCAAACTTCTAGTGAGAAGTTGAAGCTTCTCTCACTAACGTGTAGTAATCCAAAATGAATAAACTTCATGTATTTTATTATCTTTTAACTTTTATGAGATAACAAAGTTTAATTAATATATCATTAAACTATTATTCTATACGATATCCTTTCAAATCTTTTCAACAAATCATAATAAAATAATAATAATAAACAAAATATTATATATTATGTATAAAGTAATTATATTTTATATGATCTTGATTTTATTTATGAATTAGGGATAAGACTGTTGAGATAGTTGTTTTATTCATCATTTGTATTGTAGGTGGTCCCTAATCATTGAAATGCACAATAGAGTGACGAATGCATGAACCAAAAAAACCATGAAAAAAGAGAAACCGTTTTCATTCGTTTATTTGTTTTTGTCCTCTTTAATCGCATGCATGACTTATGAAACACTCTTTGTCCTTTTCTTCTGATTTATCTGTTCTCAAGAAAAGCTATAGAAACAACCTGTGACACACACGCTCCCTCCCAACACCACCGACCCATCCTACATGTCATCATCTCTTTCGATCTCTCTAAACCCTATTATCATACTTGTACACCTCTCATTTGCTACATGCACCTCCTTCATATATGCAGGGACATTGAAGCTATCATCAGATATGAACACGAGGCAGCATGTAGGAGGAGAACAGATCAACAACAGCAACCATTCAATAGAACAAGACAATGTGCACTGTTAGGGAACGCCCTAATTGGCACGTTTGAACACTATAAAATGTGTGGACACCTGCCAAGTACTCCATTGTCACTCTCTCTCTCCTCTCTATCTCTCTCTTCACATCACAAACAACAATGGACAGTGGAGGTGGTTTTCATGGCTACCGCAAGCTCCCTAACACTACCTCTGGTACGTAAACTATTTATATATATAAGAAACATCTCAAATGTTTCTTCTTTGTGTGACATTTGTTTTTGTCTTTTTTGTGTTTCTTAATATTTTCTTTTCACTTTTGCTTTGTTGACAAGGTTCATATATAATTCGATCATGATCTCTCACATGCAACATATCGTATGTGCATGTGTGTTTAGTAGTTGATGTTGTGTCGCATGCATGCAAGAACTGATTCAACTGATGTTGATGCGTCCCTTTTGAATATAAAAAAACTGATGTTGATGCTAATATTAGTATCAGTCGAATATGTTTCTAATCTAACATATAGTGTTGCGGATATTTTGCATCTGGTCTAAATTTAATTGCTCCATTTCGCCATTAATTAACTTCTTGCTAGCTACCTGTGTTTCGTGTGTTATTGTAAATCATGGTAACGAGACTTTGAAAAAGATGATGAAATAAATGGTACAAGTGTCATGCATGCATTGGATCTTTAAATTTTAGTTACAAGTGTCTTTGATGGATTCTTCAATTTTTCAACTTTTTGTCATAATACAAGGACTATCTTTTACGCCTTTTTATCTGCCACTGTCTTTTTTTCACTCTGAATGGAGTTATGTTTTGGAAGGAGATAACGTTGTACAAATCAACAATAAGGCCAAACTTAGTTAACAAGCTAGTTTTAATTTGTTTGTTTTATTCATCATTGGTATTGTAGGTGGCCCCTATCTTTGAAATGCACAATAGAGTGACGAATGCATGAACCAAAAAAACCATGAAAAAAGAGAAACCGTTTTCATTGGTTTATTTGTTTCTGTGCATGCATGACTTGTGGAACACTCTCTGTCCTTTTCTTCTGATTTATCTTTTCTCAATAAAAGCTATAGAAACAACCTGTGACACACACGCTCCCTCCGTTCGATCTCTCTAACCTTATTACTCTTACAAGTACACCTCCCATTTCTACATATATGCAGGGACATTGAAGGTATCATCAGATATGAACACGAGGCAGCAAGTAGGAGGAGAACAGATCAACAACAGCAACCATTCAACAGAACAAGACAATGAATGCACTGTTAGGGAACAAGACCGTTTCATGCCAATTGCAAATGTGATAAGGATCATGCGTAAGATTCTTCCACCACATGCAAAAATCTCTGACGATGCAAAGGAAACAATTCAAGAGTGTGTATCTGAGTACATCAGTTTCATAACTGGTGAAGCAAATGAACGATGTCAAAGAGAGCAAAGGAAGACCATAACTGCTGAAGATGTTCTTTGGGCCATGAGTAAGCTAGGGTTTGATGATTACATTGAACCTCTTACTATGTATCTTCATCGTTACCGTGAGCTTGAAGGGGACCGTACTTCAATGAGAGTTGAACCATTGGGAAAGAGAACAATGGATCAATATGGAGGTGGTTTAGGTGGTTTTGTACCACAGTTTCATCTTGGTCATCCAAATGGAGGGTATTATGGTAATCCACAAGCTTACATGATGAGGGATGGTAGTAACAACAATGCACCAAATGCTGCTGGAGGTTCTTCTTCTCATTCTCAAGGTGGACATGGAAATGCTGATGTCAATGGACATCATCATCATCATCATCATCACCATCATCAATATAAATGATATTCTATTCTATTAGTTTAACTATGAGTATGAGTAGTTGTTTTGTTTCATTTGATTTGATTATGAACATCAAAGGAAAAGCTAGTTAGAGAATTCATATCCTAACTATGTACTAGAACTCAAATTAATGACTTTATTTGCTTTTCTTTCAAGTTTACTGTTCATTTGGGACCTCTTTATTTTTTTGTGTTTTCCTAGGGTTGGCAATGACGGAGTCAGCTCAAAACATAGTTCAAATTTTTTGTTGCCAATTTTAATTTATGCTTTTATACAAAGGTTCATGTTGCATGTTGTGACATGATATAATAAGATTTTAAAACTTAGTTTTATAATTTAACTATTTAATCTTTATTAAATTTTATAACTTTAAATCAAAGATTAAATTATTAAATAACTAAATTAATTATATTTAAGGATTTAAGATTAACATGTCATCAAAAGAAAGATATTTGGAACTTATAACTTAAAAATAAGAAAAGGACTAAAGTTGTTAATAGAAAAGTTATAGAAAGTTATTCCTGATAAATATTTTTGGATAATTTCCCTGAAGTGAATTAGGCGAGATCACAAATATAATGGGAATTAGGTGTTATTTAATTATTTTTATTGTTGTATCACATTGTATTCTCCCTTTTTTTCTCCTTTAATGGGGAGTTCTTTTATACTCATGACGCCATCTCCTAAGATCATTAAGAAGTGCTTCTTCAAATTCCATGATTAAATGATGCTAATAACGCATGTCGTCATCATCATCATTATATGTCGTCTCTATCAATTTTTGTAACTCCCATGTAACCATGGAACTATCCAATATTTGGTACATTGATTGCACACACTGTTCAAAAACGTGTCTCTGAGAATCATATGATTGAGACTCTTATTTGTCTCATAAATAACAACTCAATAATCATTATTTTTTAATAAGTATCCGGAACACCCGTCTTTTCCTTCTCGACCCTAATGACTTGTAACTCGGTCTTGAGAATTCTGAGGTATACAAAACCAAAACTCAAAAAATTTAGATAGACAAAAAAATAACTTGTATACTAATATTAACTAAGAATATATTTAATTTATTAATTTATTAATTGAATAAGTTTAATAATTTGTAGTTATGGAGGATTACGGGAGATCTAAGTTTCTGAAGTGGAGGAGAGGGAATGAAGGACAAATTGTAGCAAATTATTAGTCTCGTCGAAGTAATAAATAAAATTTATCTTCATAGATATTATAAATTTTAATTAGGTAATTATCACTACGCCAAAATTGGTTTGTAGCAGCGCAACAAAGACATCGCTTTTTGGAGAAAATACTGTTAAAGGTATTTTAAAAATTTCGCCAAAACAAAGCGCTCTAAAAGCCAGCCTTAAGAGAGAGCTTATAAGACATCGTTTTTCTCAAAAGCGCTGCTTCAGGGAAACCTTAGAAAACGCTCTCTAAAGTCAATAAATATATTGAACTTTCAGAATCTCAAAAATGGCAAACGGGGGTTCGAACCCACGCCCTTGAGGTTAAAAATAAATATGGTAAACCTAAGACAACTTGTTTTTGTAAAAGCGTTCTTATAGGTTATATTTTGAAATCCATTGCATCAACCTGCTCTCTTAATGTGTCGGCGCAATGGACATTAATTTCATATAAATTAAATTTTAAATACCTTAGACAGCGTTTTCTTTAGAAAGCGCTCTCTAAGGTAATTTATTTAATTAAATTATTATATATTATCAGAAAACCTAAGAAAGCGCTTTCTAAGGAACGCGTTGTCTAAGGTATTTAAAATTTAATTTATATGAAATTAATGTCCATTGTGTCGACGCATTAAGTGAGCAGGTCGACGCAATGGATTTCAAATTTGTGACAGCTTGCTCTGTACGCATGGGGAATTGCTCCACTTTATGGGGATTTCAAATTTTGACTCTTCAAATGGTTTAATATAAATTATATTTTAAATCATTTATTATTCTTCTTCTTCCAATTCTCCCCAAAATTCCTCTAAAACCCTAAAACTCCTATTCTCTTTTCCAAAATTTCTATTCTTTTTTCCAATCTCTTCAACATCCTCATGGCTTCAACAAAAGTTGCTGGTAAAAGGTCAAGTCGGTCTACCTCAACATCTCATTCGTCTATACCGGTAAGTGCTCTATCACTCCTTGGAGATGAAATTGGGGATTCATATAATAAGGAGTTCAAGGATAGAAAAACCATTCCACAATATGTCTATTCTAGACTTACTGCTAGTCAATTGCACTTGGATTATATTGTGGAACTCATGGACTATCAAGACATAAACTCTTTCCTAGGATTAAGAACTGAGTATAATGAGGATTTGGTTTGTATGTTTCATGCTGGCATTATGGGAAAATTTAAGGGCTATGAATTTGAGTTTAGGATGGGAAATTTGGTTTATAAGGTTGATGCCAAAGTTTGGCAATCCATTTTGGGTGTCCCTCCTGCTAGATCAATAGACAAAGCCTTGATAACTGATGTCTCCTCTATTACTGGTTTTAATTATAAGAAACACTTAAATAAGATGTTGTGGTATCCTCATGATAACAATACGGTAAATAGTGATATGTTCCCAAAGGAATTCACAACTGGATGTTTGAAACCGGTTATTCGGGTTCTTCATTGGATTGTGTCGCATAATATTCATCCCAAGAAAGGCGGATATTCCAGAATTGACAAAGCCGAAGTAGCCTTGATGTATGCTCTCACAAAGAAAGTCAAGGTTAATTGGTCTTAATATATTACTAGTCGCATTTTTGCACTGAGAGAAAAAACAACAACGTGGCCTTGAGTTATTCGTCTCTCATTCAGTCCATCTTGAATAATGCAAATGTTGTTGTGAAAGGGTTGCATATGATGTCCATCAATCCAAATCATGAATTTCAAGGCAAATATATCAGTTTTATGGGACACTCATGGGATCCTGTTCAAAAGAACTTTGTTATAACTTTGAGACCTGATAGTCAAATGGAATATGCTATAGCAGCTGGTGAGCAAGAAAATGCTCCTAGTGGTGAAAACATTGAGTCTGATGAGGAAAATCATGATGATCAAACTCAACCTATGGAGGAAGATCATGGCAACTGGGTCAGAACAGATGTACAGGAACATGACTCAGTCTATGGTTGGAATAGAAATGAATAATAGGTTCTCTGTGATAATCAAGGTTGGGGAGAGTGGCAACACACTGGTTGGACTCAAAATCAGTCATCTCAAGCATATTCCCCACCAGATTACACTTCGCCTTCTACTGATGAGCCGACTATTCATGTTATGTTGCATAATATGCAACTTCAACAGCAAGAACACTATAAGGCTCGACATGCCTGGAACAACGAAATGGAAAAAACAAATCAAATGTCAGAATGAAGCTTTCAACACATTCAACCAAAACTTCAACCAGTTTTTCGAGATCTATGAAAATGATAGGGGTTCATCTTCTGGCACATCTGGTCATAAAGGGAAAAGGGGAAGATCTAATCATATAAGGGAATAGGGTTCATCTAGTTTTTAATGTGTTGGCTATGTTGCTTCTTTTTAAATGTAATGATACTTCAATTACTTTGGTTTATATTTATCTCTATTTTTCAATCAATCCCTTATCATTTTATTGTGTGTAAGAAAATATTGAAAAAACGAGTTTTCACCCTGAACAGGTCGACCTGTCACACTCTCAGGTCGACACATTTTGTTTACAAAAATTGATTGGCAGTTTCTGGCACTGCCAAGTCGATGCATTTTGTAAAATAAGTCGACCTGGCTTTCTGGGTAGTAAAAGGTCGACCTACCTTCTAAGGAGGTCGACATGTCCTCATAGGAAACCCTTAGAAAACGCTTTTGAAAGAAAGCGCCCTCTAAAGTGTATCATATGTTAACCTAAGAGAGCGCTTTCTTAGGAAAGCGCTCTCTAAGGTAATTTATTAAATAAATGTAATTAATCAAAATAAATTAATTTTAAATATTTAAAGAAGTTAATCAAATATTTTATTTAAATGCCTTATTTGATTAATGATCGTACCTGGAGATCAGGATCCGATATGGCTGGCGTCGAGCGTTGTTGAAGGACAGTTGATGAGGAGATGAGGGGGTGTACCTGCAAGGCACTCCGATGCTAAAGTAAGAGATTGAGCAAAGAGTGTGCAAGTACGAGAATAAGAGTGAGAGAATTGAATACTTGACCCTCTCGTGTGAGGGGGTTTATATATTGTCCTTGGTGGATGGCTATTGGTTCAAACCGTTGGGCGCGGACCGTGGAATCCGTATGAATAAGTAACAGTCAAAACTAGCCGTTAGGGGATTTCATTCTGGTCGATTCAGCCTTGGTCGACACAGACCATCCTCCCGAGCATGATGCTCGACGAAGAGCATGTTGGGCCGTTAATTTGTCTGGCCCAACTCTGAAAGTTGGGCCTGCCCGGAACAGGAGCCCCCCAAGTCGTTGCTTCTAGGGAGGAGAGATGACTTAGTGATGGTCTTCTGTCCAAGGTGCACGCATTATATCTGGAGATTTTCGTGTGTTGACCGGAGAATGATCGTTTGATGACACACGGCAGACGGGCAATTATTCGTTCGTTCGACGAAGGAAGGAGATGAAACAAAAAGTTGGTGCGTTTGGGAATTCGCGCCTATTCAATGTTCTGACGGCTAGCCTAGGGGCTAGAGTGTAGGTAATCATTGCCTAGGGATAGGGGTCACACGACTTTGCACGTGCTCCCTTCCCTATAAATAGGAACCCATAGTATTTTGTATGCTTTTTCGCTTCGTCTTCCCCTCTGCTATTGCTCGTGTCACAGACGATAACTCTCAGCCGTCGACCACCGTATCTACCTATCGACCACCGTATTTTCAAATTAAAATCTTCTTCAATGGCCTCTCAAGCTCAAGGTATGGCCTGTTTCGTGTTTCTCTTAGCCATAGGTTTGATAATTTACCCAAACATGCGGTTTGGGATAGATTTTCCGGTAGTTTAGACTAGAATAAGTAGATTATAGGCCTTCTGTTATCGTTGCTCGTCGATTGCAAACCATAATTTGTGGTTGACGACGGTGCCGGTCGACCTTGATCTGGGACCTGATAAGCAGCTAGGACTTGAATAAGCCATCGCTGTCGTCGGGCACTGGCCATCGCCTTGAGCGATGGTTAACCGAGGGCTTTGGCCTGGGATCTTATTCATGGGTCGGCACGCGCCCTTTCACTTGTCGAGCGGTGGAAGGGTGGATTTGATATTCTAATCGAATTCACTAACGCCTTTCCTCTGCTTTTCAGGTGAAACTACGCTCATCGACCCATACGAGATTTCCTCAGAGGAGGCGTCCTCGGAAGATTCTAGTTCTTCAGCATCGGTTCCTTCCGACTCTGGAAGCTCGTCAGATGACTCTGAAGCGACCATCGCGGAGGATGTGGCCCCTGATTCTGGAGAAGCAGCCGGTACTCCTCAGGGCGAGGACAAATTAATTGCGCCCGAGGAATGGGTAGTGGAGGACCTGGTTGACAAGGTGTCGTCCTTTTCACGACCTCGTGCGGAGCCCTTGCCCATCGTTGGTGATCCTGAGGATTGGGTCGTCACCTGCCCGAGGGATGATGACCGGATATTCTCAGACTATGGCGGTCGAAAGTTCTTAATGTATGAGTATGTGACCTCGACTTTAGGGATAACATTGCCCTTTAGCGATCTGGTTTGCGCCGTGCTCGGACATCTGGGTGTAGCACCGTCTCAGCTGCACCTCAACTCTTATGCGTTCATGAAAGCGTTCGAGGTGACGTGCGCTTATCTGGGCGTAGGGGCCACGCTCCTTCTGTTCTTCAGATTGTTCTCGCTGCAGCGCCAGGTAGGACGGGGAACCGATCGGAAGGGTTTCATCTCCTTCAAGTAGCGGACCAAAATATTCAAGGCTCCTTCAAGTTTGGGTCAAAGTAGGGGCCTCACACTGATCCACCGTAGGCACAAATTGCCAAGGCATACCCAAATTCGTGCAGGCCAAGAATGCAGCCATGATGCCTTGAGTTCAATGTTATTTTTGAGGTACTTAGAGGTCATATCCCACCTTAAAGCAAACATCAAATTTGGTCTATGAAGTGTGACCTTCAATTTTCTCACAAGAATTATTCCAATTGGTGCCTTGAGCTTGAAGTTTTGCATGAGGAAAGATCACTAGTTGCATCTGTTGTTTCTTGTTGGCTAAGGCATTGGTTTAAGAGATGAGGATGTTCAATTCAGCTCTGTTTGCATCTGTTGGCATAGTATGATCACAAGATATCATGTTAAGGGGCAGAGCATGCAATACATATGCACCATGTCATCCTATACATAACCATGCATGCTTATGGTGTAAAGTCTAAGTATGAGAAGCTTAAAACATTGAAGCAGAGGCTACATTGATTATATTTTCACCATACATCAAGCAAGCTCACCATGAGTATCAAAAAACTCCACACACAAGATCATAGATGAACCCGAGATTCACTCACTCTTCATTTTTGCAAATTGGCTCATGCACCCTAAGATTCTCATGGCACCTCAAATAACAGTGGTTCTAACTGTTAACCAAGGTGGTTAATAGTTAACCACTCCTATATAAGACCCTCTAACAAAATTATGGAGGGGATCTCATTATTCTCTCACTTTGCTCATCAAAATCACAAAAACTCTTTCTCTGCATTTTCTCTCATTGCCACGAATTCTCAAGTTCATTCATCATCTTCTTCATTTCTCCATCATCAACACACTTCTCTGATCAATCTCAAGCAATGGAAGCACTCAATTCATAAGCTTGGTCTCAAGATCAGTTCAAATTTCACTCTGTTTTCTTAAAGAATCAAGCATTATAGCCTTTGTTTGGCTCAATTGAAGCTTAAGAATTCAAATCTACACCTCTGGCCTTCTCGCAATCTCATCTTCTTCAAGTTTTAGGCTCCATAATTATGCACTGATTTTGCTTTGATTGCCATTGATATAGCTTTGTTTTCAAATTATTAAGTCTAATAAGCAAGAACGAACTATGCTGGATAGTAATTAGACCTTTTAAAGGTGATTGAAGATTTTAGGGCAAACTGGATTGGTTCGATACTCTTTGTTTGTGCATGATTTGCTTTGATTGATTGTGAATTTGAGGTCTCCATGAGCTTAGCTTCATCTTGATATGCATTTCTTTAAATTCTGGAAAAAAAATTGGTTAAGTCCACCGGAGATAGGTCGGAGAAGACGGCCGAAAGTCGTTCTCCGGCCAGTGACTTTTGCTTGAGCTTACAAACCCTAGGTTATCCAGTTCATAACACAATCGTTGATGTGTTTGGATCGTACGCTTAGGATCATGCCAGCAAATTAATGAAATTTGTGTGTATCACGTTCCTTGTAGTTGGACATGATCTATTGAATGCGTGTCATGCACCCTATTATCATGAGCAAGTCAATCTAATCCCTTAGATCATCATACTTTGACCTTGATGGAATTTATGAGATCAATCCATTGGTTAAGGATGAGTCAAAGTTGCTGACTGAAGTCCACCACAAATTCATGTTCAGCGCCCCTGGGTTGGGCCTTTCACTTTTTATTCGCACCCCCACGCAACCAGGCCCATCCACATTGCACTGTATTTCTTTTCTTTTCATACCCCTCTCATATTTTCTCCTCTTTTAATTCTTCTTTTATTTTCATTTCAATTTTGATTTTATAAAAATACCAAATCACCATAAAAAATCCTAAAATAATTCATGAGCCACTGTCACAATATTCCCAAATTTTCCACATTTTTATTTTTGTTTTCCATTTATTTTGAGCCAGAAATTAATTTTACATTTTATTTCCTTGTTGGTTTCTTCCATTTTGACCTTATGACCTTCTCCATTTTATTTCTCCTAAACTAAAATTGACATCGATCCCATCCTTTTTGCTATATTAAGAGGACAACGTTAGGTCATTGAAAATATTTTTCCCTTAATTTTTAGGTCATGTTTGTATTACTGTTGAGTCTCTTCTTTGTACTTATGCCTTCAAAACCCTAATTCAATTTGCACCTTTATTTGAGTGAGTAAAAATGTGAATTTTTGGGAGATATTTTAGAGGTGTGTTTCCCCATGGTTTGTGACTTTGAATGTCAATTTTCACATTTTTTCCATGTCCTTTGATATTTTTTAAGTACCTTGTGTTACAAGTCACATTTTGGACCTTACTTCTCCATACTTCTCACTTCATTTTGATAAGGCATTTATGTCATCCATTTGAGATCATCAATGTGAGTACCTTATCTCCCATTAAGTGTATTTAAGTCACTTGTGTCCATTTTAGGTCCATGCCTTTTGTATTTTAGGGTTAATTGATCATTAAGTCACCATGTGTTCATGTATTCCATCTTTGCCCTAATGCACCTTCTTCTTCCATCTTCATACCTATAAATAAACTTTGTGAATATGATTGTCATGTTACATCAGTCTCATAGATCTTATAAGTTTCCCACATCCATTTGTTCATATTCATTTCAAGTCATAAGCCTTTATGTTCCATTTGGTTCATTTTGGTACATTAAGACTTCAAAAATCAAAGTTCCTTGTCCCTTGACCCTAAGACAATTCATAATAGGTCATTTGTGGTTAATTTTTTATTCAAATATTCATCTTAACTTTTAATTAAGCCCATGGGTTTTGTATGAGAAGTTCAAGTCTCATGGTTCATGTTTGACTTTTCTTCTAAGTCCTTTTCATCCTTTTGAAATCATATGTGTACTCCTTCTTATGCTTTCTTCTTTCAACTTCTTGTTTGAATCTCTCTAACTTGAATATCTTTCTTCCCACTTCGGTTAACATCTTAAGGAACTTCCATTTAGTGTTAGGTTTTGGTTTTAACATTCACTTTTGATGTAATTCAAGTTTACCATACTTAATCATGTGAATACTTCATCTAACTTAACCTTGATTTCTTTAGGGTTTAGTAATTCATTAGGGCATAGATTATGATTGTGTGACTTCTTAACCTTAGAACACTTCAATAGGTTTTAATCACTGACTTTAGAAGCTTTTTATCATGTAAGAACCTTTAGCTTTAGTTCTTAACCCTAGGAAGTTCTTGATGCCTTTTCTTAGCTAGTTTGAGCTAGTTTAAGCTTTTGACATGCTTCATGTGTTTAATATGCTTTGTAAAGCTAACCTTTGTTTTGTAGGGAGGTTGAGGTAAGCCATGCTTATGCGACTTCTTCATCATCTTCTTTATGCTTTCTAAATGTGTTTGCCCTAGCACTTTGTGCTTCACTTGTATAGGCTATCCCTTTTTAGAAAACAACTTAATTTCCTTAGGAAGTAAGTTGATTTCTAATTCTCTTCTTTTCCTTTTCTCATTAGGATTAGAAAACCACACAAACCATTAGGATCTCCTTACATATACAATAAATAACTTAGGTTTGTGTTTAGTCCCCTTAGTTTATCCTTTTGTAACATGAGTCATCCTTTCTCATTTCTTAAAGAAAAAATAATAAAACACCTAATAAAGGTCTAGCTTTCTCGTGTGCCATGAGACTTTGTTGTGGGTTACTTATACAAGTCCCATTTCAGGGAGAGGTGTAAGGCATCTACCAAGATGAATAAGTCTTAGTATGAGACTGTTTCACAAACAATAAAAGGAAAACACTTCTCTAAAAGACAGTTCACAAATAACACATGTCTTTTCCTGCGGGAATTATTTTCTCACCTTATTCACTCACAACGCAAACTTGCGACGACTTGTCTCATTTGCAAGACGGTAAACGCACTCGTTCAATGTGAGTCTGTAACACCTGAGCATAGACATAAGCAGTTCTAGTTAAAAAACACAAACAAGTTCCTGCCTTAGTTAGGCGAACTACGTCGACTCTGATCCTCATTTTCCCGACGAGGTACGTAGGTAGCGGGGTAGGGCCCGTTCGAACACATTCTTTATTTTCCCTATATTTCCCTCTTTCTTTCCATTTTCTTTTCTAGTTCCCTTTCTCATTCCAGTTCCAGTCAGCGGTTTTTGTTTAGCAACATCTTATTTTTCTCACCCTTTGAAACAGACTAACAAGCATGGATCCCGTCGGGTACGACGGACAATTTGATGTGTTAATACCTTCCTAGGTCATAACCGACCCCCGAACCCAGATCTTTGGTTCGCAGGACCTTGTCCTTTCTTTTCTCTCAGGTTTGTGAAGCATTACCTTTCCCATTCATTCGGGATAAAAATGTATGGCTGGCTACTCTACCTTTTCCGCACCACTTTCGCGTTTGTACTAGGATGAAAATCCCGGGAGCGACAAGTGCGATCATGAAATACGGATCGTACGTGACCATGAAACAGGGGTCGAGGGTATGATCTTGAAATATGGATCATATTGGACCATTAAATAGGGGTCGAGAGTTCCGATGGTAACTGGGTCTTGAAACAGAGATCGATCTATGTTACCGCATGCATAGAGTTGGTAGAGTCTCGTTGCATAAGTTATTGTTGGTGTGCATAATATTATTATGTGTGTTGGTGTAATTGTTGTTTGATAAGAGTTGGTGGTTTGCTTGATGATACTTGCTTTTGTTATTATTTTTCCTTTTTGTTGGTGTAAGTATCTCACCCCTTCTAATTGAATGTTACCCCTATGTTGGTAACGTGCATGTGATCAGGACTAGTAGAGTTGGTGGTAGGTGAAGTAGGTGTACTTCATACTTAGAAGAGTCGACTCTGATACGTGCTTTGGGGTGTTGAGACGAAGATTGTTTTCTTTGTTTATTTATTTATTTTAGAAAGACATGTTTCTTTTAAATAGTATTTTGTGTTTCATTTAGAGATTTCTGCTGCAAGTAAAAACATTTTGTAAAAAACGTATCAAATTGAGTCGTATGTTTGTAGTGAATGTGAGACTCGAAAAGAATGGTGTGTTTTATTTACTCTGATTTTTAATTGGAAAATTCGTGGGAGAATTTTGGGTGTTACAACTTTGGTCTTGTTCTGATTTATCTCTATGCCTTTCTTGTGCACCAAAATCCTAAGAAATCCCATGCACCAACACATAAATAACATTTTAATGGATTCGTTTTCAATCCATATTTCCTCATCCTTTGAAAGGACTGTCAGAGATGGTTTAAGTGAACATTTTGTAGGAAGATTTTATAATAATATCATCGATATAGACTTGCATAAAAGTCTCGATGAAATAATGAAACAATGAATTCATGGATCTTTAGTAAGTTCCTTAGCATTTTTCAGACCAAAGGGCATAACTATCCATTCATAAGTACCTAACGCACTTGGGCATCGAGACATCATCTTAGATACGTCTTCTTCAGCTATAAATATTTGGTTAAACCTAGAGTACCCATCTAACATACTTAAGTACTCATGACGTACGACTGAATCAACCAACATTTATGCCATATGCACGGGGTACTTATCTCTTGGCACAACGTTATTTTAATCCCTAAAGTCTATGCAAACTCTGAGCGTACCGTTTTTCTTTATAACCAAAACAGTCTTATCCAACCATTCGATGTACCTGGTTATTCTTATGAATTTGCCCCTGAGTAACCTTTCGATCTCTTCCTTAATTTTTGACATTATTTCATGAGGACATTGTCCTTGTGGAGAAGATAGTAACTGGTATGGAGACCCAAAAGATTGTTGGCTCTAAAAAGTTGAGGTGCCTGAACAATGTTGATAGTGAGGCACCGGTGGGGATTCCCAAACTGCATTAATTTCTTCCTACTCTTCCTCTTGGGAATCACAGACAGACCTCCTTTCAATAGTTTAGTTATCTGACTCATCTTGGATTCTTCCACATTTGAATGTGTCCTCAATTCTAACGGCACAACGCCTACCATCCTTTCATAGTAAGAATATGACAATGTTATTAGAAACATTTTAGACTGTTCTTTCTTTAAAAGTGGTGGATGAACTAGGGCTGCCAATTCCTTCCACCGTTGTGCATACTCCCTGGAAGATTCGTTGTATTTAGGAATCATGTCCATCATTTGATCACCGTTTGGAGCTATGACCACATTGTAATTGTATTGCTTCACAAAAGCGTCAGTTAAGTCTCCCCAAGTTTGTATACAGTCCCTTTCTAGCTTCATATACCACATCCAGAGCGATCAAGAACTTAGTTCGCATGCTAACTGTCATACCCTAAATTTTGACCAGAAATTTTTCGTTTTTTGTTCATTTTCTGACGCATTTTGGCGATATATGGAAAATCAAGCATTTTTGCATTTTTTAGATTAAACGTATCATTAATCATTAATCATTGCATTTTTCAACGTTTTTTGTCGTGATATCGATAGTCAGTCATTTTCGCATTTTTTTAGTCCATTAATCATAAGTCATGCATTTTATCCATTCATTTTTTTTATCTCTATCTTATATTTTATTTCGGTTTAAAATAGATGTTTGGCTCATTTTATTATTTTATTTATTTATATTCTAATTTCTTAGTTAAATAAGTTATCTTAGATTATTTAAAATTATTATTGTTATTATTATTATTTTCTAATTTCAATTTAGTTTTACTTTTTATTTATGTTTTAATTAGTTAACTTTAATTAGAAAATTATATTTAGTTATTAATTTAATTTAATCAGTTTATATTTTATTTTTAAGAAAGTTTAATTTTATTTAGCTTATATTTAGTTCAGTTTTTATTAATTTATATTTTATTTAAATTTACAATTTAATTTGATATTTTTAACAAAGTCTATTTTAATTGGTATATTTGAATTGTGTTATTTTAGTTAGTTTACTACTGTTAATTTAAGTAGATTTATTTTTTGTATTAGTATAACAACTCTCTTCATTCCAATGCACAGTTGCTGCTACACACTACCAGCCTGTATCCCACAACAAAGCAGCTTTGACCCTGCTAGCACACAGCTCCAGAATTGCACCAAAATGTGCATATTCAAACCTGAATAAAAAAAAGGGGAAAGCAACATCAAACAATAAAAATTTCCAGCCTGCATTGAGAGAGACTTAACTTTATAACAAGACAAAATCACCTTGAAAAAAAAAAGAGGAGACTTCATTTGGTTTTAAAAGAAGGGGATACACCAAACCTAAAGACAACAAAAACTTTCACCAACTTACCAGGTGAAAACACAAACGATAGAGATCCACCACAAAAAGGGGAGTCGGAAAATAACAGGGAGGAAGAACATCGTCAAAAACGAAAATCTTTCATCATTCTTTCGAAAAACCATTTTTCTACCTTCATCTGCATCCAACACAACAAACCCCTCTTCTTCACAAACCCAGCAACAACAATAACAAACAGAACAATCACAAAAAAGTCAAAAATCCGGAACCTGCTTTGCTCCCTCATTCACGCCTCACAGGTTTCAAACCAATCTTCACAAAAAAACAAAAAAAAAGCTTTCATCCTTACAAACAACCAACCGCAAGAACTCAAACAAAACCTGCGAATCGCAACACCACATCACCGCCACACTAGATCGTAACCAAACAAGAACAAAATCTAAGACATAGAGAACCGTTGCCCATCGCCACAACAATGAAGCCTTCACGAGCCAAAACGCCAAGGCTCTGAACACAAACGGATTAAGCAAACCAGATCAAACGCGACCGTAAAACCGCAACATCAAACCACAAACGAAACCCTCCCACAATCCACCGTCACAAACCGAGAACACCGCCGTGATTTCAAACCCGTCAAACCACCTTGCCACTGCTGCCGTGAGAGAGGGAGGCCGAGAAGAACATTGAACAAGAGCGAGCGAGACGAAGGTGATTCGTTGACGACGTCGTCGCCATGGAGGTTTGATGGGAGGTCGCGATTTTGTTCAAGAACGGTGGAATTTTGCCGTTGGCCTCCGTATCCTTCTTTTACTTTTAACAGCAAATCCGTTACCTTTTGTTTCACGTTTTTATCTTTTTATTTTATTTTTGCTGTAATTATTATTTATTTTGTCTATTTGTGTTTTTTCTTGTTTTGCAGCTGGGCTTAGCCCATTTCATTTCTTGCTGATTGTCATTTTCTATTCATGCAACTTACCCTCCTTTATTTCATTTATATTTTATTTTATTTGTTGTTTGCTATTTGTTTTTTCAGCATTTTCTCGTTTTTGTATGGAACTTTAGCCAAAGAAATTTCCACTGTTTGTCTTTAGTTGGTTTGTGTGCTAAGTTTCCAAGTTGATATCTTATTGAAGATTGAAGTTCACATTTATGTATGATGATAAACATTGTCTTCATTTATATATTTCTTTGCTAGTCTAGTTAAAATAGTTAAATATATTTATGAAATAAGTGGCCACACCTGTTGACATGCTTGCGTAGTTCTAAATTAGAAAATATATTTGTCAGCTTTGTTAAATTTGGCTTTAGTCCAATCGAAAAATAATATAGTAGCTTAGTTTAGAATTTGGTTCACTAGCTTTGGTTCTATATGTACACATTAGTTTAGCTAAATATTTATACTAATTACTTTAGTTTATGTTACTTTAGTTTAAGTTTTAATAATACACATTAGTTAGAAAATAAATTTTGTGTTTTTTTAGGATAATTTTCAATTAAAATTTTAGGAAATATTAGCCTTGTTCATATTTATTTTAGACTCAATTTTAGAATTAATATACTTGTTTGATAATCCTTGATTTCTCAGATACTTGACACCTGATGTTTGTGTTTGAGTTTTGCCATGATTTAGACTTGATACTCAACGTTTGCCACTCGATGATACTTTAACGTATCTTGAGCTTCCGACGACTTTCTTGAATTCTTCTGCACGTAGTGAAGAGGCAACGGACCTTCTTCGTTAAGTACCTCTAAAAATTCAATGTTATCTCTTTTGCGCCTCACTGTAGGCTTGATGCCACATTTGTGTTTATCCGATTATTTGTACATCACCATCGTGTCTAAATCATAAAACACCTAAAAAATTTTGAACTAATTAAATAACGAGTAACTGAACTCCGGAGTCTAGCACTCCGCACGTTCTTGAGTGAACCACTCCTGAGCTAGCCCCACGCGCTGTGGTTCATTCGCCCTTTTGTATTTAAAACACTCTACTTAATTAATTCATTAAAATAATTCATCGCGCCTACATTTGCACACACGTAAGTCGGTCATTTGTGATCGCCGTCTGCATGACATTACGCGTCTTAATCCACAAATCAAGTAACGAGTAACTGAACTCCGGAGTCTAGCACTCCGCACGTTCTTAAATTAAATCATTCCTGGGCTAGCCCCACGCGTTGTGGTTTATTCACTCTCTCGTTCCTAAAACACGGAAAACATTTAAATAAATTATACGAAGAATTGAAAGGATTAGATAATTCATTCACTTTTTCGTATTCAAAACAATTATACAATCTTAAAAGGACTAGACATGGTTCATCCCCATTGGGAAAATATCTCTTTTATCTCCACAAATACAAACAAAATCTTACAAACAACTTTTCTCAAAGGAAGAATGTGGCATAGCTTGCCGATACTCATATCCAAGTTTAAAGCTTCTTCCGATTTTTTTATTTATTCTCAAAGGAAGAATATGGCATTGCTTGTCGATCATTATATCCAAGTTTAAAGCTTCTTCCGATTTTTTTTAAAGAAAGAATGTGGCATTGCTTGTCGATCTTTGTATCCAAGTTTAAAGCTTCTTTCGATTTCTCTTTCTCAAACGTTTGTGGTGGAATAGGCGGGATACCTCCCTTAAAGACGACGACTTGCCTCTTTCTTTTCAAATACAACTTAAAACTTACCAACCAATACAAACTATTTTCCACAATTAATCGGCGAGTAACTGAACTCCGGAGTCTAGCACTCCGCACGTTCTTGAATGCAACCGCTCCTGGGCTAGCCCCACGCAATGTGGTTCATTCGCCCTCTCGTTTTAAAACACCCTTAATAAAGATCAAACATCTTTTCTCAAAACGAACATTGTTTAAATCTTTCTATCTCGCAAACAAGCTAGCGCTTCAGCCTCCTATCGCGAGCAGATAAGCCAACGCTTAGCAGTAGAATGCATTTTCAAACAATCGTTCAATTAAAAAACACAAACCGTAGTAGCACGAACTACGAAGCTCTGACTTTCCCATTGCACAAGGGAATACGTAGGCACGGGGATTTTAATCCTTCGCGAGCATAATAATAAAAAACTTAATCTTTTCTCCGACATAAATCACAATAATAAAAAACTTAACCTTTCCTTATAGCAAATAATAAACAAACATCGATACTTAATCATTAGAAGAAGACAATAATACAAGTTAACATTTTTAAGCGCAACTAGCCTAAGTGGTTCCTGTTGAGTACAACGGACGTGAGGGGTGCCTAATACCTTCCCCTTGCGTAACTGACTCCCGAACTTAGATTAGTGGTTTCGTTGACCATTCTTATCCATTATTTAGGTTGTGTCTATATCTCCCTTTTCTCTCGTAGAATAAATAGAATTAGGTGGCGACTCTGTTGTTTGTTTTAGGATCGTATTTTTCGAGGTACGACAGCTGGCGACTCTGCTGGGGAAATAAAATTGCTTATGCATAAGAGAGTCGAGCCTAGCTTAGGATAGTTTGCGTTTGTTTGATGACTTGTTTGATTGTCTTCTTTATTTACTGTTGATATTTATCTATTGCTTCCTTCTTTATTATTTGCTCATTATATCTGCCTGTTGGATCTCGGGGTATCACGGGTATGAATTTGTACTTGAGTTTTGAAAAAGAAGAGGGAACACCTAAGTTAGAATTGGATGTTATTAGTGTTAGTCTCCAAGGACTCGCTCCTTGCACGCCTAGCATGAAAGCTCCCCCAGATAGTTAGACTTTTCGTAGATCTTGTCACAACACAGCTAGCCTGTCGCGTGACCTGATTCACGAAAGGGCTGTGATTCTGGGACCCCCTAGAACCTGTTTCAATTTTGGTAGTTGTGTAATGTTAGGCTCGAGGGCTCGCCCCTTGATTAGCCTAGCATGAGAACTCCACTCAAGGTAGACCTTATCGTCATTATCGTCACAATGCAGCCAGCCAGCGACGGGGCGTTAGTACGATAAACGTTCGTGACCTTGAGTATCCTTATACCATCACCATAGAAGCTACCCTGTGAGTGGGCTTTATGGGCAAAGAATATAGGACTCTCCACTTAAGGCTTACCAGTTAGGAGATTCCAAGCTGCTCTTGTACCTTGGATCCAACACCTTGCCTTTATATCCAATTCTGGAGCTGATTGTATTTGTGATTCTGATCTTTGTATTCACTCGCATACCATTTGCATTTGCATTTTCATTGCATATCATCTCCCAACAATCCAACTCACCCATGTCTTATTCTCCGCCAGTCATTCAACTGTACTCAACCAGTCACCAGAGAAAGATGGACCAACTTGAGCAGGAAAACAGAGAGCTTAGAAATGAAGTCACGACTTTGAGAAATCATATGGGAATATTCTCAACTACAATGAAGACTCTAGTAGACAACCTTGTGCAGGAGAACATTGAACTCCGAGAAGAGATTCACAGCTTGAAGATTGATAGAGGGCGACTGATTTCTTTGGTCAAAGATCTGGTCATTTCTCAGCGTCGGTCAAATTCTACTTCTACTCGCCAGCGGCGTCAGAATCAGCGGAGGTCTCCAAATAGTCCTGAAGGAGCGGCCCATCAGTTTGACCCAATCCAAATGACTTACAGTCAATTGTGGTCTCATTTTGCCCGGAGCTCAATAATGACACCCAGAAAGACCAGAGCCACGAGGTCTCGGCCCTGTGGGATCAATCCGAATACCAGATGTGAGTTTCATAATGGAGCACTGGGGCATCCGATTGAAGAGTGCAAAGTCTTCCATGAAAAGGTTCAAGAGATGATCGACTACGGGGTGTTGGCCTTCAATGGAGGAATCCCATCTGTGGACGGAGTGCCTTTGTGCTGATAAAAACTCAAGAGAGTCCTGTCCAAGTCAATCTGTTGCTGAAGCGTAGGACAAGTTCCTGAATGCACATGATCGTTCGACACTTTGAAGTTTATCTTCTCAGATGATTAGCTTGTTCACTACTTTTCATATGTATTTTTCTTTGTTTGTTAATGCCTTTGTTTTTGGCATGTAAGAACTTATTAGTTTTAATGATTAATGCAATGAATATGTTTGTCTTGAAGTAATACATTTGTATTCAGTCATAATGCTTTTTCAACTTTAAAAGCCAATATTATCCCATCTCTTGCCTAGGCAGAGAATTGGAGGGAGGATGACGAAATTAAAACACAAATTCTCTAGTGGATTGCTTTTGATTAAAACCCTACTGACGATGTATATGCATAGTTTCAAACTCCCAAACACTGGAGAAATAAGGAGTTAATCCCTAGTCAACCATTTTGAGCCTAGAAGTAGGAGCTTCTTTCAGATATTTCAAAACCCTTACGCTTAACCTGGGGCAGGGTAGTGTTTAGTTAATCTGGTTACACATTCAAATCATAAGATGAAACATCCCATCGGTGAATCCACTATAATCAATGACTTGACAGTCACAACTTTCAGCCTTCCAATGATTTAAAAAAAAAATCCTGCTAAGTCAAACACCCAAAAGGAGACTTAGGTACCAAATAGAATAATTCAATCGAAAGAAGTCCCCAAATACATAAGATTTAGTGACCACCATACCAAAATCAAGGGGTCACTGATATCCATAGAGGACAAATAAGATGACTGTCATTTCAAGCAAACCTTGGATCTTCATCTTTAGTACACTAACAAGACGATTGAATGTGTCAATTTAGCTGGACCTAGGATTGGAGAATATCACGGAGAGTGGGTGGGCACCAAATGAACTTTGAACCTTTATCCTTTGTTTCTAAAACCGTGAACCAAACCACATTACAACCCTCAAAAGTCCTAATTGAAGTAGGGTTTATTTCGAAAGCACACTCGATGAGATAGTGTTTCCCGACTCCTTTGAGCTATGCTCAAAATTTGTGTTGGCTTTATAAAGAAAATGAATATCACATCCTAGCTAATGATTCGGTCACAGGCTGTTGTGAAAATCTTTTCAAAAACAATAAAAAAAACTTTGAGACAAACATGTGTGTTGCATTAGCAGTCTCAACATTAACATTTTGCTTGCTATCATTTACTTGATATCATAGAAGCCTATGTATGAGTACCAGTGATGAGCTTAATCTCTTGAGATTTGAAACTATGATGAGTAGTCGAACAACCATTTCAGAGAATGATCATCCCCAGAAACATGTTGCTTGAAGACTCTGTTGGACAGAGGCATGTTGCTTGAAGACTTTGCCATACAAGGGCATGTTGCTTGAAGACTTTGCTAAACAGGGGCAAGTCACTTACCAATTGGTGCTTACACAGTCTGACCATCCCTAAACGACAAGTATTGAAGACTCGTTTGTGCCAAACACAGTTAATCTGAGGCAGTGACGTCGAGATTCGACAAAATCTCTCTAAGAGTTTGAAGACACTGAGGCATCTTGAATGCCAATTCTTCTATAAAATCCTCTTGAGATGATATCTTCTCACAAACCATTTCGTGGATGCATGACCACGTGTTCCCCTAAGCAAGACGCTTTTGTGATCTACATTGCAAGTATCTCCAGATAACGGGGTCCTCACACCAAGTTGCTTTGATATGTCAGGGGCATGACTCAGTACTTTCTGGTGGATGTTTTGTACCACTTAGTACTTCAAGTGAGATACTAAGTCTGGTATCCCCAATTGAGCCTTGATTCAAGCTTCTCCAGCTGAATGTCATTTTCTCCCCCCAACGGAGTACAAATTTTACTTCATCCTAAGCAAACATAGTTTGTATGTTTGTTTCTTTTCTGATGGACATTGAAGTTAGAAGATTTGCTTGGGTTTATTTCCCGATTGAAGTACCTTTCCCTCCTCGAAGAGATTTGAGCCTTGTAGCAAGACTCGTTCCATGGATGGCTCTTTACCCTATCTTCAGTGATTACGTACACTTTGACGAGATTGGTCGAATATCCGTTTGTTGTGATGTTTATTTAATCACCAGTATATCTCTTGTGTCTGTTTTGTCTGTTTGTCAGCATAAACATAACACATATACATACATGTACATCATAATTGAATTCATATTCATATGCATATTCATGTCGCATTCATTAATGCATACTTCATTCACCTTGGTCGTGTTTATCCCCAAGTGATATGTCTCTCTCCAAATAGAGTTGTCAGCCTTAGGCAAAAAATGTACATTCTTTCTAATTCCCCACTGAGATTCTACCCTCATGGAAGATTTTGCTTTAGTTCTCCTTTCCACACTTGGATAGGATAAATCCCGGTTGAGTTCATTCCTCATGGGTTAGTGTCTTGCTTGACAGTTTCTTTCCAGCTCGTTCCTGGATTGAATTTTGGTCGTTGGCAATTTTTGATGATTGAACTACCAATTGGAAAGTGCATTTATTTTGCACCTTTGGATGCTTAGTTTCCCAGAAGGAATTTGTTGGAGGCTTCCATTGAAGACAAATTTTTCTCTCCAGCAGTGTTACTATAACATTCCCTTGGATTACTTATACCCGACAACAAGTGGCAGTTTCTGTATTCGAGAAGCTTGTTTTGTCCTAGAACTTCTAAGTGGAATCAACAGGTGGCAGTCTCTTTATTTGAGAAGCTTGTTTTTGCCTTCGAACTTTTGAGTAAATCAACAGATGGCAGTCTCTTTCCGAGCAGTCGATCCATCCCCAGCGATTCCAGATGGAAAGTGAATTCATTTTGCGCCTTTGAGTATTTTGTCTCCTAGAAGGAATTTGTTGAAATTTCCCCCAGTAAAGACAAATTTTGCTCTCCAGCAATGTTATTGCAACATTCTCTTGGAATACTTACACCTGACAACAAGTGGCAGTCTCTTTATTGGAGAAGCTTGTTCTTATCCCTGGACCTCTAAGCGAAATCAACAAGTGGCTGTCTCCTTATTTGAGAAGTTTGTTTCTTATCCGTGGATTTCCCAGTAAATCAACAGATGGCATTCTCTTTTCGAGCAGTTTGTTCATCCTCAGCAAGGTTTATATTCTATCAAATGGCATCTCCCCTGTTCGGCGGAGAAGTTTGATATGAATCTCTTATACTTTTCTAACAAATGGCATCTCATCCAGACAAGGTGAGAAGTTTGTTGTGATTTTCAAGTTCGGCAAATGGCATCTCATCCAGACAAGGTGAGAAGTTTGTCGTGATTCTCTTTATTTTTCGGCAAATGGCATCTCATCCAGACAAGGTGAGAAGTTTGTCGTGATTCTCTTTATTTTTCGGCGAATGGCATCTCATCCAGACAAGGTGGGAAGTTTGTCGGAATTTTATTTTCCAATAAATGGCCATCTCTTCCAGACAAGTTGAGAAGTTTGTTGTGAATTTTCCAATTTCCGTCAAATGGCTATCTCTTCCAGACAAGTTGAGAAGTTTGAGCGTGAAGTTGTTTCCTCCACCATATGGCTGTCTCTTTCAGAAGAAGGGATGTATGGTGAGAATTCTATTCAATGGCATCCTTAGTTGAATCTCGGCAGAAGATTTAGCAACAGGTGATTCCTTTTATTTCTGGCAAGTCTCGGCAGAAGATTTCCAGTCTACCTCGGCAGAAGGTATCTACTTTTTATGATCTCGACAATGGCATCCTCAGTTAAATCTCGGCAGAAGATTTAACAGTAGATGTATCCTCAGTTAATCCTTGGCAGTAGGAATTTCATTTTGATACCTCGGCAGAAGGTATTTCATTCTTAGATTCTCTGGTAATCTCGGCAGTAGATCTCCAGTAGACTTCGGAAGAATTTATTTCCGTTCCAGAATCTCGGCAGTAGATTTCTGGTTCGTTTTGATACACCAACAGAAAGTATTTCCAAATGAGGTTTCAAATCTCGGCAATAGATTTCCTCAAAGTGGAAATTTGTTCAAAGATTTCGAGTCATCTTAGGACTTGTAGACAGTTGTCGTCTGGCTTCACTCAAGAGAAAATTCCTCGTGTGGATTGTACTCAGGTCATGTGCGTCTGATCCCCAGTAGTGTCAATTTGCTTTCCCAGCAGTGTTATAGCCTTTGTCTCGCATTTCACATTTCACATCATTTCATTTCATCTGCATTTTCAGTCAAAATTTTAGGTATTTTGATATTTAATCCTCTTTCACCTTGAATGTTCAAAAATCTTTGTCATTCATACATTCAGGTTCATGATGATTAAATAGGGGCAGCTGTCATACCCTAAATTTTGACCAGAAATTTTTCGTTTTTTGTTCATTTTCTGACGCATTTTGGCGATATATGGAAAATCAAGCATTTTTGCATTTTTTAGATTAAACGTATCATTAATCATTAATCATTGCATTTTTCAACGTTTTTTGTCGTGACATCGATAGTCAGTCATTTTCGCATTTTTTTAGTCCATTAATCATAAGTCATGCATTTTTTCCATTCATTTTTTTTATCTCTATCTTATATTTTATTTCGGTTTAAAATAGATGTTTGGCTCATTTTATCATTTTATTTATTTATATTCTAATTTCTTAGTTAAATAAGTTATCTTAGATTATTTAAAATTATTATTGTTATTATTATTTTCTAATTTCAATTTAGTTTTACTTTTTATTTATGTTTTAATTAGTTAACTTTAATTAGAAAATTATATTTAGTTATTAATTTAATTTAATCAGTTTATATTTTATTTTTAAGAAAGTTTAATTTTATTTAGCTTATATTTAGTTCAGTTTTTATTAATTTATATTTTATTTAAATTTACAATTTAATTTGATATTTTTAACAAAGTCTATTTTAATTGGTGTATTTTAATTGTGTTATTTTAGTTAGTTTACTACTGTTAATTTAAGTAGATTTATTTTTTGTATTAGTATAACAACTCTCTTCATTCCAATGCACAGTTGCTGCTACACACTACCAGCCTGTATCCCACAACAAAGCAGCTTTGACCCTGCTAGCACACAACTCCAGAATTGCACCAAAATGTGCATATTCAAACCTGAATAAAAAAAAGGGGAAAGCAACATCAAACAATAAAAATTTCCAGCCTGCATTGAGAGAGAGATTGAACTTTATAACAAGACAAAATCACCTTGAAAAAAAAAAGAGGAGACTTCATTTGGTTTTAAAAGAAGGGGATACACCAAACCTAAAGACGACAAAATCTTTCACCAACTTACCGGGTGAAAACACAAACAATAGAGATCCACCACAAAAAGGGGAGTCGGAAAATAACAGGGAGGAAGAACATCGTCAAAAACGAAAATCTTCCCTCATTCTTTCAAAAAACCATTTTCCTACCTTCATCTGCATCCAACACAACAAACCCCTCTTCTTCACAAACCCAGCAACAACAATAACAAACAGAACAATCACAAAAAAGTCAAAAATCCAGAACCTGCTTTGCTCCCTCATTCACGCCTCACAGGTTTCAAACCAATCTTCACAACAAAAAAAAAAGCTTTCATCCTTCCAAACAACCAACCGCAAGAACTCAAACAAAACCTGCGAATCGCAACACCACATCACCGCCACACCAGATCATAACCAAACAAGAACAAAATCTAAGACACAGAGAACCGTTGCCCATCGCCACAACAATGAAGCCTTCACGAGCCGAAACGCCAAGGCTCTGAACACAAACAGATTAAGCAAACCAGATCAAACGCGACCGTAAAACCGCAACATCAAACCATAAACGAAACCCTCCCACAATCCACCGTCACAAACCGAGAACACCGCCGTGATTTCAAACCCGTCAAACTACCTTGCCACCGCTGCCGTGAGAGAGGGAGGCCGAGAAGAACATTGAACGAGAGCGAGCGAGACGAAGGTGATTCGTTGACGACGTGGTCGCCATGGAGGTTTGATGGGAGGTCGCGATTTTGTTCAAGAATGGTGGAATTTTGTCGTTGGCCTCCGTCTCCTTCTTTTACTTTTAACAGCAAATCCGTTACCTTTTGTTTCACGTTTTTATCTATTTATTTTATTTTTGCTTTAATTTTTATTTATTTTGTCTATTTGTGTTTTTTCTTGTTTTGCAGTTGGGCTTAGCCCATTTCATTTCTTGCTGATTGTCATTTTCTATTCATGCAACTTACCCTCCTTTATTTCATTTATAGTTTATTTTATTTGTTGTTTGTTATTTGTTTTTTCAGCATTTTCTTTTTTTTGTATGGAACTTTAGCCAAAGAAATTTCCACTGTTTGTCTTTAGTTGGTTTGTGTGTTAAGTTTCCAAGTTGATATCTTATTGAAGATTGAAGTTCACATTTATGTATGATGATAAACATTGTCTTCATTTATATATTTCTTTGCTAGTCTAGTTAAAATAGTTAAATATATTTATGAAATAAGTGGCCACACCTGTTGACATGCTTGCGTAGTTCTAAATTAGAAAATATATTTGTCAGCTTTGTTAAATTTGGCTTTAGTCCAATCGAAAAATAATATAGTAGCTTAGTTTAGAATTTGGTTCACTAGCTTTGGTTCTATATGTACACATTAGTTTAGCTAAAGATTTATACTAATTACTTTAGTTTAAGTTACTTTAGTTTAAGTTTTAATAATACACATTAGTTAGAAAATAAATTTTGTGTTTTTTTAGGATAATTTTCATTTAAAATTTTAGGAAATATTAGCCTTGTTCATATTTATTTTAGACTCAATTTTAGAATTAATATACTTGTTTGATAATCCTTGATTTCTCAGATACTTGACACCTGATGTTTGTGTTTGAGTTTTGCCATGATTTAGACTTGATACTCAACGTTTGCCACTCGATGATAATTTAACGTATCTTGAGCTTCCGACGACTTTCTTGAATTCTTCTGCACGTAGTGAAGAGGCAACGGACCTTCTCCGTTAGGTACCTCTAAAAATTCAATGTTATCTCTTTTGCGCCTCACTGTAGACTTGATGCCACATTTGTGTTTATCCGATTATTTGTACATCACCATCGTGTCTAAACCATAAAACACCTAAAAAAATTTGAACTAATTAAATAACGAGTAACTGAACTCCGGAGTCTAGCACTCCGCACGTTCTTGAGTGAACCACTCCTGGGCTAGCCCCACGCGCTGTGGTTCATTCGCCCTTTCGTATTTAAAACACTCGACTTAATTAATTCATTAAGACAATTCATCGCGCCTACATTTGCACACACGTAAGTCGGTCAATTGTGATCGCCGTCTGCATGACATTACGCGTCTTAATCCACAAATCAAATAACGAGTAACTGAACTCCGGAGTCTAGCACTCCGCACGTTCTTGAATTAAATCATTCCTAGGCTAGCCCCACGCGTTGTGGTTTATTCACTCTCTCGTTCCTAAAACACGGAAAACATTTAAATAAATTATACGAAGAATTGAAAGGATTAGACAATTCATTCACTTTTTCGTATTCAAAACAATTCAACAATCTTAAAAGGACTAGACATGGTTCATCCCCATTGGGAAAATATCTCTTCTATCTCCACAAACACAAACAAAATCTTACAAACAACTTTTCTCAAAGGAAGAATGTGGCATTGCTTGTCGATACTCATATCCAAGTTTAAAGCTTCTTCCGATTTTTTTTATTTATTCTCAAAGGAAGAATGTGGCATTTCTTGTCGATCATTATATCCAAGTTTAAAGCTTCTTCCGATTTTTTTTAAAGAAAGAATGTGGCATTGCTTGTCGATCTTTGTATCCAAGTTTAAAGCTTCTTTCGATTTCTCTTTCTCAAACGTTTGTGGTGGAATAGGTGGGATACCTCCCTTAAAGACGACGACTTGCCTCTTTCTTTTCAAATACAACTTAAAACTTACCAACCAATACAAACTATTTTCCACAATTAATCGGAGAGTAACTGAACTCCGGAGTCTAGCACTCCGCACGTTCTTGAATGCAACTGCTCCTGGGCTATCCCCACGCAACGTGGTTCATTCGCCCTCTCGTTTTAAAACACCCTTAATAAAGATCAAACATCTTTTCTCAAAACGAACATTGTTTAAATCTTTCTATCTCGCAAACAAGCTAGCGCTTCAGCCTCCTATCGCGAGCAGATAAGCCAACGCTTAGCAGTAGAATGCATTTTCAAACAATCGTTCAATTAAAAAACACAAACCGTAGTAGCACGAACTACGAAGCTCTGACTTTCCCATTGCACAAGGGAATACGTAGGCACGGGGATTTTAATCCTTCGCGAGCATAATAATAAAAAACTTAATCTTTTCTCCGACATAAATCACAATAATAAAAAACTTAACCTTTCCCTATAGCAAATAATAAACAAACATCGATACTTAATCATTAGAAGAAGACAATAATACAAGTTAACATTTTTAAGCGCAAACTAGCCTAAGTGGTTCCCGTTGAGTACAACGGATGTGAGGGGTGCCTAATACCTTCCCCTTGCGTAACTGACTCCCGAACTTAGATTAGTGGTTTCGTTGACCATTCTTATCCTTTATTTAGGTTGTGTCTATATCTCCCTTTTCTCTTGTAGAATAAATAGAATTAGGTGGCGACTCTGTTGTTTGTTTTAGGATCGTATTTTTCGAGGTACGACACTAACTGCTAAACATTGGTTGGTCCACTCTCGAATAGGCTTAAGCACTTGTTTATATGCACGTTAGAAAGGATTTAAACAAAGTTCTTTTGAGAAATTTTTTGATCTTGATTAAGGTGTTTTGAAGCGAAAGGTTGGATGAATCACAACCCAGGGGCTAGCCTCAAGAGCGATCATCCAAGAATTCAAGGAATGCAAGACTCTAGAACTCAGTTCTTTCATTAATTAATTATGAAAATGATTTTTGTATTTGTTGTAGGGATTTTAAGTTAAGTTTTAAAAGAAAGAGGCGAATCGTCATCTTTAAGGGAGATGTCTCGCCTATTCCAACACAAACATTTAAGAAAGAAAAATAAAATCGGAAGAAGTTTTAAACTTGGATATAAGGATCAACAAGAAATGCCACATTCTTCCATATTTGAGGAAAAAAATAAAATCGGAAGAAGTTTAAACTTGGATATAAGGGTCGACAACCAATGCTACATTCTTCCTTTGAGAATAATTGTTTAAAAGATTTGATTTATGTTTGTGGGGATAGAAGAAATTTCTTTCCTATGGAGATTACTCATGTCTAATCTCTTAGGGAAGTCTTAAGTGTTTTTGAGGCGAAAGATTGAATGAATCACAACCCAAGGGCTAGCCTCAAGAGCAACCATTCAAGAACCCAAGGAATGCTAGATTCCAAAAGTTCGATTCTTCCGTTAATTAATTATGAAAAAGATTTTGGTATTTGTGTTAATGAAAATAAATTAATAAGTTAAGTATTTTAGGAGCGAAAGGTTGGATAAATCACAACCCAAGGGCTAGCCTCAAGAGCAATCATCCAAGAACCCAAGGAATGCTAGATTCCAAAAGTTCAGTTCTTTCGTTATTTTATTATGATGATATTTTAAGAAATTAAATATTTTATAAGCGAAAGGTTGGATAAACCAAAACTTGAGGGCTAGCCTCAAGAGCAATCATCCAAGAACCCAAGGAATGCTAGATTCCAAAAGTTAAGTTCTTTCGTTATTTGATTATAAGAGATTTGATAAAAATCGTGTTTATTTTTAAGAGTTTTACGGTTTAGAATCGGTGGTGAGGTACGAGTAAACAACCAAACACAAACATGGCATCGAGACTAAGATGAGGCGCAAAAGAGATAAGATCAAGTTTTTTAGTTATACCTAACGGAGAAGGTCTGTTGCCTCTTCAATACACTCGTAAGAATCTCAAGAATAAACATCAAGAAGAGACTCCACAAGATCAATCTAATTAGTCCTCAAGCGCTCAACGTGGTTACAAATCGACATTCTATCACAAAAACCAGTCATAAGTGAAGTAAAATAAAGACAAACTTTCAATTAACTTCTATAAGACCATTCAATTAATTAAATTCTAAAAACCATTATCAAAATCACCTAAAAATAATTAATGAAATTCTAATTAAATTCCAAACTAAACCCTTAACAAATGCTAATAAAAATAATAATTTATAATGTTAATTAAACCAAAATATAGCGAAACCCTAATTAAAAATAGACATAAAAACAAACAAGGGAAATGGGGTGAGCCGCTGAACAAAATATCTCTTCTATCTCCACAAACACAAACAAAATCTTACAAACAACTTTTCTCAAAGGAAGAATGTGGCATTGCTTGTCGATACTTATATCCAAGTTTAAAGCTTCTTCCGATTTTTTTATTTATTCTCAAAGGAAGAATGTGGCATTGCTTGTCGATCATTATATCCAAGTTTAAAGCTTCTTCCGATTTTTTTTAAGAAAGAATGTGGCATTGCTTGTCGATCTTTGTATCCAAGTTTAAAGCTTCTTTCGATTTCTCTTTCTCAAACGTTTGTGGTGGAATAGGCGGGATACCTCCCTTAAAGACGACGACTTGCCTCTTTCTTTTCAAATACAACTTAAAACTTACCAACCAATACTAACTATTTTCCACAATTAATCAGCGAGTAACTGAACTCCGGAGTCTAGCACTCCGCACGTTCTTGAATGCAACCGCTCCTGGGCTAGCCCCACGCAATGTGGTTCATTCGCCCTCTCGTTTTAAAACACCCTTAATAAAGATCAAACATCTTTTCTCAAAACGAACATTGTTTAAATCTTTCTATCTCGCAAACAAGCTAGCGCTTCAGCCTCCTATCGCGAGCAGATAAGCCAACGCTTAGCAGTAGAATGCATTTTCAAACAATCGTTCAATTAAAAAACACAAACCGTAGTAGCACGAACTACGAAGCTCTGACTTTCCCATTGCACAAGGGAATACGTAGGCACGGGGATTTTAATCCTTCGCGAGCATAATAATAAAAAACTTAATCTTTTCTCCAACATAAATCACAATAATAAAAAACTTAACCTTTCCCTATAGCAAATAATAAACAAACATCGATACTTAATCATTAGAAGAAGACAATAATACAAGTTAACATTTTTAAGCGCAAACTAGCCTAAGTGGTTCCCGTTGAGTACAACGGACGTGAGGGGTGCCTAATACCTTCCCCTTGCGTAACTGACTCCCGAACTTAGATTAGTGGTTTCGTTGACCATTCTTATCCTTTATTTAGGTTGTGTCTATATCTCCCTTTTCTCTCGTAGAATAAATAGAATTAGGTGGCGACTCTGTTGTTTGTTTTAGGATCGTATTTTTCGAGGTAGGAAAGCTGGCGACTCTGCTGGGGAAATAAAATTGCTTATGCATAAGAGAGTCGAGCCTAGCTTAGGATAGTTTGCGTTTGTTTGATGACTTGTTTGATTGTCTTCTTTATTTACTGTTGATATTTATCTATTGCTTCCTTATTTATTATTTGCTCATTATATCTGCCTGTTGGATCTCGGGGTATCACGGGTATGAATTTGTACTTGAGTTTTGAAAAAGAAGAGGGAACACCTAAGTTAGAATTGGATGTTATTAGTGTTAGTCTCCAAGGACTCGCTCTTTGCACGCCTAGCATGAAAGCTCCCCGAGATAGTTAGACTTTTCGTAGATCTTGTCACAACACAGCTAGCCTGTCGCGTGACCTGATTCATGAAAGGGCTGTGATTCTGGGACCCCCTATAACCTGTTTCAATTTTAGTAGTTGTGTAATGTTAGGCTCGAGGGCTCGCCCCTTGATTAGCCTAGCATGAGAACTCCACTCAAGGTAGACCTTATCGTCATTATCGTCACAATGCAGCCAGCCTGCGACGGGGCGTTAGTACGATAAACGTTCGTGACCTTGAGTATCCTTATACCATCACCATAGAAGCTACCCTGTGAGTGGGCTTTATGGGTAAAGAATATAGGACTCTCCACTTAAGGCTTACCAGTTAGGAGATTCCAAGCTGCTCTTGTACCTTGGATCCAACACCTTGCCTTTATATCCAATTCTGGAGCTGATTGTATTTGTGATTCTGAGCTTTGCATTCACTCGCATACCATTTGCATTTGCATTTTCATTGCATATCATCTCCCAACAATCCAACTCACCCATGTCTTATTCTCCGCCAGTCATTCAACTGTACTCAACCAGTCACCAGAGAAAGATGGACCAACTTGAGCAGGAAAACAGAGAGCTTAGAAATGAAGTCACGACTTTGAGAAATCATATGGGAATATTCTCAACTACAATGAAGACTCTAGTAGACAACCTTGTGCAGGAGAACATTGAACTCCGAGAAGAGATTCACAGCTTGAAGATTGATAGAGGGCGACTGATTTCTTTGGTCAAAGATCTGGTCATTTCTCAGCGTCGGTCAAATTCTACTTCTACTCGCCAGCGGCGTCAGAATCAGCGGAGGTCTCCAAATAGTCCTGAAGGAGCGGCCCATCAGTTTGACCCAATCCCAATGACTTACAGTCAATTGTGGTCTCATTTTTCCCGGAGCTCAATAATGACACCCAGAAAGACCAGAGCCACGAGGTCCCGGCCCTGTGGGATCAATCCGAATACCAGATGTGAGTTTCATAATGGAGCACTGGGGCATCCGATTGAAGAGTGCAAAGTCTTCCAGGAAAAGGTTCAAGAGATGATCGACTACGGGGTGTTGGCCTTCAATGGAGGAATCCCATCTGTGGACGGAGTGGTGAAAACTAGAATGGCCTTGGGCATCTTGTCAGGCACACATGTATCATGCAGGCCAATCATGCAGTCCCATGACATGATGTTCATGGTTATTTTGAATGACTTACAAGCTTCATTCTCACTTAGCATAAACATAAAACATATTGTGTGAAAGTTGATCTTCAATTTGAGCACAAGTATCAAATCATTTGATTGTTTGAGTTTAAAGAAATGCTTCGTGGAAGATCATCACATGCCATCTGGTTTCTTGTTTAACAAGGCAATGATCCAATGCATAATTTTAACTTTATTCAAGCTTTTTGCCTCATTTAGATTACTATGATAATGAGTACCACATGTTAGGAATGTATCATCCAATGTCTGCATAACCACACTAATTTCCATGCACTTGATATGAATTAAGTATGGGATGAGCTTCCAAGTATTGAACTCAGGCTGCATTGGTCAGTTCCACCCCATATCAATAAGCTTCACTATAATTGTCATGTGCTCCACCATATTTGATCACACTTGAGCTAGTTCATTAAGATGCATAACTGAATTGCATCACACACCTTCAAGGTTGCTTCATCCACCTCTAACTAACTCAACCACAGTTCTAACTGTTAACTGAGTTAGTTAGAGGCTAACCACACTTATAAAAGCTCATCTTAATTGAATTCATGGGAACTTTCATTTGCTCGAATCACATTCCAAATGCTCTGAAATTTCTCTCTGCATATTGAAGAGTTTCCTCTGCATTTTGCTCTCTACTTTTCTAGTTCTTTATCACCACATTCAAATCTTCATCAATTATGCATCATCTTTGAGCTCTTCTCATTATCCATGGCTTAATCAAGTAGAATTCTTCAAGAATATGATCAACTGGATTTTTTCATTTTGCACCATTTGTCAAGAATTTAAGTGTTTCATAGTGTTTATTCCATTCTTTGAAGGTCAAGACCAAGTGCAGCTATTGTTGGAACCTCATCTCTGGCTTTTCTTTAACATTTGAAGATTTGCATTTCACAGGTTTCAATTGAACTTTCCTTGCACGATTTTGTTCATTTTATGATTGCCTTATGGTGATTGAAGCTTGATAGAAGCATATTACACTCTGTCTAGTTGATAGACTCAATAGGAGTGTAGATAATGGAAATTAGGGCAAACTGGTTCTCTTCAATCTTGCTTGAATATGTATGTTTTGTGAATTTTGATGTTGGATATGGACTGTGTGTGGCATGAGCTTTTCATTGGTACCATCCTTTTCATTCCATTTTGATAAGGCATTTATGCCATTCATTTGAGGACATCAATTTGAGTTCCTAAGGTCCCATTTGATGTCTTTAGATCATTTGTATCCATCATAGGTCAACATAATTTGATTTTTTAGGGTTACTTGATCATTAAATCATGTATGTGTTCATGTATGCAATTTTTACCCTAATTCACATTCTTCTTCCATCTTCACACTTCTAAATCAACTTTGTGAGAATGATAGACATGTTATATAATTCTTATGCATCTTATAAGTGTACCCATCCATTGTCATGCCTTCACCTCAAGCCACGGGCCTTTGTACTTCATTTGGTTTCATTTGATACCTTAAGACTTCAAAATCACACTTCTTTGCTCCTTAACCCTAATACAATCCATTATAGCTCATTTGTGACTAATTTATGAGTTTACACTCCATCTTAATTTTTCATTAAGCCCCTGGTTTTTGTATGGAGAGTGAAATTTTTACCAATCATGTTTGACTTTTCTTTTCTAAGTTCCTTTCTTCTTTTGAAATCACATATTCAATTCTCATTCTTTCATCCTTCAATCTTATGTTTGAATCTCTCTAACTTGAATCTCTTTCTTATCACTTTGGTTTACATCTTGAGACACTTTCATTTGGTGTTAGGTTCTGGTTTTAGTATTCATCTTTGACCTCATTCAAGTGTGCTTTGCATAATCATTCAACTTTTTCATTTTAACTCCACCTTTTTTTGTATTAAGGTTTAGTACTTCATTAGGATATAGATTGTGATGATATAGTATTGTAACCATAGATTGCTTTAATAGGGTTTAGCTATTGACTTTAGAAGTCTCTTATCATATAGGATTCTTTAGACTTAGGTCTTAACCCTAGGAAACCCTTAGTGCTTTCTTTTAGCTAGTGTGAGCTTTAATTGAGCTTTTGCCATGCTTTATGTTTTCAATATGCTTTGTAAAGTTAACCCTTGTTTTGTCGGGAGGTTGAGGTAAACCTTGTTCATACAACTTCTTCTTCATCTATTTATGATTTCTAATTGTGTTTGCCTTAGCACTTTGTGCTTTGCTTGTATAGGCTTTCCCCTTCCTTAGGAACAACTTAACTTCCTTAGGAAGTAAGTTGAGTTCTAATTATCTTTTATTCTTTCCTTTTCTCCTTAGGATTATAAAAACACATAAACCATTAGGATCTCCTTTTTGCATGCAATAAACAATTTAGGGTTGTGTCTTAGTCCCCCTTAGTTTGTCCTTTTGCAATTTGACTCTTTCTTTCTCATCTCATAAAGAAAAACAATAAAACACCTAATAAAGGTTGAATATTCTCATACGAAATGAGACTTCGCAGTGGGTTACTTATACGGGTCCTATTTCGGGGCGAGGTGTAAGGCATCTATCATGATGAAAAAGTCTTAGTATGAGAATGTTTCACAACCGACAAAGTCAAAACACTTCTCTAAAAGATAAACAACAAACAATAGACGTCTTTTCCTATGGGAATTCTTTTCTCATCTCAGTCACTCTCAACGCGAACTTGCGACGACTTGTCTCATTTGCAAGACGGTAACGCACTCGTTCAAGGCGATCCTTCAGCACCTGAGCATAGACATAAGCAGTTTCAGCTCATAAAAAACACAAGTAAATAGTTCCCGCCTTAGTTAGTTGAACTACGTCGACTCAGATCCTCATTTTCCTGATGAGGTACGTAGGCAGCGTGGTAAGGCCCGTTCGACCACATTCTTTATTTTCCTTACATTTCCCTATTTCTTTCCATTTTATTTTCCAGTTCCCTCTCTCATTCCAGTTCCAGTTAGCAGTTCCTTTATTCAGCAACATCTTATTTCTCACCTTTTGAAACAGACTAACAAGTGTGGATCCCGTCGGGTACGGCGGACGATCTGGGGTGTTAATACCTTCCCATGTCGTAACTGACTCCCGAACCCAGATCTTTGGTTCACAAGACCTTGTCCTTTCCTTTTCTCTTCGGTTTGTGCATCATTACCTTTCCCATTCATTCGGGTTAAAAATGTCTGGCTGGCGACTCTACCTTTTCCGCGCCACTTTCGTGTTTGTACTAGGATGAAAATCCCGGAAGCGACAGACCGGTCTGCAGGCTTCAAGGTGATCAACAACAAGAGTGATATCTTAATAAATAAAATAAACAAAAAAATAACATACTAAAAAAGGAAAAGGAAACAAAATCGACAATTTAAAAGGGTTTGTCACAAATAAAGGAAAAATCCATCCACATAAAAGGTAAAAAAACATGATCTCCTTTCTCCTCCTCAAGATACTATTCTGCAAATTGTGGCGGCCAAAAGGGAAAGTGAAATCACTTCAACCCACTCGTTTTCGGTTTCGTTTTCATCACAGTATGCTTTGAGTTCGTCGGTTCTACGAATCTCACGCCTTTTGTTTTCGATTGTTTCGCGATGAAGGGTGGTGGAGCGATTTGGTTCTCGTGGTTGGGTGTCTCTGCGTCTCTAAGTTTTCTGCGTTTTTGGTGGTGGTTTGTGTTCAAATCCGGTTTGTGAGTTTCGTTTCAGGTGCGGTTTGAATTTGGAGTTTTACGAGGCTTGAATCTCAGATTTCTGTTCTGCCTTTTTGGATTTCCGTTCTTTTGGTTTTGCAATGGTTGATTTAGGTTGAAGAAAAGTTCCAGTTTGTACTGAGTATGAACAGGGGTGGGAGAAGGGGAATGTCAATGGTTCAAGTGATTTTCCTGATATTTTGCAGAAAAAAAAGTGAGTGATATGTGTTGTTGGATGGTGATGGGAGGCCCCATTTGAAGAAAGAAGAGGGTCGAGCGATGAAGAGGTAAGAACCTTTTTTGTTCTTTGTAATCCTCCTTCTTTTTATTCTTTTTATGAGTTCCCCCTTCAATCTGTTTCTTATTCTTTTTTTAATGTTTTCTCAGCCACCAATTTTTCTGAATTTTCCCCTTTCTCTTTTTCTTGTGCAGGTCTTGATAGGTTCCTTTTTTGTGAATGTTTTGGAGTGTCGTGTTTGCCTTGTATTGCTTGTGTAGCAGAGGTTAGACATCATATGGTGTTGTTTTGTGTGTAATGGAGCAGATTGTTGCAGAGTTTGGAGTGTATTGGACTTGTTGCAGGGTGCTGGTGGTTTCAGCCGCATGGTATTGTGTTGGATAAAATTGGTGAGTGTAGTATAGTTGGCTTGGGGCAAGGCTGGTCAAAGGGTTTTGGCATGTTGTAATGACAAAGTAGTAAATGGATGTGCATTGAAAGACTTGTGGTTTTATTTTGTGATGTAACGAAATTCTTAAATCAACTAAACAAACTACCTCAAATAACTAAACATTTAAACTAATTCAAATAAATAAATTCAGATAAATCTAATTGAAATTAAAAAAAATAGACTAAATAAAATAAGTTAATTATAAACTAATTATATTATAAATTAAATTGAAATATTAAACTAAATTTAAATCAAACTCACTTTAATTATAAACTAAAACTAAAGAATTAAATTAAATCTGAATTAAATTAAAATTGAATCTAAACCAAATTAAAATTAAAATTAAAACAAAATTAAATTAAATTAAAATTAAAATAAATCTAGAATAATCTAATAAAATATTTAACTATATAATAAATTATAAAAGAGATAAAAAAAGAACTATTTTAAAAATCGAAATAAATCCTAAAAATAATGAATAAAACAAAAAAAACACATTGAATGATAAAATTGAAAAGAATATGCATGATTAATGGAATGCTTGTGTAAAAATGACTGACAATCGACATTACGACGAAAATGCGTCGGATGAAAGAAAATATTAAAAAATTATGGTCAAAATTTAGGGTATGACAGATGCCCCTATTTAATATTCTTGGACCTGAATGTAAGAAAAACAAAACTTTTTTTGGACATTCAAGGTGGAAGAGGATTAAATATGATAATACCTAAAATTTTGACTGAATGCAGTTGAAATGATATGATATGAATGCAATATGAATGTAAGGTAGTGGCTGCAACCCTACTGGGAAGGAAAATTAACACTATTGGGGATTAGACACACATGACTAGAATAAAATCCACACCAAAGTTTTATTTCGAGTTAAATCAAACGACAACTATCTACCAATCACAAGATAACTCAAACGAAATCCTTAAACAAATTCCACTTGGAGGAAATTACTGTCGAGATTTATAACCTCATTTGGAAGTACCTTCTGTTGAAGTATCAAAATGAACCAGAAATCTACTGCCGAGATCCTAGAAAGAAAATATTTTCTGCTGAAATCTGCTGGAGATCTATTGTCGAGATTACCAGAGAATCTAAAAATGAAACACCTTCTGCCGAGGTATACTCTGTAATTCCTATTGTCGAGGATTAACGGAGAACACACCTTCTGCCGAGGTAGACTGGAAATCTTCTACCGATACTTGCCTGAAAATAAAAGGAAACACCTTTTGTCAAGGTTTGTTGAACGGAAGTAACTACAAATCATAGGGTAACTACTACCAATTGTATGGTAGCCTAAGCAATTGTAATAGACTTGTCGGGGAATATCCACAAGCTATAATTAACATTGAGATAGATTTATCTGACGAAATCTTTTCGGATAGACAATCATTACTTCATACTTCTCTTCGTGACTTCTCTGGAGAGATGCCATATGATAGAAAATAAGGATTCACACCAAACTTCTCACCGGGATTTGGAGAGATGCCATTTGATGGTAAACGAGAATTCACAGCAAAATTCTCTACTGAGGATGAACTAGAGAGATAACATTTACTGGAAAATAACTTCATACCAAACTTCTCCATCGAACTAGGGAGACGTCATTTGATAGAAAAATAACTTCATCATACTTCCCTTCTTCTTCAGAGAGATGCCATATGACGAAAATAAATTCACACTCAAACTTCTAAGCAGGATTTGGAGAGACGCCATTTGACAGAAAATAACTTCATACCAAACTTCTCTGCCGAACTAGGGAGATGCCATTTGATAAAAACAACAACTTCATCATACTTCCTTTCTTCTAAGAGATGCCATGTGACAAGAATAATTTCACACTCAAACTTCTCACCGGGATTTGGAGAGACGCCATTTGACGGAAAATAACTTCATACCAAACTTCTCTGCTAAACTAGGGAGATGCCATTTGATAGAAAAATAACTTCATCATACTTCCCTTCTTCTTCAGAGATATGCCTTATGATGAAAACAAATTCACACTCAAACTTCTCACTGGGATTTGGAGAGACGCCATTTGATGAACAATAATTTCATACCAAACTTCTCCACTAAACTAGGGAGACGTCATTTGATAGAAAAATAACTTCATCATACTTCCCTTCTTCTTCAGAGAGATTCCATATGACGAAAACAAATTCACACTCAAACTTGTCGTCAGGATTTGGAGAGACGCCATTTGATGGAAAATAACTTCATACCAAACTTCTCCGTTGCACTAGGAAGATGCCATTTGATAGAAAAATAACTTCATTATACTTCCCTTCTTCTGAGAGATGCCATATGACGAAAACAAATTCGATGGGGGATAAACAAACTGCTCGAAAAGAGACTGCCATCTGTTGATTCATTAGAAGTTCAGAGACAAGAACAAGCTTCTCAAATAAAGAGACCGCCACTTATTGTCATCTGTAAAATGGTTGACGGGAAGAAACTGAAATTGTCAATGGGGTTGACAAAATATAACTTCACCGAATTAATATATCGTCATGGGGATGACAGGAAGGAAAACTCCACTGAAGGGACACCTTGTCATGGGGATGACAAAAAGGAAACTAGTATGAAGAAAACACGTTGTCATAGAGATGACAGAAAGGAAATTGTTTTGGAATATCAACACCAAAGGGTTGGTGGAAAGAAAACTTCACTAGGGAGTGATATCGTCAAAGGGTTGACGGGAAATGAACTTGTCTTTGTCAAAGGGTTGACGGAAAACTTCATTGAGGATTGACAAACTGCTCGAAAAGAGAATATCATTTGTCGATTCACTGGGTAATTCATGGACAAAACAAACTTCTCAAATAAAGAGTCTGCCACTTGTTGTCAAGTATAATACTCCAAGAGAATGTTGCAACAACACTGTTAGAGAACAAAGTTTGTCTTCAATGGGGAAACCTTCAATAGATCCTTCCTGAGGAGACAAAGTATCCAAAAGGTGCAAAATAAATGCATTTTCCATCTTGGATTCAATCATCAAAGTTCCAAAGACCAGGTTCAATCCAGGAACAAGCTGGAGAAAAAACTGTCAAACAAGACACTAACCCATGAGGAATGAACTCAATTGGGGATTTATCCTATCCAAGTGTGGAAAGGAGAACTAAAGCAAAAGTCTTCCACGAGTGTAAAAACTCAGTGGGGAATTAGAAAGAATATACACTTTCTGCCTAAGGCTGACAACTCTATTGAAAAGAGAAACACATCACTTAGAAATAAACGCAACCAAGGTGAGTAAAGAAAACAACATCAAATGAATGCACATGAACATGGATATGAATCTTTCTATGATGTATATATGAATGTGTGTTATGTTTATGCTGACAAGACAGACGAAACAGACACAAGAATAAACTGGTGATGAAATAAACATTACAACAACCAGATACTCGACCAGTCTCGACAAGGTGTAAGCATCACTGAAGATAGGATATAGAGAGCCATCCATAGAACATAATCCAGCTACAAGGCTCAAGTCTCTTTGAGAGAAATATACTTTATTTTGGAATAACCCATACAATCTTTTATCTTCAATAATCCATTGAAAGGATAACGACCACACAAACTCTATTTGCCTTAGGATGAAGTAAATTTATTCTCCGCTGGGGAAGAGAACCCCATTCAGCTGGAGAAACTTGAATCAAGGCTCAATTGGGGATACTAGACTTAGTACCTCATTGGGAAACACTAAGTAGTAAAAGAAATTCATCGAAAAATACTGAGTCATACACCTAACACATCATAGCAACCTGGCGTAAAGACTTATTATCTGGAGATACTTGCAAGATAGATCACAAAAGCACTCTACTTAGGGAAACACGTGGCCTTGCACCAACGAAATGGTTTATGAGAATAGATAATCTCAATAGGATTTTATAGAAGACTTGGCATTCAAAATGCCCCAGTGTCTTCAAACTCTTGGAGAGATTTTGTCGAAACTCGACGTAACTGCCCCAGGTTAATTGTATTTGGCACAACTGAGTCATTAGGCACTTCTATATCTTGAAATGATCACTCTTTTCATTGTAGAAACTCTCTTAATGTCAAGTGCTTGTTTGTAAGTAAACACAATTTGTTTTGAAAATGATAATCTTAACGCAATGCGTATGGCAGTTTTGAAATCTAAGTATGTTCACTATAGAAAATGAATCACTGATTAAAATATCACATTGACATCAACATGAATGGTAAGAAAATCATTATAGGAGTCAGTTTTGACGCAGTTTTATCGGAGTATGCTTTCAAAATAACGCTGCTTCAATTAGGACTTTTGAGGGTTGTAATATGGTTTGGTTCACGGTTTATGAAACAAAAGATAAAGGCTCAAAATTAATTTGTACCCACCCATTCTTCGTGATATTCTCCAATCTTATGTTCAGTTAAACTAATACACACAATCGTCTTGACAGTGAAGATGGTGATCCAAGGTTGGCTTGAAATGACAGCCATCTTATTTATTCTTCATGGATATCAATAGTGACCCATTGGTTATGGACATGGTGGTCACTAAATCTTGTTTTGCTTTAGGTTGAGGATTTGAAAGCCTCTTTTACTTGAATTTCTCTCTGATCCTTATTATTATTTTTTGTCTAAGTCTTTTTTGTAAGTTCGACTTAACGAACTTTTCTTTTCTTTTCTTTTCTTTTTTCTTTTTTTTTGAAGGTTGTGACTGCTAATCATTTATTATGGTGGATTCCTAGACGAGATGTCTCATCTTGTAATTTGAATGTATAGTCATACTAACTGAACAACTACCTTGCCCCAGGTTAAGCGTAAGGGTTTTGAAATATCCAAAATAAATTCCTACTTTTAGGCTCGAAGTGGATAACTAGGGATTAACTCCTTATCTCTCCAGTGTTAGGGGATTTGAAACAATGCATGTACATCACTGTTGCACCCCAAAATTTGCCCTCACCAAGACAAGACATTGTGTAATAAGGTATCCCTAGAGGTTCACAAGGTTCACAAGATTCACAAGGTATATCAAGAGGTTCACAAGGTTCACAATTAATCAGAAAGTTTGACAATTCCCTCAGACAATGCATCCTCCTAAGCAATGCATCCTAAACTAGGGTTTTGACTTTCATCAGGCTAAATGGACTTCCAAGGCTTCAGGTGAGTTTCATAGCATCCTACATGTGTTCAAGAATCCCCATGTCATGTTTCAAGGCTTTCCCAAAAGGTTTGCTCAGTCAGATGATCAGATATGCAAAAATCAGTCAAAGTGGTTAAAAAGTCAAACTGAGGTCAACTGTGGTCAAACCAAAGTCAAACTTCATGATTTTTTGCCAACATCAAGTATATGAAGTAAAATTCATCATTTGATCAAGGTTTGATCATGATTCATCAAGGAAGTTTCAGATCATAAAGAATCAGGAGTTTCTAAATTAGGGTTTTCATAGGAAAAGTCAACTGAACTTTGACCAGCCATAACTTTCACATGCTTCATCAAATTTTTTCCATCCAAAGCTTATTTTGAAGGAAATTTAATTCTCTACAACTTTGTGTCTCACAAGCCAAGCCCAAAAATGCTTCATTTGGAAGGTATGAGCTAAGACATTATAGGTCATTTTAAAAGTCAACAAAAAGTCAACAACTTCCAAAGAGCATAACTTGAGAATGGTAAATGATATGGACATGAGGCCAAAGAGGTTGGTTAGAGTACTCTTTAAGCTTTCCAAAATGTCCAAGAACACCTTCATAGCCTTAAAATTGAGGGACTTATGACTTTGCAAAGTTGGGAAATTTTTGAGAGGTTTATGAAGCAAATGGGATCTTAGAACCAAATTTCTCCAAGTGGGCTTGCATTTTTATGATCCAAACACTTCCATGACATCATGCACGAATTAAAAATTATTTATTCAAATTTTTATTCATTTTATTTTATTTATTATGATTTTTTACATTAAAAATCATTTTAAATCAAAATAAAATATAAAAGTGTGAATATTTGATGAGATTTTTGTTCTAGAAAGTCTTAATGGTCATTTAGAAGTGATTGAGATTATACAAAATCAGATCATTCAAAAATAGCAAGGATATATCAAGTTATTTTCAATATTTGAAAGTGAATCTTTTTCAATCTCTATGGATCCAAAAGTCCAAAGGATGGACTGATTTTTTAACCTAATTTTTTTATATGATATATAGACAAGCTAAAGCAAGCATAAGGGACGATTTGGGCAGCCTAAAGAACAATATTCAAACTTCAAAAATTCATCAAAAATTCAAATTCGGATTCTTCAAATTTGTGGTTTTTCAGGTGATTTGAAGGTTCAAACATGATCCTTGGACATCATTAATCGTATCCCAATTATCATTTGCATCCAAATCATGTTGAAAAGCTTAAACCGAATTGCTTTTGTTCTTGAACTTTTGATTTTTTGATTTTTATTATTTATGCATCATTCATTGATTTTGGTTGTTGATTTGTGTTTAGAATGAAGTTTGCAAGCTTTCTGGATAATTTGATTGAAGGTTTATGACCTAAATCGTGAACGGCCATAGTTAGGGTTTCGGTCCCTCATTTAGGGTTTCATGATTAACCAAATATAAATGAATTTTAAGAATGTGGGAAGATTGTATGAGTCCTAAGGATTACATTGCACTAATCAATTTGATGAAATTTTACTGTTTGGTTGATGTTTGAAATTCGTAGGTCATGAACATGATGAAATTCGCAGGTAGAAACGCAGCTGAATTCATAGGTAATTTCGCAGGAAATTTGAGGAAGAAGATGAATTTTGGCGCTGAAAACCAAATTCAAATAATTGTTTTAAAATATAATGTCTTGTTGTTGGTTTCATATCAAACGCGCGCAGTAGCTCAGCTGGTTTGTGTATTGGCTTCTGTATTGAATGGTCCTGGGTTCGAATCCCCCCCAGGCCATTTTGTTTTGCTTTTATTTTTGATATTTTTGCAGGTTAATAAGAAAAGGAATGGTTGCCCCTATACTAACACCTGCGCATGCCTGGCCTGGTGGTTGTGTTGTTGGTCCAAGATGAACAAAGCCTAGGGCCTGGGTTCGAATCCCAGCCCCAGGTATGTATTTTTTCTCATTTTTTTATTTTTTTTGTTTATATTTTAATAATTTAATTCAATTAATTTCTTAAATGTTAAAATAAATGTATATTATTTCTTATACCACAAATTCATATCTTTAAAAAATTCAAACTTTATTTTCAAAAACTTAATTATTTATATTTATTTATTGTATATTCATATTATTAAATATATACATATAATTTGTAGATAAATTGATTTATTTTATAAATTAATAAATAAAACCCTATTTTTTTTTTAAGACCCTAATTTCTAAAACCTAATTTTCTTAACCCTAATTTTCTCTAACCCTAACCCTAATTTTTATTAACTTTAATATTTAATTCAATTATGTTATAAACTATAATCTAATAGTTAATCATTTTTTTTGTAAATAATTATTATATTGTTTATTACTATTATAATTATCCTATTTTCTTTTAAAAATTCTTTAAAATTGTTTATTTAACTTAAAAAAACATTCTCTTAAAATTTTATATTCTTTATACTTTTGCTAACCTCTTTTCTTATTATTATTATTACTAACCATTTAAATTATTGTTTATTTATTATACTTATTGTTAATTATTTCTATTATTATGTAATTGCGAAAGCCATGTAATAGTCGTAGGTTTATTCTTGTTTTTATTTTATGCTTATAAATATTTTTATTGCCATGGTTAGTAATTATAGGGTGTGTCTAACATATATGTAATTAAAATAATTTAGAAAACTAATTAAATAAGATAAATACTTGAATATAAACACTCACACACGTAAGTCGATCTTTGATCGCCATCTCACACTTTCTAGGGTTACCCCTCATGTTGCCTACTTTTAAGGTCAAGTAAGGTGTCTTAAAGCAAAGTCCATTCATAAAATATCATCAAGTCCCTTTAAGTTTATAAGATCAAGTCCCTTCGAGGTTGCCTACGATAAATGATCTTGTCCCTTCGAATAAAAGATGATAAGTCCCTACGAATTGCTAAAGACACCTTACAGTTGCCTAAATACATATGTCCCTTCACATGTTCCTTATCACATCCAAGGTAATGACTACCTATTCCTTAATAATAGGGATAGTCTTACCACTGAAAGAACATAAGAACAAAAAAGACTTAATATATGGTAGGTTCCTCTTAAGTACTTGCTCACCTTTTCAAAATACTCTTTTACACTTCACATTTAAAACAAATTTTCAAAACAAAGTCTTTATATACATCCATACGAGGATCATTATAAAGTACTTAGAAATTTTTTAATCACACACTACACTTTCTCAAAACAATTTAAAGTGAGCTAAGTTACTAAGAGCCCATGGATAACCATGGATATAAAGGGTGCTAACACCTTCCCTTTATATAACCTACCCCCCGAACTCAAAATCTTTTTAAGGTCTTTCCTGTTCTTTTATGTCCTTTCCTTTTGGATAAAATAAAAGTCGGTGGCGACTCTTGCTATCCGCAACATTTATAGAAAAGTCAGTTCTCCCACCGTGTTACAGAACTGGCGACTCTGTTGGGGACTTAATAAAAGAGGGGTACCCTTAGGAATTAGATCACTTTAAAATTGTTTGCTTTGTTTGCTTTACTTTACTTGTTAGGGCTCTTATGTGTGAAAGATCCTAACCCGGATCTAGTGTACCTTAGGTAAATGGCAATAGACCAAGGAAACTGTACGGCGTATACCGATATGGTTGATCTGGTGGCCATAGTTAGTGTGACTTCTTGGTTGGTGATTATGTTCCTTAAGAAAGTTGAGGATAATATGAGGCTGACATATGTTGTCAATACACTAACTAACTTTTAGAACCTTAGTCATCCCAACTTGGCCTTTAGAAAGTAGTGAGATAGCCGACTTTTGTGAAGACTGAAGTTGGTTGATACTCGATACTATGCTCATTGAGATCCTAAACTTGGAGGGTTTTGGTTGGCAAGTATGTTTCCTACTGAACAACCACCCTTGTAAAAGATCAATGATATTGAGATCCCTTAGAACCTGGTTACTTTTGTAGGACAGGATGAACCATCTAAACTTCAGGGGAGGGTACTTACCTTTAAACCTCATGTAAGCCTTCAAACCTAGGACTATTGTGTGACTTGTTTGTGTATGCCACATGTTTGTGTTTGAGCATAACATCATGACATCATGACATCATAAGCATAGCATTTTCACTAACCATTTCAAGGACCAAAGGATTTATCTTTGTTCTTTGTTGCAGGTCATGGCTTCTGCTCGTAGGAATACTATCCGGATCAACTTTGTAGGAATACCTCCTAAGCTTAAGGAATTGGTCTCTCAAGTTTCTGAAAACTCCCAATTCAGTAAGAGGCATGGTTACCTACTGGATCTAGTCACTTCAGGGTTCAATGAAGACATGATGAGTGTTCTGTTTCAGTTCTTTGATCTTAAACATCACTGCTTCACATTTCCCGACTATCAGCTGGTTCCTACAATGGAAGAGTTCTCCAAGCTTCTGAGTATACCTATTCTTAATCAAAGACCTTTCACAGGTTTAGAGAAAGAGCCTAAACCTGAAGTCATTGCTGCAGCCCTACATCTGAAGAAATCAGACATTGTCCTAGAAACAAGAAGTGGAGTTAAGGGTATCCTTGCTAAGGTATTAATGGAGAAAGCTCAAGTGTTCCTGAAGGCTATGAGTTATGATGCTTTTGAGGAGATCTTAGCCCTATTGATCTATGGCTTGGTGTTGTTCCCCAATCCAGACCAGTTCATAGACGTACACGCCATCAACATATTTCTGACTCATAATCCAGTGCCTACATTGCTTGGAGATATCTTACACTCTCTTCATACCCGTACTACGAAGGCACGAGGAACTCTGATGTGTTGTATACCTCTATTGTCTAGGTGGTTTATTTCTCACCTTCCTCGATCAGTGATGAAGAATGAACAAGGGTTAAGGTGGTCTAAAAGGATCATGTCACTTTCACATTCAGATATTCATTGGAGTTCTAGATCTATGGAGAATGTTACTATCATTGACCGTTGTGGGGAGTTCCCTAATGTGCCACTCCTTGGCATAAGAGGGGGCATTACCTACAATCCTTCCTTAGCTCTACGTCAGTTTGGTTACGCTCAGAGTGATGGTCCTCATGACATGTTGATTCAGGGTATTGTGTTCGACTACGACAACGATCTGCAAGGTTACCGTCAAAGGTTTATACGAGCATGGGGTAAAGTGAACAAGGTTGACAGCAAGACTCTGGAACCAAAGTACATCATTCCTATGGAACCTTATCTCAAATGGGTGCGATCTCGTGCTCAGACTCTTATGATGCCATATCCTGCTATCCTGCCAGTTACCATGGAGCTTGTTGCTGAAGGAGATACTTCTTATATCATTCTTCATCCAGACATGCCCAGTGACATGGAGGAGTTACAGAGGTCCTGGATCCAGTTGAAGGAGCAAAGAGATACTTTTGAGACTCATTACAAAGTAAGTCAAGAAAGAATCCTGGAGCTAACAAAACAACTTCACGAGGAGCGGAATCTCAACTCATACCTTAACACAAAGAGGAAACGTCCATGGGAGACTTAAAACCCCATTTTTGTATTCATTTTATTGTAAGTCTAATAGGCAAACAAGTTTATTTAATTACTAATAAAAGTTTACTTTCTGATTGTTTAAACAAATTTAAATCATGCGGTCCTTGAAAACATTGCATACGCATTTACATACCATATCATTGCATCACAGGTTTCTTATGAACATGTATCTTATCTTCTCGTTGTTTATTTCAGCAGAAATGGCTCTTGAACAGACTGTCAAAGATCTCCAGGCTCATAATGCACAATTCCAAGAGTTGATTCTGAACTTGTCCAAGGGACAAGATGAGTTGAAGACACTGCTGGCTAAGAAGAAGAAGAAGACTAGAAGATCAGGGGGCCTTATCAATCTGGGAAGAAGGTTCAGAGGTCCTATCAAGACAAAGGAACAGATTGAGGATTCTGAGTCTGAAAATTCTGAGAAAGAGGGAGGTAGTCTTCATGATACTGTGGGAGATTCTGATTCTGAAGCAAATTATTATCATGACCCTAGTGAGGATAAGTACAAGATGTTGGTAGATAGAATGAATGCTATGGAACTACAAAAATCTTCTGGGCTTGATTTTGAAGATTTGAGTTTAGTATCTGGAGTGGTTATACCTATTGGCTTCAAGGTTTCTGCTTTTGTGGTATATGATGGTGTTTCATGTCCTAAGTTGCATCTAAGGTCCTATGTCCGGAGGATTCAACCATATACTCCTGATAAGAAGTTATGGATTCATTTCTTCCAAGAGAGTTTGTCTGGAGCTCAATTGGAATGGTACTACCAATTGGAAAGTGTCAATATTCGTGATTGGAATGATCTTGCTGAGGCCTTCTATAGGCAATACCAATACAATGCTGATTTAGCACCTACTCGCATGCAGCTCCAAAGCATGTCAATGGGTGCTAAGGAGAATTTCAAGGAGTATGCCCAGAAATGGAGAGACCTGGCTGGCAGAGTTCAACCTCCTCTGACTGACGGGGAACTGGTGGATATGTTTATGAGTATGCTGAATGATCCTTTCTATAGTCACCTCATTGGAAGCTCATCACCTGGTTTCACCGAGCTGATAATGACCGGAGAACGTGTGGAGAGTGGTATAAGAAGTGGTAAGATAGAGTTGGGTACCTCTTCATCAAGCACTGCTAAGAAGCCCCCTAGTGGAAAGAAGGAGTCTAATGTTGTGTATGGTCAACATAGTCATAACAGGAGTCACCAATCTGTGGGAGCAGTCCACATTTCCAATCCTACTCCTGCAGCACCAGAGCTACCACAAAACAATCAACAGAAGCCTAGAAGACAATTCACCAAGATCAACATGTCACTGGCCTAAGCCTTGCAACACATGTTGAAAGGGGAACTCATTACTTTGAAGGACCCTCCTCAGAATCCTAATACTTCCTCTCCTCGGTACAATCCTAATGCACGATGTGCCTATCATTCTAATTGTCCGGGACATGACACCAACAACTGCTAGGTGTTGAAAAACAAGATTCAAGACATGATTGAAACTGGAGAGATTGAATTTGACCCTCCGGGGACTCCAAATGTGATCACTGCTCCTATGCACAACCATGAGAAGACTGTTAATGTTGTTGATGAAGTTTCATATGTTTCCTCAGTAGCAGATGTGACTACTCCCTTATCCATTATCAAGAAGAAGCTGGTGCAGGCTGGATTCTTTCCAGGTTGCAACAAAGACTGTTTTTATTGTGCCTACAAACCTGATAGCTGCTGTTGAAGGATGGTATTCAACGCCTCATGGACAATTACACTATATTGTTTGAGAGGACACCTTCTGTGGAAAGTATGTGTGAACATATAACTCGAGGTACGAAGGTTGAAGATGTGGCCATGGTTGATAAAGTGCCAGTGAAGATTACCTCCAAAGGCCCTATCAGGATCACCTTTAAGTGTCCTGTCAGGATTACTGTTGAAGGCCCTGCGAAGACTGTTGCTGAAGCTAGAGTGGCTCCCATGATTATTACCACTCCTGGCCCTGTTCCTTATACTTCTGATAAAGCTATACCCTGGAATTACGATTCTGATGTTTATATCCATGGTGTTAAGCAGGAACCTTTGACTGATACACCTATTACTGATGATAACCTTGATGTTGATAATATTGCTGGATCTAGTAAGATCACCGGAAGTGGAAGAATTTTCTCTCCTCCGGCTACCTCAAAAAGTGCAGTTACTCCAACTACTACCTCCACTTCTGAACCAAGTACTGATGCTCGGGGCAAAGGTCCTGTGGTTGAACCTGTGCAAGTTAAAACACCGACTGCTGAAAATCTCTCTAAGCAGATGGAAGAAGTGCTGAAGATCATTCACAAGAGTGATTATGATATTGTTGACCAGTTGGGGCATACTCCTTCCAAAATCTCCATGTTATCTTTGTTGTTGTGTTCTGAGGCTCATGCTAAAGCCTTAATCAAGTTCTTGAAGACTGCTCATGTGCCAAATGAAATTTCTGTGGATCAATTTGAGAATTGTGTCGCACATCTGACTTATGATAATGGGTTAGGCTTTTCCGATGCTGACTTGACTCCTGCCAAGAGAAACCATAACAGAGCTTTGCATATCTCCATTGAATGTAAAGGCACTACCTTGTCTCATGTGTTGGTGGACAATGGTTCTTCATTAAATGTGCTTCCCAAAGAGGTTATGTACAAGCTCAGTCCTGAAGATGTTGTGTTAAGACCAAGTAATGTAGTGGTAAGGGCCTTTGATGGCTCAAGAAGAGTGGTACATGGAGAAGTAGATCTCCCGATCAAAGAAGGCTCTCAAGTCTTCGACTTTACTTTCTATGTAATGGATATTCGTCCTGCGTACTCCTGTTTGCTTGGGCGCCCCTGGATCCATGGGGCAGGTGTTGTAACCTCCACTCTACATCAGAAGTTGAAATACCCGGTAAAAGGAAAGATCGTCATTGTTTATGGTGAAGAAGAATACATGGTCAATCATGTGAATACTTTTAAATATGTTGAGGTGGAGGGTGAATATGTTGAGACTCCTTGCCAGACATTTGAAGTAGTTCCTTGGGTCGTTCCTGCTACTGAAGCTCCCCCTGTTGTTAAAAGAGTTCCTGTGGTTACCAGAGTACCTCCCACAATGGCATCCCTCAAAGATGCTAGAGCTGTGGTTGAAGAAGGTTGTTGTACTATTTGGGTTCAGCTTCCTGATATCCCTTACAAGTCAGACAAGTTTGGTTTGGGTTTCACTGCAGAATCCCAGAAGGTTGTTCGTCGTGCTCGTGTTGTTCGTATCACCAATCAAGGGGTCATGAGAGATCAAATCAATGTTGTGGGTGACTATAGTGAAGACTACAACCTGGATGATTGGATCTTTCCTACCATGGGTGATGGGCTCAACAATTGGAAGACTGAAGACGTTATTCATATCTCCTTTAAACTTTTAAGCCTTGTGTCTTGCCTGGGGCACAATTGTATGCTTGTTACGGGATGTCATTTCATTTGCATACTTCATTCAATAAAAATCAATGGACATTTTGTCTTCGTAAATATTGCGCTCTTTGTCTTTCTTTTATTTTTTATTTTTGTTTCATCAGCTATGTGTTCTTACACACACCCACATCACTAAATGCAGATCCTCATCCACTCTGGATCCTGTTGATAACAATTCTACTATTGCCCATTATAATTTCGAGAATCCGATCTATCAAGCTGAAGATGGAAAGGATGAAGATTGTGAAGTATCTGTAGAGCTTGCTAGGTTATTACAACAAGAAGAGAAAGCTATACAGCCACATGAAGAGCCAATCGAAGTTGTGAATCTGGGAACTGAAGAAAACAGGAAAGAGGTCAAGATATGGGCTGAACTAGAAGATGGTATCAAGAGCAGACTAATTCAGATGTTACGTGATTATGTGGAGATCTTTGCTTGGTCCTATGAAGATATGCCAGGGTTGGATACAGACATTGTGGTTCACCGTTTACCGGTAAAAGAAGATTGTCGTCCAAAGAAGCAGAAGGTTCGTCGCATGCGTCCGGAAATGTCAGAAAAGATTAAAGCAGAGGTGATGAAACAGTTTGATGCAGGGTTCTTAGCTGTGACTTCTTATCCTCAATGGGTTGCAAATGTGGTATCAGTACCTAAGAAAGATGGTAAGGTACGTATGTGTGTAGATTACAGGGATTTGAACAAGGCCAACCCAAAAGATGACTTTCCACTTCCTCATATTGATGTTCTGGTAGACAACACTGCTCAGCACAAGGTATTCTCTTTCATGGATGGTTTCTCTGGTTACAATCAAATCAAGATGGCACCTGAAGATATGGAGAAGACTACGTTTGTTACACAGCTGTCGCTCCCCGGATTTCCATCCTGGTACAAACGCGAAAGTGGCGCGGAAAAAGAATAGAGTCGCCAGCCATGCATTTTTATCCCGAAGAAAAAGAATGGTAATGCTGCACAAACCAGAAGAAAGAAAGAGGAAGGACACAGGTCCTGCGAACCAAATAGACTAAGTTTTCGGGATTCGGTTACGATCTGGGAAGGTATTAGCACCCAGATCGTCCGCCGTACCCGACGGGATCCACGCTTGCAAAAGAAACTGTTTCAAAGGGTGAGGGTATGAAAACTGCAGCAAAGAAAATAAAATGAAAAGAAACTGGGTCTGGAAGAGAACTGAAATAAGAAACAAAGAGAAAAAATGTAGGGAAAAAAAGATTGTGCTCGAACGGGCCATACCCCGCTGCCTACGTACCTCGTCAGGATAATGAGGATCAGAGACGCCGTAGTTCCCATAACTAGGGGTACTAAAAGGAAATTGCTTGTGAATTAAAAGCTTGAACTGCCTATGCCATTGCTCAGGTGTTGCAGACTCGGACGACGAGTGCGTAACCGTCTTGCAAAAGGACAAGTAGGAGCAAGTTCGCGTACGGAGCAAATGAGATGAGAAAAGAATTCCCGAAGGAAAGACGCTTATTATTTGTTGGTGTTTTTTAGAAGCTTTTATGAGTGTGTCACAAGAAATTGAACTCAAGCTCTCATCAATGGAATGTGCATTTGCCACTACATTTAGAGATGGAATAATAGAATAAGCACCCTCAAGTAAGGAGAAGATCCCCAAAACTTGAACCCAAAGATTAGGGCCTAAGTTCACTAACTTGTTCACTTATTAAGTGTTTTTTGTATTTACAATGAAGAAATGTTTTTTTATGCTTTTCTCTTATGAAGAAGATGCCTTGATCAGACTTGTGCATCACAAGGTAAACTTGTACTATCCAAGATGGGAAGACTACAAGCATACCTCATGGAATAAGGCTACGGATCAATGCATCACTTCACATTTATTAAAGTGTTTTTTAGAATTATGAGATGAGAAGAGAAGAAGAACCAAAAGGACCTCAATGGAAAAAATCTAAAGGGGGACTAAAATAATCTTAAGTGTTAGCATGCATGGGTGTCCTAAGGGTTAGTGAGGTTTCTACCCTAACGAAGAAGAGAAAAAGAAGATAGAAGAAGAGGTGAGAAAGCTAGAAAGGGGAAAGAGAACCACATGATGGCACAAAGCACATCAAACGCCACAAAGAAAAAGCAAAGCAAAAGAGGAAAGATGAAGAATTAAAATGTGGATAAGCATCCACACTTCTCTTACCATGAGCCCCTGAAATGTTAGCAAAAATCTATTAAATTGACCAAAACAATCATGGAATTAATCATGCTCAAAGGTTCTTGCAAACAAGAATCAAACAAAATGCCAAGCATCGTAAATACACGACTTACGCGTCGAAAACAATAAAGCATACATCAACCAGCAAGCAAATCACCCTAAAACATCATGTTTAATGATCATGCAATGATCCATGGCAATTAAATCAAGCAAAGGGATCAAACAAGCTCAAAACAACACTAAAAAGTCATTCTGCTTCAGTGTTAACCGGTTAACCAAATGCGTTAACCGGTTAACCAGCTCAAACCTGCACAAAATACGCATGAAACATGTGCGTTAACCGGTTAACCATATGCGTTAACCGGTTAACACTGTTAAAACAGCAGCAAATCCTGCAGAAAACAGCAACTCAAAACAGCTTATTCAAATAATCTTGCACCAAACCAGCAATCAATTATACATGGAAAATTAGATCAATTCACATTAATTCCTATCATTACGCTCATGAACAAATAACAATCGGATCCGGTTACAAATCAACCAATCAATTCATGCAACACAATCAAATACACAAGCACATGGTAGATTTAAAGCACAAGCATGCAAATAAGCTAAAAAACAGAGCTAGATCTGAAATTAACCAACCTACAAAGCTGAGGTATGCTTTGGTAATTGTTGATTGAGCTGAAAATGAGAGATCTCGCGCAAAACTTTGAAGATCCGATGCTAAACTCCACACTCCATGCAAAATAAATGCAAGAACAAGCTCTTAATGCAGAATTTTGTATCCAAAAGCACTTCTAGATCTCAAACCAGATCTGAATCTCCAATAAAACCAGCAAAAAGATGCAAAGAAGCTGTGAATGGAGGTTTAGTTCCAAGATCTACACACCTCAAGGCAAGGTTATGTGATCTTCAAAGAGGAACTTTGAGTGATTTGGAAAATTGGGGGAGAAAAGTGAGAGAATTGTGAGTGAGAAGAATCAAAATTCAGAAAATGAGAGTGAAAAAAGAGGGAGAGGTCTTTAGTTAGGAGGGAAATGGAATAAATATGGTTTAGGTTTGGGGCCCAAAATTTTGGTTTGGGATCCAAAAATATGGCTTGGCATTAGCTTAGAAAGTGATTTGGATTTAGGATTGGAATGAGGCTTGGATAAATGCTTTAGATCCTTCTCTCAAATTCAAATTTAATTCAAATGAATAAAAATCAAAAAATTGGAAAATGGAGCCAAAACACACATGCTGAACTTGCTGCTGGAAATTCAAATTTCGCAGCCGTTAACCGGTTAACGCAAGGAAAATTTGAATTTCCCTCCCTTTGGTGGGAAACCTCAAGAATATACCGGCACCAACCGTTTCAAGCAAATTTTGATCCTCCCTCTCTTCTTCTAGGGCTCTGAACATGATATCAAGCTTGCAAAATGATCCTGTGAGATTCTTGCCAAATCACCATGCTCTTGATTTTGACCTGCAGGTTCGGATTTTCCCGGATGACCGATCATATGCCTTATGCTAGAACATGTGAGTGCTATGCTTCATCTTTCTATGCAGCATGCTAAGGATATGGTATGCTCATGATGATTATGAGATGATAATGATGCTAAACAAGAAGAGGGCAAATTTGGGGTGTTACAACAGTGGGGCACCTTTTGCTATAAAGTGATGCCATTTGGTTTGAAGAATGCCTGGGCAACATATCAGCGTGCTATGGTGGCTTTGTTTCATGATATGATTCATCATGAGATAGAGGTATATATGGATGATATGATAGCCAGGTCCCAGAATGAAGAACAACACCTTGATCATCTACATAAGCTGTTTGAAAGGTTGAAGAAATACAAGTTGAGATTGAACACAAACAAATGTACTTTTGGAGTTAGATCTGGTAAACTCCTGGGTTTCATTGTTAGTGGAAAAGGTATTGAAGTGGATCCTGCAAAAGTGAAGGTTATACAAGAGATGCCAGCTCCCCGTATTGAGAAGGAAGTTAGAGGTTTCTTGGGACGACTGAATTACATTGCAAGATTTATTTCCCAGTTAACTGCTACCTGTGAGCCAATCTTCAAGTTGCTGAAGAAAGATCAGGTGATGGAATGGAATGATGAATGTCAGACAGCCTTTGATGAAATCAAGAGATATCTTATAGAACCTCCAATCTTGATGCCACCAGTTGATAAAAGACCCTTAATTATGTACCTAACAGTATTAGACAGCTCAATGGGGTGTGTGTTGGGGCAACATGACGAGTATGGTCGAAAAGAGCAGGCAATATACTACCTTAGCAAAAAGTTTACCGACTGTGAAACAAGATACTCATTGCTCGAGAAAACGTGTTACGCTTTGGCATGGGCTGCTCGCCGACTAAGACAGTATATGTTGACTCATACTACCTTGTTGATTTCAAAGATGGATCCAATCAAGTACATATTTGAGAAACCTGCTCTCTCCGGACGAATAGCAAGATGGCAAATGATCTTAACAGAATATGATATACAATACACTACTCAGAAGGCCATTAAATGAAGTGTTGTAGCTGATCATTTGGCTCATCAAGCAGTGGATGATTATCAGTCAATGAGTTTTGAGTTCCCTGATGAAGACATTATGATTATTACCAAAGAACCTGGACAATATGACGGACCTGAACAAGGATCCCGATGGACTATGGTTTTTGACAGAGCTTCTAATGCACTTGGTAATGGTGTTGGTGTTGTGATCATTTCCCCTGAAGGTTGTCATACCCCGATTACTGCAAGACTTTGTTTCTATTGTACCAATAACATGGTTGAGTATGAGGCATGTATCCTGGGTATCAAAGCTGCCATTGATATGAAGATTCAGTTCCTGGACGTATATGGAGATTCAGCCCTGGTGGTGAGTCAGATTAAAGGAGATTGGGATACCAAGCATAAGAATCTCATTCCTTACAAAGAGCATGTGTTGTATTTGATCCCATATTTTGAAGAGATTACCTTTGGACATATTCCACGAGGAGAGAATCAGTTGGCAGATGCATTAGCCACCATGGCATCTATGTTTCAGATTAGCTGGGATGATGAAGCTCCCAAGATTACTATTGATAGATTTGAGAAGCTTGCATACTGCAATGAGATTGACACTAAAGAAGCAGAGGAGAAGCCTTGGTTCTATGAAGTGAAAATATATCTTGAAACTCAGGAGTTCCCTGAAGGGGCATCTGTCAAAGATAAGAAGTTTCTGAGGAGGTTTTATGCTAAGTTCTTCTTGAGTAATGGAATTTTGTACAAGCGCAATCATGATTCAACTTTGCTTCGTTGTGTGGATAAGAAAGAAGCAACAGAGATTATGGAAGACATGCATGATGGGATCTTTGGCACCTATTCAATCATCAGTTAATCTGAAAAGGACGATAGTACGGGCTATCGACCATTCAAGATAAACTGTGGTTGAATACCAAGAAGATCGAAAATTTGCACTCTGTCGAAGAATGCGACACCAGGAAATAAACCCAACCAGATGACGCTCTGGGGACTGCATGGGAGAAAGAAGCAGACGAGCTTCTTCCAAGTTGAAACTGATATTCGGAATAAGATCATGTTGACAGACGAGTCTTCAAACAATCCTGTTACGCCAGGATCTGGACAGACGAGTCCTCAAAACATTTCACATAACATGAGATAGACGAGTCTCCTTCGGATTTACCTGTTACGCCAGGACCGGCAATGCACTTAAGTCTGTGGGATAGACATGCAATCAAGGTAGACGAACCTTCTTCATATATTATCCGCGGATATATGGTATAAGATAGACGAGTCCTCTTCGAGCAAACCTGTGACGCCAGGTGCAGCAACAATAATAATTGGTGCCTGAGACAGACGAGCCTCCTTCGGATTTACCTGTTACGCCAGGACCGGTAACCATTTTGACATTAATTCCCACTGTCAGGATTCGAAACCTCTTCAATACAGACGAGTATTGGATGATCATCAAGATAAACACAGACGAGTGTCATAAGTCAACGATACAGATGAGTATCAGACGATGATCTGAGAAACACAGACGAGCGCTTCAGGCAATGATACAGACGAGTATCAACCACTGGTACAGACGAATACTAGAAATTCAAACACAGACGAGCATTTGAAGCAGCAATAGAAGAATATCAGGATAAACAGCAAATCCTTAATACAGATACAAGCATAACACAGACGGGTGTTGGGGATGATACAGACGAGTATCCAAGCAAAGCAGACGGGCTTCAGAACACAGACGACTTATGGGGAATAAAAGCAGACGAGCTTCAAACAAACACACAGACGAGTGTTAGACAGTTGCAGACGAGCAGAAAATACATCAAGGCACAGACGAGTGCAACAAAGGATCTGATACCAAACACAGACGAGTGTTGAAAGTTGCAGACGAGCAACGGCAAATGAGGCATCACAACACAGACGAGTGTTGAGAACTCGCAGACGAGCAACAACAAATATCGTATCAGAACACCGACGAGTGTTGAGGAGTTGCAGACGAGCAAAATCAAGGTAATCATAAACCACTGCTGGGGGAGCAAACGAGCAATACCACAGAGCTAACACAGACGAGTGTTGAGAGATGCGGACGAACATCCATAAAGCAGTAATATGTCCCTGATGGGGGAAAATTTGCTTAGGGATAACACAGACGAGTGTTGAGGAGCGCAGACGAGCGGTAGATCAATGCCTGATCGGCCACAAGAGTTACAACTCTGCAGGGGAAGACAAGTCAAGAGGTCTGGATACCCACTCTGACTGAGGTGATGAATACCTGACTGTATCATCACATTACCCAAAAGTATGGCAACTTTGCTGGGAAATATTTCACTGACGGAGGTGAAAATCAAATATGAACTCTGTGGGGACATGATCATCTTCAGACTTGGCTGGGGAAGCTGCTTGAACAATACTCTAGCTGGGGAGAGCATCTGATGATTCAAGACTCTGAGGGGATATCGGGCTTTCAGTCCCACCTGCTGGGAAAGGACTCTTGCTAAGGATAGAATTCTGATAATTCCAACTCTAGTGACGTCAGGCCTTCAGGTACCTGCTAGGCATACTCCGCTGGGGAAGAATGGATTGCTACTTCACTAGGGAAGAAGAAAATGCTTGAGCTGCTGCCAAGGCTTAGCCGGAGAAAATCTCTGCTGGAGATGTCAGGCTTTCAGCTACCTGCTGGGAAAGAAATCTCTGCTTGGGGAAGAGTAAATTGCTTGAGAATGTGACGCCATCCTGCAACCTGTAACAACAGAAAACACAAGTGTGCCCCAGGGATTCGCGTGGAATGATCTGTTCATCCATCGTCACCCGACACTCAAAGAGGGTTACAGTTTCCCTGCATGTCAGTTTTCTTTTCAAAATTATCACCATGTTTAGATGCAATGCTATTTTTGCTGAAAATTCAGGACATTTTACAAACAAAAATAAACACACACAACTTTTTGACTGAATATTCTTGGTATTGAATGGCCTCTGAATAGGCAAAGATTTACATTAAGAAGCAACCACCTGGAAAGAGGTAGCCACTATAAAATTGAGAAAAAGAAGCTATCCTAAAGGCAATGTACACGGCGTTCCAAGGAGTTCAATTCCTGCTATGATCTGCATGTCTTCGAGACTCTCCATTCTGCTTTGGCTTTCTGAGAGGATGAGGGGACTGTTTCCTATCCTTCTGATATTGTCAAGTTGTATGAAACGATGATGTGGTTCAGATAACTCGAATCGCAGTTGTTCGCTTATTCCCTTGTTTTGCGTGGATCGCCCTTTCGGGTTTTCAATCCACCGGGATACCCTTTTTTGCCTGAGCTGTCCAATGTGGCTTTTCAACTCAGCGGGTGTACATTTTTTTTATTTATTTCCCTAACTTTTTCCCGAGCTTTTTATTCTGTTTTTAGCTCGCCGGGATGCCCTTTTTTTGCCTGGACTATAATTCTGTTTTTGTGTCCAGCGGGTCTCTTTATGCGAAGTATTTTTTAACTGCGTCCGAGTTAACAGGGGACTGGAAGTCATCTCCATCCATAGTGGTGAGCATCAGTGCTCCTCCTGAAAAAACTTTCTTCACTATGAATGGTCCTTCGTAGTTCGGGGTCCACTTGCCCCTGTGATCTGAACTGGGAGGAACGATCCTCTTCAACACAAGCTCTCCCACTTGATATTCTCGAGTACGTACTCGTTGGTCGAATGCACGCTTCATTCTCCTCTGATAAAGCTGACCATGACAGATAGCCGCTAATCTCTTTTCCTTAATTAGGCATAGCTGATTGTAACGAGCACGCACCCATTCAGCCTCATCCAGCTTGACATCCATCATCACACACAGTGAAGGAATCTCTACCTCAACAGGCAGGACTGCTTCCATACTATACACCAGAGAGAAGGGAGTTGCCCCTGTTGACGTCCTGACTGACGTTCGGTACCCATGCAAGGCAAACGGTAACATCTCATGCCAATCTTTGTAGGTGACAACCATTTTCTGCACAATCTTCTTGATATTCTTGTTAGCTGCCTCTACCGCACCATTCATCTTTGGTCGGTAAGGAGAAGAATTGTGATGTTGTATCTTGAAGTCCCGACACAAGTCTGCCATCATCTTGTTGTTGAGATTAGAACCATTGTCAGTAATGATCCTTTCGGGCACTCCGTATCTGCATATGATATCTCTTTTCAGAAATCTTGCCACCACCTGACGAGTGACGTTGGCATAAGATGCTGCTTCTACCCATTTGGTGAAGTAATCAATTGCGACCAGGATGAAGCGATTACCATTCGAAGCAGTTGGCTCGATCTTCCCGATCATGTCAATGCCCCACATAGAAAAGGGCCAAGGAGATGACATGACATTGAGCGGGCTAGGAGGGACATGCACTTTGTCTGCATATATTTGGCACTTGTGGCACTTACGAGTGAATGAACAACAGTCTGCATCCATTGTCATCCAGTAATACACTGATCTCAGCAATTTCTTTGCCATAGCATGCCCTCCTGCATGGGTACCGAAAGATCCTTCGTGGACTTCCTGCATCAACAGGCTTGCTTCGTGTCTATCCACGCATCTGAGCAAGACCATGTCGAAGTTTCTCTTGTACAAAACCCCGTATGTGTTCAAGAAGAAGCTAGCAGCAAGTCGCCTCAAGGTCTTCTTGTCGTTGGAAGATGCCCCAGTTGGGTATTCTTGCCTTTCCAGGAATAACTTGATATCAAAATACCAAGGTTTCTCGTCAGACACGGCGTCTACAGAGAAGACATAAGCTGGAGCGTCAAGCCTGGATATATCAATTCTGGGCACATAATTCCAACACAAGACTTTAATTGACGAAGAGAGAGTGGCCAATGCGTCGGCAAACTGATTTTCATCACGTGGTATGTATTGAAGTTTAACTGTTGTGAAGAACGTCAACAGTTTTCTAGCATAATCCCTGTATGGAATTAGATGCTCTTGATGCGTATACCACTTGCCGGTAACTTGGTTAATGACGAGGGCTGAATCTCCGAATATATCGAGGTTCTTAATCCGATGATCAATTGCCTCCTCTATTCCCATTATACATGCCTCGTATTCCGCTTCATTGTTGGTGCAGCCAAAAGTAATTCTAGCAGCGAAGGGTAAATGAACACCTTCAGGAGTAATGAGTACGGCACCAACTCCACAACCATTGATATTGACGGCCCCATCAAACATCAACTTCCATTTGGATTCAGGGTCAGGCCCCTCCTCCGGAAGTGGTTCCTCATAATCGTTTGTTTTGAGGTACATGATGTCCTCATCAGGGAAATCAAACTTCATTGGCTGATAATCATCCTCAAGAGGTTGTTGTGCAAGGTAATCCGACAATACACTTACCTTGATGGCTTTCTGAGAAGTATAATGGATGTCGTATTCAGTTAAAATCATCTGCCACTTAGCAACCCTTCCGGTCAACGCTGGTTTCTCAAAGATGTACTTGACAGGATCCATTTTGGAAATGAGCAGTGTAGTATGAGTCAACATGTACTGCCTCAGTCGGCGAGCAGCCCATACCAAAGCGCAGAAAGTTTTCTCGAGCAGTGAGTATCGGGATTCACAGTCGGTAAACTTTTTGCTAAGATAATAAATGGTGTACTCTTTTCGACCAGACTCGTCATGTTGGCCTAGCACACACCCCATTGACCCTTCTAGCACGGTCAAGTACATGATTAATGGTCTTCCTTCCACTGGAGGCATTAGAATTGGAGGCTCCTGCAAATATTCTTTTATTTTGTCGAAAGCTCTTTGGCAGTCATCGTTCCACCTGACCGTTTGCTCTTTTCTTAGCAGTTTGAATATTGGTTCGCATGTGGCAGTTAGGTGAGATATGAACCGAGAAATGTAGTTCAACCTCCCTAAGAACCCGCGCACTTCTTTTTCTGTCTTCGGTGCAGGCATATCTTGAATAGCTTTTACTTTAGCAGGATCTACCTCAATTCCTCTTTGACTTACAATGAAACCCAGCAGTTTCCCGGAACGCACTCCGAAAGTGCACTTGCTCGGATTCAACCTCAGCTTGTACTTGATCAGTCTATCAAAAAGCTTCTTCAGGTTGACCAGATGCTCCTCTTCGTCTCGGGACTTTGCAATCATATCGTCCACATAACACTCGATCTCCTTGTGGATCATGTCATGGAACAATGTGACCATCGCCCGTTGATAAGTTGCCCCGGCGTTCTTCAAACCAAAGGGCATGACCTTATAGCAAAATGTACCCCACGGGGTAATGAACATTGTCTTCTCCATGTCTTCTGGCGCCATCTTTATCTGATTATAACCGGAGAAGCCATCCATGAAGGAGAACACCGAGAATTGAGCAGTATTGTCCACCAACACGTCAATGTGTGGCAACGGAAAATCATCTTTTGGGCTTGCTCTATTCAAATCCCGGTAGTCAACGCACATCCGGACCTTGTCGTCCTTCTTCGGTACAGGTACAATGTTAGCTACCCAAGGTGGGTAACTAGTCACAGCAAGGAAACCAGCATCCCATTGCTTCTGAACCTCCTCTTTGATCTTCATCGCCATGTCAGGACGAGTTCTTCTCAATTTCTGCTTTACAGGAGGACAGTCCTCTCTCAGAGGTAGCTTATGCGTCACGATGTCGGTATCCAAACCTGGCATATCTTGATATGACCAAGCGAAGATATCCACATACTCTCTCAGCATACTGATCAGCTCTTTCTTGACGTCGGCCTGCAGACTGGCCCCAATCTTGATTTCTTTCTTTGCATCTTCACTGCCAATGTTGATGATCTCAATCTCCTCTTGATGAGGCTGAATAACCCGTTCCTCTTGTTTCAACAATCTAGCCAATTCTTCAGGGAGGTCACAGTCTTCCTCAACCCATTCATCAACTTGGTAGACTGGATTATCAAAGTCATGCATAGTCATAGCAGGAAAGTTATCCGTGGAATCCGGATGATCAACACTGCACAGATGATGTGCTTATTCAGAATCTGCTAATTTTGAAAAAGAGACGCTAACACAAAACAAAAATGAAAAAAACACATTGCCATTTTTATATTTTTTGTGAAAAGTTAAAAAAAAAAAAAGAGAACACAGTTTGTCTGAAAATGTCCTTTTATTTCATAGCAAAATAACGATGCAATACAAACATGGTGGCCCAATACAATGGATCCAAGCATCTTGGGCAGAATGCTGGATTTGACTATGCAGTATGCTAATAAAAGGAAACAAAATAATTACTCTGAGAGCCAGGTGACTTGAACAATGTCTTCAGCAGACCAATTTGTTAGCTCCTCGCCGGGCGCACACGGGTGGATCCAATTGTCCCAGTCTCCGTCACTATCCCCGTCTTGGCTTGCTGTACAGATCTGACTATGGTCGAGCAACCCATCACTTGTAAACGTGATAAATTTACCACTCTGAGTAGACCCACCAGGCTGATACCCTAAGCCAAACTTATCATCTTTCTTTTCCAGCTCCAATAGCTTGCCCCAGCCCTGGGCACTGCCTGATTGAACAACCTCTTTTGCTTCCCTGTATGAATGGATGGATGTGCCCTCCTTCTCATTGCTCTTCTCCAGAGGAGTCAGGATACTGACGCTGACTGCTTCAAAATCCTGGCATAAAGTCTCATGGATTTCTCCATCCATCTCTACGTACTTGAACGTCGACAAATGACTCACGAATATGTCCTCCTCCCCACAAACTGTGATGACCTGGCCGTCAACCACGTACTTAAGCTTCTGATGCAGGGTTGAAGTAACGGCTCCAGCAGCATGTATCCACGGCCTTCCCAACAAACAGCTATATGCAGGCTGGATATCCATAACAAAGAAAACACTTTTGAAGACTTGAGAGCCTATCTTGACGGGCAGCTCAACCTCTCCAAAAACTGATCTTCTTGAACCATCGAAAGCTTTAACAACCAGATCACTTGGTGTCAGAACGATCCCATCAATATTAAGCTTCATCAATGCCTTCTTCGGAAGCACATTCAAGGAAGAGCCTGTGTCTACAAGAACATGAGACAGCACATCGCCCTTGCACTCCATCGTAATGTGTAGTGCTTTGTTGTGGTTTCTGCCCTCCGACGTGAGGTCTCTGTCAGTAAAGCCTAATCCATGGCTTGCATTGACGCTTCCAACAACAACTTCGAGTTGGTTGACAGTGATCTCCTGAGGAACATAGGCCATTTGCAGGACTTTCAGTAAGGCCTCTCAGTGTGCGGGAGAGCACATCAGCAGTGACAAGATGGAAATCTTGGAAGGCATCTGATTCAGTTGATCAACCACCTTGTAGTCACTCTTCTTAATGATCCTCATGAATTCCTCGACTTCTTTTTCAAACGTACCCTGCCTAGCCACAGGAGTACTTGACTCATCATTCATAGCCTGCTTTCCTTTGGCTTTGGACGAAGCCTCGGCCTCAGGATCCCCTCTCAGCACAGGAGGAGCGAAAAAACGGCCACTTCGGGTGAAACCCCCAACACCTCCGACATTCTCTACAGTCGGGTCCACAGCAGCAGATTCGCTCTCAATCTTCTGTCCAGCGACATATACCTCTGAGCCATAATGCTAGGGAATGGCTCTATCGTCTGTGTACGGAACAGGCCCAGGTACGGTGATAGTCACGGGACTAATCTGAGGAGCATAGATCGTAACCGGCTCTCTTCTGACAGGCATGTCAGCTTTATCGTAGAAAATAGTAATGGTTGACACATCATCAGCCTTATCATTACCCACTTTAGTGAACTGCAAGGATCCAGCATCAATCAAACCCTGCAAACCCATCTTCAACTTCTCACAGCCATTCTCAGTATTCATACAGTCTTCACAATCAAAACAACAACCAGGGAACACTTGACCCTTCAGCAGTCTCTCCTTCACTACCCTCAAAGGAGTCTTCACCTCATCAACACTCAGCACGAGACTCAACTTGTCACCACCCTCAACAGCATTGACTCTTGCCCCTCCATGATGCGGCATAGGGTTCGAATTGACATTCGGCGGCGGCGCAAAGTTGATTGCTTTAGAGTCTACGAGATCCTGAACCTTGTGATGCAAAGCCCTGCACTTCTCAGTCGAGTGCCCGGGTGCTCCAGAGTGGAAAACGCATCGTGCATTGACATCATAACCCACTGGAAGCTCTCCAGGAGGTGGTGGTGCCAAAGTCCTCAGTTGAATCAGGTTTAAATCCAGCAGTCTTGGAAGTAAGGCAGCATAAGTCATAGGGATAGCTTCAATCACCCTATTAGTCGGGCGAGTCTGCCTTGGCTGATACGGTCTCTGCTGATAATTGGTACGAGGTTGTTGTTGTTGATGTTGTGGAGGAGGAGGTAGCATCTGTTGTACTGGAGCTGCAGGAATTGTGACAGCTGCCACATGCTCGTAGGATCTTCTATAACCATGGCCCCGGCCTCGGCCAAAAACAGCGTTTGTCTCGCCTTCTCTTCTTCTAGGAGGTCCACTAAAAGCTTTCCTCGCTCCGTTTGAGCTGCTAGCACTAGGGTCTTGTATCTTCCCCATTTTCAGCAATGTCTCAACTCTTTCTCCAGCAATAACAATGTCGTTGAATTTAGTAGCAGAGCTGGACGCCAACCTCTCAAGAAAAACACCTTGCAGAGTACCCATAAACATGTCAGCCATTTCATTCTCAAGCAGCGGTGGTTGAACTCGGGCAGCCAGCTGGCGCCACCTCTGTGCATACTCTTTGAAGCCTTCTTTAGCCGTCTGAGCCATGTGCTGCAACTGCGTGCGGTTCGGAGCCATGTCCATGTTGTATTGATACTGCCTCACAAAGGCTTCAGCTAGATCTTTCCAACTCTTGATATTAACTCTACTGAGCTTCATGTACCATTCCAACGAAGCTCCAACCAAGCTGTCTTGAAAATAATACATCCAGAGCTTCTCATCATCCGTATGAGCAGCAATTCTACCCACAAACGATTGAAGATGGGTCTTCGGGCATGTAGTGCCATTATACTTCTCAAAGGTCGGAACTTTGAACTTGTATGGGATCCTGACCCCAGGAACCAAGCCCAAATCTGTTATGTCAAATCCCAAGGAGCTCTGGGACTGAATAGCTCTGATTTGCTCAGCCATTTCCTCGAACCTCTTGTTCATCTCTGCTCCCTGACCTTCAGCTTCATCAAGTAGAGTGAACTGGTCATCATAATTGTCCATCTGAATGTTATTCAACCCATCATTGATTATTGTCACTCCTGGTTGAGCAATAGGGATTTCGACCTGACGTGCGCCCGCACCGGTACGATTTTCAGCATTAGCAGCAGCAGCAGTGTTCCTGGGTTGACTGTTCTCAATCATCTCCCGCAGACGTTCTTGGTTTTCCCCCATGTCGGCCATCACTATCATAAAGTTATCCATTCTCAGTCTCAGATCTGCCAAGTCCGCTTGCATCTGGTCCATGGCTCGCTCTCTGTTAATCTTGGTTGGGTATCTGTGCACCCCTGGTTGTTCCCGAACTTTCCGGAGAGCTATAGTGCCTAATACACAAAACACGTTAGTAACTGAGACAACACCTGCAAAACAAACAAACAGGTTATATGCAATGCAATGTAACTGTTCATGTTCCCAATTTTAAGCATTTGGCATGCCCCAGTTCTGGCATCTAATCTCAGACAAATCACTTTCAGTACTAGCTTTCAAACTTTCTCTTTGGTAAGTGTTCAGACATTAGCAGTATCCAGACAAACGAGTCTTGCACATTCAAAATGATAACTTGCACATTAATACTGAATATGAACAAACACTGCGGGCTAAAAGTCAGAATACAACTAGAAATATTCCCCGAAGGGTTACAAACCAGTACATAAAATAAAGACAAAATACAAAACAAGCAAGACTCCTACAACAAGCCTGTAGGTAGTCTGCAAAAATAAACTATTAAGCTAAGGACCCAGGATCTGCCACCTCTGCCCTGCTTTTCTTGACACCCGCTCTCAGCTTGAGCTTTTCAATCTCTTTTCTTGCTTCCTCTAGAGTTGACTGACTTTGTGCTAGCTGTTGGGTCTTTTCTCCCCTGATGGTGTGGACTTGCTCCACCTCCTCCTTCTTGAAGGCCATCTGAACTTCAAAGAACTCTTCTTTCTCTCTGAATTTCTTCTTCTCTTCATCCCTTTGGCCTTGCAGCCAAGCAATGGATTGACGAGCATCTTTGAGAGTCTTTAGAGTCTTCTTACGCTCAGCTTCTCTTTGAGCTTCCATCATACCCAACCTGTGGAAATGGGCTTCTCTACCAGCAAAGTCCTTCTCTTTGGCTTCTAGAGAGGCTTGGAGCTTCAGCAGCTTGTCTTCAGCTTCGTTCTTGGCCCTGTTGGCTTGATGGTACAGGCTTACCATCTCAGTATTCTCCACTCTGACCTCATGCAGCAGAGCTTCTAGCTTCTTGTACTCTTCCAAGGAAACAATACTGCTCTGACTAGGCACCTCTCTGGGATAAAGTGGGGCCTCAACTGAAAAAGGCATGAGAACTGATTATACATGACTTTGCAACCATGCAACATATGGTGGATATGTCTTGGGATCAACTCGGCCGAAGTCTTTCTTACCCTTTCGTATCCTGTGAGCCCAGGCTTGGACTGCTTGTTGAACTAACTCTCTGTTCCCATCAGCAGGAAAGTACAAAGATTCAGCAAACACTTCCATCTGAGGAGGATCTTTCAAAGGGTAGCCAAACTGCTTTGTGGCTAATGTTGGATAGTAGCTGATGACACCTTTCCTTCCCAGCAAAGGTACTCCAGCAAACCTTCCGCAACTGACCATCAACTCCTTACCTAGCAAATCCCTGTCATAACCCCAAGCAATGTCTTCAACGGTCAACCCCATCAGTCTTCTGGACCATCTCCATTCGTCTCGCATCTCCTTGAAGGCACCTGACTTAGGCAACTGTCTAGCAAACCACTCAGCAAACAGAGGAGCACATCACACCACTGGACCACCCCTACCCTTCTCATTTCTGTAGTGAACACTGAAATAGAAGCCACCCAATAAAGTAGGCATTGGATTGCCTTTTGCAAAGATTGAGATCACCTCTAAGCTGACAAACTCTTTCTCTCCAGGAAACAGGCTGGACCCATATACCATCAATGCAAGCAAAGCTCCAAAGTCATTCCACTTAGCTTCTGTAGCATACTTCTCAGCCTCCGGGATAAGCACACTCCAGGGTAGACCTTTACCTTCACTCTCTTGCAAAGCCTTCCTGACTGAAGCAGCTGGCAACCTACAAACCTTAGCTATATCCTCATCCTTGAGCACAACCTCTGACCCGTAGAACGACAATGTCTCTCTGACCGGAACATTCAGCATGCTAGAGATCTCTTCCAATGTCGGCGCTAAGATGTAACCTGGAAAAACAAAGCAACGCAGCAGAGGATCATAAAATTGCAACAGGGTATGCAGACTGTCCTTCTGGTCTGCAGTGGGCTTGTCCACGAACTTCAGTATCTGGCCATATCTTTTCTTGAAATTGCCCAAGACTTGATCGTTCATTAGACCCGCTAACCTCTGAACACTTTTAACTTCCGGCTGAAGAAAGGTATAATGCACATTCTTTTTCCTCGGAACTCTTCTGATTTCTGCCATGGAGATTAGATACCAGAACTGGGAGCAGATATGAGCAATGACCTGAAAAATGGGAAACATAAACAGTTAATGCAAAGAATGATGCAAATGCAATGCAATGCAAGCATATGATCAATTGGGACCATCTGAACCGGACACTGACAAGGGCCCCTCTGAATACTGGCAAACCAAAAGTCCACTGAGTCACACTTTTTGATAATCATAATCCACTGAAGAAGATCTCAGGACCACAGATCAAGATTACCAGAACAAGAACTCCAGAAAACCAGAACTCCAGAACCATAACTCCAGAACCATAGAATCATAGAACCAAAGATCATAATCACAGGACCAAAGATCATAACAAGGACCACTGAATAGATGAGTGTATGTTGAGGTCATGGGTTCCTGCACACCTGTAAACACCCCCCAACTCACTGGTAAAAGGCTCCGGGTCAGACATCACGGACTCTCAAAGCCGAATAGCAATAATACTGTCACCATCTCCGAGAAATGGCTCATGACCAAATCAGAGTATCGGTTTGGCATTATATACTACGCGGGGAGGCCTCAGCTGAGTCCAGGACACAAGGTCATCCTATGCGATCCCCAAGTGGACCCTCGGATGCGAATGGGTTTGCCACAAAATGTGGGCTACCACTGTCATCACTAAAGAGGGATGTTTCCACAAGGTTCTCAATGATCGGTCCCCAGCTGCACATAACTGTTAGGGTCATGTAATGAGAGAGGAAGATCCCCAAATCAAGACATTTCCAAGACAATCGCAACCTGGGTGTGGAACTCACTACTACCCCCATGACAAGATCTCATGAGGCCAAAGTGGAACCACTCTAAGTCCTATGGTGCACTCGAGCCGGGTACTTGGCTCATATCTCTCAAGAACAAGTAACACCCATCCCACCAAAGAAAACCAGTCCAGACAGTCCAGTATATACATGATGCAATAAATAGAGACTGAAAACTGTAAATAAAGCTGTAAATAAAGCGGTAAATAAACAACAATAAGACACAACAAACCACAACACGCAAACATCACCCAATGAAACAGCAACAAACAAGCGCTAGGAGAGACTCACAGGGGAACCAGAGATCATCTGGTGTGCATTCCCCAGTAGAGTCGCCAGCTGTCACTCCCCGGATTTCCATCCTGGTACAAATGCGAAAGTGGCGCGGAAAAAGAATAGAGTCGCCAGCCATGCATTTTTATCCCGAAGAAAAAGAATGGTAATGCTGCACAAACCAGAAGAAAGAAAGAGGAAGGACACAGGTCCTGCGAACCAAAGAGACTAAGTTTTCGGGATTCGGTTACGACCTGGGAAGGTATTAGCACCCAGATCGTCCGCCGTACCCGACGGGATCCACGCTTGCAAAAGAAACTGTTTCAAAGGGTGAGGGTATGAAAACTGCAGCAAAGAAAATAAAATGAAAAGAAACTGGGACTGGAAGAGAATTGAAATAAGAAACAAAGAGAAAAAATGTAGGGAAAAAAAGATTGTGCTCGAACGAGCCCTACCCCGCTGCCTACGTACCTCATCAGGATAATGAGGATCAGAGACGCCGTAGTTCCCCTAACTAGGGGTACTAAAAGGAAATTGCTTGTGAATTAAAAGCTTCAACTGCCTATGCCATTGCTCAGGTGTTGCAGACTCGGACGACGAGTGCGTAACCGTCTTGCAAAAGGACAAGTAGGAGCAAGTTCGCGTATGGAGCGAATGAGATGAGAAAAGAATTCCCGAAGGAAAGACGCTTATTATTTGTTGGTGTTTTTTAGAAGCTTTTATGAGTGTGTCACAAGAAAGTGAACTCAAGCTCTCATCAATGGAATGTGCACTTGCCACTACATTCCAAGATGGAATAATAGAGCAAGCACCCTCAAGTAAGGAGAAGATCCCCAAAACTTGAACCCAAAGATTAGGGCCTAAGCTCACTAAATTGTTCACTTATTAAGTGTTTTTTGTATTTACAATGAAGAAATGTTTTTTTATGCTTTTCTCTTATGAAGAAGATACCTTGATCAGACTTGTGCATCACAAGGTAAACTTGTACTATCCCAAGATGGGAAGACTACAAGCATACCTCATGGAATAAGGCTACGGATCAATGCATCACTTCACATTTATTAAAGTGTTTTTTAGAATTATGAGATGAGAAGAGAAGAAGAACCAAAAGGATCTCAACGGAAAAAATCTAAAGGGGGACTAAAATAATCTTAAGTGTTAGCATGCATGGGTGTCCTAAGGGTTAGTGAGGTTTCTACCCTAATGAAGAAGAGAAAAAGAAGATAAAAGAAGAGGTGAGAAAGCTAGAAAGGGGAAAGACAACCACATGATGGAACAAAGCACATCAAACGCCACAAAGAAAAAGCAAAGCAAAAGAGGAAAGATGAAGAATTGAAATGTGGATAAGCATCCACACTTCTCTTACCATGAGCCCCTGAAATGTTAGCAAAAATCTAGCAAATTGACCAAAACAATCATGGAATTAATCATGCTCAAAGGTTCTTGCAAACAAGAATCAAACAAAATGCCAAGCATCGTAAATACACGACTTACGCGTCGAAAACATGAAAGCATACATCAACCAGCAAGCAAATCACCCTAAAACATCATGTTTAATGATCATGCAATGATCCATGGCAATTAAAACAAGCAAAGGGATCAAACAAGCTCAAAACAACACTAAAAAGTCATTCTGCTTCAGTGTTAACCGGTTAACCAAATGCGTTAACCGGTTAACCAGCTCAAACCTGCACAAAATAAGCATGAAACAGGTGCGTTAACCGGTTAACCATATGCGTTAACCGGTTAACACTGTTAAAACAGCAGCAAATCCTGCAGAAAACAGCAACTCAAAACAGCTTATTCAAATAATCTTGCACCAAACCAGCAATCAATTATACATGGAAAATTAGATCAATTCACATTAATTCCTATCATTACGCTCATGAACAAATAACAATCGGATCCGGTTACAAATCAACCAATCAATTCATGCAACACAATCAAATACACAAGCACATGGTAGATTTAAAGCACAAGCATGCAAATAAGCTAAAAAACAGAGCTAGATCTGAAATTAACCAACCTACAAAGCTGAGGTATGCTTTGGTAATTGTTGATTGAGCTAAAAATGAGAGATCTCGCGCAAAACTTTGAAGATCCGATGCTAAACTCCACACTCCATGCAAAATAAATGCAAGAACAAGCTCTTAATGCAGAATTTTGGATCCAAAAGCACTTCTAGATCTCAAACCAGATCTGAATCTCCAATAAAACCAGCAAAAAGATGCAAAGAAGTTGTGAATGGAGGTTTAGTTCCAAGATCTACACACCTCAAGGCAAGGTTATGTGATCTTCAAAGAGGAACTTTGAGTGATTTGGAAAATTGGGGGAGAAAAGTGAGAGAATTGTGAGTGAGAAGAATCAAAATTCAGAAAATGAGAGTGATAAAAGAGGGAGAGGTCTTTGGTTTGGAGGGAAATGGAATAAATATGGTTTAGGTTTGGGGCCCAAAATTTTGGTTTGGGATCTAAAAATATGGCTTGGCATTAGCTTAGAAAGTGATTTGGATTTAGGATTGGAATGAGGCTTGGATAAATTCTCTAGATCCTTCTCTCAAATTCAAATTTAATTCAAATGAATAAAAATCAAAAAATTGGAAAATGGAGCCAAAACACACATGCTGAACTTGCTGCTGGAAATTCAAATTTCACAGCCGTTAACCGGTTAACCATATGCGTTAACCGGTTAACGCAAGGAAAATTTGAATTTCCCTCCCTTTGATGGGAAACCTCAAGAATATACCGGCACCAACTGTTTCAAGCAAATTTTGATCCTCCCTCTCTTCTTTTAGGGCTCTGAACATGATATCAAGCTTGCAAAATGATCCTGTGAGATTCTTGCCAAATCACCATGCTCTTGATTTTGACCTGCAGGTTCGGATTTTCCCGGATGACCGATCATATGCCTTATGCTAGAACATGTGAGTGATATGCTTCATCTTTCTATGTAGCATGCTAAGGATATGGTATGCTCATGATGATTATGAGATGATAATGATGCTAAACAAGAAGAGGGAAAATTTGGGGTGTTACAACAGTGGGGCACCTTTTGCTATAAAGTGATGCCATTTGGTTTGAAGAATGCCGGGGCAACATATCAGCGTGCTATGGTGGCTTTGTTTCACGATATGATTCATCATGAGATAGAGGTACATGTGGATGATATGATAGCTAGGTTCCAGAATGAAGAACAACACCTTGATCATCTGCATAAGCTGTTTGAAAGTTTGAAGAAATACAAGTTGAGATTGAACCCAAACAAATGTACTTTTGGAGTTAGATCTGGTAAACTCCTGGGTTTCATTGTTAGTGGAAAAGGTATTGAAGTGGATCCTGCAAAAGTGAAGGTTATACAAGAGATGCCAGCTCCTCGTACTGAGAAGGAAGTTAGAGGTTTCTTGGGACGAATGAATTACATTGCAAGATTTATTTCCCAGTTAACTGCTACCTGTGAGCCAATATTCAAGTTGCTGAAGAAAGATCAGGTGATGGAATGGAATGATGAATGTTAGACAGCCTTTGATGAAATCAAGAGATATCTTATAGAACCTCTAATCTTGATGCCACCAGTTGATAAAAGACCCTTAATTATGTACCTAACAGTATTAGACAGCTCAATGGGGTGTGTGTTGGGGCAACATGACGAGTATGGTCGAAAAGAGCAGGCAATATACTACCTTAGCAAAAAGTTTACCGACTGTGAAACAAGATACTCATTGCTCGAGAAAACTTGTTGCGCTTTGGCATGGGCTGCTCGCCGACTAAGACAATATATGTTGACTCATACTACCTTGTTGATTTCAAAGATGGATCCAATCAAGTACATATTTGAGAAACCTGCTCTCTCAAGACGAATAACAAGATGGCAAATGATCTTAACAAAATATGATATACAGTACACTACTCAGAAGGCCATTAAATGAAGTGTTATAGCTGATCATTTGGCTCATCAAGCAGTGGATGATTATCAGTCAATGAGTTTTGAGTTCCCTGATGAAGACATTATGATTATTACCAAAGAACCTGGACAATATGACGGACCTGAACAAGGATCCCGATGGACTATGGTTTTTGACAGAGCTTCTAATGCACTTGGTAATGGTGTTGGTGTTGTGATCATTTCCCCTGAAGGTTGTCATACCCCGATTACTGCAAGACTTTGTTTCTATTGTACCAATAACATGGCTGAGTATGAGGCATGTATCCTGGGTATCAAAGCTGCCATTGATATGAAGATTCAGTTCCTGGACGTATATGGAGATTCAGCCCTGGTGGTGAGTCAGATTAAAGGAGATTGGGATACCAAGCATGAGAATCTCATTCCTTACAGAGAGCATGTGTTGTCTTTGATCCCATATTTTGAAGAGATTACCTTTGGACATATTCCACGAGGAGAGAATCAGTTGGCAGATGCATTAGCCACCATGGCATCTATGTTTGAGATTAGCTGGGATGATGGAGCTCCCAAGATTACTATTGATAGATTTGAGAAGCCTGCATACTGCAATGAGATTGACACTAAAGAAGCAGAGGAGAAGCCTTGGTTCTATGAAGTGAAAAGATATCTTGAAACTCAGGAGTTCCCTGAAGGGGCATCTGTCAAAGATAAGAAGTTTCTGAGGAGGTTTTATGCTAAGTTCTTCTTGAGTAATGGAATTTTGTACAAGCGCAATCATGATTCAACTTTGCTTCGTTGTGTGGATAAGAAAGAAGCAACAGAGATTATGGAAGACATGCATGATGGGATCTTTGGCACTCATTCTAATTGTCATACTATGGCAAAGAAGATATTGAGAGCAGGTTACTATTGGTCTACCATGGAAGCTGACTGCTATCAACATTCTAGAACATGTCACAAATGTCAGATTTATGCTGATAAAATGCATATACCTCCATCCCCATTAAATGTGTTGACTACTCCTTGGCCTTTTGCCATGTGGGGCATTGATATGATTGGTGAGATCAAGCCTACTGCTTCTAATGGGCATCGTTTCATCCTGGTTGCTATTGATTACTTTACAAAGTGGGTGGAGGCAGCTTCATTTGCATCTGTTACTAAGAATATGGTGGCTCGATTCATTAAGAATAATCTCATATGTAGGTATGGCATCCCTGAAAGGATTATCACATACAATGGCTCTAATCTGAATAATACCATGATTACTGACCTCTGCACGCAGTTCAAGATTAAGCATCACAACTCTTCTCCGTATCGTCCGAAAATGAATGGGGCAGTAGAAGCTGCTAATAAGAACATTAAGAAGATTCTACAGAGGATGACTGTTACTTATAAAGATTAGCACGAGATGTTACTATTTGCTCTTCATGGTTATCGTACTACAATACACACTTCAACAGGGGCAACCCCATTCTCCTTAGTCTATGGTATGGAAGCAGTTCTACCCATTGAAGTTCAGATCCCCTCCTTAAGAATCATGAAGGATGCAGGCTTGGATGAAGATGAGTGGATTCAGACTCGACTTGACCAGATAAATTTGATTGATGAGAAAAGGCTGGCAGCTGTTTGTCATGGCCAGATGTACCAGAAACGGATGATAAAAGCTTTTAACAAGAAGGTTAAGCAAAAGGTATATCAGGCTGGTGATTTGGTAATCAAGCGTATCATATTACCACAGGGTGATCCTAGGGGCAAGTAGACTCCTACATACGAAGGGCCATTTGTAGTCAAGAAGATATTCTCAGGAGGTGCCATGATGCTTACTGTAACACGGTGGGAGAACTGACTTTAGTTATGTTGCGGATAGCAAGAGTCGCCACCGACTTTTATTTTATCCAAAGGAAAGGCATAAAAGAACAGGAAAGACCTTTTAAAAGATTTTTGGGTTCGGGGGGTAGGTTATGTAAAGGGAAGGTGTTAGCACCCTTTACATCCATGGTTATCCATGGGCTCTTAGTTACTTAGCTCACTTTAAAATGTTTTTGAAATGTGTAGTGTGTGATTAGAAATTTTCTTAAGTACTTTATAATGATCCATGTGCGGATATATATAAAGCCTTTGTTTTGAAAATTGCTTAAAAAATGTGAAATGTTTTGAAATGTTTGGAAGAGTGAGCAAGTACATAAGAGGAACCTACCCTAAGTTAAATCTTTTCTGTTCTTAAATATCCTTTAAATGGTAAGACTATCCCTATTATTAAGGAATAGGTAGTCATTACCTTGGATGTGCGGGACAAGTGAAGGGACATCTGTTATTTAGGCAACAGTGGGGTGTATAAGCAATTCGAAGGGACTTATCATCTTTATTCGAAAGGGACAAGATCATTATGAAGGCAACATTCGAAGGGACTTGATCTTTTTATCTGTTAAGGGACTAGATGATGTGATATGAGGGACTTTGCTTTATACACCCTACTTGACCTTTTGTTTAGGCAACATGAGAGGTAACCCTTAAGAAGTGAGATGGCGATCCAGGATCGACTTACGTGTGTGAGTGTACAATTTTAAATATTTATCTTTTAAGTTAATGATCTAAATCAATTTTAAATACAAATACGTTTCACTCCCTATTTTACTAACCATAGCATAATAAAAATAAATATTAAACATTACTACTACAATATTACATAAAGGATACAATTACATAATAATAATAATTAAAATAAATTAAATAAATAAACAAAATAAGTAATAATAAATAATTGGGTTAGTAACAATAACAATAAAAATAGTATATAAATAAATAGGGGTTAGTAATAATAAAAATTAATAAGAATAAAATCAAGAATTTAACATAATAATGAACAATAAACTTAAAAGTTCAATTTTTAATAGATAATTATTTTTTAGATTTTTAAGAAGAAAAATAAACAATTCATATTATATACTAATTATTATAAAGATTTAAATTTATATACATATTATGAAAAATAATGGTTAACTGTGATTAAATAAACATATTATAAAAATAAATTATATTTACAAAATTAAATCAGGAGTTTTTTAATTATTTAAGCATACACTAAAATTATTTACATGCAAGAATTACACAAAATAAAAATATGTACATAATTAAGGTTTATAAATAAATAAATCAAAAGTTATAATCAAATAAGTTAATATTTACAATTAGGATTCACAAAAAATAATTAGGTTTTTATAAAAATATTTTTAGGTTTTTAGAAAATATTAGGGTTTATATGTTTAGAAAAATAAATTAGGATTAATTATACAAAATTATACAATATTAATAATATACAAAAAATAATATTAAATATTTTTTACTAATAAGATTTAATTTTAAAAATGATGAGTTCTAAATTGTAGAAAAGAAAATAATAATATAAACATTCTATTTTTTTTATTGTTTAAATTTATTTAACAATAATACAAACGAATTAAATAGAAAACAAGAAAAATAAAAAAAAAGGACTTACCTGGACTGGGATTCGAACCCAGTCCCTGAGCTTTTAACCTCAAAACCTACACACTAACCACTGGGCTACGCACGCGCTGGTGAGAATGAGGGAACTTCATATTGTTTTATTTTAAATCCTGTGAAAATCATAACAAAACAAACAAAAGCATAAAAAGGGCCTGGGGGGATTCGAACCCAGGACCCTCATACAACACGCAAGCACTCTTACCATCCAGCCGGGAGGGCGCAACTGATTGTATAATCACCACAATCAATTATATATTAAGTCCTGTGATTAAATGAAAAATAAGAAAAAATTGCTGCGCCCAGGGATCGAACCAAGGACCTAACCCTCATAAGGACAAGCTTCCAACCATCAGGCGACACGCACGCTGTGGAATACAAACCAAACATAAATAATAAAAAAACAAACAAACATTTGAATTCTGGAATTCGCGCCAGGGGTCTTCTTCCTCCTCCAGACCTGCGTTTTTTCCTGCGAATCTTCTTGGGCAATTTCCTGCGAATTTTTCAATATAGAAACCTACGAAATTGGAACACCATCAAAATAGTAAAATTCTTTCAAATTAATTAGTGCATTACGATCTCCAGAGTTCATACAATCATTCTATGTCCTTAGAATTTATTTATTTTAGGTTTATCATGGAACCCTAAAAGCTTGGCCGAAACCCTAACAATGGCAAATCCTTGTTCCTGCACCAAAAATGAAATCAAATATGCCAGAAACCATCCACGTACAATTACAAACAAGAATCAATAACCAAAATCATGTTAGAATGTTTGTGTGAATGAAATCGAAAATTTCAATTTTAAGATGAACATGGATTCGGTTTGGGTGATTTATGAAGCTATGGATGATGATAAGCATTGCAATGTATTCAGTGATCATCAAGGAACATGTTGAGACCTTTAGAGTGTCTTGAAAGGGTCTGAATGATGGAATCCGAATTCAAGTTTTTGGTGATTTTTTTTAATGTCAAAACTTACTCTTGAGGCTATGAATTCGTCCCTTATGCATTGTGATAACTTGTATACTTATAGTAGAGTGAAGCTAGGTCAAAAGATTGGATCATTGTTTGGACTTTTTGATCTTTAGAGATTGAAAAAGATTATGGCTTCAATTTCATATATTTGTGAATGAGACCTTTCTATTTCAAGCCAATCATCATCAATATTATATCAATTTAATCCAATTCACGTTAATGACCTTCTAGAACCAAAATATATTTTAAATTTTCACATTTGATATTTTATTTAAATTTAAAATGATTTTTAATATAAAAAATCATAATAAATAAAATAAATAAAATAAAATAATTAAAATATCAAATAAATTTCGTGCATGATGTCATGGAACACTTTGGGTCACAAAAAGTTCAGCCCATTTAGAAAAATTTGGTTTTAAGACCCTATTTTCTTCATAAACCTCCCAAAAATTTCCCAACTTTGCAAGGGCACACATCCTTCAATTTTAATTCTATGAGGGTGTTCTTGGACTTTTTGGAAAGCTTGAAGAGTCCTCTAACCAACCCCATTGGTTTCATGTCCATATCATTTACCATTCTCAAGTTATGCCCTTTTGAAGTTGTTGACTTTTTGTTGACTTTCAAAAGGACCTATATTGTCTTAGCTCATACCTTCCAAATGAAGCATTTTTGGGATTGGCTTGTGAGACACAAAGTTGTAGAGAATTCAATTTCCTTCAAAATGAGCTTTGGATGGAAAAAATGTGATGAAGCATGTGAAAGTTATGGCTGGTCAAAGTTCAGTTGACTTTTCCTAAGGAAACCCTAATTTAGAAACCCCTGATTCTTGATGATCTGAAATCTCCTTGATGAATCATGATCAACCCTTGATCAAATGATGAATTTTACTTCATATACTTGATGTTGGCAAAAAATCATGAAGTTTGACTTTGGTTTGACCACAGTTGACCTCAGTTTGACTTTTTAACCACTTTGACTGATTTTTGCATATCTGATCATCTGACTGAGCAAACCTTTTGAGAAAAGTTCTGAAATTTGTCATGGGGATTCTTAAGCACATATAAGATGTTATGAAGCTCACTTGAAGTCTTGGAAGTCCATTTAGCCTGATTAAAGTTAAAACCCTAGTTTTGGATGCACTGCTTAGGAGGATGCATTGTCTGAGGGAATTGTCAAATCTTCTGACCAATTGTGAACTTTGTGAACCTTGTGAACCTCATAAGATGTCTTGTAAACTTTATGAACCTCATGAGATGTCTTGTAAACTTTATGAACCTCATGAGATGTCTTGTGAACCTTGTGAACCTCATAAGGTGTCTTGTGAACCTTGTGAACCTCATAAGGTGTCTTGTAAACTTCATGAACCTCATGAGAGGTCTTGTGAACCTTGTGAATCTCATAAGGTGTCTTGTGAACCTTGTGAACCTCATAAGGTGTCTTGTAAACTTCATGAATCTCATGAGAGGTCTTGTGAACCTTGTGAACCTCATAAGGTGTCTTGTGAACCTTGTGAACCTCATAAGGTATCTTGTAAACTTCATGAACCTCATGAGAGGTCTTGTGAACCTTATAAGGTGTCTTGTGAACCTTGTGAACCTCATAAGGTGTCTTGTAAACTTCATGAACCTCATGAGAGGTCTTGTGAACCTTGTGAACCTCTTAGCACACAAAGTCTTGTATTGTGAGGGCAAATTTTGGGGTGCAACAGCTGCCCCTGTTCAATTTTCTGAAACCTGAGGGGTTAGATTGGTATCTGTACCATTCGTGACCTGGAAGGTTGAAGGGGATTGAACACAAAAGCCCAAAAATTTGCACTCACCAGTGCATAGAGTAATACTGGTGATATGTTGTATATGCTTGAGTGGGCTTAAAGATGCCACTTGGAGGAACTGGAGATGGGCTTAGAGATGCCATCAGGATGAACTGGAGATGGGCTTAAAGATGCCATATGGAGAAAAGTTCTTCAAATATACTTCTTGGAGAATAAGGTAGTCCAAAGTATGAAGATATAGCTTTTGGGAAGATAAACAACGGCCCAAGGTGAGGTTATAACTTTTGGGAAGATAAACAACGGCCCAAAGTCATGATAGGGTACTTGGGAGGATAAACAATGGCCCAAGGTAAGGGTATAACTTTTGGGAAGATAAACGACGGCCCAAAGTAATGGTATAACTTTTGGGAAGATAAACAACGGCCCAAAGTCATGATAAGGTACTTGGGAAGATAAATAACGGCCCAAGGTAATGGTATAACTTTTGGGAAGATAAACAACGGCCCAAAGTCATGATAAGGTACTTGGGAAGATAAACAACGGCCCAAAGTAATGATAGCTTTCAGGAGGATAAACAACGTCCCGAGGTATAAGTATAACTTTTGGGAAGATAATCAACGACCCAAAGTAATGATATAACCTTCAGGAGGATAAACAACGTCATGAGGTATAAGTATAACTTTTGGGAGGATAAACAATGGCCCAATAGTAATGATAGCTTTCAGGAGGATAAACAACGTCCTGAGGTATGATGATAACTTTTGGGAGGATAAACAATGGCCCAATAGTCATGATAGCTTTCAGGAGGATAAACAACATCCTGAGGTATAAACATAACCTTTGGGAGGATAAACAACGGCCCAAGGTCATGATTGCTTTCAGGAGGATAAACAACGTCCTGAGGTATAAGAAGCTTTCAGGAGGATAAACAACGTCCTGAGGTATAATGATAGCTTTCAGGAGGATAAACAACGTCCTGAGGTATGATGATAACTTTTGGGAAGATAAACAACGGCCCAATAGTCACAAGTTGTTGATGAAGTTTGTCTGCTGGAGAATTAATCTGAAAAACAAGATTATAACATTTTGTATGATAATATTAGTTTATGCATTATGTATGCATGTATAATATGATGCACTTAAGTAATGTATTATGTATTTATGGATATGTATGATATGATGTAAATGATGTATGTATGCATCATGCAGCCTGAAGCGTCTGGATATCTTCGTATAACAACTGCTGGCCAGGGAAAATAAATCCCGATTTGTTGCTGGAGAATATGAGGAACTCGTTCCCGTCTTGTTTGATAATATAGTATATATAACCTCCCGTCTTTGTTCGATAGTAAGGTATCCATAACCTCCCGTCTTCGTTTGATAGTAGGGTATACATAACCTTCCGCCTTCGTTCATCGTACTCCTATTGAAAGAATAAATTCCCGACTATCCGTATGAGGATAAAAGAGATGGATATAAATTCCAGGGGAGATGTGACTCGAAGTATTTATGAAGATGGATTTGTCCTACGTGGGATTTGCAGCTGTCTGGTGGGGATGAACCGGTGAAGCTTCTTGGAATTCCTTCTCTCGTTCATCCTTAGTAAATACTATTACTGCATTTCATGCATTTCTGGTAAACATCAATCATATTAAGCATCTATGCATTTCTGGTAAACATCAATCATATTCAAAAGCATACATACATTCAAACACAACCAATGGACGTTTCGCTTATGTAAATAGGGTAAAAGTAAATCTGGATTCAAAGATGGAATTTTATTTATATCACAAAGTGACCTATACATAGGTAAGTTTGTACAAGGAGACAGAAATCCTAGTAAGAGGAATTTGTCATAACAAGTTTTACAAAACAAGGAAAATCAACTATGTGGGAAATAGTCCTATTGAGTTTCAATTCTACTATTGCCATTATCTTCAAGTATCTCGTCTTCTGCTGTCGAGACGGAGATGATTAGATTGAGCTTTATCTGTTCAAACTTGAGTAAGTAACACAACTGGTTGTAGTTTCATGGGTGATCCAAACGAGACATAGTCATACGCTTTATTCCCTAACTTTTGCCTGGATTGCCCTTTCAGGTTTTCAATCCACCGGGATACCCTTTTTTGCCCAAGCCGCCTTTTCAGGTTTTCAACTTGCCGGGTGTACATTCTTTTTATATATATCCCTAATTTTTGCCCGAACCCTTTTGGTTCGCCGGGATGCCCTTATTTTTGCTTAGGCCAGTCAACCTAGCGGGTCTCTTTTTATGCGTAGTATTTTTTAACTATGTCTGCGTTTACAGGTTGTGGAAAGTCTTCACCATCCATAGTAGTAAGTATCATGGCACCTCCTGAGAATATTGTCTTGACCACAAATGGCCCTTCATATGTTGGAGTCCACTTGCCCCTAGGATCACCCTGCGGTAGTATGATACGCTTGATTACCAAATCACCAGCCTGATATACCTTTGGCTTAACTTTCTTGTTGAAAGCCTTGATCATTCGTTTTTGGTACATCTGACCATGACACACAACTGCTAACCTCTTCTCATCAATCAAATTTATCTGGTCAAGTTGAGTCTGAATCCACTCATCTTCATCCAAGCCTACATCCCTCATAATTCTTAAGGAGGTAATCTGAACTTCAATGGGCAGAACTGCTTCCATACCATATACTAAGGAGAATGGGGTTGCCCCTGTTGAAGTACGTATTGTAGTACGATAACCATGAAGGGCAAACGGTAACATCTCATGCCAATCCTTGTAAGTAACGGTCATCTTCTGTAGAATCTTCTTAATATTCTTGTTAGCAGCTTCTACTGCCCCATTCATTTTCGGACGATACGGAGAAGAGTTGTGATGCTTAATCTTGAACTGCGTGCAGAGATCGGTAATCATAGTGTTGTTCAGATTAGAGCCATTGTCAGTAATAATCCTTTCAGGGATGCCATACCTACATATGAGATTATTCTTAATGAATCGAGCCACCACATTCTTAGTAACAGATGCAAATGAAGCTTCCTCTACCCACTTAGTAAAGTAATCAATAGCAACCAGGATGAAACGATGCCCATTAGAAGCAGTAGGTTTGATCTCACCAATCATATCAATGCCCCACATGGCAAAAGGCCAAGGAGCAGTCAACACATTCAATGGAGATGGAGGTATATGTACTTTGTCAGCATAAATTTGACACTTGTGACAGGTTCTGGAATGTTGATAGCAGTCAGCTTCCATGGTAGACCAATAGTAACCTGCTCTCAATATCTTGTTTGCCATAGTATGGCCACTAGAATGAGTGCCAAAGATCCCATCATGCATATCTTCCATAATCTCTGTTGCTTCCTTCTTATCCACACAACGAAGCAAAGTTGAATCATGATTGCGCTTGTATAAAATCCCATTACTCAAAAAGAACTTAGCAGAAAACCTCCTCAGAAACTTCCTATCTTTGACAGATGCCCCTTCAGGGAACTCCTGAGCTTCAAGATATCTTTTCACTTCATAGAACCAAGGCTTCTCCTCTGCTTCATCAGTGTCAATCTCATTGCAGTATGCAGGCTTCTCAAATCTGTCAATAGTAATTTTGGGAGCTTCATCATCCCAGCTGATCTCAAACATGGATGCCATGGTGGCTAAGGCATCTGCCAACTGATTCTCTCTTCGTGGAATATGTCCAAAAGTAATCTCTTTGAAATGTGGTGTCAAAGACAACACATGCTCTCTATAAGGAATGAGGTTATCATGCTTGGTATCCCAATCTCCTTTGATCTGACTTACTACCAGGGCTGAATCTCCATATACGTCTAGGAACTGAATCTTCATATCAATGGCAGCTTTAATACCCATGATACATGCCTCATACTCAGCCATGTTATTGGTACAATAGAAACAAATTCTGGCAGTAATGGGAGTATGACAACCTTCAGGGGATCTGATCACAACACCAACACCATTACCAAGTGCATTAGAAGCTCCATCGAAAACCATGGTCCATCGGGATCCTCGTTCAGGTCCGTCATATTGTCCAAGTTCTTTGGTAATAATCATAATGTCTTCATCAGGAAACTCAAAACTCATTGACTAGTAATCATCCACTGCTTGATGAGCCAAATGATCAGCTACAACACTACCTTTAATGGCTTTCTGAGTGGTATACTGTATATCATATTCTGTCAAGATCATTTGCCATCTTGCTATTCTTCCGGAGAGAGCAGGTTTCTCGAATATGTACTTGATTGGATCCATCTTCGAAATCAACAAGGTAGTATGGGTCAACATATACTGTCTTAGTCGGCGAGCAGCCCATGCCAAAGCGCAACAAGTTTTCTCGAGCAGTGAGTATCTTGTTTCACAGTCGGTAAACTTTTTGCTAAGGTAGTATATTGCCTGCTCTTTTCGACCAGACTCGTCATGTTGCCCCAACACACACCCCATTGAGTTGTCTAACACTGTTAAGTACATGATCAAGGGTCTTCCATCAACTGGTGGCATCAAAATTGGAGGTTCTAGCAGATATTTCTTGATTTCATCAAAGGCAGTCTGACACTCATCATTCCATTCCATTACCTGATCTTTCTTCAACAACTTGAAGATTGGCTCACAGATGGCAGTTAATTGGGAAATAAATCTCGCAATATAATTCAATCGTCCCAAGAATCCTCTAACTTCCTTCTCAGTACGGGGAGCTGGCATCTCTCGTATAGCTTTCACTTTTGCAGGATCCACTTCAATACCTTTTCCACTGACAATGAAACCCAGGAGCTTACCAGACCTAACTCCAAAGGTACATTTGTTTGGATTCAATCTCAACTTGTATTTCTTCAACCTTTCAAACAACTTATGCAGATGATCAAGGTGTTGCTCTTCATTCTGGGACCTGGCTATCATATCATCCACATACACCTCTATTTCATGATGAATCATATCATGAAACAAAGCCACCATAGCACGCTGATATGTTGCCCCTGCATTCTTCAGTCCGAATGGCATCACCTTATAACAAAAAGTTCCCCACTGTGTAACGAATGTTGTCTTCTCCATATCTTCAGGTGCCATCTTGATCTGATTATAACCAGCGAAACTATCCATAAAAGAGAATACCTTATGCTGAGCAGTGTTGTCTACCAGAACATCAATATGAGGAAGTGGAAAGTCATCTTTGGGGCTGGCTTTGTTCAAATCTCTGTAGTCCACACACATACGTACTTTACCATCTTTCTTAGGTACTGGTACCACATTTGCAACCCACTGAGGATAAGAAGTCACTGCTAAGAACCCTGCATCAAACTGTTTCATTACCTCTGCCTTAATCTTCTCTGACATTTCAGGACGCATGCGACGAACCTTCTGCTTCTTTGGACGACAATCTTCTTTTACTGGTAAACGGTGAACCACAATGTCTGTATCCAACCCTGGCATATCTTCGTAGGACCAAGCAAAGATCTCTACATAGTCACGTAACATCTGAATCAATCTGCTCTTGACACTATCCTCTAATTTAGCCCCTATCTTGACCTCTTTCCTGTTTTCTTCAGTTCCCAGATTCACAACTTCGATTGGCTCTTCATGTGGCTGTATAGCTTTCTCTTCTTGTTGTAACAACCTAGCAAGCTCTACAGGTACTTCATAATCGTCCTCATTTCCATCTTCAGCTTTATAGATCGGATTCTCGAAATTATAATTGGCAATAGTAGAACTGTTATCAACAGGATCCAGAGTGGATGAGGATCTGCATTTTAGTGATGTGGGTGTGTGTAAGAACACATAATTGATAAAACAAAAATAAAAGAAAAGGAAAGACAAGGAACACAATATTTACGAAAACGAAACGTCCACTGATTTTTATTGAATGAAGTATGCAAATGAAATGACATCCTGTAACAAGCACACCATTGTGCCCCGGGTAAGGCACAAGGCTTAAGAATTCAATTGTTCAAAAAAAAAATTACAAAAAGCAACAACACAGTAATAGTATTTACTCCTGACTAAAGGAGATAGGAATAACATCTTCAGCCTTCCAGTTATTGAGCCCAACACCCACAGTAGGAAAAATCCAAGCATCCAAGTTGTAGTCTTCATCATAGTCACCCATAGCATTGATCTGATCTTTCATAATCCCCTGATTGGTGATACGAACAACACGAGCACGACGAACAACCTTCTGGGACTCTGCAGTGAAACCCAAACCAAACTTGTCAGACTTGTAAGGGATGTCAGGAAGCTGACCCCAAATAGTACAACCACCTTCATCCATCACAGCTCTAGCATCTTTGAGGGAGACCATTGTAGGAGGTACTCTGGTGACCACAGGAACTTTCTTGACAATAGGAGGAGCTTCATAATTATTAACAATCCAAGGAACCACTTCAAATGTCTGGCACGGAGTTTCAACATATTCACCTTCCACTTCAAGATATTTAAAGGTGTTCACATGGCTAACAATATATCCTTCTTCTCCATAAATAGTGACAACTTTCCCTTCTACTGGATATCTCAGCTTCTGATGTAAAGTAGAAGTTACAGCACCTGCCCCATGGATCCAGGGACGTCCAAGCAAACAAGAATACGACGGACGAATATCCATTACATAAAAGGTGGCATTGAAGACCTGAGAACCTACTTTGATTGGGAGATCAATTTCTCTATGCACTACTCTTCTTGAGCCATCAAAAGCCTTCACCACTATATTACTGGGCTTCAACACAACATCTTCAGGACTAAGCTTATTCAGGACTTCTTTGGGCAACACATTCAGAGAGGAACCATTGTCTATTAATACATGTGACAGGGTAGTGCCCCTACATTCAATAGAGATATGTAGAGCCCTGTTATGATCCCTCTTGGTCGGAGTCAAATCAGCATCGGAGAAACCTAACCCATTATCATAGGTCAAGTGTGCAACACAATTTTCAAACTGGTCAACAGAAATTTCATTTGGTACATGAGCAGTCTTCAGAAATTTAATCAAGGCCTTGGCATGCGCCTCAGAACACAATAGTAAAGACAACATAGAAATCTTGGAGGGAGTATGCCCCAATTGATCAACAATGTCATAATCACTCTTGCGAATGATTTTCAATACTTCTTCCGTCTGCTTAGAAAGATCATCAGCAGCTGGCACATCAGTTGGTATAGGTTCAATGACAGGACCTTTGCCCCGAGCATCATTGGTGGAGGTAGCAGCTGGAGTAACTGCATTCTTGGAGGTAACTGGAGGAGAGAAAACTCTTCCGCTTCGTGTGATCTTACTAGATCCAGCAATGTTATCAACATCAACAGGCATATCAGCTAAGGGTTCCTGCTTAACACCATGGATATAAACATCAGACCCATAATGCCAAGGCACAGCTTTATCAGAAGTATACGGAATAGGACCGGGAGTGGTAATGATCATAAGAGCCACTATAGCTTCAGCAACAATCTTCACAGGGCTTTCAGCGGTAATCTTAATTGGACCCTTATGAGTAATTTTGACAGGTCCTTTGGAAGTAATCCTCACCGGCACTTTATCAACCATATCCACCTCTTCAACCTTCGCACGTTTAGTTATATGATCAACCATACTCTCTACAGAAGGTGGAGTCCTCTAAAACACTATGGTATAGTTATTCATGAGACGTTGAATTCCATCCCTCAATCTCCAGCAGTTATCCGGCTTATAGGTACAATATAAACAATCTTCACGACAACCTGGAAAGAATCCAGCTTGTACTAGCTTCTTCTTAATGACAGACAATGGTGTAGTCAAATCTGCAACTGAGGAAATATGTGAATCTTCATCAATGGCATTGACAGTCTTCTCATGATTTGGCATGGGAGCAGTGATCACATTTGGAGTACCCGGAGGGTCAAACTCAATCTCTCCAGCATCAATCATATCCTGAATTTTGTTCTTCAATACTCAGCAACTATTGGTATCATGTCCCTGACAATTCGAATGATATGCACATCGTGCATTAGGATTATACCTGGGAGAGGTAACATTAGAATTCTGAGGAGGATCTTTCAGAGTGATAAGTTCAGCCTTCAACAAGTGTTGCAAGGCTTGGGCCATTGACATGTTAATCTTAGTGAACTGCCTTCTAGCCCTCTGTTGATTTCCCTGTGGTGGCTCTGTTGTTGCAGGAGTTGGATTGGAAATATGAACTGCACTCACAGACTGATGCCTTCTATTACGATCAGGTTGACCATAAACAACATTTGACTCTTTCTTCCCACTGGGAGGCTTCTTTGCAGCACCTGATGAAGAAACATCCACTTGAATCTTGCCACTCCTTATACCACTTTCTACGCGCTCTCCTGTCATTATCAACTCAGTGAAGCCAGATGATGAGCTTCCAATGAGATGACTGTAAAAAGGACCATTCAACGTACACATGAACATATCAACTAACTCCCTGTCAGTTAGAGGTGGTTGCACTCTTCCGGCCAAGTCTCTCCATTTCTGAGCATACTCCTTAAAACTCTCTTTAGCACCCATAGACATGCTCTGAAGTTGCATGTGAGTAGGGGCTAAATCAGCATTGTATTGATATTGCTTATAGAAGGCTTCAGCAAGATCATTCCAATCACGGATGTTGACACTCTCCAACTGATAGTACCATTCCAATTGAGCTCTAGATAAGCTCTCTTGGAAGAAATGGATCCACAACTTCTTATCAGCAGTATGGGGTTAGATTCTCCGGACATAGGACCTCAGATGCAGCTTGGGACAAGAAACGCCATCATAAACTACGAAAGTAGGAACCTTGAAACCAATGGGTATAACTACCCCAGATATCAAACTCAGGTCTTCAAAATCCAGCCCAGAAGATTTTTGCAATTCCATAGCATCCAATCTATCCACCAGCATCTTGAACTTATCTTCATTAGGCTCATGATAGTAGTTAGCTTCAGAATCAGAGTCCCCCATAGTGTTGTGGAGACTGCCTCCCTCTTTCTCAGACTCTTCAGACTCATAGTCTTCAACCTGTTCTTTGGTCTTGACAGGACCTCTGAACCTTCTTCCCATGTTGATCAGGCCACCTGACCTCCTAGTCTTCTTAGTCTTCTTGGCCAGCAGTGTCTTCAATTCATCCTGCCCCTTGGACAAGTTCAGGATCGGCTCTTGGAACTGTGCATTTTGTGCCTGGAGATCCTTAACTGTTTGTTCAAGAGCCATTGCTGAAATAAACAGCGAGAAGATGAGAAACCTGTGCATAAGAAACCTGTGATGCAATGATATGGTATGTAAATGCGTATGCAATGTTTTCAAGGACCGCAGGATTTAAATTTGTTTAAACAAACAAGAAGGTAAACTTTTATTAGTAATAAATTTGTTTTTCCTCTTGGGCTTACAGAAAATGAAATGTAATAAATACAAGAGATGGGGTTTTAAGTCTCCCATGGACGTTTCCTCTTTGTGTTGAGGTATGAGTTGAGATTCCGCTCCTCGTGAAGTTGCTTTGTTAATTCCAGGATTCTTTCTTGGCTTGTTTTGTAATGAGCCTCGAAGGTATCCCTTTGCTCCTTCAACTGGATCCAGGACCTCTGTAAATCTTCCATGTCAGTAGGCATGTCTGGGTGAAGGATGGTATAAGAGGTATCTCCTTCGGCAACAGGTTCCATGGTAATTGGCAGGATAGCAGGATATGGCATCATGAGAATCTGAGCACGGGATCGCACCCATCTGAGATAAGCCTCCATAGGAATAGTGTACTTAGGCTCCAGAGTCTTGCTGTCAACCTTGTTCACTTTTCCCCATGCTCGTATGAACCTTTGACGGCAACCTTGTAGATCGTTGTCGTAGTCAAACACAATACCCTGAATCAACATGTCATGTGGACCATCACTCCGAGCGTAACCAAACTGTCGTAAAGCTAAGGAAGGGTTGTAGGTAATGCCTCCTCTTATGCCTAGAAGTGGCACATTAGGAAACTCCCCACAACGGTCAATGATAGTGACATTCTCCATAGATCTGGAGCACTAATGGATATCTGAATGAGAGAGTGACATGATCCTTTTAGACCACCTGAACCCTTGTTCATTCTTCATTACTGAGCGAGGAAGGTGATAAATAAACCACCTAGATAGCAAAGGTATGCAACACATCAGAGTTCCTCGTGCCTTTGTAGTACGAGTATGAAGAGAGTGCAGGATGTCTCTAAGCAATGTAGGCACTGGATTGTGACTCAGAAATATGTTGATGGAATGAACGTCTATGAACTGATCAGGATTGGGGAACAACACTAAACCATAGATCAACAAAGCTAAGATCTCCTCAAAAGCATCATAGCTCATAGCCTTCAAGAACACTTGAGCTTTCTCTATCAACACCTTAGCAAGAATACCCTTAACTCCGCTTCTCGTTTCTAGAACAATGTCAGACTTCTTCAGATGTAGAGCTGCAGCAATAACTTCAGGTTTAGGCTCCTTTTCCAAACCTGTGAATGGTTTTTGAACAAGTACAGGTATACCCAGAAGTTTAGAGAACTCTTCCATTGTTGGAACCAGCTGATAATCAGGGAATGTGAAGCAATGGTGTTTAGGATCAAAGAACTGAAACAGGACACTCATCATGTCTTCATTGAATCCTGAGGTGACAAAATCCAATAGGTGACCATGTCTTTTGATGAACCGGGAGTTATCAGACACTTGAGAAATCAACTCTTTAAGCTTAGGAGGTATGCCTACAAAGTTGATCCTGATAGTGTTCCTACGAGCAGAAGCCATGACCTGCAACAAAGAACAAAGATAAATCCTTTGGTCCTTGAAATGGTTAGTGAAAATGTTATGCTTATGATGCATGATGATGTCATGATGTTATGCTCAATCACAAACATGTGGCACACACAAACAAGTCACACCATAGTCCTAGGTTTAAAGGCTTGCATGAGGTTCAAAGGTAAGTACCCTCCCCTGAAGTTAGTTGGTTCATCCTGTCCTACAAAAGTAACCAGGTTATAAGGGATCTCAATATCATTGATCCTTCACAAGGGTGGTTGTTCAGTAGGCAACTTACTTGCCAACCAAAACCCTCCAAGTTTTAGGATCTCAATGAGTGTAGTATCGAGTATCAACCAACTTCAGTCTTCACCAAAGCCGGTTATCTCACTACATTCTAAAGGCCAAGATGGGATGACTAGGGTTCTAAAAGTTAGTTAGTGCATTGACAACATATGGCAGCCTCATATTATCCTTAACTTGACTTAAGGAACATAAGCACCAACCAAGAAGTCACACTAACTATGGCCACCAGATCAACCATATCGGTATACGCCGTACAGTTTCCTTGGTCTATTGCCATTTACCTAAGGTACACTAGATCCGGGTTAGGATCTTTCACACATAAGAACACCCAACAAGATAAGTATAAATCAAACAAGGCAAACAAGTTTAAAGTGATCTAATTCCTAAGGGTACCCCTCTTTTATTAAATCCCCAGCAGAGTCGCCAGTTCTGTAACACGGTGGGAGAACTGACTTTAGTTATGTTGCGGATAGCAAGAGTCGCCACCGACTTTTATTTTATCCAAAGGAAAGGCATAAAAGAACAGGAAAGACCTTTTAAAAGATTTTTGGGTTCGGGGGGTAGGTTATGTAAAGGGAAGGTGTTATCACCCTTTACATCCATGGTTATCCATGGGCTCTTAGTTACTTAGCTCACTTTAAAATGTTTTTGAAATGTGTAGTGTGTGATTAGAAATTTTCTTAAGTACTTTATAATGATCCATGTGCGGATATATATAAAGCCTTTGTTTTGAAAATTGCTTAAAAAATGTGAAATGTTTTGAAATGTTTGGAAGAGTGAGCAAGTACATAAGAGGAACCTACCCTAAGTTAAATCTTTTCTGTTCTTAAATATCCTTTAAATGGTAAGACTATCCCTATTATTAAGGAATAGGTAGTCATTACCTTGGATGTGCGGGACAAGTGAAGGGACATCTGTTATTTAGGCAACAGTGGGGTGTATAAGCAATTCGAAGGGACTTATCATCTTTATTCGAAAGGGACAAGATCATTATGAAGGCAACATTCGAAGGGACTTGATCTTTTTATCTGTTAAGGGACTAGATGATGTGATATGAGGGACTTTGCTTTATACACCCTACTTGACCTTTTGTTTAGGCAACATGAGAGGTAACCCTTAAGAAGTGAGATGGCGATCCAGGATCGACTTACGTGTGTGAGTGTACAATTTTAAATATTTATCTTTTAAGTTAATGATCTAAATCAATTTTAAATACAAATACGTTTCACTCCCTATTTTACTAACCATAGCATAATAAAAATAAATATTAAACATTACTACTACAATATTACATAAAGGATACAATTACATAATAATAATAATTAAAATAAATTAAATAAATAAACAAAATAAGTAATAATAAATAATTGGGTTAGTAACAATAACAATAAAAATAGTATATAAATAAATAGGGGTTAGTAATAATAAAAATTAATAAGAATAAAATCAAGAATTTAACATAATAATGAACAATAAACTTAAAAGTTCAATTTTTAATAGATAATTATTTTTTAGATTTTTAAGAAGAAAAATAAACAATTCATATTATATACTAATTATTATAAAGATTTAAATTTATATACATATTATGAAAAATAATGGTTAACTGTGATTAAATAAACATATTATAAAAATAAATTATATTTACAAAATTAAATCAGGAGTTTTTTAATTATTTAAGCATACACTAAAATTATTTACATGCAAGAATTACACAAAATAAAAATATGTACATAATTAAGGTTTATAAATAAATAAATCAAAAGTTATAATCAAATAAGTTAATATTTACAATTAGGATTCACAAAAAATAATTAGGTTTTTATAAAAATATTTTTAGGTTTTTAGAAAATATTAGGGTTTATATGTTTAGAAAAATAAATTAGGATTAATTATACAAAATTATACAATATTAATAATATACAAAAAATAATATTAAATATTTTTTACTAATAAGATTTAATTTTAAAAAGGATGAGTTCTAAATTGTAGAAAAGAAAATAATAATATAAACATTCTATTTTTTTTATTGTTTAAATTTATTTAACAATAATACAAACGAATTAAATAGAAAACAAGAAAAATAAAAAAAGGACTTACCTGGACTGGGATTCGAACCCAGTCCCTGAGCTTTTAACCTCAAGACCAACACACTAACCACTGGGCTACGCACGCGCTGGTGAGAATGAGGGAACTTCATATTGTTTTATTTTAAATCCTGTGAAAATCATAACAAAACAAACAAAAGCATAAAAAGGGCCTGGGGGGATTCGAACCCAGGACCCTCATACAACACGCAAGCACTCTTACCATCCAGCCGGGAGGGCGCAACTGATTGTATAATCACCATAATCAATTATATATTAAGTCTTGTGATTAAATGAAAAATAAGAAAAAATTGCTGCGCCCAGGGATCGAACCAAGGACCTAACCCTCATAAGGACAAGCTTCCAACCATCAGGCCAACACGCACACTGTGGAATACAAACCAAACATAAATAATAAAAAAAAAACAAATATTTGAATTCTGGAATTCGCGCCAGGGGTCTTCTTCCTCCTCCAGACCTGCGTTTTTTCCTGCGAATCTTCCTGGGCAATTTCCTGCGAATTTTTCAATATAGAAACCTACGAAATTGGAACACCATCAAAACAGTAAAATTCTTTCAAATTAATTAGTGCATTACGATCTCCAGAGTTCATACAATCATTCTATGTCCTTAGAATTTATTTATTTTAGGTTTATCATGGAACCCTAAAAGCTTGGCCGAAACCCTAACAATGGCAATTCCTTGTTCCTGCACCAAAAATGAAATCAAATATGCCAGAAACCATCCACGTACAATTACAAACAAGAATCAATAACCAAAATCATGTTAGAATGTTTGTGTGAATGAAATCGAAAATTTCAATTTTAAGATGAACATGGATTCGGTTTGGGTGATTTATGAAGCTATGGATGATGATAAGCATTGCAATGTATTCAGTGATCATCAAGGAACATGTTGAGACCTTTAGAGTGTCTTGAAAGGGTCTGAATGATGGAATCTGAATTCAAGTTTTTGGTGATTTTTTTTTAATGTCAAAACTTACTCTTGAGGCTATGAATTCGTCCCTTATGCATTGTGATAACTTGTATACTTATAGTAGAGTGAAGCTAGGTCAAAAGATTGGATCATTGTTTGGACTTTTTGATCTTTAGAGATTGAAAAAGATTATGGCTTCAATTTCATATATTTGTGAATGAGACCTTTCTATTTCAAGCCAATCATCATCAATGTTATATAAATTTAATCCAATTCATGTTAATGACCTTCTAGAACCAAAATATATTTTAAATTTTCATATTTGATATTTTATTTAAATTTAAAATGATTTTTAATATAAAAAATCATAATAAATAAAATAAAATTATTAAAATATCAAATAAATTTCGTGCATGATGTCATGGAACACTTTGGGTCACAAAAAGTTCAGCCCATTTAGAAAAATTTGGTTTTAAGACCCTATTTTCTTCATAAACCACCCAAAAATTTCCCAACTTTGCAAGGGCACATATCCTTCAATTTTAATGCTATGAGGGTGTTCTTGGACATTTTGGAAAGCTTGAAGAGTCCTCTAACCAACCCCGTTGGTTTCATGTCCATATCATTTACCATTCTCAAGTTATGCCCTTTTGAAGTTGTTGACTTTTTGTTGACTTTCAAAAGGACCTATAATGTCTTAGCTCATACCTTCCAAATGAAGCATTTTTGGGCTTGGCTTGTGATACACAAAGTTGTAGAGAATTCAATTTCCTTCAAAATGAGCTTTGGATGGAAAAAAATGTGATGAAGCATGTGAAAGTTATGGCTGGTCAAAGTTCAGTTGACTTTTCCTAAGGAAACCCTAATTTAGAAACCCCTGATTCTTGATGATCTGAAATCTCCTTGATGAATCATGATCAACCCTTGATCAAATGATGAATTTTAATTCATATACTTGATGTTGGCAAAAAATAATGAATTTTGACTTTGGTTTGACCACAGTTGACCTCAGTTTGACTTTTTAACTGCTTTGACTGATTTTGACCTATCTGATCATTTGACTGAGCAAACCTTTGAGAAAAGTTCTGAAATTTGTCATGGGGATTCTTAAGCACATATAAGATGTTATGAAGCTCACTTGAAGTCTTGGAAGTCCATTTAGCCTGATTAAAGTTAAAACCCTAGTTTTGGATGCACTGCTTAGGAGGATGCATTGTCTGAGGGAATTGTCAAATCTTCTGACCAATTGTGAACTTTGTGAACCTTGTGAACCTCATAAGATGTCTTGTAAACTTTATGAACCTCATGAGATGTCTTGTGAACCTTGTGAACCTCATAATGTGTCTTGTGAACCTCATAAGGTGTCTTGTAAACTTCATGAACCTCATGAGAGGTCTTGTGAACCTTGTGAACCTCATAAGGTGTCTTGTGAACCTCATAAGGTGTCTTGTAAACTTCATGAATCTCATGAGAGGTCTTGTGAACCTTGTGAACCTCATTAGGTGTCTTGTGAACCTTGTGAACCTCATAAGGTGTCTTGTAAACTTCATGAACCTCATGAGAGGTCTTGTGAACCTTGTGAACCTCATAAGGTGTCTTGTGAACCTTGTGAACCTCATAAGGTGTCTTGTAAACTTCATGAACCTCATGAGAGGTCTTGTGAACCTTGTGAACCTCTTAGCACACAAAGTCTTGTATTGTGAGGGCAAATTTTGGGGTGCAACACTTACTACTATGGATGGTGAAGACTTCCCACAGCCCGTAAACGCAAACATAGTTAAAAAATACTACGCATAAAAAGAGACCCGCTAGGTTGACTAGCCTAGGCAAAAATAAGGGCATCCCGGCGAACCAAAAGGGTTCGGGCAAAAATTAGGGATATATATAAAAACGTGTACACCCGGCAAGTCGAAAACCTGAAAAGGCGGCTTGGGCAAAAAAGGGTATCCCGGTGGATTGAAAACCTGAAAGGGCAATCCAGGCAAAAGTTAGGGATTAAAGCGTATGACTATGTCTCGTTGGATCACCCACGTAACTCCAATTGTTATTGATACCTAACTCAAGTTCGAACAGATAAAGCTCAATCCAATCGTTTCTGTCTCAACAGCAGAAGATGAGATACTTGAAGATAATGACAATAGTAGAATTGAAACTCAATAGGACTATTTCTCACATAGCTGTTTTCTTTGTTTTGTAAAATTTTTACGACAAATCCCTCTTACTAGGATTTCTGTCTCTTTGTACAAACTTGCCTATGTATAGGTCACTTTGTAATATAAATAAAATTTCATCTTTGAATCCAGATTTACTTTTACCCTATTTACATAAACGAAAACATCCATTGGTTGTATTTGAATGTATGTATGCTTTTGAATATGATTGATGTTTACCAGAAATGCATAAAATGCAGTAATAGTATTTACTAAGGACGATCGAGGGTAGGAATGCAACGAAGCTTCGTCGGTTCATCCCCACAAGACAACTACAAATCCCTAGTAGAGCAAATCCATCTTTATAGATACTTTAAGTTGCATCTCCCCTTGAATTTATGTCCATCTCTTTTATCCTCAGTTGGGATACTCAGGAATTTATTCCTTCAATAGAAGTACGATAAACGAAGACGGGAAGGTATAAATACTATACTATCAAGCAAGACGGGAACGAGTTCCTCATATTCTTCAGCAACGAATCGGGATTTATTTTCTCTAGCCAGCAGTTGTTATACAAAGATATTCGGACGCTTCAGGCTGCATGATTCATACATACATCATTTATATCATACCATAACATATCCATAAATGCATAATACATTTACTTAGATGCACCATGCCATACATGCATACATAATGCATAAACTAACCTTTTCCTTACAGGATGGTTATATACAGATAAAATACTATCAACAATTCACAACAAGTCAAAGACGATCTATACGAAGGTCTAGTGCTGATACTTAATTCAGGGATATAATCGTCACGAAGATTTAATCCTGATATTCTTTTATCCTTGGTGTAAACACCCCAAATTTTCCCTCACCCATTCACACTATGGCTTGTGATCTCTTCATATGCATAAGCTCAATCATAGCATCTCATACCACATTTTTGATTCACTGCATTGGTTCAAAGTCATCTGCATCCAGGGTTTGTGATTTGAGCAATCCAAGAGATTCTTGAGCCACTCCAAAGGTCATCAATCACTTTAAAGGGGTCCATGTATGTTCAAGCATCATATTATATCCCCTCAAAGTCAAGAATGTCAAAGAATCACAAGAACTGAGAATGGCATGGAAGCAGAGCCAGGTTTAACTGCACAGATGACCTAGAATTAGGGTTTTGGTTTCAGAGGCCATAACTCCAATTTTTTTGGTCATTCTTGTTTCTATTGGTATCTATATGGTATAGGGAGCATGCATATCAATTTTCATGAAGAAATTCCATGGGGAAGTCATCTGATCAAGAGTTGACTTTTTGAGCAAGCTAGTGCAAAATCAGGGCATCTGAGGCCCCCAATGACCCAACCAAAGGGTGTTCATCATCATTTTGATTATGCATGATCTTTATTTGATCATGGAAGATGTTAGAAGTTCACAAAATTGAAGAATTTCAAGCCATTTGCAAAGTTGACTTTTTGGGAAAGTTGACTTATATTGAAAATTGCCATTTTGGGAAACTTTTTCAACCCTTGCTTTTTGATTCAAAAATGCTTCAAATGGAAAAACTTTGGTCATGAAAGTTGTAGAATGGATCATTCCCTTTTCAAAAAGTACAAGAACTTGACCTAATTCATTTTGGATCAAAAGTTATGGCTTGTCAAAGTTGGCTAAAATCACATAATTTGAAGTTTTCTACCAAAGAGACATTTTGCAAAATGCTATGATCAAGTGTTCTAAAGGCTTCAAAAGTGTACAAATTCTTCACAACATGATCACATGACCTCTAAAAGTCAGAATGGGCCAAAGAACATTGCATTTTGATGCCTTGAATCTCAAGAATTTCCAAAGGGGCCAAACTTTGTGAAATTTGCAAAACACTACACAAACCTTGATCAACTTGCTGATTTATCTCATAAACAATTCCATGGCTCTCCCTAAACTCAGCTGAACCAAGACAAGCCAAAAAGCAAGTTGTACCATTGCCCATACCTCAAGTACAAGTCAAGTTGACATTTTGGCAACTTGCCCATACCAATCACAATAGGCCAGCACCCACTCTCTGACCTATCACACTTGTTTATACAAATCAAAAGCAAGCCAAAGCACATAACCATTCCTGCAAAAACACACCCCAAGCCATAGTTATCATTTTTGCTCCAACTTGCAAAACCATTCGAAACATTCAGCACAGCCTTCAAACACATAAACAAACTTCACCATTGATCTTAAGAGGTTCCACAGATCACAAACCAACCACTAAAACAGCCTGAAAGTCACTGAAACCAAAACACGATCACCCCCCCCCCCCCCTTCAACAGAACTTCTGGAATCTCCCAAATCAGCCATCAACAAGAGTTGTGAAGCATTCCATTGAGCTCATGGGGACCAGAGGAGTCAGTTTGCATAAGAGAAAGGCTCAGAAAGCTCCTGTTCGAAGAACTTCAGTTCAGGTATCCATCAAGAACAAATTTTCCAGAACTCCATTTACTTGTTATAAATTGATTCTACATGTTATCCTGATCATCATGATGTGTTTAAAAATGAAAATGGTGGAATATTGAGCATGTATGAGTTGTCTGAAACTTTCTGCCCTAAATTCGTTTTGCTTCGATTTGCATGATTGATGAATGAAAAATGATTTTTGTTTGAGGGTTTTGATTCAGTGATGAATGGGGTTTGATTCTGGGTGGTTAGATTTCATTTTTATGAAGTTTTGAGGGAGTTAGGTCAGAGGTCTCGCCTGAGAAGACGACCGGAAGTCTTCTCCGGCCATCTGAATTTGTTTAGGGTTAATCTGTGTCATTAATGAAATTTGAATTATGGCCCTTGGATGCGTTGACCCGCGCGCGTTTGGATGCTCAGGATTTCACCATTTTGCCCTAATCCTCATTTGACTTTTTTAAATCAGTTTAATTAATTTTAATTGGAAATTAACTCAGTTTGAATCCTAGCCGCAGGATCTGGCGCGCAGTCTTTCCCTCCTTCCTGAGTTTGAATGCTGACCTTTAGATGCGCATACTTCTCATTAAATTCAATTTTATTTTCATTTAATCTCATTTGTTTTCTACAATTTATTAAAAATAGCAAAATATCTTTAAAAATTCTGAAATTTTTTGTCAAAGGTTCAATTAATTTTCAGAAACCAAAAACATTTTTATTTTTATTTTTTGCATTAAAAAATATTTTTAAATCATTTAAAAGATTATTTTTAATTAATTAATGAGAATTAATTAATTAAAAATACTTTTAGGTATTTAAAAATCACAAAAAAATTCATGTAACACTTAAAATCATTTAGAAACATTGTCCAACCCTCAAACCAAATTTATTTTTTGTTCTTGATGCCTTTTGATTATTTTCTTTTGAATTAAATTCATTTCAAGGCATTATTTTGATTCAATCTTCAAAAATTCATTTCTGCCTAGCCTTTAAGAGTTGGACAATGATTCTTCTTGCATTGCATCTTGTATAGCATGTAGTTTATAGGATTAAATTGGCATGATTTGATCTTGCATTTCCTATTTTGTTTTGCATTTTTCTTGACAAGGTACCTTAAAACCCTAGTAAACTTAAGATATTCATAAATCTCATTAGGTTAAGAGTTAGAACCCCTCCTTTGGGCAGTGAGTTTGTATAGGTTTAGGGTTCCTTTGAATGTATTTTCAAATTTTTATCATGATGTTTGCTTCTGGTTTTGAATTTTGTTTTGTGTATTGATCATAAACCCTAATTCATGCTTTCTTTTGCATCCATTTCTCATTTGCTTGCATACCATGACTTGCCATGACATTTTGTGCATTCATTTGATTCATAACACATCTTAGGACATGTTAGAATCATGTTTGATCATTGCCTCATTCATTTGCCATGTTGTATGTCATTTGCATTTCATAACTTTTCATGAACATTCATGGTTCTAAGCATGCTTCTCTTGTATCCATATGCTTGAATGATCATTCTCATGCCTTGCCTCATGTTTGCATCATCTCTTGGCATCATTAGCATCATACTCATGCTTCTGGTTTTGGTTTGCATCATCCCATTTCATCTCATTTTGCATTGCATTGCATTCCTTTTACTAACTTTTCAGGTGGTAAGTTGCTTTGAGAAGTGAATTTGCCTTCACTTCTCACAATCTCTTTTCATCTCTCTTATGCATCATTGCTGCATTTTGTCTTGTGCTTGAGATTGAGCTTGCTCATTCTTCTTCATCCTACTTTCTTTCTTCAAGTGACTTGTCTTCTTAAATGAAGCAAGTTACTTTGCTTCTCTTTGCTCCTTTCATCTGTTTCCTGGTGGTTTCTCTGAAGATCTCTCTTGTAAACCTCACAAACCTTAGGAACAACCAAGCATGACAATAATTAGGGTTTTGATTAGTCCCCCATTTAGATTTTACCTTTGTGTCTCATTGAGTCCTCTCTTCTCATCTCATAATCAGGGACTAAACCCTAAAGGCTTTAAGGCTTTGTGATTAAGCTTATGCCTGCATCCTTCTATTAGGATGGAGTGTATAACTTTAATCCTAAGTGTTAAACCCTTAATGTGTTTAAATCTTTTAATCAATCCATCTAATAATCATCAAGACATCAAGCTTGTAACTTGGGCCTTGCATTAGGGTTCTAATTCTTCCTTAATTGGTTAAAAAGGACTAACCCTAGTGTTAATGGACAAGTCCCCCTCAAGTTGTCTTACAAACCCTAAAACTCACTTCATCATCTTATCATTAACTAAAATCCACTTAATAAAGGCTTTGTTTTGTCATGAGGTTAATCCATAATCATGGATTAAGTTGAGGAGTCTTCCTCAGCTTAAACATTCTCATCTGTTATCCTTTTATTAGGATGGTGTAATGAGTCTGTTTAATCCTTGATTATGGCTTAGTCTCATTACTTAACACTAAACAAAAGCAACAAAAACATCTAAATAATCACAAGTAGGTTAATGATCTTAATCCTACACCATGGTGATTAAGTGTGAGAAGCTGACTTCACACTTAAGGCATTCTCATTACCCCTAATCAGAGGGAAGATGTGATGAGTTTACTAAATCCATTGGTTTAGGCTTAGGCTCACTAACTTATGACAAACTTTCAAAAGCAATAAAAGACTGAAAACTCAAACACAAACAATAATCGTCTCCTCCAAGATTCTTTTCTCATCTCATTCACTCATAAACGGGAACTTACTTCTTCCGTCTAATGCAAGACAGTTTGCACCTGAGCCAGACAGGTCATACACTTGAGCATAGACAAGTAAGCAGTTCACAAGTCAATTCATCTTTCAGTCTCTTTGGGTCGAACTACGGTGTTCTGACTTCCTCATTGCACGAGAGGATACGTAGGCATAACTTAACAGTTATCGAACAAAAGTCTCTGTATATTCCCCCTCTTCCAGCATTACTCTTTAAGCCTCATAGTCTTGAGCATTATACTCTTGTTCCTACACTGACACTATACATTTACACACTTCACTTCTTTTACACTGACACTTGCATTCTTTCCAGCTTTGATACACAAAAATGCACTGACACTACCCCTTTAAAACACAAATCTTTCAAGCGTGGATCCCGTCGAGTACGACGGACAATCTGGGTGCTAATACCTTCCCAGGTTGTAACCAACCCCCTTTCTCAGTCTCTCTGGTTCGCAACCGTCTTATCCATATCTTTCTAGGTTTATGCAACATTACCTTTCCTTCGGGATAAAAATGCCTAGCTGGCGACTCTATTCATTTCATTTCTCCTTTCGCCGACCGTTCGCGTCTGTACCCCTTCTGACCCCCGGGTGTCATTTTGGTGGGAGCGACAGCTTGGCGACTCTGCTGGGGACCTTATACTGTAACCAGGGCTTCTGGTTCTTTTTGTGGGTTCTTCCTAGCGCTTGATTGATTTGTGTTTACTGGGGTGTTAAGTGCTAATTGTGTTTGTATATTTGCTTTATTTACTGCTTTATGTACAGTTATTTATTGTTTTCTTTTACAGCTTTATATACATCATACTGTCATACTATTTTGGCTGGATCTGGTTTTGTTGCTTTGGTGGGTGGGTGTTCTATTGAGAGTTTAAGGTCCTATACATGGGACCTGAGTGACACCTAGGCTAGAGTGGTTCATGTTCTTTCCCATTCCATTTCGGTCTGGTGCGGGAATATGAAACACGGTTCAGATATGGGTTTCTTCTTGAGAACTCTGTGCTACAGATCTCCTGTAGTGCTAGGGCTATCTGGGAAGCTTGCTAAGTCTGGATGACCTTTATTATGACCTTCAGAAACTGAGGTGAATTAGAGGAGGATCTTTTATGGTTATTGTAAACACTGTACCTCCGGGTTAGAAGTGTTTACACTTCTCATAACTGATCCAAGTCTGAGGACCCTTGTTTTAGAACATCACCCGTGAGAGGGTTGGGCTGTTTACAGGTTTGCAGGAACCCTTGACCTCAGCATACCCTGATACTTTGTTTTGATTAAGAGTACTCCACTTTGGACAGTTCTTGTGATTTAACCCTGGATATGTGACTCTTTATTTGAGTCCCCCACCTTGGTTACTGGACTTTTGAACCTCCATCTGGACTTCTTAGACATACGTGGACCCATATTAAGGCAGTAATCAGATCCAGCTTGATCACAAACCCTTGAATATCATTTGCATACATCATCATTGCATCATTTAAACATTTGCTTATTTGTTTTTCAGGGTATCCATATTACATTTGGCTTGGTTTTGACCCCTTCATCTGCATAGATCCCTGTTCATCAGTATCTGCTTCAGCTATCTTCATCAGCTACCTGCTTCAGTCACCTGCATCACCAGTATCAGCCTATCAGTGGCTCATCTCTAGTGTTAGGCTCCATCATCAGTATTTGTTTCAGCTCTTCATCAGCAGACATGGCACCCAAGAAGAGCAACACCTCATATGACTTCTTTGAGCTTGTGCTGGCTGGCATCAGGCAGGTTCAGGCACTTATCACTCCAGACCATATACCATTATTCAGAGAACATTATGGAGGCATCCTTGATATGGTTATGGATTTGGACCCTTCCCAGAGGAGCTTGATTCACACTTGCCTACAGTTCTATGATCCTCCTTTGAGATGCTTCACTTTTCAGAATTTTCAGTTGGGACCTCTGTTGGAGGAGTTTTCATCACTGATTGGTGTACCTGTCAGGGGTGGTGTCCCCTTCAACCCTGAGATGGCTTTTCCCAGCAATGAGGAAGTGGCAAAAGCACTGTGTCTGGAACCTATTCTGATTGAGCAGAACATGACAACAAAGGCTGGAATCTCTGGTCTACACTTGGATTTCTTGACTTCTCAGGCTATCCTGAAGGCCTCCTTGGGAGAATTGAAGGCAGTCTGTGCATTGTTAGCCCTCAGTATATATGGGGTTATACTTTTTGCAGATGAGCCCAAGTTTATCAGCAAGAATGCCATTCATCTTTTCATTCTGAGGAACCCAGTGCCCACCTTACTGGGAGATTTCTATTACTCTGTTCACCAAAGGAATGAGAAGCAGAGAGGAAGGTTGGTGAGATGCTGTGCTCCCCTATTTCATACCTGGTTGCTCAAACACTTACCTAAGACTGATGCATTCCTGAATCCTCACCAACAGAAGAATTGGGCTAGGAGACTTATTGCTTTGACCTCAGATGACATCAGATGGTGCACCCAGAGCACCAAGGGCAGGGACATGATTACTAGTTGTGGGCAGTTCCCCAATGTACCTCTGATAGGAGTGAAGGGTTGCATCAACTACAACCCTCTGCTATTCAAAAGACAATTGGGCTATGCATTGGTCCACCCTCCTAGAGTACAAGACTTGGCTGAAACCCTTTATTGTGAGATTAAGCCTAATCTAGCTGTTGTCAGGCAAGCATCCTGGGCTTGGGACAACATCCAGACCAAAGGGATGGCCATTCTTGGGAGATGCAACAATGTGGCCTCAACTCAGTATTATGAGTGGTCTCATGCTAGGGCCCAAGTTTCTAGGATGCCTTTCACCATTGAGGATGCACCTGGACCATCCCCAGCACCACCTCCAGCCACGGTCAGCCTGGAAGAGTTTGAGAAACTAAAGGAAAGGAATGAAAATCTGTCTCAAGCCCTGAAGAGGACCCTCTGGGAGAGGAGTGATGGTTGTCTGGACATTGAAAGGTTGGAAAAGCTTAAGGTGGAGCATCTAGCCAGGATTGAGAAGTCAGAGGACTACATCAAGAAGTCAAGAGCTGGGGAGCAGATTTTGAAGAATGCCTGTAAAGAGGCCCAGTTTCAGAAGGCTAGAACTGATTTCTATCTGAAAGAAAGTCAAGCTAGGTGGGTCAGGATCACTGAAGCTCGCACTCAGGAAGATAAGAGAACTCAGGACAGGATTGAGCAGTTGGAGGCCAGTGCAAAGGAGCAACAGGAGGCTCTGCTAGCAGCCCAGAAGGAGATCTCAGAATTGAAGCTTAGGGCTGGCGTGAAGAGGTCAAAAGACCAAGACAGGCACAAGAGGTTGACCACTGCTATCACCACCAGGAATCTTCTTATCAGGAACCTCACAGAGCATCCAGCTGATCCCGTAACTAAAGCACTTCTGAAGGAGGTCAAGGAGGATGAGTTTGGTCTTGGTGTCTGACTTTTGCTTGTTGTTGCTTTCATTTCATGTACTTTTCTTTTTCATGTTGTATTTTGACCCCTCAGGGGCATGTATTGTAAAAAACAAACTATGTATGATTCACCTTTTGTAATATATTCATTAGTTTGTTTCATTTGAATCTCTTTCTCCCAAGCAACATCAAAGCATCTTCCTCAGGGGTCTGGAAAGGTCAAAACCAAATGCCAAGCCGGATACCTTGGAAACAAATAAGCATACTGCATTGCATACTGACCTTTGTTTTGTTTTGTAGGTTTTGTTTTGTATGTAACTAACTCTGTTGTGGTTCAGGAACTATTGCTCGACGTCGGGTGTTCCCTCTCAACCGTCCGCACAGATATCCCACTCGCAACAACCTTCCGGGTATACAAATGGACCAAGTACAGCAGGATCTTACAGAAGTCAGGGCTCAAATGGCCAATGAGAGGCTATAAATGAGAAACCAGATGACCCAGTTCATGGAAGTGATGAATGGCTTAGCTCAAAGCCAAGAAAGATTAAGGGCATTGGTAGAAAGGCAGACCCAGGAAGAACCCCATCTAGGGACTGGAGGAATGAGCAACAATGAGAGGGTTCAACCTCATGTTAATCCACCAGTGTATGTGCCTCATCTTCATCCAGAGATCAACATCCCTGCTAATGTACAAGGGAATGCTACTACGGGCAGAGTATTACAAGAAGACCCCCAAGAGGATCAATTCACTGTGATGGGAGCTGGGGATGAAGCCTATGACAGAAGGCTTGATGAAATTGCTGAGAAATTGAGATCTCTGGAGTCTCAAAATTCCCTGGGCTTTGATGTCATGGACATGGGTTTAGTGGACGGGGTAAGGATTCCCCACAAGTTCAAACCCCCGTGCTTCGAGAAGTACAACAGAACTTCCTGTCCACGAACCCACTTGCAATCCTTTCTGGGGAGGCTGAAGGCATACACCATGGATGAAAAACTATGGATGTTCTACTTTGAAGACAATTTGACAGGGGCTTCAAGGGAATGGTACTCTCATTTGACTAGAGCAACCATCAGATGCTGGAAGGACCTAGCTGAGGCCTTCATCAGACAGTACCAGTACAACTTGGACATGGCCCCTAACAGGACCCTCCTGATGGGAATGTCTCAATCATCCAGAGAAAGCTTCCGGGAATACGCCCAGAGGTGGAGACAGCTTGCTGCTGCTGTCCAGCCACCCATGTCGGAAAGGGAAATGGCCGACATGTTTATGAACACCCTTCAAGGGACATACATTGACAGGCTGGCTGCCTTTTCTTCCACCAGCTTCGCTGACGTAGTCATAGCTGGAGAAAGGATTGAAAGCCTATTAAAGATGGGCAAGATTTCTGACAATGGTGCAAGCTCGTCCAGCAACCCCAGAAAACCTTTTGTGGGGCCTAGAAGAACAGGTGAGACTAATGTTATTCATGCCAACAGGGGTAGACCTCAATATGTTCATAGGACAGTGGCAGCTGTCACTATTCCAGCTCCAATTCCTCAGCAACCAGCATATCAACAACAGCAACAATCCCACTACCAGCAACAAGTTCAGTACCTGCCGCAGAGAAACTACAACAACAACAGCAACAACAATCAACAAAGACCTTTTCAACAGAGACCATCTCAGGCCAATAGGGTGATTGATCCAATCCCTATGCCTTATGCCACTCTATTGCCACAATTCCTGAAGCTCAACTTGGTTGAGTTAAGGACATTGGCACCACCAGATCCTTCCAGTCTGCCCAGAAATTATGACGCCAACGCCAGATGTGCTTTTCACTCCAATGCACCTGGCCACAGTACAGAGAAGTGCAGAGCTTTACAAATGAAGGTACAACACTTGGTAGATTCTAAAGCTCTAAACTTTGCACCCCCGCCAAATGTCAACAAGAACCACATGCCCAACCATGGAGGACCAAGAATTAATGCTATTGAGGAAGATAAGTCGTCTTTCTTAATAACCAATGTTGGGCAAATTCGGACACCTCTGGTAGAGATTAAAGCTCAACTCCTAGAATGCTAGATGTTCCCCGGGTGTGAGCTCGGGTGCGGTTATTGCAACATTTCGGTAAACGGGTGTGATGACTTGAGAAGCGGCATAGATGGTCTTATCCAGAGTGGCATACTTCAAATCACAACATCAACACCTTCAAATCCAGCAATCTCTTCGACAACAATTCCTGAGTCCCCTACAACTGCAACAACAATCATTCCAAACAATTCTTCAATTTCATCAACAAATGCTTCATCTATCACTTCAACAAACCAGATATCAACAAGCATTCCTTCTACAACATCAGCACCCCTTCATTCAGAGTATTCTACAACGCCAACAGATATCTCAGCAATCACCATTTATTATGATCCGTCCTATGTTCCTCCTAACAATAATTTTCAACAAACAGTGGCATCTCCTGCCAGGTCACCAGTTACCATCTACTACGATCCGCACACTATTTCAACACCCTCCTCTGCTGCAGTCAGTCCGGTTACCATCACGGTGCCTGGACCAGTTCCTTATGAAAGCAGTAATGCCATCCCTTGGCATTATGGCTCTGACCTTTACTGCAATGGGGAGAAAATCACTTTTGACTCTTCAACCTCTTCTCCACAAATTGATAATGTCGGGGGAGGCGGAGGCTTCACCAGAAGCGGACGCCTTTTTGCCTCGCAAGCACAAAGACCTAATGCTGAAGCAGAAGCTGCTGCCAAAGCAAAGGGAAAGAGTGTAATATCTGAAGAACCCATTCTCAAGGAAACTCAGAGGACATCTTTTGAACAAGATGTAGACGAGTTCATGAGAATTATAAAGAGGAGTGATTACAAAGTGGTGGATCAGCTTCACCAAACTCCCTCAAAAATCTCCATACTATCCCTGCTGATGTGTTCCGAAGCCCACCGGAATGCATTACTAAAAGTCTTGCACGCAGCATATGTGCCAGAGGAGATCACCGTTAATCAGCTGGAGACCGTGGTAGCAAATGTCAATACCAGCCATGGATTGGGTTTTACCAATGCTGATTTAACAACCGAGGGATGTAACCACAACAAGGCTTTACACATCACTCTAGAATGCAAGGGTGCTGTTCTATCACATGTACTGGTAGACACTGGGTCTTCACTCAATGTTTTACCAAAGAAAGCCTTGGTGAAGCTGGAGTATGATGGCTTGGCATTGCGTCCAAGTAATTTGGTGGTGAGAGCATTTGATGGCTCTAAGAGATCAGTGCTAGGAGAGATTGATCTGCCTGTGATGATTGGCCTACAGACTTTTAAAATTACCTTCTATGTGATGGACATTCAGCCGGCCTACAGCTGTTTGTTGGGTAGACCTTGGATCCATGCCGCTGGCGCAGTTACGTCTACCCTTCACCAGAAGTTGAAATTCGAGTGGGAAGGCCAGATCATCACCATCTGTGGTGAGGAAGATATCTTTGTTAGCCATCTGGCTACGTACAAATACATTGAGATGGATGGAGAAATCCATGAAACCATGAGCCAGGGATTTGAAGCCCTGAACATTAATGAAGCATCTGCTGTACTTGGGACTTCCATGACATCTTATCAGCAAGCCAGGAAGGTTGTTGAGGAGGGGACTGCCCAAGGCTGGGGCAAGTTGCTGCCCGTAGAGAGGAAGGAGGACAGATTTGGGTTGGGTTACAAACCAACTCAACAAGATCAATCAGAGGCTGCTAAGAAGCCCAGTTTTGTCAGTGGGGGGATGCTCGCCCCTGATGCAGTAAACAACTTGGAAGATGAGTCGGAAGATGAGCGCAACCTGGAGAGCTGGATACGTCCAAGGATCCCGGGGAGCCGTATCTCAAACTGGTCTTCCCAGGAAATTATAAGGGTTACTCCTGCAGAGTAATTATTATTTCCTGTATTTTTTAAGCATGCATCAAGACTTGCATCTTGCCCAAGATGACAAGACTCATTTTGTAACTGGGCCATCTTGTAATTTTGTGCAAACAGATCAATCAATGAATACCGGACATCTTTTGCAAATGAGTCTTTTTCTTTTCTGCTCACTGTTTTTCATTTTTCTTTTTGTACAAAAATAAAATGGCAATGTTTTCCAAAATGGCAAAACTTCATTTCACTTTTTCTAAACAAGATTAAAATCAATCACTAAAATGAACAATCTAAACCCTTGCAGAGAGTGCCTTCCAGACTGCACCGACAACAACACAGCTATGGCTTCGTATGACTTTGACAATCCAATCAATCAAGCTGATAAAGGGGTTGAAGAAGATTTCGAGCTTCCTGAAGAGCTAGCCAGGTTGTTAAGGCAAGAGGAGAAGGTTATCACCCCTCATCAGGAGGAGGTTGAAACGGTTAATCTTGATTCGGAAGAAGACGTGAAAGAGGTTAAGATCGGGGCCTGCCTGCAAAATTCAGTGAAAGAGCAACTGATTGATATGCTTCGAGAGTATGTGGATGTGTTTGCTTGGTCTTATTAGGATATGCCAGGGTTGGACACCGATATTGTCATGCACAAGCTGCCATTAAAAGAAGACTGTCCGCCAGTGAAACAGAAGCTGCGCCGTACTCGCCCAGATATGGCAATGAAGATAAAGGAAGAGGTGCAAAAGCAGTGGGATGCCGGGTTCCTTGCTGTAACTAGATATTCGTCGTGGGTTGCTAATATTGTACCTGTGCCTAAGAAAGACGGCAAAGTGAGAATGTGTGTTGACTACCGGGATCTGAACAGAGCCAGCCCAAAAGATGATTTTCCATTACCTCACATTGATGTACTGGTTGACAATACGGCTCAGTTCTCGGTGTTCTCCTTCATGGACGGATTTTCAGGATACAATCAGATCAAGATGTCACCTGAAGACATGGAGAAGACAACTTTCATCACACCCTGGGGCACGTTTTGTTATAAGGTGATGCCATTCGGATTGAAGAATGCAGGTGCAACGTATCAACGGACTATGGTAACATTATTCCACGATATGATCCATAAAGAAATCGAATGTTACGTGGATGGCATGATTGCCAAGTCCCTCACAGAAGAAGACCACCTGGTAAATTTGTTGAAGTTATTCAAGCGTCTGAGGAAGTACCAATTGAAGTTAAACCCCAACAAGTGCACATTCGGGGTGCGATCTGGTAAGCTGTTGGGCTTTATTGTAAGTGAAAAAGGGATTGAAGTTGACCCTGATAAAGTTAAGGCCATTCAAGAAATGCCTGCACCGAAAACTGAGAAAGAAGTTCGGGGGTTTCTAGGTAGATTGAACTACATTTCAAGGTTCATATCTCACCTTACAGCAACTTATGAACCTTTGTTCAAGCTATTAAGAAAAGAACAGACGGTCAGGTGGAACGAAGACTGCCAGAGGGCTTTTGACAAGATCAAGGAGTACTTGCAAGAACCTCCAATCCTTATGCCACCAGTTGAAGGAAGACCTCTGATAATGTACTTAATAGTATTAGAAGAGTCAATGGGGTGTGTGTTGGGCCAGCATGACGAGTCTGGTCGAAAAGAGTATGCAATTTACTACCTAAGCAAAAAGTTTACCGATTGTGAACAACGTTATCCACTGCTCGAGAAAACTTGTTGTGCTTTAGCGTGGGCTTCTCGCCGACTAAGACAGTATATGTTGACCCACACTACTTTATTGATATCAAAGATGGACCCAGTTAAGTACATTTTTGAGAAGCCAGCACTTACCGGACGGGTTGCAAGATGGCAGATGATCCTCACAGAATATGACATCCAGTACACATCTCAGAAAGCCATCAAGGGCAGTGTATTGTCTGATTATCTTGCCGGGCAACCTATTGATGATTACCAGCCTATGAGATTTGACTTCCCTGATGAAGACATCATGTTCATAAAAGCAAAAGATCATGAAGAGCCTATTCACACTGAAGGGCCTGACCCGGAAGAAGAATGGACTATGATGTTTGATGGGGCTGTTAATATGAATGGTCGTGGTGTTGGTGCAGTACTCATTACACCTAAGGGAGTTCACTTGCCTTTCTCGGCAAAACTCACCTTTAACTGCACTAACAACGAAGCTGAATACGAAGCTTGCATTATGGGTCTTGAGGAAGCCATTGACCTCAGGATCAAGACATTGACTGTGTTCGGAGATTCAGCTTTGGTAGTTAATCAAACCAACGGCAAATGGTACACCCACCAGGATCATCTGATACCTTACAGGGATTATACAAGGAGGTTATTGACTTTCTTTACAGCGGTCAAGCTTGAATATATTCCTCGGGACGAGAATCAGTTTGCAGATGCTCTGGCTACCATTTCATCCATGATCAAAGTTCAAGCTGCCAACTTTGTGCCTCGGATTTCGGTATCCAGACTTGATAGACCAACATATGTATTCGCAGCAGATGTTGTAAAAGATGATAAGCCTTGGTTCCACGACATCAAATGCTTCTTAGAGGATCAGACATACCCACCTGGGGCATCGTCCAATGACAAGAAGACATTAAGAAGGCTTGCTGGTAGTTTCTTCCTGAATACTGATGGTTCCCTGTACAAGAGAAACTTTGATATGGTACTCCTCAGATGCGCTGATAGAACAGAAGCAGACTTGTTGATGCACGAGGTGCACGAAGGATCCTTTGGTACCCATGCAGGAGGGCATGCCATGGCTAAAAAGTTACTAAGATCAGGCTATCACTGGATCACAATGGATGCCGACTGTTGTGCCTATGCTAGAAAATGCCATAAATGTCAGATCTATGCGGAAAAAGTACATGTGCCTCCCAATCCTCTGAATGTGATGTCTTCACCCTGGCCCTTTGCTATGTGGGGCATTGATATGATTGGCAATATTGAACCGACTACTTCAAATGGCCACAGATTCATCCTGGTTGCTATTGACTATTTTACCAAGTGGGTTGAAGCAGCTTCCTATGCAAATGTTACAAGGCAAGTGGTAGCCCGATTTCTGAAGAGAGATATCATCTGTCGGTACGGAGTTCCCGAGCGAATCATCACTGATAATGGTTCCAACTTAAACAACAAAATGATGGCAGAGCTATGCCGGGACTTCAAGTTCCAACATCACAATTCTTCTCCTTACAGGCCAAAGATGAATGGCGCTGTTGAGGCAGCTAATAAGAATATCAAGAAGATTGTGCAGAAGATGGTAGTCACCTACAAAGACTGGCATGAAATGCTACCGTTTGCCTTGCATGGGTACCGTACGTCAATCATAACATCCACTGGGGCAACACCGTATCATCTTGTGTATGGGATGGAAGCAGTCCTACCTGTTGAAGTTGAATTACCCTCCCTGCGGGTACTGATGGATGTTAAGCTGAACGAAGCAGAATGGGTCCGATCCCGATACGAACAACTGAGTCTGATCGAAGAGAAAAGATTGGATGCAATCTGTCATGGGCAGTTATATCAGAAAAGAATGAAGAAAGCCTTCGATCAGAAAGTCAGGCTACGAGAGTACCAAGTAGGAGATCTTGTGCTGAAAAGAATCCTCCCTCCTCATACAGACCACGGGGGCAAGTGGACTCCGAACTACGAAGGACCATTCGTGCTAAAGAAAGTTTTCTCCGGTGGAGCACTCATGCTCAGCACTATGGATGGTGAAGACTTCCCGTCCCCTGTGAATTCAGATGCAGTTAAAAAATACTTCGCATAAAAATGAACCGCTGGACATAAAAACAGAATGTAAGTCCAGGCAAAATAGGGCATCCCGGCGAGTCAAAAACAGAATAAAAGACTCGGGCAAAAATAAGGGAGAATAAACAAAAAGATGTACACCCGCTGAGTTGAAAAGCCGCATTGGACAACTCAGGCAAAAATGGGTATCCCGATGGATTGAAAACCCGAAAGGGCGATCCAGGCAAAATAAGGGAATAAGCGAACAACTGCATTCTGAATTCGTCTGTATCACCTACAACTGGGTAAGCTTCGAAAGGGTCAAGCTTCTTTCAGAATCAGCCTTCTTCAGAAAGCAAGACGAGAAGAATGTCAAAAGTCATACGAGTCATAGCAAAGGGAAGCTCCTTGAAGCGTCGTCAACATTGCCAACATTTTGTTTCTCAATTTGTAACAATCTCCTCATCTTAGGGGATATGTTTCTTTGACTGTATCTTGCCAATTCAGGGCATACGAATTAATAAAATCAGATTTTCAGTCATGTCTCGTCTCGTACATTTTATTTTCATTTGCAAAACGTCCGATGTCTTTAAGATACTGATTGCATAAAATACAGAGGCTTCTTTTCTAAAGAATACATGCTTGCAGGAAATATATTTACTCCCGGGAGTGTCTAGACTCCTATGACGGAATCCGGTAAGGGATACCTCGGGATTACTTGTACGTTTCTATCTTTGCAGGATTGCAGGTATCCAAAACACGACATGGGGCATGTAAGCTCCGCCCCAACAAGGTGGCTAATTAATATCCACTTAGTCTATCTCCCAATTAACATCGGAAATGGTTTCTCCCCAGATGAGTTGTCAAGTATCATCCTCAGCAAACCCCTTACAGAAATTTCTAGGAAGACCTTCCCTTGGTCTTTCTTCTTCCCCAGCCAAGTTACCATTTAGTATTCCTCCACAGTCAGGTGCAAAAGCCGGGGAACCATCTCCCCACAGAGCTTCAGCCTCTATCCAGAAGAGCAACGCCTGGAGGATTCACAACAGAGTGAAGAAAGCTTCTACAAACCCCAGCTGGGTCCCTTATTACCAAGGATGGGTCTATCAGTGACCTATTCCCCCAAGCAGATACATCACATCAGATCTACCAATGATCTCATCCCCAGCTGGGATGTCCACTTCAAGCAGATCAACCAGGGATCTTTGCAGCGACGGGACCCGAATCTCGGATCGTTATCTTTTGCATAAACATAGCATTCGCATCATATTCACCCCACAAAGCGTAGCATTCCGTCTAATACGGAGCATTACGGCAAAAATCAAACATATTGCGTAATCATAAGCCACGTTCTGAATCAAACACTTGGGAATAATGACAATCCATCAAAGATATACAGAACGCTCCCCATATTCCCCGGCAGAGAGCCCAGACACTTCTCTTACAAAACAAATACTTCTTGACATCCGTCCGTGTCATATCCCCAACAGAAAGCTAAGGCTTTTGCCAAACACCAGTACACACTCCTTTTGGCACCCGTCCGCGTCATGATTCCCCAGTAAAGTAGCCCGAGCTTTTCTTTACAAACAAACACTTATATATTACGGATACTTCTTGACACCCGTCCGTGTCATACCCCCAGCAGAAAGCCAAAGCGTCCTCTTTGCACTCACAGATACATATACACACAATTCCTTGACACCTGTCCGTGTCACCTTCCCCAGCATAGTCACCCGAACACTTTGTATATCAGATACTTGTTTATACTATACTTTTATCCTTTTGACACTCGTCCGTGTCACTTTCCCCAGCAAGTTAAGCACTCATCCGTACACCACTCATACCTATCACTCCTTTTTCACTCATACAGATACTCGTTCGTATTTTGTATACACCACTCATATCCCCTCAGAGTCAACACTCGTCCGTGTTCTTTGTTAACCAGTTGATACTCGTCTGTATCATCATCTCGGAACATGCGTCAAGCGTTTGTTTCTACCTGATACTCGTCCGTATCGTAGTCTTAGGGATGCTCGTCCGCATCTTTAATCCATACATTGTGTCAAACACTCTTGTCTTCTAGAATTTAGACACTCGTTTGTGTCTACTTTTCCCCAGAAGAGTCCCCTCAGAATCAACACTCGTCTGTGTTCCTTGTTAACCAGTTGATACTCGTCCGTATCATCATCTCTGAACACGTGTCAGTATTTGTTTCTACCCGATACTCGTCCGTATCGTAGTCTTAGGGATGCTCGTCCGCATCTTTAATCTATACACAACGTCAAAACACTTATACCTTTTATTTCTTGGATATAAACACTCATCCGTGTTTACTATTCCCCAGTAGGTCGCCAGCAAAGCAAAATTTTTTTTCTATCTGACATTCATCCTATGTCATGATAAACCCTGAGAGCAGCCGTACCCTGCTAGGTGATCGTCCTTCACCTCTTGATGATCGTCCTTCATCATGCTCATCCGATGGCTGTCCCCATCGTTGATCTTTTCTATCCGACATTCATCCTATGTCGTGATATTTAGCAGCCGTCCCCTGCTAGGTGATCGTCCTTCACCTCTTGATGATCGTCCTTCATCATTGTATCTGATGGCCATCCCCATCGTTGATCCTTTTTATCTGACATTTGTCCTATGTCATGATAAACCTCGAGAGCAGCCGTCCCCTGCTAGGTGATCGTCCTTCACCTCTTGATGATCGTCCTTCATCATGCTCATCCGATGGCCGTCCCCATCGTTGACCTTTTATCCGGCATTCGTCCTATGTCGCGATACTTTCGGCAGCCGTACCTTGCCAGGTGATCGTCCTTCACCATAGATGACCGTCCCTCATCTTATCCCCAACAGAGCAGCCGTCCCCTGCTAGGTGATCGTCCTTCACCTTTGATGACCGTCCCTCATCATTATTTCATTTATTCTTTAACCCGATGGCCGTCCCCGTCATGGTCCCTTTTCCTTTTCCTGATGATCGTCTTTCATCAGTTTAGCCCGATGGCCGTCCCCATCGTTGTTTACATTACTTTATGAACCTGATGACCGTACCTCATCATTTATTTTTACCTTTAATCCCCAGAGAATATTATAGCTTTATTTTGATGGTCGTCCCCATCATGATCTCTCGTATCCCCAGCATGTCGGCCGTCCCCGTCATTGCTTTATTTCCCGCATTTTTCCCAGCATGTCGGTCGTCCCCGTCATTGCCCTTTCCCCAGCAGTCGTCCTCTGCTCGACGGTCTTCCTCCGTCGCCCGCACTTTATATTATACTTTATTTTTCTTTTACAATCTATATCCCTTTTCTTCTTCATTCTGTGAGTGCAAATTTTGGACTGTCTTTGGTATTCAACCACAAGTTATCCTGTTTGCCTGATAAGCCGTTGCTTACATCCTGCACAGCTAACTCATGTTTGAATAGGGGCAGCTGTAAACACCCCAAATTTGCCCTCACCCATTCACACTATGGCTTGTGATCTCTTCATATGCATAAGCTCAATCATAGCATCTCATACCACATTTTTGATTCACTGCATTGGTTCAAAGTCATCTGCATCTAGGGTTTGTGATTTGAGCAATCCAAGAGCTTCTTGAGCCACTCCAAAGGTCATCAATCACTTTAAAGGGGTCCATGTATGTTCAAGCATCATATTATATCCCCTCAAAGTCAAGAATGTCAAAGAATCACAAGAACTGAGAATGGCATGGAAGCAGAGCCAGGTTTAACTGCACAGATGACCTAGAATTAGGGTTTTGGTTTCAGAGGCCATAACTCCAATTTTTTTGGTCATTCTTGTTTCTATTGGTCTCTATATGGTATAGGGAGCATTCATATCAATTTTCATGAAGAAATTCCATGGGGAAGTCATCTGATCAAGAGTTGACTTTTTGAGCAAGCTAGTGCAAAACCAGGGCATCTGAGGCCCCCAATGACCCAACCAAAGGGTGTTCATCATCATTTTGATTATGCATGATCTTTATTTGATCATGGAAGATGTTATAAGTTCACAAAATTGAAGAATTTCAAGCCATTTGCAAAGTTGACTTTTTGGGAAAGTTGACTTATATTGAAAATTGCCATTTTGGGAAACTTTTTCAACCCTTGCTTTTTGATTCAAAAATGCTTCAAATGGAAAAACTTTGGTCATGAAAGTTGTAGAATGGATCATTCCCTTTTCAAAAAGTACAAGAACTTGACCTAATTCATTTTGGATCAAAAGTTATGGCTTGTCAAAGTTGGCTAAAATCACATAATTTGAAGTTTTCTACCAAAGAGGCATTTTGCAAAATGCTATGATCAAGTGTTCTAAAGGCTTCAAAAGTGTACAAATTCTTCACAACATGATCACATGACCTCTAAAAGTCAGAATGGGCCAAAGAACATTGCATTTTGATGCCTTGAATCTCAAGAATTTCCAAAGGGGCCAAACTTTGTGAAATTTGCAAAACACTACACAAACCTTGATCAACTTGCTGATTTATCTCATAAACAATTCCATGGCTCTCCCTAAACTCAACTGAACCAAGACAAGCCAAAAAGCAAGTTGTACCATTGCCCATACCTCAAGTACAAGTCAAGTTGACATTTTGGCAACTTGCCCATACCAATCACAATAGGCCAGCACACACTCTCTGACCTATCACACTTGTTTATACAAATCAAAAGCAAGCCAAAGCACATAACCATTCCTGCAAAAACACACCCCAAGCCATAGTTATCATTTTTGCTCCAACTTGCAAAACCATTCGAAACATTCAGCACAGCCTTCAAACACATAAACAAACTTCACCATTGATCTTAAGAGGTTCCACTGATCACAAACCAACCACTAAAACAGCCTGAAAGTCACTGAAACCAAAACACGATCACCACCCCCCTTGAACAGAACTTCTGCAATCTCCCAAATCAGCCATCAACAAGAGTTGTGAAGCATTCCATTGAGCTCAGGGGGACCAGAGGAGTCAGTTTGCATAAGAGAAAGGCTCAGAAAGCTCATGTTCGAAGAACTTCAGTTCAGGTATCCATCAAGAACAAATTTTCCAGAACTCCATTTACTTGTTATAAATTGATTCTACATGTTATCCTGATCATCATGATGTGTTTAAAAATGAAAATGGTGGAATATTGAGCATGTATGAGTTGTCTGAAACTTTCTGCCCTAAATTCGTTTTGCTTCGATTTGCATGATTGATGAATGAAAAATGATTTTTGTTTGAGGGTTTTGATTCAGTGATGAATGGGGTTTGATTCTGGGTGGTTAGATTTCATTTTTATGAAGTTTTGAGGGAGTTAGGTCAGAGGTCTCGCCGGAGAAGACGACCGGAAGTCTTCTCCGGCCACCTGAATTTGTTTAGGGTTAATCTGTGTCATTAATGAAATTTGAATTATGGCCCTTGGATGCGTTGACCCGCGCGCGTTTGGATGCTCAGGATTTCACCATTTTGCCCTAATCCTCATTTGACTTTTTTAAATCAGTTTAATTAATTTTAATTGGAAATTAACTCAGTTTGAATCCTAGCCGCAGGATCTGGCGCGCAGTCTTTCCCTCCTTCCTGAGTTTGAATGCTGACCTTTAGATGCGCATACTTCTCATTAAATTCAATTTTATTTTCATTTAATCTCATTTGTTTTCTACAATTTATTAAAAATAGCAAAATATCTTTAAAAATTCTGAAATTTTTTGTCAAAGGTTCAATTAATTTTCAGAAACCAAAAACATTTTTATTTTTATTTTTTGCATTAAAAAATATTTTTAAATCATTTAAAAGATTATTTTTAATTAATTAATGAGAATTAATTAATTAAAAATACTTTTAGGTATTTAAAAATCACAAAAAAATTCATGTAACACTTAAAATCATTTAGAAACATTGTCCAACCCTCAAACCAAATTTATTTTTTGTTCTTGATGCCTTTTGATTATTTTCTTTTGAATTAAATTCATTTCAAGGCATTATTTTGATTCAATCTTCAAAAATTCATTTCTGCCTAGCCTTTAAGAGTTGGACAATGATTCTTCTTGCATTGCATCTTGTATAGCATGTAGTTTATAGGATTAAATTGGCATGATTTGATCTTGCATTTCCTATTTTGTTTTGCATTTTTCTTGACAAGGTACCTTAAAACCCTAGTAAACTTAAGATATTCATAACTCTCATTAGGTTAAGAGTTAGAACCCCTCCTTTGGGCAGTGAGTTTGTATAGGTTTAGGGTTCCTTTGAATGTATTTTCAAATTTTTATCATGATGCTTGCTTCTGGTTTTGAATTTTGTTTTGTGTATTGATCATAAACCCTAATTCATGCTTTCTTTTGCATCCATTTCTCATTTGCTTGCATACCATGACTTGCCATGACATTTTGTGCATTCATTTGATTCATAACACATCTTAGGACATGTTAGAATCATGTTTGATCATTGCCTCATTCATTTGCCATGTTGTATGTCATTTGCATTTCATAACTTTTCATGAACATTCATGGTTCTAAGCATGCTTCTCTTGTATCCATATGCTTGAATGATCATTCTCATGCCTTGCCTCATGTTTGCATCATCTCTTGGCATCATTAGCATCATACTCATGCTTCTGGTTTTGGTTTGCATCATCCCATTTCATCTCATTTTGAATTGCATTGCATTCCTTTTACTAACTTTTCAGGTGGTAAGTTGCTTTGAGAAGTGAATTTGCCTTCACTTCTCACAATCTCTTTTCATCTCTCTTATGCATCATTGCTGCATTTTGTCTTGTGCTTGAGATTGAGCTTGCTCATTCTTCTTCATCATACTTTCTTTCTTCAAGTGACTTGTCTTCTTAAATGAAGCAAGTTACTTTGCTTCTCTTTGCTCCTTTCATCTGTTTCCTGGTGGTTTCTCTGAAGATCTCTCTTGTAAACCTCACAAACCTTAGGAACAACCAAGAATGACAATAATTAGGGTTTTGATTAGTCCCCCATTTAGATTTTACCTTTGTGTCTCATTGAGTCCTCTCTTCTCATCTCATAATCAGGGACTAAACCCTAAAGGCTTTAAGGCTTTGTGATTAAGCTTATGCCTGCATCCTTCTATTAGGATGGAGTGTATAACTTTAATCCTAAGTGTTAAACCCTTAATGTGTTTAAATCTTTTAATCAATCCATCTAATAATCATCAAGACATCAAGCTTTTAACTTGGGCCTTGCATTAGGGTTTTAATTCTTCCTTAATTGGTTAAGAAGGACTAACCCTAGTGTTAATGGACAAGTCCCCCTCAAGTTGTCTTACAAACCCTAAAACTCACTTCATCATCTTATCATTAACTAAAATCCACTTAATAAAGGCTTTGTTTTGTCATGAGGTTAATCCCTAATCATGGATTAAGTTGAGGAGTCTTCCTCAGCTTAAACATTCTCATATGTTATCCTTCTATTAGGATGGTGTAATGAGTCTGTTTAATCCTTGATTATGGCTTAGTCTCATTACTTAACACTAAACAAAAGCAACAAAAACATCTAAATAATCACAAGTAGGTTAATGATCTTAATCCTACACCATGGTGATTAAGTGTGAGAAGCTGACTTCACACTTAAGGCATTCTCATTACCCCTAATCAGAGGGAAGATGTGATGAGTTTACTAAATCCATTGGTTTAGGCTTAGGCTCACTAACTTATGACAAACTTTCAAAAGCAATAAAAGACTGAAAACTCAAAAACAAACAATAATCGTCTCCTCCGGGATTCTTTTCTCATCTCATTCACTCATAAACGGGAACTTGCTTCTTCCGTCTAATGCAAGACAGTTTGCACCTGAGCCTGACAGGTCATACACTTGAGCATAGACAAGTAAGCAGTTCACAAGTCAATTCATCTTTCAGTCTCTTTGGGTCGAACTATGGTGTTTTGACTTCCTCATTGCACGAGAGGATACGTAGGCATAACTTAACAGTTATCTGTCGCTCCCGACAAATGAAAATGGATCAAATGAAGGTACAGACGCGAACGGTCGGCGAAGGGAACAGTGAGAACACACAGCCGTGAACTTACTGGAGAATGAAAAGAGTCGCCAGCTAGGCATTTTTATCCCGGAGGAAAGGTAATGCTGCATAGACCTAGAAAGATACGGATAAGACGGTTTGCGAACCAGAGAGACTGAGAAAGGGGGTTGGTTACAACCTGGGAAGGTATTAGCACCCAGATTGTCCGTCGTACTCGACGGGATCCACGCTTAAAAGATTTGTGTTTTAAAGGGGTAGTGTCAGTGCAATCTGTGTATAAAATAGCTGGAAAAAGATGTACAGGTGTCAGTGTAAAGAAATGTGATGTGTATAAATGTACAGTGTCAGTGTGAGATCAGGAATGAAATGCTCATGACCATGAGGCTAAAGAATGAAGCTGAAAGAGGGGGAATGTACAGAGACTTTTGTTCGATAACTGTTAAGTTATGCCTACGTATCCTCTCGTGCAATGAGGAAGTCAGAACACCGTAGTTCGACCCAAAGAGACTGAAAGGATTGACTGGTGAACTGCTTGCAGTCTATGCTCAAGTGTATGATCTGTCTGGCACAGATGCAAACTGTCTTGCATTAGACGGAAGAAGCAAGTTCTCGTTTGTGAGTGAATGAGATGAGAAAAGAATCCCGGAGGAGACGATTATTGTTTGTTTTTGAGTTTTCAGTCTTTTATTGCTTTTGAGAATTTGTCATAAGTTAATGAGCTTAAGCCTAAACCAATGGATTTAATAAACTCATCACATCTTCCCTCTGATTAGGGGTAATGAGAATACCTTAAGTGTGAAGTCAGATTCTCACACTTAATCACCTTTGATGTAGGATTAAGATCATTAACCTACTTGTGATTATTTAGATGTTTTTGGTGTTTTTGTTTAGTGTTAAGTAATGAGGTTAAGCCATAATCAGGGATTTAACAGGCTCATTACACTATCCTAAAAGAAGGATAATAGATGAGGGTGTTTAAGCTGAGGAAGGATCCTCAGCTTAATCCATGATTAGGGATTAAACTCATGACAAAACAAGCCTTTGATTAAGTGGATTTTATTTTAATGGCAAGATGATGAAGTGTTTTTTATGATTTGTAAGACAACTTGAGGGGGACTTGTCCATTAACTTTAGGGTTAGTCCTTCTTAACCAATTAAGGAAGAATTAGAACCCTAATGCAAGGCCCAAGTTACAAGTGTAATGTCTTGATGATTATTAGATGGATTAATTAAGAGAGTTCAACACCTTAAGGGTCCAAGACTTAGGATTAAAGTTATACACTCCATCCTAAAAGAAGGATGCAGGCATGATCTTAATCACAAAGTCTTAAAGCCTTGAGGGTTTAGTCCCTGATTATGAGGTGAGGGGAGATGACTCAAGGAGAGACACAAAGGTAGAAACTATGGGGGAGACTAATCAAAACCCTAATTCATTATCATGCTTGGTTGGTCCTAATGTTTGTGAGGTTTTCAAGAACAATCTTCAGATGAACCACCAGGAAGCAGATGAACAAGATCAAGAGAAGCAAAGTGACTTGCTTCATTCAAGAAGTCAAGTCACTTGAAGAAAGAAAGTGGGAGGAGGAAGAATGAGCAAGCTCAAACTCAAACACACATAAGAATGCAGCAAGGTATGCAAGAGAGATGAGAATAGAGGTTATGAGAAGTGAAGGCAAATTCACTTCTCAAGTTACTTACCACCTGCAATGTTAGAAAGAAATGCAATGCAATGCAAGAGGAGATGAAATGGCATGAGGCAAAGCACAACCAGAAGCATGGTGATGATGATTATGATGCCATGAGGTGCTATGAACATGAGACAAGACAATGAGATGTTCATACAAAGTCATGGATGCAAATGATGCAAGTTGAGGAGCATGGACAAACATGAAATGTTATGAAACATACAAGACAAATGACATGGCAAATATGCAATGCAATGATCAAACATGATTCATACATGTCTTAAGATGTTAAATGAATCATGAGAATGCACAAAATGTAATGGCAAGTCATGTTATGCAAGAGAATGCAAGAGGGATGCAAATGAAAGCCCAAATTAGGGTTCATGGATCAAACATCACACATAAACCAAAAACAGAAGCAAACCTTAACATAAAAAATGGAAAATGGTACCCAAAGAAACCCTAGACCTATAATGAATCACTGCCCAAAGGAGAACTCTCAACTCTCAACCAAACTCAAGTTATGAATTTTGCAAGTTATTAGGGTTTTTTAGGGTTCTTATCAAAACAAATGCCAATCAATTAGGAAATGCAAGATCAAATCATGGCCTTTTTATCTTTGAAAGTACATGTCAAATGGAAAACAATGCAAGAAGAATCAATGTCTCAACCTTCACCAATAGGCAGAAATGAATTTTTAAACACATGATCAAAATAATGCATAAAATATGATTTAATTCAATGAAAAATTCCTAAAATGCATCAAGATTAAAAAAGAAATTTGGTTTGAAGGTTGGACAATGTTTCTAAATGTCTTAGAACATTTCATGAATTTTTTTGTAATTTTTAAATACCTAAAAGTATTTTTAATTAATTAATTCTCATTAATCAATTAAAAATAATCTTTTAAATATTTAAAAATACTTTTTTAATGATAAAAAATAAAATAAAAATGTTTTTGGGTCTTAAAAGTTAATAAAACCTTAAAGAAAAAGTTTCATAATTTTTATGATTTTTTAACTATTTTAAATAAATTGTACAAGTTAATTGAAAATAAAATGAATTAAAATTAAATTAAATGAAAAGTAAGCTGAATGGATGGCTAGGATTGTGTCTGGGTTTAAAAAGGTTGACTGGCGCGCAATCCTGTGGCCAGGATTCAAACTGAATTAATCTTGATTTATTAATTTAATTAAACCTAATTAAAACTAATGAACTGATCTGAACCACTCAAACACGCGCGCGAAACCTGATCCAATGGCCCACGTTTGAACCTTGCCCTAATTAAATGCAATTAACCCTAATCACTCTCAGGCTGCCGGAGAAGACTTCCGGTCGTCTTCTCCGGCCAGCCCTCACCTGAGAAACACCTAACTTCCTCAAAACGTAATAAAAATGAAAACTAAAGCCAGGGAAATGTTCCTCTCACTCTCACGAACCAAAACCCTAACCTAAAACAAATTTATATTACCTAAATCATCTGAATCGAAGAAACTAAGTTCTAGGGTTCGTAAGCTTCAAACTCAAATTAAATGCTTAAAACAAAACCATTTCAAAAACTAAAGGTACCAGAATGATCAGTGCATCATGAAGAACAAGTTTGTAACATAAAAAACCATTTCTGGAAAAATAATTTTTCGAGCTACCTGAGATTTGCAGCTTTTGGTTTAGGGACTTTCAGGCCTCTTCCCTCAGTGCAAGCTGCTTCTCTTGGCCCCCCAAATGTGCTTGAATGCCCAAAATGAGTTTGTGTTGGCTGGAGAAAGAGATTCGAATGCTCCTGCTTCAGTTCAGTCAAAAATGGCAGATGAGATTCTGGCACTTTCAGGTCATGGTGATGGGGTGTTTGAGGTTCAGATGATGTGTAGAGATGATCTGTGGTGTTGGTTTGTGTGTTGGTGGCTTGTGAAGAGAGATTCGATAGAATCTGCAGCTTGAGGTGAATGATGGCAATGGAGTTTTCAGGCTTGTTTCAGGCTTATGCTTGGGGTGTTTCTTGTCTATGAGGTGTGGTGAGTTGAATGATGATGAGAGTTTGAATGTTTTATGGCTGTGGAAAGGATTTCGAAGGAACTTGCAATATGGAATGTTTTTGTGTAAGTTGTGAATGAGGATGCTTCAGCCTTGGTTCTTGTTATGGCTAGCTTGCAAATTGATTCAATAAACAAATCTGATTGGCTAGTTGATTTGACATGTGCTTTTTGGATTGGTAGGTTAACTTTTGCAAAAATGTCAACTTCTTGTAAGATAGGGCATGGGCAACTCTAGCTAAGTACAATGGGCATGGGGCTGCGCAGCATGATGTGTGTATGAGCCTAGCTTGGTTCAGCAGCCAATGCATCAAGTTGGTGAGAAGATCATGAGTGTTTTGCAAGTTGGCTAGCTTTTGGTTCACATGTGATCCTTTGCATAACCAAGCATGAAACCAAGGGCAAACTTAGTTCAAATCTGATTTTTGTAACTTAGAGAATGTTCACATGCTGATTTGAAGTGAATTAGAGGCTGCATAATGCATTTGTTCAAGACTTTGCAAAATTTCCACTTGGTGCATAACTTGAAAATCAATGATTTTTGCTAACTTTGCAATGCCATAACTTTTGATCCAAGAAGAGTTTGATCATGTTCTTGTACTTTTTGAAAAGGGAAAGATGAGATCTACAACTTTCATGACCAAAGTTTTTCCATTTGAAGCCCTTTTGGATCATGAATCAAGGCTTGAAAATTGACCTAAAATGAGGCATTCTTGAAAAGTCAACTATGCCCAAAAAGTCAACATTTGCAAAAACCCTAAATTCCTGATTTTTATGAACTTCAACCTTCTTCCATGATCAAATAAAAATCATATACACTCAAAATGATGAAGATCACCCATTGGTTGGGTCATTGGGGGCCTCAGATGCCCTGATTTTGCACTGACTTGTCTGAAAAGTCAACCCTTGATCAGATGACTTCCCCATAGAATTTCTTCATGAAAATTGATATGCATATTCCCTATACCATATAGAGACCAATGGAAACAAGAATGACCAAAAACTTTGAGATTATGGCCTCTGAACCCAAAACCCTAATTTTCAGTCAACTGTGCAGTTCATCCTGGCTCTGCATCCACTCAAACCCTAGTTCTTGTGATTCCTCTGCAATTTTGACTCTGTGAGGATGTAACATGATACAAGAACACACATGGACCTTTCTGAGATGATTGGTGGCCTTTGGGGTGGCTCAAGAAGCTTTGGGATTGCTCAAATCACAAACCCTAGGTGCAGATGACTTAGAAACTATGCAGTGAATCAAACATGAGATATGAGATTGTATGATTATGCATATGAGATGATCACAAGCCATGGTGTGAATGGGTGAGGGCAAATTTGGGGTGTTTACAGCTGCCCCTATTCAATCATGAGTTAGCTGTGCAGGTTGTAAGCGACGGCTTAACAGGCAAACAAGGTAACTTGTGGTTGAATATCAAAGACAGTCCAAAATTTGCACTCACAAAATAAAGAAGAAAAGGGATATAGATTGTAAAAGAAATTAAAGTATATTGTAAAGTGTGGGCGACGGAGGACGACCGTCGAGCAGAGGACGACTGCTGGGTAAAGAGCAATGACGGGGACGACCGACATGCTGGGAAAAGTGCGGAAAATAAAGCAATGACGGGGACGGCCGACATGCTGGAGATAAAAAGGTAAAGCCAAGACGGGGACGGCCGACTAGCTGGAAAAATAAAATTATGATGGGGACGGCCATCAAGATAAAGTTGTAAGATTCTCTGGGAGTTAAATGAAACATGACGGGGACGGCCATCAAGTTCATAAAGCAAGGTAACCGACGATGGGGACGGCCATCGGGCTAAAAGCAAAAGGGACCACGACAGGGACGGCCATCGGGTTAAAGAATAAATGAAATAAACAGATGATGGGGTACGGCCATCAAAGGTGAAGGGCGATCACCTAGCAGGGGACGGCTGCTCTGTTGGGAATAAAAGAAACATGATGGGGACGGCCATCAGAGGTGGAGGACGACCACCTGGCAGGGTACGGCTGCCGAAAATATCAACGATGGGGACGGCCATCGGATAGAAAAGGTCAACGATGGGGACGGCCATCGGACGAGCAAGATGGAGGACGACCATCAGGAAGTGGAGGACGACCACTCAGCAGGGGACGGCTGCTCTCGAGGTTTATCATAACACAGGACGAGTGTTGGATAACCAAAATCAACAATGGGGACGGCCATTGGATAAAGTGATGAAGGACGATCATCAAAAGGTGGAGGACGACCACCTAGCAGGGGACGGCTGCTAAAAATAACGATGGGGACGGCCATCGGATGAGCATGATGGAGGACGACCATCAAGAAGTGGAGGACGACCACTCAGCAGGGTACGGCTGCTCTCAGAGGTATCATAACACAGGACGAGTGTTAGATAAAAAGAAAATTTGTTGGCAATCTACTGGGGAGTGGTAAACACGGACGAGCGTTTACATCCAAGAAACAAAAGGTATAAGTGTTTGGTATTGTGTATAGATTAAAGATGCGGACGAGCATCCTTAAGACTATGATACGGACGAGTATCATGTAGAAACAAACTGACACGTGCTCAGAGCTGATGATACGGACGAGTATCAATTGGTTAACAAAGAACACGGACGAGTGTTGCATCTGAAAGGATTCTTCTGGGGAATAATAGACACGGACAAGTATCTATATTCAAGAGGACAAAGGTGTTTGACACGGTCTATGGATTAAAGATGCGGACGTGCATCCTTAAGACTATGATACGGACGAGTATCATGTAGAAACAAACACTAGACGCAATGTTCTGAGATGATGGTACGGACGAGTACCAACTGGTTAACAAAGAACAAGGACTATTGTCGAATCTGTGGGGACATGAGTGATGATGTATACAAGATACGGACGAGTATCTGTATAAGCGTACCATGAGTAGTAAGTATTGTATTGTATAGATGAGTGTTTATCTGCTGGGGAGAGTGACACGGACGAGTGTCAAAAGAAAAACATGATATTAACAAGTGTCTGCTATACAAAGTCTGGGCGACTGCGCTGGGGATATGACACGGACGGGTGTCAAAAAGGGCGTATGTATAGGTATATGTGAGTGCAAAGAGGATGTCTTTGGCTTTCTGCTGGTGATATGACACGGACGGGTGTCAGGACGTATCTGTGATACAGGTGATCTTGTTCGTAAAGATGTTCAGGCGACTTTACTGGGGAATGATGACACGGACGGGTGCCAAAAGGTGTATATACCGATGTTTGTGATTTGTGAGGCAGCTGCTTTTGCTGGGACTCTGATGGCGACTCTTGGGGAAAGTAATCTGTATTCACAAGCGTTTAATTCACACCATGACTTATGATTATGCTATGCGTTTGATTTTTGCCGTAATGCTCCGTTTTAGACGGAATGCCACGCTCTGGGGGGTGAATATGATGCGGATGCCATGATTATGCAAAGGGGCACAGATCCGGGACTCGGATCCCACTGCTGCGAAGATCTCTGGTCGATCTGCTTGAAGTGGACCTCCCAGCTGGGGATGAGATCATTGGTAGATCTGATGATGTATCTGCTTGGGGATATATGTCACCGGTTGGCATATCCTTGTAAATGAGAGACCCAGCTGGGGTTTGTAGAAGCTTTCTTCACTCTGTTGTGATCTCTTCATGCGTTGCTCTCCTGGATAGAGGCTGAAGCTCTGTGGGGAGATGATTCCCTGATTTCTGTATTCTGTTGAGGAAGAATGGCAACCCGGCTGGGGAAGTGAGAGGCACCTCAGCTGGGGATATAACATCCTGAGTGTTAAGCCTGTTTGCTGATTTGGCAGCTTTGCTGGGGGAAGCAATGGGGGAGCAACTCAGCTGGGGAGAGCAGCAAGAAGCAACTCAGCTGGGGAAATGGGCACCTTCTAGTGCCATGTGGAAGATAGACCGAGTTGATAATGATTCGCCTACTTGCTGAGACGTAACCTGCATGCTCCAGGTTGCGTTCTGGATACCTGCAATCCTGCAAAGGTACGGAAACGTACAAAAGGTCCCGAGGTATCCCTTACCGGATTCCGCTATAGGAGTTAAGTACTTTCGAGAATAATCAGATTCCCTGTAAGCATGTGTTTTTATTTTTAGAGAAAGGCATCTGTACTTATGCAATTGTATTTTTTAGAGATATCAGACAACTCTTTGCAAAACGTAAATGTAAAAGACGAGACATGACTGAAAAATCTGATTTTATTAATTCATGTGCCCTGAATTGGCAAGATACAGTCAAAGAAACATATCTCCTGAAATGAGGAGATTGTTACAAATTGAGAAATAAGGTGCTGGCGATGTTGACGACGCTTTCAAGGAGCTTCCTCTTCTGCTATGACTCGTATGACAATGACGTTCTTCTCGTCTTGCTTTCTGGAGAGAGTTGATTCTGATTGAAGCTTGATCCTTTGGAAGCTTACCAAGTTGTAGGAGATACAGACGAACTCAGAATGCAGTTGTTCGCTCATTCCCTTATTTTGCATGGATCGCCCTTTCGGGTTTTCAATCCATCGGGATACCCATTTTTGCCTGAGCTGTCCACTGCGGCTTTTCAACTCAGCGGGTGTACATTTTTTTATTTATTTCCCTTACTTTTGCCCGAGTCTTTTATTCTGTTTTTGACTCGCCGGGATGCCCTATTTTTGCCTGGACTTGCATTCTGTTTTTATGTCCAGCGGGTCATTTTATGCGAAGTATTTTTTAACTGCATCTGAATTCACAGGGGACGGGAAATCTTCACCATCCATGGTGCTGAGCATCAGTGCTCCACCAGAGAAGACTTTCTTCACAACAAATGGTCCTTCGTAATTGGGAGTCCACTTGCCCCTGTGGTCTGTATGAGGAGGGAGGATTCTCTTCAACACAAGATCTCCCACCCGGTACTCTCGGTGCCTGACTTTCTGATCGAAGGCTCTCTTCATTCTTTTCTGATATAGCTGCCCGTGACAGATTGCAGCCAATCTTTTCTCTTCGATCAGACTTAGTTGTTCGTATCGGGCCCGAACCCATTCTGCTTCGTTTAGCTTAACATCCATCAGTACCCGTAGGGAGGGTAGTTCAACTTCAACAGGTAGGACTGCTTCCATACCATACACAAGTTGATACGGTGTTGCCCCAGTGGATGTCCTGATTGATGTGCGGTACCCATGCAAGGCAAACGGTAGCATTTCATGCCAATCTTTGTAAGTGACTACCATCTTCTGCACAATCTTCTTGATATTCTTATTTGCTGCCTCAACAGCGCCGTTCATCTTTGGCCTGTAAGGAGAAGAATTGTGATGTTGGATCTTGAAGTCCCGGCACAGCTCTGCCATCATTTTGTTGTTCAAGTTGGAACCATTATCAGTAATGATTCGCTCGGGCACTCCATACCGACAGATGATATCTCTCTTCAGAAATCTGGCTACCACTTGCCTTGTAACATTAGCATATGAGGCTGCTTCAACCCACTTGGTGAAATAGTCGATAGCGACCAAGATGAATCTGTGGCCGTTTGACGCAGTTGGCTCAATCTTGCCAATCATATCAATGCCCCACATAGCAAAGGGCCAGGGTGAAGACATGATGTTCAAAGGATTGGGAGGCACATGCACCTTATCTGCGTAGATCTGGCATTTATGGCATTTTCTGGCGTAGGCACAACAGTCTGCATCCATTGTGATCCAATAATAGCCTGATCTTAACAACTTTTTAGCCATTGCATGTCCTCCAGCATGGGTACCAAAAGATCCTTCGTGCACTTCATGCATCAACAAATCTGCTTCGGGCTTGTCAACACATCTGAGGAGTACCATGTCAAAGTTCCTCTTGTATAAAGACCCATCAGTGTTCAGAAAGAAACTACCAGCAAGCCTTCTCAAGGTCTTCTTATCATTGGAAGATGCCCCGGGTGGGTATGTCTGATCCTCCAAGAAGCACTTAATGTCTTGGAACCAAGGCTTGTCATCTTTTACAACATCTGCTGCAAATACATATGCTGGTCTATCAAGTCTAGACACTGAAATCTGGGGTACAAAGTTAGTAGCTTGAACTTTGATCATGGATGAAATGGTAGCAAGAGCATCCGCAAACTGATTCTCGTCCCGAGGGATATACTCAAGTTTGACTGTTGTGAAGAAAGTCAATAATCTTCTTGTATAATCCCTGTAAGGTATCAGATGATCCTGGTGGGTGTACCATTTCCCGTTGGTTTGATTGACTACCAAAGCTGAATCTCCGAATACGGTCAATGTCTTGATCCTGAGGTCAATGGCTTCCTCAAGACCCATAATGCAAGCTTCGTATTCAGCTTCGTTGTTAGTGCAGTTGAAAGTGAGTTTTGCCGAGAAAGGCATGTGAACTCCTTTAGGTGTAATGAGTACTGCGCCAACACCACGGCCATTCATGTTAACAGCCCCGTCAAACATCATGGTCCATTCTTCTTCTGGGTCGGGCCCTTCAGTGTGAATAGGCTCTTCATGATCTTTTGCTTTAATGAACATGATGTCTTCATCAGGGAAGTCAAACCTCATAGGCTGGTAGTCATCAATGGGTTGCTCAGCAAGATATTCAGATAGTACACTGCCCTTGATGGCTTTCTGAGATGTGTACTGTATGTCGTATTCCGTGAGAATCATCTGCCATCTTGCAACCCGTCCGGTAAGAGCTGGCTTCTCGAAAATGTACTTAACTAGATCCATTTTTGAGATTAACAAGGTAGTGTGGGTCAACATATACTGTCTCAGTCGGCGAGCAGCCCACGCTAAAGCACAGCAAGTTTTCTCGAGCAGTGAATAACGTTGTTCACAGTCGGTAAACTTTTTGCTTAGGTAGTATATTGCATACTCTTTTCGACCAGACTCGTCATGCTGGCCCAGCACACACCCCATTGACTCTTCTAATACTGTCAAGTACATAATCAGGGGTCTTCCTTCGACTGGAGGCATAAGGATTGGAGGTTCTTGCAGATATTCCTTGATCTTGTCAAAAGCCTTCTGGCAGTCTTCGTTCCACTTGACCGTCTGTTCCTTTCTTAACAACTTGAACAAGGGTTCGCAGGTAGCCGTGAGGTGAGAGATGAACCTCGAGATGTAGTTCAATCGACCTAAGAACCCTCGAACTTCTTTCTCAGTTTTCGGTGCAGGCATCTCTTGGATGGCTTTGACTTTATCAAGGTCAACTTCAATCCCCTTCTCACTTACAACGAATCCCAGCAACTTACCGGATCGCACCCCGAATGTGCATTTGTTGGGGTTCAACTTTAGTTGGTATTTCCTCAGACGCTTGAATAACTTGAGCAGATTCACCAGGTGATCTTCCTCTGTAAGGGACTTGGCGATCATATCATCCACATAACATTCTATTTCCTTGTGGATCATATCATGGAATAATGTCACCATAGCCCGTTGATATGTTGCACCTGCATTCTTCAATCCGAATGGCATCACTTTATAACAAAACGTGCCCCAGGGTGTAATGAATGTTGTCTTCTCCATGTCTTCAGGTGACATCTTGATCTGATTATATCCTGAAAATCCATCCATGAAGGAGAATACCGAGAACTGAGCCGTGTTATCCACCAATACATCGATGTGAGGTAATGGGAAGTCATCTTTCGGGCTGGCTCTGTTCAGATCCCGGTAATCAACACACATTCTTACTTTTCCGTCCTTCTTAGGCACAGGTACTATGTTAGCAACCCACGGAGGATAGCTAGTCACAGCAAGGAACCCGGCGTCCCATTGCTTTTGTACCTCTTCCTTGATTTTCATAGCCATGTCTGGGCGAGTTCGGCGCAACTTCTGTTTGACTGGTGGGCATTCTTCCCTCAAAGGCAGCTTATGCACAACAATATCGGTATCCAACCCTGGCATATCTTGGTAGGACCAAGCAAACACATCAACATACTCTTGAAGCAGATCTATCAGCTGTCTCTTCACTGAGTCTTGCAGGCAGGCCCCGATTTTGACTTCTTTCACGTCTTCCTCCGTACCAAGATTAATCACTTCAATCTCCTCCTGATGAGGAGTAATAACTTTTTCCTCCTGTCTCAGCAACCTGGCTAGCTCTTCAGGAAGCTCATATTCTTCATCAACCCCTTCATCAGCTTGATTGATCGGATTGTCAAAGTCATACGATGTCATAGCTGTGCTGTTGTCGGTGCTGTCTGGAAGGCACTCTCTGCAAGGGTTAAGTCGGTTCATTTTAGTGATTGATTTTAATCTTGCTTTAGAAAAAAGTGAAATGAAGTTATCATTTTGAAAACACCGCCATTTATTTTTGTACAAAAAGAAAAATGGAAAAACAGTGAGCAGAAAAGAAAAAGACTCGTTTGCAAAAAGATTGTCTGATATTTCATTAATTTAATCTTGTTTGCACAAAAGTACAGATGGCCCTGATTACAAAATGAGTCTTGTCATCTTGGGCAAGATGCAAGACTTTGATGCATGCTATAAAAGATACAGGAAATAATAATTACTCTGCTCGAGTAACACTTATAATTCCCTGGGAAGACCAGTTCGAGACACTGCTCCCCGGGACCTTTGGACGAATCCAATTCTCCAGGTTGCGTTCTTCTTCCAGCTCGTCTTCCAGACAGTTGATAGCATCGGGGGTTAGCATTCCCCCACTGACAAATCCTGGCTCTGCAGCAGCCTTTGCTTGACGTTGAGTTGGTTTGTAACCCAACCCAAATTTGTCCTTCTTCTCCTCCACAGCTAAGACCTTGCCCCAGCCTTGGGCAGTTCCTTCTTCAACAACCTTCCTGGCTTGTTGATAAGACGACATCGGGGTACCAGATACAGCAGATGCTTCATTCACATTCAACGCTTCAAACCCCTGGCTCATTGTTTCATGGATCTCTCCATCCATTTCAATGTACTTGTAGGTTGCCAGGTGGCTGACAAAAATGTCCTCCTCTCCACAGATTGTGACAACTTGACCTTCCCACTCAAATTTTAACTTTTGGTGAAGGGTAGACGTTATTGCGCCGGCGGCGTGAATCCAGGGTCTACCCAACAAACAGCTGTAGGCGGGCTGAATGTCCATCACATAAAAGATAGTTTTAAAGGTCTGTGGGCCAATTGTCACAGGCAGCTCAATTTCTCCCAGAACCGATCTCTTTGAGCCATCAAAGGCTCTTACTACCAGGTTGCTGGGTCTCAATGCCAATCCATCATATTCTAACTTCACCAGAGCCTTCTTTGGTAAGACATTCAGGGAGGAACCTGTGTCCACCAGCACATGAGAAAGGACAGCTCCTTTGCATTCCATAGTTATGTGCAAGGCTTTGTTGTGGTTACGACCATCCACTGTCAAATCAGAATTGGTAAACCCTAGCCCGTTGCTAGCAGTAACATTCCCAACCACCGTTTCCAACTGGTTGACAGTAATCTCCTCTGGCACGTAAGCTGCGTGCAGGACTTTCAGTAGTGCATTCCGATGGGCTTCGGAGCACATGAGCAGTGAGAGGATGGAGATTTTGGATGGAGTTTGGTGAAGTTGATCCACAACTTTATAATCACTCTTCTTGATGATCCGCATAAACTCATCAACTTCCTGATCAAATGGAGTCTTCAGGGCTTCTTTGGCAGCTGGATCTTCCTGCACCGGTCCTTTACCCTTTGCCTTGGCAGCAGCTTCTGCTTCGGCAGTGGGTCTTTGGACTTGTGAAGCGAAGAGACGTCCGCTTCGAGTGAAGCCTCCGCCTCCCCCCACATTATCAACTTGTGGTGCAGGTGATGATGTTTCCAGAGTGATTCTTTTCCCTTCACAGTACAAGTCAGAGCCATAGTGCCAAGGGATGGCCCTATTGCTTTCATATGGTACAGGTCCAGGTACCGTGACGGTGACTGGACTGATTGCTGCTGCTGAGGGGACTGTTATTGTCTGTGGATCATAAAAGATTGTAACTGGTGCTCTAGTGGGAGCAGCACCTTCTGAATGATAAGCGGAATTGTTTTCTGGATCGTAGAATATGGTAACAGTGGAGACATCTTCGTGATTGTTTGCTGGTGTTGTAGAAGGTTCTGTTGGAAGAACTGTTGTTGTTGTTGATGGGGAGTCGAAGTGGACTGAAGCTGAAGTTGTAGCAGGAGAAACTGTTGAAAACTGATCATTGGGTAGGACAGATGAAGTACTTGCTGATGTTGCTGATGAATTGTTGGGAACAATTGTTGCTGTATTTGTAGGAGGATCTGAAACCATTGCTGATGAAGTCGTCGGGTTTGCCGGGAATGATGTAGTGATCTGCAGTAAGCCACTCTGAATAAGGCTGTCAATGCCATTCCTCAAGTCTTCACACCCATTCCAAGAAATATTGCAGTATGGGCACCCTAGTTCACACCCCGGAAATATATTGCTTTCACGGAGTTGAGCCTTGATTTCCACCAATGGTGTCCTGATCTGATCCACACTGGTTATCAAATAAGACGGTTGGTCTTCTTCGATAGCATTAATTCGGGGACCACCATGGTGTGGCATTGGGTTTTTGTTGACGTTGGGCGGAGGTGCAAAGTTCAAAGCCTTGGAGTCTACTAAGTCTTGTACCTTCATATGCAGTGCCCTGCATTTTTCTGTACTGTGACCAGGCGCGTTTGAGTGAAAAGCACACCTAGCATTAGAGTCATAGTTTCTTGGTAGACTGTTTGGATCCGGAGGTGCCAACGTTCTTAGCTCAACCAGGTTGAGTTTCAGAAGCTGTGGCAGCAAAGCAGCATACGGCATTGGAATCGGGTCGATCACTCGATTAGCTTGAGAGGGCCTTTGTTGGAATGGCCTCTGTTGATTGTTGTTGTTGGAGTTGTTGTTGTTGTAGTTCCTTGGAGGATATTGGTTCTGCTGATACGGAGGTTGTTGTTGGAAGTTTTGTTGAGGAGGTTGATAGACTGGCAGAGGATGTGCTGGAGCAGGGATAGTGACTGCTGCTATGGACCTTTGAACATATTGGGGCCTACCCCTGTTGGTATGAATGGCATTGGTCTCGCCAGCTCTTCTAGGGCCTGCAAAAGGCTTCCTTGTACTGCTGGACGAACTGGCGCCATTATCGGAAATTTTACCCATTTTTAACAGGCTTTCAATTCTCTCCCCAGCTATAACAACATCTGCGAAGCTAGTGGACGAGAAAGCAGCCAACCTGTCAATATACGTTCCCTGGAGAGTGTTCATAAACATGTCTGCCATTTCTCTCTCAGACATTGGTGGTTGAACAGCAGCAGCCAATTGCCTCCATCTCTGGGCATATTCTCGGAAACTTTCCCTTGACGACTGTGACATTCCCATTAGGAGAGTCCTGTTGGGTGCCATGTCTAAGTTGTATTGATACTGTCGGATGAAGGCCTCTGCCAGGTCCTTCCAGCATCTTACAGTTGCCCTTGTCAAGTGGGAATACCATTCCCTTGATGCTCCAGTCAAACTGTCTTCGAAGTAAAACATCCAGAGCTTCTCATCCATTGTATAGGCCTTCAGCCTTCCCAGAAACGATTGCAAATGAGTCCGGGGGCATGAAGTCCCATTATATCTTTCGAAACAAGGAGGCTTGAACTTATGAGGTATCCTGACCCCCTCTACTAAACCCATGTCCATGACATCGAACCCCAAAGAATTTTGGGATTCCAAAGACCTCAACTTCTCAGCCAACTCATCCAATCTCCTATCATAGGTTTCCTCTCCAGCACCCATGACTGTAAACTGATCCTCCTGAGGATCCTCTTGAAGTACTCTGGCTGCAGTGGCTGTTCCTTGAACGTTTGCAGGAATATGAATCTCAGGATGTAGGTGTGGACCAAATATAGGGGGGTTAACATGTGGTTGCACCCTTTCATTGTTACTGGTGCCAGCAGTTCCCACATGGGGGTCATCTTGAGTTCTCCCCTCTACCAGAACTCTAAGCCTCTCCTGGCTTTGAGCTAAATTATTCATCACTTCCATGAACTGAGTTATTTGGGTTCTCATCTCCACCCTTTCATTAGCCATCTGGGTTCTGGCCTCATTGAGGTCTTGCTGCAACTGGTCCATCTGGATGCCCGGAAGGTTGTTTCTTGTAGGGTACCTGTGTGGCCTGTTGAGAGGGAATAGCCTGCGGCGAGCAATAATTCCTGAATGTCACAACAGAGGTTAGAAACAATAAAACAAAACCTACAAAACAAACAAAAGGGTTAGTATGCAATGCAGTATGCTTATTTGCTATCAAGGTATCCGGCTTGGTCTTCAGTTTTGACCCGTCCAGACCCTTGAAGATGATGCTGTTGAAGTTGCTTTTGAAGTGAACCCAGATGGAAACAAACACAAATATATTACCAAGGTAAAATAATACAAATTGTTCATTTTTTACAACACTAGCCCTCTAAGGGGTCAAAAATACATCACCAAAAAGCAAAAGTACATGGAAAAGGAACAACAACAAGCAAATAATCAGACTCCAAGGCCAAACTCATCCTCGCGAACTTCCTTAAGAAGTGCTTCGGTCACAGGATCAGCCGGATGCTCCGTAAGATTCCTGATGAGAAGGTTTCTTGTTGCAACAGCTGTAGTCAACTTCTTGTTCTGGCTTTGGTCTTTGGATTTCTTCACTCCAGCTTTGATTTTTAACTCTGAAATTTCCTCCTGGGCTGCTGCCAGGGCTTTTTCCATCTGCTCCATCTTATCTTGAACTCTCTTGTCTTCTAGAGTACGGGCTTCAGTGATCCGGACCCACCTGGCCTGACTCTCTTTCAAGTACAAGTCTGTCCTTGCTCTTTGGAACTGGGCTTCTTTACAAGCATTTTTCAGAATCTGCTCACCAGCTTTAGACTTGTTGATATAGTCTCCAGACTTCTCAATCTTAGTCAAGTGTTCCACTCTCAGCTTCTCCAATCTTTCAATCTCCCTTACACCTTCACTCCTCTCCCTGAGGGTCTTCTGCAGGGCTTGGGATAGCTTCTCATTTCTTTCTTTCAAGCCTTCAAACTCTTCCAAACTGACAGTAGCAGGGGGTGGTGCTGATGATGACTCAGGCATGTCTTTGATGGTGAAGGGCAATCCTGAGATTTGGGCCCTAGCATAGGACCACTCATGATATTGGGCTGATGCCACATTATTGCACTTCCCCAGAATGGTGATTCCCTTGGTTTGAACATGATCCCAGGCCCAGGCAGCCTGCCTAACAACAGTCAAACTGATCTTGTTCTCACAGTAGAGGGTCTCAACCAGGTCTTGTTCCCTAGGAGCATGAACCAGTGCATAGCCTAATTGCCTCTTGAACAGCAGGGGGTTGTAGTTGATACTTCCCTTAACTCCTACCAAAGGTACATTGGGAAAGTGCCCACAGCTTGTGATCATATCTCTGCCCTTGGTGCCTTGGGTGCACCATCTGATGTCTGCTGCAGTGAGAGTAGTGAGCCTCTTAGCCCAGTTGCTTTGCTGATGAGGATTCAGGAATGCATCTGTCCTGGGTAGATGCTTGAGAAGCCAAGCATGGAATAGTGGAGCACAACACCTCACTAGCTTACCCCTCTGTTTCTCATTCCTCTGATGTACTGAGTAATAGAGGTCACCCAACAAGGTTGGCACTGGGTTCTTCAGGATGAACAGGTGGATGGCATTCTTGCTGATGAATCTGGGCTCATCTGCAAACAACACAATTCCATATACACTCAAGGCCAACAATGCACAAACAGCTTTCCAATCCCCCAGGGAGGCCTTCAAACTAGCTTGAGAAATCAGGAAGTCCAGATGAAAACCAGGGATCCCAGCTTTAGAGGTCATATGCTGCTCAATCAAAGCAGGTTCCAGGTGCAAAGCTCTTGCTATCTCTCCATTGCTGGGAAAGACCATTTCAGGGTTAAAAGGAATTTCTCTCTTGATAGGCAAACCAACCAAAGATGCATATTCTTCTAAGAGAGGTCCCAACTGAAAGTCTTGAAAGGTGAAACACCTCAATGGGGGGTCATAGAACTGGATGCAGGTATGGATCAGGCTCCTCTGAGATGGGTCCATGTCTATAACCAAGTCAAGTATATCCCCATAATGCTCCCTGAACAGAGGTATGTGATCTGGGGTCATCAGGGTTTGGACCCTCCTGATGTCTGACAAGTCTGGTTGGAAGAAATGATAGGTGATATTGCTTTTCTTTGGAGCCATGATGCTGAGGACTGAGTAGAATAAGTGCTGATGAAGATGCTGAGAAGTGGGCCACTGGCTGGCTAGTGCAAGTAACTGAAGTATATGGCTGACAAGCTGAAGCAAGATGCTGGTGGAGACAGGTCAAAACTGCAGATGGGGTCAAAACCAAAACCAGATAAAGGTGGATACCCTGAAACACAAATAAGCACATGTTAATATGATGCAATGAGTATGAATGCAGATGATATGCAAAGGGTTTGTGACTGAGCTGGATCTGGATAAACTGCCTTGGTATAGATCCATGTGTGTTCAAGAATTCCGGATGGAGGTCTATAAATCCAGTAACCAAGGTGGGGGACTCAAATAAAGAGCCACATGTCCAGGGTTTTAGAATCACAAGAACTATCCAACATGGAGCATTCTTAACAAAGTCAAAGTAACAGGGTATTCTGAGGTCAAGGTACCTGCAAACCTGTAAACAGCCCAACCCCCTCACAGGTAGTGATCTAGAACAAGGATCCTCAGACTTGGATCAGTTATGAGAAGTGTAAACACTTCTAACCCGGAGGTACAGTGTTTACAATAACCATAACAATTCCTCCTCTAATTCACCTCAATTTCTGAAGGTCAATACTAAAAGGTCATCCAGACTTAGCAGGCTTCCCAGATCCCTCTAGCACTACAGGAAATCCGTAGCACAGAGTTCTCAAGAAGAAACCCATATCTGAACCGTGTTTCATATTCCCGCACCAGACCGAAATGGAATGGGAAAGAATATGATTCACTCTAGCCTAGGTGTCACTCAGGTCCCAGGTATAGGACCTTGGCTCTCAATAGAACCCCACCCACTAAAACAAAACCAGATCCAGCACAGACAGCATGACAGTATGATATATATAAATGCAATAAAGAAAGCAGTAAAGTAACTGTACATAAAGCAATGAATAAAAATAAATACAAGCACAAACAAGCACATAACACCCCCAATAAACACAAATCAATCAAGCGCTAGGAGGAACCCACAAAAAGAACCAGAAGCCCTGGTTGCAGTATAAGGGTCCCCAGCAGAGTCGCCAAGCTGTCGCTCCCGACAAATGAAAATGGATCAAATGAAGGTACAGACGCGAACGGTCGGCGAAGGGAACAGTGAGAACACACAGCCGTGAACTTACTGGAGAATGAAAAGAGTCGCCAGCTAGGCATTTTTATCCCGGAGGAAAGGTAATGCTGCATAGACCTAGAAAGATACGGATAAGACGGTTTGCGAACCAGAGAGACTGAGAAAGGGGGTTGGTTACAACCTGGGAAGGTATTAGCACCCAGATTGTCCGTCGTACTCGACGGGATCCACGCTTAAAAGATTTGTGTTTTAAAGGGGTAGTGTCAGTGCAATCTGTGTATAAAATAGCTGGAAAAAGATGTACAGGTGTCAGTGTAAAGAAATGTGATGTGTATAAATGTACAGTGTCAGTGTGAGATCAGGAATGAAATGCTCATGACCATGAGGCTAAAGAATGAAGCTGAAAGAGGGGGAATGTACAGAGACTTTTGTTCGATAACTGTTAAGTTATGCCTACGTATCCTCTCGTGCAATGAGGAAGTCAGAACACCGTAGTTCGACCCAAAGAGACTGAAAGGATTGACTGGTGAACTGCTTGCAGTCTATGCTCAAGTGTATGATCTGTCTGGCACAGATGCAAACTGTCTTGCATTAGACGGAAGAAGCAAGTTCTCGTTTGTGAGTGAATGAGATGAGAAAAGAATCCCGGAGGAGACGATTATTGTTTGTTTTTGAGTTTTCAGTCTTTTATTGCTTTTGAGAATTTGTCATAAGTTAATGAGCTTAAGCCTAAACCAATGGATTTAATAAACTCATCACATCTTCCCTCTGATTAGGGGTAATGAGAATACCTTAAGTGTGAAGTCAGATTCTCACACTTAATCACCTTTGATGTAGGATTAAGATCATTAACCTACTTGTGATTATTTAGATGTTTTTGGTGTTTTTGTTTAGTGTTAAGTAATGAGGTTAAGCCATAATCAGGGATTTAACAGGCTCATTACACTATCCTAAAAGAAGGATAATAGATGAGGGTGTTTAAGCTGAGGAAGGATCCTCAGCTTAATCCATGATTAGGGATTAAACTCATGACAAAACAAGCCTTTGATTAAGTGGATTTTATTTTAATGGCAAGATGATGAAGTGTTTTTTATGATTTGTAAGACAACTTGAGGGGGACTTGTCCATTAACTTTAGGGTTAGTCCTTCTTAACCAATTAAGGAAGAATTAGAACCCTAATGCAAGGCCCAAGTTACAAGTGTAATGTCTTGATGATTATTAGATGGATTAATTAAGAGAGTTCAACACCTTAAGGGTCCAAGACTTAGGATTAAAGTTATACACTCCATCCTAAAAGAAGGATGCAGGCATGATCTTAATCACAAAGTCTTAAAGCCTTGAGGGTTTAGTCCCTGATTATGAGGTGAGGGGAGATGACTCAAGGAGAGACACAAAGGTAGAAACTATGGGGGAGACTAATCAAAACCCTAATTCATTATCATGCTTGGTTGGTCCTAATGTTTGTGAGGTTTTCAAGAACAATCTTCAGATGAACCACCAGGAAGCAGATGAACAAGATCAAGAGAAGCAAAGTGACTTGCTTCATTCAAGAAGTCAAGTCACTTGAAGAAAGAAAGTGGGAGGAGGAAGAATGAGCAAGCTCAAACTCAAACACACATAAGAATGCAGCAAGGTATGCAAGAGAGATGAGAATAGAGGTTATGAGAAGTGAAGGCAAATTCACTTCTCAAGTTACTTACCACCTGCAATGTTAGAAAGAAATGCAATGCAATGCAAGAGGAGATGAAATGGCATGAGGCAAAGCACAACCAGAAGCATGGTGATGATGATTATGATGCCATGAGGTGCTATGAACATGAGACAAGACAATGAGATGTTCATACAAAGTCATGGATGCAAATGATGCAAGTTGAGGAGCATGGACAAACATGAAATGTTATGAAACATACAAGACAAATGACATGGCAAATATGCAATGCAATGATCAAACATGATTCATACATGTCTTAAGATGTTAAATGAATCATGAGAATGCACAAAATGTAATGGCAAGTCATGTTATGCAAGAGAATGCAAGAGGGATGCAAATGAAAGCCCAAATTAGGGTTCATGGATCAAACATCACACATAAACCAAAAACAGAAGCAAACCTTAACATAAAAAATGGAAAATGGTACCCAAAGAAACCCTAGACCTATAATGAATCACTGCCCAAAGGAGAACTCTCAACTCTCAACCAAACTCAAGTTATGAATTTTGCAAGTTATTAGGGTTTTTTAGGGTTCTTATCAAAACAAATGCCAATCAATTAGGAAATGCAAGATCAAATCATGGCCTTTTTATCTTTGAAAGTACATGTCAAATGGAAAACAATGCAAGAAGAATCAATGTCTCAACCTTCACCAATAGGCAGAAATGAATTTTTAAACACATGATCAAAATAATGCATAAAATATGATTTAATTCAATGAAAAATTCCTAAAATGCATCAAGATTAAAAAAGAAATTTGGTTTGAAGGTTGGACAATGTTTCTAAATGTCTTAGAACATTTCATGAATTTTTTTGTAATTTTTAAATACCTAAAAGTATTTTTAATTAATTAATTCTCATTAATCAATTAAAAATAATCTTTTAAATATTTAAAAATACTTTTTTAATGATAAAAAATAAAATAAAAATGTTTTTGGGTCTTAAAAATTAATAAAACCTTAAAGAAAAAGTTTCATAATTTTTATGATTTTTTAACTATTTTAAATAAATTGTACAAGTTAATTGAAAATAAAATGAATTAAAATTAAATTAAATGAAAAGTAAGCTGAATGGATGGCTAGGATTGTGTCTGGGTTTAAAAAGGTTGACTGGCGCGCAATCCTGTGGCCAGGATTCAAACTGAATTAATCTTGATTTATTAATTTAATTAAACCTAATTAAAACTAATGAACTGATCTGAACCACTCAAACACGCGCGCGAAACCTGATCCAATGGCCCACGTTTGAACCTTGCCCTAATTAAATGCAATTAACCCTAATCACTCTCAGGCTGCCGGAGAAGACTTCCGGTCGTCTTCTCCGGCCAGCCCTCACCTGAGAAACACCTAACTTCCTCAAAACGTAATAAAAATGAAAACTAAAGCCAGGGAAATGTTCCTCTCACTCTCACGAACCAAAACCCTAACCTAAAACAAATTTATATTACCTAAATCATCTGAATCGAAGAAACTAAGTTCTAGGGTTCGTAAGCTTCAAACTCAAATTAAATGCTTAAAACAAAACCATTTCAAAAACTAAAGGTACCAGAATGATCAGTGCATCATGAAGAACAAGTTTGTAACATAAAAAACCATTTCTGGAAAAATAATTTTTCGAGCTACCTGAGATTTGCAGCTTTTGGTTTAGGGACTTTCAGGCCTCTTCCCTCAGTGCAAGCTGCTTCTCTTGGCCCCCCAAATGTGCTTGAATGCCCAAAATGAGTTTGTGTTGGCTGGAGAAAGAGATTCGAATGCTCCTGCTTCAGTTCAGTCAAAAATGGCAGATGAGATTCTGGCACTTTCAGGTCATGGTGATGGGGTGTTTGAGGTTCAGATGATGTGTAGAGATGATCTGTGGTGTTGGTTTGTGTGTTGGTGGCTTGTGAAGAGAGATTCGATAGAATCTGCAGCTTGAGGTGAATGATGGCAATGGAGTTTTCAGGCTTGTTTCAGGCTTATGCTTGGGGTGTTTCTTGTCTATGAGGTGTGGTGAGTTGAATGATGATGAGAGTTTGAATGTTTTATGGCTGTGGAAAGGATTTCGAAGGAACTTGCAATATGGAATGTTTTTGTGTAAGTTGTGAATGAGGATGCTTCAGCCTTGGTTCTTGTTATGGCTAGCTTGCAAATTGATTCAATAAACAAATCTGATTGGCTAGTTGATTTGACATGTGCTTTTTGGATTGGTAGGTTAACTTTTGCAAAAATGTCAACTTCTTGTAAGATAGGGCATGGGCAACTCTAGCTAAGTACAATGGGCATGGGGCTGCGCAGCATGATGTGTGTATGAGCCTAGCTTGGTTCAGCAGCCAATGCATCAAGTTGGTGAGAAGATCATGAGTGTTTTGCAAGTTGGCTAGCTTTTGGTTCACATGTGATCCTTTGCATAACCAAGCATGAAACCAAGGGCAAACTTAGTTCAAATCTGATTTTTGTAACTTAGAGAATGTTCACATGCTGATTTGAAGTGAATTAGAGGCTGCATAATGCATTTGTTCAAGACTTTGCAAAATTTCCACTTGGTGCATAACTTGAAAATCAATGATTTTTGCTAACTTTGCAATGCCATAATTTTTGATCCAAGAAGAGTTTGATCATGTTCTTGTACTTTTTGAAAAGGGAAAGATGAGATCTACAACTTTCATGACCAAAGTTTTTCCATTTGAAGCCCTTTTGGATCATGAATCAAGGCTTGAAAATTGACCTAAAATGAGGCATTCTTGAAAAGTCAACTATGCCCAAAAAGTCAACATTTGCAAAAACCCTAAATTCCTGATTTTTATGAACTTCAACCTTCTTCCATGATCAAATAAAAATCATATACACTCAAAATGATGAAGATCACCCATTGGTTGGGTCATTGGGGGCCTCAGATGCCCTGATTTTGCACTGACTTGTCTGAAAAGTCAACCCTTGATCAGATGACTTCCCCATAGAATTTCTTCATGAAAATTGATATGCATATTCCCTATACCATATAGAGACCAATGGAAACAAGAATGACCAAAAACTTTGAGATTATGGCCTCTGAACCCAAAACCCTAATTTTCAGTCAACTGTGCAGTTCATCCTGGCTCTGCATCCACTCAAACCCTAGTTCTTGTGATTCCTCTGCAATTTTGACTCTGTGAGGATGTAACATGATACAAGAACACACATGGACCTCTCTGAGATGATTGGTGGCCTTTGGGGTGGCTCAAGAAGCTTTGGGATTGCTCAAATCACAAACCCTAGGTGCAGATGACTTAGAAACTATGCAGTGAATCAAACATGAGATATGAGATTGTATGATTATGCATATGAGATGATCACAAGCCATGGTGTGAATGGGTGAGGGCAAATTTGGGGTGTTTACATTATCGAACAAAAGTCTCTGTATATTCCCCCTCTTCCAGCATTACTCTTTAAGCCTCATAGTCTTGAGCATTATACTCTTGTTCCTACACTGACACTATACATTTACACACTTCACTTCTTTTACACTAACACTTGCATTCTTTCCAGCTTTGATACACAAAAATGCACTGACACTACCCCTTTAAAACACAAATCTTTCAAGCGTGGATCCCGTCGAGTACGACGGACAATCTGGGTGCTAATACCTTCCCAGGTTGTAACCAACCCCCTTTCTCAGTCTCTCTGGTTCGCAACCGTCTTATCCATATCTTTCTAGGTTTATGCAGCATTACCTTTCCTTCGGGATAAAAATGCCTAGCTGGCGACTCTATTCATTTCATTTCTCCTTTCGCCGACCGTTCGCGTTTGTACCCCTTCTGACCTCCGGGTGTCATTTTGGTGGGAGCGACACTTGGATAGTAGGCAAACGGTCTATACGAAGATCTATTCCCTAATCCAGGATATTTTCAAGGGATTTAATCCTGATATTATTTTGTCCTTGGATAGTAGGCAAACGGTCTATACGAAGATCTATTCCCTAATCCAGGATATTTTCAAGGGATATAATCGTCACGAAGATTTAATCCTGATATTCTTTTGTCCTTGGATAGTAGGCAAACGGTCTATACGAAGATCTATTCCCTAATCCAGGATATTTCCAGAAGAGATAATCTTCACGAAGATTTATTTCTACTGGTTTATTCAACAACTCAAAACAGTTCAGAGACGATCTATACGAAGATCTAGTGCTGATACTTAATTCAGAAAGAAATCGCCACGAAGATTTGGTTCTGATACTTAATTAAAGTATGTTCTTAGATATGGTTCAGAGACGATCTATACGAAGATCTAAGCCCTGACACTTAATGAAGGATATTCTTTTTCCCCAGAGATAATGCAGAGACGATCTATACGAAGATCTAGTGCTAGTATTCAACTCAAACAATGTTGCATAAACGATTCAGAGACGGCCTATACGAAGACCTAGTACTGATATCCAGTATCAACATCAAGATATTATCACCTCCTGATATTATGGATGGCATCTATAAGCCCATCTCCAGTTCTTCCAAGTGGCATCTTCAAGCCCACTTAAGCATATACAACCAGTCATCAGTGTTACTTTACGCACCGGCGAGTGCAAATTTTTGGGCTTTTGTGTTCAATCCCCTTCAACCTTCCAGGTCACGAATGGCACATATGCCAATCTAACCCCTCAGGTTTCAGAAAATTGAACAGGGGCAGCTTTTGCACCCCAAAATTTGCCCTCACCAAGACAAGACATTGTGTAATAAGGTATACCTAGAGATTCACAAGGTTCACAAGATTCACAAGGTATCTCAATAGGTTCACAAGGTTCACAATTAGTCAGAAAGTTTGACAATTCCCTCAGACAATGCATCCTCTTAAGCAATGCATCCTAAACTAGGGTTTTGACTTTCATCAGGTTAAATGGAATTCCAAGGCTTCAAGTGAGTTTCATAGAATCCTACATGTGTTCAAGAATCCCCATGTCAAGTTTCAAGGCTTTCCCAAAAGGTTTGCTCAGTCAGATGATCAGATATGCAAAAATCAGTCAAAGTGGTTAAAAAGTCAAACTGAGGTCAACTGTGGTCAAACCAAAGTCAAACTTCATGATTTTTTGCCAACATCAAGTATATGAAGTAAAATTCATCATTTGATCAAGGGTTTATCATTATTCATCAAGGAAGTTTCAGATCATCAAGAATCAGGAGTTTCTAAATTAGGGTTTTCACAGGAAAAGTCAACTGAACTTTGACCAGCCATAACTTTCACATGCTTCATCAAATTTTTTCCATCCAAAGCTCATTTTTAAGGAAATTGAATTCTCTACATCTTTGTGTCTCACAAGCCAAACCCAAAAATGCTTCATTTGGAAGGTATGAGCTAAGACATTATAGGTCATTTTAAAAGTCAACAAAAAGTCAACAACTTCCAAAGAGCATAACTTGAGAATGGTAAAAGATATGGACATGATACCAAAGAGGTTGGTTAGAGGACTCTTTAAGCTTTCCAAAATGTCCAAGAACACCTTCATAGCCTTAAAATTGAGGGACTTATGACTTTGCAAAGTTGGGAAATTTTTGAGAGGTTTATGAAGCAAATGGGATCTTAGAACCAAATTTCTCCAAGTGGGCTTGCATTTTTATGATCCAAACACTTCCATGACATCATTCACGAATTAAAAATTATTTATTCAAATTTTTATTCATTTTATTTTATTTATTATGATTTTTTACATTAAAAATCATTTTAAATCAAAATAAAATATAAAAGTGTGAATATTTGATGAGATTTTTGTTCTAGAAAGTCTTAATGGTCATTTAGAAGTGATTGAGATTATACAAAATCAGATCATTCAAAAATAGCAAGGATATATCAAGTTATTTTCAATATTTGAAAGTGAATCTTTTTCAATCTCTATGGATCCAAAAGTCCAAAGGATGGACTGATTTTTTAATCTAATTCTGTTATATGATATATAGACAAGCTAAAGCAAGCATAAGGGACGAATTGGGCAGCCTAAAGAACAATATTCAAACTTCAAAAATTCATAAAAAATTCAAATTCGGATTCTTCAAATTTGTGGTTTTTCAGGTGATTTGAAGGTTCAAACATGATCCTTGGACATCATTAATCGTATCCCAATTATCATTTGCATCCAAATCATGTTGAAAAGCTCAAACTGAATTGCTTTTGTTCTTGAACTTTTGATTTTCGATTCTTATTATTTATGCATCATTCATTGATTTTGGTTGTTGATTTGTGTTTAGAATGAAGTTTGCAAGCTTTCTGGATAATTTGATTGAAGGTTTATGACCTAAATCGTGAATGGCCATAGTTAGGGTTTCGGTCCCTCATTTAGGGTTTCATGATTAACCAAATATAAATGAATTTTAAGAACGTGGGAAGATTGTATGAGTCCTAAGGATTACATTGCACTAATCAATTTGATGAAATTTTACTGTTTGGTTGATGTTTGAAATTCGTAGGTCATGAACATGATGAAATTCGCAGGTAGAAACGCAGCTGAATTCATAGGTAATTTCGCAGGAAATTTGAGGAAGAAGATGAAGTTTGGTGCTGAAAACCAAATTCAAATAATTGTTTTAAAATATAATGTCTTGTTGTTGGTTTCATATCAAACACGCGCAGTAGCTCAACTGGTTTGTGTATTGGCTTGTGTATTGAATGGTCCTGGGTTCGAATCTCCCCCAGGCCATTTTGTTTTGCTTTTATTTTTGATATTTTTGCAGGTTAATAAGAAAAGGAATGGTTGTCCCTACACTAACACCTGCGCACGCTTGGCCTAGTGGTTGTGCTGTTGGTCCAAGATGAACAAAGCCTAGGGCCTGGGTTCGAATCCCAGCCCCAGGTATGTATTTTTTCTCATTTTTTTATATTTGTTTTGTTTATATTTTATTAATTTAATTCAATTAATTTCTTAAATGTTAAAATAAATGTATATTATTTCTTATACCATAAATTCATATCTTTAAAAAATTCAAACTTTATTTTCAAAAACTTAATTATTTATATTTATTTATTGTATATTCATATTATTAAATATATATATATATATATATATATATATATATATATATATAATTTGTAGATAAATTGATTTATTTTATAAATTAATAAATAAAACCTTTTTTTGTAAAACCCTAATTTCTAAAACCTAATTTTCTTAACCCTAATTTTCTCTAACCCTAACCCTAATTTTTATTAACTTTAATATTTAATTCAATTATGTTATAAACTATAATCTAATAGTTAATCATTTTTTTTTGTAAATAATTATTATATTGTTTATTACTATTATAATTATCCTATTTTCTTTTAAAAATTATTTAAAATTGTTTATTTAACTTAAAAAAATATTCTCTTAAAATTTTATATTCTTTATACTTTTGTTAACCTCTTTTCTTATTATTATTATTACTAACCATTTAAATTATTGTTTATTTATTATACTTATTGTTAAATATTTCTGTTATTATGTAATTGCGAAAGCCATGTAATAGTCGTAGGTTTATTCTTGTTTCTATTTTATGTTTATAAATATTTGTATTGCCATGGTTAGTAATTATAGGGTGTGTCTAACATATGTGTAATTAAAATAATTTAGAAAACTAATTAACTAAGATAAATACTTGAATATAAACACTCACACACGTAAGTCGATCTTTGATCGCCATCTCACACTTTCTAGGGTTACCCCTCATGTTGCCTACTTTTAAGGTCAAGTAAGGTGTCTTAAAGCAAAGTCCATTCATAAAATATCATCAAGTCCCTTTAAGTTTATAAGATCAAGTCCCTTCGAGGTTGCCTACGATAAATGATCTTGTCCCTTCGAATAAAAGATGATAAGTCCCTACGAATTGCTAAAGACACCTTACAGTTGCCTAAATACATATGTCCCTTCACATGTCCCTTATCACATCCAAGGTAATGACTACCTATTCCTTAATAATAGGGATAGTCTTACCATTGAAAGAACATAAGAACAGAAAAGACTTAATATAGGGTAGGTTCCTCTTAAGTACTTGCTCACCTTTTCAAAATACTCTTTTACACTTCACATTTCAAACAAATTTTCGAAACAAAGTCTTTATATTCATTCATACGAGGATCATTATAAAGTACTTAGAAAATTTTTAATCACACACTACACTTTCTCAAAACAATTTAAAGTGAGCTAAGTAACTAAGATCCCATGGATAACCATGGATATAAAGGGTGATAACACCTTCCCTTTATATAACCTACCCCCCGAACTCAAAATCTTTTTAAGGTCTTTCCTGTTCTTTTATGTCCTTTCCTTTTGGATAAAATAAAAGTCGGTGGCGACTCTTGCTATCCGCAAAATTTATAGAAAAGTCAGTTCTCCCACCATGTTACAATCACCAACAAGGTTTTATTCAAAAGCATACAACCAAAAGTTCCATATCTTTCGATTTCATCATCATTCCTTAAGTCTTTGCTAAAACAGTAGTTTGAAATAATAATAAAAATGAGTGAACACAAATGGATTTAATCAAAACATGCATATGCATTTCATTAGTAATACCAACTGAAAACAGACAAGTTTTACAAATTACACTTAACAGAAGAGAAACCTACAAATGTGAAGAAATGATAAATATTATCAACATCAGGGAATCGGGCTTTCAATTCTTGACTCAATTCTAAGCTAACCATCTTCAAAATTCCCCTTTGAGACTAGTCTGATAATCATCTTCACCTCTGCTCTCGACAGTTACTTCTATAACATGGACTTACAAACCCATATGACCAAGTGAAGGATTGTTGATTTGAATTCCCTGAGGCGTGAATGAGAACATGTTGGCATCAAGCAAAGTCTGAACCTTGCTCTTGAGCACCTTACAGTCTTCATTCGAATGGCCTTGTGCCCCAACATGGTAGTCACAACGGGTGTTGACATCAAAATCTGGTGGGTATGGAGGAATCACTGGATCCAAGTATTTTGGCACCATCATTCCAACTTCTATCAAACGTGGAAGTATGTAACTGTATGGCACCAGAAGCAGAGTGAAATTCCTTTTTGTCTTTCTTGGCCTTTGTCAAGAGTGTTGACGCGGAGCGTTCTGAAGTTGGTATGACCGTTGATGTTAAGGAGGTCCTTGATTTTCATGAGGACATTGTCCTTGTGGAGAAGATAGTAACTGGTATGCAGACCCAAAAGATTGTTGACTCTGAAAAGTTGAGGTGCCTGAACAATGTTGATAGTGAGGCACCGGTGGGGATTCCCAAACTGCATTAATTTCTTCCTACTCTTCCTCTTGGGAATCACAGATAAACTTCCTTTCAATAGCTTGGCTATCTGACCCATCTTGGATTCTTCCACATTTGAATGCGTCCTTGATGTTTACTCCGACTTCCTTGATTTAGGAGAATTCTAATGGAACAACGCCTACCATCCTTTCATAATAAGAATCTGACAACGTTCTTAGAAACATTTTGAACAGTTCTTTCTCTAAAAGTGGTGGATGAGCTAGGGCTGCCAATTCCTTCCACCGTTGTGCATACTCCCTAAAAGATTCGTTGTATTTCTGACTCATGCCCATCATTTGATCACCTTCTGGAGCTATGTCCACATTGTAATTGTATTGCTTAACAAAAGTGTAAGCTAGATCTTCTCAAGTATGTATATTGTCCCTTTCTAGCTTCATATACCACATCAAGGATGCTCCATATAGACTTTCTTGAAAGCAATGAATCATCAGCTTATCGTTGTCGGCATGAGCCGTCATCTTTCGACAGAACATCGTCAAATGATATCTTAGACAACTAACAGCCTTGTATATTTCAAAGGTAGGCATTTTGAAATGCGGGGGAATAATCACGCCAGAAACCATAAATAAGTCCTGATCCTTGATACTTGATACATTGAGTCCTCTCATTATCTTCAGTTGTTCCTTGAGATCACAAATTCCTTCCTCGATTTTCACAATCTAGGATTATTCACCTTCGTCGCAGGATGAACATTCTGAGATTGAGTAACATCCACTTGTTGAGCATTATCGTCAGGAGGAAAATCATACATCGGGTTAGTCGTTATAGTAAAGCCTGGCATGGAATCAAAATTCTCTATCATATCCATTGTTCTTCAGTGAATACTTCCGACTTGATAGAAATGTCAAGAAATCAATGAACTAACGGAGAAGGACAGATGAGTGAGTTTGTTTTGTTGGGAGATGATATGTAATGTTGATGAATGCAAATGAAATGATGCGCAGATGAATGCAATGCTCTAAATCACAAGTATAATCAGTTATGAAAGCATGATGTTTGGATATGGGGTGTTACAAGTTACTCAAAAAATCCTAACAGGTAAGCTTGATAAGGAAATTTCTAAGATCTCTACCCATAAAACCACTCACGCGATAGTTTCTATGGTGATGGATTGAAGGTACTCAAAGTCACAAACGCTAATCGTACTAACGTCCTGCCACAGGCTAGCTGTTGTGAAAACCTGTCATGAAATGATATGATATGTATATGTATATGTATATGCAATGTTTTCAAGGACCGCGGGATTTAAATTTGATAAAACAAACAAAAACATAACTTTTATTAGTGGGCTTGAAGTAATATTGCCCATTGGTCCTACAAATTAAAACAAAGAAAATTTATAAAGAAAAATAAAACATTTGAGAATTAAGTCTCCCATAGACGTTTCCTCTTGGTGTTGAGATATGTGTTGAGATTTCGCTCCTCATGAAATTTCTTTGTCAGCTCCAACACTCTTTCTTGGCTAATCCTGAATTGGGCTTCAAATGTATCTCTTTGCTCCTTCAGTTGGATCCAGGACTTCTGCAACTCTTCCAAATCAGTGGGCATATCTGGATGAAGGATGGTATAAGGAACATCTCCTTCAGCAATAGGCTCCATAGTAACTAGTAGAACAGCAGGATATGACATCATAAGAGTCTGAGCACGAGATCGCACCCATCTGAGGTAAGGTTCCAAAGGAATGGAGTACATTTGTTCTAAAGTCTTACTATCAACCTTGTGCACTTTACTCCAAGATCGTATAAAACCTTTGATGGTAACCTTGAAGATCGTTGTCATAATCAAACACAATACCTTGAATAAGCATGTCATAAGGACCATTACTCCGAGCATAACCAAACTGACGTAAAACTAAAGAAGGGTTGTAAGTAATGCCCCCTCTTATTCCAAGGAGTGGCACATTAAGGAACTCCCCACAACGATCAATGATAGTGACATTTTCCATAGATCAGGAACACCAGTGAATATCTGAATGAGAGAATGACATCATCATTTTAGACCATCTCAAACATTGTTCATTCTTTATCACGGATCGAGGAATGTGAGAAATAAACCACCTAGATAGTAGAGGTATGCAACACATACAAGTTCCTCGCGCCTTCATAGTACGAGTGTCAAGAGAGTGTAAGATATCTCCAAGTAATGTAGGCACTGGATTGTGAGTCATAAATATGTTGATGGCGTGTACATCTATGAACTGGTCTCGATTAAGGAATATCACCAAACCATAAATCAGCAAGGCCAAAATTTCCTCAAAAGCATTGTAACTCATAGCATTCAAGAATACCTGATCTTTCTCTATTAATACTCTGGAAAGGATACCCTTAACTCCACTTCTCATTTCTAGGACAATGTCTGATTTCTTCAAATGTAGGGCTGCAACAATGACTTCAGGTTTAGGCTCTTTCTCTAAGCATGTGAAGGGTTTATGATCAAGGATAGGTACCCTAAGCAACTTGGATATTCTACCATTGTGGGCACCAACTGATATTTGGGAAATGTAAAGCAATGATGTTTAGGATCAAAGAACTGGAATAGGACACTCATCATATCTTCATCAAATCCTGAGGTAACCAACAAGTAAATAACCATGCTTCTTGATAAATTGAGAGCTTTCAGGAAGTTTTGAGACCAAATCCATAAGCTCGGGAGGTATCCCTACAAAGTTTATTCGGATAGTGTTCCTACAAGCGGAAGCCATAACCTGCAACAAAGAACAAAGATAAATCATTTGGTTCTTGAAATGGTTAGTGAAGATGTTATGCCTATGATGTCATGATGTTATGTTCAATCACAAACATGTGGCACACACAAACAAGTCACACAATAGCCCTAGGTTTAGAGGCTTGCATGGGGTTTAAAGGAAAGTACCCTCCCCCTGAAGTTTAGTTAGTTCATCCTGTCCTACAAAAGTAACCAGGTTTTAAGGGATCTCAATATCACTGATCCTTCTCAAGGGTTGTTGTTCAGTAGGAAACTGACTTGCCAACCAAAACCCCAAAGATTAGGATCTCAATGAGCGTAGCATCGAGTATCAACCAACTTTAGACTTCTCTAAAGTCGGCTATCTCACTACTTTCTAAAGGTCAAGATGGGTCAATTAAGGTTCTAAAGGGTAGTTAGTGTTAATGACAACATATGGCAGCCTCATATTATCCTCAACTTACTTAAGGAACATAAGCACCAACCAAGAAGTCACACTAATTGTGGCCACCAGATCAACCATATCGGTATACGCCATATAGTTTCCTTGGTTTATTGCCACTTACCTAAGGTACACTGGATTCAGGTTAGGATCTTTCATGCAGTAACCCCACAACAATCCTTTAAATATAAAGCAAACAAATCAAACAAATAAATGATCTTAATTCCTAAGGTAACCCCTCTTTTACTAAGTATGTCCCCAACACAGTCGTCAGTTCTGTAACACGGTGGGAGAACTGACTTGGTGTTTTTGTTTGACAAAAACATGTGCGGATAGCAAGAGTCATCACCGACTTTTATTTTATCCAATAGGAAAGGGTATAAAAGAACAGGAAATACCTTTTAAAAATTTTGAGTTCGGGGGGTAGGTTATATAAAGGGAAGGTGTTAGCACCCTTTATATCCATGGTTATCCATGGGCTCTTAGTTACTTAGCTCACTTTAACATGTTTGAAAAATATGTAGTGTGTGTGTAGAAATTTTCATAAGTCTTTGTAATGATCCTCGTATGGATGTATACAAAGCTTTGAGTTTGAAAATGTTTTGAAAGTGAAGTGTGAATAATAGTTTTTAAAGAAGTGAGCTAGTAATTAAGTACTACCTACCCTAGACTGGTCTTTCATGTTTCTTTATTTCCTTTCAAGGGTAATATTGTCCTTACTATTAAGGAGTAAGTAGTCATTACCTTGGATTTATTAAGGGACAGGCGTAGGGTCATCGTATGGTCAATGAAGGCAACTTATAGGGGTGTCTTTAGCAATTTGTAGGGACTATCATCATTTATTTTGTAGGGACGAGATCATTATTTCGTAGGCAACCTCGAAGAGACTTATGATCTTTTGAATCTGTAGGGACATGATGATTTATCCGTGAAGGGACTTTGCTTAAGACACCCCTACTTTCGAGGGACTTGACCATATCTAAGGCAACTGAATGGGAAAACCCTAGGAGGTGCAGATGGCGATCATAGAACGATCGACTTACGTGTGTGAATGATTGTTTTCATATATTTATCTTGAATTTAATTTTCTAAGTCCAATTTAATTCAGTTATATCTTGCCACACCCTATATTACTACCACACAATTATTTATAAAAAAAGCAGAAAGATAAATAGTCCCTAAGCTATTACAAGGCTTCAGGGCAGTTACAAAAATAATAAGGCGAAAAAAATAAATCTAAAATATTACAATCCCGAAGCAGTTACATAATAATAAAATCATAAAAAAAGAAGATTCGAAAATTAGGTTAAAAGAAAATTAGGATTAGGGTTTGAGGAAAAGCTTTAGGGTTTAGGGTTAAAAAAATCTTTTTAGGTTTAGAAAATGTTTTTAGATTTTAGTAAAAAATTTAGGGTTTTAGAGAAAGTCGAGGTTGGAGGTGAAAAATCAGGGAGGTTAGTTATAAAGCTAAATAGAACAAATTAATTTTTTACAAATTTTTTTAATCTAAACCTAAGAAAAATAAATTTTGTTTCAAAGAAAATAATAAAATGTGGTTAGAAAAAAATCGTTAATTAAAAAGGTTTGAGGTTAACCATGGTTAAAAGATTAAATAATGAATTAAAGGAATTAAAAAAAAATTGAGAAATTAGAAAATATTGAAAAATAAATCAACTTTTTGCCAAAATGTTGTGGGCAGGGTTGAACCCACGCCCTAAGTTTCTCAATCTTCAGCGTCATCCACCAGGCCATACGCGCCCTTATGTATATGACCTAGAAAAAACATATTATAAAATAAAGATAATAAATAAAACAAGTTATAAAAAAACGTTGACGTTCGTTTCGATCCCTTGCCCTCAGCTTAACATGCCATAGTCTTTGCCACTATATCAGGCGCGCGCGTGTGATAAATGAATATCAAGAATATATTATAAAAACAACCCAAATTTAAATTCCAAATTCGCGCCAATGCCTTCTTCTTCAACCTCTGAACTATAGCTTTTTGCTACGGTTTGGCTACAAATTAGCTACGGAATTTTCGTAGCTAATTCACCTTCAAAATTCAAACACTTCCAAATACATACAATTTGACCAAGATATTTACATCAATCAATTGCCCACAACCTGCACGTTTCAAATATATCATCAAACATAATTTAAATAGCTTAAATTAGAAAGCCCCAATATAAAGTTTGAAACCCTAGTAATGGCGTTACACGGTTTTGGCCATGAAGCTTCAAATTAATTGTCCAGAAATTATCCTTGCATAATCACAAACAAGAAACATTCATCAAATTCAATTTATAACAAGTGTATATACGAAATCGAAAAACACATAAATAAGACCAAAAGCAAGATTCAGTTATCTCATTTTTGGGCCGTCGCTTATTCTTCCCAAAAGTCAACTTACCTTGGGTCGTCGTTTATTCTTCCCAATGGTAATTTTGTTACCTCGGGGTGTCGTTTATTCTTCCCGAAGGTTATCTCATTTTCGGTTGTCGTTTATTCTCCCCAAAAGCCAACTTACCTTGGGTCGTCGTTTATTTTTCCTAATGGTTATCTTGTTACCTCGGGCCATCGTTTATTCTTCCCAATGGTTATTTCATTACCTCGGGCCGTCGTTTATTCTTCCCGAAGGTTATCTCATTCTGGGTCGTCGTTTATTCTTCCCAAAAGTGTCATCTACATATTTAAGAAACATATCAGAAGACTCTTTATTCAAATGGCATCTTTAGGCCCATTCAAGCATCACAATCGACCAACAGTATCATTCTACACACCAGCGAGTGCAAATATTTGGGCTTTTGTGTTCAATCCTCTTCAATCTTCAAGTCACGAATGGCGTACATGCCAATCTAACTCCTCAGATTCCAGAAAATTGAACAAGGGGCAGATGTTGCACCCCAAAATTTTCCCTCCCACAATCAAGACAATCTCTCTCAAGACTTCTAAATGATCGTAAGGTCCTCAAGACTCTCAATTGGTCAAGAAGTGTGGAAGTTTCCTCAAACAATGCCTCCTCCAAAGCAAAGTGTCTAAAACTAGGGTTTTGTGTTTCCTCAAGTTAAAATGATTTTCAAGGCCTTAAGTGAGCTTCATAACATCCCACATGTATTCAAGAATTCCCATGTCAAGTTTCAAGGCTTTCCAATTAATTTTGCCCAGTCAGATGATCAGATATGCAAAATTCAGTCAAAGCAGTTAAAAAGTCAAACTGAGGTCAACTGTGGTCAAATCAAAGTCAAACTTCAAATTTTTTTGCCAACATCAAGTTTATGAAGTAAAATTCATCATTTGATCAAGGTTTGATCATGATTCATCAAGGAGGTTTCAGATCATCAAGAATCAGGAGTTTTTAAATTAGGGTTTTCTAAAGAAAAGTCAACTGAAATTTGACCAGCCATAACTTTCACATGCTTCATAAAACAATTCCCATCCAAAGCTCATTTTGAATGAAATTGATTTCTCTACAACTTTGTGTCTCACAAGCCAAGCCTAAAAAGGCTTCATTTGGAAGGTATGAGCTAAAACATTACAGGTCATTTCAAAAGTCAACAAAAAGTCAACATCTTCCAAAGGGCATAATTTGAAAATGTTAAAAGATATGGACATGAGACCAAAGAGGTTGGTTATAGGACTCTTTAAGCTTTACAAAATGTCCAAGAACGCCTTCATATCCTTAAAATTGAGGGATTTATACCTTGACAAAGTTGGGAAATTTTTTAGGGGTATATTGAGCAAATGAGGTCTTAAAACCAAAATTTTCCAAATGGGCTTGCAATTTTGTAATCCAATCTTTACAATGACATCATACACGCCCCAATGCTTATTTTTTCAGATTTTTTATAATTTATTTTATATTTATTTGGATTTTATTCATTAAAATTCAGTTTAAATATATATAAAATGAAAAATCAAGTAAAGCACAAAATCTTTGATTGAAGATGATTGGAAATCAACCAAAGTCAGATTGGACCAAAAATAGAAAGGATATATGAGATTTTTTGAATATTTGAAAGTGAGAAAACTCCATGATCAAGTTATCTTCATAAGCCCATAAATCCACAAGTTTTGGACCTAATTTGGATCCCTACATATACACAAACCTAATGCAAGCAAGGGACACGAAAAATCTACAATCAAGAACTCATACCAAACTTGAAAATTTCACAAAAAAATCCAAATTCGGATTCTAACCTAGAGGTAATGTTAAGGCCAAATGATGATTGCAATGTCTTCCTGGATGTTCCCTGAACCTCTTTGCATCATTTGCATCGTTTGAAACATACCTGAATGCATAAACAGAATCCATGTTCTTACACTTTTATGATTTTTTCGTTTTCTTCTATTCATGCGTGATAAATTATGTTTGACTGATGTTTTGTGTTTATAATGAAACAAGGAACATTTCTGGATAGTTCAATTGAAGTTTCGTTGCAGGTTGAAGATTCTGCCATGATTAGGGTTTTGAACCTCGCTTTGGGGTTTTCATGTTTAAGCCATATAAATAATTTTGGAAGCCGTGGTTGAATCGTAAACCTCACAAGGATCATATTTATGTATTTAATTTATTAAAATTTTGCGTATTCTGGATGTTGTAAGATTGCAGGCTTTTAGTGACAATGCAAAAACCGTGGCTATAGACCTGGCCCAACCGTAGCTAAAAACCCCTCCCTGAGGTTGAAGACGGAAGCCAATCGCGCGAAACGTTTTTTTAAATTATTAACATAATTAATTTTGTTTTTGTTTCGTATATATTACAAGTTGTATGGCTGGTTCAGATGGTGGAGGTCACGCGTGTAGAAGCCCAAGACCTGGGTTCGAATCCCAGGTCCCATTCTTTTGTTAATATTTTGTTTTTTTAAGGATTAGCATATGAGGCATTGTTGCTATTGGATCGACACAAGTGTAAACACCCCAAATTTGCCCTCACCCATTCACACCATGGCTTGTGATCATCCTCATATGCATAAACACAATCATATCATCTCACATCTCATTTTTGATTCACTGCATAGTTTCTAGGGCATCTGTACCTAGGGTTTGTGATCTGAGCAATCCCAAAGCATCTTGAGCCATTCAAAGGCCACCAATCATCTCAAAGGGGTCCATGTGTGTTCCTAAATCATATTCCATCTCCTTAAATTCAAAAATGCAAAGGAATCACAAGAACTAGGGTTTGAGTGGATGCAGAGCCAGGATGAACTGCACAGTTGACTGAAAATTAGGGTTTTGGTTTCAGAGGCCATAACTCCAAATTCTTTGGTCATTCTTGTTTCCATTGCTCTCTATATGGTATAGGGAGTATACACATCAATTTTCATGAAGAAATTCCATGGGGAAGTCATCTGATCAAGAGTTGACTTTTCAGACAAGTCAGTGCAAAATCAGGGCATCTGAGGCCCCCAATGACCCAACCAATGGTTGATCTTCATCATTTTGAGTGTATATGATCTTTATTTGATCATGGAGGAAGGTTGAAGTTCATAGAAATCAAGAATTTAGGGTTTTTGCAAATGTTGACTTTTGGAGCATAGTTGACTTTTCAAGAATGCATTATTTTAGGTCATTTTTCAAGCCATGATTCATGATCCAAAAATGCTTCAAATGAAAAAACTTTGGTCATGAAAGTTGTAGATCTCATCTTTCCCTTTTCAAAAAGTACAAGAACATGATCAAACTCTTCTTGGATCAAAAGTTATGGCAATGCAAAGTTGGCAAAAATCACTTATTTTCAAGATATGCACCAAGTGTGAAAATTGCAAAATCATGTGCTAAGTCAAATTGCAACTTCTAATTGGTATCAAACCAGCACATAAACATTCTCTAAGGCCTAAAAATCAGATTTGAACCAAAGATCACATGTGTTTAGTTCATGTAACAAGGCATTTTTCATGAGATTTCAAAAAAGGCCACAAGTTGCAAAACTCATGATCACATCTCACCAACTTGAGGCATTGGCTGCTGAACCAAGCTAGCTTCATACACACACCATGCTGCGCATCCCCTAGGCTTTGTACCAAGCTAGCACTTCACCATACCTCTCTTACACATTATTTGACTTTTTGCAAAAGGCAACTTACCAATCAATAAAGCACATGTCCAATCAACTGACCAATGAGAGAGAGTTATGTGGACAATTTGCAAGCCATTTCATGTACAAGGCAAGGCTGAAGCTCACACATTCATGACATTCACAAAAACACTCCATTTTGCATAAGCCTTCGAATTTCTCTCCACAGCCTGAAAACACTTCAACCATCTTCACCATTCAACTCACCTTGCTCCATAGACCACCCAGCACCAAGAACACAAGCCTGAAACAGCCTGAACATCTCACTGCCATTTCTCACTTCATTTTGCAGTTTCAATCGAATCTCCTTCCACAAACCACAAACACACCCACAAACACCACAGACCTTCTCCATTCATCCTCAGGACCACAAACCATCATTCACAATGGCCTGAAACCTCCAGAAACTCCATTGCCATTTCTGATCAAGCTTGAGCAGAAGCTTTCGAATCTCACTATCCAGCCAGCTTAAACTCTCTTTGAGCATTCAAACATCTTCTGGGGACCAAGTGGAGTAGTTTGCACTGAAGGAAGTAGCCAGAAAGTCTTCAAACTGAAAGCTTCAAATCTCAGGTAGCTTGAAAATTATTTTTCCAGAAATCATTTTTCTTGTTACAAACTTGTTCTATGTGATTCACTGATCATCCTGATGTTTTTAGTTTTGAAAATGGCTTTGATTTGAGAGTTTAATTTGTCTCTGAAACCTGCGTGCCCTAGAACTTGTTATCTTCGATTCAGTTTGTTTAGGAAGAATAAATTTGTTTTGAGAGAGGGGTTTGATTCGTGAGAGGTTGAGGAACATTTCCATGGTTTTAGATTTCATTTTAGTGACCTAGGGAAGGATTTGGAAGTTTTCAGGGGAGAAGGTCACCGGAGAAGACGACCGGAGCTCGTCTCCGGTGACCTGAAAGTCATTAATGGGTAATTAGGGTTAGGGCTTCAGGTTTGAATTTCAGGCGTTGGATGAGTTGACCAGGTCTTTTCCCGCGCGCATCCAATGGCCCAGATCTTGTCATTAACTTAATTAGGTTTAATTTATTTAATTAATTAAGTTTAGCCCAGTTTGAATGTGGCCCATTGGATCTGGCGCGCAGTCAACCCTCTCATTTCCAGATTGAATCCTGGCCCTCCATGCTGCATACTTTCATTTTCATTTAATTTTTATTTCATTTTATTTCAATTAACTTGCATATTTATTTTAAAATAGCAAAAAATACATAAAAATTATGAAACTTTTTCCTCTGAGTTTTAATAATTTTTATGACACAAAAATATTTTTATTTTATTTTTCATCACTAAAAAAGTATTTTTAAATATTTAAAAGATTATTTTTAATTGATTAATGGGAATTAATTAATTAAAAATACTTTTAGGTATTTAAAAATTACAAAAAAATTCATGAAATGTTCTAAGACATTTAGAAACATTGTCCAACCTTCAAACCAAATTTCTTTTTTGATCTTGATGCACTTTAAGAATTTTTCATTGAATTAAATCATATTTTGTGCATTATTTTGATCACAAGTTCAAAAATTCATTTCTGCCAATTGGAGAAGGTTGAGACATTGATTCTTCTTGCATTGTGTTATGTTTAGCATGTAGTTTCTAGGATTAAATGGCCATGATTTGATCTTGCATTTTCTAATTGTTTGGCATTTCTTTTGTTAAGAACCCTAAAAAACCCTAATAACTTGTAAAATTCATATCTTGAGTTTGGTTGAGAGTTGAGAGCTCCCCTTTGGGCAGTGGTTCATTATAGGTTTAGGGTTTCTTTGGGTAGTATTTTCCATTTTTTATCTTAGGGTTTTGCTTCTGTTTTGGGCTTTTGTTTGATGTTTGATCCATGAACCCTAATTTGGGCTTTCTTTTGCATCCTTCTTGCATTCTCTTGCATAACATGACTTATCTTTGCATTTTGTGCATTCTTGTGATTCATTTGACATCTTAAGACATATAGAAAGCATGTTTGACCATTGCATTACATATTTGCCATGTCATTTGTCTTGTATGATTCATAACTTTTCATGTTCATTCATGCTCCTTAGCTTGCTTCATTTGCATCCATAAGCTTGCATGATCATTTCCATGTGTTGCCTCATGTTTGTAGCATCTCATAGCATCATTAACATCATGTATGTGCTTCTGGTTTTGTTTCTCATCATGTCATTTCATTTCATTTTGCATTGCATTGCATTTCTTTCACTAACTTTTCAGGTGGTAAGTCATTTTGAGAGGTGGATTTGCCTTCACTTCTCATAACTTTTCTTTTCATCTCTCTTGCATCCATTGCTGCATTTTTATGTGTGTTTGAGTTTGAGCTTGCTCATTCTTGTTCTTCCCACTTTCTTTCTTCAAGTGACTTGACTTCTTGAATGAAGCAAGTCACTTTGCTTCTCTTGATCTTGTTCATCTACTTCCTGGTGGTTCCTTTGAAGATTGTTCTTGAAAACCTCACAAACCTTAGGACCAACCAAGCATGATAATGAATTAGGGTTTTGATTAGTCTCCCCCATAGTTTTACCTTTGTGTCTCTCTTTGAGTCTTCTCTTCTCACCTCATAATCAGGGACTAAACCCTAAAGGCTTTAAGACTTTGTGATTAAGCTTATGCCTGCATCCTTCTCTTAGGATGGAGTGTATAACTTTAATCCTAAGTGTTGAACCCTTTATGTGTTTAAATCCTTTAATCAATCCATTTAATAATCATCAAGACATCAAGCTTGTAACTTGGGCCTTGCATTAGGGTTCTAATTCTTCCTTAAGTGGTTAAGAAGGACTAACCCTAGTGTTAATGGACAAGTCCCCCTCAAGTTGTCTTACAAATCATAAAAATCACTTCTTCATCATATCATTAACTAAAATTCACCTAATCAAAGGCTTGCTTTGTCATGAGTTTAATCCCTAATCATGGGTTAAGTTGAGGAGCTTTCCTCAGCTTAAACATTCTCATCTATTATCCTTCTTTTAGGATGGTGTAATGGGTCTGTTTAATCCATGATTATGGCTTAACCTCATTACTCAACACTAAACAAAAACCACAAAAACATCTAAATAATCACAAGTAGGTTAATGATCTTAATCCTGCACCAAAGGTGATTAAGTGTGAGAATCTGACTTCACACTTAAGGTACTCTCATTACCCCTAAACAGAGGGAAGATGTGATGAGTTTACTAAATCCATTGGTTTAGGCTTAAGCTCATTATCTTATGACAAACTTTCACAAGCAATAAAAGACTGAAAACTCAAAAACAAACAATAATCGTCTCCTTCGGGATTCTTTTCTCATCATACTCACTCACAAACGAGAACTCGCTTCTTCCGTCTAATGCAAGACAGTAAGCACCTGAGCCAGACAGGTCATACACTTGAGCATTGACAAGCAAGCAGTTCACAGGTCAATTCATCTTTCAGTCTCCTTGGGTCGAACTACGGTGTTCTGACTTCCTCATTGCACGAGAGGATACGTAGGCATAACTTAACAGTTATCGAACAAAAGTCTCTGTACATTCCCCCTCCTTCCAGCATTATTCTTTAAGCCTCATAATCATGAGCATACTCTTTCTTACACTGACACTATACATATTACACTTCACACTTCTTTTGCACTGACACCTGTACATTCTTTTCCAGCTATTTTACACACAGATTGCACTGACACTACCCCTTTAAAACACAAATCTTTTAAGCGTGGATCCCGTCGAGTACGACGGACAATCTGGGTGCTAATACCTTCCCAGGTTGTAACCAACCCCCTTTCTCAGTCTCTCTGGTTCGCAACCATCTTATCCATCTTTTTCTAGGCCTATGCAGCATTGCCTTTCCTCCGGGATAAAAATGCCTAGCTGGCGACTCTATTCATCTCCAGTGAGTTCACGGCTGTGTGTTCTCATTGTCCCTCTCGCCGACCGTTCGCGCTTGTACCTGGATGCTAATCTTTGGGAGCGACAGCTTGGCGACTCTGCTGGGGATCCTTATACTGCAACCAGGGCTTCTGGTTCTTTTTGTGGGTTCCTCCTAGCGCTTGTTTGATTTGTGTTTATTGGGGGGTGTTATGTGCTATTTGTATACTTGCCTTATTTACTGCTTTCTGTACAACATTATTTATTGCTTTCTTTACTGTTTTTATATATCATACTGTCACTGTTGCTGGCTGGATCTGTTGTTTGCCTTGGTGGGTGGGTGTTTCATTGAGAGTTAAGGTCCTATACCTGGGACCTGAGTGACACCTAGGCTAGAGTGAATCATATTCTTTCCCATTCCATTTCGGTCTGGTGCGGGAATATGAAACACGGTTCAGATATGGGTTTCTTCTTGAGAACTCTGTGTTGCAGATTTCCTGCAATGCTAGGGCTATCTGGGAAGCCTGCTAAGTCTGGATGACCTTTTAGTATTGACCTTCAGAAACTGAGGTGAATTAGAGGAGGAATTGTTATGGTTATTGTAAACACTGTACCTCCGGGTTGGAAGTGTTTACACTTCTCATAACTGATCCAAGTCTGAGGATCCTTGTTCTAGATCATCACCTGTGAGGGGGTTGGGCTGTTTACAGGTTTGCAGGTACCTTGACCTCAGAATACCATGTTACTTTGATTTGTTAAGAATGCTCCATGTTGGATAGTTCTTGTGATTCTAAAACCCTGGATTTGTGGTTCTTTATTTGAGCCCCCCACCTTGGTTACCGGATTTATAGACCTCCATCTGGAATTCTTGGACACACATGGACTTATACCAGGGCATTTTGATCAGATCCAGCTCAGTCACAAACCCTTGCATTTCATCTGCATACATACTCATTGCATCATATTAACATGTGCTTATTTGTGTTTCAGGGTATCCATTTTCATCTGGTTTTGGTTTTGACCCCCATCTGCAGTATTGACCTGTCTCCACCAGCACTTGCTTCAGCTTGTCAGCTATACCTCAGTTACTTGCACTAGCCAGCCAGTGGCCCCCTCCTCAGCATCTTCATCAGCACTTACTCTACTCAGTCTTCAGCATCATGGCTCCAAAGAAAAGCAACATCACTTATCATTTCTTCCAACCAGACTTATCAGACATCAGGAGGATCCAGACCCTGATCACTCCAGATCACATGCCTTTGTTCAGGGAGCATCATGGGGATATACTTGACTTGGTCATGGATCTGGACCCATCTCAGAGAAGCCTGATCCATACCTGTATTCAGTTCTATGACCCCCCATTGAGATGTTTCACCTTTCAAGACTTTCAGTTGGGTCCTATTCTGGAAGAATACTCATCATTGATTGGTCTGCCTATCAAGAGGGAAATCCCTTTCAACCCCGAAATGGTTTTTCCCAGCAATGGAGAGGTAGCAAGGGCTTTGCATCTGGAGCCTGTTTTGGTTGAGCAACACATGACCTCTAAAGCTGGGATCCCTGGATTTCATCTGGACTTCTTAATTTCTCAAGCTAGTCTGAAGGCCACCTTGGGAGAGTGGAAAGCTGTTTGTGCTCTGTTGGCTTTAAGTGTATATGGAATTGTGTTGTTTGCAGATGAGCCCCGATTCATTAGCAAGAATGCAATCCATTTGTTCATCCTGAAGAACCCAGTGCCAACTTTGCTGGGTGATCTCTATTACTCAGTACATCAGAAGAATGAGAAGCAGAGGGGGAGGCTAGTGAGGTGTTGTGCTCCATTATTTCATGCTTGGCTTCTCAGGCATCTACCCAGGACAGATGCATTTCTAAATCCTCATCAGCAAAGCAACTGGGCTAAGAGGCTCACTACTCTCACTTCAGCAGACATCAGATGGTGTACTCAAAGCACCAAGGGCAGAGATATAATCACCAGCTGTGGACACTTTCCCAATGTGCCTTTAATAGGGGTTAAGGGAAGTATCAATTACAACCCTCTGCTGTTCAGGAGGCAATTGGGCTATGCACTGGTTCATACTCCTAGGGAACAAGACTTGGTTGAGACCCTCTACTGTGAGAACAAGATTAGTTTGGCTGCTGTTAGGCAGGCTGCTTGGGCCTGGGATCATGTTCAAACCAAGGGAATCACCATTCTGGGGAAGTGCAATAATGTGGCATCAGTCCAATATTATGAGTGGTCCCATGCTAGGGCCCAATTCTCTGGAATGCCCTTTACCATAGAAGACATGCCTGAGTCATCTTCAGCACCACCCTCTGCCACTATCAGTTTGGAGGAGTTTGAGAGCTTGAAGGAAAGAAACGAAAAGTTAACCCAAGCCTTGCAGAAGACCCTCAGGGAAAGGAGTGAAGGTGTGAGGGAGATTGAGAGATTGGAGAAGTTGAGAGTGGAACACTTGACCAAGATTGAGAAGTCTGGAGATTATATCAACAAGTCTAAGGCTGGTGAACAGATTCTGAAGAATGCTTGTAAAGAAGCCCAGTTACAGAGAGCAAGAACAGACTTGTATTTGAAAGAGAGTCAGGCCAGGTGGGTCCGGATCACTGAGGCCCGTACTCTAGAAGACAAGAGAGCTCAAGACAAGATGGGACAGATGGAAAAAGCCCTGGCAGCAGCCCAGAAGGAAATATCAGAGCTAGAAATCAGAGCCGGAGTGAAGAGGTCTAAGGACCAAAGTCAAAACAAGAAGTTGACTGCAGCTGTTGCAACAAGAAACCTTCTCATCAGAGGTCTCACGGAGCATCCGGCTGATCCTGTGACCGAAGCACTTCTTAAGGAAGTTCGTGAGGATGAGTTTGGCCTCGGAGTTTGATCATTTGCTTGTTGTTATCCCTATTCCATGTACTTTTGCTTTTTTGTGATGTATTTTGACCCCTTTGAGGGCTTGTGTTGTAAAATGAACAAGTTGTATTATTTCACCTTTGTAATATATTTGTGTTAGTTTCCATCTGGGTTACTTCAAAAGCAACCTCAACAGCAGCATCTTCAAGGGTCTGGAAGGGTCAAAACTGAAGACCAAACCGGATACCTTGATAGCAAATAAGCATAACTACATTGCATGCTAACCTTTTATTTGTTTTGTAGGTTTTGTTTTGTTGTTGCTAACCTTTGTTGTGATATTCAGGAATTATTGCTCGCCGCCGGGTATTTCCCCTCAACAGGCCACACAGGTACCCAACTAGAAACAACCTTCCGGGAATTCAGATGGATCGGATGCAGCAGGACCTTACGGAGGTCAGAAACCAGATGGCCAACGAAAGGCTGGAGATGAGAACCCAGATAACACAATTCATGGAAGTGATGAACAATTTAGCTCAAAGCCAGGAGAGGCTCAGGGCTTTGGTAGAAGGGAGGAATCAAGAGGAACCCCATGTGGGGACTGCTGGCACAAGTAACAATGAACGGGTACAACCCCATGTTAACCCTCCTGTGTTTGGCCCACATCTACATCCTGAGATTAACATTCCTGCAAATGTTCAAGGAACAGCCACTGCAGCCAGAGTACTTCAAGAAGATCCTCAGGAGGACCAATTTACAGTAATGGGTGCTGGAGAGGAAACATATGATAGACGATTGGAAGAAATAGCTGAGAAGTTGAGATCACTGGAGTCTCAGAACTCTTTGGGGTTCGACGTCATGGACATGGGATTGGTAGACGGGGTCAGGATCCCCCATAAGTTCAAACCCCCTTGTTTCGAAAAGTATAATGGGACTTCATGCCCCCGGACTCATCTACAATCATTTCTGGGAAGGCTGAAGGCCTATACAATGGATGAGAAACTTTGGATGTTCTACTTCGAAGATAGCTTGACTGGAGCTTCTAGGGAATGGTATTCCCATCTGACAAGAGCAACTATTAGATGCTGGAAGGACCTGGCAGAGGCCTTCATCAGACAGTATCAGTATAATCTAGACATGGCACCCAACAGGACTCTCCTGATGGGAATGTCACAGTCTTCGAGGGAGAGCTTCAGAGAATATGCTAAAAGATGGAGGCAACTGGCTGCTGCCGTTCAACCACCAATGTCTGAGAGAGAAATGGCAGACATGTTTATGAACACTCTCCAGGGAACGTATATTGACAGGTTGGCTGCTTTCTCTTCCACCAGCTTCGCAGATGTTGTCATAGCTGGGGAAAGAATTGAAAGCCTGTTAAAAATGGGTAAGATCTCTGATAACGGTGCAAGCTCGTCCAGTAGTACGAGAAAGCCTTTTGCAGGCCCGCGAAGAACTGGCGAGACCAATGCCATTCACATCAACAGGGGTAGGCCCCAGTATGTTCAAAGGTCAATAGCAGCAGTCACCATCCCTGCTCCAGCACATCCTCAGCCAGTCTATCAACCTCCGCAACAAAACTTCCAACAACAACCCCAGTATCAGCAGAATCAATATCCTCCAAGAAACTACAACAACAACAACTCCAACAACAACAATCAACAGAGGCCATTCCAACAGAGGCCATCCCAAGCTAACAGAGTGATCGACCCGATCCCAATGCCGTATGCTGCTTTGCTGCCACAACTTCTGAAACTCAACCTAGTTGAGCTAAGAACGTTGGCACCTCCGGATCCCAACAGTCTACCAAGGAACTATGACTCCAATGCTAGGTGTGCTTTTCACTCAAACGCACCTGGTCACAGTACAGAAAAATGCAGGGCTCTGCATATGAAGGTACAAGACTTGGTAGACTCCAAGGCTCTGAATTTTGCACCTCCACCCAATGTCAATAAAAACCCAATGCCAAACCATGGTGGTCCTCGAATTAATGCTATTGAAGAAGACCAACCGTCTTATTTAATAACCAGTGTGGATCAGATCAGGACACCATTGGTGGAAATCAAGGCTCAACTCCGTGAAAACCAAATATTTCCGGGGTGTGAACTAGGGTGTCCCTATTGCAATATTTCATGGAACGGGTGCGAGGACCTGAGGAATGGCATTGACAGCCTTATTCAGAGTGGCTTGCTGCAGATCACTACATCATTTCCGACAAATCCGGCAACTTCATCAGCAACGGTTTCAGACCCTCCTACAAATGCAACAACTATTGTTCCCGACAATTCATCAGCAACATCAACAAGTACTTCACCTGTCCTCCCAAACGATCAGTTTTCAACAGTTTCTCCTGCTACAACTTCAGCTTCATTCCATTTCGAATCTCCATCAACAACAACATCAGTCCTTCCAACAACACCTCCTACAACACCAGCAATCAATCATGAAGATGTCTCCACTGTTACCATATTCTACGATCCTGAAAATAATTCCGCCTATCATTCAGAAGGTGCTGCTCCCACCAGAGCACCAGTTACAATCTTTTATGATCCACAAACAATTACAGTCCCTTCAGCAGCAGCAATCAGTCCAGTCACTGTCACGGTGCCTGGACCAGTACCATATGAAAGCAATAGGGCCATCCCTTGGCACTATGGCTCTGACGTGTACTGTGAAGGGAAAAGAATCACTCTTGAAACATCAGCACCTGCACCACAAGTAGATAATGTGGGGGGAGGCGGAGGCTTCACTCGAAGCGGACGTCTCTTTGCTTCACAAGTTCAAAGACCTACTGCCGAAGCAGAAGCTGCTGCCAAGGCAAAAGGAAAAAGCCCGGTGCAGGAAGATCAAACTGTTAAAGAAGCCTTGAAGACACCGTTCGATCAAGAAGTTGATGAGTTTATGCGGATCATCAAAAAGAGTGATTATAAAGTTGTGGATCAGCTTCACCAGACGCCATCCAAAATCTCTATCCTCTCACTGCTTATGTGCTCCGAAGCCCATCGGAATGCACTACTCAAGGTCCTGCACGCAGCTTACGTGCCTGAGGAGATTACTGTCAACCAATTGGAAACCGTGGTTGGTAATGTTACTGCTAGCAATGGGCTAGGGTTTACCAATTCTGACTTGACAGCGGATGGCCGCAATCACAACAAAGCCTTGCACATAACCATGGAATGCAAAGGAGCTGTCCTTTCTCATGTGTTGGTGGACACAGGATCTTCCCTGAATGTCTTACCAAAGAAGGCTCTAGTGAAATTAGAATATGACGGATTGGCATTGAGACCCAGCAACCTGGTGGTACGAGCCTTTGATGGTTCGAAGAGATCGGTTCTGGGAGAGATTGAGCTGCCCGTGACAATTGGCCCGCAGACCTTTAAAACTATCTTTTATGTGATGGACATTCAGCCCGCCTACAGTTGTTTGTTGGGTAGACCCTGGATTCACGCCGCCGGCGCAATAACGTCTACCCTTCACCAAAAGTTAAAATTTGAGTGGGAGGGTCAAGTTGTCACAATCTGTGGGGAGGAGGATATTTTCGTTAGCAATCTGGCTACCTACAAATACATTGAGATGGATGGAGAGATCCATGAGACAATGAGCCAAGGTTTTGAGGCCTTGAATGTCAATGAAGCATCTGCTGTGTCAGGTATCTCCATGTCGTCTTATCAACAAGCCCGGAAGGTTGTTGAGGGAGGAAACGCCCAAGGCTGGGGCAAACTGCTGTCGGTGGAGAAAAAAGAAGACAAATTTGGGTTGGGTTACAGACCAACTCAACATCAAGCAAAGGCTGCTGAAGAGCCTGGTTTTGTCAGTGGGGGGATGCTTACCCCTGATGCTATCAACTTTCTGGAAGACGAGCTGGAAGAGGAGCGCAATCTGGAGAATTGGATTCGTCCAAAGATCCCGGGGAGCAGTGTCTCGAACTGGTCTTCCCAGGAAATTATAAGAGTTACTCATGCAGAGTAATTATTATTTCCTGTATTTTCATAGCATGCATCAAAGTCTTGCATCTTGCCCAAGATGACAGGACTCATTTTGTAACCAGGGCCATCTGTACTTTTGTGCAAACAAGATCAATTAATGAAATATCAGACATCTTTTTGCAAACAAGTCTTTTTCTTTTCTGCTCACTGTTTTTCCATTTCTCTTTTTGTACAAAAAAAATAAATGGCGGTGTTTTCAAAATGATAACTTCATTTTACTTTTTTCTAAGGCAAGATTAAAATCAATCACTAAAATGAACCAACTTAACCCTTGCAGAGAGTGCCTTCCTGACAGCACCGACAACAGCACGGCTATGACACCGTATGACTTTGACAATCCAATCAATCAAGCTGATGAAGGGGTTGATGAAGAATATGAGCTTCCTGAAGAGCTAGCCAGGTTGTTGAGACAGGAGGAAAAGGTTATTACCCCTCATCAGGAGGAGGTTGAAGTGATCAATCTTGGTACAGATGAAGACGTGAAAGAGGTTAAAATCGGGGCCTGCCTGCAAGACTCAGTGAAGAGACAGCTGATAGATCTGCTTCAAGAGTATGTTGATGTGTTTGCTTGGTCGTATCAAGATATGCCAGGGTTGGATACCGACATTGTTGTGCATAAGCTGCCTCTAAGGGAAGAATGCCCACCAGTCAAACAGAAGTTGCGCCGAGCTCGCCCAGACATGGCTATGAAAATCAAGGAAGAGGTACAAAAGCAGTGGGACGCCGGGTTCCTTGCTGTAACTAGCTATCCGCCGTGGGTTGCTAATATAGTACCTGTGCCTAAGAAAGATGGCAAAGTAAGAATGTGTGTTGATTACCGGGATCTGAACAGAGCCAGCCCGAAAGATGACTTCCCATTACCTCACATTGACGTATTGGTGGATAACACGGCTCAGTTCTCGGTATTCTCCTTCATGGATGGATTTTCAGGGTATAATCAGATCAAGATGTCACCTGAAGACATGGAGAAGACAACATTCATTACACCTTGGGGCACGTTCTGTTACAAGGTGATGCCATTCGGACTGAAGAATGCTGGTTCCACATATCAACGGGCTATGGTGACATTGTTCCATGATATGATCCACAAGGAAATCGAGTGTTATGTGGATGATATGATCGCCAAGTCCCTTACAGAGGAGGATCACCTGGTGAATCTGCTGAAGTTGTTCAAGCGTCTGAGGAAATACCAACTGAAGTTGAACCCCAATAAATGCACATTCGGGGTGCGATCCGGTAAGCTGCTGGGCTTTATTGTAAGCGAGAAAGGGATTGAGGTTGACCCTGATAAAGTCAAGGCTATACAAGAAATGCCTGCACCGAAGACAGAAAAAGAAGTTCGAGGGTTCTTAGGTCGATTGAACTACATTTCAAGGTTCATATCTCACCTTACAGCAACCTGCGAACCCTTGTTCAAGCTGTTAAGAAAAGAACAGACGGTCAGGTGGAATGAAGACTGCCAGAAGGCTTTTGACAAGATCAAAGAATATCTGCAAGAACCTCCAATCCTTATGCCTCCAGTTGAAGGAAGACCTCTGATAATGTACTTGACAGTATTAGAAGAGTCAATGGGGTGTGTGCTGGGCCAGCATGACGAGTCTGGTCGAAAAGAGTATGCAATATACTACCTGAGCAAAAAGTTTACCGACTGTGAACAACGTTATTCACTGCTCGAGAAAACTTGCTGTGCTTTAGCGTGGGCTGCTCGCAGACTAAGACAGTATATGTTGACCCACACTACCTTATTAATCTCAAAAATGGATCCAGTTAAGTACATTTTCGAGAAGCCAGCTCTTACCGGACGGGTTGCAAGATGGCAGATGATTCTCACAGAATACGACATACAGTACACATCTCAGAAAGCCATCAAGGGCAGTGTACTATCTGAATATCTTGCTGAGCAACCCATTGATGACTACCAGCCTATGAGGTTTGACTTCCCTGATGAAGACATCATGTTCATTAAAGCAAAAGATCACGAAGAGCCTATTCACACTGAAGGGCCTGACCCGGAGGAAGAATGGACTATGATGTTTGATGGGGCTGTTAACATGAATGGTCGTGGTGTTGGTGCGGTACTCATTACACCCAAAGGGGTTCACATGCCTTTCTCGGCAAAACTCACTTTCAACTGCACTAACAACGAAGCTGAATATGAAGCTTGCATTATGGGTCTTGAGGAAGCCATTGACCTCAGGATCAAGACATTGACCGTATTCGGAGATTCAGCTTTGGTAGTCAATCAAACCAACGGGAAATGGTACACCCACCAAGATCATCTGATACCTTACAGGGATTATACAAGAAGGTTATTGACTTTCTTCACAACAGTCAAACTTGAATATATCCCTCGGGATGAGAATCAGTTTGCAGATGCTCTTGCTACCATTTCATCCATGATCAAAGTTCAAGCTGCTAACTTTGTACCCCAGATATCAGTGTCCAGACTCGACAGACCAGCATACGTATTTGCAGCAGAAGTTGTCAAGGACGATAAACCTTGGTTTCATGACATTAAATGCTTCTTGGAGGATCAAACATACCCACTTGGGGCATCTTCCAATGATAAGAAGACTTTAAGAAGGCTTGCTGGAAGTTTCTTTCTGAACACTGATGGGTCTTTATACAAGAGGAACTTTGACATGGTACTCCTCAGATGTGTTGACAAGACGGAAGCAGATTTGCTGATGCATGAAGTGCACGAAGGATCTTTTGGTACCCATGCTGGAGGGCATGCCATGGCTAAAAAATTGCTAAGATCAGGCTATTACTGGATCACAATGGATGCAGACTGTTGTGCTTACGCCAGAAAATGCCACAAATGCCAAATCTATGCAGATAAGGTGCATGTGCCTCCCAATCCTTTGAACATCATGTCTTCACCATGGCCCTTTGCTATGTGGGGCGTTGATATGATTGGCAAGATTGAGCCAACTGCTTCAAATGGCCACAGATTCATCCTGGTCGCCATTGATTATTTCACCAAGTGGGTTGAAGCAGCCTCATATGCAAATGTTACAAGACAAGTGGTAGCCCGATTTCTGAAGAGAGATATCATCTGTCGGTATGGAGTGCCCGAGCGGATCATTACTGATAATGGTTCCAATCTGAACAACAAAATGATGGCAGAGCTGTGCCGGGACTTCAAGATCCAACATCACAATTCTTCTCCTTACAGGCCAAAGATGAACGGCGCTGTTGAGGCAGCAAATAAGAATATCAAGAAGATTGTGCAGAAGATGGTAATCACCTACAAAGACTGGCATGAAATGCTACCGTTTGCCTTGCATGGGTACCGCACGTCAATCAGAACGTCCACTAGGGCAACACCTTATCAGCTTGTATATGGTATGGAAGCAGTCCTACCTGTTGAAGTTGAACTACCCTCGTTACGGGTATTAATGGATGTTAAACTGAGTGAAGCAGAATGGGTTCGGTCCCGATTCGAACAATTGAGTCTGATCGAAGAGAAAAGATTGGCTGCAATCTGCCATGGGCAGTTATATCAGAAGAGAATGAAGAAGGCCTTCGATCAAAAAGTCAGGCACCGAGAGTACCAAGTGGGAGATCTTGTGCTGAAAAGAATCCTCCCTCCTCATACAGACCACAGGGGCAAATGGACTCCAAATTATGAAGGACCGTTCGTTGTAAAGAAAGTTTTCTCTGGTGGAGCGCTGATGCTCAGCACCATGGATGGTGAAGATTTCCCGTCCCCTGTGAATTCAGATGCAGTTAAAAAATACTTCGCATAAAATGACCCGCTGGACATAAAAACAGAATGTAAGCCCAGGCAAAAATAGGGCATCCCGGCGAGTCAAAAACAGAATAAAAGACTCGGGCAAAAGTAAGGGAAAATGAATAAAAAATGTACACCCGCTGAGTTGAAAAGCCGCATTGGACAACTCAGGCAAAAATGGGTATCCCGATGGATTGAAAACCCGAAAGGGCGATCCATGCAAAACAAGGGAATAAGCGAACAACTGCATTCTGAATTCGTCTGCATTATCTGCAACTTGGTAAGCTACAAAGGATCAAGCTTCAATCAGAATCAACTTTCTTCAAAAAGCAAGACGAGAAGAACGTCATTGTCATACGAGTCATAGCAGGAGAGGAAGCTCCTCAAAGCGTCGCCAACACTGCCAGCTTTTTGTTTCTCAATTTGTAACAGTCTCTTCATTTCAGGAGATATGTTTCCTTGACTGTATCTTGCCAATTCAGGGCACATGAATTAATAAAATCAGATTTTCGGTCATGTTTCGTTTTACAAAGAGTTGTCTGATATCTCTAAAAATACAATTGCATAAGTACAGATGCTTTTCTCTAAAAATAAAAACACATGCTTACAGGGAATGTGATTATTCTCGAAAGTACTTAACTCCTATGACGGAATCCGGTAAGGGATACCTCGGGACCTTTTGTACGTTTCCTTACCTTTGCAGGTTTGCAGGTATCCAGAACGCAACCTGGGGCATGCAAGTTACGTCTTAGCAAGATGGCGAATCGTTATCAACTCGGTCTATCTTCCACGTGGCACTGGAAGGTGCCCATTTCCCCAGCGAAGTTGCCAAATCAACATGCACTCAATCTTAGCATCTGAAATGCTCTATCCCCAGCTGAGTTGCCTATTGTTGCTCTCCCCAGCTGAGTTGCCTTTTGTTGCTCTCCCCAGCTGAGTTGCCTCTCACAAGTCCCCAGCCGAGTTGCCATTCTTCCTCAATAGAATGCAGAAGTCAGGGAACCACCTCCCCACAGAATCCCCAGCCTCTATTCAGAAGAGCAACGCACGAAGAGATCACAACAGAGTGAAGAAAGCTTCTACAAACCCCAGCTGGGTCCCATTATAAGGATATGTCAATCAGTGACCTATATCCCCAAGCAGATACATCATTAGATCTACCAATGATCTCATCCCCAGCTGGGATGTTCACTTCAAGCAGATCATCCAGAGATCTTCGCAGCAATGGGATCCGAATCCCGGATCTGTGCCCCTTTGCATAATCATGGCATTTGCATCATACTATCCCCCCAGAGCGTAGCATTCCGTCTAATACGGAGCATTACAGCAAAAATCAAATGCATAGCATAATCATAAGCCATGTTATGAATTAACACTTGTGAATAATAACCGTTCATCATCATTGTACAGAAAACTCCCACCAGAGTCCCAGCAAAAACAGTTGCCTCGTATTCACAAATACCAGCATATTTTCTTTTGATACCCGTCCGTATCAACGCTCCCCAGTAAAGTCGCTTGAATACACTTTACAAACAAAATCACCCGTATTACGAATACTTCATGACATCCGTCCGTGTCATATTACCAGCAGAAAGCCAAAGACATCCTCTTTGCACTCACATATACTTATATATACACTTTCTTGACACCCGTCCGTGTCATATCCCCAGCGCAGTCGCTTACACCTTCATCACCCATATACTTGTTAATATTACACTCTTCTCTTTTTTCGACACTCGTCCGTGTCACTCTCCCCAGCAGATAAACACTCATCTATACATTATATATACTCACTACTCATGGTACACTTATACAGATACTCGTCCGTATCTTGTATACATCATCACTCATATCCCCACAGATTCGGCAGTAGTCCTTGTTCTTTGTTAACCAGTTGGTACTCGTCCGTACCATCATCTCAGAACATTGCGTCTAGTGTTTGTTTCTACATGATACTCGTTCGTATCATAGTCTTAGGGATGCTCGTCCGCATCTTTAATCCATACACTGTGTCAAACACTTATGTCTTCTTGGATATAGATACTCGTCTGTGTCTACTATTCCCCAGAAGAGTCCTTTCAGATGCAACACTCGTCCGTGTTCTTTGTTAACCAGTTGATATTCGTCCGTATCATCATCTCTGAACATGTGTCAGTTTGTTTCTACATGATACTCGTCCGTATCATAGCCTTAAGGATGCTCGTCCGCATCTTTAATCTATACACAATACCAAACACTTATACCTTTTGTTTCTTGGATGTAAACGCTCGTCCGTGTTTACTATTCCCCAGTAGATCACCAACAAATTTTCTTTTATCTAACACTCGTCCTGTGTTATGATAACCCTGAGAGCAGCCGTACCCTGCTAAGTGGTCGTCCTCCACTTCTTGATGGTCGTCCTCCGTCATGCTCATCCTATGGCCGTCCCCATCGTCGATTTTAGCAGCCGTCCCCTGCTAGGTGGTCGTCCTCCACCTCTTGATGATCGTCCTTCATCACTTTATCCAATGGCCGTCCCCATTGTTGATTTTTGGTTATCTAACACTCGTCCTGTGTTATGATAAACCTCGATAGCAGCCGTACCCTGCTGAGTGGTCGTCCTCCACTTCCTGATGGTCGTCCTCCATCATGCTCGTCCGATGGCCGTCCCCATCGTCGACCTTTTCTATCCGATGGCCGTCCCCATCGTTGATATTTTTTGGCAGCCGTACCCTGCCAGGTGGTCGTCCTCCACCTTTGATGGCCGTCCCCATCATATTCCTTCTATCCCCAACAGAGCAGCCGTCCCCTGCTAGGTGATCGTCCTTCACCTTTGATGGCCGTACCCCATCATCTGTTTATTTCATTTATTCTTTAACCCGATGGCCGTCCCCGTCGTGGTCACTTTCCCTTTTAGCCCGATGGCCGTCCCCATCGTTGGTTACTTTACCTTTATGAACTTGATGGCCGTCCCCGTCATGTTTCATTAATCCCCAGAGAATTTTACAACTTTATCTCGATGGCCGTCCCCATCACGATTTTATTTTCCCCAGCTAGTCGGCCGTCCCCGTCTTGGCTTTACCTTTTATCCCCAGCATGTCGGCCGTCCCCGTCATTGCTCTTTACCCAGCAGTCGTCCTCTGCTCGACGGTCGTCCTCTGTCGCCTACACTTTACAATATATTTTATTTGCTTTTACAATCTATATCCCTTTTTCTTCTTCATTTCTTTGAGTGCAAATTTTGGACTGTCTTTGGTATTCAACCACAAGTTATCTCGTTTGGCCTGTTAAGCCGTCGCTTACAACCTGCACAGCTAACTCATGTTTGAATAGGGGCAGCTGTAAACACCCCAAATTTTCCCTCACCCATTCACACCATGGCTTGTGATCATCCTCATATGCATAAACACAATCATATCATCTCACATCTCATTTTTGATTCACTGCATAGTTTCTAGGGCATCTGTACCTAGGGTTTGTGATCTGAGCAATCCCAAAGCATCTTGAGCCATTCAAAGGCCACCAATCATCTCAAAGGGGTCCATGTGTGTTCCTAAATCATATTCCATCTCCTTAAATTCAAAAATGCAAAGGAATCACAAGAACTAGGGTTTGAGTGGATGCAGAGCCAGGATGAACTGCACAGTTGACTGAAAATTAGGGTTTTGGTTTCAGAGGCCATAACTCCAAATTCTTTGGTCATTCTTGTTTCCATTGCTCTCTATATGGTATAGGGAGTATACACATCAATTTTCATGAAGAAATTCCATGGGGAAGTCATCTGATCAAGAGTTGACTTTTCAGACAAGTCAGTGCAAAATCAGGGCATCTGAGGCCCCCAATGACCCAACCAATGGTTGATCTTCATCATTTTGAGTGTATATGATCTTTATTTGATCATGGAGGAAGGTTGAAGTTCATAGAAATCAAGAATTTAGGGTTTTTGCAAATGTTGACTTTTGGAGCATAGTTGACTTTTCAAGAATGCATTATTTTAGGTCATTTTTCAAGCCATGATTCATGATCCAAAAATGCTTCAAATGAAAAAACTTTGGTCATGAAAGTTGTAGATCTCATATTTCCCTTTTCAAAAAGTACAAGAACATGATCAAACTCTTCTTGGATCAAAAGTTATGGCAATGCAAAGTTGGCAAAAATCACTTATTTTCAAGATATGCACCAAGTGTGAAAATTGCAAAATCATGTGCTAAGTCAAATTGCAACTTCTAATTGGTATCAAACCAGCACATAAACATTCTCTAAGGCCTAAAAATCAGATTTGAACCAAAGATCACATGTGTTTAGTTCATGTAACAAGGCATTTTTCATGAGATTTCAAAAAAGGCCACAAGTTGCAAAACTCATGATCACATCTCACCAACTTGAGGCATTGGCTGCTGAACCAAGCTAGCTTCATACACACACCATGCTGCGCAGCCCCTAGGCTTTGTACCAAGCTAGCACTTCACCATACCTCTCTTACACATTATTTGACTTTTTGCAAAAGGCAACTTACCAATCAATAAAGCACATGTCCAATCAACTGACCAATGAGAGAGAGTTATGTGGACAATTTGCAAGCCATTTCATGTACAAGGCAAGGCTGAAGCTCACACATTCATGACATTCACAAAAACACTCCATTTTGCATAAGCCTTCGAATTTCTCTCCACAGCCTGAAAACACTTCAACCATCTTCACCATTCAACTCACCTTGCTCCATAGACCACCCAGCACCAAGAACACAAGCCTGAAACAGCCTGAACATCTCACTGCCATTTCTCACTTCATTTTGCAGTTTCAATCGAATCTCCTTCCACAAACCACAAACACACCCACAAACACCACAGACCTTCTCCATTCATCCTCAGGACCACAAACCATCATTCACAATGGCCTGAAACCTCCAGAAACTCCATTGCCATTTCTGATCAAGCTTGAGCAGAAGCTTTCGAATCTCACTATCCAGCCAGCTTAAACTCTCTTTGAGCATTCAAACATCTTCTGGGGACCAAGTGGAGTAGTTTGCACTGAAGGAAGTAGCCAGAAAGTCTTCAAACTGAAAGCTTCAAATCTCAGGTAGCTTGAAAATTATTTTTCCAGAAATCATTTTTCCTGTTACAAACTTGTTCTATGTGATTCACTGATCATCCTGATGTTTTTAGTTTTGAAAATGGCTTTGATTTGAGAGTTTAATTTGTCTCTGAAACCTGCGTGCCCTAGAACTTGTTATCTTCGATTCAGTTTGTTTAGGAAGAATAAATTTGTTTTGAGAGAGGGGTTTGATTCGTGAGAGGTTGAGGAACATTTCCATGGTTTTAGATTTCATTTTAGTGACCTAGGGAAGGATTTGGAAGTTTTCAGGGGAGAAGGTCACCGGAGAAGACGACCGGAGCTCGTCTCCGGTGACCTGAAAGTCATTAATGGGTAATTAGGGTTAGGGCTTCAGGTTTGAATTTCAGGCGTTGGATGAGTTGACCAGGTCTTTTCCCGCGCGCATCCAATGGCCCAGATCTTGTCATTAACTTAATTAGGTTTAATTTATTTAATTAATTAAGTTTAGCCCAGTTTGAATGTGGCCCATTGGATCTGGCGCGCAGTCAACCCTCTCATTTCCAGATTGAATCCTGGCCCTCCATGCTGCATACTTTCATTTTCATTTAATTTTTATTTCATTTTATTTCAATTAACTTGCATATTTATTTTAAAATAGCAAAAAATACATAAAAATTATGAAACTTTTTCCTCTGAGTTTTAATAATTTTTATGACACAAAAATATTTTTATTTTATTTTTCATCACTAAAAAAGTATTTTTAAATATTTAAAAGATTATTTTTAATTGATTAATGGGAATTAATTAATTAAAAATACTTTTAGGTATTTAAAAATTACAAAAAAATTCATGAAATGTTCTAAGACATTTAGAAACATTGTCCAACCTTCAAACCAAATTTCTTTTTTGATCTTGATGCACTTTAAGAATTTTTCATTGAATTAAATCATATTTTGTGCATTATTTTGATCACAAGTTCAAAAATTCATTTCTGCCAATTGGAGAAGGTTGAGACATTGATTCTTCTTGCATTGTGTTATGTTTAGCATGTAGTTTCTAGGATTAAATGGCCATGATTTGATCTTGCATTTTCTAATTGTTTGGCATTTCTTTTGTTAAGAACCCTAAAAAACCCTAATAACTTGTAAAATTCATATCTTGAGTTTGGTTGAGAGTTGAGAGCTCCCCTTTGGGCAGTGGTTCATTATAGGTTTAGGGTTTCTTTGGGTAGTATTTTCCATTTTTTATCTTAGGGTTTTGCTTCTGTTTTGGGCTTTTGTTTGATGTTTGATCCATGAACCCTAATTTGGGCTTTCTTTTGCATCCTTCTTGCATTCTCTTGCATAACATGACTTATCTTTGCATTTTGTGCATTCTTGTGATTCATTTGACATCTTAAGACATATAGAAAGCATGTTTGACCATTGCATTACATATTTGCCATGTCATTTGTCTTGTATGATTCATAACTTTTCATGTTCATTCATGCTCCTTAGCTTGCTTCATTTGCATCCATAAGCTTGCATGATCATTTCCATGTGTTGCCTCATGTTTGTAGCATCTCATAGCATCATTAACATCATGTATGTGATTCTGGTTTTGTTTCTCATCATGTCATTTCATTTCATTTTGCATTGCATTGCATTTCTTTCACTAACTTTTCAGGTGGTAAGTCATTTTGAGAGGTGGATTTGCCTTCACTTCTCATAACTTTTCTTTTCATCTCTCTTGCATCCATTGCTGCATTTTTATGTGTGTTTGAGTTTGAGCTTGCTCATTCTTGTTCTTCCCACTTTCTTTCTTCAAGTGACTTGACTTCTTGAATGAAGCAAGTCACTTTGCTTCTCTTGATCTTGTTCATCTGCTTCCTGGTGGTTCCTTTGAAGATTGTTCTTGAAAACCTCACAAACCTTAGGACCAACCAAGCATGATAATGAATTAGGGTTTTGATTAGTCTCCCCCATAGTTTTACCTTTGTGTCTCTCTTTGAGTCTTCTCTTCTCACCTCATAATCAGGGACTAAACCCTAAAGGCTTTAAGACTTTGTGATTAAGCTTATGCCTGCATCCTTCTCTTAGGATGGAGTGTATAACTTTAATCCTAAGTGTTGAACCCTTTATGTGTTTAAATCCTTTAATCAATCCATTTAATAATCATCAAGACATCAAGCTTGTAACTTGGGCCTTGCATTAGGGTTCTAATTCTTCCTTAAGTGGTTAAGAAGGACTAACCCTAGTGTTAATGGACAAGTCCCCCTCAAGTTGTCTTACAAATCATAAAAATCACTTCTTCATCATATCATTAACTAAAATTCACCTAATCAAAGGCTTGCTTTGTCATGAGTTTAATCCCTAATCATGGGTTAAGTTGAGGAGCTTTCCTCAGCTTAAACATTCTCATCTATTATCCTTCTTTTAGGATGGTGTAATGGGTCTGTTTAATCCATGATTATGGCTTAACCTCATTACTCAACACTAAACAAAAACCACAAAAACATCTAAATAATCACAAGTAGGTTAATGATCTTAATCCTGCACCAAAGGTGATTAAGTGTGAGAATCTGACTTCACACTTAAGGTACTCTCATTACCCCTAAACAGAGGGAAGATGTGATGAGTTTACTAAATCCATTGGTTTAGGCTTAAGATCATTATCTTATGACAAACTTTCACAAGCAATAAAAGACTGAAAACTCAAAAACAAACAATAATCGTCTCCTTCGAGATTCTTTTCTCATCATACTCACTCACAAACGAGAACTCGCTTCTTCCGTCTAATGCAAGACAGTAAGCACCTGAGCCAGACAGGTCATACACTTGAGCATTGACAAGCAAGCAGTTCACAGGTCAATTCATCTTTCAGTCTCCTTGGGTCGAACTACGGTGTTCTGACTTCCTCATTGCACGAGAGGATACGTAGGCATAACTTAACAGTTATCGAACAAAAGTCTCTGTACATTCCCCCTCCTTCCAGCATTATTCTTTAAGCCTCATAATCATGAGCATACTCTTTCTTACACTGACACTATACATATTACACTTCACACTTCTTTTGCACTGACACCTGTACATTCTTTTCCAGCTATTTTACACACAGATTGCACTGACACTACCCCTTTAAAACACAAATCTTTTAAGCGTGGATCCCGTCGAGTACGACGGACAATCTGGGTGCTAATACCTTCCCAGGTTGTAACCAACCCCCTTTCTCAGTCTCTCTGGTTCGCAACCATCTTATCCATCTTTTTCTAGGCCTATGCAGCATTGCCTTTCCTCCGGGATAAAAATGCCTAGCTGGCGACTCTATTCATCTCCAGTGAGTTCACGGCTGTGTGTTCTCATTGTCCCTCTCGCCGACCGTTCGCGCTTGTACCTGGATGCTAATCTTTGGGAGCGACAACAAGCAAACGCTTGTCCCAGTGGAAAAGCTTGAGGTTGTTGTTGTTGAAGGCATGGGTTCAACACCCGCCTCCAACATTTTGTCACAACACCTGGTTATTTTCCTTACCCTTTTCTTAACTAATTTTTATTAATAATTAATCCAAATTCTAATTAAATTTTAAATCAACCATTAAACCCTTAAAACTAATTTCTTTAATTATTTTCTTAAAAATAATTTCTTTTTGTAAATAATATTTTTTCTAACCTTATTAGTTTTTTTTATAATTTGTTTATATAATAATAATTATTTAATTAGGTTCTTATTTTGTAAATAAAACTAATTTTATTAATTATTTTAAAACCCTAATTTCTCAACTAACCCTAATATTTCATTAATCCTAAAAATTTAACCTAATTTTCTCTAACCCTAAATATTTTTTTTTATAATAACTTTTTTTATTTTGTATAAATTTTTAATACATTATCTTTTTATTATTATTATTAAATCATTTAAACTTATATTATTTTTCTAATAATCTCTAAAGATTTAACTTATTTAACTTAAAATAATTTCTTTTAAAATTCTAATTTTTCTTTATTTCTTCATTATTATTTCCTTTTTAAATTCTAATATTTATTATTATTGCTTTATTTCTTATTATTGCTTTATTTATTATTATTGCTTATTTATATTTGCTTTATTATTCTTATTATTTATTTTATCTGATTATATTGTAACTATCCCAAAGCCATGTAATAATTCGTAGATTTATTTTTCGTCATTATTTTCTTTGTAAATATTTATTGCATGGTTAGTAAATAGGGTGTGAAAACATATTTGTGATTAATCTGACTTAGATAATTAATTTAAATAAGATAAAATATCTGAAAATAAACACTCATACACGTAAGTCGATCTTTGATCGCCATGTTGCACTTCCTAGGGTATTCCTCTTGGTTGCCTTTAATATTGTCAAGTCCCTCGAATATAGGAGTGTCTTAAGCAAAGTCCATTCAAGTATAAATCATCATAGTCCCTACAGTTTAAAAGATCAAGTACCTTTGAGGTTGCCTACGGAATAATGATCTTGTCCCTTCGAATAAATGATGATAGTCCCTACGAATTGCTAAAGACATCCCTTAAGTTGCCTTCTATGACCATACGATGACCCTACGCTTGTTGTAACGCCTTAATTTTTATATTTATTTTTGTGAAATAAATATTAATATTTTAATGGCATAATTGAATTAATTGGTGAAGAAAGTATTTTATGAGAATAATAATAATAATATAAGGTGTACTATTATAATGTTGTTATTATTTAAATAAAATAAAATAAAAGGGTTAGTTAGAGGTCTAAGGGGCAAAGGTGGAATTGCTGTTTTATAAAAAGAGGAATTAGGGAAACAAACCTCATTCATCGTATTTTGACGAAGAATAGAGAGGTCTGGAGAAAGAGGAGAAGAAAGGCAAGGTCAAGGATCGTAGATCACCAAGACCAAAAGTTGTGAAGGAAAGCTTCAATTTTAAGGTAAGGGGGGAGAAAAGGGTTTATGATTGGTGATAGGACGTAGAAGGGTAATTGGGAGTTCCTTCCTCCCTTAGGTATATTAAGAGATTATGATAATAATGATTGATTTGATGCAATATTGTGAAATTATTGATGAATATGATTAGACGATGTATTTTGAAAATATATTTGGTGTTGTGTGTTTGGTATTGGGAAGAATGACATATGAAGGTTATGGAGGATATGATGAACAGAGAAGAGGATTAAACCTCATTGATTCCCTAAATTGATCTAGGAAAGTTTATTAATAAAACTAGTTGATGTTATATGTATAAATGGATAATAAACATGTGAATTGGTTGTTTTTGAGTGCTAAATTCGACTTAGAATGATCGGGGTTCGTACGGGTGAGAAAGGGGGAAGATAATGGGAAAAACACAAAAATCAGAAATTGGGACTCAGGTGCCCTGACACGGGCGTGTCCAATGACACGGGTGGCCGTGTCAGGCTACGGGAAATGAGTTTTTGTGGATTTTGAGGGGCGTGTCCCAGGCCACCTGTCACGGGCCGTGTCAGGGGACATGGGAGGTCGTGTCAGGGCCCTGTAAATGTAATTTTTCGCCCGTTTTAAGGTGGATTTGACTCATTCTTCCAATGTAGGATTATATTAGTGAAATAAGACTTTGAGGATGTTCTAATAGTGAATATAGGACTTGATGATTAGTCGCATAAGAAATCCTAAGTGCTTAATGTCGCTCCCGATAAATGGGAAAGGCCCAGATAAAGGTACAGACGCGAACGGTCGGCGAAAGGAACAATGAGAACACACAGCAGTGGACTCACTGGGAAAGAAAAGAGTCGCCAGCTAGGCATTTTTATCCCAGAGGAAAGGTAATGCTGCATAGACCTAGAAAGATATGGATAAGACGGTTGCGAACCAGAGAGACTGAGAAAGGGGGTTGGTTACAACCTGGGAAGGTATTAGCACCCAGATTGTCCGTCGTATTCGACGGGATCCACGCTTAGAAGATTTGTGTTTTAAAGGGGTAGTGTCAGTGCAATCTGTGTATAAAGAGCTGGAAAAGAATGTACAGGTGTCAGTGTAAATGAAGTGTGATATGTGATAAATACACAGTGTCAGTGTAAGAACAAAGATGAAATGCTCATGATAATGAGGCTAAAGAATAAGGCTAGAAGGAGGGGGAATATACAGAGACTTTTGTTCGATAATTGTTAAGTTATGCCTACGTATCCTCTCGTGCAATGAGGAAGTCAGAACACCGTAGTTCGACCCAAAGAGACTGAAAGATAAATTGACCTGTGAACTGCTTGCTTGTCTATGCTCAAGTGTATGACCTGTCTGGCTCAGGTGCTTACTGTCTTGCATCAGACGGAAGAAGCAAATTCTCATTTGTGAGTGAATGAGATGAGAAAAGAATCCCGGAGGAGACGATTATTGTTTGTTTTTTGTGTTTTCAGTCTTTTATTGCTTTTGAAAGTTTGTCATAAGTTAATGAGCTTAAGCCTAAGCCAATGGGTTAGTAAACTCATCACATCTTCCCTCTGATTAGGGGTAATGAGAATACCTTAAGTGTGAAGTCAGATTCTCACACTTAATCACCTTTGATGCAGGATTAAGATCATTAACCTACTTGTGATTATTTATATGTTTTTGGTGTTTTTGTTTAGTGTTAAGTAATGAGGTTAAGCCATAATCAAGGATTAAACAGACTCATTACACCATCCTAATAGAAGGATAATAGATGAGAAAGTTTAAGCTGAGGAAAACTCCTCAACTTAATCCATGATTAGGGATTAAACTCATGACAAAACAAACCTTTGATTAAGTGGATTTTATTTAATGATATGATGATGAAGTGATTTTTAGGGTTTGTAAGACAACTTGAGGGGGACTTGTCCATTAACACTAGGGTTAGTCCTTCTTAACCAATTAAGGAAGAATTAGAACCCTAATGCAAGGCCCAAGTTACAAGTGTGATGTCTTGATGGTTATTAGATGGATTGACTAAGAGATTTAAACACATTAAGGGTTTAACACTTAGGATTAAAGTTATACACTCCATCCTAATAGAAGGATGCAGGCATAAGCTTAATCACAAAGCCTTAAAGCCTTTAGGGTTTAGCCCCTGATTATGAGATGAGAAGAGAAGACTCAAAAGAGACACAAAGGTAAAAGCTAAGTGGGGGACTAATCAAAACCCTAATTATTGTCATGCTTGGAAATTCCTAAGGTTTGTGAGGTTTACAAGAGACTTCTTCAATGGAACCACCAGGAAGCAGATGAAAGGATCAGGAGAAGCAAAGTAACTTGCTTCATTGAAGAAGACAAGTCACTTGAGGAAAGAAAGTAAGAAGAAAAAGAATGAACAAGCTCAATCTCAAACTCATAACAAAATGCAGCATGGATGCATAAGAGAGATGAAAAGAAGTTGTGAGAAGTGAAGGCAAATTCACTTCTCAAGATAACTTACCACCTGAAAAGTTAGTGAAAGAAATGCAATGCAATGCAAAATGAGATGAAATGGCATGATGAAAATCAAAACCAGAAGCACATTCATGATGATAATGATGTTATGGGATGATGCAAACATGAAACAAGGCATGGTGATGATCATACAAACTTATGGATGCCAATGAAGCAAGTTAGGAACCATGATCATACATGAAAAGTTATGAAATGCAAATGGCATACAACATGGCAAATGCAAGATGCAATGATCAAACATGCTTTCAATATGTCTTATGATGCTAAGTGAAACAAATGGATGCATAAAATGCTATGGCAAGTCAAGGTATGAATGCAAATGCAAGATGGATGCATATGGAAGCCCAAATTAGGGTTTATGATCAAAGCATCAAACAAAAACCAAAATCAGAAGCAAACATCAAGATAAAAAATTGAAAATGCACTCAAATGACCCCTAATCCTATACTAACTCACTTCCCAAAGGAGAGGTTTCAACTCTTAACCTAATAAAAGTTATGAATTTCCTAAGTTTCCTAGGGTTTTAGGGTTCCTTAACAAGAAAAATGTCAAACAAATGGAAAATGAAGGATCAAATCATGGCCATTTAATCTCAAAAACTACATGCTAAACACAATGCAATGAAAAAAGAATCAAAGTCCAACTCTTTAGGGTTAGGCAGAAATGATTTTTGGAAGCTTGGATCAAGATAATGCATCAAAATGATTTTAATTCTATGAGAAATTCTCAAAATGCATCAAGATCAAAAAAGAAATTTGGTTTAAGGGTTGGACAATGTTTCTAAATGTTTTTAAAAGTTTCATGAATTTTTTGGTGATTTTTAAATACCTAAAAGTATTTTTAATTAATTAATTCTCATTAATTAATTAAAAAGAAACTTTTAAATATTTAAAAATACTTTTTTAATGCAAAAAATGAAAATGAAAATATTTTTGTGTTCTAAAATTAAATAATGATTTGTATAAAAAATTCCAGAATTTTTAAAGTATTTTTGCTATTTTTAGTAAATTGTACAAATTAAATGAAATAAAATGAGAATAAAATGAATTTTTAAACTGAAAAAAGAAAAGTCAAGCAATCTGAAGGCCCAGATTCAAACTCCCATACGCGCGCATTGACTTGGCGCCAGATCCCACGGCCAGCATTCAAACTCACTAACCCTAATTAATTAGCCCTAATCCCACCGTTAATGACCCTCAGGTGACCGGAACAGTGTTCCGGTCATCTTCTCCGTTCACTCCAAACTTCAAACCTCTCCTAAACGCATCTAAAATGAAATCTAATTAAACAGAAATGATCCCCACTCAAAAACGAATCAGAACCCCCATTCCAAACACATTTATCACTCCTAAAATGGCTGAATCGAATCAAACAAAACCTAGGGCAAAAAGTTTCAGAAACAGATTAAACTCTCATCTCTCCACCATTTTCAAAACCAATAACATATTCATGATCAGGGAGGCATATAGAACAGCTTAGGAACTTTAAAAATCATTTCTGGAAAAAAAGTTCTTGAGCTACCTGAGTTTTGAAGCTTTCAGTTTACAGCTTTCTGGCCTCTCTCCCTTGTGCAATCTACTCCCTTTGGTCCCCTGATGATGTCTGGATGCTTAGAAGGAGCTTGTGCTGGCTGGTTTGAGAGTTTGAATAGGTTCTGTTCAAGCTCAGGTGTGAATTGTGTTTTGGATTCTGGCTGTTTAAGGCAAGGGCGAGGGGTGCTTTGTGATCAAGATGATGAGTTGAGAAGGTCTGTGAAGTTTGTTTAAGTGTTTGTGGCTTGTATGGAGAGATTCGAAGGTTTTTGCTCAAGGGAGTGAAAATGAGGATGCTGAGTTCTAGTGTGCTTCAGGCTTGTGTCTTGTGTGGCTTGGCTTGCATTTTCTTTGTATAAACAAATGCCATTGGTCAGAGGATGTGACTTGTGCTTTTGTGATAGGTGTAGCTTACTTTTGCCAAAATGTCAACTTCTTGTAAGAGAGGCATGGGTCATGTTTCAGCCAAGTACAAGGGGTGTGGGCTGCGCAGCAAGGTGAGGGAGAAAGGCTAGGAGTGGTCAGCACCATAGGCAGCAAGTGGATGGAAGTGATCATGAGCTTTTGCAACTTGCTTGCTTTTGAATTTTCATGAAAATATCTTGCTCCAAAGGCCAAACAAATGAGAAACCCTTGGCCCATTCTGATTTTTAGGTCACATGTGATGTTTGTGTAATGGTTAGACAACAATTTGAAGTCACAAATGCCTTTGGTACAAGATTTTGCAAGTTTCTCATTCGGTGCATAACTTGAAAATTAGTGATTTTTGCCAACTTTGACACACCATAACTTTTGATCCAAAATGAATTAGGTCATGTTCTTGTACTTTTTGAAAAGGGAAAGATCTAATCTACAACTTTCATGACCAAAGTTTTTCCATTTGAAGCATTTTTGGATCAAAAAGTAAGGGTTGAAAAATTGCCTAAAATGACAAATTCCTTAAAAGTCAACCATGCCCAAAAAAAGTCAACTTTGCAAAAACTTGTAATTCTTGAATTTTGTGAACTTCAACCTTCTTCCATGATCAAATAAAGATCAAATACACTCAAAATGATGAGGGTCACCCCTTGGTTGGGTCATTGGGGGTCTCAGATGCCCTGGTTTTGCACTGACTTGTCCAGAAAGTCAACTCTTGATCAGATGACTTCCCCATGGAATTTCTTCATGAAAATTGATATGCATACTCCCTATACCATATAGAGACCAATAGAAACAAGAATGACCAAAAAATTTGAAGTTATGGCCTCTGAAATCAAAACCCTAATTTCAGGTCATCTGTGCAGTCAAGCCTGGCTCTGCTTCCACACCAATCCCAGTTCTTGTGATTCTTTGGCATTCTTTGACTTTGAGAGGATATAATATGATATAAGAACACACATGGACCCCTTTGAAGTGATTGGTGGCCTTTGGAGTGGCTCAAGAAGCTCTTGGATTGCTCAGATCACCAACCCTAGGTGCAGATGACTTTGAATCTATGCAGTGAAACAAAAATGTGATATGAGATGGTATGATTGGATTTATGCATATGAAATGATCACAAGCCATGGTGTGAATGGGTGAGGGCAAATTTGGGGTGTTTACAGCTGCCCCTATTCAAACATGAGTTAGTTGTGCAGGATGTAAGCGACGACTTATCAGGCAAACAAGATAACTTGTGGTTGAATACCAAAGACAGTCCAAAATTTGCACTCACAGAATGAAGAAGAAAAGGGATATAGATTGTGAAGGAAAAGTAAAGTATATTGTAAAGTGTGGGTGACGGAGGACGATCGTCGAGCAGAAAACGACTGCTGGGTAAAGAGCAATGACGGGGACGGTCGACATGCTGGGGATGAAAGGTAAAGCAAAGACGGGGACGACCGACTAGCTGGGAAAAAAAAAGAGATTATGATGGGGACGGCCATCAAGTAAAGCTTTAAAGTTCTCTGGGGATCGAATGAAACATGACGGGGACGACCATCAAGTTCATAAAGCAAAGGTAACCAACGATGGGGACGGCCATCGGGCTAAAAAGAAAAAGGGACCACGACGGGGACGACCATCGGGTTAAAGAATAAATGAAATAAACAGATGATGAGGTACGGTCATCAAAGGTGAAGGACGATCACCTAGCAGGGACGTCTGCTCTGTTGGGGTTAAGATGAGGGACGATCATCTAAGGTGGAGGACGACCACCTGGCAGGGTACGGCTGCCGAAAATATCGCGACATAGGACGAATGTCGGATAAAAGGTCAACGATGGGGACGGCCATCAGATGAGCATGATGGAGGACGACCATCAAGAGGTGGAGGACGACCACCTAGCAGGGGACGGCTGCTCTCAAGGTTTATCATGACATAGGACGAATGTCAGATAACCAAAATCAACAATGGGGACGGCCATTGGATAAAATGATGAAGGAAAATCATCAAAAAGGTGAAGGACGATCACCTAGCAGGGGACGGCTGCTAAAAATAACGATGGGGACGACCATCGGGTGAGCATGATGGAGGACGACCATCAAGAGGTGGAGGACGACCACCTAGCAGGGTACGGCTGCTCTCAGGGTTTATCATGACGAATGTCAGATAAAAAAGAAATTTGTTTTGCTGGGGAATAGTAAACACGGACGAGTGTTTATATCTAAGAAAAATAAAAGGTATAAGTGTTTTGGTATTGTGTATAGATTAAAGATGCGGACGAACATCCTTAAGACTATGATACGGACGAGTATCAGGTAGAAACAAGTACTGACACATGTTCAGAGATGATGATACGGACGAGTATCAACGGGTTAACAGAGAACACGGACGAGTGCTGAATCTGAAAGGACTCTTCTGGGGAATAGTAGGCACAGGCGAGTGTCTATATTCAAGGAGACGTATGTGTTTGACACAGTGTATGGATTAAAGATGCGGACGAGCATCCTTAAGATTATGATACGGACGAGTATCAGGTAGAAACAAACGCTGGACGCATGTTCTGAGATGATGATACGGACGAGTACCAACTGGTTAACAAAGAACACGGACGAGTGTTGAATCTGCGGGGATATAAATGATGTATACAAGATACGGACGAGTATCTGTATAAGTAACTAGTATGAGTGGTGCATAGATGAGCATTTAACTGCTGGGGAGAGTGACACGGACGAGTGTCAAAAGATGAAGAGTATAATATAAACAAATATCTGGTATACAAAGTGTTTATGTTACTGTGCTGGGGAAAATGACATGGACGGATGTCAAGGGAATATAAATATACAAGTATATGTGAGTGCAAAAGAGGATGTCTTTGGCTTTTTGCTGGGGATATGACACGGACGGCTGTCAGGAAGTATCTGTAATACGAATGGCCTGTTTGTAAAGGGTGTTCGGGCGACTTTTACTGAGGAATGGTGACACGGACGGGTGCCAACAAGGAGTGCGTATATTGGTGTTTGTGAAGGTGAGGCAACTTTTTTTTTTTTTTTTTTTTTGCTGGGGACTCTGGGGGGAAGTTTTTTGTATACTGATGGATTCTTAATCACAAGTGTTTGATTCGAAACATGGCTTATGATTATGCTATATGTTTGATTTTTGCCGTAATGCTCCGTAAAAACGGAATGCTACGCTTTGTGGGTGAATATGATGCAAATGCCATGATTATGCAAAGATACCGATCCGGGACTCGGATCCCATTGCTATGAAGATCTTTGACTGATCTGTTTGAAGTGGGCATCCCAGCTGGGGGTGAGATCATTGATAGATCTGATGAGATGTATCTGTTAGGGGAAACGGGCCAATGATGGACCTATTCCTGTAAGTTGGGGGACCCAGCTGGGGTTTGTAGAAGCTCTTCCTTTACTCTGCTATGACTCCTTCATGCGTTGCTCTTTTGAATAGAGGCTGGAATTCTGTGGGGAAGATGGTTCCCTGGCTTTTGTATTCTGCTGAGGGAGAATGATTGGCAACTCGGCTGGGAGAAGCAACAAGTGGTAAATCAACTGGGGAGAAAGCACTTTGGGTGCTAGGGCTGAGTGAGTGTTGATTTGCTAGCTTGCCGGGATGAAGCCTTCATGCCCCATGTTGCGCTTTTGAATACCTACAATCCTGCAAAGACAAAGAAACGTACAAGTAACCCCGAGGTATCCCTTATCGGCTTCCGTCATAGGAGTTAGACACTTCTGAGAGTAAGCATATTCCCTGCAAGCACGTGTTTTATTTTCTTTATTTTCAAAGATAAACATCTGTATTTATGCAATCAGTTTTTCTTAAGACATCAGATATTCTTTGCAAACAAAAATGTACAAGACGAAACATGACTGAAAAAATCTGATTTTATTGATTCGAGAGCCCTGAATTGGCAATATACAGTCAAAGAAACAAATCCCCTGGAATGAGGAGATTGCTACAAATTGAGAAACAAAATGCTGGCAATGTTGATGACGCTTTGAAGGAGCCTCCTCCTGCTATGACTCGTATGACTATTGACGCTCTTCTCGTCTTGCTTCCTGAAGAAGGCTGATTCTGATAGAGGCTTGATCCGTTCAAGGTTTACCAAGTTGCAAGTGATACAGACGAATTCAGAATGCAGTTGTTCGCTTATTCCCTTATTTTGCATGGATCGCCCTTTCGGGTTTTCAATCCATCGGGATACCCATTTTTGCCTGAGTTGTCCGATGCGGCTTTTCAACTCAGCGGGTGTACATTTTTTTGTTTATTTTCCCTTATTTTTGCCCGAGTCTTTTATTCTGTTTTTGACTCGCCGGGATGCCCTATTTTTGCCTGGACTTTCATTCTGTTTTTATGTCCAGCGGGTCGTTTCTTATGCGAAGTATTTTTTAACTGCATCTGAATTCACAGGGGACGGGAAATCTTCACCATCCATGGTGCTGAGCATCAGTGCTCCACCAGAGAAAACTTTCTTTACCACGAATGGTCCTTCATAGTTTGGAGTCCATTTGCCCCTGTGGTCTGTATGAGGAGGGAGGATTCTCTTCAGCACAAGATCTCCTACTTGGTACTCTCGGTGCCTGACTTTCTGATCGAAGGCCTTCTTCATTCTTCTTTGATATAACTGCCCATGACAGATTGCAGCCAACCTTTTCTCTTCAATCAGACTCAGTTGTTCGAATCGGGACCGGACCCATTCTGCTTCGCTTAGCTTAACATCCATCAATACCCGTAAGGAGGGTAATTCAACTTCAACAGGTAGGACTGCCTCCATACCGTACACAAGCTGATACGGTGTTGCCCCAGTGGATGTTCTGATCGACGTGCGGTACCCATGCAAGGCAAGTGGTAGCATCTCATGCCAGTCTTTGTAGGTGACTACCATCTTCTGCACAATCTTCTTGATATTCTTATTAGCTGCCTCAATAGCGCCGTTCATCTTTGGCCTGTAAGGAGAAGAGTTGTGATGTTGGATTTTGAAGTCCCGGCATAGCTCAGCCATCATTTTGTTGTTCAAGTTGGAACCATTATCAGTAATGATTCGCTCGGGAACTCCGTATCGACAGATGATATCTCTCTTCAGAAATCTGGCTACCACCTGCCTTGTAACATTTGCATATGAGGCTGCTTCAACCCACTTGGTGAAATAGTCAATGGCGACCAGGATGAATCTGTGGCCATTTGAAGCAGTCGGCTCGATCTTGCCAATCATATCAATGCCCCACATGGCAAAGGGCCATGGTGAAGACATTATATTCAAAGGATTGGGAGGCACATGCACCTTATCCGCATAAATCTGGCATTTGTGGCATTTTATGGCATAGGCACAACAGTCGGCATCCATTGTGATCCAGTAATAACCTGATCTTAACAACTTCTTCGCCATAGCATGCCCTCCTGCATGGGTACCAAAGGATCCTTCGTGCACTTCGTGCATCAATAAGTCTGCTTCTGCTCTATCAACACACCTGAGAAGTACCATATCAAAGTTTCTCTTGTATAGGGACCCATCAGTGTTCAGGAAGAAACTACCAGCAAGCCTTCTCAAAGTCTTCTTATCATTGGAAGATGCCCCAGGTGGGTATGTTTGGTCCTCCAAGAAGCACTTAATGTCATGGAACCAAGGCTCATCATCTTTGGAAATATCTGCTGCAAATACGTAAGCTGGTCTGTCTAGTCTGGACACTGAAATCTGCGGTACAAAGTTGGCAACTTGAACTTTGATCATTGATGAAATGGTAGCCAGGGCATCTGCGAACTGATTCTCGTCCCGAGGGATATACTCGAGCTTGACCGTTGTGAAGAAAGTCAATAACCTTCTCGTATAATCCCTGTAAGGTATCAGATGATCCTGGTGGGTGTACCATTTGCCATTGGTTTGATTTACTACCAAAGCTGAATCTCCGAATACGGTTAATGTCTTGATCCTGAGGTCAATGGCTTCCTCAAGACCCATAATGCAAGCTTCGTATTCAGCTTCGTTGTTAGTGCAGTTGAAGGTGAGTTTTGCCGAGAAAGGCATATGAACTCCCTTAGGTGTAATGAGTACTGCACCAACACCACGACCATTCATATTAACAGTCCCATCAAACATCATAGTCCATTCTTCTTCCGGGTCAGGCCCTTCAGTGTGAATAGGCTCCTCATGATCTTTTGCTTTTATGAACATGATGTCTTCATCAGGGAAGTCAAACCTCATAGGCTGGTAGTCATCAATGGGTTGCTCAGCAAGATATTCAGACAATACACTGCCCTTGATAGCTTTCTGAGAGGTGTACTGGATGTCGTATTCTGTGAGGATCATTTGCCATCTTGCAACCCGTCCGGTAAGAGCTGGCTTCTCGAAAATGTACTTAACTGGGTCCATTTTTGAGATCAACAAGGTAGTGTGGGTCAACATATACTGTCTCAGTCGGCGAGCAGCCCACGCTAAAGCACAGCAAGTTTTCTCGAGAAGCGAATAACGTTGTTCACAGTCGGTAAACTTTTTGCTCAGGTAGTATATTGCATACTCTTTTCGACCAGACTCGTCATGCTGGCCCAGCACACACCCCATCGACTCTTCTAATACTGTCAAGTACATTATCAGAGGTCTTCCTTCAACTGGAGGCATGAGGATTGGAGGTTCTTGCAGGTATTCCTTGATCTTGTCAAAAGCCCTTTGGCAGTCTTCATTCCACCTGACCGTCTGTTCTTTTCTTAACAGTTTGAACAAGGGTTCACAGGTTGCTGTGAGGTGAGATATGAACCGTGAAATGTAGTTCAATCTACCTAGGAACCCCCAAACTTCTTTTTCTGACTTTGGTGCAGGCATTTCTTGAATGGCTTTGACTTTATCAGGGTCCACTTTAATCCCTTTCTCGCTTACAATAAAGCCCAGCAGCTTACCAGATCGCACCCCGAATGTGCATTTGTTGGGGTTCAATTTCAGTTGGTACTTCCTCAGACGCTTGAATAGCTTCAGCAGATTTACCAGGTGGTCTTCTTCTGTGAGGGACTTGGCAATCATGTCATCCACATAACACTCGATTTCCTTATGGATCATATCGTGGAATAATGTTACCATAGCCCGTTGATATGTTGCACCAGCATTCTTCAATCCGAATGGCATCACCTTGTAACAGAACGTGCCCCAGGGTGTGATGAATGTTGTCTTCTCCATGTCTTCGGGTGACATCTTGATCTGATTATATCCTGAAAATCCATCCATGAAGGAGAATACCGAGAACTGAGCCGTATTATCAACCAATACGTCAATGTGAGGTAATGGAAAATCATCCTTCGGGCTGGCTCTATTCAGGTCCCGGTAATCAACACACATCCTTACTTTTCCGTCCTTCTTTGGCACAGGTACTATGTTAGCAACCCACGGCGGGTAGCTAGTCACAGCAAGGAACCCGGCGTCCCACTGTTTTTGTACCTCTTCTTTGATCTTCATTGCCATGTCTGGGCGAGTACGGCGCAGTTTCTGTTTAACCGGTGGGCATTCTTCTCTTAAAGGCAGCTTGTGCGTAACAATGTCGGTATCCAACCCTGGCATATCCTGGTAAGACCAAGCAAACACATCCACATACTCTTGAAGCAGGTCAATCAGCTGTTTCTTCACTGAGTTTTGTAAACCGGCCCCGATTTTAACTTCTTTCACATCTTCACCTGTACCAAGATTAATCGTTTCCACCTCCTCCTGATGAGGAGTGATAACCTTCTCCTCTTGTCTCAACAATCTGGCTAGCTCCTCGGGAAGCTCGTAATCTTCTTCAACCCCTTCATCAGCTTGATTGATCGGATTGTCAAAGTCATACGAAGTCATAGCCGTGTTGTTGTCGGTGCTATCTGGAAGGCACTCTCTGCAAGGGTTCAGTTTGTTCATTTTAGTGGTTGATTTTAATCTTATTTTAGAAAAAATGAAATAAAGTTGTCATTTTGAAAACAATGCCATTTATTTTTTTGTACAAAAAGAAAAACAGAAAAACAGTGAGCGGAATAGAAAAAGACTTGTTTGCAAAAGATGTCTGATATTTCATTGATTAATCTTGTTGCACAAAAATTACAGATGGCCCGATTACAAAATGAGTCTTGTCATCTTGGGCAAGATGCAAGACTTGATGCATGCTTAAAATATACAGGAAATAATAATTACTCTGCAGGAGTAACTCTTATAATTTCCTGGGAAGACCAGTTTGAGATACTGCTACCCTGGATCTTTGGACGAATCCAGCTTTCCAGGTTGCGTTCATCTTCCGACTCATCTTCCAAGTTGTTGACAGCATCAGGGGTGAGCATCCCCCCACTAACAAAGTTGGGCTTCTGAGCAGCCTCTGCTTGATCTTGTTGAGTTGGTTTGTAACCCAACCCAAATCTATCTTCTTTCTTCTCTACAGGCAACAGTTTGCCCCAGCCTTGAGCGTTTCCTCCTTCCACCACCTTCCGGGCTTGTTGGTAGGATGTCATAGAGGTCCCAAGCACAGCAGAGGTCTCATTAATATTCAGGGCCTCGAACCCTTGACTCATCGTCTCGTGGATCTCCCCATCCATCTCAATATATTTGTAAGTAGCCAGATGGCTAACAAAAATATCCTCTTCTCCACAAATAGTAACGACTTGGCCCTCCCACTCGAATTTTAACTTCTGGTGAAGGGTCGAGGTCACAGCGCCAGCGGCGTGTATCCATGGCCTACCCAACAAACAGCTGTAGGCTGGCTGAATGTCCATCACGTAGAAGGTCGTTTTGAAAGTTTGTGGGCCAATTGTTACAGGCAACTCAATTTCTCCCAGAACTGATCTCTTAGAGCCGTCAAAAGCTCTTACTACCAGGTTACTGGGTCGCAATGCCAATCCTTCATATTCCAGCTTCACAAGGGCCTTTTTGGGTAAGACATTGAGGGATGATCCTGTGTCTACCAGCACATGGGAAAGAACTGCACCTTTACATTCCATGGTAATGTGCAAGGCCTTGTTATGATTGCGGCCTTCCGAAGTCAAATCAGTGTTGGTGAATCCTAGTCCATTACTAGCATTAACATTTCCAACCACAGCTTCCAACTGATTGACGGTGATCTCTTCTGGCACATAAGCTGCGTGCAAGACTTTGAGTAGTGCGTTCCGATGGGCCTTGGAGCACATAAGCAGTGATAGAATGGAGATCTTGGAAGGCGTCTGGTGAAGCTGGTCCACTATTTTGTAATCACTTTTCTTGATGATTCTCATGAACTCATCAACTTCCTGATCAAAAGGTGTTTTCAAAGCTTCTTTAACAACCTGTTCTTCTTGCACCAAGCTCTTCCCTTTTGCCTTGGCAGCAGCTTCTGCTTCGGCAGTGGGTCTTTGAATTTGTGGGGCAAAGAGACGTCCGCTTCGAGTGAAGCCTCCGCCTCCTCCCACATTGTCTATTTGTGGTGCAGAAGTTGATGATTCAAAAGTGATCTTTTGTCCTTCGCAGTATAAATCAGAGCCGTAATGCCAAGGGATGGCATTACTGCTTTCATAAGGTACTGGCCCAGGCACTGTGACAGTGACTGGACTGATGGCAGCTGCAGAAGGGACTGTGATAGTCTGTGGATCATAATATATTGTGACTGGTGCTCTGATGGGAGTAGCACTTTGTGAGTTGTAGGCAGAGTCATTGGCAGGATCATAATAAATCGTAACTGTTGAGACACTTGCATTGCCTGCTGCTGATGTTGTAGGAGACATTGTTGGAAGGATGGGTGTTGCTGTTGTAGGAGATTCTGAATGAAGGGGTGCTGAAGTTGTAGAAGGGATGTTTGTTGATATCTGGTCCATTGAAGTAACAGATGAAGTACTTGTTGATGAGATTGAAGAGTTGTTTGGAACAATGGTTGTTGCAGTTGTAGAAGATTCTGGAACTGTTGTTAAGGAGATTGCTGGATTGGTAGGTATTGATGTTGTGATTTGAAGCAGGCCACTCTGAATGAGACCATCTATGCCATCCCTCAAGTTATCACATCCATTCACCGAAATGTTGCAATAAGCACATCCTAGCTCACATCCAGGGAACATTTGACATTCAAGGAGTTGAGCTTTAATCTCCACCAAGGGTGTCCGAATCTGACCCACACTGGTTATCAAGTAAGACGGCTTGTCTTCTTCAATAGCGTTGATTCTGGGACCACCATGGTGTGGCATAGGGTTCTTGTTAACATTTGGTGGTGGTGCAAAATTTAGAGCCTTGGAATCCACTAGGTCCTGCACTTTCATGTGCAAAGCTCTGCACTTCTCTGTACTGTGGCCAGGTGCATTTGAGTGAAAAGCACATCTGGCGCTGGCGTCGTAATTTCTGGGCAGACTGGCAGGATCTGGAGGTGCCAATGTCCTTAGCTCAACTAGGTTGAGTTTCAGGAGTTGTGGCAGTAATGTGGCATAGGGCATAGGGATCGGATCGATCACCCTATTGGCCTGAGAAGGTCTCTGTTGAAATGGTCTTTGCTGATTGTTGTTGCTGGTGTTGTTGTTGTTATAATTTCTCTGAGGAGGATACTGAGTTTGTTGCTGGTAATTTTGTTACTGAGGTTGGTAAGCTGGTTGAGGATGAATTGGAGCAGGAATGGTGACTGCTGCCACAGACCTATGAACATATTGGGGTCTGCCCCTGTTGGTGTGGATATCATTGGTTTCACCAGTTCTTCTTGGGCCTGCAAAAGGCTTTCTTGCATTACTGGATGAGCTTGCACCGTTGTCTGAGATCTTACCCATCTTCAATAGGCTTTCAATTCTCTCCCCGGCTATGACCACATCTGCAAAGCTGGTAGATGAGAAAGCAGCTAGCCTATCAATGTAAGTTCCTTGGAGGGTGTTCATAAACATATCAGCCATCTCCCTCTCTGACATAGGTGGCTGGACAGCAGCAGCAAGCTGTCTCCATCTTTGAGCGTACTCTCGGAAGCTTTCCCTGGATGACTGTGACATTCCCATTAGGAGGGTCCTGTTGGGTGCCATATCCAAATTATACTGGTATTGTCTAATGAAGGCTTCTGCCAAATCCTTCCAACACCTGATGGTTGCTCTTGTCAAGTGGGAGTACCATTCTCTTGATGCTCCAGTTAAGCTATCCTCAAAATAAAACATCCATAGCTTTTCGTCCATGGTATAGGCCTTCAGCCTTCCCAGAAAAGATTGTAAATGGGTCCGGGGACAGGAAGTCCCGTTATACTTCTCGAAGCATGGTGGTTTAAATTTGTGGGGAATCCTGACCCCGTCCACTAAGCCCATGTCCATAACATCAAAACCCAAAGAGTTTTGAGACTCTAAGGATCTTAATTTCTCAGTTATCTCATCCAGCCTTCTGTCATAGGCTTCTTCCCCAGCTCCCATCACTGTGAACTGATCTTCCTGGGGGTCTTCTTGCAGCACTCTACCTGCAGTGGCAGTCCCTGGCACATTAGCAGGGATGTTGATCTCTGGATGCAGGTGGGGTCCAAAGACTGGGGGATTGACATGAGGTTGGACTCTTTCATTGTTGCTTGTCCCAGCAGTCCCTGGCTGATGGTCTTCCTGGTTCCTCCCTTCTACCAGTGCTCTTAACCTCTCCTGGCTTTGAGCCATATTGTTCATCACCTCCATAAACTGTGTCATCTGATTCCTCATTTCCAACCTTTCGTTGGTCATTTGATTCCTGACCTCTGTAAGGTCCTGCTGCATTTGGTCCATTTGTATGCCCGGAAGATTGTTGCGGGTGGGATATATGTGTGGACGGTTGAGTGGAAACCCTCGACGTCGAGCAATAGTTCCTGAAGTCACAACAGAGTTAGTAACAACAAAACAAACCTACAAAACAAAACAAAAGGTTAGTATGCAATGCAGTGTGTCTTTTTGTTTCCAAGGTATCCGGCTTGGTACTTGGTTTTGACCTTTCCAGACCCCTTGATGAAGATGTTTGTGATGTTGCTTGAAGAAATCAGATGAAACAAACCAACACATATATTACAGAAAGGTAAATGATACATAGTTTGTTTTTTCCTTACAACATATGCCCTATGAGGGGTCAAAAATACAACATAAAGAAAAGTACATAAAAATGAAAGCAACAACAAGCAAAAAGTCAAACACCAAGGCCAAATTCATCCTCCTGAACCTCCTTGAGAAGTGCTTCAGTCACTGGATCAGCTGGGCGCTCTGTAAGATTCCTGATAAGGAGATTCCTTGTGGCAACAGCAGCAGTTAGCTTCTTGTGCTGACTCTGGTCCTTTGACCTCTTCACTCCAGCTCTGATCTTCAACTCTGAGACCTCCCTCTGGGCTGCTGCCAGGGCTCCCTGTTGCTCTTTTGCATTAGCTTCCATCTGCTCCATCTTATCCTGAGTTCTTTTATCCTCCTGAGTACGGGCTTCGGTGATCCTGACCCACCTAGCCTGACTCTCCTTCAGATACAAATCAGTCCTAGCCTTCTGGAGTTGAGCTTCCTTGCAGGCATTCTTCAGAATCTGCTCTCCAGCCCTAGACTTCTTGATGTACTCCTCTGACTTCTCAATTCTGGCCAGATGCTCCACCTTTAGCTTTTCTAGCCTCTCAATATCCAACCTACCATCACTCCTTTCCCAGAGGGTCTTCTGTAGAGCCTGAGTCAACTTCTCATTTCTCTCTTTCAATTTCTCAAACTCCTCTAAGCTGACAGTTGCTGGAGGTGGTGCTGTGGAGGGTCCAGGTATATCTTCAATAGTGAAGGGCATTCCAGAAATTTGAGCCCTGGCATGAGACCACTCATAGTACTGGGCTGAGGCTACATTATTGCATCTTCCAAGAATGGTTACCCCTTTAGTCTGCACATTGTCCCAGGCCCAGGATGCTTGCCTGACAATAGCCAGATTAGGCTTGATTTCAACATAAAGGGTCTCAGTCAGATCTTGTGCTCTAGGGGGATGGACCAATGCATAACCCAGTTGTCTTTTGAAAAGCAGAGGGTTGTAATTGATGCAGCCCTTTACTCCAATTAGAGGTACATTGGGAAATTGCCCACAACTTGTAATGATGTCTCTGCCCTTGGTGCTCTGAGTGCACCATCTGATGTCATCTGAGGTTAGAGCAACAAGCCTCCTAGCCCAGTTCTTCTGCTGGTGAGGGTTCAAGAATGCATCAGTCTTTGGCAGATGCTTGAGCAGCCAAGTATGGAACAAAGGTGCACAACATCTCACTAATCTCCCCCTTTGCTTTTCATTCCTTTGATGAACTGAGTAGTAAAGATCTCCCAGCAAGGTAGGCACTGGGTTTCTCAGGATGAAAAGATGGACTGCATTCTTGCTAACAAACCTAGGCTCATCTGCAAAAAGTATGATCCCATATATGCTAAGGGCCAACAGAGCACAGACTGCCTTCCACTCCCCTAGGGAGGCCTTCAAACTAGCCTGAGAGGTCAAGAAATCCAGATGAAAACCAGAGATTCCAACTTTAGATGTCAAATTCTGCCCAATCAAAGCTGGTTCCAGATGTAATGCTTTGGTTATCTCCTCATTACTTGGGAAAGTCATCTCAGGGTTGAAGGGGATTCCACCCCTGATAGGTACACCAACTAATGATGAATACTCCTCCAGCAGGGGTCCCAACTGAAAATTCTGAAAGGTGAAGCACCTCAGAGGGGGATCATAGAACTGCAGGCAAGTATGTATCAGGCTCCTCTGTGAAGGGTCCAAATCCATAACCATGTCAAGAATTCCTCCATAATGTTCTCTGAAAAGTGGTATATGGTCTGGAGTAATCAGGGTCTGAATCCTCCTGATGCTGGCTAGCTCAGGCTCAAAGAAGTGATAGGAGATGTTACTTTTCTTAGGTGCCGTATTGCTGAAGAACAGGTGCTGATGATGATGACTGAGGATAATACTGAAGATAGGCCACTGATAGGCTGAGACTGAGGATGCAAGTGACTGAAGCAAGTGACTGATAGCTGAAGCAAGTGCTGGTGAAGATAGGTCTAAGCTGAAGAAGGGGTCAAAACCAAGCCAAAATGATAGAATGGATACCCTGAAAAACAAATAAACACATGTTAGAATGATGCAATGAGGATGTATGCAAATGATATGCAAGGGTTTGTGACTGAGCTGGATCTGATCAAGTGCTCTGATATAGGTCCACACATGTTCAAGAAATCCAGATGGAGATCTATAAATCCAGTAACCAAGGTGGGGGACTCAAATAAAGAGTCACATGTCCAAGGTTAAAAATCACAAGAACTGTTCCAACTTGGAGTACTCTTAATCAAATCAAAGTTACAGGGTATGTTGAGGTCAAGGGTACCTGCAAACCTGTAAACAACCCAACCCCCTCACAGGTGGTGTTCTAAAACAAGGATCCTCAGACTTGGATCAGTTATGAGAAGTGTAAACACTTCTAACCCAGAGGTACAGTGTTTACAATAACCATAAAAGATCCTCCTCTAATTCACCTCAGTTTCTGAGGGTCATAATAAAGGTCATCCAGACTTAGCAGGCTTCCCAGATAGCCCTAGCACTACAGGAAATCTGTAGCACAGAGTTCTCAAGAAGAAACCCATATCTGAACCGTGTTTCATATTCCCGCACCAGACCGAAATGGAATGGGAAAGAATATGAACCACTCTAGCCTAGGTGTCACTCAGGTCCCAGGTATAGGACCTCAACTCTCAATGGAACACCCACCCACCAAAGCAAAACCAGATCCATCCAGACAGCATGACAGTATGATATATGTAAAACTATAAAGAAAGCAATAAAACAACTGTACATAAAGCAAAAATAAATACAAATACAAACACAAATAGCACATAACACCCCAGCAGACACAAATCAATCAAGCGCTAGGAGGAACCCACAAAAAGAACCAGAAGCCCTGGTTACAGTATAAGGATTCCCCAGCAGAGTCGCCAAGCTGTCGCTCCCGATAAATGGGAAAGGCCCAGATAAAGGTACAGACGCGAACGGTCGGCGAAAGGAACAATGAGAACACACAGCAGTGGACTCACTAGGAAAGAAAAGAGTCGCCAGCTAGGCATTTTTATCCCAGAGGAAAGGTAATGCTGCATAGACCTAGAAAGATATGGATAAGACGGTTGCGAACCAGAGAGACTGAGAAAGGGGGTTGGTTACAACCTGGGAAGGTATTAGCACCCAGATTGTCCGTCGTATTCGACGGGATCCACGCTTAGAAGATTTGTGTTTTAAAGGGGTAGTGTCAGTGCAATCTGTGTATAAAGAGCTGGAAAAGAATGTACAGGTGTCAGTGTAAATGAAGTGTGATATGTGATAAATACACAGTGTCAGTGTAAGAACAAAGATGAAATGCTCATGATAATGAGGCTAAAGAATAAGGCTAGAAGGAGGGGGAATATACAGAGACTTTTGTTCGATAATTGTTAAGTTATGCCTACGTATCCTCTCGTGCAATGAGGAAGTCAGAACACCGTAGTTCGACCCAAAGAGACTGAAAGATAAATTGACCTGTGAACTGCTTGCTTGTCTATGCTCAAGTGTATGACCTGTCTGGCTCAGGTGCTTACTGTCTTGCATCAGACGGAAGAAGCAAATTCTCGTTTGTGAGTGAATGAGATGAGAAAAGAATCCCGGAGGAGACGATTATTGTTTGTTTTTTGTGTTTTCAGTCTTTTATTGCTTTTGAAAGTTTGTCATAAGTTAATGAGCTTAAGCCTAAGCCAATGGGTTAGTAAACTCATCACATCTTCCCTCTGATTAGGGGTAATGAGAATACCTTAAGTGTGAAGTCAGATTCTCACACTTAATCACCTTTGATGCAGGATTAAGATCATTAACCTACTTGTGATTATTTATATGTTTTTGGTGTTTTTGTTTAGTGTTAAGTAATGAGGTTAAGCCATAATCAAGGATTAAACAGACTCATTACACCATCCTAATAGAAGGATAATAGATGAGAAAGTTTAAGCTGAGGAAAACTCCTCAACTTAATCCATGATTAGGGATTAAACTCATGACAAAACAAACCTTTGATTAAGTGGATTTTATTTAATGATATGATGATGAAGTGATTTTTAGGGTTTGTAAGACAACTTGAGGGGGACTTGTCCATTAACACTAGGGTTAGTCCTTCTTAACCAATTAAGGAAGAATTAGAACCCTAATGCAAGGCCCAAGTTACAAGTGTGATGTCTTGATGGTTATTAGATGGATTGACTAAGAGATTTAAACACATTAAGGGTTTAACACTTAGGATTAAAGTTATACACTCCATCCTAATAGAAGGATGCAGGCATAAGCTTAATCACAAAGCCTTAAAGCCTTTAGGGTTTAGCCCCTGATTATGAGATGAGAAGAGAAGACTCAAAAGAGACACAAAGGTAAAAGCTAAGTGGGGGACTAATCAAAACCCTAATTATTGTCATGCTTGGAAATTCCTAAGGTTTGTGAGGTTTACAAGAGACTTCTTCAATGGAACCACCAGGAAGCAGATGAAAGGATCAGGAGAAGCAAAGTAACTTGCTTCATTGAAGAAGACAAGTCACTTGAGGAAAGAAAGTAAGAAGAAAAAGAATGAACAAGCTCAATCTCAAACTCATAACAAAATGCAGCATGGATGCATAAGAGAGATGAAAAGAAGTTGTGAGAAGTGAAGGCAAATTCACTTCTCAAGATAACTTACCACCTGAAAAGTTAGTGAAAGAAATGCAATGCAATGCAAAATGAGATGAAATGGCATGATGAAAATCAAAACCAGAAGCACATTCATGATGATAATGATGTTATGGGATGATGCAAACATGAAACAAGGCATGGTGATGATCATACAAACTTATGGATGCCAATGAAGCAAGTTAGGAACCATGATCATACATGAAAAGTTATGAAATGCAAATGGCATACAACATGGCAAATGCAAGATGCAATGATCAAACATGCTTTCAATATGTCTTATGATGCTAAGTGAAACAAATGGATGCATAAAATGCTATGGCAAGTCAAGGTATGAATGCAAATGCAAGATGGATGCATATGGAAGCCCAAATTAGGGTTTATGATCAAAGCATCAAACAAAAACCAAAATCAGAAGCAAACATCAAGATAAAAAATTGAAAATGCACTCAAAGGACCCCTAATCCTATACTAACTCACTGCCCAAAGGAGAGGTTTCAACTCTTAACCTAATAAAAGTTATGAATTTCCTAAGTTTCCTAGGGTTTTAGGGTTCCTTAACAAGAAAAATGTCAAACAAATGGAAAATGAAGGATCAAATCATGGCCATTTAATCTCAAAAACTACATGCTAAACACAATGCAATGCAAAAAGAATCAAAGTCCAACTCTTTAGGGTTAGGCAGAAATGATTTTTGGAAGTTTGGATCAAGATAATGCATCAAAATGATTTTAATTCTATGAGAAATTCTCAAAATGCATCAAGATCAAAAAAGAAATTTGGTTTAAGGGTTGGACAATGTTTCTAAATGTTTTTAAAAGTTTCATGAATTTTTTGGTGATTTTTAAATACCTAAAAGTATTTTTAATTAATTAATTCTCATTAATTAATTAAAAAGAAACTTTTAAATATTTAAAAATACTTTTTTAATGCAAAAAATGAAAATGAAAATATTTTTGTGTTCTGAAATTAAATAATGATTTGTATAAAAAATTCCAGAATTTTTAAAGTATTTTTGCTATTTTTAGTAAATTGTACAAATTAAATGAAATAAAATGAGAATAAAATGAATTTTTAAACTGAAAAAAGAAAAGTCAAGCAATCTGAAGGCCCAGATTCAAACTCCCATATGCGCGCATTGACTTGGCGCCAGATCCCACGGCCAGCATTCAAACTCACTAACCCTAATTAATTAGCCCTAATCCCACCGTTAATGACCCTCAGGTGACCGGAACAGTGTTCCGGTCATCTTCTCCGTTCACTCCAAACTTCAAACCTCTCCTAAACGCATCTAAGATGAAATCTAATTAAACAGAAATGATCCCCACTCAAAAACGAATCAGAACCCCCATTCCAAACACATTTATCACTCCTAAAATGGCTGAATCGAATCAAACAAAACCTAGGGCAAAAAGTTTCAGAAACAGATTAAACTCTCATCTCTCCACCATTTTCAAAACCAATAACATATTCATGATCAGGGAGGCATATAGAACAGCTTAGGAACTTTAAAAATCATTTCTGGAAAAAAAGTTCTTGAGCTACCTGAGTTTTGAAGCTTTCAGTTTACAGCTTTCTGGCCTCTCTCCCTTGTGCAATCTACTCCCTTTGGTCCCCTGATGATGTCTGGATGCTTAGAAGGAGCTTGTGTTGGCTGGTTTGAGAGTTTGAACAGGTTCTGTTCAAGCTCAGGTGTGAATCGTGTTTTGGATTCTGGCTGTTTAAGGCAAGGGTGAGGGGTGCTTTGTGATCAAGATGATGAGTTGAGAAGGTCTGTGAAGTTTGTTTAAGTGTTTGTGGCTTGTATGGAGAGATTCGAAGGTTTTTGCTCAAGGGAGTGAAAATGAGGATGCTGAGTTCTAGTGTGCTTCAGGCTTGTGTCTTGTGTGGCTTGGCTTGCATTTTCTTTGTATAAACAAATGCCATTGGTCAGAGGATGTGACTTGTGCTTTTGTAATAGGTGTAGCTTACTTTTGCCAAAATGTCAACTTCTTGTAAGAGAGGCATGGGTCATGTTTCAGCCAAGTACAAGGGGTGTGGGCTGCGCAGCAAGGTGAGGGAGAAAGGCTAGGAGTGGTCAGCACCATAGGCAGCAAGTGGATGGAAGTGATCATGAGCTTTTGCAACTTGCTTGCTTTTGAATTTTCATGAAAATATCTTGCTCCAAAGGCCAAACAAATGAGAAACCCTTGGCCCATTCTGATTTTTAGGTCACATGTGATGTTTGTGTAATGGTTAGACAACAATTTGAAGTCACAAATGCCTTTGGTACAAGATTTTGCAAGTTTCTCATTTGGTGCATAACTTGAAAATTAGTGATTTTTGCCAACTTTGACACACCATAACTTTTGATCCAAAATGAATTAGGTCATGTTCTTGTACTTTTTGAAAAGGGAAAGATCTAATCTACAACTTTCATGACCAAATTATTTCCATTTGAAGCATTTTTGGATCAAAAAGTAAGGGTTGAAAAATTGCCTAAAATGACAAATTCCTTAAAAGTCAACCATGCCCAAAAAAAGTCAACTTTGCAAAAACTTGTAATTCTTGAATTTTGTGAACTTCAACCTTATTCCATGATCAAATAAAGATCAAATACACTCAAAATGATGAGGGTCACCCCTTGGTTGGGTCATTGGGGGTCTCAGATGCCCTGGTTTTGCACTGACTTGTCCAGAAAGTCAACTCTTGATCAGATGACTTCCCCATGGAATTTCTTCATGAAAATTGATATGCATACTCCCTATACCATATAGAGACAAATAGAAACAAGAATGACCAAAAAATTTGAAGTTATGGCCTCTGAAATCAAAACCCTAATTTCAGGTCATCTGTGCAGTCAAGCCTGGCTCTGCTTCCACACCAATCCCAGTTCTTGTGATTCTTTGGAATTCTTTGACTTTGAGAGGATATAATATGATATAAGAACACACATGGACCCCTTTGAAGTGATTGGTGGCCTTTGGAGTGGCTCAAGAAGCTCTTGGATTGCTCAGATCACCAACCCTAGGTGCAGATGACTTTGAATCTATGCAGTGAAACAAAAATGTGATATGAGATGGTATGATTGGATTTATGCATATGAAATGATCACAAGCCATGGTGTGAATGGGTGAGGGAAAATTTGGGGTGTTTACACTTAATTGAGTTATATGAATATGTAGATTATTATAATTGTGAATAACATGAGATATGTGTATGCTTTGTGTGTGAATAAGATGCACTGGTGGTTGGTTGATGAGATCATGATGATCGTAAAGCATGATGTGTTCATGTGTATTGTGATATGGTATGCGTTGTTGTGTCTGCATGCGCATATATTTGATGGAATAATCATGTCGTGGATGTGATTATCCGGGATTCGTTGAGAATCGTGGTTGCAGGGATGATCGTGTCTTGTTGGAGACGTTAATGATGCATTCAGGGTTCTATTTATGAACCGTTATTATGAGTCGGTACCGCATTTGCATTGTGCATTTGAGTCACATTGCATCATGATTGATTGAATAATATGATTGATAATTTTGTATGATTAGGGGTGAATTACTTCTTCATATATGTCGTATGTGCCGTTATATTATGAATCTATTTCTCACCCCTCTATTTGTTTTGTTGCGTCTGTGCTTCTTCGGGAGTGCAGACAATTCAGGTACTTTAGAAGTACGTTGGTGTGATGTCCGTGTCCTAGGAGCTCTGATATGTAACAGGAACAGGGATCTTTGTCCACATTTGCTTTCATTTTTTAGAAAAACTTATTTTTATAATTAAACTTGAATTGAAGAACCTTATTATGTGTGATTTGTTAAGCCTTTGAGTTATTGACGTTAAATATTTGGATTCCGCTGTTTTCTTTTATTAACGATTTTGATGAATGATGATGATGTAACATTTCACTTTGGACAAGTAACTCTGATTTTATTAAAGATTTATATAAATATTATGTGGGAAAAGTGGGTGTTACAATTGGTATCAGAGCAGGTCGGTCCAACCGGCCAGATTGAGCCAGTCCTTAGAATAAGAGTCGTGTGTTTCCTAACCTGAGTTATTTGTTGTATCAGTATGACGGGAAGGAATGATGCTGCTCTTGCTGCGGCTATTCAAGCCATGGCGCAGACGGTTGAGAACGTTGTTCAGGTTGTTCAGGGTGGAGGAAATGCTCAGTCTCGTGCATTGGAGCAGTTCCAGAAGAACAAGTCGCCGATGTATGAAGGTGGAATTCTGGATCCAGAGGCTGCGCAGAAGTGGTTGAAAGCTGTTGAGAAGATCTTCAGAACCATGGGATACTCTGATGATCAAAAGGTGAGATTTGGTACTCACATGCTGGAGGGCAAAACTGAAGTCTGGTGGGACAACAATCGCCAAAGGATGGAGGACGCGGGTACGGCTATCACTTGGGCGGTATTTCGCAGAGAATTCTTGGAAAAGTATTTCTTGGAAGACATCCGTAGTGCTAACGAGGTTGAGTTCTTGGAACTCAAACAAGGTAATATGACAGTGGCGGAGTATGCTGCCAAGTTTGAAGAACTAGTGCAATACTGTACGCACTACAATACTGAAGAGGCAATGACTTCCAAATGTCTGAAGTATGAGAATGGACTGTGTCCTGAGATTAAGTTGGGTATTACTTGCCAGAAGATTAGGAATTATCCAGAGCTGGTAAGTAGAAGCAGGATTTATGATAATGACAACAGGGCGCGGATTGCACACTACAAAGCTGTGAATGATAAGAAAGGGAAGCAGAGATTTGGTGGTACTCCTTACAGTGCTCCAGCTGACAAAGGGAAGCAAAAAGCTGGTAATGAGAAGAAACCAAGTGGGGGAGGAAGTACTCCTGGTGTGCTCAAATGCTACAGATGTCACGGCACGGGACATCGTGCCAATAATTGTCCTACTGAAGAAAAGAAGTGTTTTAAGTGTGGAAAGGTGGGTCATGTGATGGCCAATTGCAGAGGGAATGTGCCTATTTGCTATAATTGTGGAGAACAAGGCCACATTAGCACTAATTGCCAGAAACCAAAGAAGCAGAAATCCGATGGGAAAGTATTTGCATTAGTGGGAGCTCAGCCTACTAGTGAGGATCGATTGGTCAAAGGTACTTGCTTTATTAATAATATTCCTTTATTTGTGATTATTGATACGGGTGCAACACACTCGTTTATTTCTTTGGAATGTGTGAAAAAGTTAGGATTGGAACCTTCTCAGTTAAGTCGAGGAATGGTTATTGATACACCATCTATAGGGTCTGTGACTACTACCTTGATATGTCGTGATTGTGTTTTGGCTATTTCTGATAAAGAGTTTAGAGTGGATATTGTATGTCTATCACTCAGTAATCTTGATATAATCTTGGGTATGAACTGGTTGGAATCCAACCGAGTTTATATTGATTGCTTTAGGAAGAGATTGTTATTCCTAACTCCAGAAGAGGAAATTTTGGCCAGTTCAGTTTCTACTAAAGAGTTGAGGACCTTATTGGAAGACGAAGCGAAAATGTTTGTTGTGTTTGCTTCATTATCTATGGAGGAAAAGGTCGTTGTTGAAGAGTTACCAGTGATGAATGAATTTCTTGAAGTATTTCCCAATGATATTACGGAGTTACCTCCGACGCGTGAAGTGGAGTTTACTATTGACTTGATTCTTGGTACCAGGCCTATTTCTATGGCACCGTACAGGATGTCTGCTACTGAGTTAGCTGAATTGAAATCGCAGATTGGTGACTTACTTGATAAGAAGTTCATTCGACCAAGTGTATCTCCATGGGGTGCTCTAGTGTTATTAGTTAAGAAGAAGGATGATAGTATGTGCTTGTGCATTGACTACCGACAGCTGAATAAGGTTAAAATTAAGAACAAGTATCCGCTTCCAAGGATCAATGACTTGATGGACCAACTTGTGGGAGCTTGTGTTTTTAGCAAGATTGATTTGAGGTCAGGATGTCATCAAATCAGAGTGAAAGAGGAAGATATCCAGAAAACGGCATTTAGAACTCGATATGGTCATTACGAATATGCAGTGATGCCTTTCGTAGTGTCTAATGCATCGGGCGTGTTTATGGAATATATGAACCGGATATTCCATTCTTACTTGGATCAATTCGTCGTAGTATTTATTGATGATATATTAATATACTCGAAGTCTGAAGAAGAGCATGAGAAGCTTTGAAGAATTGAAAAAGAAATTGACTTCGACACCGGTATTGATTTTACCGAATCCGGATGAAGCTTTTGTTGTGTATTGTGATGCATCTAAAATGGGTTTAGGTGATGTGTTAATGCAGGTTGGTAAGTGTTGCACCCCAAAATTTTCCCTCCATAAGACAATACAATGTGTCCCAAGAGGTTCACAAGGATCACAAAGTTCACAAGACATCTCATGAGGTTCACAAGGTTCACAAGATTCACAATTGGTTGACAAGTTTGGCAATTCCCTCAGACAATGCATCCTCCTAAGTAATGCATCTTAAACTAGGGTTTTGACTTTCATCAAGCTAAATGGACTTCTAAGACTTCAAGTGAGCTTCATAGCATCCTATATGTGTTCAAGAATCCCCATGTCAAGTTTCAAGACTTTCTCAAAAGATTTGCTCAGTCAGATGATCAGATAGGCTAAAATCAGTCAAGGCAGTCAAAAAGTCAAACTGGGGTCAACTGTGGTCAAACCAAAGTCAAACTTCATGATTTTTTTCCAACATCAAGTATATGATTCATCAAGGCGATTTCAGATCATCAAGAATCAGGGGTTTCTAAATTAGGGTTTTCATAGGAAAAGTTAACTGAACTTTGACCAGCCATAACTTTCACATGCTTCATCAAAAATTTTCCATCCAAAGCTCATTTTGAAGGAAATTGAATTCTCTACAACTTTGTGTCTCACAAGCCAAGCCCAAAAATGCTTCATTTAGAAGGTATGAGCTAAGACATTATAGGTCCTTTTAAAAGTCAACAAAAAGTCAACAACTTCAAAAGAGCATAACTTGAGAATGGTAAAATATATGGATATGAGACCAAAGAGGTTGGTTAGAGGACTCTTTAAGCTTTCCAAAATGTCCAAGAACACCTTCATAGCATTAAAATTGAAGGATTTGTGCCCTTGCAAAGTTGGGAAATTTTTGAGAGGTTTATGAAGCAAATGGGGTCTTAAAACCATAAATCACCAAATGGGCTTGCGTTTTTGTGATCCAATTAGTTCCATGACATCATGCACGAAATTAAATTGATTTATTCATAATTTTATTCATTTTATTTTTATTTATTATGATTTTTTATGTTAAAAATCATTTTAAATTCAAATAAAATATAAAATGAGGGATATTTAAATTGATTTAGTTTCTAGAAGGTCATAAATTATATTTGGACTTGATTGATACAAGAATTATGAGGATCATCCTAAAATAGCAAGGCTAGATCAAGATATTTCAAGTTTTAAAACCAAATATTTTTCAATCTTAAAAGGTCCAAATATCCACAAGTTTGTGAAAGTTCTTAACCTAATTTCATTCACTCCTATATATACAACATGAAGCAGCCTCAAATGCACGAATTCGGAACCTCTTGCACCCTATTCAAACTTCACAAAAATCATTCAAAACTCAAATTCGGTTTCTTCATTACAAAGCCTTTTAAGGTATTTTAAGGACATAGGAAGGATCCTTGGACATCACTGATCATGTATCAATACTCATATGCATCCCAAACCTCATGAATGGCTCAAACCGAATCCAACTTCTAACACTTTTATGAATTTTTTGTTCTTATATATTTATGTAATATAAATGGAATTTGATCATTGTTTTGTGTTTGTGATAAGCTGGTGATTGTTTATGGACAAATTAATTTGAGTTTTGGTACAGGTTTGAAGAATAGCCATTGTTAGGGTTTTCGGCTTTCGTTTAGGGTTTCACCATTTAGCCCAAATAAATGGTTTCTAAAGACGTAGAAGAATCGTACACATCATTAGGAATACAATGGAATCCTTAATTTCATAAAATTTTGTTGTTTGAATGAAGTTTGAGAATCGCAGGTGGTGTTCGCAAGAATAATCGCAGGAAAATTCATAGATAAATTCGCAGGAAAACCTGCGAATCCAAGGTTGAAGATGAACATCTTCGCGCGCTTCAGATTTTTAAAATTTGGTTTATATATTTATTGTATTAGTTGTATTTATTTTCACAGGATGTTAAGTGGCCCAGTGGTTGGTACGCGCATGAAAGAAGCCAAGGACAGGGGTTCGAACCCGTCCTCAGTTATTTTTTGGTGAAAATTCCATTTTATGGTTTAAAATATAAGAATTAGTATCCATTCATTGTTCACAGCACGCGTGCAGCCCAGTGGTAGCCTTGTGCGTCCAGATGGTGGCAAAGCCTAGGGCGTGGGTTCAATCCCTGCCCCAGGTAACTTTTTAATTCTTGTTTTGTTTAATTGTTTTATTAATTATTTTATTGTCAATTAAATATAATCATGTTAATATATATGTTTAAATAATTCTAGAAAAATAATATGTAAATATTTTATATTTTCTAAAGAAAACCCCTAAATGATTTTCTAAATTCTAAACCTATTTTTTTTATTTTATGTATTTGAATTGAAATATGTATATTTATTTAATAATTAAATTAGTAATGTAAAATTAAGTTATAAACTCTAATATTTTTTTTTAAAACCCTAATTTATTTTCTAATTGCTAAAAACCCTAATTTTCTTTTAAATATTGTACTTAATAAATATTTCTAAACCATGTTCATTTTTTAGTATATAATTATTATTATTATTTTATTTTCATCTCAAAATTCTTTAAAAATTGTTTATCTAAATCTAAAAATATTTAATTGATTTTTATATTGTATATTATTGTGCTAACCTCTTTTCTCTTATAATTATTTTTATTATTAATCTTTTTATTATTTATTTATATGCTTATTATTTAAATTGTTTTATTATAATGTAACTGTACAAGCCATGTAATAGTCGTAGTATTTTATTGTTTATTTATTTATAAATATATTGCTATGGTTAGTAAAATAGGGAGTGATAATATGTTTGCTTTTAAAATCAATTTAGATCACTAATTATAAGATAAATATTTGAATTTGTACACGCACACACGTAAGTCGATCTTTGATTGCCATCTCACTTCTTAAGGATATCCCTCATGTTGCCTAAATAAAATGGTCAAGTAAGGTGTCTAAAAGCAAAGTCCCTTCTCCATTAATATCATCTTGTCCCTTTACGATTATAAGATCAAGTCCCTTCGATGTTGCCTTCGTGAATGATCTTGTCCCTTTCGAATAAAAGATGATAAGTCCCTTCGTATTGCTAAGACACCTTACAGTTGCCTAATAACAAATGACCTTTCACGTGTCCCTTATAACATCCAAGGTAATGACTACCTATTCCTTAATAATAGGGATAGTCTTACCATTGAAAGAACATTTAAGAACAGAAAGGATTCAAATTAGGGTAGGTTCCTCTTAAGTACTTGCTCACTCCTTCAAAAACATTTCATAACACTTCACATTTTTTAAACAATTTTCAAAACAAAGTCTTTATATATATTCGTACAAGGATCATTATAAAGTACTTAAGAAAATTTTTAATCACACACTACACTTCTCAAAAACATTTTAAAGTGAGCTAAGTAACTAAGAGCCCATGGATAACCATGGATGTAAAGGGTGCTAACACCTTCCCTTTACATAACCTACCCCCCGAACCCAAAAAAATCTTTTAAGGTCTTTCCTGTTCTTTTATGCCCTTTCCTTTGGATAAAATAAAAGTCGGTGGTGACTCTTGCTATCCGCAACATTTAACTAAAGTCAGTTCTCCCACCGTGTTACAGAACTGGCGACTCTGCTGGGGATTTAATAAAAGAGGGGTACCCTTAGGAATTAGATCACTTAAATTGTTTGCCTTGTTTGCTTTATATTACTTGTTGGGCTTTATGTGTGAAAGATCCTAACCCGGATCTAGTGTACCTTAGGTAAATGGCAATAGACCAAGGAAACTGTACGGCGTATACCGATATGGTTGATCTGGTGGCCATAGTTAGTGTGACTTCTTGGTTGGTGCTTATGTTCCTTAAGCAAGTTGAGGATAATATGAGGCTGCCATATGTTGTCAATACACTAACTAACTTTTAGAACCTTAGTCATCCTATCTTGGCCTTTAGAAAGTAGTGAGATAACCGACTTTGGTGAAGATTGAAGTTGGTTGGTACTCGATGCTACACTCATTGAGATTCTAAACTTGGAGGGTTTTGGTTGGCAAGTAAGTTGCCTACTGAACAATCACCCTTGTGAAGGATCAATGATATTGAGATCCCTTAGAACCTGGTTACTTTTATAGGACAGGATGAACCAACTAAACTTCAGGGGAGGGTACTTACCTTTAAACCTCATGCAAACCTTCAAACCTAGGGCTATTGTGTGACTTGTTTGTGTGTGCCACATGTTTGTGAATGAGCATAACATCATAGCATCATCATGCATCATAAGCATAGCATTTTCACTAACCATTTCAAGGACCAAAGGATTTATCTTTGTTCTTTGTTGCAGGTCATGGCTTCTGCTCGTAGGAACACTATCCGGATCAACTTTGTAGGAATACCTCCTAAGCTTAAGGAGTTGGTCTCTCAAGTTTCTGAAAACTCCCAGTTCATCAAGAGGCGTGGTCACCTACTGGATCTAGTCACTTCAGGGTTCAATGAAAACATGATGAGTGTTCTGTTTCAGTTCTTTGATCCTAAACATCATTGTTTCACATTCCCCGATTATCAGCTAGTTCCTACAATGGAAGAGTTCTCCAAACTATTGGGTATACCTATCCTTGATCAGAAACCTTTCACAAGCTTAGAGAAAGAGCCTAAACCTGAGGTTATTGCTGCAGCCCTACATTTGAAGAAATTAGACATTGTCCTGGAAACAAGGAGTGGAGTTAAGGGTATTCTTTCCAAGGTATTGATGGAGAAGGCTCAAGTATTCCTGAAGGCTATGAGTTATGATGCTTTTGAGGAGATCTTAGCCTTGTTGATCTATGGTTTAGTATTGTTCCCCAATCCAGATCAGTTCATAGACGTTCACGCCATCAACATATTTCTGAGTCACAATCCAGTGCCTACATTACTTGGAGATATTCTGCATTCCCTCCATACTCGTACTACAAAGGCACGAGGAACTCTGATGTGCTGCATACCTTTGCTATCTAGGTGGTTTATTTCTCACCTTCCTCGATCAGTGATGAAGAATGAACAAGGGTTCAGGTGGTCCAAGAGGATCATGTCACTATCACATTCTGATATTCATTGGTGCTCTAGATCTATGGAGAATGTTACTATCATTGACCGTTGTGGGGAGTTCCCTAATGTTCCACTTCTAGGCATAAGAGGAGGCATTACTTACAAACCTTCCTTAGCTTTACGACAGTTTGGTTACGCTCGGAGTGATGGTCCTCATGACATGTTGATTCAGGGTATTATGTTTGACTACGACAACGATCTGCAAGGTTATTGTCAAAAGTTTATACGAGCATGGGGGAAAGTGAACAAGGTTGACAGCAAGACTCTGGAGCCCAAGTACACTATTCCTATGGAAGCTTATCTCATATGGGTACGAGCTCGTGCTCAGGCTCTTATGATGCCATATCCTGCCATCCTGCCAGTTACTATGGATCCTGTTGCTGAAGGAGATACTTCTTATGTCATTCTTCATCCAGACATGCCCACTGACATGGAAGATTTACAGAGGTCCTGGATCCAATTGAAGGAGCAAAGGGATACTTTTGAGACTCATTACAAAGCAAGTCAAGAAAGAATCATGGAGCTAACAAAACAACTTCACGAGGAGAGGAATCTCAACTCATACCTCAACACAAAGAGGAAACGTCCATGGGAGACTTAAAACCCCATCTTTTGTATTTATTTCATTTTTTATTGTAAGCCCAAGGGGCAAACAAATTTATTACTAATAAAAGTTTACTTTTTGGTTGTTTAAACAAATTTAAATCCTGCGGTCCTTGAAAACATTGCATACGCATTTACATATCATATCACTGCATCACAGGTTTCTTATGTACAGGTATCTTATCTTCTCGCTGTTTATTTCAGCAGAAATGACTCTTGAACAGACTGTCAAAGATCTCCAGGCTCAGAATGCACAATTCCAAGAGTTGATTCTGAACTTGTCCAAGGGATAAGATGAGTTGAAGACACTGCTGGCCAAGAAGAAGAATTCTGAGGACAACAAGGATGATCAGCTGAAACAACTACAAGCTGAGATGACAGGAATGAGGATCCAGATGAATGACCAGGTGGCTCTTATTCAAAGTTTAGCTCAGGGACAAGAAGAGTTAAGAACCTTTGTCCATAAATTTCAAAGTAATGAAGTTAGGAACCTAATTGTCAGTCAACCTTTGTTAAAACAAGCTGACTTGGTTGAAAGGAAGAGGAGAGTAAAAGAAGGTAAGAGACAGGTTGCCACTGATTTTTCTTTAGTTGAAGAAAAAAGACCTGGTAAGGTTAATCCACCTCAACACAAGGAATGTAGAAGGCAGTTTATCAAATTCAGCACTCCAATGTCACAAGTTCTGTAATGCTTGTTGGAGATGAAGCTAATTTCTTTGAAAAGTCCTCCTCGAAATCCTAATACTTCCTCTCCTCACTATAATTCCAAGGCAAGGTGTGAGTATCACTCCGACAGTCCCGGACACGACACTAATAACTGTTGGGCACTGAAGAATAAGATTCAAGATCTAATTGACGAAGGAATCCTCGAGGTTACACCAGAAGGTCAAATTGAATTCTATTATCGTCCATCAAACGTCAAAGCTGCAAGACAAATTGCCCAAAGTAGCAAGAAAGAAAGCCTACCTATTCCTGTTGAGATATGGGGCACCTTGGGACATCCAAGTGGAAAATTTGATTTCATGGTGAAATATACTGCTCCTGAAAGTTCACGGATTGCAATTGAAGACATTCAGCCAACTGGATGGGACAACATTTGAACTTTCATTTGTAATTTTTTTTGTTTTGTTTAAACACTTACTATTATGTTAAACTTTTGTTTTCATTAATGCATTGCGTATGCTTGTCTTGAACTAATCCATTTGTTTCACTATGTTTTGGAACTATGTTTCATATTTCTATTTTGTGATATTTAACTCCTGATAAAGCTATAAGCCTGTAGAGGGAGGATGACGAAAACAATACCATAATATTAGGCAGTATGCTTTTGAACAGACTATGCTGACGATGTACAGGCATTGTTTCAATTCCTAAACAGTGGAGATATAAGGAAGTTAATCCCTAGTCAACCCTTTTGAGCCTATGAAGTAGGAGTTTTTATTCTCGCACAAATTAAAACCCTTATTCATAACCTGGGGCAGGGTAGTTACTCGGTTAACTCAAATATGCCAATTATCTGTGTTGTACACAACTAATGATGGTTCTCTGTAATCATTAAACCTGACAGTCAATATCTAGCAAAAAAAAAAGCTCACTAAGTCAAAACCTATGAAGGAGACTTAATAAAAAAATTAAGACATCTCGCTGACTGTAACCTTGAAATAAACAGTTCAGGCAAAAAGAAGATATAACAAAGTCAAAAGAAAAAAGACGTCACTATGAATCCTCAACAAAGAAAGATGACTGAATATTCAAATAAATTTTGGGTTTCTGAACCATCACAAATGTCAGTGTTACAATTCCAAACTCATTTGAGCCTCAATGCATAAGTTAACTGAGTATTGGACTGAAGAACATCATGGAGATTGGGTTGGGTACAAATAAAATTTGAGCCTTTATCCTTTGTTTCTTAAACCGTGAACCAGGCCACGTTACAACCCTTTAAAAGTCCTAACTGAAGCATGGTTAGTTCGAAAGCGTACTGCCACCAAAAAGGTATCCTGACTCCTTTAGGGCTTATTGTAAAACTTGAGTTAATATCACAGTTTTCACAAAAAAACTGTTTTTCTAAAATAAATCTTTTTCAAAACTTCAAGACAGACATAAGCATTGCATTTTTGAATATATTTGTTTGCATATACTTGAGTGTTTGATAAACAGAGAAACTTACAAGATGAATGTTCAAAGTCCTTCCGATAAACAAAGTTGCTTCCTGGATCAAAGTCCATGAATACAAAGGGGCATAGTCATTATTTCCCAATCAAGGGGGCAGGCCATGATACTTCCTAACTCATTTGGGGCAATAAGGATAGGATTCAATTATGTTTAAGTAGCCAGGGGCAGATCTCCTCATCTGTCTAAATTACCGAGGGTAACATTACAAAGTTCATAATTCCAGGGGCATAGTCACTGTTTCCCAATCAAGGGGCATACCAACTTACTGTTCAATTCATTCGGGGAAATCAGGTCCAGATTGAACAATGCTTGATAACCAGGGGGAGCTTTCCTCATATATTTGAATTTCATGATGTCAGGGGCATATCATTGTGTGGCATTCTGCTTATTTCTCTTGAGGTAACTACATTCAGATACTTCCATTATGGGACAATTCATCCTCAACCAAGGGGCAATGTTTTCTTTTCAAATCTAGTATTCGAAGCGTATATGGTCCATCACAATTTGAAGACACATTCCTCTCATTATATTACCTTGATTTTGGGTTCTCAGCAGAAGCCATTGTGGGAATTAATTGTCTACGCCGGTAGTATCAGCTGGTGTCAGTATCATATCTTCAGATCCAGCCATGAGGATTTCTGGGAAGGTATTCAGGAAAGTTAAGAATCTCAGGAGCTTTAAATCCAATTGGTTATACACTCTCGAAGTTGAAACGATTCTGTTTTCAAGTTCAGCTTTACTTTTCCCTCTGAATCCAGATTTACTTTTACCCTAGCGAAAACGTTCATTGGTTGTGTTTGAATGTATGTATGCTTTTGAATATGATTGATGTTTACCAGAAATGCATAAAATGCTTGAATATGATTGATGTTTACCATAAATGCATAAAATGCTTGAATATGATTGATGTTTACCAGAAATGCATAAAATGCAGTAATAGTATTTACTAAGGACGAATGAGGGAAGGGATTCAACGAAGCTTCACCGGTTCATCCCCACAAGATAACTACAAATCCCCAATACAACAAATCTTCAAGTTACATCTCCCCTTGAATTCATGTCCATCTCTTTTATCCTCAGTCAGGATACTCAAAAACTTATTTCCTTCAATGGAAGTACGACAAACGAAGACGGGAGGTTATAAATACTATACTATCAGGACGGGAACAAATTCTCCATATTCTTCAGCAACGAATAGGGATTTATTTTCCCTAGCCAGCAGTTGTTATACAAAGATATCCAGACGTTTCAGGTTGCATGATTTATACATACATCATTTACATCATACCATAACATATCCATAAATGCATAATACATTTACTCAGGTGCATCATACTATGCATGCATACATATTGCATAAACTAACATTCTCCTTGCAGGAGAGTTATATGCAGATAAAACAGTATCAACAATTCACAACAGGTCAAAAATGATCCATACATTACTCAAGGTGTCCTCGGAGAGTAGGCAAACGGTCTGTAAGAAGATCCATTCTCTAATCCAGGATACTTCCAGAAGATTTCATCTATCTGGTCTTGAATAGCAGGCAAACGGTCTGTACGAAGATCCATTCCTTGGTTCAAGATATTTTCAGAAGATTTAATCTGTTGGTCCTTGAATAGCAGGCAAACGGTTTATGCAAAGATCCATTCCCTGGTTCAAGATATTTTTCAGAAGAACTAATCCTGACGTTCTTTTGGACCTTGAATAGCAGGCAAACGGTCTATGCAAAGATCCATTCCCTGGTTCAAGATATTTTTCAGAAGAACTAATCTTGACGTTCTTTTGGCCCTTGAATAGCAGGCAAACGATCTGTACAAAGATCCATTCCCTGGTTCAAGATATTTTTCAGAAGAACTAATCCTGACGTTCTTTTGGCCCTTGAATAGCAGGCAAACGATCTATACGAAGATCCATTCTCTGGTTCAAGATATTTTTCATAAGAACTAATCCTGACGTTCTTTTAGCCCTTGAATAGCAGGCAAACGGTTGTCGCTCCCACCAAATGAAGCCGGGTCAAATGGGGTACAGACGCGAATGGTCGGCGAAAAGAACAATGAGAACACACAGCACTGAACTCACTGAAAAAAGAAAAGAGTCGCCAGCTAGGCATTTTTATCCCAGAGGAAAGGTAATGCTGCATAAACCTAGAAAAGATATGGACAGGACAGTTGCGAACCAGAGAGACTGAGAAAGGGGGTTGGTTACAACCTGGGAAGGTATTAGCACCCAGATTGTCCGTCGTACTCGACGGGATCCACGCTTAAAAGATTTGTGTTTCAAAGGGGTAGTGTCAGTGCAATTGGTGTATAAAGAGCTGGAAAAGGATGTACAGGTGTCAGTGTAAAAGAATGTGAAGTGTGATATATACAGTGTCAGTGCAGGAACAAGAAAGAAATGCTCATGATAATGAGGCTAAGAGAATAAGGCTGGAAAGAGGGGCAATGGACAGAGACTTTTGTTCGATAACAGTTAAGTTATGCCTACGTATCCTCTCGTGCAATGAGGAAGTCAGAACACCGTAGTTCGACCCAAAGAGACTGAAAGGTGAATTGACTTGTGAACTGCTTGCTTGTCTATGCTCAAGTGTGTGACCTGTCTGGCTCAGGTGCAAACTGTCTTGCATTAGACGGAAGAAGCAAGTTCTCGTTTGTGAGTGAAGATGATGAGAAAAGAATCCCGGAGGAGACGATTATTGTTTGTTTTTGAGTTTTCAGTCTTTTATTGCTTTTGAAAGTTTGTCATAAGTTAATGAGCTTAAGCCTAAACCAAATGGATTAGTAAACTCATCACATCTTCCCTCTGATTAGGGGTAATGAGAATACCTTAAGTGTGAAGTCATCTTCTCACACTTAATCACCTTTGATGCAGGATTAAGATCATTAACCTACTTGTGATTACTTAGAGGTTTTTTTGTTGCTTTTGTTTAGTGTTGAGTAATGAGATTAAGCCATAATCAAGGATTAAACAGACTCATTACACCATCCTAATAGAAGGATAATAGATGAGGGTGTTTAAGCTGAGGAAAGCTTCTCAACTTAATCCATGATTAGGGATTAAACTCATGACAAAACAAGCCTTTGATTAAGTGGATTTTATTTAATGATATGATGATGAAGTGATTTTTAGGGTTTGTAAGACAACTTGAGGGGGACTTGTCCATTAACACTAGGTTTAGTCCTTCTTAACCAGTTAAGGAAGAATTAGAACCCTAATGCAAGGCCCAAGTTACAAGTATGATGTCTTGATGGTTATTATGTGAATTGATTAAGAGATTTAAACACATTAAGGATTTAACACTTAGGATTAAAGTTATACACTCCATCCTAATAGAAGGATGCAGGCATAAGCTTAATCACAAAGCCTTAAAGCCTTTAGGGTTTAGTCCCTGATTATGAGACGAGAAGAGAAGACTCAAGGAGACACAAAGGTAAAAGCTAAGTGGGGAACTAATCAAAACCCTAATTATGGTCATGCTTGGAAATTCCTAAGGTTTGTGAGGTTTACAAGAGACTTCTTCAATGGAACCACTAGGAAGCAGATGAAAGGATCAGGAGAAGCAAAGCAACTTGCTTCATTCAAGAAGTCAAGTCACTTGAGGAAAGAAAGTAAGAAGAAAAAGAATGAGCAAGCTCAATCTCAAACTCATAACAAAATGCAGCATGGATGCATAAGAGAGATGAAAAGAAGTTGTGAGAAGTGAAGGCAAATTCACTTCTCAAGATAACTTACCACCTGAAAAGTTAGTGAAAGAAATGCAATGCAATGCAAAATGAGATGAAATGGCATGATGAAAATCAAAACCAGAAGCACATTCATGATGATAATGATGCTATGGGATGATGCAAACATGAAACAAGGCATGGTGATGATCATACAAACTTATGGATGCAAATGGAACAAGTTAAGAACCATGATCATACATGAAATGTTATGGAATGCAAATGGCATACAACATGGCAAATGCAAGATGCAATGATCAAACATGCTTTCAATATGTCTTAAGATGTCAAATGAATCAAATGGATGCACAAAATGTCATGGCAAGTCAAGGTATGAATGCAAATGCAAGATGGATGCATATGGAAGCCCAAATTAGGGTTCATGATCAAAGCATCAAACAAAAACCAAAACCAGAAGCAAACATCAAGATAAAAAATTGAAAATGCATTCCAAAGAACCCTAACCCTACACAAACTCACTGCCCAAAGGAGGGGTCCTAACTCTTAACCTAATTAGGGTTATGAATTTCCTAAAATTTCTAGGGTTTTAAGGTACCTTATCAAGAAAAAATGCCAAACAAATGGAAAATGAAAGATCAATTCATGCTAAATTAATCTCACAAACTACATGATATACTAAACACAATGCAAAAAGAATCAAAGTCCAACTCTCAATGGTTAGGCAGAAATGATTTTTGGAAGTTTGGATCAAAATAATGCTTTGAAAATGAATTAATTCCATGGAAAATTCTCAAAATGCATCAAGATTAAAAAAGAAATTTGGTTTGAAGGTTGGACAATGTTTCTAAATGTTTTTAAAGGTTTCATGAATTTTTTGGTGATTTTTAAATACCTAAAAGCATTTTTAATTAATTAATTCTCATTAATTAATCAAAAATAAACTTTTAAATATTTAAAAATATTTTTTAAATGCAAAAAATAAAAATAAAAATGTTTTTGGTTTCTGAAATTAAATAAAAGTTTGTATAAAAATTTTCAGAATTTTTGAATAATTTTTGCGATTTTAAAATAAATGAACAAAAGAAATACAAAACAAATGAATTAATATTAATAAAAATGAAAAAGTAATCCAATCCAAAGGCTGACATTCAAATCTGGGAGAAAGGGGCTTGACTGCGCGCGTGAATCAAGGGTCAGGATCATTTCTGGCTTAATTAAATTAATTATGATTTATTAAATTAATTAAAACAGGTTAGGGCTTAATGACTCCATCTGGACCATTCATAACTTAGACTAATCCACATCCAATTGCTGAGAACGCATCTGGCAAATTAATTAGGGTTAGGGTTAATGACTTTCAGGTGACCGGAGGGAAGCTCCGGTCATCTTCTCCGGCGGGTTGAAAACCCTAGTTCATGCTACAGGCCACCATTCATCAAATTGAAAGCAGGGAAATGATCCTCTACCCAAACCCCATTCAAATCACCCCTCAAACCATATTTATCATGCACAATCAGAGAGAAACGAAGCCAACAAGATTCACGGGTGAAATTTCAGAGCATCAGTAAATCCTCATTTTTCACTCATTTTCAATTCTGAGCACATCATTATGATCAACACAACATACACTTTCAATTTGTAACATAAAATGCAAGCTCTGAAAAGTTGGAGATTCGAAGCTACCTGGAGTGATGAACTATGAATATGAGCTCTCCAGACCTTGCTTTGATGCAGAATGCCTCCTCTGAACCCCCTGAAGCCAATGGAATGCTCACAATCCTTTGTTGGTGGCTAGTTTGAGAGCTTGAGTTCTGATATGGCAGGTTTCACAGTTGTGATTTGTAGGGTTTCAAGCTGCATTCATGGTGGATTCTGGTTCTTTTGAGTGTGTTTGATTTGTTGGTGAAGAGAAAATGAGTGTTTGATGGCTGGAAAAAGAGATTCGAAGAAGAGGAGTTTTTTGACAGATTTTGTGAAGGCTGTGTTGTTGTGTGTTTCAATGGCCAATGCATTGCTATAACACTCCCAAGATGTATGAGTAGCCTGTGGAGCAGGTCAGTAGAGGTGGCTGCTCCCTGTTCCAAGAGTATGGGGGTTTTGGCCAAAAAGTCAAATTGATTTGTACTTGCAGCATGGGCTATGGCAGCAGCTGTCTAAGGGCTTGTCTTGCCTCAGCTTGAGTCAAGGATGACCCTTGGATTGCTTGTGAATGTCTGCAGCATGTGGATCATGAGCTATGATAGATTTTGCAACTTGCCCACTTGTGTTTTCTTATGATTTTTGCTTATGCACATGAGATACTTCTTGCTGAATTTTGGTGCATGATGTTTCATTTGATCATGGCAATGCATAGAAAGCAACTAGTGATCACATAACTCCTTGGAGAATGATTTTGCCAAGAATCCCTCTTTGCACTTGTATGGAAAATGACTTATGGACCTTTGAAAATCAAAGCACAAAAATGAGAAACCTCTTGGGCTAAATCTGATTTTAGGTCATGTGTAGCAAGGGTATGATGATTAGAGATCATTTTGAAGTCACAAATTGCCTTGGTACAAGAATTTGCAAGTTTTCCATTTGGTGCATAACTTGAAATTTTGTGATTTTTGCTAACTTTGACAGGCCATAACTTTTGATCCAAAATGAATTAGGTCATGTTCTTGTACTTTTTGAAAAGGGAAAGATCTATTCTACAACTTTCATGACCAAAGTTTTTCCATTTGAAGCTTTTTTGAATCAAAAAGTAAGGGTTGAAAAAGTTGCTTAAAATGACATTTTCATTAAAAGTCAAACTTGCCCAAAAAGTCAACTTTGCAAAAGACTTGAAATTCTTCAACTTTGTGAACTTCTAACATCTTACATGATCAAATAAAGATCATATACAATCAAAATGATGAAGAACACCCTTTGGTTGGGTCATTGGGGGCCTCAGATGCCCTGATTTTGCACTGACTTGCTTGAAAAGTCAACTCTTGATCAGATGACTTCCCCATGGAATTTCTTCATGAAAATTGATATACATACTCCCTATACCATATAGAGACCAATGGAAACAAGAATGACCAAAAAAATTTGGAGTTATGGCCTCTGAAACCAAAACCCTAATTTTAGGTCATCTGTGCAGTTAAACCTGGCTCTGCCTCCACACCATTCTCAGTTCTTGTGATTCTTTGGCATTCTTGACTTTGAGAGGATGTAATATGATATTAGAACATACATGGACCCATTTGAAGTGATTGATGACCTTTGGAGTAGCTCAAGAAGCTCTTGGATTGCTCAGATCACAAACCCTAGGTGCAGATGACTTTGAATCTATGCAGTGAATCAAAATTGTGGTATGAGATGTTATGATTGGATTTATGCACATGAAATGATCACAAGCCATGGTGTGAATGGGTGAGGGAAAATTTGGGGTGTTTACAGCTGCCCCTATTCAAACATGAGTTAACTGTGCAGGATGTAAGCGATGGCTTAACAGGCAAACAAGATAACTTGTGGTTGAATACCAAAGACAGTCCAAAATTTGCACTCACAGAATGAAGAAGAAAAGGGATATAGATTGTAAAAGAAAGTAAAGTATATTATAAAGTGTGGGCGACGGAGGACGACCGTCGAGCAGTGGACGACTGCTGGGTAAAGAGCAATGACGGGGACGACCGACATGCTGGGGATAAAAGGGGAAGCAAAGACGGGGACGGCCGACTAGCTGAGAAAAATAAGAGATTATGATGGGGACGGCCATCAAGTAAAGCTGTAAAATTCTCTGGGGATTAATGAAACATGACGGGGACGGCCATCAAGTTCATAAGGTAAAGTAACCAACGATGGGGACGGCCATCGGGCTAAACTGAAAGAAAAAGGGGACCACGATGGGGACGGCCATCGGGTTAAAGAATAAATGAAATGAACAGATGATGAGGTACGGTCATCAAAGGTGAAGGACGATCACCTAGCAGGGGACGGCTGCTCTGTTGGGGATGAGATGAGGGACGGTCATCTAAGGTGGAGGACGACCACCTGGCAGGGTACGGCTGCCGAAAATATCGCGACATAGGACGAATGCCGGATAAAAGGTCAACGATGGGGACGGCCATCGGATGAGCATGATGGAGGACGACCATCAAGAGATGGAGGACGACCATCAAGAGATGGAGGACGACCACCTAGCAGGGGACGGCTTCTCTCAAGGTTCATCATGACGTAGGACGAACGCCAGATAACCAAAATCAACAATGGGGACGGCCATTGGATAAACTGATGAAGGACGATCATCAGAAAGGTGAAGGACGATCACCTAGCAGGGGACGGCTGCTAAATATATCACGACATAGGACGAATGTCGGATAGAAAAGTCAACGATGGGGACGGCCATCGGATGAGCATGATAAAGGACGATCATCAAGAGGTGGAGGACGACCACCTAGCAGGGTACGGCTGCTCTCAGGGTTTATCATGACATAGGACGAATGTCAGATAAGAAGAAAATGTTTTAATGGGGAATAGTAAACACGGACGAGTGTTTACATCCAAGAAATAAAAGGTATAAGTGTTTGGTATTGTGTATAGATCAAAGATGCAGACGAGCATCCTTAGGACCTACGATACGGACGAGTATCAGGTAGAAACAAGTACTGATACGTGTTCAGAGATGATGATACGGACGAGTATCAACTGGTTAACAATGAACACGGACAAGTGTTGAATCTGAAGGGACTCTTCTGGGGAATAGTAGACACAGACGAGTGTCTATATTCAAGAAGACGAAAGTGTTTGACACGGTGTATGGATTAAAGATGCGGACGAGCATCCTTAAGACTATGATACGGGCGAGTATCAAGTAGAAACAAACGCTTGACGCATGTTCTGAGATGATGGTACGGATGAGTACCAACGGGTTAACAAAGAACAAGGACTAGTGTCGAATCTGCGGGGATATAAATGGTGTATACAAGATACGGACGAGTATCTGTATAAGTAAAAATAGGTATGAGTGGTGTATGTTTAAGTATTCACCCTGCTGGGGATAAGTGACACGGACGAGTGTCGAGAGGAGAAGAGTATAGTATAAACAAGTTATCTGGTATACAAAGTGTTTACATTACTGTGCTGGGAAAATGACATGGACGGATGTCAATGAAGTGTATATATAAGTATCTGTGAGTGCAAAGGAGACGCTTTGGCTTTCTGCTGAGGATGAGACACGGACGGGTGTCGAGAAATATCTGTAATATACAAGTGTTTGTTTGTAAGGAAAAGCTCGGGCGACCTTACTGGGGAATGATGACACGGACGGGTGCCACAAGGAGTGTGTATATGTATTGGTGAATATGAGGCAACTGCTTTTGCTGGGGAATCTGGGGGGGTATTCGGTATATTGTTGATGGGTTGATAATATTCACAAGTGTTTGATTCAGACCATGACTTATGATTATGCAATATGTTTGATTTTTGCCATAATGCTCCATATTAAACGGAATGTTACGCTTTGTGGGGTGAATATGATGCGAATGCTATGCAAAAGAAGACCAATCCGGGATTCGGATCTCGTTGGCTGCGAAGATCTCTGGTCGATCCGTTTGAAGTGGACATCCCAGCTGGGGATGAGATCGGTGGTAGATCTGATGAGATGATTCTGCTTGGGGAAATGGGTCGATGATAGACCTATTCCTGTAAATGAGGGACCCAGCTGGGGTTTGTAGGAGCTTTCTTCACCCTGTTGTGATTCCTTCGTGTGTTGCTCTTCTGGATAGAGGCTGCGACTTTGTGGGGAGATGGCTTCCCGACTTTCGCACTTGGCTGAAAAAGGAACGATGATTGGCAGCTCGGCTGGGGAAATGATAGCAAGTGGCATCTCAGCTGGGGGGACAACACTTTTGGGTGCTAAGACTGAGTGAGTACTGATTTGCCAGCTTGCTGGGGTGAAGCTTACATGCCCCATGTTGTGCTTTGAATACCTGCAAAGACAAAAGACGCACAAGTAATCCTGAGGTATCCTTTACTGGATTCCGTCATAGGAGTTAGACACTTCCGAGAGTAAGTATATTCCCTGCAAGCACGTGTTTTATTTTCTTTATTTTTAAGGATAAACATCTGTATTCATGCAATCAGCATTTTAAAGATATCAGACATTCTTTGCAAACAAAAATGTACAAGACACTGTGTGACTGAAAAATCTGTTCTTATTAATTCATGTGCCCTGAATTGGCAAGATACAGTCAGAGGAACATATTTCCTGAAATGAGGAGATTGTTACAAATTGAGAAACAAAAATGTTGGCAATGTTGTCGACGCTTCAAGGAGCTTCCCTCTTGCTATGACTCGTATGACTTTTGACATTCTTCTCGTCTTGCTCTCTGAAGAAGGCTGATTCTGACAGAAGCTTGATCCTTTCGAGGCTTACCAAGTCGTAGGTGATACAGACGAATTCAAAATGCAGTTGTTCGCTTATCCCCTTATTTGCATGGATCGCCCTTTCGCGTTTTCAATCCATCGGGATACCCATTTTTGCCTGAGCTGTCCAATGCGGCTTTTCAACTCAGCGGGTGTACATTTTTTTTGCTTATTTCCCTTATTTTTGCCCGAGTCTTTTATTCTGTTTTTGACTCGCCGGGATGCCCTATTTTTGCCTGGACTTACATTCTGTTTTTATGTCCAGCGGGTCATTTTTTATGCGAAGTATTTTTTAACTGCATCTGAATTCACAGGGGACGGGAAATCTTCACCATCCATGGTGCTGAGCATCAGTGCTCCGCCAGAGAAAACTTTCTTTACTACAAATGGTCCTTCATAGTTTGGAGTCCATTTGCCCCTGTGGTCCGTATGAGGAGGGAGGATTCTTTTCAATACAAGATCTCCCACTTGGTACTCTCGGTGCCTGACTTTCTGATCGAAGGCTCTTTTCATTCTTTTCTGATACAACTGTCCATGACAGATTGCAGCCAATCTCTTCTCTTCAATCAGACTCAGTTGTTCGTATCGGGACCGAACCCATTCTGCTTCGTTTAGCTTAACATCCATCAGTACCCGCAGGGAGGGTAATTCAACTTCAACAGGTAGGACTGCCTCCATACCATACACAAGTTGATACGGTGTTGCCCCAGTGGATGTTCTGATTGACGTGCGGTACCCATGCAAGGCAAACGGTAGCATCTCATGCCAGTCTTTGTAGGTGACTACCATCTTCTGCACAATCTTCTTGATATTCTTATTAGCTGCCTCAACAGCGCCATTCATCTTTGGCCTGTAAGGAGAAGAATTGTGATGTTGGATTTTGAAGTCCCGGCATAGCTCAGCCATCATTTTGTTGTTCAAGTTGGAACCATTATCAGTAATGATTCGCTCGGGCACTCCATATCGACAGATGATATCTTTCTTCAGAAATCTGACTACCACTTGTCTTGTAACATTAGCATAAGATGCTGCTTCAACCCACTTGATAAAATAGTCAATGGCTACCAAGATGAATCTGTGTCCGTTTGAAGCAGTCGGCTCGATCTTACCAATCGTATCAATGCCCCACATAGCAAAGGGCCAGGGTGACGACATTATATTCAAAGGATTGGGAGGCACATGCACCTTATCCGCATAAATCTGGCATTTATGGCATTTTCTGGCGTAGGCACAACAGTCGGCATCCATTGTGATCCAGTAATAGCCTGATCTTAGCAACTTCTTGGCCATGGCATGCCCTCCCGCATGGGTACCGAAGGATCCTTCGTGCACCTCGTGCATCAACAAGTCTGCTTCTGTTCTATCGACGCATCTGAGGAGTACCATATCAAAGTTTCTTTTGTACAGGGAACCATCAGTGTTCAGAAAGAAGCTACCAGCAAGCCTTCTCAAAGTCTTCTTATTATTGGAAGATGCCCCAGATGGGTATGATTGATCCTCCAAGAAGCACTTAATGTCATGGAACCAAGGCTTATCATCTTTGACGATATCTGCTGCAAATACGTATGCTGGTCTGTCTAGTCTGGACACTGAAATCTGCGGTACAAAGTTGGCAGCTTGAACTTTGATCATTGATGAAATGGTAGCCAGAGCATCTGCAAACTGATTCTCGTCCCGAGGGATATACTCAAGCTTGACCGTTGTAAAGAAAGTCAGTAACCTCCTTGTATAATCCCTGTAAGGTATCAGATGATCCTGGTGGGTGTACCATTTGCCGTTGGTTTGATTAACTACCAGAGCTGAATCTCCGAATACAGTTAATGTCTTGATCCTGAGGTCAATGGCTTCCTCAAGACCCAAAATGCAAGCTTCGTATTCAGCTTCGTTGTTAGTGCAGTTAAAGGCGAGTTTTGCCGAGAAAGGCATGTGAACTCCCTTGGGTGAAATGAGTACTGCACCAACACCACGACCATTCATATTAACAGCCCCATCAAACATCATAGTCCATTCCTCCTCCGGGTCAGGCCCTTCAGTGTGAATAGGTTCTTCATGATCTTTTGTTTTTATGAACATGATGTCTTCATCAGGGAAGTCAAATCTCATAGGCTGGTAGTCATCAATAGGTTGCTCAGCAAGATATTCAAACAATACACTGCCCTTGATGGCTTTCTGAGATGTGTACTGAATGTCATATTCTGTGAGGATCATTTGCCATCTTGCAATCCGTCCGGTAAGAGCTGGCTTCTCGAAAATGTACTTAACTGGGTCCATTTTTGAGATCAACAAGGTAGTGTGGGTCAACATATACTGTCTCAGTCGGCGAGCAGCCCACGCTAAAGCACAACAAGTTTTCTCGAGCAGTGAATAACGTTGTTCACAGTCGGTGAACTTTTTGCTCAGGTAGTAAATTGCATACTCTTTTCGACCAGACTCGTCATGCTGGCCCAGCACACACCCCATTGACTCTTCTAATACGGTCAAGTACATGATCAGAGGTCTTCCTTCAACTGGAGGCATGAGGATTGGAGGTTCTTGCAGGTATTCTTTGATCTTGTCAAAAGCCCTCTGGCAGTCTTTGTTCCACCTGACCGTCTGTTCTTTTCTTAACAGCTTGAACAAGGGTTCACAGGTTGCCGTGAGGTGAGATATGAACCTCGAAATGTAGTTCAATCTACCTAGAAACCCTCGAACTTCTTTCTCAGACTTTGGTGCAGGCATTTCTTGAATGGCTTTGACTTTATCAGGGTCAACTTCAATCCCTTTCTCGCTTACAATAAAGCCCAGCAGCTTACCAGATCGCACCCCGAATGTGCACTTGTTGGGGTTCAATTTCAGTTGGTACTTCCTCAGACGCTTGAATAGTTTCAGCAGATTTACCAGGTGGTCTTCTTCTGTGAGGGATTTGGCAATCATGTCATCCACATAACACTCGATTTCTTTATGGATCATGTCGTGGAATAATGTTACCATAGCCCGTTGATATGTTGCACCTGCATTCTTCAGTCCGAATGGCATCACCTTATAACAGAAAGTGCCCCAAGGTGTAATGAAAGTTGTCTTCTCCATGTCTTCAGGTGACATCTTGATCTGGTTGTACCCTGAAAATCCGTCCATGAAGGAGAATACCGAGAACTGAGCCGTATTATCCACCAATACATCAATGTGAGGTAATGGGAAGTCATCTTTCGGGCTAGCTCTGTTCAGGTCCCGGTAGTCAACACACATCCTTACCTTGCCATCTTTCTTTGGAACAGGCACAATGTTAGCAACCCACGGTGGATAGCTAGTTACAGCAAGGAACCCGGCGTCCCACTGCTTCTGTACCTCTTCTTTGATCTTCATTGCCATGTCTGGGCGAGTGCGGCGCAGTTTCTGTTTAACCGGTGGGCAATCTTCTCTTAAAGGCAGCTTATGCATAACGATGTCGGTGTCCAACCCTGGCATATCTTGGTAAGACCAAGCAAACACATCCACATATTCTTGAAGCAGGTCAATTAGCTGTTTCTTCACTGAGTCTTGTAAGCAGGCCCCGATTTTAACTTCTTTCACATCTTCATCTGTACCAAGATTAATCGTTTCAACCTCCTCCTGGTGAGGAGTGATAACCTTTTCCTCTTGTCTCAACAACCTGGCTAGCTCTTCAGGAAGCTCGTAATCTTCTTCAACCCCTTCATCAGCTTGATTGATCGGATTGTCAAAGTCATACGAAGTCATAGCCGTGCTGTTGTCGGTGCGGTCTGGAAGGCATTCTCTGCAAGGGTTCAGTTGGTTCATTTTAGTGATCGATTTTTATCTTGTTTAGGAAAGTGAAATAAAAGTTGTCATTTTGAAAACATTGCCATTTATTTTTTTGTACAAAAAGAAAAATGGAAAAACAGTGAGCGGAAAAGAAAAAGACTCGTTTGCAAAAGATGTCTGATATTTCATTGATTAATCTTGTTGCACAAAAATTACAGATGGCCCGATTACAAAATGAGTCTTGTCATCTTGGGCAAGATGCAAGACTTGATGCATGCTTAAAATATACAGGAAATAATAATTACTCTGCAGGAGTAACCCTTATAATTTCCTGGGAAGACCAGTTTGAGACACGGCTCCCCGGGATCCTTGGACGTATCCAGCTCTCCAGGTTGCGCTCATCTTCCGACTCATCTTCCAAGTTGTTTACTGCATCGGGGGTGAGCATCCCCCCACTAACAAAGTTGGGCTTCTTAGCAGCCTCTGCTTGATCTTGTTGAGTTGGTTTGTAACCCAACCCAAATCTATCCTCTTTCTTCTCCACAGGCAACAGTTTGCCCCAGCCTTGAGCGTTTCCTTCTTCCACCACCTTCCGGGCCTGCTGGTAGGATGTCATGGAAGTCCCAAGTACAGCAGAGGTTTCATTAATATTCAGGGCCTCAAACCCCTGACTCATTGTCTCCTGGATCTCCCCATCCATCTCAATGTATTTGTATGTAGCCAGATGGCTAACAAAAATATCCTCCTCTCCACAAATAGTAACGACTTGGCCCTCCCACTCGAATTTTAACTTCTGGTGAAGGGTAGACGTAACTGCGCCAGCGGCATGAATCCATGGTCTACCCAACAAACAGCTGTAGGCAGGCTGAATGTCCATCACGTAGAAGGTCGTTTTGAAAGTTTGTGGGCCAATCGTTACAGGCAACTCAATTTCTCCCAGAACTGATCTCTTAGAGCCGTCAAAGGCTCTTACTACCAAGTTACTGGGTCGTAATTCCAATCCTTCATATTCCAGCTTCACAAGGGCCTTTTTAGGTAAGACATTGAGGGATGATCCCGTGTCTACCAGCACATGGGAAAGAACTGCACCCTTACATTCCATGGTAATGTGCAAAGCCTTGTTATGATTGCGGCCTTCCGTAGTCAAATCAGTGTTGGTAAATCCTAGTCCATTACTAGCATTAACATTTCCAACCACAGCTTCCAACTGATTGACGGTGATCTCTTCTGGCACATAAGCTGCGTGCAAGACTTTTAGTAGTGCGTTCCGATGAGCCTCAGAGCACATAAGCAATGATAGAATGGAGATCTTGGAAGGCGTCTGGTGAAGCTGATCCACTATCTTGTAATCACTTTTCTTGACGATTCTCATGAATTCATCAACTTCTTGATCAAAAGGTGTTTTCAAAGCTTCTTTAACAATTTGCTCTTCTTGCACCATGCTCTTCCCTTTTGCCTTGGCAGCAGCTTCTGCTTCAGCAGTGGGTCTTTGAATTTGCGGGGCAAAGAGACGTCCGCTTCGAGTGAAGCCTCCGCCTCCCCCCACATTGTCTATTTGTGGTGAAGAAGTTGATGATTCGAGAGTGATTTTCTGTCCTTCGCAGTATAGATCAGAGCCGTAATGCCAAGGGATGGCATTACTGCTTTCATAAGGTACTGGCCCAGGCACTGTGATAGTGACTGGACTGATAGCAGTTGCAGAAGGGATCGTGATAGTATGTGGATCATAGTATATTGTGACTGGTGCTCTGGTAGGAGTGGCACTTTGTGAGTTGTAGGCAGAATCATTTGCAGGATCATAATAAATTGTAACTGTTGAGACACTTTCATTGTTTGCTGCTGATGTTGTAGGAGATACTGTTGATTGGATGGGTGTTGCTGTTGTAGGAGATTTTGAATGAAGGGGTGCTGTAGTTGTAGAAGGGATGTTTGCTGATATTTGGTCCGTTGAAGTAACAGATGAAGCATTTGTTGATGAAACTGAAAAGTTGTTTGGAACAATGGTTGTTGCAGTTGTAGGAGACTCGGGAACTGTTGTTAAGGAGATTGCTGGATTGGTAGGTATTGATGTTGTAATTTGAAGCAGGCCACTCTGGATGAGACCATCTATGCCTTCTCTCAAGTTATCACACCCATTCACTGAAATGTTGCAATAAGCACACCCTAACTCACATCCCGGGAACATTTGACGTTCAAGGAGTTGAGCTTTAATCTCTACCAAGGGTGTCCGAATCTGACCCACACTGGTTATCAAGTAAGACGGCTTGTCTTCTTCAATAGCATTGATTCTGGGCCCTCCATGGTTGGGCATAGGGTTCTTGTTAACATTTGGTGATGGTGCGAAGTTTAGAGCTTTGGAATCCACTAAATCCTACACTTTCATGTGCAAAGCTTTGCACTTCTCTGTACTGTGGCCAGGTGCATTTGAGTGAAAAGCACATCTGGCGCTGGCGTCATAATTTCTGGGCAGACTGGCAGGATCGGGAGGTGCCAATGTCCTTAGCTCGACTAGGTTGAGTTTTAGGAGTTGTGGCAATAATGTGGCATAGGGCATAGGGATCGGATCGATCACCCTATTGGCCTGAGAAGGTCTCTGTTGAAATGGTCTTTGCTGATTGTTGTTGCTGGTGTTGCTGGTGTTATAATTTCTCTGAGGAGGATACTGAGTTTGTTGCTGATAATTTTGTTGCTGAGGTTGGTAAGCTGGTTGAGGATGAATTGGAGCGGGAATGGTGACTGCTGCCACAGACCTATGAACATATTGGGGTTTGCCCCTGCTGGTGTGGATTACTGGTTTCACCAGTTCTTCTTGGGCCTACAAAAGGCTTTCTTGGGTTGCTGGATGAGCTTGCACCGTTGTCAGAAATTTTACCCATCTTTAATAGACTCTCAATTATTTCCCCGGCTATGACTACATCAGCAAAGCTAGTGGAAGAAAAGGCAGCCAGCCTGTCAATGTATGTCCCTTGGAGGGTGTTCATAAACATATCAGCCATCTCCCTCTCTGACATGGGTGGCTGGACAGCAGCAGCAAGCTGTCTCCACCTTTGAGCATACTCTCGGAAGCTTTCCCTGGATGATTGGGACATTCCCATCAGGAGAGTCCTGTTAGGGGCCATATCCAAGTTGTACTGATACTGTCTGATAAAGGCCTCAGCCAAGTCTTTCCAGCACCTGATGGTGGCTCTGGTCAGATGAGAGTACCATTCCCTTGAAGCTCCTGTTAAGTTATCCTCAAAATAAAACATCCATAGTTTTTCGTCCATGGTATATGCCTTCAGCCTCCCCAGAAAAGATTGTAAATGGGTCCGGGGACAGGAGGTTCCGTTGTACTTCTCAAAGCATGGCGGTTTAAATTTGTGGGGAATCCTGACCCCGTCCACTAAGCCCATGTCCATAACATCAAAACCCAAGGAGTTTTGAGACTCTAGGGATCTCAGTTTCTCAGCAATCTCATCTAGTCTTATGTCATAAGCTTCCTCCCCAGCTCCCATCACTGTGAACTGATCTTCCTGGGGGTCTTCTTGCAGCACTCTACCTGCAGTGGCAGTCCCTGACACATTAACAGGGATGTTGATCTCTGGATGAAGGTGGGGTCCATAGACTGGGGGATTAACATGAGTTTGAACTCTCTCATTGTTGCTTGTCCCAGCAGTCCCTGGATGGGGGTCTTCCGGATTCCTTCCTTCTACCAGTGCTCTTAACCTCTCTTGGCTTTGAGCCATATTATTCATCACCTCCATAAACTGAGTCATCTGAGTCCTCATTTCCAACCTTTCGTTGGCCATTTGAGTCCTGACCTCTGTAAGGTCCTGCTGTACTTGGTCCATTTGTATACCCGGAAGGTTGTTGCGGGTTGGATATCTGTGTGGACGGTTGAGTGGAAACACCCGACGTCGAGCAATAGTTCCTGAGATCACAACAGAGTTAGTAACAATAAAACAAAAACCTACAAAACAAACAAAAGGTTAGTATGCAATGCAGTATGCTTATTTGTATCCAAGGTATCCGGCTTGGCACTTGGTTTTGACCTTTCCAGACCCCTGAAGAAGATGCTTGTGATGTTGCTTTGAAAGAACTCAGATAAAACAAACCAACACATATATTACAAATAGTAAATGATACATAGTTTGTTTTCTTACAATACACGCCCTCTGAGGGGTCAAAAATACAACATAAAGAAAAATACATGAAAAGAAAGCAACAACAAGCAAAAGTCAAACACCAAGACCAAACTCATCCTCCTGAACTTCCTTTAGAAGTGCTTCAGTCACAGGATCAGCTGGGCGCTCTGTAAGATTCCTGATAAGGAGATTCCTGGTAGTAACAGCTGCAGTTAGCCTCTTGTGTTGACTCTGGTCCTTTGACCTCTTCACACCAGCTCTAATCTTCAATTCTGAGATCTCCCTCTGGGCTGCTGCCAGGGCTTCCTGTTGCTCCTTTGCACTAGCCTCCAACTGCTCAATCTTATCCTGAGTCCTCTTATCCTCCTGAGTACGGGCTTCGGTGATCCTGACCCACCTAGCCTGACTCTCCTTCAGATAAAGATCAGTCCTGGCTCTCTGGAACTGTGCCTCCTTACAGGCATTCTTCAGAATCTGTTCTCCAGCCCTTGACTTCTTGATGTAGTCCTCTGACTTTTCAATCTTGGCTAGATGCTCCACCTTTAGCTTTTCCAATCTTTCAATGTCCAAGCGACCATCACTCCTCTCCCAGAGGGTCTTCTGTAGAGCCTGAGTCAGTTTCTCATTTCTCTCTTTCAATTTCTCAAACTCCTCTAAGTTGACAGTTGCTGGAGGTGGTGTTGTGGAAGGTCCAGGCACATCTTCAATAGAGAAGGGCATCCCAGAAATTTGAGCCCTGGCATAAGACCACTCATAGTATTGAGCTGAGGCCACATTATTGCATCTTCCAAGAATGGTTACCCCCTTAGTCTGCACATTATCCCAGGCCCAGGATGCCTGCCTGACAGTAGCCAGATTAGGCTTATTCTCACAATAAAGGGTCTCTGCCAGATCCTGTGCTCTAGGAGGGTGGACCAATGCATAGCCTAGTTGTCTTTTGAACAGCAGAGGGTTGTAGTTGATGCAACCCTTCACTCCTATCAGAGGCACATTGGGAAATTGCCCACAACTAGTAATGATGTCTCTGCCCTTGGTGCTCTGAGTGCACCACCTGATATCATCTGAGGTTAGAGCAACAAGCCTCCTAGCCCAGTTCTTCTGCTGGTGAGGGTTCAAGAATGCATCAGTCTTTGGCAAATGCTTGAGCAGCCAAGTATGGAACAAAGGAGCACAGCATCTTACTAATCTTCCCCTTTGTTTTTCATTCCTTTGGTGGACAGAGTAGTAGAAATCTCCCAGTAAGGTGGGCACTGGGTTCCTCAGGATGAAAAGATGGATTGCATTCTTGCTAACAAACTTAGGCTCATCTGCAAATAATATGATCCCATATATGCTAAGGGCCAATAAAGCACAGACTGCCTTCCACTCCCCCAAGGAGACCTTCAGAATAGCCTGAGAGGTCAAGAAATCTAGATGAAAACCAGAGACTCCAGCTTTAGTAGTCATATTCTGCCCGATCAGAACTGGTTCCAGATACAAGGCTTTTGCCACCTCTTCATTACTAGGGAAAGCCATCTCAGGGTTGAAGGGGACTCCACCCCTGACAGGTACACCAATCAGTGATGAATACTCTTCCAACAAGGGTCCCAACTGAAAATTCTGGAAGGTGAAGCACCTCAGAGGGGGATCATAGAACTGCAGGCAAGTATGAATCAAGCTCCTCTGGGAAGGGTCCAAATCCATAACCACATCAAGGATTCCTCCATAATGTTCTCTGAATAGTGGTATATGGTCTGGAGTAATCAGGGTCTGAATCTTCCTGATGCTAGCCAACTCAGGCTCAAAGAAATGATAGGAGATGTTGCTCTTCTTAGGTGCCATATTGCTGAAGAACAGGTGCTGATGATGATGACTAAGAATAACACTGAAGATGGGCCACTGACAGGCTGAGACTGGTGATGCAGGTGACTGAAGCAGGTAGCTGACAACTGGAGTAAGTACTGATGAAGGTAGGTCTATGCTGAAGAAGGGGTCAAAACCAAGCCAAAATGTAGGATGGATACCCTGAAAAACAAATAAACACATGTTAAAAATGATGCAATGAGGATGTATGCAAATGATATGCAAGGGTTTGTGACTGAGCTGGATCTGATCAAGTGCTCTGATATAAGTCCATGTATGTTCAAGAAATCCAGATGGAGGTTCATAAGTCCAGTAAGTTGCATATACTTGAGTGTTTGATAAACAGAGAAACTTACAAGATGAATGTTCAAAGTCCTTCCGATAAACAAAGTTGCTTCCTGGATCAAAGTCCATGAATACAAAGGGGCATAGTCATTATTTCCCAATCAAGGGGGCAGGCCATGATACTTCCTAACTCATTTGGGGCAATCAGGATAGGATTCAATTATGTTTAAGTAGCCAGGGGCAGATCTCCTCATCTGTCTAAATTACCGAGGGTAACATTACAAAGTTCATAATTCCAGGGGCATAGTCACTGTTTCCCAATCAAGGGGCATACCAACTTACTGTTCAATTCATTCGGGGAAATCAGGTCCAGATTGAACAATGCTTGATAACTAGGGGGAGCTTTCCTCATATGTTTGAATTTCATGATGTCAGGGGCATATCATTGTGTGGCATTCTGCTTATTTCTCTTGAGGTAACTACATTCAGATACTTCCATTATGGGACAATTCATCCTCAACCAAGGGGCAATGTTTTCTTTTCAAATCTAGTATTCGAAGCGTATATGGTCCATCACAATTTGAAGACACATTCCTCTCATTATATTACCTTGATTTTGGGTTCTCAGCAGAAGCCATTGTGGGAATTAATTGTCTACGCCGGTAGTATCAGCTGGTGTCAGTATCATATCTTCAGATCCAGCCATGAGGATTTCTGGGAAGGTATTCAGGAAAGTTAAGAATCTCAGGAGCTTTAAATCCAATTGGTTATACACTCTCGAAGTTGAAACGATTCTGTTTTCAAGTTCAGCTTTACTTTTCCCTCTGAATCCAGATTTACTTTTACCCTAGCGAAAACGTTCATTGGTTGTGTTTGAATGTATGTATGCTTTTGAATATGATTGATGTTTACCAGAAATGCATAAAATGCTTGAATATGATTGATGTTTACCATAAATGCATAAAATGCTTGAATATGATTGATGTTTACCAGAAATGCATAAAATGCAGTAATAGTATTTACTAAGGACGAATGAGGGAAGGGATTCAACGAAGCTTCACCGGTTCATCCCCACAAGATAACTACAAATCCCCAATACAACAAATCTTCAAGTTACATCTCCCCTTGAATTCATGTCCATCTCTTTTATCCTCAGTCAGGATACTCAAAAACTTATTTCCTTCAATGGAAGTATGACAAACGAAGACGGGAGGTTATAAATACTATACTATCAGGACGGGAACAAATTCTCCATATTCTTCAGCAACGAATAGGGATTTATTTTCCCTAGCCAGCAGTTGTTATACAAAGATATCCAGACGTTTCAGGTTGCATGATTTATACATACATCATTTACATCATACCATAACATATCCATAAATGCATAATACATTTACTCAGGTGCATCATACTATGCATGCATACATATTGCATAAACTAACATTCTCCTTGCAGGAGAGTTATATGCAGATAAAACAGTATCAACAATTCACAACAGGTCAAAAATGATCCATACATTACTCAAGGTGTCCTCGGAGAGTAGGCAAACGGTCTGTAAGAAGATCCATTCTCTAATCCAGGATACTTCCAGAAGATTTCATCTATCTGGTCTTGAATAGCAGGCAAATGGTCTGTACGAAGATCCATTCCTTGGTTCAAGATATTTTCAGAAGATTTAATCTGTTGGTCCTTGAATAGCAGGCAAACGGTCTATGCAAAGATCCATTCCCTGGTTCAAGATATTTTTCAGAAGAACTAATCCTGACGTTCTTTTGGACCTTGAATAGCAGGCAAACGGTCTATGCAAAGATCCATTCCCTGGTTCAAGATATTTTTCAGAAGAACTAATCTTGACGTTCTTTTGGCCCTTGAATAGCAGGCAAACGATCTGTACAAAGATCCATTCCCTGGTTCAAGATATTTTTCAGAAGAACTAATCCTGACGTTCTTTTGGCCCTTGAATAGCAGGCAAACGATCTATACGAAGATCCATTCTCTGGTTCAAGATATTTTTCATAAGAACTAATCCTGACGTTCTTTTAGCCCTTGAATAGCAGGCAAACGGTTGTCGCTCCCACCAAATGAAGCCGGGTCAAATGGGGTACAGACGCGAACGGTCGGCGAAAAGAACAATGAGAACACACAGCACTGAACTCACTGAAAAAAGAAAAGAGTCGCCAGCTAGGCATTTTTATCCCAGAGGAAAGGTAATGCTGCATAAACCTAGAAAAGATATGGACAGGACAGTTGCGAACCAGAGAGACTGAGAAAGGGGGTTGGTTACAACCTGGGAAGGTATTAGCACCCAGATTGTCCGTCGTACTCGACGGGATCCACGCTTAAAAGATTTGTGTTTCAAAGGGGTAGTGTCAGTGCAATTGGTGTATAAAGAGCTGGAAAAGGATGTACAGGTGTCAGTGTAAAAGAATGTGAAGTGTGATATATACAGTGTCAGTGCAGGAACAAGAAAGAAATGCTCATGATAATGAGGCTAAGAGAATAAGGCTGGAAAGAGGGGGAATGGACAGAGACTTTTGTTCGATAACAGTTAAGTTATGCCTACGTATCCTCTCATGCAATGAGGAAGTCAGAACACCGTAGTTCGACCCAAAGAGACTGAAAGGTGAATTGACTTGTGAACTGCTTGCTTGTCTATGCTCAAGTGTGTGACCTGTCTGGCTCAGGTGCAAACTGTCTTGCATTAGACGGAAGAAGCAAGTTCTCGTTTGTGAGTGAAGATGATGAGAAAAGAATCCCGGAGGAGACGATTATTGTTTGTTTTTTAGTTTTCAGTCTTTTATTGCTTTTGAAAGTTTGTCATAAGTTAATGAGCTTAAGCCTAAACCAAATGGATTAGTAAACTCATCACATCTTCCCTCTGATTAGGGGTAATGAGAATACCTTAAGTGTGAAGTCATCTTCTCACACTTAATCACCTTTGATGCAGGATTAAGATCATTAACCTACTTGTGATTACTTAGAGGTTTTTTTGTTGCTTTTGTTTAGTGTTGAGTAATGAGATTAAGCCATAATCAAGGATTAAACAGACTCATTACACCATCCTAATAGAAGGATAATAGATGAGGGTGTTTAAGCTGAGGAAAGCTTCTCAACTTAATCCATGATTAGGGATTAAACTCATGACAAAACAAGCCTTTGATTAAGTGGATTTTATTTAATGATATGATGATGAAGTGATTTTTAGGGTTTGTAAGACAACTTGAGGGGGACTTGTCCATTAACACTAGGGTTAGTCCTTCTTAACCAGTTAAGGAAGAATTAGAACCCTAATGCAAGGCCCAAGTTACAAGTATGATGTCTTGATGGTTATTATGTGAATTGATTAAGAGATTTAAACACATTAAGGATTTAACACTTAGGATTAAAGTTATACACTCCATCCTAATAGAAGGATGCAGGCATAAGCTTAATCACAAAGCCTTAAAGCCTTTAGGGTTTAGTCCCTGATTATGAGACGAGAAGAGAAGACTCAAGGAGACACAAAGGTAAAAGCTAAGTGGGGAACTAATCAAAACCCTAATTATGGTCATGCTTGGAAATTCCTAAGGTTTGTGAGGTTTACAAGAGACTTCTTCAATGGAACCACTAGGAAGCAGATGAAAGGATCAGGAGAAGCAAAGCAACTTGCTTCATTCAAGAAGTCAAGTCACTTGAGGAAAGAAAGTAAGAAGAAAAAGAATGAGCAAGCTCAATCTCAAACTCATAACAAAATGCAGCATGGATGCATAAGAGAGATGAAAAGAAGTTGTGAGAAGTGAAGGCAAATTCACTTCTCAAGATAACTTACCACCTGAAAAGTTAGTGAAAGAAATGCAATGCAATGCAAAATGAGATGAAATGGCATGATGAAAATCAAAACCAGAAGCACATTCATGATGATAATGATGCTATGGGATGATGCAAACATGAAACAAGGCATGGTGATGATCATACAAACTTATGGATGCAAATGGAACAAGTTAAGAACCATGATCATACATGAAATGTTATGGAATGCAAATGGCATACAACATGGCAAATGCAAGATGCAATGATCAAACATGCTTTCAATATGTCTTAAGATGTCAAATGAATCAAATGGATGCACAAAATGTCATGGCAAGTCAAGGTATGAATGCAAATGCAAGATGGATGCATATGGAAGCCCAAATTAGGGTTCATGATCAAAGCATCAAACAAAAACCAAAACCAGAAGCAAACATCAAGATAAAAAATTGAAAATGCATTCCAAAGAACCCTAACCCTACACAAACTCACTGCCCAAAGGAGGGGTCCTAACTCTTAACCTAATTAGGGTTATGAATTTCCTAAAATTTCTAGGGTTTTAAGGTACCTTATCAAGAAAAAATGCCAAACAAATGGAAAATGAAAGATCAATTCATGCTAAATTAATCTCACAAACTACATGATATACTAAACACAATGCAAAAAGAATCAAAGTCCAACTCTCAATGGTTAGGCAGAAATGATTTTTGGAAGTTTGGATCAAAATAATGCTTTGAAAATGAATTAATTCCATGGAAAATTCTCAAAATGCATCAAGATTAAAAAAGAAATTTGGTTTGAAGGTTGGACAATGTTTCTAAATGTTTTTAAAGGTTTCATGAATTTTTTGGTGATTTTTAAATACCTAAAAGCATTTTTAATTAATTAATTCTCATTAATTAATCAAAAATAAACTTTTAAATATTTAAAAATATTTTTTAAATGCAAAAAATAAAAATAAAAATGTTTTTGGTTTCTGAAATTAAATAAAAGTTTGTATAAAAATTTTCAGAATTTTTGAATAATTTTTGCTATTTTAAAATAAATGAACAAAAGAAATACAAAACAAATGAATTAATATTAATAAAAATGAAAAGTAATCCAATCCAAAGGCTGACATTCAAATCTGGGAGAAAGGGGCTTGACTGCGCGCGTGAATCAAGGGTCAGGATCATTTCTGGCTTAATTAAATTAATTATGATTTATTAAATTAATTAAAACAGGTTAGGGCTTAATGACTCCATCTGGACCATTCATAACTTAGACTAATCCACATCCAATGGCTGAGAACGCATCTGGCAAATTAATTAGGGTTAGGGTTAATGACTTTCAGGTGACCGGAGGGAAGCTCCGGTCATCTTCTCCGGCGGGTTGAAAACCCTAGTTCATGCTACAGGCCACCATTCATCAAATTGAAAGCAGGGAAATGATCCTCTACCCAAACCCCATTCAAATCACCCCTCAAAACATATTTATCATGCACAATCAGAGAGAAACGAAGCCAACAAGATTCACGGGTGAAATTTAAGAGCATCAGTAAATCCTCATTTTTCACTCATTTTCAATTCTGAGCACATCATTATGATCAGTACAACATACACTTTCAATTTGTAACATAAAATGCAAGCTCTGAAAAGTTGGAGATTGGAAGCTACCTGGAGTGATGAACTATGAATATGAGCTCTCCAGACCTTGCTTTGATGCAGAATGCCTCCTCTGAACCCCCTGAAGCCAATGGAATGCTCACAATCCTTTGTTGGTGGCTAGTTTGAGAGCTTGAGTTCTGATATGGCAGGTTTCACAGTTGTGATTTGTAGGGTTTCAAGCTGCATTCATGGTGGATTCTGGTTCTTTTGAGTGTGTTTGATTTGTTGGTGAAGAGAAAATGAGTGTTTGATGGCTGGAAAAAGAGATTCGAAGAAGAGGAGTTTTTTGACAGATTTTGTGAAGGCTGTGTTGTTGTGTGTTTCAATGGCCAATGCATTGCTATAACACTCCCAAGATGTATGAGTAGCCTGTGGAGCAGGTCAGTAGAGGTGGCTGCTCCCTGTTCCAAGAGTATGGGGGTTTTGGCCAAAAAGTCAAATTGATTTGTACTTGCAGCATGGGCTATGGAAGCAGCTGTCTAAGGGCTTGTCTTGCCTCAGCTTGAGTCAAGGATGACCCTTGGATTGCTTGTGAATGTCTGCAGCATGTGGATCATGAGCTATGATAGATTTTGCAACTTGCCCACTTGTGTTTTCTTATGATTTTTGCTTATGCACATGAGATACTTCTTGCTGAATTTTGGTGCATGATGTTTCATTTGATCATGGCAATGCATAGAAAGCAACTAGTGATCACATAACTCCTTGGAGAATGATTTTGCCAAGAATCCCTCTTTGCACTTGTATGGAAAATGACTTATGGACCTTTGAAAATCAAAGCACAAAAATGAGAAACCTCTTGGGCTAAATCTGATTTTAGGTCATGTGTAGCAAGGGTATGATGATTAGAGATCATTTTGAAGTCACAAATTGCCTTGGTACAAGAATTTGCAAGTTTTCCATTTGGTGCATAACTTGAAATTTTGTGATTTTTGCTAACTTTGACAGGCCATAACTTTTGATCCAAAATGAATTAGGTCATGTTCTTGTACTTTTTGAAAAGGGAAAGATCTATTCTACAACTTTCATGACCAAAGTTTTTCCATTTGAAGCTTTTTTGAATCAAAAAGTAAGGGTTGAAAAAGTTGCTTAAAATGACATTTTCATTAAAAGTCAAACTTGCCCAAAAAGTCAACTTTGCAAAAGACTTGAAATCCTTCAACTTTGTGAACTTCTAACATCTTCCATGATCAAATAAAGATCATATACAATCAAAATGATGAAGAACACCCTTTGGTTGGGTCATTGGGGGCCTCAGATGCCCTGATTTTGCACTGACTTGCTTGAAAAGTCAACTCTTAATCAGATGACTTCCCCATGGAATTTCTTCATGAAAATTGATATGCATACTCCCTATACCATATAGATACCAATGGAAACAAGAATGACCAAAAAAATTTGGAGTTATGGCCTCTGAAACCAAAACCCTAATTTTAGGTCATCTGTGCAGTTAAACTTGGCTCTGCCTCCACACCATTCTCAGTTCTTGTGATTCTTTGGAATTCTTGACTTTGAGAGGATGTAATATGATATTAGAACATACATGGACCCCTTTGAAGTGATTGATGACCTTTGGAGTGGCTCAAGAAGCTCTTGGATTGCTCAGATCACAAACCCTAGGTGCAGATGACTTTGAATCTATGCAGTGAATCAAAATTGTGGTATGAGATGTTATGATTGGATTTATGCACATGAAATGATCACAAGCCATGGTGTGAATGGGTGAGGGCAAATTTGGGGTGTTTACAACGGTCTATACAAAGATCCATTCCCTGGTTCAAGATATTTTTCAGAAGAACTAATCCTGACGTTCTTTTGGCCCTTGAATAGCAGGCAAATGGTCTATACAAAGATCCATTCCCTGGTTCAAGATATTTTTCAGAATAACTAATCGTGACATTCTTTTGACCTTGGAGAGTAGGCAAACTGTCTATACAAAGATCCATTCCCTAATCCAAGATATTTCCAGAAGAGATAATCATCACGAAGATTTATTTCTGCTGGTCCATTCAACAATTCAAACTATGTTGCATAAACGATTCAGAGACGGCCTGTACAAAGACCTAGTACTGATTTCCAGTATCAACATAAAGACATCATCACATCCTGGTTCTTTAGATGGCATCTCTAAGCCCATCTCCAGTTCTTCCAAGTGGCATCTCCAAGCCCACTCAAGCACGTACAATTATTCATCAGCTTTACTTTACGCACCGGTGAGTGCAAATTTTTGGGCTTTTGTGTTCAATCCCCTTCAACCTTCCAGGTCACGACTGGCACATATACCAATCTAACCCCTCAGGTTTCAGAAAATTGAACAGGGGAAGCTGTTGCACCCCAAAATTTGCCCTCCATAAGACAATACATTGTGTCCCAAGAGGTTCACAAGGATCACAAAGTTCACAAGACATCTCATGAGGTTCACAAGGTTCACAAGATTCACAATTGGTTGACATGTTTGGCAATTCCCTCAGACAATGCATCCTCCTAAGTAATGCATCTTAAACTAGGGTTTTGACTTTCATCAAGCTAAATGGACTTCTAAGACTTCAAGTGAGCTTCATAGCATCCTATATGTGTTCAATAATCCCCATGTCAAGTTTCAAGACTTTCTCAAAAGATTTGCTCAGTCAGATGATCAGATAGGCTAAAATCAGTCAAGGCAGTCAAAAAGTCAAACTGGGGTCAACTGGGGTCAAACCAAAGTCAAACTTCATGATTTTTTTCCAACATCAAGTATATGATTCATCAAGGAGATTTCAGATCATCAAGAATCAGGGGTTTCTAAATTAGGGTTTTCATAGGAAAAGTCAATTGAACTTTGACCAGCCATAACTTTCACATGCTTCATCAAAATTTTTCTATCCAAAGCTCATTTTGAAGGAAATTGAATTCTCTACAACTTTGTGTCTCACAAGCCAAGCCCAAAAATGCTTCATTTGGAAGGTATGAGCTAAGACATTATAGGTCCTTTTAAAAGTTAACAAAAAGTCAACAACTTCAAAAGAGCATAACTTGAGAATGGTAAAATATATGGATATGAGACCAAAGAGGTTGGTTAGAGGACTCTTTAAGCTTTCCAAAATGTCCAAGAATACCTTCATAGCATTAAAATTGAAGGATTTGTGCCCTTGCAAAGTTGGGAAAATTTTGAGAGGTTTATGAAGCAAATGGGGTCTTAAAACCATAAATCACCAAATGGGCTTGCTTTTTTGTGATCCAATTAGTTCCATGACATCATGCACGAAATTAAATTGATTTATTCATAATTTTATTCATTTTATTTTTATTTATTATGATTTTTTATGTTAAAAATCATTTTAAATTAAAATAAAATATAAAATAAGGGATATTTAAATTGATTTAGTTTCTAGAAGGTCATAAATTATATTTGGACTTGATTGATACAAGAATAATGAGGATCATCCTAAAATAGCAAGGCTAGATCAAGATATTTCAAGTTTTAAAACCAAATATTTTTCAATCTTAAAAGGTCCAAATATCCACAAGTTTGTGAAAGTTCTTAACCTAATTTCATTCACTCCTATATATACAACATGAAGCAGCCTCAAATGCACGAATTCGGAGCCTCTTGCACCCTATTCAAACTTCACAAAAATCATTCAAAACTCAAATTCGGTTTCTTCATTACAAAGCATTTTAAGGTATTTTAAGGACATAGGAAGGATCCTTGGACATCACTAATCATGTATCAATACTCATATGCATCCCAAACCTCATGAATGGCTCAAACCGAATCCAACTTCTAACACTTTTATGAATTTTTTGTTCTTATATATTTATGTAATATAAATGGAATTTGATCATTGTTTTGTGTTTGTGATAAGCTGGTGATTGTTTCTGGACAAATTAATTTGAGTTTTGGTACAGGTTTGAAGAATAGCCATTGTTAGGGTTTTCGGCTTTCGTTTAGGGTTTCACCATTTAGCCCAAATAAATGGTTTCTAAAGACGTAGAAGAATCGTACACATCATTAGGAATACAATGGCATCCTTAATTTCATAAAATTTTGCTGTTTGAATGAAGTTTGAGAATCGCAGGTGGTGTTCGCAAGAATAATCGTAGGAAAATTCATAGATAAATTCGCAGGAAAACCTGTGAATCCAAGGTTGAAGATGAAGATCTTCGCACGCTTCAGATTTTTAAAATTTGGTTTATATATTTATTGTATTAGTTGTATTTATTTTCACAGGATGTTAAGTGGCCTAGTGGTTGGTACGCGCATGAAAGAAGCCAATGACAGGGGTTCGAACCCGTCCTCAGTTATTTTTTGGTGAAAATTCCATTTTATTTGCAGGTTTAAAATATAAGAATTAGTATCCATTCATTGTTCACAGCACGCGCGCAGCCCAGTGGTAGCCTTGTGCGTCCAGATGGTGGCAAAGCCTAGGGTGTGGGTTCAATCCCTGCCCCAGGTAACTTTTTAATTCTTGTTTTGTTTAATTATTTTATTAATTATTTTATTGTTAATTAAATATAATCATGTTAATATATATGTTTAAATAATTCTAGAAAAATAATATGTAAATATTTTATATTTTCTAAAGAAAACCCCTAAATGATTTTCTAAATTCTAAACCTATTTTTTTTTATTTTATGTATTTGAATTGAAATATGTATATTTATTTAATAATTAAATTAGTAATGTAAAATTAAGTTATAAACTCTAATATATTTTTTTAAAACCCTAATTTATTTTCTAATTGCTAAAAACCCTAATTTTATTTTAAAAACTTTAATTTATTACTTTAATTATTTTTATTTAAATATTGTACTTAATAAATATTTCTAAACCATGTTCATTTTTTAGTATATAATAATAATTATTATTTTATTTTCATCTCAAAATTCTTTAAAAATTGTTTATCTAAATCTAAAAATATTTAATTGATTTTTATATTGTATATTATTGTGCTAACCTCTTTTCTCTTATAATTATTTTTATTATTAATCTTTTTATTATTTATTTATATGCTTATTATTTAAATTGTTTTATTATAATGTAACTGTACAAGCCATGTAATAGTCGTAGTATTTTATTGTTTATTTATTTATAAATATATTGCTATGGTTAGTAAAATAGGGAGTGATAATATGTTTGCTTTTAAAATCAATTTAGATCACTAATTATAAGATAAATATTTGAATTTGTACACGCACACACGTAAGTCGATCTTTGATTGCCATCTCACTTCTTAAGGATATTCCTCATGTTGCCTAAATAAAATGGTCAAGTAAGGTGTCTAAAAGCAAAGTCCCTTCTCCATTAATATCATCTTGTCCCTTTACGATTATAAGATCAAGTCCCTTCGATGTTGCCTTCATGAATGATCTTGTCCCTTTCGAATAAAAGATGATAAGTCCCTTCGTATTGCTAAGACACCTTACAGTTGCCTAATAACAGATGACCCTTCACATGTCCCTTATAACATCCAAGGTAATGACTACCTATTCCTTAATAATAGGGATAGTCTTACCATTGAAAGAACATTTAAGAACAGAAAGGATTCAAATTAGGGTAGGTTCCTCTTAAGTACTTGCTCACTCCTTCAAAAACATTTCATAACACTTCACATTTTTTAAACAATTTTCAAAACAAGGTCTTTATATATATCCGTACAAGGATCATTATAAAGTACTTAAGAAAATTTTTAATCACACACTACACTTCTCAAAAACATTTTAAAGTGAGCTAAGTAACTAAGAGCCCATGGATAACCATGGATGTAAAGGGTGCTAACACCTTCCCTTTACATAACCTACCCCCCGAACCCAAAAAAATCTTTTAAGGTCTTTCCTGTTCTTGTATGCCCTTTCCTTTGGATAAAATAAAAGTCTGTGGCGACTCTTGCTATCCGCAACATTTAACTAAAGTCAGTTCTCCCACCGTGTTACAGTAAGATAGTAGCTTATGCTTCAAGACAGTTGAGGATACACGAGAGGAATTATCCTACTCATGATTTAGAATTGCAATTCCTTGGGAAATTCTGACCTAGAAGCAATGTACTATGATGTTGTGATGTATTGAAGTGTGTTTGAAGTCACAAAAATCCTTGGTAAGTGATTTTGCAAAGAATCCCCTTTGGTGCATTTTTGAAATTTATGGGATTTTTGCCAACTTTGACAAGCCATATCTTGAGCTCCAAAATGAATTAGGTCCTGTTCTTGTACTTTTTGAAAAGGGAATGATCCAATTTACAACTTTCATGACCAGCAATTTTTCATTTGAAGTATTTTAGGTTGAGCAAGAGGAGGTTGAAAAACTTTCCCAAAATGGAAAGTTTACATTACAAGTCATTTCCATTTTTGGCAACTTTTGGTTTAGCTCATTTTTCTTCAAAATTGTGAACTTCTAAGCACTTAAATGATCAAATAAAGATCATATAACTTCAATTTGATGAAAAATCCACTTTGGTTCCATTGATGGGGGCCTCAGATGCCCTGATTTTGCTCTGACTTGTTCAAGAAGTTACCCAGTGATCAGATGACTTCCACAATGAATTTCTTCATCAAACTTGGTATGCATGATCCTTATAACATATTGATACCAAAAGAAACAAGAATGACCAAAAAAATTGGAGTTATGGCCTCTGAAACCAAAACCCTAATTTTAGGTCATCTGTGCAGTTAAACCCTGGCTTTGCTTCCATGCTTTGCAGGTTCTTGTGATTTTTGAACTTCCTTGATCTTTGGAGGATAAAATATGATGATTGAACATACATGGACCCTCTTGAGGTGATTGAAGACCTTTGGAGTGGCTCATATGAATCTTGGATGGCTCAGATCACAAACCCTAGATGCAGATGAACTTGAACTAATGCAGTGAAGCAAAAATGCAATATGAGATGGTATGATTGAATTTATGTAAATATGAAAGATCACAAGCCATGGTGTTAACTTAGTGAGGGAAAATTTGGGGTGTTTACAACGGGTGGCCGTGTCAGGCTACGGGAAATGAGTTTTTGTGGATTTTGAGGGGCGTGTCCCAGGCCACCTGACACGGGCCGTGTCGGGGGACACGGGAGGCCGTGTTAGGCCCCTGTAAATGTAATTTTTCGTCCGTTTTAAGGTGGATTTGACTCATTCTTCGAATGTAGGATTATATTAGTGAAATAAGACTTTGAGGATGTTCTAATAGTGAATATAGGACTTGATGATTAGTCGCATAAGAAATCCTAAGTGCTTAATTGAGTTATATGAATATGTAGATTATTATAATTGTGAATAACATGAGATATGTGTATGCTTTGTGTGAGAATAAGATGCACTGATGTTTGGTTGATGAGATCATGATGATCGTAAAGCATGATGTGTTCATGTGTATTGTGATATGGTATGCATTATTGTGTCTGCATGCGCATACATTTGATGGAATTATCATGTTGTGGATGTGATTATTCGGGATTCGTTGAGAATCGTGGTTGCAGGGATGATCGTGTCTTGTTGGAGATGTTAACGATTCATTCGGGGTTCTATTTATGAACTGTTATTGTGAGTCGATACCGCATTTGCATTTTGCATTTGAGTCACATTGCATCATGATTGATTGAATAATATGATTGATAATTTTGTATGATTAGGGGTGAATTACTTCTTCATATATGTCGTATGTGCCGTTATATTATGAATCTATTTCTCACCCCTTTGTTTGTTTTGTTACGTCTGTGCTTCTTCGGGAGTGCAGACAATTCAGGTACTTGAGAAGTACGTTGGTGTGATGTCTGTGTCCTAGGAGCTCTGATATGTAACGGGAACGGGGATCTTTGTCCACATTTGCTTTTATTGTTTAGAAATACTTATTTTTATAATTAAACTTGAATTGAAGAACCTTATTATGTGTGATTTGTTAAGCCTTTGAGCTATTGACGTTAAATATTTAGATTCCACTGCTTTCTTTTATTAACGATTTTGATGAATGATGATGATGTAACATTTCACTTTGGACAAGTAACTCTGATTTTATTAAAGATTTATATAAATATTTTGTGGGAAAAGTGGGTGTTACATTTGTCCCTTAACACATCCAAGGTAATGACTACCTATTCCTTAATAATAGGGATAGTCTTACCATTGAAATAACATACAAGAACATGAAAGACTTAATCTAGGGTAGGTACCTCTTAGTTGCTTGCTCACATTTCAAAATACTTTTCACACCTCACTTTCTTAAAAAAATTTCAAAACAAAGCTTTGTATACATCCATTCGAGGATCATTACAAAGTACTTAGAAAAATTTCTAATCACACACTACACTTTTCAAAAACAATTTAAGTGAGCTAAGTAACTAAGAGCCCATGGATAACCATGGATATAAAGGGTGCTAACACCTTCCCTTTATATAACTTACCCCCCGAACCCAAGTCTTTTAAAATAGGTATTTCCTATTCTTTTATGTCCTTTCCACTTGGATAAAATAAAAGTCGGTGGCGACTCTTGCTATCCGTAACATGACTAAAAGTCAGTTCTCCCACCGTGTTACAGAACTGGCGACTCTGCTGGGGAGTTACTAAGTAAAAGAGGGGTACCATTAGGAATTAGATCACTTTAAATTGTTTGCTTTATTTGCTTTATATTACTTGTTGGGCTTTATGTGTGAAAGATCCTAACCCGGATCTAGTGTACCCTAGGTAAATGGCAATAGACCAAGGAAACTGTACGGCGTATACCGATATGGTTGATCTGGTGGCCATAGTTAGTGTGACTTCTTGGTTGGTGCTTATGTTCCTTAAGTAATTTAAGGATAATATGGGGTTGCCATATGTTGTCAATACACTAACTGACTTTTAGAACCCTAGTTATCCCATCTTGGCCTTTAGAAAGTAGTGAGATAGCCGACATTGGTGAAGACTGAAGTTGGTTGATACTCGATACTACGCTCATTGAGATCCTAAACTTGGAGGGTTTTGGTTGGCAAGTAAGTTGCCTACTGAACAACCACCCTTGGGAAGGATCAGTGATATTGAGATCCCTTAGAACCTGGTTACTTTTGTAGGACATGATGAACCAACTAAACTTCAGGGGATGGTACTTACCTTTAAACCACATGCAAGCCTTCAAACCTAGGGCTATTGTGTTACTTGTTTGTGTGTGACACATGTTTGTGATTGAGCATAACATCATAACATCATCATGACATCATAAGCAAAGCATTTTCACTAACCATTTCAAGGACCAAATGATTTATCTTTGTTCTTTGTTACAGGTCATGGCTTCTGCTCGTAGGAATACTATCTGGATCAACTTTGTAGGAATACCTTCTAAGCTTTAGGAATTGGTCTCTCAAGTTTCTGAAAACTCCCAATTCATCAAGAAGCATGGTTACCTACTGGATCTAGTCACTTCAGGGTTCAATGAAGACATGATGAGTGTCCTATTCCAGTTCTCTGATCCTAAACATCATTGCTTCACATTCCCGACTATCAGTTGGTTCCTACAATGGAAGAGTTCTCCAAACTACTGGGTATACCTATCCTTGATCAGAGACTCTTCACAGGCTTAGAAAAAGAGCCTAAACCTGAAGTCATTGCTACAGCCTTACATCTAAAGAAATCAAACATTGTCCTAGAAACAAGAAGCGGAGTTAAGGGTATTCTTGCTAAGGTATTGATGGAGAAAGCTCAAGTGTTCTTAAAGGCTATGAGTTATGATGCTTTTGAAGAGATCCTAGCCCTATTGATATATAGTTTGGTGTTGTTCCCTAATCCAGACCAGTTCGTAGACGTACACGCCATCAACATATTTCTGACTCGCAACCCAGTACCTACATTACTTGGAGACATCCTACATTCTCTTCACACTCGTACTACGAAGGAGAGAAGGACTCTGATGTGATGCATACCTTTATTGTCTAGGTGGTTTATTTCTCACCTTCCTCGATCAGTGAAGAATGAACAAGGGTTCAGGTGGTCTAAGAGGATCATGTCACTTTCTCATTCAGAAATTCATTGGTGCTCTCGATCTATGGAGAATGTTACTATCATTGACCGTTGTGGGGAATTCCCTAATGTGCCACTTCTAGGAATAAGACGGGGCATTACCTATAACCCTTCTTTAGCACTATGTCAGTTTGGTTATGCTCGGAGTAATGGTCCTCATGACATGCTTATTCAGGGTATTGTGTTCGACTACGACAACGATCTTCAGGGTTACCATCAAAGGTTTATACAAGCTTTAAACAAGGTGAACAGGATTGACAATAACACTTTGGAGCCAAAGTATTCTATCCATATGAAGCCTTATCTCAAATGGGTTCGATCTCGTGCTCAGACTCTTATGATGCCATATCCAGCTGTTCTACCAGTCACTATGGAGCATGTTGCTGAAGGAGATGTTCCTTATACCATCCTTCATCTAAACATGCCTACTAATTTGGAAGAATTGCAAAAGTCCTGGATTCAGTTGAAGGAGCAAAGGGATACTTTTGAGACTCATTTCAAGGCTGGTCAAGAAATTTTTTTGGAGCTAACAAGGCAACTTCATGAGGAGCAAAACCTCAACAAATACCTCCACGCAAAGAGGAAGCGTCCATGGGAGACTTAAAACCCCATATATTTATCTTTTGTATTTTATTGTTATTTCTTTGTAAGCCCAAGGGGAAAATTTTATATTAAGTATTTACTACTAAAATTTTGTTCTTATTTTCTTTAAAGACATTTAAATCCTGCGGTCCTTGGAAACATTGCATAAACATATACATACCATATCATTACATCACGGGTTTCTTATGAACAAGTTTCTCAATCTTCTCGCTATTTATTTCAGCAGAAATGGCTCTCGAACAAACTGTCAAGGATCTCCAGGCTCAGAATGCTCAGTTCCAAGAAGTGATCTTGAATTCGTCCAAGGGGCAAGAAGAGTTGAAAGCACCTCTCTCTGAAAATCATGAAGATCACAAGAATGGTAAGCTGGAACAATTGCAAGCTGAGATGACAGAAATGAGGATCCAGATGAATGACCAGGTGGCTCTTATTCAAAGTTTAGCTCAGGGGTAAGAAGAGCTAAGAAACTTTGTCCACAAACTACAAAGTAATGGAGTCAGGAATCTAATTGACAATCAACCTTCGTTAAAACAAGCTGACTTAGTTGAAAGGAAGATGAGGATAAAAGAAGGAAGAGACAGGTTGCCACTGATTGGTCTTCAGTGGAAAAAAGAAGAACTGGTAAGGTTAATCCACCCCAACACAAGGAATGTAGAAGACAGTTTATCAAATTCAGCACTCCAATGTCGCAAGTTCTACAATGCTTGTTAGAGATGAAGCTAATTTCCTTGAAAAATCCTCCTCAAAATCCTAATACTTCCTCTCCTCACTATAATCCCAAGGCAAGGTGTGGGTATCATTCCAACTATCCCGGACATGATACTAATAGTTGTTGGACATTGAAGAAAAAGATTCAAGACCTGATTGACGAAGGAATCCTCGAGGTTACGCCAGAAGGCCAAATTGAATTCTACTATCGTCCATCAAACATCGAAGCTGCAAGACAAGTTGCCCAAAGTAGCAAGAAAGAAAGCCTACCTATTCCTGTTGAGATATGGGGCACCTTGGGACATCCAAGTGGAAAATTTGATTCCATGGTGAAATATACTGCTCCTGAAAGTTCACAGATTGCAATTGAAGACATTCAGCCAACTAGATGAGACAACATTTGAACTTTCATTTTTAATTTCTTTTATTTTGATTAAACACTTACTATTATGTTAAACTTTTGTTTTCATTAATGCATTGCATATGTTTGTCTTGAATTAACCCATTCGTTTCACTATATTTTGAACTATGCTTCATATTTCAATTTTGTGATATTTAACTCCTGATAAAGCTATAAGCTTGTAGATGGAGGATGACGAAAACAATACCATATTCTTATGCAGTATGCTTTTGAACAGACTATGCTGACGATGTACATGCATTGTTTCAATTCCTAAACAGTGGAGATATAAGGAAGTTAATCCCTAGTCAACCCATTTGAGCCTATGAAGTAGGAGTTTTCATTCTCATGCAAATTAAAACCCTTATTCATAACCTGGGGCAGGGTAGTTACTCAGTTAACTCAATTAAGTCAGTTGTATGTGTTGTACACAACTAATGATGGTTCCCTGTAATCACTAAGTTCAACAGTCAATATCCAACAAAGGAAAAGCCCACTAAGTCAAAACCTATGAAGGAGACTTAGCAAAAATTGAGACATCCCGCTGACTGTAATCTTAAAATAAACAATTTGGGCAAAAAGAAGGGATAATAAAGTCAAAAGAAAAAACGAGGTCACTGTAACACGGTGAGAGAACTGACTTTAGTTATGTTGCGGATAGCAAGAGTCGCCACCGACTTTTATTTTATCCAAAGGAAAGGGCATAAAAGAACAGGAAAGACCTTAAAAGATTTTTTTGGGTTCGGGGGGTAGGTTATGAAAAGGGAAGGTGTTAGCACCCTTTACATCCATGGTTATCCATAGGCTCTTAGTTACTTAGCTCACTTTAAAATGTTTTTGAGAAGTGTAGTGTGTGATTAGAAATTTTCTTAAGTACTTTATAATGACCCATGTACGGATATATATAAAGCCTTTGTTTTGAAAATTGTTTGAAATGTGAAGTGTTTTTGAAATGTTTTGAAAAGGTGAGCAAGTACATAAGAGGAACCTACCCTAAGTTAAATCTTTTCTGTTCTTATATATTCTTTCCATGGTAAGACTATCCCTATCATTAAGGAATAGGTAGTCATTACCTTGGATGGAAGAAGGGACAGGTGAAGGGACATCTATGATTAGGCAACTGTAAGGTGTATTAGCAATTCGAAGGGACTTATCATCTTTTATGCGAAAAGGGACAAGATCATTTACGAAGGAAACCATGAAGGGACTTGATCTTATAATTCTTTAAAGGGACAAGATGATATTAATGAGATAGGGGACTTTGCTTTGTACACCTTACTTGACCTTTTTATTTAGGCAACATGAGAGGTATCCTTAAGAATGTGAGATGGCGATCGAAGATCGACTTATGTGTGTGCGTGTACAAATTTAAATATTTATCTTATAATTAGTGACCTAAATTCAATTTTAAAAGCAAATATGTTTTCACTCCCTAATTTACTAACCATAGCAATTTAAATAAATAAAAATTCTAACACTATTACATAATTTGTACAATTACATTATAATAAAATAATTTAAAGAAATAAGCATATAATAAATAAATAAATAAGAAGGTTAGTAATAATAAATAAAATAAATATAAAAGAGGTTAGCATAATAATATAATATAGAAACTAAATTAAAAGTTCAAATTTAAATAAATAATCATTTTTAAGAATTTTAGGAAAAGAAATAAATAATAACAATTATATACTAATAAATATGATTAATAGTTTAATAAATTAATTATATATACCTATTAGAAATATTTAATAATTATAATTACAAAAATAAGAAATTTAAAATCATAAAAGAAAATTAGGGTTTTTTTTAAATAAATTAAGGTTTATAAAGAAAAAATTAGGTTTTACATATAAAAATATTAGGGTTTATAAGTTAATCTAAATATAATTAATGAATTTATATACAAAAAAATATATATGTACATATTAGAAATATTTAATAATTATAAACAAACATAATAAGAAATTAAAATTATAAAAGAGAATTAGGATTTTGGATTATTTAGAAAAATAAATTAGGGTTAATTATTTAATCTAAACTTAATTAAATTATTTATACAAAAAAAATACATACAATATTAATAATATAAACATATAATGAAATAAATATAAATAATAAAGTTTGAATTTTTAAAATATAAGTTTTTTTTATATATAAGAAAATAATATAAATATTTTATTTTAGACATTTATTATTAATTAGATTAATTAAATATAATATAAACAAAACCAAATAAATGAAAAAAACTGAGAAAAAGAACATACCTGGGGCTGGGATTCGAACCCAGGCCCTAGGCTTCACATCTCCAGGACCAACCTCCCTTCCACTGGGCTGCGCATGCGCTAGTGATATTGAATGAGCATCAATGCCTTTTGTTTGCTAACCTGTAAAAATCATTAAAAAAAACAAAACAACACAAAATGGCCTAGGGGGATTCGAACCCAGGACCATCAACCTCACGCGCACACACACAAACCAACTGAACCAGCGCTGCTTTCACGAAATATTACACAAATAATACATAATAAAATAAGCTCAAATTTCAAATCAGATTTTCGCGCCAAGGCTGCTTCATCTTCAACCTATTACCTACGAAATCTCCTACGTTTTCCTCTACGCCTTTACCTGCGAATTAAGGTTCCTAGGGAAACCTGTGTTTTTCAAACACCATGAAACCTGTGAAATTTCACCAAATTGATCATATCATTGTGATCCTTACAGCTTATACAGTTCATTAGCGTTGTTAGAATTTACTTATATGTGTTTAAATGGAAAACCCTAAACGGCCAGTGAAACCCTAATAATGGTGGAATCTGTTCTAGGCAACAAAACTTCAATCGATTAGCCCAGATATGACCTAAAGCTTATCACAAACAAGAAAATATCATCAAAAATCATTAATAATGCTTGGATATTAGAAATCGAAAACGAAAAAAATCAAGAACAAAGTGGATTCAGTTTATGTGTTTTATGATGTTATGGATGAAGATGATAATGGGGATACGATCAGAAAGTCTCAAGGAAGCTAAAGCAACCTTTACTTTGTCTTGAAAGTGTCTCTAACTTCAAAACCGAATGCCACTTTTTTGTATGAAAATTGAAACTTTGTTCTTACCCTTGGAGGCTGCAATTTCGTCCCTTTTCATTGGCAATGTGTTTGTCTATATATATGGATTGAATTAGGTCAAAAAAAGGTCATGATTCTTTGGACTTTTTGGATAATTGAAGATTGAGAAAGATATGTCATAAAACTTGATTATTCTTTGATATGAACTTGCTATTTTAAGACAATCTTCATAATTTTTGTATCAATTAAATCCAATTAACTTTTATGACATTCTAGAAGCAAAATCCTTTTTCAAATATATGATTTTATATTTTATTTCAATTTAAATTGTATTTTAATGAATAAAATTCAAATAAATATGAAATAAAAAATAAAAAATCAGAAAATAGGTGGGTTGGGTCGTGCTTGATGATATTGTAAAGATGGGATGGCAATTTGGTGGGCTCATTTAGTAAAAATTGGATTTAAAGCTTTATTTGCTTCATAAGTTTCCCTAAAATTTCCCAACTTTGCAAGGGCACAAATCCTTCAATTTTAATGCTATGAGGGTGTTCTTGGACATTTTGGAAAGCTTAAAGAGTCCTCTAACCAACCTCTTTGGTCTCATGTCCATATCTTTTACCATTCTCAAGTTATGCTCTTTTGAAGTTGTTGACTTTTAAAAGGACCTATAATGTCTTGGCTCATACCTTCCAAATGAAGCATTTTTGGGCTTGGCTTATGAGACACAAAGTTGTAGAGAATTCAATTTCCTTCAAAACGAGCTTTGGATGGAAATTTTTTGATGAAGCATGTGAAAGTTATGGCTGGTCAAAGTTCAGTTGACTTTTCCTATGAAAACCCTAATTTAGAAACTCCTGATTCTTGATGATCTGAAATCTCCTTGATGAATCATGATCAAACCTTGATCAAATGATGAATTTCACTTCATATACTTGATGTTGGCAAAAAAATCATGAAGTTTGACTTTGGTTTGACCACAGTTGACCTCAGTTTGACTTTTTAACTGCTTTGACTGATTTTAACCTATCTGATCATCTGACTGGGCAAATCTTTGGGAAAAGTTTTGAAACTTGTCATGGGGATTCTTGAACACATATAAGATGTTATGAAGCTCACTTGAAGTCTTGGAAGTCCATTTAGCCTGATTAAAGTCAAAACCCTAGTTTAGGATGCAGTGCTTAGGAGGATGCATTGTCTGAGGGATTTGTCAAACTTTCTGACTAATTGTGAACTTTGTGAACCTTGTGAACCTCATGAGATGTATTTTGAACCTTGTGAACCTTGTGAGCCTCTTATTACATAGTGACTTGTCTTGTGGAGGGCAAATTTTGGGGTGCAACAGCGGCCCCTGTTCAATTTTCTGAAACCTGAGGGGTTAGATTGGTATATGTGCCAGTCGTGACCTGGAAGGTTGAAGGGGATTGAACACAAAAGCCCAAAAATTTGCACTCACTAGTGCATAGAGTAATACTGATGATTAATCGTATATGCTTGAGCGGGCTTAAATATGCCACTTGGAAGAATTGGAGATGGGCTTAGAGATGCCATCTGGAGATGGGCTTGGAGATGCCATTTAGAGTATCAGGATGTGATGATGTCTTTATGTTGATACTGAATATCAGTACTAGGTCTTTGTATAAGCCGTCTCTGAATCATTTATGCAACATTTTTTGAGTTGTTGAATGGACCAGTAGAAATAAATCTTGTGATGATTATCTCTTCTGGAAGTATCTTGGATTAGGGAATGGATCTTTGTACAGACCGTTTGCCTACTCTCCAAGGTCAAAAGAACGTCAGGATTTGTTCTTCTGAATAATGTCTTGAACCAGGGAATGGATCTTTTTACAGATCGTTTGCCTGCTATTCAAGGGCCAAAAGAACGTCAGGATTTGTTCTTCTGAATAATGTCTTGAACCAGGGAATGGATCTTTTTACAGACCGTTTGCCTGCTATTCAAGGGCCAAAAGAACGTCAGGATTTGTTCTTCTGAATGATGTCTTGACCAGGGAATGGATCTTTTTACAGACCGTTTGCCTGCTATTCAAGGGCCAAAAGAACGTCAGGATTTGTTCTTCTGAATAATGTCTTGAACCAGGGAATGAATATTTTTACAGACCGTTTTCCTGCTATTCAAGGGCCAAAAGAACGTCAGGATTTGTTCTTCTGAATAATGTCTTGAACCAGGGAATGGATCTTTTTACAGACCGTTTGCCTGCTATTCAAGGGCCAAAAGAACGTCAGGATTTGTTATTCTAAATAATGTCTTGAACCAGGGAGTGGATCTTTTTACAGACCGTTTGCCTGCTATTCAAGGGCCAAAAGAACGTCAGGATTTGTTCTTCTGAATAATGTCTTGAACCAGGGAATGGATCTTTTTATAGACCGTTTGCCTGTTATTCAAAGACATCTTGAGCAAATGTATGGATCATTTCTGACCCGTTGTAAGTTGTTGATATTGTTTTACCTGCATATAACTATCCTGCAAGGAGAATGTTAGTTTATGTATTATGTATGCATGCATAGTATGATGCACTTAGGTAATGTATTATGTACTTATGGATATGTATGTTATGGTATGATGTAGATGATGTATGTATGAATCATGCAGCCTGAAGTGTCTGGATATCTTCGTATAACAACTGCTGGCCAGGGAAAATAAATCCTGATTTGTTGGTGAAGAATATGAGGAACTCGTTCCCGTCTTGTTTGATAACATAGTGAAGAAAATGAGGAACTCGTTCCCATCTCGTTTGATAATATAGTGAAGAATATGAGGGACTCGTTCCCGTCTCGTTTGATAATATAGTATTCATAACCTCCCGTCTTCGTTCGATAGTATGGTATCCATAACCTCCCGTCTTCGTTTGTCGTACTCCTGTTGAAGGAATAATTTTCTGAGTATCCCGACTGAGGATAAAAGAGATGGACATAAATTCCAGGGGAGATGTAACTCGAAGTATTTATGAAGATGGATTTGCCCTACTGGAGGATTTGTAGTTGTCTTGTGGGGATGAACCGACGACGCTTCGTTGAATTCCTTCCCTCGTTCGTCCTTAGTAAATACTATTACTGCATTTCATGCATTTCTGGTAAACATCAATCATATTAAGCATTTATGCATTTCTGGTAAACATCAATCATATTCAAAAGCATACATACATTCAAACACAACCAATGGACGTTTCGCTTATGTAAATTGGGTAAAAGTAAATCTGGATTCAAAGATGAAATTTTATTTATATCACAAAGTGACCTATACATAGGCAAGTTTGTACAAGGAGACAGAAATCCTAGTAAGAGAAATTTGTCATAAATTTTTTACAAAACAAAGAAAATCAGCTATGTGGGAAATAATCCTATTGAGTTCCAATTCCACTATTGCCATTATCTTCAAGTATCTCATGTTCTGCTGTTGAGACGGAAACGATTGGATTGATCTTTATCTGTTCGAACTTGGGTTAAGTAGCACAACTGGCTGGAGTTTACATGGGTGATCCAAACGAGACATAGTCATACGCTTTAATCCCTAACTTTTGCCTGGATTGCCCTTTCAGGTTTTCAATCCACCGGGATACCCTTTTTTGCCCAAGCCGCCTTTTCAGGTTTTCGACTTGCCGGGTGTACATTTTTTTTATATATATATCCCTAATTTTTGCTCGAACCCTTTTGGTTCGCCGGGATGCCCTTATTTTTTCCTAGGCCAGTCAACCTAGCGGGTCTCTTTTTATGCGTAGTATTTTTTAACTATGTCTGCGTTTATAGGCTGTGGGAAGTCTTCACCATCCATAGTAGTAAGTATCATGGCACCTCCTGAGAATACTGTTTTGACCACAAATGGTCCTTCATATGTAGGAGTCCACTTTCCCCTAGGATCACCCTGTGGTAATATGATACGCTTAATTACCAAGTCACCAGCCTGATATACCTTCGGCTTAACCTTCTTATTAAAAGCTTTGATCATTCGTTTCTGGTACATCTGGCCATGAAAAACTGCTACTAATCTTTTCTCATCAATCAAATTTATCTGGTCAAGTCGAGTCTGAATCCATTCATCTTCATCCAAGCCTGCATCCTTCATGATTCTTAGGAGGGAATCTGAACTTCAATGGGCAGAACTGCTTCCATACCATATACTAAGGAGAATGGGGTTGCCCCTGTTGAAGTACGTATTGTAGTACGATAACCATGAAGAGCAAATGGTAACATCTCGTGCCAATCTTTATAAGTGACAGTCATCTTCTGTATAATCTTCTTAATGTTCTTATTAGCAGCTTCAACTGCCCCATTCATCTTCGGACGATACGGAGAAAAGTTGTGATGCTTAATCTTGAATTGCATGCAGAGATCAGTAATCATAGTGTTGTTCAGATAAGAGCCATTGTCCGTAATAATCCTTTCAGGGATGCCATACCTACATATGAGATTATTCTTAATGAATCGAGCCACCACATTCTTAGTAACAGATGCAAATGAAGCTGCCTCCACCCACTTAGTAAAGTAATCAATAGCAACCAGGATGAAACGATGCCCATTAGAAGCAGTAGGTTTGATCTCACCAATCATATCAATGCCCCACATGGCAAAAGGCCAAGGAGCAGTCAACACATTCAATGGTGATGGGGGTATATGTACTTTATCAGCATAGATTTGACACTTGTGACATGTTCTGGAATGTTGATAGCAGTCAGCTTCCATGGTAGACCAATAGTAACCTGCTCTCAGTATCTTCTTTGCCATGGTATGACCACTAGAATGAGTGCCAAAGATCCCATCACGCATGTCTTCCATAATCTCAGTTGCTTCCTTCTTATCCACACAATGAAGCAAAGTTGAATCATGATTGCGCTTGTACAAAATGCCATTACTCAAAAAGAACTTAGCAGAAAACCTCCTCAGAAACTTCTTATCTTTGACAGATGCCCCTTCAGGGAGCTCCTGAGCTTCAAGATATCTTTTCACTTCATAGAACCAAGGCTTTTCTTCTGCTTCTTCAGTGTCAATCTCATTGCAGTATGCAGGCTTCTCAAATCTGTCAATAGTAATCTTAGGAGCTTCATCATCCCAGTTAATCTCAAACATAGATGCCATGGTGGCTAGTGCATCTGCCAACTGATTCTCTCTTCGTGGAATATGTCCAAAAGTAATCTCTTTGAAATGTGGGATCAAAGACAACACATGTTCTCTGTAAGGAATGAGATTATCATGCTTGGTATCCCAATATCCTTTAATCTGACTTACTACCAGGGCTGAATCTCCATACACGTCAAGGAACTGAATCTTCATATCAATGGCAGCTTTGATGCCCAGGATACATGCCTCATACTCAGCCATGTTATTGGTACAATAGAAACAAAGTCTTGCAGTAATCGGAGTATGACAACCTTCAGGGGAACTGATCACAACACCAACACCATTACCAAGTGCATCAGAAGCTCCATCAAAAACCATAGTCCATCGGGATCCTTGTTCAGGTCCGTCATACTGTCCAGGTTCTTTGGTAATAATCATAATGTCTTCATCAGGGAACTCAAAACTCATTGACTGATAATCATCCACTGTTTGATGAGCCAAGTGATCAGCTACAACACTTCCTTTAATGGCTTTCTGAGTAGTATAATGTATGTCATATTCTGTCAAAATCATTTGCCATCTTGCTATTCGTCCGGAGAGAGCAGGTTTCTCGAATATATACTTGATTGGATCCATCTTCGAAATCAATAAGGTAGTATGAGTCAACATATACTGTCTTAGTCGGCGAGCAGCCCATGCCAAAGCGCAGCAAGTTTTCTCGAGCAGTGAGTATCTTGTTTCACAGTCGCTAAACTTTTTGCTAAGGTAGTATATTGCCTGCTCTTTTCGACCAGACTCGTCATGTTGCCCCAACACGCACCCCATTGAGTTGTCTAACACTGTTAAGTACATAATCAAGGGTCTTCCATCAACTGGTGGCATCAAAATGGGAGGTTCTAGAAGATATCTCTTGATTTCATCAAATGCTGACTGACACTCATCATTCCATTCCATTACCTGATCTTTCTTCAACAACTTGAAGATTGGCTCACAGGTAGCAGTTAATTGGGAAATAAATCTTGCAATGTAATTCAATCGTCCCAAGAAACCTCTAACTTCCTTCTCAGTACAGGGAGCTGGCATCTCTTGTATAGCTTTCACTTTTGCAGGGTCTACTTCAATACCTTTTCCACTGACAATGAAACCCAGGAGCTTACCAGATCTAACTCCAAAAGTACACTTGTTTGGGTTCAATCTCAACTTGTATTTCTTCAACCTCTCAAACAATTTATGCAGATGATTAAGATGTTGCTCTTCATTCTGGGACCTGGCTATCATATCATCCACATATACCTCTATCTTATGATGAATCATATCGTGAAATAAAGCCACCATAGCACGCTGATATGTTGCCCCAGCATTCTTCAAACCAAATGGCATCACTTTATAGCAAAAGGTGCCCCATTGTGTAACAAATGTTGTCTTCTCCATATCTTCAGGTGCCATCTTGATTTGATTGTAACCAGAGAAACCATCCATGAAAGAGAATACCTTGTGTTGAGCAATGTTGTCTACCAGAACATCAATATGAGGAAGTGGAAAGTCATCTTTGGGGCTGGCCTTGTTCAAATCCCTGTAATCTACACACATACGTACCTTACCATCTTTCTTAGGTACCGGCACCACATTTGCAACCCATTGAGGATAAGAAGTCACAGCTAAGAACCCTGCATGAAACTGTTTCATCACCTCTGCCTTAATCTTCTCTGACATTTCAGGACGCATGCGACGAACCTTCTGCTTCTTTAGACGACAATCTTCTTTTACTGGTAAACGGTGAACCACAATGTCTGTATCCAACTCTGGCATATCTTCATAGGACCAAGCAAAGATCTCCACATAATCATGTAACATTTGAATCAACCTGCTCTTAACACCATCCTCTAATTCAGCCCCTATCTTGACCTCTTTCTTGTTCTCTTCAGTTCCCAGATTCACAACTTCGATTGGCTCTTCATGTGGCTGTATAGCTTTCTCTTCTTGTTGTAACAACCTAGCAAGCTCTACGGGTACTTCACAATCGTCCTCCTTTCCATCCTCAGCTTGATAGATCGGATTCTCGAAATTATAATGGGCAATAGTAGAACTGTTATCAACAGGATCCAGAGTGGATGAGGATCTGCATTTTAGTGATGTGTGTGTGTAAGAACACATATCTGATCAAAGAAAAATAATAAAAGAAAGACAAGGAACAATATTTACGAAAACGAAACGTCCACTGATTTTTATTGAATGAAGTATGCAAATGAAATGACATCCCGAAGCAAACATACCATTGTGCCCCGGGTAAGGCACAAGGCTTAAGAGTTTAATTGTTCAAAAATTACAAACTTAAAAATAACGACACAGTAATAGTATTTACTCCTGACTAAAGGAGATAGGAATAACATCTTCAGCTTTCCAATTATTGAGCCCAACACCCACAGTAGGAAAAATCCAAGCATCCAAGTTGTAGTCTTCATCATAGTCACCCACAACATTGATCTGATCTTTCATAATCCCTTGATTAGTTATACGAACAGCACGAGCACGATGAATAGCCTTTTGGGACTCTGCAGTGAAACCCAAACCAAACTTGTCAGACTTGTAAGGAATGTCAGGAAGCTGACCCCAAATAGTACAACCACCTTCATCCACCACAACTCTAGCATCCTTGAGGGAGGCCATTGTAGGAGGTACTCTGGTGACCACAAGAACTTTCTTGACAACAGGAGGAGTTTCAAAATTATTAACAACCCAAGGAACTACTTTAAACGTCTGGCATGGAGTTTCAACATATTCACCTTCCACTTCGAGATATTTAAATGTGTTCACATGGCTAATCATATGTCCTTCCTCTCCGTAAACAGTGACAAACTTTCCCTCTACTGGATATCTCAGCTTCTGATGTAAAGTAGAAGTCACAGCACCTGCCCCATGGATCCAAGGGCGCCCAAGCAAACAAGAATACGAAGGACGAATATCCATTACATAAAAGGTAGCATTGAAGACCTGAGAACCTACTTTAATTGGGAGATCTATTTCTCCGTGCACCACTCTTCTCGAACCATCAAAAGCCTTCACCACTATATTACTGGGTCTCAACACAGCATCTTCAGGACTAAGCTTATTCAGAACTTCTTTGGGCAACACATTCAGCGAGGAACCATTGTCTATTAACACATGTGACAGGGTAGTGCCCCTGCATTCAATAGAGATATGTAGAGCCCTGTTATGATCCCTCTTGGAAGGAGTCAAAATTAGCATCGGAGAAACCTAACCCATTATCATAGGTCAAGTGTGCGACACAATTTTCAAACTGGTCTACAGAAATCTCATTTGGTACGTGAGCAATCTTCAAAAATTTAATCAAGGATTTAGCATGAGCCTCAGAACACAACAATAAAGACAACATGGAAATCTTGGAGGGAGTATGCCCCAATTGATCAACAATGTCATAATCACTCTTGCGAATGATCTTCAATACTTCTTCCATCTGCATAGGAAGATCATCAGCAGCTGGTACATCAGTTTGTATAGGTTCAATAACAGGACCTTTGCCCCTAGCATCAGTAGTGGAGGTAGTAGTTGGAGTAATTGTATTCTTGGAAGCAGCCGGAGGAGAGAAAACTCTTCCACTTCGTGTGATCTTACTAGATCCAGCAATATTATTAACATCAAGATTTTCATCAACAACAGGTGCATCAGCTAAGGATTCCTGCTTAACACCATGAATATAAACATCGGAGCCATAATGCCAAGGCACCGCTTTATCAGAAGTATATGGAATAGGACCCGGAGTGGTAATGATCATAGGTGCAACTCTAGCTTCAGCAACAAATCTTCACAGGGCCTTCAGCAGTAATCTTAATTGGACCCTTATGAGTGATTTTGACAGGACCCTTGGAAGTAATTCTTACCGGCACTTTATCAACCATGTCCACCTCTTCAACCTTCACACCTTGAGTTATATGTTCAACCATGCTCTCCACATAAGGTGTCCTCTCAAACAATATTTTGTAATTGTCCATGAGGCGTTGAATTCCGTCCTTCAACTTCCAACAACTATCTGGTTTATAAGCACAATAGAAACAATCTTTATTACAACCTGGAAAGAACCCAGCTTGTACCAACTTCTTCTTAATAACAGACAATGGTGTGGTTACATCTGCAACTGAGGAAATATGTGAAACTTCATCAATGGCATTAACAGTCTTTTCATGATTTGGAATGGGAGCAGTAATCACATTTGGAGTACCCGGAGGGTCAAACTCAATCTCTTCAGCATCAATCATATCCTGAATTTTATTCTTCAATATCCAGCAATTATTGGTATCATGTCCCTGACAATTAGAATGATATGCACATCGTGCATTAGGATTGTACCTGGGAGAGGTAACATTGGGGTTCTGAGGAGGGTCCTTCAAAGTGATGAGTTCACCCTTCAACAAGTGTTGCAAGGCTTGGGCCATTGACATGTTGAGCTTGGTAAATTGTCTTCTAGGCCTCTGTTGATTGCCCTGTGGTGGTTCTGGTGTTGCAGGAGTAGGATTGGAGATATGAACTGCACTCACAGATTGGTGCCTCCTGTTACGATCAGGTTGACCATAAACAGCATTTGACTCTTTCTTCCCACTAGGGGGCTTCTTTGTAGTACTTGACGAAGAAGCACCCACTTGGATCTTGCCACTCCTTATACCACTTTCTACGCGCTCTCCTGTCATTATCAACTCAGTGAAGCCAGATGATGAGCTTCCAATGAGATGACTATAAAAAAGACCATTCAACGTACACATGAACATATCCACTAACTCCCTGTCAGTTAGAGGAGGTTGTACCCTACCAGCCAAATCTCTCCACTTCTGGGCATACTCCTTGAAATTTTCTTTATCACCCATAGACATGCTCTGTAGTTGCATGTGAGTAGGGGCTAGATCAGCATTGTATTGATATTGCTTATAAAAAGCCTCAGCAAGATCATTCCAATCACGGATGTTGACACTCTCCAACTGATAGTACCATTCCAATTGAGCTCCAGATAAGCTCTCTTGGAAGAAATGGATCCACAACTTATTATCAGCAGTATGGGGTTGGATTCTCCGGACATAAGACCTCAGATGTAGTTTGGGACAAGAAACACCATCATACACTACAAAAGCAGGGACCTTGAAACCAATGGGTATAACCACCCCAAATATCAAACTCATGTCTTCAAAATCCAGCCCAGAAGACTTTTGCAATTCCATCGCATCCATCCTATCTGCCAGCTCTTGAACTTATCTTCATTAGGATCATGATAGTAGTTAGCTTCAGAATCAGAATCCCCCATTGTATTATAGAGACTGCCTCCCTCTTTCTCAGACTCTTCAGACTCATAATCTTCAACCTGTTCTTTGGTCTTGACAGGACCTCTGAACCTTATTCCCATGTTGATTAGGCCTCCTGACCTTCTAGTTTTCTTGGTGTTCTTGGCCAGCAGTGTCTTCAATTCATCCTGCCCCTTGGACAAGTTCAGGATCAGCTCTTGGAACTGTGCATTTTGTGCCTGGAGATCTTTAACTGTTTGTTCAAGAGCCATTACTGAAATAAACAGCGAGAAGATAAGAAACCTGTACATAAGAAACCTGTGATGCAATGATATGGTGTATAAATGCGTATGCAATGTTTTCAAGGACCGCAGGATTTAAATTTGCTTAAACAATCAAGAAAGTAAACTTTTATTAGTAATAAATTTGTTTGCTCCTTGGGCTTACAATAAAAATGAATTGAAATAAATACAAAAGATGGGGTTTTAAGTCTCCCATGGACGTTTCCTCTTTGTGTTGAGGTATGAGTTGAGATTTCGCTCCTCGTGAAGTTGCTTTGTTAGCTCCAGGATCCTCTCTTGACTTGATTTGTAATGAGTCTCAAAAGTATCCCGTTGCTCCTTCAACTGGATCCAGGACCTCTGTAAGTCTTCCATGTCAGTGGGCATGTATGGGTGAAGGATGGTATAAGAAGTATCTCCTTCAGCAACAGGCTCCATAGTAACTGGCAGGATGGCAGGATATGGCATCATGAGAGTCTGAGTACGAGATCGCACCCATCTGAGGTAAGCTTCCATAGGAATAGTGTACTTGGGCTCCAGAGTCTTGCTGTCAACCTTGTTCACTTTCCCCCATGCTCGTATGAACCTTTGACGGTAACCTTGCAGATCGTTGTCGTAGTCAAATACAATACCCTGAATCAACATGTCATGTGGACCATCACTCCGAGCGTAACTAAATTGTCGTAAAGCTAAAGAAGGGTTGTAAGTAATGCCTCCTCTTATGCCTAGAAGTGGCACATTAGGAAACTCTCCACAACGGTCAATGATAGTAACATTCTCCATAGATCGAGAGCACCAATGAATATCTGAATGAGAGAGTGACATGATCCTCTTGGACCACCTGAACCCTTGTTCATTCTTCATCACTAATCGAGGAAGGTGAGAAATAAACCACCTAGACAATAGAGGTATACAACACATCAGAGTTCCTCGTGCCTTTGTAGTACGGGTATGAAGAGAGTGTAAGATGTCTCCAAGTAATGTAGGCACTGGATTATGAGTCAGAAATATGTTGATGGCGTGAACATCTATGAACTGATCTGGATTGGGGAACAATACTAAGCCATAAATCAACAAGGTTAAGATTTCCTCAAAAGCATCATAGCTCATAGCCTTCAGGAACACTTGAGCCTTCTCTATCAACACTTTAGCAAGAATACCCTTAACTCCGCTTCTCGTTTCTAGAACAATGTCTGACTTCTTCAGATGTAGAGCTGTAGCAATGACTTCATGTTTAGGCTCTTTTTCCAAGCCTGTGAAGGGTTTCTGATCAAGTACAGGTATACCCAGAAGTTTGGAGAACTCTTCCATTGTAGGAACCAGTTGATAGTCGGGGAATGTGAAGCAATGGTGCTTAGGATCAAAGAACTGAAACAGAACACTCATCATGTCTTCATTGAACCCTGAAGTGACTAGATCCAGTAGGTGATCATGTCTCTTGATGAACTGAGAGTTTTCAGAAACTTGGGAGACCAATTCCTTAAGCTTAGGAGGTATGCCTACAAAGTTGATCCTGATAGTATTCCTACGAGCAGAAGCCATGACCTGCAACAAAGAACAAAGATAAATCCTTTGGTCCTTGAAATGGTTAGTGAAAATGCTATGCTTATGATGCATGATGATGCTATGATGTTATGCTCAATCACAAACATGTGGCACACACAAACAAGTCACACAATAGCCCTAGATTTGAAGGCTTGCATGAGGTTTAAAGGTAAGTACCCTCCCCTGAAGTTTAGTTGGTTCATCCTGTCCTACAAAAGTAACCAGGTTCTAAGGGATCTCAATATCATTGATCCTTCACAAGGGTGGTTGTTCAGTAGGCAACTTACTTGCCAACCAAAACCCTCCAAGTTGAGAATCTCAATGAGCGTAGTATCGAGTATCAACCAACTTCAGTCTTCACCAAAGCCGGTTATCTCACTACTTTCTAAAGGCCAACATGGGATAAATAGGGTTCTAAAAGTTAGTTAGTGTATTGACAACATATGGCAGCCTCATATTATCCTCAACTTGACTTAAGGAACATAAGCACCAACCAAGAAGTCACACTAACTATGGGCACCAGATCAACCATATCGGTATACGCCGTACAACATATGGAAACCCTAGGTATACATGATAGCATCATGTACTTGTTTAACCGGCTCGGATGGGAGAATGCATTGATCCAACATAAGTTTGTGACTTACCGGGAGCTCACCCTTGAGTTCCTTAGCTCCTTAATTTACCTACCTGAGCGCGGTTTTGGATTTAGGAAAGGATTTATTAGTTTCCGCCTATTTGGAATAGAATATGACTTTAACCACAAAGAACTAGCTGACTTATTAGGATTCCCTAGTGGACCATTTGCTTTTACTACCACACAGGTAGAATTGATGGATATTGAGCTAGATTTCTTTTGGGGAACTTTAACCGGAAACTACCATCCTGAACCAAATAGCATGAATAATGATGAGATCCATAACCCTGCTCTCCGTTACTTCCATAAAATCCTTGCCCATACTTTCTTTGGAAAAGAAGAAAACATTACCGGAGTTTCTAAAGATGAGATATTTATTATGTCATGTTTCACAAATGGACAGCCTGTTAATGGTGTACCTTTCATGATGCAAACCTTCACCCGTATCCAAGAAGAACCTGAATTACCTATATTAGTAGGAGGTCTTGTAACCATGATTGCTGATGCTTTAGGACTTAGGTACCAATTGCACAGGTGCAACCGTTTAGGTAACATCCGTCCTATGAATCTAAACTTCTGCTTTAATAGACATATCATAAGGAATTTAGGACATCCACCTTTTGAGTACCTAATCCGGAATGAGGTAGTAACCCTGTTCACATTGCCAAACCATGCTAGAGTAAGTGTTCACAATAAGGATAACTGGCTTTATGAGTTAACCCCACCTGATTATCCATCCACTCCTGAAACACCTCAGTCTTACAAACTAAAAGATGATATAATGACCGATGTCGAAACTGACCCTGAGACACCTCCTAGTTACCATGACATTGACCACACTGACGAAGTAATTGAAACCCCTGAAGTGAATCAAGGAGATTATGCTAACAACTTACAAAACATCATGAACACTCTCAATTCTTACCAAACTGATATAAATTCATTTAAAGAAGACATTAAGAGCATGCGATTGGACATTATAGGTTTGACTGACATAACCTGCGAACAATTCTATCACATGAACTCCGCCATCGAAGATTTGAAGAAACGCTTTTGAAAATGCTATAAGTGATTTAGTTTATTTTTCTCTTTGTTTTCGTTTCTAGTTAGATTTATTTTTCGCAAACAATTTCATATCGTATTTTCATTAATGTAATTTCATTTTCAATTACCTTATGCAATGCATTTCTAATTCCAAAATTTCTCCATTTTAAGCAATTTATATATTTTTCATTCTATGTACTGTTATGCTTGCATTTATTCATATTATATAAAATCTCTCATGCCATGCAAGTTAGTGGAGTACTCTGTTGAATTATATATTATATGGTGTTTATAATCTAATATGAGTGATAAGTGAAGAAAATACATTATTATAAAGTATGTGAAATAATTGAGATAGTGTTTTTTGGAAATTATTCAACGAAGCAAGCCCTCACGGTCGTCACACCCCCCTAACGATCGTGACGCGCTCATTTAGAGTGTCACGACCGTCGCACCCCTGTCACGACCGTGACAAACCCTATTACAGGATTCGTGAGAAACAGAACTGTTTCTCTTCGTGCCCTCTTCTTCTTCTTCCTCCATAACTTCCAAAAACCACCCATCTTCTCCATAACCTCCGTAACCCCCCATTACCAAATTTAAACTCATTAACCCCCCCATTATCACAACCTATCACATTCTCACTCTCCATTATTTATTCCGAATCATTATTTCTCACTTTACCATTTTTTCACAAAACATCAAAAATCTCCATCTTTCACTCTAGCTCTTGCATGCAATGGATACCATTCAATTTAGAGAAGGTGATGCTGGAGAAACCCAGAGAGAAAGATTTATCCGATTCCAGAACCGCGGTGTGCAACCTACACGTTATATCGACACTATCTATTTGAGGGAACTCGGAATGCTTGCCAGTGTCACGAGCCTGCTTCAAAAAGTCGGTCTGTGGGATCTTTGCAGTCAGCCTCAGCCCACATTCGAGCTTCTGACATTGGAGTTCCTTAGCTCATTCCAGTACATCACCGGTTCCGGTTCTCAGAGTCAGCTCACCGGTTTTGCAAAATTCAGATTGCATGGCCAGGAGTTTAACCTTTCGCAAGACAGGATAGCTGAGTTGCTAGGCTTCGATCACGGAACTGAAGCTCACCGCCGCGTGCCCGATAATTTTAGTGAACCCGCTTTCACTCTATGGCACGACATAACCAATTCCCGTGCCTCAGCCTTCCAAAGCCTCAATGCTACACACATTCACAACCCGGCAATCCGCTATTTCCACCGAGTCATTTGCAACACCATATTCGCTCGAGAAAGTAACCATAAGCTCAACTCTAAGGAGCTTCTATTCTTGCATTGTGCTCTAAATGACGAGCCGATCAATGCTGCCCCTTTCATGCTTTATCATATCCAGGCTATTGCACATAGAGGATCCACCCCGTTCTTCATAGGCGGCATTGTCACCACCCTTGCCATTCAGTTGGGGCTTGGTGACTTGGTCGTTAATAAGCCTCACCTAGCCGCAGAATTCCTCACCAAGAGTTATTGCAGGTCCGCTCACCTGATTGCGCAGCGAGAGGATGGCAGGTATAGCCCTGTTGTCCATGGCACCATATTTCACCATATCATTCTGCCGTCCCGCGACCGCATCGACCCATCCAGCCGAGCCAACTGGCTCTTTATTTTACCAGATGCTGCCGACCACGCTCCTATTCATGATGATCAGGCAGATCCTCCAGCGGATGAGATGCAGGACGCTATGGATGCAGCTGAGCCTGTCCAGGATATACCAGAGACATCTACCCGACAGCCTCCTGCACAGGAATTCACTCTTGAGGACGTCCTCCGTGCGATTCATCAGCAGAACCAGATGAACGCCGCACTGGAGCGAAGGCAGAAGGAGCAGTATGATACTCTCCTCGGCACTATTGCAGCAAACCAGGCAGCTACTAATGAGAAGTTTGGAGAGATTTTCAGCGAGTTAGAAGCCTTGCGTATCGACATCACTGCAACCACCAGCACCGGTTCTGATCCTGAAGCGACTCCTTCCAGACGCCGCTCCCGCACCAGAAGCCGACCCCGCGGTCCTCAGCAGCCATAGATCTAGTTTTACTTATGTTTGTTTTTCGTTTTTGTCATTTGTCCTGTACTTTTACCGCATTTATATCACAACATTGAGGACAATGTCTGATATAGTGTGGGAGAGGTACCTTTCATTTCCGCATTTTTTTCCTTTTCGCACTTTTCCATTTCGTTGTATTTTCAATTCCGTTGTATTTCCTTTAGTAAGTTAATGAAGCGAGCAAATCTTTGTGCTATTTTCTTTAGTTTCAAACTTTCCCGTTTATTTAGCCATACCCGAAAAAATCTTTAACTATTCGCATTACCCGACTTACCTACGAAATCGTAATTAGGAAGCTGAGAACGATTAAACAAAACTAATACAATCTTGACACCTTTGACTTCTCACTTAAGCGATTCCATTCCGATTATCATTACGAGTACACTTTAAGTTTCAGTTCAAAAGTAACCCCTAGTAGTTTATACTAGCAGTCAGCACCGTCTGAACACAAACCACGTGGGGAGCCGATGAATATAAGCGTTTGATGCCTAATCAATAATGATCCTTCATATCTCGATGCAAATGAAAAGAAATTGCACCAAAGTACACGGTCGCATATAAGAAACGAGAAATTTGAGAAGGAGTCCATTGCAGGTTGGTTCAGAGGTACTGGTTCTGAACTTGGTAGGGCGTGCTACGGTTCGATCCCCCACAACCTCCAAATCGGATAATATATGTAGGGTTACCGCACTCGTGTACCAGACCCCGTGCTTAATAAGGATCAAAGTCGCTAACCGGCTACTCCACTACGTGCGTGCTAAGGCAAAGGGCTTAATGTGATTGCGCTAGAATGAAACCGGGCGAAATAAGATCGAAAAACTCTAGGTGAAATCGTAAAGTAATTGCCGATTGTTTCGTTTAACGGGAAGTCAACGACATAGCTTGTTGCTTGTGTCATTAGTGTATCGGTAGTGTTCTATCAAAGTACCGGATTATCCGACAAAACGGTCCCTCGTATGATTTGTTATGAGTATGCGTGAATAAAATCTTGTCCGCCGATTTTCAACCGACTATTTGCTTGAGGACAAGCAAAGGTTTAAGTTTGGGGAAGTTTGATAACGAGAAAACGTATCGATTATATTGCTAGGTTTCATTGACGTTTTATCGCATAATCACCGTTTTAACACTCGAATTCTCGAGTTTTTCTTACCATTTTGCAGGTACATCATTATATGGAGCTAAATCATGAATTAAGAGAAAAAGGAACAAAATCAACCATAAAAAGATAAAGAAATGAAGAAGCCTGCAAAACTGCATATTTTGTTGCAGCCACGATCGTCACCAGGGTGTCACGACCGTGACACCCCAAAAGCATCCATCACGACCGTAAGAGAGTTGTCACGACCGTGACACTTAAAAGCCACATGACACGAGCGTGAAGACCTTGTCACGACCGTGACAAGGATAAAATTAGGTTTTTGACTCAGACTACGTCAAAGCACTACGTGAAGAATGTTCCTCCTATTTTGTTGCCACGTACCTACATTTCCTCCACCAAGTCAGCAAGGCCCATGCAACAAAAGTCCAATTTTCAGCCCATTAAGGATTCTATAAATAGTACAAGTTTTATGAACAATGTACAGAGCATTTTTTCTATCAATTTCCTGCGGAAGCTCTGCCGAACTATTTTACGACCCTGTTTCTATTTCTGCATTATTTTTAGTTTTCTTTTCGTTCTTATTGTATCCAAACCCGCCATATAACAATTTCCAACATCAGGAAATTGTTATACATTTACTTTTTTCTAAACCTTCAGCCTTTGTTATTTTCGATTTCCGCCAACTCCAAGCTTTCCGGTCTGTGGAAGAAGGAGTCTGCTCTAATATTTGTTAACCAGGTTTTTATTATATTGCAAATTTAAATATTTATAATGTTTATTTATTTTTCTGCCATGAGTATTTTATTATTTAATTTTCTGTCTCTGTCTGGTTCAACATCGATGAGTAGCTAAATACCTTAGGGCGGTATGTAGTTAAAACAAACTTAATCGGTAAAATTTAATCATAGGCTTAAGATAATTAATAACTTAACATTCTGGCTGATACTTTTTAATTAAAATTGACCTTTTCGTTACGAGAGTAAGAAAAGAGTATTAGGTTAGGTCAAAACCACGAGAGTGTGAGATTTTTAACCAGATAGCTAAAGTTAGGCATTTAAATTAAACACAGCGAGAGCGCTTTAAAATAAATTAGAATTACTAAGTTTCCAAAAATTATCTCTAAACACTTATGGGCTAGCGAGAGCAGGCATAGGGCTTTAGGGGTAAGATCTGAGATAAGACCATGAGAGTGTGAGTTGAGGGTATTTAAACTGGTAACCTTTACAGAATAGTTTAAGTGAACACCTTTATAAGCCTAGGTTAGATTGACCCACCTAAGTTAGTATAATTACATACCGACCGCCTTAGTATTATTTTATTAAAACTTAAATTTAATTCCGCCTTTAATATTCTTAAAAAAAACCAACAAAAAATCGTGACAATCAGTCGCCTTAGCTAAACTAGAAGTTCATCTAGCACTAAGTAGCCTTAGAATCCCTGTGGATCGATAATCTTAAATATTACTTCGATAGGCTGTGCACTTGCAGTTAAGATACCGCTAGACACAAAAATTAGACACGTCTTTAGCCCATCAAGTTTTTGGCGCCGTTGCCGGGGATTCCTTAATTTAGTTACTAGTGCATTTAGGTAGCATTGTCTAGACTAAGGTATCAACTATTTAATCTAATCTAATCTCCGAGTGTATGCCAAGTACTCGCTCTAAAAGCGAAGACTTGCAACCTCTAATCCCTGAATCGGAACGCTTCTTACACGTAAGAAGGCGTATATTCGATTACGAAAATAGTTGCAATATTCCAGATCTTCAATTAGATCCGCCTAAACCAGTCGTAACATCAAAGGACGGAGAGATGGCTGAAGAACAGAATCACCCACTCAAGTATTACGCCAGTCCTTCGCAAGCTGAACCGCATTCAAGCATTGCAGCACCGGCTATCAACCGAAATGATTTTGAACTAAAACCTTCGTTGATATCAGCCGTGCAACAAAATCAATTCGCCGGAAATCCTACCGAGGATCCGAACCTTCATCTTTCGATCTTTGTGCAATATGCAGATACCGTAAAAGCCAATGGAGTTACCCAAGAAGCTATTAGACTACGTTTATTTCCTTTTTCACTTCGAGACAGAGCAAGAGCTTGGCTTCAATCTCTGCCTTCGAACTCAGTAACTACGTGGGAGGAACTTAAGAGAGTTTTCTTGAACAGATATTTTCCACCTAGCGAGACAGCTATGCTGAGAGCTCAGATCAACGGGTTTAAGCAAAGGGAAAGCGAATCATTATTCGAAGCTTGGGAACGCTATAAGGATCTGCTGAGACTTTGTCCACATCACGGATTAATAGAATGGATGGTCATCCATACCTTCTATAATGGACTCTTGTACAATACAAGAATGACGATTGACGCTGCCGCAGGTGGTGCATTGATGGATAAAGAATATAATGATGCTTATGCACTTATCGAAAGTATGGCTCAAAATCATTACCTTTGGGGAAGCGAGAGAGTCGCAACTGAGAAACCAACAAAAGGAGGTATGTACGAAGTGAGTAGTATGGACCAAGTCAATGCGAAGTTTGACCAACTAAGCCAAAAGATCGATAACTTGGCCATAACACCAGCAGCCACCGTGGCTGCAGTAACACCTAACTGTGAGTTATGTGGAGTTTCAGGACACGAAGTTTCTGATTGTCAACTATTGACAGGAACTCCCACTGATCAAGTGAATTATGCTCAAGGAAACCCTTACTCAAACACATACAACCCAGGTTGGAAGAATCATCCGAACTTCTCCTATAAGAATAACAATGTTTTATACGCACCAGGTCAAACACCAGCTACATCACCAGGATATCAAAAGACTGCTCCTAATGTCCCTAGAAAATCGAACCTTGAGTTGATGATGGAGAACTTTATAGCTAACCAATCTCAAACAAACAAGGACTTCTTAAACCAAAACATTCACACTAGTGAGCAGATTAAACAATTAGTGAGCAAAGTAGATGCATTAGCTACACATAACAAAATGCTTGAAACTCAGATTTCACAAGTAGCTCAACAACAAGCACCTACTGCTGCACCAGCTGGAGTATTCCCTGGACAACCTCAACCTAATCCGAAAGGACATGCTAATGCCGTAATATTAAGAAGTGGCAAGGAACTTGACGGACCTACCGATCCAAGACTTGACAACCCAGCCATGTACCAAAAACCGGATAAACCGACTGAAGTGGTGGATGATCCAGAAGAAAAGGGAGATGATAATCAAGAGGTAGTGGAGAAAGAACAACCTTATGTGCCTCCACCACCCTATAAACCACCAATTCCGTACCCTAAAATATTAACCAATTCCAAAACGACGGGTCAATTCAAGAAATTTGTTGAACTTCTGAAACAGTTGAATATTACTATTCCGTTTACAGAAGCTATCACCCAAATACCCTCGTATGCTAAGTTTTTAAAAGAAATCTTATCCAATAAGAAAAAGATAGAGGATAGCGGAACAGTTACACTTACTGCCGAGTGTAGCGCCATAATTCAGAATAATATGCCTCCTAAGCTAAAAGATCCAGGAAGTTTCTCTATACCCTGTGTAATAGGAAAATTCGTCATTGACAAAGCTCTATGCGATTTAGGAGCCAGTATCAGTGTTATGCCCTTAACGATTTGCAAAAGGCTAGACATGGGAGACCTAAGACCAACTAAAATGTCTGTTCAACTAGCCGATCGCTCTGTTAAATATCCTGTAGGCATACTAGAAAACGTCCCAGTACGTATAGGACAATTCTACATCCCTACTGATTTTATAATCATGGACATCTCTGAAGACTCCACTACACCTATCATACTAGGAAGACCATTCTTAGCTACCGCCGGAGCTATAATATACGTAAAAAGAGGAAAGCTGACCTTTGAAGTAGGTGAAGAGAAAGTTGAATTTATTTTAACACAATTCTTACAATCACCAGCTATAGAGGATACATGCTATCTATTGGACGTAATTGACGAATGTGTAAGAGAGATGGAACTGAAAGAGATCACCTATTCTGAAATAATGAAAATTCAAATCCCTCCGATTTTCGAAGATGATAATTGGCGTAAACCGTATCAGGATGATAGTCTAAGCGAAAGTTTAGCACTTACACCGGATCCCATGCCAAGTAAAGATAAACCTACATTAGGATTAAAAACTTTACCTCATAACCTAAGATACGAATTCTTAGACATTGAATGTAAAAGACCAGTTATAATAAATTCCAGTTTAGGAACTATAGAAACAAATAAACTTTTAGATGTTTTGAAGAAATATCCAACTGCATTAGGATATAACATATCTGATCTTAAAGGAATATGCCCTTCAGTCTGTATGCATCGTATTCTGCTAGAAGAAGATTGCAGAACCTCCAGAGAATCTCAAAGAAGAATTAACCCAATCCTTAGCACCGTAGTAAAAGAAGAAGTTAAGAAGCTACTAGATGCCGGAATAATATATCCAATCTCTGATAGTGAATGGGTTAGTCCAATCCATGTAGTGCCAAAGAAAGGAGGTATCACTGTTGTGAAAAACGCTCAAGGCGAATCGATATCGCAAAGAGTAGTGACGGGACATAGAGTATGCATAGATTATCGTAAACTAAACAAAGCCACTCGAAAAGATCATTTCCCACTACCCTTTATAGATCAAATGTTAGAACGATTAGCCAAGCACTCTTACTTCTGTTATCTTGATGGTTACTAAGGATTTTTCCAAATTCCTATCCATCCAGATGATCAAGAGAAGACTACATTCACATGCCCATATGGAACGTTCGCTTATAGACGAATGCCCTTTGGATTATGCAACGCCCCTGCAACCTTTCAAAGATGTATGATGTCAATCTTCGCAGATTTTATAGACAACATCATGGAAGTGTTCATGGACGACTTCTCTGTATGCGGGCAAAGTTTTGAAGGATGCTTATCAAACTTAGAAATGGTGTTAGAAAGATGCGTAAAAGTAAACCTCGTGCTTAACTGGGAGAAATGTCATTTTATGGTCAAGGAAGGAATCGTATTAGGTCACGTAATATCAGACAAGGGAATTGAAGTTGATAAAGCTAAGATTGAAGTCATAAAAGATCTTCAACCCCCTAAAACCGTTCGAGAAATACGAAGCTTTTAGGACACGCCGGTTTCTACCGACGATTCATCAAAGATTTCTCGAAAATCACTAAACCTCTTACTGGTTTATTAATGAAAGACGCTGAGTTCATATTCAATGAAGATTGTCTCAAAGCATTCGAAACTCTAAAAACAGCCCTCATCACCGCACCAATCATGCAACCCCCTGACTGGAGATTACCTTTCGAAATCATGTGCGATGCGAGTGACTATGCCGTAGGCGCAGTTCTAGGCCAGAGGAAGGAAAAGAAACTTCATGCGATTTACTATGCCAGTAGAACCTTAGATTCCGCCCAGATGAACTACGCCACTACCGAAAAAGAATTGTTAGCAGTTGTCTTTGCGCTTGACAAATTCCGTTCTTACCTAGTTGGAGCGAAAATAATAATTTACACAGACCATGCTGCTATCCGATATTTATTAACTAAGAAAGATGCTAAACCAAGACTCTTGAGATGGATTTTACTCTTACAAGAGTTTGATCTAGAAATAAAAGATAAGAAAGGTACTGAGAACGTCGTAGCGGACCATTTATCTAGAATAGAAGGTATTAAACCCGAACAAGTGCCGATTAACGATGATTTTCCGTATGAACAGCTGATAGCACATTTAGGAAGCGACCTAGCTCAGTTAGACATAAATGAACCAGAATCCGTGGAAACAATCCAGACAACTGTAGGACTGCCATGGTACGCTGACATTGTCAACTACCTAGCCGCAGGAGCTCTTCCACCTGATTTAACCTATCAGCAGAAGAAGAAATTCTTTCACAATCTGAAACATTATTACTGGGATGAACCATTATTGTTCAAGAGAGGACCCGATGGAATCTTTCGTCGATGTATTCCCGAAGAAGAAATAGAAGATGTCATTGCTCAATGCCATTCATCTCCTTATGGTGGACATGCAAGCACTTCCAAGACTTGTGCAAAAATCTTGCAAGCCGGCCTATTCTGGCCTAACCTATGGAAGGATGTCCACATCGCTGTTATAAATTGCGATCGGTGTCAACGCACTGGCAATATTTCAAGAAGAGATGAAATGCCTCAAAAAGGAATATTAGAAGTAGAAATCTTTGACGTCTGGGGAATAGATTTCATGGGACCATTCCCATCATCTTTCGGTAATAATTACATACTCGTAGCTGTTGATTATGTTTCGAAATGGATTGAGGCTATAGCTTCTCCTACAAACGATACACGAGTAGTAATAAAGCTTTTCAAAAATATAATCTTTCCCAGATTTGGTGTGCCTAGACTCGTCATAAGTGACGGTGGCTCGCACTTCATCTCAAAAATCTTTGACAAATTACTATCTAAGTATGGAGTAAGACACCGTGTGGCTACACCATATCACCCACAAACAAGTGGACAAGTCGAAGTCTCGAACAGAGAAATTAAACAAATCTTAGAAAAGACTGTCGCCATATCTCGGAAAGATTGGTCATCTAAACTTAATGAAGCTTTATGGGCTTATAGAACCGCTTACAAGACACCCATAGGTACTACACCTTTCAAACTAGTTTATGGAAAATCTTGTCACCTCCCAGTAGAACTAGAACACAAAGCTTATTGGGCGATTAGAACTCTCAATATAAACTATAATGCTGCAGGAGAAAAGCGAATCCTAGACATTAACGAATTAGAAGAATTAAGGCTAGATGCTTATGAAAATGCTAAGATATATAAAGAAAGAACTAAGCGATGGCATGATAAACGCCTATCTAGGAAAGAATTTAGTGTGGGAGACGTTGTACTCCTTTTTAATTCAAGACTTAGGCTCTTTCCTGGAAAATTAAAATCTAGATGGTCAGGACCTTTTGAAATAACTAAAGTATTCCCGAGTGGAGCAATAGAAATTAAGGGTAGGAATAGTGAACCATTCATAGTAAACGGACAACGTTTAAAACATTATTATAAAATGGAAAATAGAGATTATGCAAATAATCTAAGGCTTTTAGAGTTGTCCACTAATTCCCCTGATTAATCTAAACCTAAGCAGTACGTCAGGCTTTTGACGATAAAAACAGCGCTTAGTGGGAGGCAACCCATTTACTCATTTAATTATTTAAACTATTTTTTTAGCATATTGTTATTTATCGTTTTACTATTTGTTTATTTGTTTTGTCATTTTATAATTTTATTTTATATTACTATTATTGCCTTTAAATTATGCATTTCATTTTCTTATTTTTATTTTAAATCACTTTTTACAGATTTTCTAAAAGTCTTTTCCACTTTCCTTCTCCCCCTGATTTGTTTCCTCCATATTTGCACTAACCATGGCTAACCAACCCATAAACCATATGGAAACCAAATTTAGAGGTAGGAACCAAAGAATGAAGTTTGAAGAGTTATCACAGAGGCAAATGGATTTGACCCTGTACCCGGATGATCAGACTATGGAAACCCTAGGTATACATGATAGCATCATGTACTTGTTTAACCGACTCGGATGGGAGAATGCATTGATCCAACATAAGTTTGTGACTTACCGCGAACTCACCCTTGAGTTCCTTAGCTCCTTAATTTACCTACCTGAGCGCAGTTTTGGATTTAGGAAAGGATTTATTAGTTTCCGCCTATTTGGAATAGAATATGACTTTAACCACAAAGAACTAGCTGACTTATTAGGATTCCCTAGTGGACCATTTGCTTTTACTACCACACAGGTAGAATTGATGGATATTGAGCTAGATTTCTTTTGGGGAACTTTAACCGGAAACTACCATCCTGAACCAAATAGCATGAATAATGATGAGATCCATAACCCTGCTCTCCGTTACTTCCATAAAATCCTTGCCCACACTTTCTTTGGAAAAGAAGAAAACATTACCGGAGTTTCTAAAGATGAGATATTTATTATGTCATGTTTCACAAATGGACAGCCTATTAATGGTGTACCTTTCATGATGCAAACCTTCACCCGTATCCAAGAAGAACCTGAATTACCTATATTAGTAGGAGGTATTGTAACCATGATTGCTGATGCTTTAGGACTTAGGTACCAATTGCACAGGTGCAACCGTTTAGGTAACATCCGTCCTATGAATCTAAACTTCTGCTTTAATAGACATATCATAAGGAATTTAGGACATCCACCTTTTGAGTACCTAATCCGGAATGAGGTAGTAACCCTGTTCACATTGCCAAACCATGCTAGAGTAAGTGTTCACAATAAGGATAACTGGCTTTATGAGTTAACCCCACCTGATTATCCATCCACTCCTGAAACACCTCAGTCTTACAAACTAAAAGATGATATAATGACCGATGTCGAAACTGACCCTGAGACACCTCCTAGTTACCATGACATTGACCACACTGACGAAGTAATTGAAACCCCTGAAGTGAATCAAGGAGATTATGCTAACAACTTACAAAACATCATGAACACTCTCAATGCTTACCAAACTGATATAAATTCATTTAAAGAAGACATTAAGAGCATGCGATTGGACATTATAGGTTTGACTGACATAACCTGCGAACAATTCTATCACATGAACTCCGCCATCGAAGATTTGAAGAAACGCTTTTGAAAATGCTATAAGTGATTTAGTTTATTTTTCTCTTTGTTTTCGTTTCTAGTTAGATTTATTTTTCGCAAACAATTTCATATCGTATTTTCATTAATGTAATTTCATTTTCAATTACCTTATGCAATGCATTTCTAATTCCAAAATTTCTCCATTTTAAGCAATTTATATATTTTTCATTCTATGTACTGTTATGCTTGCATTTATTCATATTATATAAAATCTCTCATGCCATGCAAGTTAGTGGAGTACTCTGTTGAATTATATATTATATGGTGTTTATAATCTAATATGAGTGATAAGTGAAGAAAATACATTATTATAAAGTATGTGAAATAATTGAGATAGTGTTTTTTGGAAATTATTCAACGAAGCAAGCCCTCACGGTCGTCACACCCCCCTAACGATCGTGACGCGCTCATTTAGAGTGTCACGACCGTCGCACCCCTGTCACGACCGTGACAAACCCTATTACAGGATTCGTGAGAAACAGAACTGTTTCTCTTCGTGCCCTCTTCTTCTTCTTCCTCCATAACTTCCAAAAACCACCCATCTTCTCCATAACCTCCGTAACCCCCCATTACCAAATTTAAACTCATTAACCCCCCCATTATCACAACCTATCACATTCTCACTCTCCATTATTTATTCCGAATCATTATTTCTCACTTTACCATTTTTTCACAAAACATCAAAAATCTCCATCTTTCACTCTAGCTCTTGCATGCAATGGATACCATTCAATTTAGAGAAGGTGATGCTGGAGAAACCCAGAGAGAAAGATTTATCCGATTCCAGAACCGCGGTGTGCAACCTACACGTTATATCGACACTGTCTATTTGAGGGAACTCAGAATGCTTGTCAGTGTCACGAGCCTGCTTCAAAAAGTCGGTCTGTGGGATCTTTGCAGTCAGCCTCAGCCCACATTCGAGCTTCTGACATTGGAGTTCCTTAGCTCATTCCAGTACATCACCGGTTCCGGTTCTCAGAGTCAGCTCACCGGTTTTGCAAAATTCAGATTGCATGGCCAGGAGTTTAACCTTTCGCAAGACAGGATAGCTGAGTTGCTAGGCTTCGATCACGGAACTGAAGCTCACCGCCGCGTGCCCGATAATTTTAGTGAACCCGCTTTCACTCTATGGCACGACATAACCAATACCCGTGCCTCAGCCTTCCAAAGCCTCAATGCTACACACATTCACAACCCGGCAATCCGCTATTTCCACCGAGTCATTTGCAACACCATATTCGCTCGAGAAAGTAACCATAAGCTCAACTCTAAGGAGCTTCTATTCTTGCATTGTGCTCTAAATGACGAGCCGATCAACGCTGCCCCTTTCATGCTTTATCATATCCAGGCTATTGCACATAGAGGATCCACCCCGTTCTTCATAGGCGGCATTGTCACCACCCTTGCCATTCAGTTGGGGCTTGGTGACTTGGTCGTTAATAAGCCTCACCTAGCCGCAGAATTCCTCACCAAGAGTTATTGCAGGTCCGCTCACCTGATTGCGCAGCGAGAGGATGGCAGGTATAGAACTGTTGTCCATGGCACCATATTTCACCATATCATTCTGCCGTCCCGCGACCGCATCGACCCATCCAGCCGAGCCAACTGGCTCTTTATTTTACCAGATGCTGCCGACCACGCTCCTATTCATGATGATCAGGCAGATCCTCCAGCGGATGAGATGCAGGACGCTATGGATGCAGCTGAGCCTGTCCAGGATATACCAGAGACATCTACCCGACAGCCTCCTGCACAGGAATTCACTCTTGAGGACGTCCTCCGTGCGATTCATCAGCAGAACCAGATGAACGCCGCACTGGAGCGAAGGCAGAAGGAGCAGTATGATACTCTCCTCGGCACTATTGCAGCAAACCAGGCAGCTACTAATGAGAAGTTTGGAGAGATTTCCAGCGAGTTAGAAGCCTTGCGTATCGACATCACTGCAACCACCAGCACCAGTTCTGATCCTGAAGCGACTCCTTCCAGACGCCGCTCCCGTACCAGAAGCCGACCCCGCGGTCCTCAGCAGCCATAGATCTAGTTTTACTTATGTTTGTTTTTTCGTTTTTGTCATTTGTCCTGTACTTTTACCGCATTTATATCACAACATTGAGGACAATGTCTGATATAGTGTGGGAGAGGTACCTTTCATTTCCGCATTTTTTTTCCTTTTCGCACTTTTCCATTTCGTTGTATTTTCAATTCCGTTGTATTTCCTTTAGTAAGTTAATGAAGCGAGCAAATCTTTGTGCTATTTTCTTTAGTTTCAAACTTTCCCGTTTATTTAGCCATACCCGAAAAAATCTTTAACTATTCGCATTACCTGACTTACCTACGAAATCGTAATTAGGAAGCTGAGAACGATTAAACAAAACTAATACAATCTTGACACCTTTGACTTCTCACTTAAGTGATTCCATTCCGATTATCATTACGAGTACACTTTAAGTTTCAGTTCAAAAGTAACCCCTAGTAGTTTATACTAGCAGTCAGCACCGTCTGAACACAAACCACGTGGGGAGCCGATGAATATAAGCGTTTGATGCCTAATCAATAATGATCCTTCATATCTCGATGCAAATGAAAAGAAATTGCACCAAAGTACACGGTCGCATATAAGAAACGAGAAATTTGAGAAGGAGTCCATTGCAGGTTGGTTCAGAGGTACTGGTTCTGAACTTGGTAGGGCGTGCTACGACTCGATCCCCCACAACCTCCAAATCGGATAATATATGTAGGGTTACCGCACTCGTGTACCAGACCCCGTGCTTAATAAGGATCAAAGTCGCTAACCGGCTACTCCATTACGTGCGTGCTAAGGCAAAGGGCTTAATGTGATTGCGCTAGAATGAAACCGGGCGAAATAAGATCGAAAAACTCTAGGTGAAATCGTAAAGTAATTGCCGATTGTTTCGTTTAACGGGAAGTCAACGACATAGCTTGTTGCTTGTGTCATTAGTGTATCGGTAGTGTTCTATCAAAGTACCGGATTATCCGACAAAACGGTCCCTCGTATGATTTGTTATGAGTATGCGTGAATAAAATCTTGTCCGCCGATTTTCAACCGACTATTTGCTTGAGGACAAGCAAAGGTTTAAGTTTGGGGAAGTTTGATAACGAGAAAACGTATCGATTATATTGCTAGGTTTCATTGACGTTTTATCGCATAATCACCGTTTTAACACTCGAATTCTCGAGTTTTTCTTACCATTTTGCAGGTACATCATTATATGGAGCTAAATCATGAATTAAGAGAAAAAGGAACAAAATCAACCATAAAAAGATAAAGAAATGAAGAAGCCTGCAAAACTGCATATTTTGTTGCAGCCACGATCGTCACCAGGGTGTCACGACCGTGACACCCCAAAAGCATCCATCACGACCGTAAGATAGTTGTCACGACCGTGACACTTAAAAGCCACATGACACGAGCGTGAAGACCTTGTCACGACCGTGACAAGGATAAAATTAGGTTTTTGACTCAGACTACGTCAAAGCACTACGTGAAGAATGTTCCTCCTATTTTGTTGCCACGTACCTACATTTCCTCCACCAAGTCAGCAAGGCCCATGCAACAAAAGTCCAATTTTCAGCCCATTAAGGATTCTATAAATAGTACAAGTTTTATGAACAATGTACAGAGCATTTTTTCTATCAATTTCCTGCGGAAGCTCTGCCGAACTATTTTACGACCCTGTTTCTATTTCTGCATTATTTTTAGTTTTCTTTTCGTTCTTATTGTATCCAAACCCGCCATATAACAATTTCCAACATCAGGAAATTGTTATACATTTACTTTTTTCTAAACCTTCAGCCTTTGTTATTTTCGATTTCCGCCAACTCCAAGCTTTCCGGTCTGTGGAAGAAGGAGTCTGCTCTAATATTTGTTAACCAGGTTTTTATTATATTGCAAATTTAAATATTTATAATGTTTATTTATTTTTCTGCCATGAGTATTTTATTATTTAATTTTCTGTCTCTGTCTGGTTCAACATCGATGAGTAGCTAAATACCTTAGGGCGGTATGTAGTTAAAACAAACTTAATCGGTAAAATTTAATCATAGGCTTAAGATAATTAATAACTTAACATTTTGGCTGATACTTTTTAATTAAAATTGACCTTTTCGTTACGAGAGTAAGAAAAGAGTATTAGGTTAGGTCAAAACCACGAGAGTGTGAGATTTTTAACCAGATAGCTAAAGTTAGGCATTTAAATTAAACACAGCGAGAGCGCTTTAAAATAAATTAGAATTACTAAGTTTCCAAAAATTATCTCTAAACACTTATGGGCTAGCGAGAGCAGGCATAGGGCTTTAGGGGTAAGATCTGAGATAAGACCATGAGAGTGTGAGTTGAGGGTATTTAAACTGGTAACCTTTACAGAATAGTTTAAGTGAACACCTTTAGCATATAATTTTTTTTTATATATAAGAAAATAATATAAATATTTTATTTTAGACATTTATTATTAATTATATTAATTAAATATAATATAAACAAAACCAAATAAATAAATAAAAACTGAGAAAAAGAACATACCTGGGGCTGGGATTCGAACCCAGGCCCTAGGCTTCACATCTCCAGGACCAACCTCCCTTCCACTGGGCTGCGCATGCGCTAGTGATATTGAATGAGCATCAATGCCTTTTGTTTGCTAACCTGTAAAAATCATTAAAAAAAACAAAACAACACAAAATGGCCTGGGGGGATTCGAACCCAGGACCATCAACCTCACGCGCACACACACAAACCAACTGAACCAGCGCTGCTTTCACGAAATATTACACAAATAATACATAATAAAATAAGCTCAAATTTCAAATCAGATTTTCGCGCCAAGGCTGCTTCATCTTCAACATATTACCTGCGAAATCTCCTGCGTTTTCCTCTACGCCTTTACCTGCGAATTAAGGTTCCTAGGGAAACCTGTGTTTTTCAAACACCATGAAACCTGTGAAATTTCACCAAATTGATCATATCATTGTGATCCTTACAGCTTATACAGTTCATTAGCGTTGTTAGGATTTATTTATATGTGTTTAAATGGAAAACTCTAAACGGCCAGTGAAACCCTAATAATGGTGGAATCTGTTCTAGGCAACAAAACTTCAATCGATTAGCCCAGATATGACCTAAAGCTTATCACAAACAAGAAAATATCATCAAAAATCATTAATAATGCTTGGATATTAGAAATCGAAAACGAAAAAAATCAAGAACAAAGTGGATTCGGTTTATGTGTTTTATGATGTTATGGATGAAGATGATGATGGGGATACGATCAGAAAGTCTCAAGGAAGCTAAAGCAACCTTTACTTTGTCTTGAAAGTGTCTCTAACTTCAAAACCGAATGCCACTTTTTTGTATGAAAATTGAAACTTTGTTCTTACCCTTGGAGGCTGCAATCTCGTCCCTTTTCATTGGCAATGTGTTTGTCTATATATATGGATTGAATTAGGTCAAAAAAAGGTCATGATTCTTTGGACTTTTTGGATAATTGAAGATTGAGAAAGATATGTCATAAAACTTGATCATTCTTTGATATGAACTTGCTATTTTAAGACAATCTTCATAATTTTTGTATCAATTAAATCCAATTAACTTTTATGACATTCTAGAAGCAAAATCCTTTTTCAAATATATGATTTTATATTTTATTTCAATTTAAATTGTATTTTAATGAATAAAATTCAAATAAATATGAAATAAAAAATAAAAAATCAGAAAATAGGTGGGTTGGGTCGTGCTTGATGATATTGTAAAGATGGGATGGCAATTTGGTGGGCTCATTTAGCAAAAATTGGATTTAAAGCTTTATTTGCTTCATAAGTTTCCCTAAAATTTCCCAACTTTGCAAGGGCACAAATCCTTCAATTTTAATACTATGAGGGTGTTATTGGACATTTTGGAAAGCTTAAAGAGTCATCTAACCAACCTCTTTGGTGTCATGTCCATATCTTTTACCATTCTCAAGTTATGCTCTTTTGAAGTTGTTGACTTTTTGTTGACTTTTAAAAGGACCTATAATGTCTTGGCTCATACCTTCCAAATGATGCATATTTGGGCTTGGCTTGTGAGACACAAAGTTGTAGAGAATTCAATTTCCTTCAAAATGAGATTTGGATGGAAATTTTTTGATGAAGCATGTGAAAGTTATGGCTGGTCAAAGTTCAGTTGACTTTTCCTGTGAAAACCCTAATTTAGAAACTCCTGATTCTTGATGATCTGAAATCTCCTTGATGAATCATGATCAACCCTTGATCAAATGATGAATTTCACTTCATATAATTGATGTTGGCAAAAAATCATGAAGTTTGACTTTGGTTTGACCACAGTTGACCTCAGTTTGACTTTTGAACTGCTTTGACTGATTTTAACCTATCTGATCATCTGACTGGGCAAATCTTTGGGAAAAGTTTTGAAACTTGTCATGGGGATTCTTGAACACATATAAGATGTTATGAAGCTCACTTGAAGTCATGGATGTCCATTTAGCCTGATTAAAGTCAAAACCCTAGTTTAGGATGCAGTGCTTAGGAGGATGCATTGTCTGAGGGATTTGTCAAACTTTCTGACTAATTGTGAACTTTGTGAACCTTGTGAACCTCATGAGATGTCTTGTGAACCTTGTGAGCCTCTTAGTACATAATGACTTGTCTTGTGGAGGGCAAATTTTGGGGTGCAACAGTCACTATGAATCCTCAACAAAGAAAGATGACTGAATTTTCAAATAAGTTTTTGGTTTTTTGAACCATCACAAATGACAGTGTTACAATTCTAAATTCCTTTGAAGCTTCAATGCATAAGTTAACCGAACATAGGACTGAAGAACATCACGAAGAATGGGTTGGGTACAAATAAATTTGAGCCTTTATCTTTTGTTTCTTAAACCATGAACCAGGCCACGTTATAACCCTTTAAACGTCGTAATTGAAGTATGGTTAGTTTGAAAGCATATTGCCACAAAAAGGTATCACGACTCCTTTAGGGCTTATTATAAAACTTGAGTTAATATCACAGTTTTCATAAAAATTGTTTTTCTAAAATAACTCTTTTTCAAAACTTCAAGACAGACATAAGCATTGCATTTTTGAATATATTTGTTTGCATATACCTGAGTGTTTAACAAACAGAGGAACTTACAGGATGAATGTTCAATAAACCAAAGTCCTTCCGATAAACAAAGTTGCTTCCTGGATCAAAGCCCATGTATACAAAGGGGCATAGTCATTATCTCCGAATCAAGGGGGCAGGCCATGATACTACCTAACTCATTTGGGGCAATTAGGACAAGATTCAACTATGTTTAAGTAGCCAGGGGCAGATCTCCTCATCTGTCTGAATTACCAAGGGTAACATTAAAGAGTTCATGATGCCCGGGGCATATTATTGTGGGGAAATTCTGTTTAGATACTTCCATTATGGGACAACTCATCCTCAACCGAGGGGCAACACTCTTTTTCCAAATATAATACCAAAGCATATATGGTCCACCACAATTTGAAAGCATGTTCCTCTCATTGTATTACCATGATATTATATTCTCAGCAGAAGCCATTGTGGAAATTAACGGTTTATGCCAGTAGTATCAGATGGTGTCAGTATCATATCTTCGGATCCAACAATGAGAATTTATGGGAAATTATCCAGGAAAGTTAAGAACCTCAGAAACTCCAAATCCAATTGGTTATACACTCTCAAAGTTGAAACGATTCTGTTTTCGAGTTCAGCTTTACTTTTCCCTCTTTATTCAGGTTGATTTTTCCCCTTTTCTGAAGCGAAAAACTTCCATTGATTATGTCTGAATGTATATATGCTTTTGAATATGATTGATGTTTACCAGAAATGCATAAAATACAATAATAGCATTTACTAAGAACGAACGGAGGTAGGAATTCAACGAAGCTTCGCCGACTCATCCCCACAGAGTAATCTTTACGGATATCCCTACGGAATACTTCAAGTAATATCTTATACTTCCAGCTCTAAGGAGTCTTCAAGCAGTTTATACTTAACCGAATATGTCTCTCGGATCTATGTCCATCTCTTTTATCCTCAGTCAGGACACTCAGGAACTTAATCCTTCAATATGAAGTACGACGAACAAAAACGAGAGGTTCTGAGCACGATATTCTTAAACAAGACGGGAACAAAGTCTTCATGCTACTCAACAACAAATCGAGATTTATTTTCCCCATCCAGCAGTTGTTATATGAAACTACTGTTCAGCTTCCCGACATAATTCATTCGTACATACATCATATCATATCATACGCATACGATATTATCTTGCAGGTTGTTATTGCACCAAACTAACTTTGTTTTTCAGGTTAATTCTCCAGCAAACAAACTTCATCAACAACGTACCTTGGGCCGTCGTTTATTCTTCCCAATGGTTATTTCGTTACCTCGGGACGTCGTTTATTCTTCCCGAAGGTTATCTCATTTTTGGGCCTTCGTTTATTCTTCCCAAAAGCCAACTTACCTTGGGTCGTCGTTTATTCTTCCCAATGGTTATCTTGTTACCTCTGGCCGTCGTTTATTATTCCCGAAGGTTATCTCATTTTGGGCCGTCAATTATTCTTCCCAAAATCCAACTTACCTTAGGCCATCGTTTATTCTTCCCAATGGTTATTTCGTTACCTCGGGTCGTCGTTTATTCTTCCCAAAGGTTATCTCATTTTTGGGCCGTCGTTTATTCTTCCCAAAAGTCAACTTACCTTGGACCGTCGTTTATTCTTCCCAATGGTTATTTCGTTACCTCGGGTCGTCGTTTATTCTTCCCGAAGGTTATCTCATTTTTGGGCCGTCGTTTATTCTTCCCAAAAGTCAACTTACCTCGGGCCGTCGTTTATTCTTCCCAATGGTTATTTTGTTACCCCGGGCCGTCGTTTATTCTTCCCAAAGGTTATCTCATTTTGGGCCCTCGTTTATTCTTCCCAAAAGCCAACTTACCTTGGACCGTCGTTTATTCTTCCCAATGGTTATCTTGTTACCTCGGGTCGTCGTTTATTCTTCCTAATGGTTATTTCGTTACCTCAGGCCGTCGTTTATTCTTCCCGAAGGTTATCTCATTTTGGGTTGTCGTTTATTCTTCCCAAAAATGTCATCTCCATATTTAAGAAACATATCAGAAGAATCTTTATTCAAATGGCATCTTTAAGCCCATTCAAGCATCACAATTGACCAAAAGTATCATTCTACACACCAGCGAGTGTAAATTTTTGGGCTTTTGTGTTCAGTCTTCTTCAATTTTCAAGTCACGAATGGCGTACATGTCAATCTAACTCCTCAGATTCCAGAAAATTGAACAAGGGGCAGCTGTTGCACCCCAAAATTTGCCCTCCCACAATCAATAAAATCTCTCTCAATACTTCTAAATGATCATAAGGTCCTCAAGACTCCCAATTGGTCAAGAAGTGTGGAAGTTTCCTCAGACAATGCCTCATCCTAAGCAAAGTGTCTAAAATTAGGGTTTTGTGTTTTATCAGGTTAAAATGATTTTCAAGGCCTCAAGTGAGATTCATAACATCCCACATGTATTCAAGAATCCCCATGTCAAGTTTCAAGGCTTTCCCAATAAGTTTGCCCAGTCAGATGATCAGATATGCAAAAATCAGTCAAAGTAGTTAAAAAGTCAAACTGAGGTCAATTGTGGTCAAATCAAAGTCAAACTTCAAGATTTTTTGCCAACATCAATTTTATCAAGTAAAATTCATCATTTGATCAAGGGTTGTCATGATTCATTAAGGAGGTTTCAGATCATCAAGGAGGTTTCAGATCATCAAGAATCAAGAGTTTCTAAATTAAGGTTTTCTAAAGAAAAGTCAACTGAACTTTGACCAGCCATAACTTTCACATGCTTCATCAAAAAATTCCCATAAAAAGCTCATTTTGAAGGAAATTGAAATCTCTACAACTTTGTGTCTCACAAGCCAAGCCTAAAAAGGCTTCATTTGGAAGGTATGAGCTAAAACATTACAGGTCATTTCAAAAGTCAACAAAAAGTCAACATCTTCCAAAGGGCATAATTTGAAAATGGTAAAAGATATGGACATGAGACCAAAAAGGTTGGTTAGAGGACTCTTTAAGTTTTCCAAAATGTCCAAGAACACCTTTATAGCCTTAAAATTGAGGGATTTATGCCTTGGCAAAGTTGGGAAATATTTTAGGGGTATATTGAGCAAATGAGGTCTTAAAACCAAAATTTTCTAAATGGGCTTGCAATTTTGTAATCCAATCTTTACAATGACATCATACACGGCCCAATGCTTATTTTTTCATATTTTTTATAATTTACTTTATATTTATTTGGATTTTATTCATTAAAATTCAATTTAAATATATATAAAATATGAAAAATCAAGTAAAGCACAAAATCTTTTATTGAAGATGATTGGAATTATATTTAGAATGATTGGAAATCAACCAAAGTCAGATTGGACCAAAAATAGAAAGGATAGATGAGATTTTTTGAATATTTGAAAGTGAGAAAACTTCATGATCAAGTTATCTTCATAAGCCCATAAATCCACAATTTTTTGACCTAATTTGGATCCCTACATATACACAAACCTAATGCAAGCAAGGGACACGAAAAATCTGCAGTCAAGAACTCATACCAAACTTGAAAATTTCACCAAAAAAATCAAATTCGGATTCTAACCTAGAGGTAATGTTAAGGCCAAATGATGATTGCAATGTCTTCCTGGATGTTCCCTGAACCTCTTTGCATCATTTGCATCGTTTGAAACATACCTAAATGCATAAACATAATCCATGTTCTTACACTTTTATGATTTTTTCGTTTTCTTCTATTCATGCGTGATAAATTATGTTTGACTGATGTTTTGTGTTTACAATGAAACAAGGAACGTTTCTGGATAGTTCAATTGAAGTTTCGTTGCAGGTTGAAGATTCTGCCATGATTAAGGTTTTGAACCTCACTTTGGGATTTTCATGTTTAAGCCATATAAATAATTTTGGAAGCCGTGGTTGAATCGTAAACCTCACAAGGATCATATTTATGTATTTAATTTGTTAAAATTTTGCGTATTCTGGATGTTGTAAGATTGCAGGCTTTTAGTGACAATGCAAAAACCGTGGCTATAGACCCGGCACAACCGTAGCTAAAAACTACTCCCTGAGGTTGAAGACGGAAGCCAATAGTGTGAAACATTTTTTTAAATTGTTAACATAATTAATTTTGTTTTTGTTTCGTATATATTACAAGTTGTATGGCTGGTTCAGATGGAGGAGGTCACGCGTGTGGAAGCCCAAAACCTGGGTTCGAATCCCAGGTCCCATTCTTTTGTTAATATTTTGTTTTGTTTTACAAGATTAGCATATGAGGCATTGTTGTTATTGGATCGACACAATCAAACGCTTGTCCCAGTGGAAACGCTTAAGGTTGTTGTTGTTGGGGGCATGGATTCAACACCCGCCTCCAACATTTTGTCACAAAACCTGGTTTTTTTCCTTACCCTTTTCTTAACTAATTTTTATTAATAATTAATCCAAATTCTAATTAAATTTTAAATCAACCATTAAACCCTTAAAACTAATTTCTTTAATTATTTTCTTAAAAATAATTTCTTTTTGTAAATAATATTTTTTCTAACCTTATTAGTTTTTTTTTATAATTTGTTTATATAATAATAATAATTTAATTAGGTTCTTATTTTGTAAATAAAACTAATTTTATTAATTATTTTAAAGCCCTAATTTCTCAACTAACCCTAATATTTCATTAATCCTAAAAATTTAACCTAATTTTCTCTAACCCTAAGTACTTTTTTTTATAATAACTTTTTATATTTTGTATAAATTTTTAATACATTATCCTTTTATTATTATTATTATTATTAAATCATTTAAACTTATATTACTTTTCTAATAATCTCTAAAGATTTAACTTATTTAACTTAAAATAAATTCTTTTAAAATTCTAATTTTTCTTTATTTCTTCATTATTATTTCCTTTTTAAATTCTAATATTTATTATTATTGCTTTATTTATTATTATTGCTTATTTATATTTGCTTTATTATTCTTATTATTTATTTTATCCGATTAAATTGTAACTATCCCAAAGCCATGTAATAATTCGTAGATTTATTTTTCGTCATTATTTTCTTTGTAAATATTTATTGCGTGGTTAGTAAATAGGGTGTGAAAACATATTTGTGATTAATCTGACTTAGATAATTAATTTAAATAAGATAAAATATCTGAAAATAAACACTCACACACGTAAGTCGATCTTTGATCAGCATCTTGCACTTCCTAGGGTATTCCTCTTGGTTGCCTTTAATACGGTCAAGTTTCTCGAATATAGGAGTGTCTTAAGCAAACTCCCTTCAAGTATAAATCATCATAGTCCCTACAGTTTAAAAGATCAAGTCTCTTCGAGGTTGCCTATGGAATAATGATCTTGTCCCTTCGAATAAATGATGATAGTCCCTACGAATTGCTAAAGACATCCCTTAAGTTGCCTTTTATGACCATACGATGACCCTACGCTTGTCCCTTAACACATCCAAGGTAATGAATACCTATTCCTTAATAATAGCGATAGTCTTACCATTGAAAGAACATACGAGAACATAAAAGACTTAATCTAGGGTAGGTACCTCTTAGTTGCTTGCTCACATTTCAAAATACTTTTTACACATCACTTTCTTAAACATTTTTCAAAACAAGGCTTTGTATACATCCATACGAGGATCATTACAAAGTACTTAGAAAAATTTCTAATCACACACTACACTTTTCAAAAAATATATAAGTGAGCTAAGTAACTAAGAGCCCATGGATAACCATGGATATAAAGGGTGCTAACACCTTCCCTTTATATAACTTACCCCCCGAACCCAAGTCTTTTAAAATAGGTCTTTCCTGTTCTTTTATGTCCTTTCCACTTGGATAAAATAAAAGTCGGTGGTGACTCTTGCTATCTGCAACATGACTAAAAGTCAGTTCTCCCACCGTGTTACAATAATGCTTGGGATGAGTTCAGGGAACATCAAGAAGTGCATTGAGACCTTTGGAATGCTTTGAAATGACCATAATTGCCAAAACCGAAAGTTAGTTTTCTTTGAAAATTTTGAAGTTTGATGGTGGCTTTGTGTTCTGAATTTTTCGTCCCTTGGCATATGGTCTCATTGTATGTTTATAGATGAATGATTTTAGTTCAAATCTCGGGCCTTGATACTATGGATTTGTGTTGCTTGATTATTGTAACACGGTGGGAGAACTGACTTTAGTTATGTTGCGGATAGCAAGAGTCGCCACCGACTTTTATTTTATCCAAAGGAAAGGCATAAAAGAACAGGAAAGACCTTTAAAAGATTTTTGGGTTTGGGGGGTAGGTTATGTAAAGGGAAGGTGTTAGCACCCTTTACATCCATGGTTATCCATGGGCTCTTAGTTACTTAGCTCACTTTAAAATCTTTTTGAAATGTGTAGTGTGTGATTAGAAATTTTCTTAAGTACTTTATAATGATCCATGTACGGATATATATAAAGCCTTTGTTTTGAAAATTGCTTGAAAAATGTGAAGTGTTTGAAATGTTTTTTTGAAAAAAAAGTGAGCAAGTACATAAGAGGAACCTACCCTAAGCTAAGTCTTTTTTGTTCTTAAATATCCTTTAAGTGGTAAGACTATCCCTATTATTAAGGAATAGGTAGTCATTACCTTGGATGTGTGAGGGACATGTGAAGGGACATCTGTTATTTAGGCAACTGTAAAGTGTATAAGCAATTCGAAGGGACTTATCATCTTTATTCGAAAGGGACAAGATCATTACGAAGGCAACCATTAAGGGACTTGATCTTTTTATCTGTTAAGGGACTAGATGATATGAGATGAGGGACTTTTGCTTTACACTTTACTTGACCTTTTGTTTAGGCAACTTGAGAGGTAACCCTTAAGAAGTGAGATGGCGATCCAAGATCGACTTACGTGTGTGAGTGTACCAATTCAAATATTTGTCTTGAGGTTTAATGATCTAAATTCAATTTTACATACAAACATGTTTTACACTCCCTATTTTACTAACCATAGCATTTAAAAATAAATAATAAAAATTACTACAACTATTACATATTGGATACAATTACATAATAATAATAAAAATAATTTAAATAAGCAAATAAATGAATAATTAAGTGGGTTAGTAATAATAATAATAATAAAATAAACAATCACATAATAGATAAATAAATAAATAAAGAGGGTTAATAGTAATAAATAAGAATAAGAATAAGATGAAAGAATTAGCATAATGATAAATAATAAATTAAAAGTTCAAAATGAATAATTAATTTTAAGGTTTTTTATTAATAATAGAAATAAATGATAAATATTATATATTAACAAAATATGACTAATAGTCCAATTATTTTAATTTTTATATACATATTAAAATATCTAATTATTATTTAAATAAGCATACAAAAATAAATAAATTATATTCACAAGATAAAAATTAGGGTTGCTTAATTATTTAGAAAAATAAACTAGGATTTACTATTTAATTAAATTATTTACGTGTGAAAACTATATTCAATAATAATTATAATTAAAATTTACAAATAAATAAATTAAGATTTATAATACAATCAAAGTTTATAAAAAATATTAGGATTTAGAAAATATTAGGTTTTATATGAAAATATTAAGGTTAACATAAATAATTTAGGGTTTATGATTTTAGAAAAAATAGAAATAGGGTTTTATTTATTAATTTACAAAACAAATTCAATTATTCACAAAATTATATATATATTTAATAATATGGGCATACAAATTAATTTTCAAACATATATAATCCTATTATATTATTTTTCATTATAAATTATTTTAATTAAAATTAAAGAAAATAGAAGAAATAGAAAACAATTAAATTAACAAACACAAAAAAAATAGTAAAACTCACCTGTTGGAGCCTGGGGTCGAACCCAGGACTCCTGGCCTCCATCATATACCCACCAACCAGCTGAGCTACGCCTGCAACGTGTTTATAGGATAGGTCCTGATTATTATATAAAGAACCTGCAAAATAAAAGGAATTTTGAACAAAAAGATTAACCTGGGGATCGAACCCAGGTTGTTTGCCTCATACGCGTATATGCTTGCCACTACGTCACTTGCTTCCAACTGATATAAGATACAAAACATTAATTAAATAATAATTCTAAATTCAAAAAATGAAATTCGCGTGCAGGGTCATCTTCTTCCTCTAGCGCTGCGGAATTTCCTGCGAATTCCTTTACCAATTTTCCTGCGAAAAATATTTTTGCAGCTAACCCTAGGTTGTTAGAACACCATGAAAGTTGTACCAATAATCAAAATTAGTTACACCATTCGATTCCTTATGACTTATACATTCTAATGACATCATCCATAAGTCTTTAAACTTATTAAATAAGAAAATCCCAAATGAGGGTTTGAAACCCTAGCCATGGCCGAATGTGATTCCTGTACGAAAGCTCAAAACCAAACATCCAGAATCGTTCTATGATACATTATGAACAATCTTAAAGCATCAATAACAGTTTATATCAAGTATAACCATGAATTCGAAAAAACTTAAAACACACATAAAATTCGATTCAGTTAAGGGCATTCATGCTGTTTTTGATGCATATGATGATTGAGACATGATCAATGATGTTCAGGGAGAAGATTGTAGTCCTTAATTCACCTGAAAAATTACAAAATATTAGAATCCGAAATTGAAAAAAATTTGATGAATTTGAAAGTTTGAAAGTGAGGTTAATGGCTGCAAAAATCGTCCCTATGCATTTGTGTAGTTTGTATACTTATAGAAGAATGGAATTAGGTCAGAAAAGTGGTGGATTTGTGGGCTTAATGGATACCTTGAGTGTGAAGAAATCTCCTTGCCAAATTAGTCAAAAAAATCAAATATTTTCATGCTATAATGCCTTAGCACGAATTTGTATAGCATCAAATCAACTTAAATGGTCATTAAGAGTTTCTAGAAGAAGAATCACTTTTAAATATTCAATTTTTATATTTTATTTTGATTTAAAATGGTTTTAAATGAATAAAATCAAAATAAATAAAATAAAAAATAATAAAAATCTGAATAAATGAGGATTGGGTCGTGCATGATGTCATGTTGAAGTTTGGATCACAAAATTGCAAGCCCATTTGGAAGAATTTGGTTTTAAAGCCCTATTTGCTTCATAAACCTCCCAAAAATTTCCCAACTTTGCAAGGGCACAAATCCTTCAATTTTAATGCTATGAGGGTGTTCTTGGACATTTTGGAAAGCTTAAAGAGTCCTGTAACCAACCCCACTTGTTTCATGTCCATATCTTTTACCATTCTCAAGTTATGCTCTTTTGAAGTTGTTGACTTTTTGTTGACTTTTAAAAGGACCTATAATGTCTTAGCTCATACCTTCCAAATGAAGCATTTTTGGGCTTGGCTTGTGAGACACAAAGTTGTAGAGAATTCAATTTACTTCAAAATAAGCTTTGGATGGGAAAAATTTGATGAAGCATGTGAAAGTTATGGCTGGTCAAAGTTCAGTTGACTTTTCCTGAAGAAACCCTAATTTAGAAACTCCTGATTCTTGATGATCTGAAATCTCCTTGATGAATCATGATCAAACCTTGATCAAATGATGAATCTTACTTCATATACTTGATGTTGGCAAAAAATCATGAAGTTTGACTTTGGTTTGACCACAGTTGACCTCAGTTTGACTTTTTAACTGTTTTGACTGATTTTGACCTATCTGATCATCTGACTGAGCAAACCTTTGAGAAAAGTCTTGAAACTTGACATGGGGATTCTTAAACACATATAAGATGTTATGAAGCTTACTTGAAGTCTTGGAAGTCCATTTAGCCTGATTAAAGTCAAAACCCTAGTTTATGGTGCATTGCTTAGGAGGATGCATTGTCTGAGGGAAATGTCAAATCTTCTGACTAGTTGTGAACATTGTGAACCTCATGAACATCATGAGATGTCTTGTGAACCTTGTGAACCTCATAAGATGTCTTGTGAACCTTGTGAACCTCTTAGTACACAAAGTCTTGTCTTGTGAGGGCAAATTTTGGGGTGCAACAATTATGAAGAAACCTCCTTACTAATTTTGTCAAAAAATCAAATATTCATATACTACTTTGGTCTTGCATGATTTTGAATGATTTCCAATCACCTTAAATGCAAAATCTTTGATCCAAAAATAAGTATGAGATCAAATATTTGATTTTCATATTTTATTTCTATTAAAATTGAATTTTAATAATTAAAATCCAAAATAATATAAAATAAATGATAAAAATTAGAATAATTGACCATTGGGTCATGCATGACCTCATCTTCAAGTTTGGGTTGCAATATTATGGGCTCATTTGACAATATCTTGAATTTAGATCCTTTTTGCTTCATATACCCCTTGAATATTTCTCAACTTTGACAATGCATAACTTCCTCAATTTTAATGCCATGGAGGTGTTCTAAGACATTTTAGAAATATCAGAGTGTCCTCTAATCAACCCTTTTGGTCCCATGTCCATGTCATTTACCATTTTCAAATTATGAGCTTTGGAAAAAGTTGACTTTTTGTTGACTTTCAAAAAGACCTATAATGTTTTGGCTCATACCTTCCAAATGAAGCACTTTTGGACTTGGCTTGTGATACACAAAGATGTAGAAAATTGAATTTACCTTAAAATGAGCTCTGGATGGGAAATTTTTGATGAAGTATGTGAAAGTTATGGTTGGTCAAAGTTCAGTTGACTTTTCCTATGAAAACCCTAATTTAGAAACTCTTGATTCTTGATGATTCTGAGGTTTCCTTGATGAATCATGATAAAACCTTGATCAAATGATAAATTTCACCTCATAATCTTGATGTTGACCAAAAATCTTGAAGTTTGACTCTGAGTTGACCACAGTTGACTTTTTGACCAAGTTAACTGATTTTTAGGTATCTCAGCATCTGACTGACCTAACTTGTTGGGAAAGCGTTGAAACTTGACATGAGGATTATTTAAGGTATGTGAGATGTTATGAAGTCCACTTGAGACATTGGAAATCCATTTTGCCTGGGGAAACTCAAAACCCTAGTTCTAAGATCCATTATTCAAGAGGAGGCTTTGTCTGATAAAACCTTCTATCCTTTTGACCAATTGAGAATTTTGTGACTATTAAGAGACCTATTGAGACACATGGTTTTGAATCTGGGAGGGAAAATTTTGGGTTACAACAACATCCCTTTCATGAATCATGTCATGCGACAGGCTAGCTGTGTTACGACAAGATCTACGAATATGTCTACTCTTTGGGGGAGCCTTCATGCTAGGCTCTCAAGAAGAGAGTCCTTGGAGACTAAGACTAATAACTTCCAATTCTAACTTAGGTGTTACCTCTTATTTTTCCAAAGCTCATGTATAAATATTTACTTGTGATATCAACCCAAGATCCAACAAGCAAGTATAATAATGAGCATTATAATAAAGAAGAAAGCAATAGACAAGCATATAAAACAATAATAGTAAACAAAGAAGACAATCAAAACAAGTTAGCAAACAAGTGCAAACTATCCTAAGTTAGGCTCGACTCTCCTATGCATAAGGCATTTCTTCCCCAGCAGAGTCGCCAAACTGTCGTACCTCGAAAAATACGATCCTTGCGATGGACGTGGAAAAAACAACAGAGTCACCACCAAATTTAATTTTATTCCTAAGTGAATGAAAAAGTAAATATCGATAAAACCCAAGGGATAAGAAATGGTCATTGGAACTAAAATTCTAAGCTCGGGAGTCGGTTACGCAAGAGGGTATTAGCACCCCTCATGTCCGTTGTACTCAACAGGGACCTCTTAGTCTAATATGCGCTTGAATGCTAACTTATATCCTTGTCTTATTTTAATGGTAATGGTTTGCTAAGATCGTTTGTTAAAAGGAAAATGAGTGTTTTTTTAATTATTATTTGTTATGAAGAATGGTTAGTTTTTTATTAGTATGCTCGCCAAGGGTTGAAATCCTTGTGCCTACGTATTTCCTTGTGCAATGAGAAATTCAGAGCTTCGTAGTTCGTGTAACCACGGTTTGTTGGTTTGTGTCTTTTAACGAACAAGTACTTAGTTCGCATGCTAACTGCTAAAGATTGGTTGGTCCAGTCTCGAGGAGGCTTAAACACTTATTTATATGCATGTTAGCAAGGATCTAAACAAAGTTCGTTTGAGAATGTTGTTTGATCTTGATTAAGGTGTTTTGAGGCGAAAGGTAGGATGAATCACAACCTAAGATCTAGCCTCAAGAGAGATCATCCAAGAATTCAAGGAATGTAAGACTCCATAAGTCAGTTCTTTCATTAATTAATTATGAAAATGATTTTTGTATTTGTTGTAGGGATTTTAAGTTGAGTTTTAAAAGAAAGAGACGAATCATCATCTTTAAGGGAGATGTATCGCCTATTCCACCATAAACATTTAAGCAAGAAAAATAAAATCGGAAGAAGCTTTAAACTTGGATATAAGGATCAACAAACAATGCCACAAGGGCTAGCCTCAAGAGGTTGAATCTATTTGGGAAGTCTTAAGTGTTTTTGAGGCGAAAGGTTGAATGAATCACAACCCAAGGGCTAGCCTCAAGAGCGACCATTCAAGAACCCAAGGAATGCTAGATTTCAAAAGTTCGATTCTTCCGTTAATTAATTATGAAAAATATTTATGTATTTGTTTATAAAAGAAATTAATAAGTTAAGTATTTTAGGAGCGAAAGCTTGGATAAATCACAACCCAAGGGCTAGCCTCAAGAGCAATCATCTAAGAATCCAAAGAATGCTAGATTCCAAAAGTTCAGTTCTTTCGTTGTTTTATTATGCTGATATTTTAAGAAATTAAATATTTTATAAGCGAAAGGTTGGATAAACCACAACTCGAGGGCTAGCCTCAAGAGCAATCATCCAAGAACCCAAGGAATGCTAGATTCCAAAAGTTCATTTCTTTCGTTATTTAATTATAAGAGATTGATAAAATTGTGTTTATTTTTAAGAGTTTTAGGGTTTAGAATCGGTGGTGAGGTACGAGTAAACAACCAAACACAAACATGGCATCGATACTAAGATGAGGCGCAAAAGAGATAAGATCGAGTTTTTTAGTTATACCAAACGGAGAAGGTCCGTTGCCTCTTTAATACACTCATAAGAATCTCAAGAATAAACATCAAGAAGAAACTTCACATGATCAATCTAATTAGTCCTCAAGCGCTCAACATGGTTACAAATCGACATTCTATTACAAAAATCAGTCATTAGTGAAGTAAAAAAAGACAAACTTTCAATTAACTTCTACAAGACCATTCAATTAACAAAATTCTAAGAACGATTATCAAAATCACCTAAAAATAATTAATGAAATTCTAATTAAATTCCAAACTAAACCCTTAATAAATGATAATAAAAAAATATTAATTTATAATGTTAATTAAACCAAAATAGAGAGAAACCCTAATTAAAAAAAGACATAAAGGTTAAAAAAGAATGAAAATAAAAATAGAATAAAGAACCATGGTCCGGTCCGCAGGCTTCAAGGTGATCAACAACAAGAGTGATATCTTAATAAATAAAATAAACACAAAAAAATAACATACTAAAAAAAGAAAAAGAAAAAAAATCGACAATTTAAAAGGGTTTGTCACAAATAAAGGAAAAATTCATCCACATAAAATGTAAAAAAAACACTATCTCCTTTCTCCTTCTCAAAATACTATTATGCAAACCGTGGCAGCCAAAAGGGAAAGTGAAATCGCTTCAATCCACTCGTTTTCGGTTTCGTTTTCATCATGGTATGCTCTGAGTTTGTCGGTTCTACGAATCTCACGGCTTTTGTTTTCAATTATTTCGCGGTGAAGGGTGCTGGAGCGATTTTGATCTCGCGGTTGGGTATCTCTGTGTTTCTGAGTTTTCTGCGTTTTTGGTGGTGGTTTGTGTTCAAATCTGGTTTGTGTTTCGTTTCAGGTGCGGTTTAAATTTGAAGGAGTTTTACGAGGCTTGAATCTCAGATTTCGGTTCTACCTTTTTTGATTTATGTTCTTTTGGTTTTGCAATGGTGGGTTTAGGTTGAAGAAAAGTTTCGGTTTGTATTGAGTATGAACAGGGGTGGAAGAAGGGGAATGTCAATGGTTGAAGTGATTTTTCGGATCTTTTGTAGAAAAAAAGTGAGTGATGTGTCTTGTTGGATGGTGATGGGAGGCCCCGTCTGAAGAAAGAAGAGGGTCGAGCGATGAAGCGGTAGGAACCTTTTTTGTTCTTTGTAATCCTCCTTCTTTTTATTCTTTTTCGAGTCCCCCTCTTCAATCCGTTTCTTATTCTTTCTTTTGTTATGTTTTCTCAGCTACCACTTTTTCTAAATTTTCCCCTTTCTCCTTTTCTTGTGCAGGTCTTGATAGGTTCCTTTTTGGTGAATGTTTTTTGAGTGTCGTGTTTACCTTGTATTGCTTGTGTAGTAGAGGTTAGAAAACATATGGTGTTGTCGTTGTCTGTGTGTAGCAGGGATAGGGTCATGGTTTTGTTTTGTGTGTAATAGAGCATATTGTTGCAGAGTTTGGACTGTATTGGACTTGTTGCATGGTGTTGGTGGTTTCAGCCGCAGGGTATTGTGTTAGATAAAATTGGTGAGTGTAATATAGTTGGCTTGGGGCAAGGCTGGTCAAAGGGTTTTGGCTTGTTGTAATGACAAAGTAGTAAATGGATGTGCATTGAATGATTTGTGGTTTTGTTTTGTGATGTAACGAAATTCTTAAATCAACTAAACAAACTGCCTCAAATGACTAAACATATAAGCTAATTCAAATAAATAAATTCAGATAAATCTAATTGAAATAAACAAATAGACTAAATAAAATAAGTTAATTATAAACTAATTATATTATAAATTAAATTGAAATATTAAACTAAAAATCTATTAAACTAAATTTAAATCAAACTCACTTTAATTATAAACTAAAACCAAAGAATTAAACTAAATCTAAATTAAATTAAAATTGAATCTAAACCAAATTAAAATTAAAACTAAATTAAAATTAAAATAAATCTAGAATAATCTAATAAAATATTTAAATATATAATAAATTATAAAAGAGATAAAAAATAACTATTTTAAAAACCGAAATAAATCCTAAAAATCATGAATAAAACAAAAACGACATTGAATGATAAAATTGAATAGAATATGCATGATTAATGATTAATGGAATGCTTGTGCAAAAATGACTGATAATCAACATTACGACGAAAATGCGTCAGATGAAGGAAAATATTACAAAAGTCTAGTCAAAATTTAGGGTATGACAAATGCCCTATTTAATATTCTTGGACCTGAATGTAAGAAAAACAAAACTTTTTTTGGACATTCAAGGTGGAAGAGGATTAAATATCAAAATACCTAAAATTTTGACCAAATGCAGTTGAAATGATATGATATGAATGCAATATGAATGTAATGCAGAGTCTACAACCCTACTGGGAAGGAAAATTGGCACTATTAGGGATTAGACACACATGACTGGAATAAAATCCACACCAAAGTTTTCTTTCGAGTGAAATCAGACGACAATTATCTACCAATCACAAGATAACTCAAACAAAATCCTTGAACAAATTCCACTTGAAGGAAGTTACTATCGAGATTTAGGACCTCATTTGGAAGTACCTTTTGTCGAAGTATCAAAATGAACCATAAATCTACTACAGAGGGGAATATTTAGGATCCTCGTATTTGGGTTGCGGAGTATGATGAGGCTCCTCCTCTTTAGGCTGAGGAGTGTAACATGCGGCTTCCTCCTCTAACTTAGGGAGTATTCATGAGTTTTCTCCCAATTCTAAGTCCCCATTTGGTTATGTGGGCCTTCAAAGTCACCTTCGGAATAAAATGCAGTTGTTCCTATTTCTTGAGCCTTTTATAGTAAGGTTTCGCAAGGCTTCCCTTTCAACGTTCTTCTTCCTCTAATGACGCCTCCACTGGGTACACATCGTAGGATTCTTACTCTTGTAGGTCTGAGGGAGATGAGATTTTCCCTTTGTCTCCTTTTGGGCCTTTTTAATTGGCATCTCGACCATGGGGTTGACCTCATTCCACTTAGGATGATTTGTCCCCTTTTGGTTGAGGGGCTTCATCCACTTCTCTTTGGGTGCACTTGCTGGTGGTTTGAAAGTTTTCTATCGAGCATGCTGAAATTTCTGCATGTACTCTTTATTCCTACGTGGCTATGCCATGTTATTTGGAACGAACCTAGTTGTTCGACCTCCACACTATCCATTTATGGGGTTGACCCATCTAGAGCTTTCCAGCTTCTTTGTCGCTTCTTTGTCGAACACAACAGTAAAACATGGGCACAACGTGGCCTTTGAATCATTTAGCTTACATCTCTCAAGGAAATCAATTAATCCCTCTTCAGACCGGGGATAAACCTCTTACAAGTCGGAATAAACAATAACGTAAATTTGTTCTCTCTTATTGACATTCATGTTAGAGCCATCAATAACTTTCACCATTAAGACCCCTATAGGTTCAGCATAATGGGCCTTCTCCGTATGTATGGGGTCTGAGTCCACTTTCATTGATGACTTTGGATTTTATCCAAATTGAAACCTCCCATCATTCAGAGCTTTTTGGACTAAATCCCTGAAAAACACATATTGAGAAGTTTTATGACCCAAAAGATTATGGTATTTACAAAAACCTATGTTTTTCCTTTTTTCTAAAGGAGGAGTTTTCAAACTATGAGATACTTTAGTCTGACCATCTTTGAATAACAAATCAAATATTTCATCGCATTTTGTATTATCAAAAGTGTAATTTCTAGTGGAGAACTTCTCATTTTTAATGGTCTCGACGAGATTATTCTCGTTTGATGGTTTCAACAACTTACAAACATAAGGGGGTTTTGGCTTCAGTTCAACCACGTTAACCTCACCTTCCTCAGAACAATCGTCACCTACGTCGAAGACATAACTGTCGCTCCCGGGATTTTCATCCTAGTACAAACGCGAAAGTGGCGCGGAAAAGGTAGAGTCGCCAACCAGACATTTTTATCCCGAATGAATGGGAAAGGTAATGTAGCACAAACCCGAGGAAGAAGGAAAGGACAAAGTCTTGCGAACCAAAGATCCGAGTTCGGGAGTCGGTTACGACCTGGGAAGGTATTAGCACCCCGGATCATCCGCCGTACCCGACGGGATCCACGCTTGCTTGTTTGTTTCAAAGGGTGAGAAAAATATGAATGCTGCTGAATAAAACCGCTAACTGGAAACTGGAATGGAAATGAGAAAGGAAAAGAATGGAAAGAAATAATGGGGAAAATGTAGGGAAAATAAAGAATGTGCTCGAACGGGCCCTACCCCGCTGCCTACGTATCTCATCGGGAAAATGAGGATCAGAGTCGACGTAGTTCGCCTAACTAAGGCGGGAACTATTTGTTTGTGTTTTTATAGCTGGAATTGCGTATGTCTATGCTCAGGTGTTGCAGACTCGTCTGGTACGAGTGCGTTTACCGTCTTGCATGCGAGACAAGTCGTCGCGAGTTCGCGTTGTGAGTGAATGAGATGAGAAAAGAAGTTCCTGCAGGATAGTCGCTTGTTATTTGTTTTTGGTCTTTTATGAGAAGTGTTTTGAATTTGTTTGTTTTATGAAACAATCCCTTGATGAGACTTGTACATCATGATAGACGAGCTTACACCACTCCAAGATGGAATGAATGTAAGTGCTTCATGGAATAAGGCTATACACAAAGGATCCTTTCATTTATTCGTTAATTGTTTTTTTTTGGATTTTGTTTGAAGATGAGAAAGAATGACTCAAATTGCAAAAAGGACAAACTCTAATGGGAACTAAGACATACCCTAATTTTATTGATTTATTTACATGGGAGATCCTATGGTTTGTGGAGTTTTCTAAACCTAAGGGAAAAACACCTAGAACTAATAGAATGCAACTTACTTCTTAAGGAAGATAAGTTGATTCTAAAACCAAGGGAAAACCTAAAACAACATTAATCAACATACAAAAAAATATTGAAATTAAATGACTAACTAGAATTCAAAGACAATTCAAATAAAAGCATGAATTAAAATAGTCCTATTTATTTATTCTAATTAAAATGAAACTTAAGCCTAAATTCTAAACTAAGGTCATACCTAATATTTTTTCCTTCTAAACATAAAAATCTAAACTAACCTAAGTCCATGTTAACTTCTAAGATTAAATCTAAACTAAACTATATTTTTTATTGAATTTAATATCCAAGCCTAAACTAATTGAAATTGTATGTAACAAAGCCTAAGACTAAAAATCCTAAAAAATAGCAAAACTTCTGGAAAAAATATGAGAATTAATCTATGGGGTCCTAAGATTATCTATAACATTGTGTTAAAAGGGATCCTAAAAAAATCCTATTTTTGCTATGTCTAAAAATTGCTTATTTCTGCCTAAACATTAACCACTAATTTCTAAGGGATTAAGCCTCTAAACCTAAGATAAAATGATCTAAAAAATCCACAAAAATTAACCTAAGTATTACTATGAGTCCTCTGACTACAGTAAAAAGAATGGGCAAAAAAAGTTACTGGAAGGTTAAGAAATAAAATCTACAAGATTATATACAATTAAAGAAAATTCATTAAGAACTATTTACATGAAAAAATCAACATAAAATCAAAAATAAAGCAAAATCAGAAAAATAAAGTGCCAACTATTTCTAATATGAATTACAAGTCTACTGAATTTTTTATAGAATTTTATTATAGATTTTCCTATTTTTTTGTGAATTAATTCTAAACATATGGTAAAACAAAAAACTTAAATTCTACAGAAATAAATGGGGGTTCAGGAAGTGTTTTTGAAGTTGTTTTTTTAATTGCGCTTAAAAGAAGGGTGGTGTGAACAGCAATGGGCAAGGCCCATGGCTGGAGTTCCTTGGGGGTTGCATTCAGTACTTTTTTATAACTGTTTTCTAATGGGCATCAAATGAGGGGTGCTAACAGAAAAAATTCCTAGGCCCAATCGCAGGATAATGGGGGAGGTGCAGGTAGCATGGTTTTCCTTTGTTTTTTTATTATGAATCCTAAATGGGGTACTAATAGAAACATGATAAGGGCCTACCGGACGGTGACAAGTGTCACCGCCGGTATGGCGGAAATCACAAAAAAAAAAAAAAAAAACAACTCAAACTTATCTTATCCCTTGGAATCAAAAATTTGAACGATTCACTTAATGAATTAGATAAGTTAAACATTTTTATTATTCTTAATTCCTCTTAATTTCCTAACAAACCTCATAATTATCTCATAAATTAACTTAATGAATTAAATAATTTTAGGTTATAACAACGAAAATGAAAGGACACTCAAAGACCTAGGTTTTCTTCTTCCTCTCCCCTATCATCTCGCCGCAGCCATCCCCTTCTCATTCATTCTCAACTCTATTCACCGCCACCACAAAAGGAGCACGCCACCACAAACCGTCCTCTACCCTAGCCTCGGGCGAAACCAAAACCAAAACCTCAATACCACCCTAACCTATTCTTAACCCTCATCTCAAAATTCGGACACTATCTTCACAAATTCCCTAAAATCAACCACACTAACAACATCAAGAAACACGAGCATCAAAACACGACGAGCAATCTTCATCAAAAGTGATTTCGGATTCTTACCTTGTGACTCGAAATCAATTCGTCGCTACGACAAGAAGAGAATGATGCTGATGTTGCTTTGGCGTCGTCGCGAGATTGATGGTGGACTCGTTCGATTGACGCACTAAGTGTTTCGTTCTTGATGAGCCAACAGTGAAACTCGTAGACCTAACTTCAACAACCGTTTGCGGATGAGCGCACAAAACACAATCAGCCTACACAATACTTGCGATTTCTCGTCGAGCTCCACTTCGTGCTTCTTCTTTGAAATCTTTTGTAATCTCTAACTCTGAATTGCACTGACTTATGTGGTACATTCTTGATTTGTTGCAGACAAATTCATCCAGGAGTTTGCAGATTCGTCACAGATGTAATGACGAATATTGACATAGACGCTGGAACCAAAATGAAGGTGCAACAAAAGATTATAGAAGATGGAGATCACAGAGCCAAAGATGTTGGGGCCATAAGGATCTGAGGATCGATTTCTGAGTTTTGGCGATGAAGGCGAAGGATAGAGAGTTTGAGAAGGATCTGGATGTATGATGCAGCTTCACGGAATGTTGTTTCGATCAATGAAGGTAATGAATTCCATCCGAAAATCTATGAATTCTTGTGATGATTTGTGGTCTTGAAGATGAACACTCGAACATCAATGAAACTGCAGATCCATGGCTCAAAGATGATGGTGATGTGATGATGAAGGTAATGGAAAGAGCTGATTACAGAAAATGGATGAGAAGAAATGGCAGAAGAAAACTTGAAAAGAAATGGTGACGAGGAGAAAAATCAAGAAGTTGTGAGGAAGAAGAGGATCAAAATGGGAGCAGAAAAAAAAATGTCAAGGGAAGGTGAAAATGGTGTCCTGGTTCTGATTTATAGAAGCGAATTCAATTCTCCGGTGAAGTTTCTGGACTCTTTCTGTTAAGTGTTTGTTGAAATCAGTTGAAAAATTAGTTATTTTTTCTGTTATGATTTCAATTCCCAGCTTCCAATTCTGTTAAGAAGTTTCTACTGATTTTCCTTTGGTGATATTCTGTTAGGTAAGTTGTTTAGGGTGGTTATTTTTCAGTTATGAACTTCTCGAATTCTGTTTTTTGTGATATGGGTGAATTCAGTTGTGGTTGTGAAGTTTTTTTGAATGAATTTTGATTCTGTTATAAGTTGTTCCTCCTGTGACTGAAACCGAACTTATTATTTTGTTATGCTTGTCAAGGACTGGCTGAAGTTGAGCTGAGGAGTGCAGATAAAGATCGTCCGAGATTGAAAGTTTTTTTGCGTCTTTTTCGATTGAAAGTGGAGAGTTATTAGAGAGGTGGAACAAAATGAAGAGTAACTGAGTTTGGTTTCCATTGATTTGGTTACGATGCGAGTATAACTTGTTATTTTCGGAGAGAATCATTATCTAGCGGATACGCTACCAAATTTGTTTTATTCTTATCCTTCTGTTTCAATTGTGGGTCTGAATTTATTGACTTTCGATTGTAGGTTTTGAATCCTTGAAGAGTGATGAGGAAGGTCGGAGAAAATGGTGTCGAAGGTTGGTTGAAGAATGGCATGAAGATGAAAACCAATGCCCTATTGAAGGTAGATTAAAGTGAATTGAAGAAGAACAATGCAGGGGGGAGGACTTTGAAGGCAGTGCCGAGAGAGACTAGGAGAAGTTTGTTGAAGACAATTGGAGGAAGAGAGTCCGAAGAGAGTGATGAAGAATTAGGCTTTTATTGAAGATTTTGGTTTGAAAATTCATGAAGAATGGAGGGGCACCCTACGTTTTTTTTACTGATATCCCACTGTTTTCTGCTATATCAGTTCCATTGCCACTAATAGTTGTAACGGAATTTCTCTTTTTATCAACTAAAAAATTATGTTGTATTTCTCTTCTTGGCATTGGCCCTTTTCTTCAACTGATTCCTTTTTATCAATTTCAATTGGGACTGGATTTAAATGGTTTCGAATTCAGATAAAAATGGGACTAAAAATTTGGACTATAAATGGCTTGATTTTGACTTTAAAATAGTAAAGTATGAAGTGGGCTTAATATTGAAAAGAAATGGTTGATGTCTAGAGAGAAATGATATGGAAAATGGAATGTTAGAAATATGAATGTGGACAACAAAAATGACTTTGGTTATCGGAACGGGATAAGATCATGGTGAATTAAAAATGGTGAATTAAATCGAATCGGAAAGTGAATACGTAAATGGCGATGACTTGTATTTGAAATGGATATCAAGAATTAGAATTTGAACTTGAACGATATCTTCCAAATAACCCAATAACTGTGCACACTCTTTTAACCTGGATCAAATCCTTCAACATAATCCACTTTTAAGAACTTTGATGCCATACTAATCTCTGCACAATCTCGAAAAATTATTCCATAAACAAATGGATCCAAACCAATCTTTAATACACTGGACCTCAATTGGTGAAGTGCCATTCAAATCAAATCATGAACAAGAACTCCAAGTCCTTCTTGAGACATTAAGAATAGCCAACATTCTTATTCAAAGCAAATCTGATTGAACACCTCAATAATGGGTTAGACGCACCAGTGTGAATATTCTCCACAAATTTCAATCCCTGATAGATACGGATAAGGTACGGAACCCTAATTCCAAAGGGCCTTGATCACACGCCCTATGAATCCATGAAATGCATTACTATGATGTTAATGACTTGATGAGTAATGCAGATGAAAACAAAACGATGAACCAATAGAGGGAATAAATATGATGGCAAATTTTGAGGTATTACAGCTGCCCCTATTCAATCATCTGCAAGCCTGAACGAATAATTGCAACGACTTTTATACGTTCAAGGCATGGAGTGATTGAATACCCGAATAAAACCTGGAAATTTGCACACTGAGGACAGTAGAAACACCATCTGCCCATTTATTTATTTATATATTTTTTGGTTTTGACCTCTGAATAGGTAGCGAAAATAGAACCAGACGGAAATATGTTGGGAAGAATGTCATCCTCGAATGACCACTCACACGGGATCCTCGAATCCAATACTAAAACCATCCTCGAATAGAAACACGATGGTATACCGGCCGCAGGCGATAACCATCAACAACAAAGACTAACCTCGGACAGACTTTGCAAAAGAGACAAATTGACCTCAATCAATAAGCTCAAAAAGTGAACTACTATCCTCGAATAATAGCCACACAAAACAAAAACAAGACCAACCGCAGAAGGACTTGAAGAAAAGAATGTCATCCTCGAATGACAATCCAAAAGATCCTCGGATCTAACACGAAACCATCCTTGAATGGAGACGCAAAGGTATACCAGCCTCGACTGATAACCAAACACAAAGCTGACCTCAGACAGACTTTGCAAAAGAGACAAACTGACCTCAATCAATAAGCTCAAATAGTGAACCACTATCCTCGAATAATAGCCACACAAAACAACAAGACCAACCTCGGAGCGACTTGATGAAAGGAAATGCCATCCTCGAATGACAATCCAAAAGATCCTCGGATCTAACACGAAACCATCCTTGAATGGAGACGCAAAGGTATACCAGCCTCGACTGATAACCAAACACAAAGCTGACCTCAGACAGACTTTGCAAAAGAGAGAAACTGACCTCAATCAATAAGCTCAAATAGTGAACCACTATCCTCGAATAATAGCCACACAAAACAACAAGACCAACCTCGGAAGGAATTGAAGAAAGGAAATGCCATCCTCGAATGACAATCCAAAAGATCCTCGGATCTAACACGAAACCATCCTCGAATGGATACGCAAAGGTATACGAGCCTTAACTGATAACCAAACACAAAGCTGACCTCAGACAGACTTTGCAAAAGAGACAAACTGACCTCAATCAATAAGCTCAAATAGTGAACCACTATCCTCGAATAATAGCCACACAAAACAACAAGACCAACCTCAGAAGGACTTGAAGAAAAGAAATGCCATCCTCGAATGACAATCCAAAAGATCCTCGGATCTGACACGAAACCATCCTCGAATGGAGACGCAAAGGTATACCAGCCTCGACTGATAACCAAACACAAAGCTGACCTCAGACAGACTTTGCAAAAGAGACAAATTGACCTCGATCAATAAGCTCAAAAAGTGAACTACTATCCTCGAATAATAGCCACAACAACAAAAACAAGACCAACCGCAGAAGGACTTGAAGAAAAGAAATGCCATCCTCGAATGATAATCCAAAAGATCCTCAGATTTAACACGAAACCATCCTCGAATGGAGACGCAAAGGTATACCAGCTGCAGGCGGTAACCAGAAACAAAGAAAATAGGACAAGATGGAACGGGATCGTTGTACATAAACGAGAGCCCAAGAAAACAGGATTGTTGTACAAAACGGGAACCTACGACGCGACTGTTGTACCAAACAAGACGCAGAATAAATGACGAACATTGGCTTGAAAAGACAAGGATGTCTGAAAAATGATATTGGCATCCTCTGTGCGGAGTACTTCAGGTTGAAAAAATGTTATATGTCATATGTAATATACCTCAAAACTGGCCCATGCTGGTATGCATATGTTTGAATTTATGGCGTAATGCTCCATGACGATGGAAATGCTACGCTTTGGAGGATGCAAATGTAATGATGATTATGCGTATGCGAATGCAAAAGGGATCTCCCGGACAGGAGGATGCAGGCATCCTAGATAGCTTGATTGGGGAGAGACTGATGATCATTGCCCTGATCTGACCCATCCTGATAAGGAGGAAACAACTCTGCGGGGAAAGCTGTTAACAATTCACCGGCTCTGAACAGCCGCCACTGCCAAAAATAAATTGGACTTTGAGATTGGAGTGCCAAGACCCTGCTGGAGATGGGCTCTTCTTGAACTCTGGTGGGGAAGTGGACACCTCCTGACCTGGATGGGAGCCAAAGGCATGATACTGCTGAGGAAGCAACCTGCTGGGGAGGCAAAACACTCCTTATACTGCTGAGAATTGCCCCTGTCTGAAGGGAAGCTTCTGCTTGGGGATGACACCCACTTTCTGCTACCTTGCTGGGTGGAATTTCAACTTCCACATGGCTGGGGATGATTGGAAACACCCTGGGAGACACCTGTTTCTATTCCAACAAAAAGGAATGCCCCTCCTGGATAATTGTTGTTAGCTTTGTTAGCAACACCAATACTTGTACCTGCATGAACACAATCGATAGTACCTGCAACATAGAGAGTTAGCTTGGGACCTGCTTGCCCCGGGCTCATAGCATGAATCATTATCTAGGAATCTCGACACCCTTTCAGAGTTGTATTAAATGTTTCTATTCTCCTGCACGAGTTAGAGAGCATTCAAATGTTCACAACACAATGCAAGTCACAATTTTCTAGACGTTTTCACATTCAATCAATGCTAGATGAGAAAAAGCAAAAACAAAGAAGCAAAGTAGTCAAATTGACTGAAGTTGAATTCTTATTGATTTGGAAAGGTGGCCCTAAATAGGCAATACAAAGGAAGCAATTCCCTGGAATGAGGGAACAACTAAAAAGAAAAACAAACTATCCTATTGGCAATGTGAAAAGTGAATCTCTCAACCCAGTTATGACTCGTATGTCTTCAAGACGCTCCGCTCGCTCTGCCTCTCGAGAAAAAGTAAGTGAATTGATCTTCAACCCTTAGGATAACCTCAACTGTATGTAGGTCGGGGATCTCGCAGATCGCAGTCGTTCGTGTTAATCCCTTTTTTGCGTGGATCGCCCTTTCAGGTTTTCAATCCACCGGGATACCCTTTTTTGCCTGAGTTGTCCGATGTGGCTTTTCAACTCAGCGGGTGTACATTTTTTTTCAAGATTTCCCTAACTTTTTCCCGAGCCTTTTATTCTGTTTTTGGCTCGCCGGGATGCCCATTTTTGCCTGGATCTTATTCTGTTTTTATCCAGTGGGTCCTTTTTACACTAAGTATTTTCTTACTGCGTCTGCGTTGACAGGGGATTGGAAGTCTTCTCCGTCCATGGTTGTCAACATTAAGGCTCCGCCTGAGAAAACCTTATTAACCAAGAACGGTCCTTCATAGTTGGGTGTCCACTTGCCCCTGTGATCGTTGAGAGGAGGAAGAATCCTTTTCAGCACTAAGTCTCCTGGCATGTACCTCTGTGGTCGCACCTTCTTGTCAAAAGCCTGCTTCATCCGTCGCTGATACAACTGTCCATGGCATACAGCTGCTAGACGTTTCTCTTCAATGAGGCTCAATTGATTATATCTGGATCGGAGCCACTCAACTTCATCTAGCTTGATATCCATCATCAACCTCAACGAGGGGATTTCCACTTCGATTGGTAGGACTGCCTCCATACCATATACCAATGAGAATGGAGTTGCCCTAGTTGAAGTACGTACTGATGTTCTGTACCCATGCAACGCGAATGGTAACATCTCATGCCAGTCTTTGTACGTCACAAACATCTTCTGCACAATCTTCTTGATATTTTTATTAGCCGCTTCGACGGCGCCATTCATCTTCGGACGATATGGAGAAGAGTTGTGGTGTTCTATTTTGAAGTCTTGACACAAGTCATCCATCATCTTGTTGTTGAGATTAAAACCATTATCAATGATGATCCTTTCAGGGACTCCGTACCGGCAGATGATGTCTCGTTTAATAAATCGGGCGACCACTTGCTTAGTGACATCGGTGTAAGATGCCGCTTCAACCCACTTCGTGAAATAATCAATAGCAACTAGGATGAAGCGATGACCATTAGAAGCTGTTGGCTAAATCTTGCCAATCATATTGATGCCCCACATAGCGAACGGCCATGGTGAAGACATGACACTCAACGGATTCGGAGGCACATGGACCTTGTCGGCATAAATTTGACACTTATGGCACTTACGGGAGTACTTACAACAATCAGATTCCATGGTAATCCAATAGTATCCCGATCTCAACAATTTCTTGGCCATGGCATGTCCTCCAGCATGGGTACCAAAGGAGCCTTCGTGAACCTCCTGCATTAACATGTCTGCTTCATGTCTATCCACGCATCTGAGCAGCACCATGTCGAAGTTCTGTTTGTACAACACACCGTCTTGATTCAAGAAGAAGCCTCCTGCCAGTCTTCTAAGAGTTTTCTTATCCTTACTAGATGCCCCAGTCGGGTATTCTTGAGCCTTCAGGAATTGTTTGATGTCATAGTACCAAGGCTTGTTTTCTTCACCATCATCAACTGCAAAGACATAAGCAGGTCTATCAAGACGGGAGACCGAAATTCGAGGCATGAAATTCTCTTGACAAACTTTAATCATGGACGACAAAGTTGCGAGAGCATCGGCGAACTGGTTTTCGTCTCTAGGAATATAGTTCAGCTTGACTTTGGTAAAGAAAGTTAACAGCCTCCTGACATAATCTCTGTAAGGAATCAAACGAGCTTGATGAACCAACCATTTTCCATTGACTTGATTTACCACCAAAGCATAATCTCCAAAGATCTCAAGGTTCTTGACTCGCAAGTCTATTGCCTCTTCGATCCCCATGATACAAGCTTCATACTCCGCCTCATTGTTAGTGCATTCGAAAGTCAACCGAGCGGCTAAAGGTGTGTGAACCCCTTCTGGCGAGATAATAACAGCACCCACTCCACTTCCATTCATGTTTACAGCCCCGTCAAACATCAACTTCCATCTGGATTCGGGGTCGGGCCCCTCCTCCGGAAGTGGTTCTTCGTAGTCTTTCGACTTGAGGAACATGATGTCCTCATCCGGAAACTCAAACCTCATGGGTTGATAATCATCGATCGGCTGTTGGGCCAAGTATTCTGACAACACACTCCCCTTGATTGCCTTTTGTGAAGTGTATTGTATGTCATACTCAGTTAGTATCATCTGCCAACGGGCCACTCTTCCTGTCAAAGTCGGCTTCTCAAAAATGTATTTCACAGGATCCATCTTGGAAATTAAGAGATTAGTGTGAGTCAGCATGTACTGTCTTAGTCGGCGAGCAGCCCATGCCAAAGCGCAGCAAGTTTTCTCGAGTAGTGAGTATCGCGTCTCACAATCGGTAAACTTTTTGCTAAGGTAATAAATGGCGTGCTCTTTTCTACCAGACTCGTCCTGCTGACCCATCACACACCCCATCGATCCTTCAAGCACAGTAAGATACATAATCAAAGGTCTTCCTGACACTAGAGGCATAAGAATTGGCGGTTCTAACAGGTATTCTTTGATTCGGTCGAAGGCTTGCTGGCAGTCTTCGTTCCATTTAATGGCCTGATTCTTCCTCAGAAGCTTAAAGATGGATTCACACGTGGCCGTTAGGTGAGAAATAAACCGTGCAATGTAGTTTAGTCTCCCTAAGAAGCCACGCACTTGCTTTTCAGTCTTCGGCTCCGGCATCTCTTGGATAGCTTTCACCTTGGCTGGATCAACCTCAATTCCTCGTTCACTAACAATGAAGCCGAGTAACTTGCCAGAACGAACCCCGAAGGTACACTTATTCGGATTCAACCTCAGTCTGAACTACCGAAGCCTGTCAAACAATTTTGCTGGGTTAACCAAGTGCTCTTCCTCCGTTTGGGATTTAGTTATCATATCATCAACATAAACCTCAATTTCATGATGGATCATGTCGTGAAATAACGTCACCATTGCCCGTTGATAGGTAGCTCCTGCATTCTTCAAACCAAATGGCATGACCTTGTAACAAAAGGTGCCCCAAGGAGTGATGAAAGTTGTCTTTTCCATGTCCTCGGGAGCCATCTTAATCTGATTATAGCCTGAGAATCCGTCCATGAAGGAGAACACGGAAAACTGAGCAGTATTATCGACAAGTACATCTATGTGAGGTAGAGGGAAATCATCTTTGGGGCTGGCCCTATTCAAATCCCTATAATCCACACACATTCTGACTTTTCCATCTTTCTTAGGAACTGGCACAATGTTAGCAACCCACGGAGGATAACTGGTCACGGCCAAGAAGCCAGCATCAAACTGTTTTTGCACTTCTTCTTTTATTTTAATTGCCATGTCTGGACGCGTGCGCCTCAACTTCTGCTTTACCGGAGGACAATCTTCTTTGAGAGGCAGCTTGTGTACCACAATGTCAGTGTCTAAACCAGGCATATCTTGGTAGGACCATGCGAAGACGTCAACATATTCTCGAAGCATAGCAACCAAACGAGTCTTGACATATTCTTCTAATGCAGCTCCGATCTTGACTTCTTTCTTGTCTTCTTCAGTACCCAGGTTTATTACTTCGACATCTTCTTCGTGCGGCTGAATCATCTTCTCCTCCTGTTTAAGCAGTCTGGCCAATTCTTCAGGTAGATCACAATCCTCTTCACCTTCCTCATTGGCTTGATAAATTAGATTGTAGAAGTCATACTCAGCCATAACAGGGTCGTCATTGATAAGATCCAATGACGAGCACCTGCATGAATGGTGATTCATGCAAGGCTTTAGCAACAACTTGAGAAAATGAGAAACATTGCCATTTTAAAACTTTTCTTTCTTTTTTGAAAAACAAAAGTAAAAAATGAAAGACAGAGAACAACATGAATGAGTGTGAAACGTCAACTTTATTTATGATTGTGTTAATGAACAAATGAACCCTTACAAAGAGCTACTATGCCCCGGGCAATACATAGTACTTTAATACAGGAAAAACAGAAACAAAACATTATTACTCTTCGAAAGAGGTGACTGAAATAAGCCTTTCTGATGTCCAATTGCTAAGCTGAGTTCTTGGAGCGACAGGCCTGATCCATTTATCTAGGTCACAGTCACTATCGACTGCGTCATCCTGCACAACACTGATGTTTCCGTAGTCTACCACTCCCACACTTGTGAAAGTGACCGGGCTCTGACAACCTTTAGCACTTGGTCCAGACAATGACTTCCCAGGATGATAGCCAATTCCGAACATGTCTTTCTTCTCTGGCACTTCTACTGGACTGCCCCAACCTTCTCGTATTCCAGAATCTACTAATTCAAGCGCTTGCTTATAAGAGGCTATGGAAACCCCCTTCTTCGGTACTTCAGGAGAAGTTTCCAATGCGGATGCTTGCTCAGACTTCAAGGGCTCAAAAGCCTGACATGGGGTCTCAACTATTTCGCCATCCATCTCCACATATTTGAATGAAGCTAGATGACTAACGAAGATATCTTCTTCCCCATTGACAGTCACAATTTGACCCTCCCAGACAAACTTTAGCTTCTGATGGAGTGTAGACGATACCGCTCCTGCCGAATGTATCCAAGGTCTTCCGAGTAAACAACTATAGGCAGGCTGGATATCCATTACGTAAAACGTGGTATTGAAGATCTGTGGACCACCTTGATGGGTAATTCCACCTCTCCGAACACCGATCTCCTTGACCCATCAAATGCTCGAACTACCAGATCACTGGGCTTTATAACCACTCCATCATAATCCAACTTCATCAGTGCTTTCTTGGGCAAGACGTTCAAAGATGATCCAGTGTCCACCAACACGTGGGAGAGTACTGCACCCTTACATTCTAGAGAGATATGCAATGCCCGATTATGAGCACGCCCATCAGGAGTTAAATCAAAGTCTGTGAAACCCAATCCGTGACTGGCGTTGACGCTGGACACCACTGCTTCTAACTGATTTACAGAAATATCCTGAGGTACGTATGCTTTGTTCAGAATATTCAGGAGAGCCTTCCTGTGAGAGTCAGAACACATGAGCAAGGACAAAATGGAGATCTTCGACAGCGTCTACTGCAGATGGTCCACAATATTGTAGTCACTCTTCTTGATGATCCTCAGGAACTCTTCAGTTTCTTTATCAAAGGTGAGGTCTGGATCAGTTGATGGTGTTGGATCATTGACAACTACTAGTTGTTTCCCTCTTGCTCTAGCTTGGGCTTCTGCAGTATCTCTGGGTGGCATCACATTGTTTCTCAGTGTTTCCGGCACAAATAACCTTCCACTTCTAGTAAAGCCCCCTACTCCAACGTTTTCTACTTGAGCTGGGGTTATACTAGTTGTGGCCAACTCCTGCCTCTGGCCGTTGCAGTACACTTCACCACCATAATTCCAGGGAACAGCTCTGTCACTCTGGTACATTACTGGTCCAGCAGTGGTAATGGTTATTGGTGCCACTCTGGCCCGTGAAGGAACTTGAGATGGATCATAGAAGATAGTTACTATGGAGACTTCACTTTCTTTTATAACCTTGTCAAACTGCAACATTCCCTCATCAATCATGCTTTGGATTCCGACTTTCAACTGCTTACAACCATTTGTAGCTTCAGCACATTCCGAACAATCTTCTTCGCACCCAGGGAAGATACCTTTCTTTAACAAGCAAACCTTAACAGCAATCAATGAATTCTGCAAGTCGTCAACATCACACACCAAATTCAAGTTCTCCCATTCATCAATTGCCCCAACCGTACCTCTGTGAGGAGGCATGGGATTCTGAAGCACATTAGGAGAAGGAGCAAAGTTGATTGCTTTAGTATCCAGTAAGTCTTGAACAACATGCTTCAATGCTTTACAGTTCTCTGTGGTATGTCCGGGAGCTCCGAAATGAAATTCACATCTAGCATTTGAGTCATAACCCTCGGGGATCTGGCCTGGCTTCGGAGGTTGTAGAGTTCGAAGTTGAATCATCTGAAGCTGTAGAAGATTCTTCAAAAGCTGTGAGTAGGACATCGGTGGAGCTTCGAAATGTCTATCCTTCGGTCTCTGAGGGTAATATGAACGAGGAACTCTTTGCTGATACCCTTGTGAGCGCTGCGGCTGTGGTGGTTGGACCTGCTGTTGAACGGGTGGAGTTGAAATAGTGACCGAGGCCACTTGCTGATAATATCCTCGGTTAATTACTCCCCTCTGTGCGTACACTGCACTTGTTTCTCCTTCCCTTCTTTTCACAAAGGGTTTCTTAATACCAGACCCTGAAGCACCTCCATTCTGAATTTTCCCCTACTTAAGCCAACTTTCTATTCTCTCACCCGTCAAGATAATGTCCGAAAATCCGCTTGAAGAACAACCAGCTAGCCTTTCCATGAAATGCCCAGGGAGGGTATCCAGGAAAAGGTCAACCATCTCTCTCTCCAATAAAGGTGGTTTCACTCGAGCGGCTACTTCATGCCACCTTTGTGCGTAATCTTTGAAGCTCTCCGAGCTCCTCTGAGTCAAACTCTGAAGTCGAGTGCGACTGGGTGCCATGTCGATGTTGTACTGATACTGCCTGAGGAAGGCTTCTCCCAAATCCTTCCAGCTTCTTATAGAGCTCCTTTCCAGCTTCATGTACCATTCCAAGGATCCTCCGGAGAGACTATCCTGGAAGTAGTACATCCAGAGTTTTTCATCTCGCGTGTGGGCAGCGATCTTCCGGTAGAAAGCCTGCAAGTGAGTCTTCGAGCAGGAGCTACCGTTGTATTTATCAAAAGCCGGTGGCCTGAATTTGTGTGGAATGACCACCCCAGGTACTAAACCCATGTCCGACACATCAATCCCCAAAGTGTCTCTACACTCGAGGGCTTTGACCTTTTCAGCAAGCACCAAAAAGTCATTAAGATTCCCTTCTCCGCTGAATCCCATGTCATTGTTGAAATACTGGAATTGGTCCTCCTGCCTATCGTGCACTGGAACGAAAGTTGCCATAGCTGGATCTGGAATATGAGGTCCACCTGGGCCGTTGCTGGCGTTGGGAGGAGCCCCTAGCCCGTCAGAAGTGGTCGCATGAGTATTAGTATTAGGAGGGGTTAGCCCTTGAATTGCATTCCTCAGCTCCTGCTGTCCCTGAGCCATCCCTTGCATTAGGGTCATGAACTCTGCCATCTTGGTACGAACTTCATTGAGCTCTGTCTGCATAACGTCCAAGGTTGTCCTTTGATTTCTGCGGGTCGTGTAGCGATGCGGGATATCTTGTCGGAGATACCGGGTCTTGGCAGCTCTCGCAATCTTTGCCTGAAACACAGATAAATTAAGCATCCAATAGAAAAACCTGCAAAGACAAAGACAAAATGCAAATGATGCGTATGCAATGCAATGTGTTCCTTTTATTCCCAAGTCTTTCCCTGTTTCTGGTCCTGGCATTAAGAGAAAATAAGAATTGGGAAGAAGACCCAAGCAATATTCAAACATAATGATGGCCGTGGAGAATTGGTGCTCATTACCCCGTGTCGGTGCAACAAATAACGAACAAGAGATTCCGAACAATTCAATCACATAAACTGAAGTTTGAAATAACAAAGTCTCTGAAGGGTGCCAATCACAATAACAAAAAAAGTACATCAAATATTAGGAATCCCACAACAAGCCTGTGGGTAATCCAAGTACAATAACATGAAATTAAACCCTAGGGAACTCTAAGTCTTGCAATCTCCAGCTAACGCTCTTGACGTTCTGGAACAGCTGAACTACATCTGGATGATCGGGCTCCTGTATGAGTCTCTGGATGAGGAGGTCCCTCGTATCAGAAGAAGCGTATAACTCCTCAATCTGTTGCAAGAATGCTGTCTCATTCTCTTTGCTTTGACTCGGATCGGCCTTTGACCTCTTCACATCATCTTTCAACTTCAAGTCTTCTATTTCCTTTTGAGCTTCCTTTAATGCTTGTTGACTTTCTGCTAAACGTTGGAGACGACCCTTCTCTTGATGATAAGCCTTCCGAAGGAGTTCTTTCTGCCCATCCAAAGAATCCTGAAGACTCTTAATTTCCAGCTCATGCTTGACATCTAACTCCTTTTGCTTCTTCAAATGGTCCGCCCATTTTTCTTGCCATAAGGTAACAACTTCATTGGCTTCATTCAGATCTTTCTTCTCTCTTCGGCGCTGGGCCGTCTTGTGAGTCTCAGCTAACCCCTTTTTTCTGAAGTAAAGCTCTCTCTCTTCGAAGTCCTTCTACTTGAGACGAACTGCTTCCTCGGCTTGTACAACTCTATCCTCTAACTGACGATTCTGAATCATCAATTTCTGACAAGAATTATGAGCCTCTTGATTCTCAATCCTAAGCTGCTTGACCAAAGCTTCCAACTTCTGATAATCTTCCAAAGGTACTGAAGTCCTTGGTGTTACCTCTTTAGGGTAGAGAGGTGTCTCTCTAGAAAATGGTAGAAGATGGGTCTTCACACGATCCTCCAACCAGCTGGCAAAAGGATCATAAGTGTTAGGATCCACTCTTCCAAAGTCTTTCTTTCCTTTCATCACCCTAGCTTCCCAAGCTTGGGATGCTAGTATGCTCATCTTGGAATTTCCTTCTGCTGGAAAGTATAAAGACTCATTTGCATCGTCAATCAAAGGTACATCTCTTAAAGGATAGCCGAACTGTTTCCTGGACAAAATAGGATTGTAGCTAATCCCACCTTTCCTTCCCATCAAAGGCACATTTGGAAAGCTACCACAACTTACCAACATTTCTTTGCCCACCAAATCTCTGTTGCATCCCCAAGCAATGTCAGCTGAGGTTAAGCCCATTAATCTTTTGGACCACTTCCAAGATTGTTTCAAATCCTGAAAGGGTCCTGATTTAGGGAGTTGCCTTACAAACCAATCAGCAAATATGGGAGCACAACAGTTTACATGTCCCTTCCTCTTTTCATTTCTGTAGTGAACTCCATAGTAGAAGTCAGCTAGCAATGTAGGAACAGGATTTCTCTTGACAAAGATGGTGATGGCCTCCATGCTAATTAGCCCTTTCTCTCCTGGAAATAAACTAGTTCCAAATACTATCATGGCTAACAGTGCTTTGAAGTCTGCCCACTTCTTTCCAGATGTCATGACATGTGCCTCTGCGATAAGAAAATCCAAAGGGATGCCTTTACTTTGGGCAGCCTCTAATCCCATTTTGAGCCTGAGCATACTCAAATGACAGGCAACAGTGATATCCTCATGAGAAGGGATCCTCTCTGAAACATAATAAGGCATACCCTCCTTAATAGGAATATTCAGCATACTAGAAACCTCCTCTAATGTAGGTGCCAGGATGTAATCAAGGAAAACAAAAACTCTCAGCTGTGGATCATAGAACTGCAACAAAGAATGCAAGCTATCTCTCTGGTCGACTGTGGGCTTGCTCACATAATCCAGTATCTTGCCAAACTCTTTCCTGAAATCATCAAGGACTCTGTCACCCATCAAGCTAATCAAACCCTGAACACTCTCTGTCTCCGGTTGTGGGAAAGTATAATGAACATTTCTCTTCCTCGGAATCTCCATGCTGAAGCAGCAAATATGACCAGGACCTAGGAGGTAATGAACCCTGAGAATAAAAAGAACAAAAAATGATTAATGATGATATGATGCTTATGCAAGGCAATGCATGTGATCAGTAAAGTGTCTGTGTAGTGAATCAGGTGATCAAGTGTTTGTGCAAGGTCACAATATCATCACAAGTATCTCTGATCAGGAGTTCATGACTTCAGAATCCATAATTAATAGAACAAGATCATATCACTGGAACATATTGGCATATGAAGGTATGTTTAAGTTTAGGGTTCCTGCAAACCTGTAAACCCCTCCCAATCTCGCAGGTATGCTACTCGGGTCAAACATCACGGACTCTCGAGGCCGAATAGCAATAATACGTTCACCATTTCCGAGAAATGGCTCATGACCAAATTAGGGAATCGGTTTGGCATTATGTACTACTCAGGAAGGTCTCAGCTGATTCCGGAAAAAACAAGCATCCCTCATAAGTCCTCAGCTTCAAGCACTGAATCGAGAAACAATAGTACATTCATCCCGAAGGGTACAATACTACCGTCATACGAACAGTTTGCCTTGACTGGATTCCTATGAGAGAACCAGGCCATCCTATGCGAGTTCCCAGTGGGCCCTCGGATGCGAGTGGGTTTGCCAACAAATGTGGTCTGCCACTGTCATCACTGGAGAGGGATGTTTCCACAAAGGTTCTCAATGATCGGTCCCCTGACTGCACATAACTATCAAGGTAGCGCATCAACCCAGAAAGATTCCGGTATCAATACATTCCCGAGAAGGTCGCAAGTCAAGGTGTGGAACTCACTACTACCAACATAGCAAGATGCCATGAAGCCAAAGTGGAACCACTCTAAGTCCTAGGGTGCACTCGAGCCCCGGTTACGAGCTCATCTCACAGTAACCCCATCCCACAGAAAAAATGAAAACCAGCACAGCCAGACAGTCCAGTATAATATGATGCATGGAAAATAAATACTGAAAGCGGTAAATAAATGCGATAAAGTAAAGCTGTAAAGAACTGTAAATAAAAACAGTAAGGCTAAACTAAAGCACACAACAAATAAACACCCAAAGAAACAAAACCAAACAGGCGCTAGGATTGACTCTACAAGGGAAACCGGAAGAAACGGGTTAATCCCCAGCAGAGTCGCCAGCTGTCGCTCCCGGGATTTTCATCCTAGTACAAACGCGAAAGTGGCGCGAAAAAGGTAGAGTCGTCAGCCAGACATTTTTATCCCGAATGAATGGGAAAGGTAATGTTGCACAAACCTGAGGAAGAAGGAAAGGACAAGGTCTTGCGAACCAAAGATCCGAGTTCGGGAGTCGGTTACGACCTGGGAAGGTATTAGCACCCCGGATCATCCGCCGTACCCGACGGGATCCACGCTTGCTTGTTTGTTTCAAAGGGTGAGAAAAATATGAATGCTGCTGAATAAAACCGCTAACTGGAAACTAGAATGGAAATGAGAAAGGAAAAGAATGGAAAGAAATAATGGGGAAAATGTAGGGAAAATAAAGAATGTGCTCGAACGGGCCCTACCCCGCTGCCTACGTACCTCATCGGGAAAATGAGGATCAGAGTCGACGTAGTTCGCCTAACTAAGGCGGGAACTATTTGTTTGTGTTTTTTATAGCTGGAACTGCGTATGTCTATGCTCAGGTGTTGCAGACTCGTCTGGTACGAGTGCGTTTACCGTCTTGCATGCGAGACAAGTCGTCGCGAGTTCGCGTTGTGAGTGAATGAGATGAGAAAAGAAGTTCCCGCAGGATAGTCGCTTGTTATTTGTTTTTGGTCTTTTATGAGAAGTGTTTTGAATTTGTTTGTTTTATGAAACAATCCCTTGATGAGACTTGTACATCATGATAGACGAGCTTACACCACTCCAAGATGGAATGAATGCAAGTGCTTCATGGAATAAGGCTATACACAAAGGATCCTTTCATTTATTCGTTAATTGTTTTTTTGGATTTTGTTTGAAGATGAGAAAGAATGACTCAAATTGCAAAAGGACAAACTCTAATGGGAACTAAGACATACCCTAATTTTATTGATTTATTTACATGGGAGATCCTATGGTTTGTGGAGTTTTCTAAACCTAAGGGAAAAACACCTAGAACTAATAGAATGCAACTTACTTCTTAAGGAAGATAAGTTGATTCTAAAACCAAGGGAAAACCTAAAACAACATTAATCAACATACAAAAAAATATTGAAATTAAATGACTAACTAGAATTCAAAGACAATTCAAATAAAAGCATGAATTAAAATAGTCCTATTTATTTATTCTAATTAAAATGAAACTTAAGCCTAAATTCTAAACTAAGGTCATACCTAATATTTTTTCCTTCTAAACATAAAAATCTAAACTAACCTAAGTCCATGTTAACTTCTAAGATTAAATCTAAACTAAACTATATTTTTTATTAAATTTAATATCCAAGCCTAAACTAATTGAAATTGTATGTAACAAAGCCTAAGACTAAAAATCCTAAAAAATAGCAAAACTTCTGGAAAAAATATGAGAATTAATCTATGGGGTCCTAATATTATCTATAACATTGTGTTAAAAGGGATCCTAAAAAATCCTATTTTTGCTATGCCTAAAAATTGCTTATTTCTGCCTAAGAATTAACCACTAATTTCTAAGGGATTAAACCTCTAAACCTAAGATAAAATGATCTAAAAAATCTACAAAAATTAACCTAAGTATTACTATGAGTCCTCTAACTACAGTAAAAAGAATGGGCAAAAAAAAGTTACTGGAAGGTTAAGAAATAAAATCTACAAGATTATGTACAATTAAAGAAAATTCATTAAGAACTATTTACATGAAAAAATCAACATAAAATAAAAAATAAAGCAAAATCAGAAAAATAAAGTGCCAACTATTTCTAATATGAATTACAAGTCTACTGAATTTTTTATAGAATTTTATTATAGATTTTCCTATTTTTTTGTGAATTAATTCTAAACATATGGTAAAACAAAAAACTTAAATTCTACAGAAATAAATGGGGGTTCAGGAAGTGTTTTTGAAGTTGTTTTTTTAATTGCGCTTAAAAGAAGGGTGGTGTGAACAGCAATGGGCAAGGCCCATGCGCTGGAGTTCCTTGGGGTTGCATTCAGTACTTTTTTATAACTGTTTTCTAATGGGCATCAAATGAGGGGTGCTAACAGCAAAAATTCCTAGGCCCAATCGCAGGATAATGGGGGAGGTGCAGGCAGCATGGTTTTCCTTTGTTTTTTTATTATGAATCCTAAATGGGGTACTAATAGAAACATGATAAGGGCCTACCGGACGGTGACAAGTGTCACCGCCGGTATGGCGGAAATCACACACAAAAAAAAAACCAACTCAAACTTATCTTATCCCTTGGAATAAAAAATTTGAACGATTCACTTAATGAGTTAGATAGGTTAAACATTTTTATTATTCTTAATTCCTCTTAATTTCCTAACAAACCTCATAATTATCTCATAAATTAACTTAATGAATTAAATAATTTTAGGTTATAACAACGAAAATGAAAGGACACTCCAAGACCTAGGTTTTCTTCTTCCTCTCCCCTATCATCCCGCCGCAGCCATCCCCTTCTCATTCACTCTCAACTCTATTCACCGCCACCACAAAAGGAGCACGCCACCACAAACCGTCCTCTACCCTAGCCTCCGGCGAAACCAAAACCAAAACCTCAATACCACCCTAACCTATTCTTAACCCTCATCTCAAAATTCGGACACTATCTTCACAAATTCCCTAAAATCAACCACACTAACAACATCAAGAAACACGAGCATCAAAACACGACGAGAAATCTTCATCAAAAGTGATTTCGGATTCTTACCTTGTGACTCGAAATCAATCCGTCGCTACGACAAGACGAGACTGATGCTGATGTTGCTTTGACGCCGTCGCGAGATTGACGGTGGACTCGTTCGATTGACGCACTAAGTGTTTCGTTCTTGATGAGCCAACAGTGAAACTCGTAGACCTAACTTCAACAACCGTTCGCGGATGAGCGCACAAAACACAATCGGCCTACACAATACTTGCGATTTCTCGTCGAGCTCCACTTCGTGCTTCTTCTTTGAATTCTTTTGTAATCTCTAACTCTGAATTGCACTGACTTATGTGGTACATTCTTGATTTGTTGCAGACGGATTCATCCAGGAGTTTGCAGATTCGTCACAGATGTAATGACGAATATTGACATAGCCGCTGGAACCATAATGAAGGTGCAACAAAAGATTATAGAAGATGGAGATCACAGAGCCGAAGATGTTGGGGCCATAAGGATCTGAGGATCGATTTCTGAGTTTTGGCGATGAAGGCGAAGGATAGAGAGTTTGAGAAGGATCTGGATGTATGATGCAGCTTCACGGAATGTTGTTTCGATCAATGAAGGTAATGAATTCCATCCGAAAATATATGAATTCTTGTGATGATTTGTGGTCTTGAAGATGAACACTCGAACATCAATGAAACTGCAGATCCATGGCTCAAAGATGATGGTGATGTGATGATGAAGGTAATGGAAAGAGCTGATTACAGAAAATGGATGAGAAGAAATGGTAGAAGAAAACTTGAAAAGAAATGGTGACGAAGAGAAAAATCAAGAAGTTGTGAGGAAGAAGAGGATCAAATTTGGGAGCAGAAAACAAAATGTCAAGGGAAGGTGAAAATGGTGTCCTGGTTCTGATTTATAGAAGCGAATTCAATTCTCAGGTGAAGTTTCTGGACTCTTTCTGTTAAGTGTTTGTTGAAATCAGTTGAAAAATTAGTTATTTTTTCTGTTATGATTTCAATTCCCAGCTTCCAATTCTGTTAAGAAGTTTCTACTGATTTTCCTTTGGTGAAATTCTGTTAGGTAAGTTGTTTAGGGTGGTTATTTTTCAGTTATGAACTTCTCGAATTCTGTTTTTTGTGATCTGGGTGAATTCAGTTGTGGTTGTGAAGTTTTTTTGAATGAATTTTGATTCTGTTATAAGTTGTTCCTCCTGTGACTGAAACCGAACTTATTATTTTGTTATGCTTGTCAAGGACTGGCTGAAGTTGAGCTGAGGAGTGCAGATAAAGATCGTCCGAGATTGAAAGTTTTTTGCGTCTTTTTCGATTGAAAGTGGAGAGTTATTAGAGAGGTGGAACAGAATGAAGAGTAACTGAGTTTGGTTTCCATTGATTTGGTTACGATGCGAGTATAACTTGTTATTTTCGGAGAGAATCATTATCTAGCGGATACGCTACCAAATTTGTTTTATTCTTATCCTTCTGTTTCAATTGTGGGTCTGAATTTATTGACTTTCGATTGTAGGTTTTGAATCCTTGAAGAGTGATGAGGAAGGTCGGAGAAAATGGTGTCGAAGATTGGTTGAAGAATGGCATGAAGATGAAAACCAATGCCCTATTGAAGGTAGATTGAAGTGAATTGAAGAAGAACAATGCAGGGGGGAGGACTTTGAAGGCAGTGCCGAGAGAGACTAGGAGAAGTTTGTTGAAGACAATTGGAGGAAGAGAGTCCGAAGAGAGTGATGAAGAATTAGGCTTTTATTGAAGATTTTGGTTTGAAAATTCATGAAGAATGGAGGGGCACCCTGCGTTTTTTTTACTGATATCCCATTGTTTTCTGCTATATCAGTTCCATTGCCACTAATAGTTGTAACGGAATTTCTCTTTTTATCAACTAAAAAATTATGTTGTATTTCTCTTCTTGGCATTGGCCCTTTTCTTCAACTGATTCCTTTTTATCAATTTCAATTGGGACTGGTTTTAAATGGTTTCGAATTCGGATAAAAATGGGACTAAAAATTTGGACTATAAATGGCTTGATTTTGACTTTAAAATAGTAAAGTATGAAGTGGGCTTAATATTGAAAAGAAATGGTTGATGTCTAGAGAGAAATGATATGGAAAATGGAATGTTAGAAATATGAATGTGGACAACAAAAATGACTTTGGTTATCGGAACGGGATAAGATCATGGTGAATTAAAAATGGTGAATTAAATCGAATCGGAAAGTGAATATGTAAATGGCGATGACTTGTATTTGAAATGGATATCAAGAATTAGAATTTGAACTTGAACGATATCTTCCAAATAACCCAATAACTGTGCATTCTCTTTTAACCTGGATCGAATCCTTCAACATAATCCACTTTTAAGAACTTTGATGCCATACTAATCTCTGCACAATCTCGAAAAATTATTCCATAAACAAATGGATCCAAACCAATCTTTAATACACTGGACCTCAATTGGTGAAGTGCCATTCAAATCAAATCATGAACAAGAACTCCAAGTCCTTCTTGAGACATTAAGAATAGCCAACATTCTTATTCAAAGCAAATCTAATTGAATACCTCAATAATGGGTTAGACGCACCAGTGTGAATATTCTCCACAAATTTCAATCCCTGATAGATACAGATAAGGTACGGAACCCTAATTCCAAAGGGCCTTGATCACACGCCCTATGAATCCATGAAATGCATTACTATGATGTTAATGACTTGATGAGTAATGCAGATGAAAACAAAACGATGAACCAATAGAGGGAATAAATATGATGGCAAATTTTGAGGTATTACAATAACCATCTGCCTCTATGTAAGCTACTTTTTTTTCCTTTTTGTGATATTTATTTGTTTTGGCTTTTCCAGCTTTTAAGTGTTTGACTTGACAAACCATATCTTCCAGTTGAGCCATGTCCCTAATTTATTGAGTAACTAACTTATTTCTAATTTAATAGTCTAGGCCACCGACGACTATTTTGAACAACTCATGCTCAGGAACTCAAGTGAAACACCTCGCCTTAAGAAGTCTGGACCTATTCAAATAGTCATTTATCGACTCAGGGACTTTTCGCCTAACACTCACCAAATCTTTCAGACTAATTTTTGACTTCCCGATATAAAAATGTTCACGAAATAGTCTTTCCAACACTTCATGATTTAACAGAGTGGAGTGGGAGAGTTGTGAACCAAATTCAGATTGGGATTGGTAATTCCTAGATCCATCATTATTTAAGCTTAATTTGCATCTTTCATAATGTGATCTTGTGTTATTTGATCCTTGGAATTGATTTATTGATTACATTGGTGGTATTTGCTCTTAATTTGTTGGAATTTTCGTGCTTGATCAGATCCTTAATCATGAGGTGTTTGAGGAAATGATTGATCATGGATTTGACTTTTAAAACTTTGTTTTATTGTTGTTATAGCAGGTATATTTGATTAACACACCTGGTGTAATCGATTACACCTATGTTTTGCCCTTTAGAACTGATTTTTCAATAGTGTTAATCGATTACACCATGAGGTTAATCGGTTAACACAGTGGCACTGACTGATTTTGGCTTTGTTTTGGGACTATTTTGATTCATTTTTTTGTTTCTTCCCATTTATTTTGATTTTTCCTTGGATTGCAAATTATAATGTCTAAATTCTCTTCAATTTCAATGGACTCAAGATAATACGACCAATATCTTGCAGCTCCATAAAGTGATAACGAGAAATGCTCTGAGCTTGAAATGATCCTCTATGATTCCTTCAGGTCTCAAAGGTGTGGAACACATAACCTGAAATTCCTTCAGATGCTTATTTGGATCCTCACATGCAAGACCATTAAACATTGGCAATAAGTGTATTAAACCAGATTTCAATTCGAAAGACACATCAACAACATGATATTCAATACATAAAGAATTATAATTCACATTAAGGGCAACAAGTTCTCTAAGAGTTATTTGATCAACCATGTTAAACTCAATAGGAAAAAAATCAACAAAAAATGAGAAAACACATAACTAATTCAGCCAATAAAAAATAGGAAAATACCGACAATGTCCCTATTAAGCGAAAACAACGTCCAAGCAGAAAACGATTAAAATAAAATTTAAAAAATACACAAACACTAAAATTAATCTAATTAAGACATTTAAAAATTTTGAGAATTTTTTCAAAATTTTTTGAAACTATGAAAACAAGAAAAAAATTATAAAAAATAGAAAATTAAGGAATTTCAGATTTGTAGGAAAGCTCACATTATTTAGTTCCTAAATAAAGGGTTTTCATACCTGATTTATTTCTAACGAATCAGAAAATAATTGGACTAATCTGAGACGGTTTTCCTAAAAAACAATTTTTTTCTCTCGCTAAAATGCAAAAAGGCCAGAATGCAAGAACGTTAGGGCAAGAACACCGAAACACACCACTTATGACTCAAATTTGATCCGTTGTCGCACATGGGTCAAAAACGAGTTTAGAAAAATGTAGTAAACTGGAAGCGACACCTCAAGTCGTATCGCAAGAACTCTTGGCAAAATTAACCGAATAAGAAAACAAAATAGGAGGGGGTTTATATTCGATTGATAATAAGTGATTACAAAAAGTGATTATGAAATAAGTGATTATGAAATAAGTTGATTTATTGATTCATTTTCCTAACTTATCATTGGTTAATATAATTTTCATGCCCTAAGCGAATTATAATCCTTTTTCGAATCCAACATAAATCAACAAATGTAATCAACATTATGTGATTTACACTCCTATTTTCCGATTAAGAAAACGGAATAAAGATTGCACAAATTAAAAAAAGAGCTATGGTAACACGCGATGAAGATTAGTGAATGTAAATCAATCTAAATTAATCATCACATATTCTATAGAACTTGAATAACGTATACAAGACATATAATAAAATATTGAAAGGTAAAGGAAATTTGATTGAAAAATATAAAACCTCAAAGTATCGACATAAACCAATCTCAACAGATCAACTGTGCAAACTTTAGTTCTCCATGAAATTTGTATCCTAACCTCTAATTTTTGTGAACGCATAATAGGGTTACTGTAGCAGCGAAAGTCCTAATATAACAAAAGGAAAATTCAGGCCCTTATGGAAACTGACTTGAAAATTACAAAAACTGTCTCAAACTAACTATTTTAATTAAGTATGGAACTTCAACGAAATATTAGACTCTGCTTCACTCCGAATCAACTTTTGACTTCAACATAAAACTTGTAGCTCTTTCTCCTATGAAATATCTAAAGATTTGACTAAATTTTAGTAAAACACGATGTTGAATAAGATGTTCTAATATGAAGAAATATGTGAAGAACAACATGCCGGACAATATGTCCAATCATGAAGAATTTACATATTGGTATGATATAGCAGAATAGTTGCAAATCAGTTTCAAAATTTAAGGAGATTTTATCTACAACAATCAACACATGGATCAGGGAATATTTGGTTATTATATTCGAAATCCATGGACAACATAAGAGCTATAAAAAGGAGACTAAAACCTAGGTCAAAGTAGTAGTTCTTATTAAGACATTTGTAAAGTAAAATAAGGGTTTAGGATTTTGAGAGTCGTGTATTTTTCTTGTAATGTAAGTCACCCTTTGTATCGATTTGATATATTGTGGTTGACATAACTGGTAAGCATATTTAGAAACCTGTAGGTAATGAATTATATATTGTTCTTGGATGAAGCTTTTAAGAAAATTCAAGTATATTTTGTTAGTCAAGAGTCTTGACTGAATATTGTAACGAAAGGGTTGTCTTTCTTTTAGGTAGTTTGATACTGTCACCGGAGGTTGTGAATGATAGATATCACAGAGGTGATTTAGGAAGTGAGATGGGTTTCTCTTATCTAAAATGAGTTTTTAAGATAAAGATTTCATTGGGTAGTAATTAGGTAAACACGAGGTTGTTTACATGTAAAGTGAATGTTGTTTACATAAAACTAATACTACTGATAATTGGATATTCTTCATGGCTTGGTAGTCCCCTGAATAGGAGAGTTACACCTAACTAGGATATCATATCTTTATGTTATTTATCATTCTGCTATTTATATTTCAGTCTAATTAGCATGCTCTAAAACATGACATGATAGATGTTGGAACATATGTCATGACTTGGTTATGACTTTGAATAAATATGAATATCTTTATTCAGTGCTTGTTCAGTTAGTAAAGAGATCAGAGTCTCGACATTTCAATTAGTATCAGAGTAAGCATCATGTTTTATTTATGAGTGAGATTCATGGAAGATACTTTTTGGTGCAATTAACAATGAAAGAGATTTTATGATCAGACCATCCATTAATGATATGTTCAAGATGATTGAAAGTTAGGGTGATAGCTTTTTTAATCATGTCTGATTGTTGACCGACGATTTTGTGAAGATTTTATCATTGTTGCTGATGGTGATGCTATTTCGACTTATGATAGTTATTGTTTTACTTGGTGCTTTATAAGATGTTCTGACATCTTACTTGACACTTGTCGAGGTTGTTTTGTCTTGGTATACCGCTGCATATATCTCTAATGGAAGAATTATGAGAGTTCTTTGTGTATCTCTGGTGTTAAGATTTCAAAAGGATCTGTTCTTGGAATAGTCCGTGCTATTCTATGTCCAGAAAATTGAAGAGTTCTTGGAAGACAAATTGGGAGTAATATAAAGAAGAAAACATTGTGATCTAGTTTCATTTGAAATATTTTCCTTTAATTTCGTGCTTCCTGGGATATTTTTTCAACCAACATTTATAAAGTTGCCAAAGATACTTGGAAGTGTTTCAAGTCTACTCATAAGGGCATTTATAAATGTGTTTGAGAAAAAGGGTTCTGAAGAAAAGATGACCAATAAGAAGTTACTCTGGTAGTTATTCGAGTGTTTGTCTTGAAAGTGAGAAACCATTGAAAAAAGACAACAACAATTTACTTTTGCTTTCTAATTTATAGGAGTTTGTTTCCTGGTTTCTATTAGGGAATTTGTTACCTTGTTCCTTGAAAGGCAGTTTAATCTGGTTTAGAAGTCTCTATTGATAATCTAGAATAAATTAATAATGGGGAAATGATTAGAAAGCTAAGGAGATTGGGTTTTTCTAATAAGAAAACTCAAGCAACAATAGGCAAGTCGGGTCAAGGATGTCAATCTTATGTTTCAACTGTGTGATAGACATTATTCAAACTAATTGCATCTCTTTTGTGAAAATATTGTTATCAACAGTCATGTTTATATCCTCAAAGGTCAATATCAACATGAGTTAACCAAGCAGTGAATAAGGTTTTATCACGAGATATATGGTTTTCGAGTTAAGAATTTAAAACCAATTGCTATTTGTGGTCTTCACGAGTACTTGATTGCTTATCCTTTTACTTGATGGCCAATGGAGATAAAGTCAAGATGTCACACCAATTGCAAAGGGACATCAACTAGTTCTTTGGAGAATGGATACAGTCGGCTTCTTTAGTGAAGTGTTCAAAAAGTCATTACACAATCTTTGGTTGTGATCAAGGTATGTCTATGAGTTACTGGAAGAAGTAATTATGGTAAGGTATTAATGTTCAACCAGATGTTGAAACATCATATCAACAGAGTATATGCACGATCTTGATTTTCAAAGGAGTGACATAACATATGCTCTGGGCATCTAACAACATGTGTGTTGATCAAAGTGTTGAGAATTTTCTTCAGACTGGTCTTGCAGAGACAGGGGCTTGTTAGAAAGTTCTTATCCATTTTTTTGTCTGGAATGAGGATAATGTTAAAGATGAAGATGATGTCATCACCAACTTGTTGAATATTCCTTAGATTAGTTTATTTCTGATCTAAATGCACAGAAGTGTAGAGGATAAGCCCTAACTCTTGGTAGAGATTTGTTAAAGGCATCTTAACCAGACTTTGTGTAAATGGTGGTCAAGATCAAATGTCTAGGACATTTTCTTAGATATCTAGAAGATTCATTTGCTCAAGAAAAGCCAAATCATTATGATCTTACTTGTTGTAGATGATTATTATGAAGAACAACTGATGTTTCTTATAAACGAAATGGAGGTTGATTACTCAAACTTGATATCTTACTCAAGTCTATGAGAACATGAAACTCTTGTTTTGTTAAGGTGAAAGAGTCCCTCAAGGTGGTAAGATGTCTAGAAGTCTAAGGGTTAATTAATCAAGATAGTATCAGGCAGTAGTGATGTCATCAACCGACTGTCATGTCATTGATGTCTAATCAGATATTATGACATAAGGCCAAACATCATGATTTTTTGAAGGCTCTGGTTACATTGAGTTGTATTGTCTTGGGATAAGCTGATCTCTACAGGTGTGGTTGAAATGGATTTTGAAATATCTTTTTTAACCTTTTGTGAATGATCCATTGGTCTTATCTTAGAGGAATTGCCAAAATGAATGGTGTTTACATATCCTATTATTGGAGTATCTAAGATGTCTTGCCTTGGAGTAAGTATGATTTATAGGTGGACCAAAAGATCATTATTTTCTCTTGAACTCTAAAGGAAGTTGTGTCAAGTAAACATAGTTATTTGGGTGGAACATCTACTTGGAACAAATTGCCTTTGTGGATAAGGGTAATAGACAGAAAGACAATGGAAAAGTTGGTTCTGTCCTTGGCTTGATGGTTGTTATCAGTCTGATTGATGAAGGAATCTTTTCCTAAGGTGCTTGATATGTTGGAAGTATGATATTTTATTTTTATATGCGGTTGTCTGGGTTTCTTGATGATCAAGCTGGTGCAATTATGTCCAATCAATGCCTTAATGAAGTGTATGGTGTACTATATAAATAGTAAGTCAGGTTGTTGGTGTATCAAGAGTCAGAGTACATGGAGACAAATGTCCTAAATGATGTTGGAACATCATTTCCTCTATTGGTTATTCTTGAAGGATGACTTAGTTTTCTATATCTATTTGTTACTATGAAGAATCAAAGTGTGGTAGTCCTTATACCTAAAAAGACGGTGGTTTCTGCTGCTGCAAGTGTCTCTAGAAAAATTTGTGTCAGTTTAGATCTTGTGAAGCAAGCAAACTGAGAATTATTGTTCTGGAGTATGTGTTTGATGTCAAACCAAATGGATATGACTTCTTATTGATACAAATAGTTAAGATTACCTATGAGGATTTGTAAGGCTATAATCCACGACGTTTATATGTATTATCAAGGAGCAAAGGTGTCTGCGTTTGTAAGAATCAATATTGGTTTTACAGTAAGTGAATGTGTCAAACATGTGTGTTGAACAAGGAGAGTAAAAGTTGTTGCTTTCCTTTATGAAAACATGAAGATTAGTATTATGTTTTCATTCACTAGTTAGATGTCCTTTTTCTGAAGGAGCACTGGTTATCTATGACAATGGGGTGTTAAATTACTGTCTAGGATTTATTGCTGCAATAGTGCAATCCTCACTTAAATTGCTTAGGGATCAAGCCATTTGTGATTATGTATCTTTTGTGGGATTGAAATGTCAAATAAGATGTTCTGACATTGTACCTATTCCGGATTGGGCCTCAAGACTGAATTAGGCTATGGCCCAACAGGTCGGGCAGAGGCCCATATACTCGAGCAGGGACACCTAGCAGACGGGCAGAGACATCTAACGGTCGGGAAAGTTTCTCATACGACAGACATACATTTAGGACGGGCGAGGAGGAAGTCTGCCCTGTCACTTGCCACGTCACCCAACTGTCCCCTATTATCTCCTAAAAGATAGGGGCAGTTGGACCAAGGACCAGACCTCTTAACTAGGTCTTCACGCTTCTCACGCGTTCCTTGGCAGTTCTTCCTTGGGCCTAGCTGATCTAGCCCAAAGAAGAACCTTGACCCAGCGCTGGGGGCTCCCTATAAATACCCTTTTTCCCTAAAGGGTCAGGTATTCTGATTCACTCTAACTCACCTACTTCATTGTACCTATACTCACTTAAGCATCGGAGTGCCTTGCAGGTACACCCCCTTTCTCCCATTCTTCGGCCGTTACACCAAATTGCTGGAAGGTCCTCCTGATCAGGTAAGATCAGTGGCGTCGTCTGTGGGAAACTAGCTTCCCCTTCTTCCATAACAGAAGATCAAAGCTTAAACACCATCCTTCCAGCATATCCGGAGAACAACTCAATGAACGCAACCGTCCCCTCGTCGACTACACGATGGAGGACAATCTGCAATACCATGAGTCCAACGCCCGAGATGGGCGCCCAATCACCCCGTCTCCTAAACCTGAGAACAATGGGAACCCGCCTCAAGTTCAAGACCAGGTGGCTGACACGTTCCAACCCATCCCCGTTCCCGTTGAAGGGGACGCCACCATGATTGCTATGGTGAACGCCCTCAAGCAGGCCAGCTCCATGCTCTACCTGCAGCACAAGAGGATCATGGCCCTGAAGGCTGATCGACAAGAGGGCCGACCTCAGCAAGAAAGAAGGACGCAACAACGTCCAGAAGCGACAAAGAAACGGGGACGATGCTCCCTAGAACCCAATAGGAGTAGGGCGCGTGCCCGCCGGGATTCCGGCCGATCGCGGACCTTGCCAAGGCGCAATCGAAGCCCCGATAACAACAAGCTCTCCCCACCGAGGAGCGACGAGGAAGACCTGCATTGCCCCCTGTCACGGGCAATAATGAAGGCTCCACTCCCCAAAGGCATGGAGAAGCCCCCAAACTTGGCCATCTACGATGGGACCACCGACCCCGACGATCACGTCGATAATGTCAACGCGATGCTCGACTAACGCAACGACATCACCGAGCACCTCAAATGCAGGCTGTTCTCGTGAACTCTCAGGAAGGAGCCATGGCTTGGTACAAAAGCTTAGCCCCGGAGTCCATCACGTCCTGGAGAGTTATGAAATCCATGTTCACGAGGCATTTTACGGCCTCCCGACGCCATCCCAAGACAAAAGTGACCCTCGAAGCCATAGTGCAAAGGAAAAATGAGACATTGCGCTCGTATATCGAGCGATTCAACCAAGAGACTGTCGAGGTGGACACCACGGAACACATGAAGAAATATCTCCTCGAAAGGGGACTCTTGCCCGGAAGCGGACTTAGCCGAGCAGTTGGGATAGAACCTCCCCGCACTTTGAACGAACTCCTGCATAAAGCCCAAGCTTACATCAGATACGAGGAAAAAACAGGTTGCCCATAACGCTCGCAGCAGCCATAACACCGGGGAAACCGACCATCCCAAGCGCGAGGATCCGAACATTCCCCGTCGCAACGGGGACATGCGAAGGGAAGAAAAACCCCGCGAACCCCAGGAAGGAAGAGGTCCCGTGGGCCGATACAACGAATATACATTGCTGACAGCTCCCCACAAGCGCATCCTCGCCGAATGCATCAACTTCAAGTTCAAACAGGGCAGGGTGAGGTTCCCAAAACCTTCTGCACCCAAACCCCACACCGACAAGTCCAAATACTGCAGGTTCCACAGAAGCCATGGGCACGTGACTGAAGACTGTGTTCACTTGAAAGACGCAATAGAAATTTTGATCCAAGAAGGACATCTCAAGCAATACACTAGGAGGAATAAAGCCTCCAAACACGAAGAGCAAGAAAAGAAGAGACGCCGGGAGGACACTCCCCCCGACGACTCTTCCTATCAGGTGGCCCTTTGCATATCACGACCAGAAGACTTCAGCTTCCCCGATACACCACCAGAAGGGTGGATCACTGCTCTCAGCCCCTGGGAAGACTTTCCAACTGCCCTTGTCATATCAGGTGGAGGGATGAACAGCGAAGCCGCCGCCCTTTCGGTAAAACGCAAGTTCGACGAACTCCTTCTGACCGCACCCGAGCAAAAGGCAACACTGACAAAATACCGAGGCAAGTCCAACCCAATATCCTTCTTTCTAGAGGAGCTCCCGGGCGGTTCCCCCAACTCGGACATCCCGCTACTGATCAGATCCAAGATGGCTCACTTCGACATCTGACGTATTCTGGTCGACCAAGGCAGTTCGGTGGACATCATGTACGTCCACCTTTTCAAGACCCTAAAATTAGACAAAACCAACCTATCTCCCTACGTCGGATCCGACCTCCAAGGATTCAATGGGGCCACGACAAAGCCGTGGGGCTACGTCGAGCTCCTCGTCACCTTCAGAGAGCAAGAGACGACCAGAGAAATCAAGATCCAGTTCCTGGTCATAGAATGTCCCTCTCTTTACAACTGCATCCTCGGCCGCCCGACCCTAGCTGAGCTGACAGCGGTCCCATCCACCGTACACCTGAAGATGAAATATTACACCAAACTGGGCCGCGTAGTCACAATCCACGACGACATCGAAGCCGCCGAAGGTGTTACGATGTCGCAGTAAGGGGACAGGCCACAGTCAACACAAAGAATAACAAAAAGCCCAGGGCCGAGGAACCTCCCCCCAGGGAATCAACGCCGTCGACCTCGATTGCCGCATAGGCCTGGACAAAGCTGAAGAGCGAAGACCCACCGAGGGACAGGCTCCCACTCACCCGTTCCGCCCAGTCCCGAATGAAGAGTTCGAGCTCGTCCCTCTGGGCGATGACCCCGATAGGACAATAAAGATAGGTAAGGGGCTACCCGAAGAAAAGAGGAAGCAGCTCGCGATATGCCTCAGGGAGAACTCTAATCTCTTCGCATGGAACGCCGCGGAAATGCCCGGCCTAGACCCTGAGGTCGCATGTCACCAATTAGCTTTAGACCGTGCAATCAAGCTCGTATCACAGCATAGGCGCAAGCAGTCCCCCGAGAAAGCGGAGGCTGCCGAGCGAGTTGTAAAAGACCTCCTAGAGGCAAATTTTATTTCTGAAGCCCAGTACACAACCTGACTCTCTAATATAGTCCTCGTTAAGAAAAATAATGGAAAATGGTGCATGTGTGTTGATTATACCGATCTTAATAAGGCTTGCCCCAAAGATGCTTTTCCTCTCCCTAACATAGATAAACTCGTCGACAACTCTGCAGGTTTCAAACTCTTGTCCTTCATGGATGAATACAGCGGATATAATCAAATCCCTATGTCGAACATGGACAAGAGACACACGACATTCATGACCCCGACCGACAATTACTATTACAAAGTAATGCCTTTCGGACTCAAGAATGTCGGGGCCACGTACCAGCGCATGATGAACAAAGTCTTCCGAGGAGAAATCGGAGATATGCTCGAGGTATACATGGATGACATGATCATCAAATCACACGAGGAGACTGACCACACTCGACACCTCAGCAAGGTTTTCGAACATGCGAGACAATGCAAAATGAGGTTTAACCCCGAGAAATGCACGTTCGGCGTCCGAGCAGGAAAATTCCTAGGTTTCTACCTCACCGAGAGGGGAATCGAAGCCAATCCCGACAAATGTCGAGCATTCTCAGAATTTCCGACCCCAAAATCTAAAAAATCCATTTAATCCCTCAACGGGGTGCTCGCCTCGCTCTCCCGTTTCATCGCCAAATCTGCCCAGCACGCGCTACCTTTCTTTAAACTCCTCTGAAAGGAGGCCACCTTCGAATGGACCAACGAATGTGAACGAGCACTGCTCCATCTTAAGAAGGCCCTCTCTGAACCCCCGGTCCTGTCACGACCATTGGAGAGGGAGACTTTATACTTGTATTTGTCCGTGGCAACCGAGGCCGTCAGTGCCTCTCTTATTAGAGAAACCGACGAGGGACAAAAACCCATCTATTTCACGAGCAAAACACTCCAAGGCCCCGAGCTTAGATACCAAAAAATTGAAAAAGTTGCATTAGCTCTCATAAACGCCGCGAGAAGACTACGTCATTACTTCCTTGCTCACACGATCAAGGTAAGAACCGACCAACCAATAAAACAACTCCTTGGTCGACCGGACATGGCCGACAGAATGTTAAAATGGTCGCTGGAACTTTCCGAATTCGACATACAGTATGAGAACAAGAAAGCTTTGAAAGCTCAAGCCCTGGGCGACTTTGTAACAGAAATGACTCACAACCCAAAGCCAGTGGATGGCGCCCATAAATGGACGATCTTCGTCAACGGCGCCTCCAACTCGGCAGGCAGCGGGGCCGGGATCATCCTCGAAAACGAGGACGGAATCCTGATTGAGGTCTCACTGGCATTAGCCTTCCCAACCTCTAACAACCATGCTGAATATGAGGCTTTCATCGACGGTCTGAGATTGGCCGAAGACCTAGGAGTAAAGGAAGTAAAAATATCAACAGACTCCCAGCTCGTGGCATCACAAGTACGGGGAGAGTACCAAACCAAGAACGACAACCTCATAGAATACTTAGCTTTGGTCAAAGAAAGACTCGAAAAATTCGAGAAGTGGGAAGTCCAACACGTGCCCCGCGAGCATAACACGCGAGCATATATCCTATCAAAACTTGCTAGCACGAGAAGGAAAGGCGGAAACAAATCAGTAATCCAAGAAATCCTTCCTCGACCCAGTACCGAAAAGCCACCTCCTCCACTCGAGGTTAACGTGACCAGGGACACTCATTGATGGATGACACCCATCTATGATTACCTCACAAAAGGGCGAACTCCCCGAAGACCCTAAAGAGGCGGCCGCTACCAAACGTAGGGTGTACTCGTATGTCCTCCTCGAAAGGAAACTCTACCATAGAGGACTCTCCATCCCGTTACTCAAATGCATCGAAGAAGAGAAAGTTCCCGACATATTGGGGGAACTGCACCGAGGAATCAACGCCCAACATCCCGGCGGACGATCGCTTGCACGCAGGGCTCTTCGAGCGGGCTACTATTGGCCGACTATGCAACACGACTCCAAGGAACACGTCAAAAAATGCGACAAATGTCAATGACACGCCGACATGCACCTCGCACCCCCAAACGAGCTAAAAACACTCTCCTCTCCTTGGCCATTCGCATGGTTGGGCATGGACATCCTCGACCCATTTTTAACTGGGCCATACCAAAACAAATACCTCATTGTAGGGGTATACTATTTCACCAAATGGATCGAAGCAGAAGCACTGGCCAAAATAACGGCGCAGAACATTCTTCGATTTTTCAAACGAAATATCCTCGCTCGATTCAGCATACCTCAGGTCCTCATCACGGACAACAGAATGCAATTCACGGACGGAGGATTTCAGGACTTCGTGGCTAGCTTAGGCACTAAACAACATTTCACATCCGTCGAGCACCCTCAAACCAATGGACAAGCGGATGCAGCCAACAGGGTAATCCTGCACGGACTGAAGCGCAGACTCGGCGAGGCAAAAATGGCGTGGGTCGAGGAGTTACACAACGTCCTATGGGCGTACCGCACGACACCACATTCCACGACCGGGGAAACCCCATTCAGGCTAACATACAGCACCGAAACAGTCATCCCAGTAGAAATACGAGAACCGACGAGACGCATAGAGGAGCCCCTCGACGAGGAGATGAACGACGATGCACTTAGAGCCGAGCTGGATCTTGTCGACGAGATCCGCTCCGAAGCAGCCCTTAGGGAAATATCCCTCAAACAAAAAATAGCCTTACGCCACGACGCGAAGGTCATAAAAAGAGAGTTCCAGGTGGGCAGCCTGGTCCTCAGAAGAAACCAAAAAACCCAAGAGAGGGTAAACTGGCCGCCAACTGGGAAGGTCCCTACCGCGTCCGTGACAAGATGAGCAACGGGGCCTACTATCTAGAAAACCTACAAGGCGAAGAACTCGCTCGACCATGGAACGCAGAGAAACTTAGACAATATTATAGCTAAATATGACACGGGGAGACATGGGAGGTACGACCACGCTCTTCCCCACCAAAACTACAGGGAGGATCCACACTACCCAGGGGCGAACACGACCCTTCCAGCTGACACAACCCTCCCCGACACTGGGAACCTCAAACGAGCCCCAGCGTCGCAGTACCACGATTGGCAGGGCATTTAGCTCACGATGGGAAAGCCCAAGCCCCGAGGTCAGAGTTCTCCAATCGCGAACTCGACCTTGATTTTAGGCGAGCACAACGCCCGCTACCTCATCGGTTCCCTAAACCGGCGGGACCAACATAGTTGAGCACAGACAGTTCAAAAATATGGCAAATACAAAAATGTAAACAGAATCGAGCAAGTCGATAGCTAAAGCAAATTTGAAACATTCATTCAAACACGACCGTAGCCAAAGAAAATACAAAGTGAGCCCGAATGCCAATATTCATACAGGCACAGAGGCCTTCATATACGGGCACGCATGCCATACAAAAATAAACAAAATTCAAAGGCTCCGCCCGGAGTTACTCTTCATCTTCCAGCTCCTCGTCCGCTTCGAAGGGCACACAATCTCCCCGTCAACAACACAGTAATTGTGAGCCGACCCCTCTGTCACCAACCCGAGGTTCAATATTCTCAGCTGATCGACAGCATTGTCGAACCCTTCCTTGAACATGGCCACCAGATCCTTGTTGAGAGCACGGATGTGTCCCACCAACTCACCCCGGGTACGAATGGCAAGCTCCTCTTCATTCTCATCCGCTAGGGGACGAATTGTACCCTCGAGCAGATCCATCCGGGCACGGAGCTGAGCATTTTCCTCGGCCACCTTTTTGTGCCCAACAACTTGCTCTTCCAAGCTCACCTTCTCCGCCTTCAGGGTGTCCCGCTCCAGCTTCATCTCCTCCAGCTCCTTCTTCAGCCCCTCCTGCAGCTGATGCTCCTCCTTGTAGTCGGACAAGTCCTTTGACAACCTATCATTCTCAGAACGAGCCTTTAGAAGGGCATCCTCCAAGGAAGCCGTGGAAACAGAGGTGTCAGTCAGAACCATGGCCGTCTCCATCACCCTGATGACCGCGGCCAGATCCCTCGCCAACTCCTTTCGCTGGACATCCGCATCCTAGCTCAAGATGGCCTTCGCCTCGGGCGCCGCCACCGCAACAACACCTTCAGCCTTGAAAAATTCCTGCTCTATATAGCAGGGAGGCAGTAGATAGCTCCCAGGGCCACCCGGACTGCTGCCCCCCGCTACGACAGACCTGGCAAGAGTCTCATCCAAGCGCTTCCGTTTGAAAAGAGGGGAGGTAGAAGGAGGCGGGCTGTCTTGTATCTGGATCGGAGAGGAGCTTTGAACGGGCGGTGGGGAAGTAGGCACCGGTCTAGCAGTGTTCGGGGTACCTACCCCAGAATCACCGGCCACCTCCTGGACTCGGGGTGCCACTTTCTTCTTTTTCTTGGGAACCCTGTCCGGGGCTCCTGTTTGATTGGCCAGCTTTAGAACACGATCACGAACAGAGGGCATAACACCTGCAAAACAAAAACAACACAAACGTCAGTAGGCAAAACACGATCAAGGAAAATAAGAATAAAAGAACACCTACGCAATAGTTCCATAGCCTCCTCGTTTATATCACACTCGAGCAGAGTCTTTGTGTTTATTAGACGGGGTTCGCAGATCGGCATCCCAGCCTCATCGACATAAGGAGCACCTTTTCGGTCGACCCAAACCTCTAGGTTGAAACTTCGCACATATTCTACCAGCTTCTGGTAAGCCAGCCTGTCCTCGACACCCAGGCTCGAGAACCTCACCCGATAATGACTGGTTGAAAGCTTGAAGTGGTCGAGCTGCCACCTCAAGGGTATCCTCGACATAAGCTTCTCCTTCCCGACTTCATTTCGCTTGTAATAATAGAGGGAGTGCAGGGCGAAACGGGTGATCGGCTTCACCGTGTACCATCGCCCTTTAAAGTGTCGGGCAGAATCCACATACGTCTTGAATAGCCTCACCGACTGCTTAAAGGATACCCAGCTGTGCCGCCCTCGGACACCGGACCGTTGCAGGTGGAAGATGTGGAAAAAGAGGGGCAGGGTGCACCCAACGCCGAGGAAACGACAAACTAATTCGAACGCCCGCATAAAAGCAATGGCGTTGGGGTGCAATTGCGACGACGCCAGCCGAAGCCACTTAAAAACCGACATCTGAAACGAGTTGAAGGGCAACCTGACCCTCGCCTCTTGAAAGGCGAACTCGTACATGGCGAACTATTTCCCCGGGAAGCGATGACATATTCGGTCCGCCTCTTGAGGAGCATGACACTGCCAATTCCCAGGCTCCTCGGGACTAAGGTCTTCCACCACGACGTAGGCGTGAGTCGTCTCATCGCAAAAATAAGATTCTTCTTCCAAGGGTTCGTCCGCAACCCAGGATAGGTCGTTTTGTCCGAACGAGGAGACGTGCTCGGTGTCCTCCCCGGCGTTTCCATCCTCGACATTTAAGCGTACGACCTCCTCTTCATCTATGGGCCGCGGTTCGACATCTCCTCCCCTAGCCTGAAGACGCCCGGTCGTACCTGAAACGCAGAGCGTACGAGCACGTGAAGTCCCGACCCACGAAGTCATACTGACGTAGACTCTACGCCCGCGGCCCACTAGGACTTACTTAGGAGTATTCATACACACATGAACTTCACGCTCGAAGCATGCTAAACCTGCCTGTGACATTCATGTGCGTATGAATTTTACGCTCGAGACGTTCATACACGCATGAATTTTTCGCCCGTAGCATGCTTAACATGCCCAGTTTATTCAAACGCATATGAATTTTTTGCCCGGGACATTCTAACCCTACCAGAAAATTTCATACCTAAAATCTAACAAACTATCCCCAGACTAATTCTACCTACTTTACGCAAATAAATCATGCAAATTCCTAGCTACTAGACCAAAAAACACAGAAAACAAGGAATTAGAAGTGGTACTTGACATATTTGAAGTGGATGAAAGAACTGTGGCGCGCGAGCAGAGACGGCGGTGCAGACGGCGGAGAAAGATTTTTTTCTTCAGAGCTTCCGGTCAACGTCAGAGCGAAAAAGTCCAAATGAAGTGGTTTATCCCCTTTATATAGTCATAAGCGCGTGGACGGACGCGCCAAGTCATCATTGCCTAGTGCCTACGCTGCCGTTTGCACAGAAAACGAAGCGACGCACCATTAATGCTGAGACACGTCAATCCACGAGAATCCTGAACGACGTCGGGCAATTGTACATCTGCCCGACTCTATGAAACGTCCTCGACTCTGTTAAACGCCACATGCCCGACGAAAAACTGTTAAACACCATGCTCGACTCAGCTATGCGCCCACTGCTTTATCCAACGCACTTACGCCCGATTATATTACAATTCGTCACTCCGACTCGGAGACTCGACTTGGGGGGCTCCTGTTCCGGATTGGGCCTCAAGACTGAATTAGGCTATGGCCCAACAGGTCGAGCAGAGGCCCATATACTCGAGCAGGGACACCTAGCAGACGGGCAGAGACATCTAACGGTCGGGCAAGTTTCTCATACGACGGGCATACATTCAGGACGGGTGAGGAGCAAGTCTGCCAGGTCACTTGCCACGTCACCCAACTGCCCCCTATTATCTCCTGAAAGATAGGGGCAGTTGGACCAAGGACCAAACCTCTTAACTAGGTCTTCACGCTTCTCACGTATTCCTTGGCAGTTCTTCCTTGGGCCTAACTGATCTAGCCCAAAGAAGAACCTTGGCCCAGCACTGGGGGCTCCCTATAAATACCTTTTTCACTAAAGGGTCAGGTATTCTGATTCACTCTAACTCACCTACTTCACTGTACCTATACTCACTTAAGCATCGAAGCTCCTTACAGGTACACCCCCTCTTTCTCCCATTCTTCGGCCGTTACACCAAATTGCTGGAAGGTCCTCCTGATCAGGTAAGATCAGTACCACTACTATATTTCATGGCGGTCTTAGCAGTTTGCTTGTGGTTATGTGGATTGAATCAGATTCGTACATAATTCTTAGGAGTTACCTCAGAAACAATCTTGGATTTTTTTCCGGGAGAATTTATTTTACTTTACAGATTAAGGCAAAGATCATTGGGTGTTTTATGTTGATAAATAAAAGATATCATGGTTAAGTTTCTCTAATTCTAGTTGGAAGGAGTATGCTTGGAGTTCAGTAGAAGACATTGTGATCATTCTTTAAATATGCATGTCTAGGGATTTAGTCAGAATTTTTTTCTCCTGAATACTGAAGAAATTACTGGCTAATTTGGCAAATACAAGAGAGTAGATAATGTCTGACTAGATGTCATGACAATGTTCAAGACTTGTTTCTTTCAATATTAAAAAATGGTTGTTTATGGACGGTGGAGTCAAGTGCATGTCAGAAGGGCCTATAAAATGTGTTTTTGACTATGCATGCACATTCATTAGAACTTTCAATTCAAGGATAAACTATCCATAATGATGAAAGGCATGAAGAACAGTTTGTGAATGGTGCACATTAAAGGAGAGACATTCAAAACTGACTTGGACGGTGCACACTTATCTTTGTTGAAGTTTTCTTTATCAAATAACTTTCTCATTGACTAAGACTATTATTGCTATCCAGGATCGTTACTTTTTAGGATACTGCTCGGGTATAAAAAAAAGGGGGGGGGTCATTCCTTCCTTTCTATCAAGTTGTGTCTTTGCTAGGTTGCATTCTTATGGCTTTTGTTTGTGTTTGGGTGATTAATGTCTAGGTATGAGTTTGCTTTGTATACTTTTGTCAAGTTTTGGATAAAAATGGGAAGAATGGTATTGGTCACCATATGAGTGTGTCTGTTGTTGCAGTTGTTTTGCAAGGATTTTGATAGGATGTTCTAACATCTTGCCAAAGTTTATGTTCTTTTTGTGTCTTATGATATGAGTTATGAACACAAATGTGTCTTGTGTTACGAGTTATCCAAGTTGGTGTTTGGTTGCTTCAAGAAACATCTTCACCTTATGGAGAGGGATATTTATTTTCCCCCATGGCATGTAAATGTTCTTGGGTTAAGGGGGAATGTCAATTATCTTCTTCCTCGTGTACACCAACTTGCATGAAGTGTGCGCCTTGGAATTTCAGGAGTCTTCGATCTTTTGTGACAAGAGTCACATTATTTTATTCTAGACTCGTCATAGGTCGACTCATCCTAGATTCAATTTCAATCTCTTTAATTTGGTTGAAATGACTCAAGGACTTTCTACTCCTTCCATCCTGGGTTTATTGTGCAAAAGGAGTTTTAGCCAAAATTGGTCAAAAGTGGGAGATTTAAAGCTCTAAAGATTTGACTAAATTTTGGTAAAGTATGATGTTGAACAAAATGTTCTAATATGAAGAAATTTGTGAAGAACAACATGTCAGACAAGATTTCCTATCATGAAGAATCGACATCTTGGTCTGACACAATAAAATAGTTGCAAATCAGTTTCAAGATTTAAGGAGATTTTATTTGCAACAATCAGCACATGGATCAAGGAATAATTGGTTATTATATTCGAAGCCCACAAACAACATATTACTATAAAAGGAAGACCAATACCTAGGGCAAAGTAGTCGTTATTGTTAAGACTTTTGTAAAGTAAAATAAGGGTTTAGGGTTTTGAGAGCCGTGTATTTCTCTTGTAATGTAAGTCCCCTTTTGTATCGATTTGATACATTGTGGTAAACCATTACTGGTTAGCATATTCAAAAACCTGTAGGTAATGGATTATATATTGTTCTTGGATGAAGCTTTTAAGAAAATCCAAGTATGTTTTGTTAGTCAAGAGTCTTGATTGAATATTATAAAGAAAGGGTTGTCTTTCTTTTATGTAGTTTGATACTGTCACCTGAGGTTGTGACTATAGATATCACTGAGGTAATTTAGAAAGTGAGATAGGTTTCTCTTATCTAAGATGGGTTTCTAAGATAAAGATTGTATTGGGTAGTAATTAGGTAAACCAAAGGTTGTTTACATAAAACTAATACTACTGATAATGAGATCTTCTTCCTGGCTTGGTAGCCCCTATAGTAGGTGAATTGCACCAAACTGAGTCATCATATCTTTGTGTTATTTATCATTCCGCTAGTTATATTTCAATCTAATTTCCATGCTCTAAAACATGACATAACAATTGTTGGAACATCTGTGATGGCATGGTTATGACTTTGAATAAATCTGAATATCTTTATGCAATCCTTGTTCAGTTAGTGCAGAGATCAATGTCTCAACATCTTATAGGACATTGAGATCTGCATACAAGAATTTCATCTTAGCTTTTCAATGCCTATTAGAACACGTCAATCCGATTCTCGTAGCTCAAATTATGATCTGCACAGTGAGCATGTATCAAATAACAGTTTAAACTAAAAATAAAGTACGAAAATAAAATAAATCCATATATAAACTTATAAATAAAAACACACTAAAATAGTAAAAATAATAGAATAAACTATAGAGTTGCCCAAATACAATAGTCGAAGAAAATGCATCAAAATGCACCGATCAGAGATGATGCAAATAAACCCGAAGCGATGACATGCGTAGAAAACTTGACATTAAGGGAGAAAGCTACAATCGAAGAAGAAAAGGAAGAAAGGTTTCTTGAATTCATAAATGGCGAAAGAAGAAAAATGACAAGTTAGAAGATCCTAATGTGTATCCTCGTTGTGACGAGCCACATAATTTCTTACATTGGGAAACAAGAAATACACCACCAACGGTCCAAATTTCCTCGAAAATCGATCAGAACAATTGAGTGTCCCAGGGCAAAAGGGAAATCATTATTGACAATTTAGGTACGCATATTTAGACCTTAGAAAATGTCATATATTGCAAGGAAACCTTTATTACATCTATTCCTAACGCCAACAGTGATATCCCATTAAGACTCTTCACTTACCTCGACTAACATCTGACCTAAGAATGTATACAACAAAACCCTTACCATATAGAGCAAATACAATGGTCTAGAGGCAATTGTTCTAGATTGTCTACAAGGTGCAACTACAAGAGTGACAAAAGCAAACACAAGAAACAAATGTTCTCTAGTTCTCACCTAATGTAGATAACTCCGCCATCAGATACATTCAATCAGATGGTTATACACATATTAGAATACAATGCATCTTTTTATAATCCATCTCCGTGTTTCATATGGTTCTATATTGGTACACACTATACATCATATTTATATTTATAGTACACAAAATAAATAAATAATCAATATAAAATTCACTAATTAATAAACATCCATAATATATCATTTTATAACAAATTTTATTACTAAAATTAACACAACTAATTTTTTTTCAATAACCATATAACTAAATAAAATATCTTTTCATGAAATATAATAAATATCATTAATATATGTAGCAGTACAAAAATCTATTCAGCAACCCAAAGGAATTTACAATGTTTGCTTCATTAAAGAATTCGTGGATTAATTAATCTACTTCTAGAATGAAGAAAAAAAATGGATTCGCTTTCATCACCTGTACTAAATTACTAAAAAGGCCACATCACATCACATAAATAAATTAAAGGAAACAATGCAAATTAACAGCTGGTTATTAAATCAACAAATCCAAGCACAAGCAGGAAAAAATAATACTAATACGGAAAAATCCAAAAGTATCACAAAAAGAGCGGCATTAAGATTAACAAAAAAAAAAAATTCAGAAATTATATCGTATTTTTATTTACGAAAAAAAACACTTGAAATATTTGATAATGAGGATTTAGAGTAAATTTCGGTTGGTGTTCGAAATACGAAACCCTCTTTCTTTTTTCCTTCTTATAATTTCAATTTCAGTTTCAATTCACTTTCTTCATTCTCTTCTAGTGAAACTTGATGAAATAGCAGTGAAACGACATCGTTTGACCGAGAGTGAGTAATTATGGCTGAAAAGGGTTACCTGCAACTGAAGGAGCTAGGATCCAAGCTCGATACAGTTCCATCTTCCAAAGACGCTCTCATCAAGCTCTTGAAGGTTTTTGCATTTTTCCTTTCAATTGAATAACGTTCAACGGTTTTGTGTTGGTTATATCGTTTGTTTGATTCATAGCTCAAGGTTATACCAGAAGAACGATAGTGGAAATTGTGCGGCAATTTTGAATTTGTAGAAAAATTGGATTTAGCTTTTATGTCATAAATTCCGTAGGGTTGGTTTAAATGCTAGAACAGTAGATGTTAGTTATTTATGTTAGATTGTTAATAGGTCTTTCTGGAATTGGAAATAACTATTAGTAGATTTATACCATACTTGTGTGGAGGTGAGAGTTGTGTTGATTTAGAGTAAGCTTTTGAAGAATTCTTTGAGTTAGGTTAGTTCTGTTTTCGTCGTGGAGGTGGATTTTAAGTGTATGCTGCTGACTCGGGAGAAATTGTGAAATTGAGCTTTGTAGTTATTGTTTCGCGTAGTTTAGATTTAAACGGGAATTGGTAGATACACATATTGAATATTGAATCTGGTATGTATTGTCTGTTATTGAGTAGAAGGAAAGAAGTCAAATTAGAAAGGAATCATTGGGAATGAGGGATTGAAGATGGAATTGAACAGTAGTTTATGAACGAGGGATTGAAGATGGAATTGAACAGTAGTTTATGAACGAGGGATTGGTTTTTCTAATGGAAATAGGCCTTGCTTGGATTGACTACTAGTTATGAGAGATTCTCAATTAAAATGAATTTTATATTTATTACTTATGAAACAGTCCATATATGTTTATAGGTGTTTATTTAAGTAGTTAAATTAGGGATTTTTTTGAAAGAATTGAGATGCAGCGGCTGATTTTGGTTAATATATAAGAAGCTATTACCTAAAATAAATGCATAGTTATTTAAGATTTTTTAATATATAGTTTTCCTTAGGGATTTGTGGAGAGTTTATCCAAACTGACTCTTAGTATTGTGAAATTAGTTTGTTAGAAAGCTAGTGGTTTTTTTTCTTCTTTCTTTTTTCGTTTGGCATCTATTAGCTCTCCTCCCCTCAAATTGTTTTTTCTTATGCAGCAAGCAACCACATGCCTTGCTGAGTTGGATCAATCACCTTTGACTACAACACGGGATTCAATGAATCCCTTTTTTAATGCAATTGTTAACCCAGCATTGCTGAAGCACCAAGATAAAGATGTCAGACTTCTGGTTGCAACATGTATTAGTGAGATAACTCGGATCACCGCACCTGAAGCTCCTTATAATGATGAAATTTTAAAGGTGCCTTTCTTTTACTTAGACTATCTTCTTATAATTCATTTTCTTATTCACAATTTAAAAGGGGAATTATTCCCCTTTTGGCTTACACCAAATAAATGTTGGTACATTGTTTATGATTATCCTTTGTCCTAATCTATGTTACATCTCCTTGCAGGATACCTTTCGATTGACTGTGAGCACTTTTAGTGGTCTAAGTGATACCAGTGGTCTATCATTTGGACGGAGAGTTGTTATATTGGAGACTCTTGCAAAGTATAGGTCGTGTGTTGTGATGTTGGACCTTGAATGTGATGACTTGGTTTATGAAATATTCAGTACTTTTGTTGCGGTTGCCAGGTTTGTTTATTATAAAAGCCTATAATTTATTGTTATTTGTGTGCTATTGTTAATAACTCATAAATACGGGTTCCTTGAAAGTTCCTGCTATTCATTTTCAACGTTACAAACTCAGCATCTTGATTTTTTTTCTTCTAGTTCCTATTTTCTTTTACCTGGTCATATAATTAATCATAAATTAAAATAAATATGATTAGACAAAATATACATCTTTGCTTAGTTGGAATGTGATGTTTTGGAGAAATAAATAATCTATTGCTATTTATTTATAAAAAAAACAAAGTAATGTATTGCTATATTCAGTCTCCAGCTAGTGGGACAAGGCTTCATTATCATTGTTGAAACTTTAAACTGTGAGACAATAAAATGAGAGCAAAGAAGATATGTCCTAGCCATTTTCTTGTAGGCCAAATTTTCTATGCTTATTTTTGGTATAAAATTCCTCTTTGGATTAATCAGTGCTGCCCGTATATTTTGTTTCATGCTTAGAGATGATCATCCAGAAAGTGTCCTGTCATCCATGCAAACTATAATGGTGGTTCTCTTAGAAGAGAGTGAGGATGTTCGCGAGGATCTGTTATCTATTTTACTCTCTACATTAGGCCGTGGAAATAAAGTATGTACATTTATAACTCATTATTTTTTCCTGTTGAAGTCGGATAGGTTCTATTATTATTTAAGAAACTTCATTTTTGAAATTTTAATTCCAGGATGTTACTATGGCTGCAAGAAGACTTGCCATGAATGTCATAAAGCAATGCATGGGAAGACTTGAACCCAGCATCAAACAACTGTTGCTATCGTTAATGTCTGGAGATAGCAAGCTAGTGAACAATCAAATTGAATACCATGGAATTATCTATGATCTGTATTGCTGTGCTCCTCAGATCCTATTTGGAGTTCTCCCTTATGTGACTGGAGAGCTACTGGTAATTGGTGTTTTATTGGCTTTGAGTTATACCATGTATCTTCCCTGTTATAACCTTATGGCCACATTATTTTTATTAATATATTTATGTTTTGTAGAGATTCTGAGTTTTGAAATGTATGAAGTTTTAATACCAGTCATTTCGGCCTATCTGTCTTTGTTAATTTTTTTGAGTTTAGTTAATTATACTTTTTGCTCTTATTTGATGTCTGGTTTCTTACTTGTCTGCAAATTTGTAGACCAACCAGTTGGAAACCCGTTTGAAAGCTATGAACCTGGTTGGCGATATGATTTCTATTCCCGGAACTTCCATTCCTGAAGCATTTCAGCCTATGTTTTCAGAGTTCTTAAAGAGGTTGTCTGATAGAGTTGTTGAGGTTCGCATGTCTGCCCTTGAGCATGTAAAGAACTGTCTGCTGTTGAATCCTTTTAGAGCCGAAGCTTCTCAAATATTATGTGAGTGCACGAAACAAGGAAATTCAGTCAATATTATTTTTTAATCTTTAAATTGTATCTGCTGATTTTATTTGAGTTGAACTTAGCTGCCCTTTGCGAACGGCTGATGGATTTTGATGAAAATGTTCGAAAGCGTGTTGTGGCTGTTATATGTGATGTGGCATGTCATGCCCTAAATGCAATTCCACTTGAAACTGTGAAACTTGTAGCAGAACGGCTCCGCGATAAATCTGTATGTATATCTAAATTTTGTTATTTATTTATTTATATTTTCGTGACAAATCTGTTTGTTGATTTCGACTATGGTATCTCATTTCCCTTTTTCACTTTGCATTTGCAGCTACTTGTTAAAAAGTATACTATGGAGAGGTTGGCTGAAGTGTTTAGAGTTTATTGTAAGAAAAGCTGTGACACAGCCAATCTCAATGAATATTACTGGATTCCAGGGAAGATCGTCAGATGTTTCTATGACAAAGATTTCAGGTGAAACGCTTGTGCTAAAATCTTTAACATCTTTGCTATTATTTGCGTCACGATCATCATTATTTTTGGATATTGGTTTTTGTGTTGGCAATAATGGCCAATTAAATTTTTTTAGGGATTAATTGATATGCACTGACAGTGTAAAATATTTTACACTGTCAATTCATCACCATCACCCGTTTGTCATACTTTATAAGTTTTTAAAATAAAAGTCAAATTTGTTATAACATCCGACGGCTATGATTCACTGACAGTGTAAAACTTCTTTACACTGTCAGTGCATTTCAATTAAATCCATTTTTTTAAACCTTTTTTTAGTTGGAATATTTATGTTTTATACTTCAAGATTGGTCAGTCTATTTCACTGTTAGATATGGACAATGACTTACATGTGGTAGTCTGCTGCTTTGACTTGTATTTTTTCTCTCTCAATAGAATAACCTTTTTCAGTTTCCACATACTTTTCTACTAAAGTAGGAGGCGTTGGACACATTGATGGTGAATATTGTTTTAATTTTTAACGATAGAATTGTTTTCTCATGAGTTTTTTTCTTTATTTTTCCTTTTTGGTTTGATTTTCAACTCTTCGTTTCTACTTTTTCATGTTATAAGCGTTCTAATCATATGCGTTTTTCCCGTTCATTTTATTATGCAGATCTGATATAATTGAATCTATTTTGTGTGGATCCCTATTTCCAGTAGAGTTTTCAATTAGTGATATTGTTAAACATTGGGTTGGGATTTTCTCTGGATTTGATAAAGTGGAGGTCAAGGCTCTTGAAAAGATATTAGAGCAGAAACAAAGGTAAGCTTGGTTGATTTCTCTGGTTTCTTAACATCATTAAGCAAAAAAAGTTTCATTTGTTTGGTATTTCTTTGGTAACAGGTTACAACAAGAGATGCAGAAGTATCTGTCTCTGAGGCAGATGCATCAGGTATGGACTTTGAAAGTTGGAAAAGATAAACATATCATATGAAATTCAATGACAAAATGGAATTGATTCTTATTTAAATGCAGGAAAAAGATGTTCCTGAGGTCCAAAAAAAGATTATTTTCTGTTTTAAAGTAATGTCCCATTCGTTTGCTGACCCCATTAAGGCTGAAGAGAGTTTCCAGATTCTTGATCAATTAAAAGATGCTAATATTTGGAAGATTTTGGCAAATCTTGTTGATTCAAATACTAGCCTCCATCAAGCACGTTCTTATCGGGTAACATAATCAGTGATTGATGGAATTTTTTATCAGGAATGCATATTTTGGATAATCATTCTTATAATTTGGGTTGGGCCTAACTCAACTTTACAAAACCGGCTTACAATCTCTAGGCTATATATTGTCTCATGTGGGACTCTTCTCACGCCCAACACTATTTGGTTTGGTGCGTGGATGTAAATGGTGGATAATCCGATAGCGGAAATCTGATAACATGTGGCCCATCAGATCTTGAACCAAACTCTAATACCATCTTAGAATTTGGGTTGGACCTAACTCAACCTTACAAACCTACTTGTAAGGTGAAGATTGCCTCACTTATAAACATATTTCCAAGCTATATATTGTCTCATGTGGGACTCTTAACAACCGTGACTACAAACTGTATAGATATTAATCTTTTGAGTGAATATGTGAGCTAAATCTTTGAACCTGATGCTCAATTCCTGTGATAGATAATTTGCAAGCATTTCTTGAATTAGGGTGCATACTTTCTCCTTTTCTTATTTATTTCTGATTTTAACCCTTTTGCAGCACTATCATTAATTGCCACCTGCACTTGCTTTTTTGCGCTTTTTGGCTATGAATTTGTTTATTATTATTTCTCTTTGCCAGTATCATATTGTCAACATTATAATCTTTGCACAAACCTGCACTACGTTATTAACTACTGAACTGGCAACCAGCTTAAACTATAATTAAAGCCAACATTTCAACGAGCTTCAGAATTTGAGACTACTACATCTGTCTCTGGAAATACTTTCCTGTAGCCGTTATGAACATTATTTCCAGGTGTCAATAAGATGAACTGCATATATTCAGTGCTAAAATTTCAAACAAATCATGACTGTGAGGGATCTATATTCTATACTAAGGAACAGTATCACAAGTTTCAACATCTAAATGTTAGCCTTGTTATTATGTGTTTTTTAAAATAAATATCATAGTTACTAGTTAAAGAAAGAATGTGTACCTTGGACTTTGATATTTGCTGATTTGATCAATTTTGTTTATTTATTTCTTGTCTGCAGGGTGATTTGCTTACAATACTTGGCGTAAAACACGGTCTCTATGAATTTCTGAGTACATTCTCTATGAAGTGCTCCTACGTGCTTTTCAACAAGGAGCATGTAAAAGAAACTTTTGTACAAATAGTAGCTCAAAAATCTGCCGAGAATGCCCATCGTACACAGTCGTGCATGAATTTATTGGTGGTAAGAGCATGTCATTTTTAGGGTCTTGGACTGTTGCACGTGGTTTGTTACCAATTTATCCATGAATTCTGGCACAGATAATGAATAAATAGTTTCCAGCTTTTTCTAGTAATGTTGTAAATTGTGCTTTATGTTCTTGCATGATCTGATTAATTGGTATAAGTGGGCTTAGGATAATTGTGTATGATAACTGCTGATTTATCCCCAAAATTTAAGCTGTTAGGAGAAAGGTCAGAAATGATTTTTATATAATTCTAATACAGCCCCCTCTAGTGAAATCGCTTAAATGTAGGATGATTGTGTATGATAACTGCTGATTTATCCCCAAAACTTAAGCTGTTAGGAGAAAGGTCAGAAATGATTTTTATATATTTCTAATACAGCCCCTCTAGTGAAATCCTTTAAATGTAAAGTCTGAAGTCTGAACAGAGCACATGCCCTGGGCCTAACTCAACCCTACATAACCGGCTTGTAAGGTGAAAATTGCTCCCACTTATAAACAAACACATGCCATATCTCTAAGCAATGTGGGACTAAATCCACCCCTTCAAACCCAACACAATGAAGGTGTTGGGGGCTGCAATTAAGGCAAGTCAAATGCCGCAATTAAGGCGACTAGGGGCGGACTGCAATTAATCAAAAGAAGCCTTGATATTCTAAGGGTCTGTTTGATGGCTAAGTTGATAGGAGAAGCTTAAAGAATAGTTTTTAGGTGCCATTGTCATGAGTTTGGATATTGGATGCTTTTAATTTTTCAGAATCCTTCTCTAATGACTTCATTCTTATTTATTTCTGCTATGAAGCTGTGGTGTAGTTTGGATCATTTTGGGCACGGGAATTAAGAATTTAAAAGAACAATCTTTTCGTCATTAACATTAACTTGTAATAAACTGCAGATAATTGCTCGTTTCTGTCCATTGCTTCTTAATGGCAGTGAGGAGGAGTTGGTGAATCTTCTGAAGGATAACAATGATGTTGTTAAAGTAGGTGCTCTTAATGCTTTATCTAAGGCCGGTGCTACTATTCGTAAACAACTTTCAGTAAAGTCAAGGTGCTTCTTTTAAATGTTTTAACCTTTAAAATACATATTCCTGTACAATTTTCTTACTATGTCCTTGTTTTATGTAGTTCGGTAGACCTTATGCTGGAGACATTATGTTTAGAAGGCAGTCGGAGGCAGGCAAAGTATGCTGTCCATGCATTGGCTGCAATAACAAAGGATGACGGCCTCAAGTCTCTTTCTGTTCTATACAAGGTTTCTATAGCTGATTCATTTATTTTAAATACTACCCCCCCCCCCCCCCCCCCCTTCTACTCTAATTTTTATCATCTATACAGAAACTTGTAGATATGCTAGAAGAAGAAACACATCTGCCTGCAGTACTACAGTCCCTGGGGTGTATAGCGCAGACTGCAATGCCTGTTTTTGAAACTAGAGAGAATGAGATTAAAGAATTTATATTAAACAAGATACTGAAAAGCGATGGTGTAAGCATTTTAAGTCCCTCTGAATGGTGTGCTTCGTTTATAAAATTAACATAGAAATATTTGATTTTAATCTGAATGCATGCTTCTCCATTTCAGAAAGATCACACTAGAACATCTTGGGGTGATAAAAGCGATCTTTGTATGTTGAAGGTTTGTAGGAAATACTCTCTTCTGTTTAAGATAATTAGGATACACTTTTTGTTCTCTATTTGTTCCGTAGGTGCATTGCAAAATGCTTGAGTTGGCTGCTTATTTGACATTGCATTCTGTTTCTCCATGTGCTCCATCTTTTTCGTTATTTGCTGCAGATATATGGTATTAAAACCTTAGTAAAGAGCTACCTGCCTTTCAATGATGCTCATGTTCGTCTTGATATTGAGAGTCTTCTGGATATCCTTAGAAAGATGCTATCTTATGGTGAAATATCAAAAGACCTACAATCAAGGTATATAAGCTTCAGAGTTACATTTTTTATTGTCTGTTCAAATACAATGTACTCATATATGCTCGCTTGCAGTCCAGTTGATAAGGCCCACTTGAGGCTTGCTTCTGCAAAGGCTGTTATTCGTTTGTCAAGGGTTTGGGATCAAAAGATACCCGTTGATCTTTTCTACTTAACTTTAAGGGTATCTGAGGTGGGTTTCTTTTTATAAAAATTTCTTGAGCATTTATAATTTCTCACCACATTATTATCATGATAGAAGACTTCTATTTATATGTAAAAGAAGAAATCAGTTTGATGAGATTTTCATTTCAATGTTGATGTAAATTAATTGCATGTCTGCTTTTGAGTTTGCAGATAAGCTATCCTCAAGCTAAGAAGGTTTTTTTAAACAAAGTTCATCAATATGTTAAAGACCGCCTTTTGAATGCCAAATATGCATGTGCTTTCTTATTTAACATATTTGGATCCAAGCCACATGAATTTGCAGAGGTGCGTTGGCGATACGCCGTCATCTTTGCAATTGAAATTTTCCTGTTCTTTGACATTAATTTTGAGTTTTTGTTATGACTCTTTGTTTACGCAGGCTAAACAGAATCTGGTAGACATTGTTCAAATGCATTACCAGACGAAGGCACGGCAAGTTCCAGTGCAATCAGATGCAACTTCTTTGACCATTTACCCCGAATACATTCTTCCATACCTCGTTCATACACTTGCTCATAACTCATGTCCCAGTGTCGAGGAGTGCAAGGATGTTGAAGCATATGATAATATATACCGGTACTATATTACTCACTTAAAATATCTCTATGCTAAATCCATATTTAGACACTCATCAAAAAGGAGATGAAAAGACTAAATAATGAAAACGATTAACCAGGAACAAAAAGGATGAAGACTTTGATTCTATGACTTATATAAAAGTCTATAATGCTAATATTGGTTCTCATTAGTTTGAATTTGAAAGATTTAAATAATGCCACATGCTCATTGTTTCTGAATATATATTCTGTTTTGAATTTTAGGCAGTTGCACTTGTTGCTGTCAATATTACTTCAACGTGATGAAGGTGCCAAATCAGAAGTTACCACCAACAAAGAAAAAGAAATTATATCTACTATCACTTCAATCTTTAAAAGTATCAAACTCTCCGAAGATATGGTTGACACATCAAAGACAAAGGTTGAGAGTAATTTTGTTATTACTTTTAAGTAGTTAAATATTGCAAATTGTAATAGATTATTTACATCTGTGGTCAATGCATTTCCAGACTTCTCATGCAATATGTGACCTTGGGTTAGCAATAACTAAACGGTTAGTGCAGAAGGATGTTGATCTGCAAGAGTTGTCCCATTTGGTGTCTCTACCTCCAATGCTATACAAAGCATTTGAGAAGAAGGAAGGAGATGGCACTATGGTATGCTATTTTTTTGGTCTTTCCTGTATGTTAAGTATCCTTGTTCATATTGTATTAAATGCCTTCCAAAAGTTTCTAATTCTTAGATATGATACATTTTATCGAATTGAGATTGATTTATATCATCGGTGTTACTTGTGTCATATTATTATCTGGATATGCTAGTTTTATATTTAAATGAGCCATATGAGTCTCTGCATATTTAAGTTATAGAATCATGTCACTTTGGCTGAACGTATGCTATCTGATTGTTTAGTTGATTAAATTTTTCTAGTGCTTGAACTCTGCTATATACACTAGGATGGTTTCCTTATGGAAAAATATTTCCGTCCAATTAAGTTTTGTGTTGTATTTTAATTGCTTGATGAGTGTGCTTTGGGTGGTTTTGTTTAGATGCTTTTCTGAACAGGCAATGAAGTTCTTGTTCTTGATTGTTGACACAGGTTGAATAACAGTAATAAAATAATCCACCTCGAGTAAACCAAAACTGAATATGTTACACTAGTCTTCTTTTGGTTTATGTATTCTTGAAATAAGCTGAACATTATTAATATTTACTTGTTTTTAACATCTATAAGATCTCCATGACTTTAATTAATGCAACTGAATTCGTCTAGCAGGTAAGTGAAGTGAAAAGCTGGGTTGTGGACGATACCGCCTTGTCTCACTTTGAATCTCTTGAGCTAGAAATGGTATGTTTCATGCAACTGAATAGTTAGTTACCTGACAACTTTCTTTGCTTTTAAAATTTTTGAAAACCTTGTGATTCTTCTTTTTATGTCAGGTTCAATCCCAATCAGCTGAGGATGAAACTTCAAAGGATAATGTAGAAAATGAAATACCTCTGGGAGTGATGTTGAAGCAAATCAAATCTCAGAGAATTAATGGCAAAAAGGTGAAAAAGATTAAGTCTGTGCCAGCTGAAACAGAAAAGGTTGAAAATGATTTTTCTATCTTGAATACGGCCAGACAAATCAACTTGGACAACTTGGGCTCACCTACTAATGTTGAACACTGTAATGGTCATGAACATTCTTTAAGTAAGAAAACAACAGAGGATCTAGAGCATGCTACAGGTCAAAAAAGAAAAACCGGTGAAACAACACCTGCTCCACTGTCTAAACGTAGTAGGCCTACCTCTGCTCGTGGTAAACTGAGATTGTCAACTACTACATTAAAGGCATCTCGAAGAGTATCAGGGGAAAACTCCCCTCGAGCAAAATTAGTGTTGGATGCAGATATTAACACCGATACAGATAGTGACATGCAGAAAATAACGCTCAAAGACTTCTTAGTGTCCTCATTAAAACAAAAGGTTAAGGGCTCTGAAAGCTATCATAGTGAAGAGTCAAATAAACATGATGAATATGACATGAAGGTACAAATCTTACCGTGCACTAAAATTTGTGCTAATATAGGATGTAAGTTGTCAATGTAGACTTCTACTTATTTTTTGTCTTGGATGCAGAGTCATGATGATTTGGAACAAAGTGAAAAGACTACAAGTAATAATTCCAAGTCATCCACACGTTTTAGTAAGAAGAATAAAAGAAAAAATACTGCAGGATTGGCAAAGGTAAAGTTTATTTACAAGCTTTCCTACTTTATGTATGTCATAATTTGCGTTCCTTCCTGTGCCTTTGGTCATGTTGTTTGATTCATTACCCTCTACAGTGCACAATGAAGAAAGGTGAAATTGATCCTGAAGATCTAATTGGTTGCAGAATCAAAATTTGGTGGCCTACGGACAAGAAGTAAGTAATTAATATAAATTTTCAGGGAGCAGTTGCAGAACCAAAATAAATCATTTATGTCAATCATTCAAAGTTGTTTTATTAGTGATGGAAGCATTTTGGGTACATTTTCAAAGGCGACCTTTCTTACAAATTCGGCCGTGCTTCTTCTGAACATGACTTTCTTATTTTGTTTATTTCTCAATTTCTTCATGGGGCATTTGCTTGCAATAACTTCTGTTACATTCTAATTGGAACTGTAATTAGCATCTGGCACTCCGTCTACCATGTTTCTTTCTACCCTATATAGAAATTTCGTTATTTGTAATTATTTTTTCTTGTCTGTACTGATTTTTCAAATGTTATTCTCATGCTGGTGTCAATGTTTTACAGATTTTATGGAGGAACTATCAAGTCTCATGATTGTTTAAAAAAGAAGCATGTGGTAAGCTGAATAATGCTGAACCTCTGAATTTTGCACCAATATTTCCTGCTTGCTATCTGCGTGTTATTTTCAATTCTGATACACATTACTGATGTCATGTGAAAGATATTATATGATGATGGAGATGTAGAAATACTTCGTTTGGACAAGGAGCGCTGGAGGCTTTTGGACAAGGGTCGTAAATCTACTAAGGTCTCCACTTTCTCTGAAGTAATTGTATATTATCATTTTCAACTAGAAGATATCCATCATGCTTAATTGAAATCAGATTATTTGATTTTTTTTTCTTCTTTAATTTCTTATCAGAAGATAAAACGCTCATCACTTGAAACGTAAGTATTCCCTCAACAGGCTAATTGATTTTGTCTTGTTCGATCTCCATTTCACAGACTAATGTTCTTTATTGTTCTGTAGTTTTGGGCGCAAACATAATGGTTCACCAAGTAAAAAGAAAAAGAAAATGTGAGTTGAAACACTCTAGATATTTACTACACATCGATGATTTTATTTTATGTTCTAATCATTATAATTTGTATACCTTCCTTACAGAGTTAATGATAACCAATCTCCAAGCAAGCCTGTAAAACCTAGAAAAAAATATGCATCAAAAAGTTATATCCATCAAGAGGAGGCCAAAGAGATATCTGAGTCATCAAATCATGAAGAGACCATGACTTCCGAAGCTGATGAGATGAACTCAGGTAACTCGTCTCTAAAGATTGCTAATTCAGTTTAGAAATGAATGTTACACCTATGATATCTTCTAGCATTGATTATGCTTCCCCATTTGTGTCAATGACTTGTGCTTCATTTTTTGTTTCATCTCTTTTATATCGAAATTAATGAATTGGATAGAAACATGATATTGGATAGAACATTATAACGGAATTTGATCCATTTAGCCGACCCGACTTAGTGGGATGATGCTTGGTTCTTGTTGGTATCCCTTTTTACCATGAATTTTGTTTTCAAGGTGGTTCAGAAGTGGAACTGACATCAGGGTCCGATGAAATCACAACAAAGGGGAAGAAATCTAACAAGAAAGTGAGATCAGTTTCCAGAAGAAAGAAGCTCAAGAAAACCGAGAACTTTCGTAATATGGGAGAATCAGATGAAGATAAACAGGACTATAGTGAGAGGAGTTCTGAAGATCGAGAGAGTGTCCCACAATATAGCTCAGACGAGAGGAATGCAAATGAATCAACTGAAGCTTCGAGGGAAAATGTTAACGGCAAAGAAGAATCGGAGTCCGAAGAGGATCAAAATAACAGCGATGTGGGTGATAGTCCTGGAGAAACAAATAAATCACATATAGAGCCATCAAGTTCTGATGATGTCAGCATTGCTGATATTTCTGACGACGCTCCTCTGGTAAATAACTAAGCTTTTGAATGTTGTTTGTTTCCTATTAATTGTTATAAGCTCATTAGAGAATGATTGATGCAGAGCAAATGGAAGTGTCAAACGGGGAAGAAAAGTTCAGAAAAGATGCAATGAGCAGTTAAAAAGTACATGTGTCGACTTGGGTGAAGATAACTGCTGAATTGGCGATCTTTAGTTATTAACATACACTAATAAATATACTTTCCATACCTTGTTGTAGAATGTAAAATAACACCAGTCATTCTCACGTTTCAGAAAGAAAAATTATAAGGTTTTATTAGGGTTATGTTCATGCTAAATGACCTTTTGTTAGTACAGGTGATAGGTTCATCATATGATTTTTCATTTAGGTGTTGTTCACCCTTCCAACATAGATGATATAGTTGACAAGATAATCGACAATGTGTACAGCTTTACGTGGGGATATTTATTTATACCTCTAGTGTTAACTGATAAGAACAACCATACTATCAACTCCTTAATTTGTATGGAATCATTGACACCAAAAACATGGCTGATAATTCAAATTATCTTACTAAACCACCAAGAGACTATTGGTATTTAATTTAGCACGATGTTCTTGTTTTACAATTTAAAATCCAACTCAAGTATATCATTATTATTTAAAATCCAACTCAAGTATCATTATTGCAGAATTATATTCATTATAGTTATTTTTTAATCATGAACTGATTACTCATTAAAAGTGACCGTAACAACAATAACTAAATAAACAAAACCTTGCTAAACATGAATTGTGGATCTTGACGTGGAACAACTAGGATGCCAATTTCTAGTGCCATCTCACAATCGTATCTCACATCTTCAATTTTTTTAATATTCCCATATCATCCTGTTATTGTTTACATAAAAAATGTTTTTTTTAACCAACAAAAATCACTTTTTTCATATCCCAAAAACAAAATTTTCGGTAGTGTAATTCAAAATTTCCGACAATCTCTCAGCTGAATGTTTCGAAAATAAAATCTCTGGTAGTAATAATCTAAATTTACCGATACTCCATATCTGAAATTCTTAAATTATTTGTAATAATTACCGGTGATTTCAATATTATCGGTGTTCAATTGCACACGACTACCGGGAAATTCTAAATTATCGGTAACTCTCAAACTATCGGGAATTTCAAATGTCTGATATACCGAGAATTTTTAACAAATCAGTTTCTTCAAAAATGCTTGTCATTTGCGTTGTGGAACCGTCAGAGTCTTCTACTGACTCGTGTAGCGATTACACTCCGTTTTTCACTACAAACAAAGTCTGTATTATACGTAGATGCATAAAATTTAATATTATTTCGTTTGATTTCATGTTTTGTGTTACTATAAGTTGTTATGTTTTTTATCGACAAATTTTTGAGAGCCGATCCGACGTATTAGCTTGGGCACAAAATATTGGGAAGCAACATGGTATTATAGTTGTGACAATTCATTATGATAGTGTAACTCGCCAAGTGGTATTGGTTGGAGGGTGAGCGTTATGTCTGAGTTTCACAATCATAGACTATCTCAAGATTTATCAGGGCATGACACATTGGGTCGTCTAAAACCTCATGAGAGACAATTTGTGAATGACATGACGAAGTATAACATGCCTCCGAGACACATAATTTATGCCTTAAAAGACCAAGATCCAGAAAACCTCACGAGTGTTGAGCAAGTATATAAAGCTAGATCTACATACCATGAAAGCAAGAGAGGTTCACTAACGGAAATGCAAATGTTGTTGAGTCTTATTCATAAAGAAAAGTACATGTGTTGGACAAGAAATAGGGAAAACTCAAATGTTGTTGCTAATATTTTCTGGACACATTCTGATTAGGTGAAGTTGTTGAATATGTTTCATTTGGTTTTGATTTTTGATTGTACATACAAGACCAATAGGTACCAGTTACCGTTGCTTGAGATTGTTGGCGTTACGTCAACAAAGTTGACGTTTTCGGTAGGGTTTGCCTATTTGGAACATGAAAGGGAGGAGAATTTCAAATGGGCAATGGAGAAGCTGAAAGAGTTATTTTTTTCTAAGAAAGTGCTACCAAATGTTATTGTAACAGACAAAGAACTTGCCTTGATGAATGCACTTAAAGATGTATTTCCAAAATAAACACTCCATTCTACACTAACTTGCACGGTTTTGTGTCGAGGCAATGTATACAACACATATGGAGGGAGCTAGAACAAGTCAAATTTGTTGGTATAAACAAGAATATGTGTGGTTGCTTCATTAGATCTACACATGATTTACCCTGTGCGTGTCAACTTGTTGATTTTCAAATACAAGGTTTGTCTATTCCTTTAGAAAAAATTCATGTTTTCTGGAACACATTTAAGAGCATACTAACGATCATGAGGATAATGGTTCAAAGATGGATTTAGACGCAACATGTGAAGATTTGAAGACACATTTTAATTCTTTGGATATTGTAGCTCAGAGGAGTGAAGAAGAAAATTAGAGAACTGACTTATCCAACCACATCTTCTATGCGTCCACCGCCAATGAAGTACAAGCCGAAGAGAGCAGTTAAGAAGATCAAAAATGGTGAAGAGAGTGATGCACAAAACAACAGGAAGTCAACCTTCTAGTAAACCTTCCACTGTATCTTCTAGGCATAAGTACTTGTCTCATTTTCCCCGTTTCATGCATCTATACATTGATGACATAATTGATGTGGGTGACGATAGAAATTGTGGTTTTCGGGCTATTTCAACATTACTTGGATGAGATGAAGAGTCTTGGACGTTGATTCATAATTAGTTGGATGCTCAAATTTATCAACAACCAAAATTATTTTCCAAGTTGTTTTATGACACCGTTGATGTGGTTCGAAGTTCTTTAAAAGTAACACACTTGGGTTTACAGGGTAAAGATAAATGGATGCCGATTCCTGATATGGGTTATCCTATTGCGACCCGGTATAGTTTGATTTTTGTCTCCCTGTCAATGACACTTAACCAAACCTTCTTCCCTCTTACCATAATTCCATCTATGTTTGCAAGTAAGCATAAAATGATTGTTGCTGGCTTTGTCAACGTCAATCATTGGGTTCAGGTGAAATTAAAATCTGATAGTCCTTTGCCTCCCGTCACGATCCAATGGAGAGAGAACTGTACTGAAGAAGTAAGAGCCTGAGAAATAACATATGCATGACAAATTAGGCACTGAGAGGAAGAAATTAGGAAGTCACGTTAATTTTGTATGTAATCTTGTTGATGTTATTGTTGATCAAGCACTTTAGAAAAAAATGAAAATAACAGGTTTTTCATATTTTTTTCAAGTTCTAGATTGTAACCGGAAATTTCAGTTTGTCTGAAATTCCCGGTATACCAGGTATTTCAATTCCCCGATAATTTCAAATTTTTCTGTAAAATTATGAAATCTGATACATGTTATACCGGTAATTTGAAAATATCCGATGGATGTTACCAATATTTTCAAAATTATCGGTACTACCTGAAAATTCAGGTAAACACACTGAAAATGGTTGAAAAATTGGTAATAGACAAAATTACCGGTATGACACCGGAAAACATTAATCACATCATTTTTCTTAATTACTAGGTCCACAACTTTCTGCTGTAATTATCAATAAATGTAACAAAGTACTTGTTACCTCCAAGTGAATTTATTTGGAGAAGATAACACACGTCTGAATAAATGTAACTAAGTACAAAATAACACTCGTGTCCACACCCGTTGGGTTCGGGTTTTTCCATCCAAACTCGAACCCGTAACAAAAACACAAAATTAATTTTTTTCAAAAAATTTAATTAACTTTCTTAGTTAATTATAAAAAGGAGTATGTTGTTGCTTACAAAATAAGATTTTAATTATATATATTATGATTTAGTACTTAGTTAATTATAAAAAGGAGTATGTTGTTGCTTACAAAATAAGATTTTAATTATATATATTATGATTTAGTACTTAGTTAATTATAAAAAGGAGTATGTTGTTGCTTACAAAATAAGATTTTAATAAAATTTTACACACAACCGATATTTTACATACCCCTAATTATAATTAAAATTAAGATCTTCAACATCTTAACATTATAATTAAAATTAAATTCTACAAACTACAATTAAAATATATAATTAAAATATAAAATTAAAATTAAAATCTAAATAGGTGTAATTTCGGATTTCGGGTGCAGTTTTCACATTATCAAAACCTGAATCCGAACCCGAACCAAAATCCAATCAAATCGAATTTTCATCCGTTAATTCAGGTGGATCCCACGGGTTTGGGTGAGTCAGTCATCTGTATGTAAGTAAGGTAAAGGGAGTAACGAGTTGATCGATTTGGTGAGTGAGTAACACGTAGGTTGATATATCATGTACTAAAGGATAAAGGATAGGGATGGGTATGGGAAAAAGACAAGACGTATTTAACTTTCCAACCTTTTCTTTCGTCCTCTTATTCTGATTTCCTTTCCGACGCTCCCTCAGCCATCCATGTCTTCAAAATCACGAGGTATGTATGTCTCTTGTTCCTTCGTATGAGTCTGAATATAATGAATAAATTAAACGTAATAACAAATTTGAACAATCAGACGGTCCTATTGAATACGAATAGTTATTATGGATGATTGTTTTGATTATTTCAGATGTTTGTATTGTTGGTGTTGCAAGGACACCAATGGGTGCTTTCCTTGGTTCCCTTTCTTCTCTTTCAGCCACACACCTTGGCTCACTCGCTATTCAAGGTTTTTTTTCAATTCATCTATTATCTATTACTCTATAAACACTTGTTAATCTGCTTCTCTGCATAATCCGCTTCTGCAGCTGCTCTCAAGAGAGCTAATGTTGATCCATCACTTGTGCAAGAAGTCTTTTTTGGGAATGTTCTTAGTGCTAATTTAGGCCAGGCTCCTGCTAGACAGGCTGCATTAGCTGCTGGAATACCTACTTCTGTTGTCTGCACTACTATTAACAAGGTTTGTTCATCAGGGATGAAAGGTATCTTCTTTTTCTTTTCATCTTTTTCTATAAGCCTATTCCTGCTCGTATCAAATCATTTTTTTTTATCTTTTTTATTTCAGCTACCATGCTTGCTGCGCAAACTATTCAGTTGGGTTCCAATGATGTTGTTGTCGTTGGCGGTATGGAAAGCATGTCAAATGCACCTAAGTACATTGTCGAGGCAAGGAAGGGTTCTCGGTTGGGACATGATACTATCATTGACGGTATGCTTAAAGACGGCCTTTGGGATGTCTATAATGACTTTGGCATGGGAGTTTGTGCCGAACTCTGTGCGGATCAGTTTTCCATAACTAGAGATGAGCAGGTACTGTTCCTAGCCAATGGAACTTTCTTAGATTTTCCGCTATATTTTATTCCCGTTTCTTGCTTTAACAACTTTCGCCAAGTCCTTTAATTGTTTCAATTAGCTTAATCAATATTAACATTTGAAAGGGCCATGATTCTTCAGACTACCATCACCCCTTTTTTAATTCTTTTGGAATAGTAAAGTTCTTGATGTGATATTTCCTAATTTTGATATGATAATTGTACTTTCTTGTCGCATGACTCTTTTCTCCCTTGAACTTTCTTTCTTTTGGGTAATTTATGTCCCTTTGAATCCTTAGTTGAATTGGGTTTGATTACTTTGTTTGCTCTGCTATATAATATCTATATGTTGTGTCTCAGGACGCTTATGCCATTCAAAGCTTTGAGAGAGGAATATCTGCACAAAAGGCTGGTCATTTTGCTTGGGAGATAGTTCCGGTATGATTACGACTCCTACCTACATTGAAACTTTTGATAACTTATGCAGTGTTGTTGTGATTTTCAATTAACATTTTCTGCTCCTTGCAGGTTGAGATTTCCAATGGAAGAGGAAAGCCTTCCACACTAGTAGATAAAGATGAAGGTTTGGGGAAGGTAAATAGATTAATTTTGAAACACGTGAACTGTTCTTAATGTACCATTTAGTTTGTAGTATGCATACTCATAGATTTAGGTTTACATTGTTATTGTCGTGTATGCGTGTGTGCGCGGGCATGATCTGTTAATATTTACTGTTGTTTTTAGTGTTAACCATTGCATTTAGCATTTTGTGACTGCCATGTGAAAACCCATGTTTAAATACAAACTAAACTTGTACGAAATTTACTTGCTCCCTTTTGGAATATGGTGAAAACCCGTGTTTAGCTTAATAACTTCCGTATTCGTGTTTCCAGTTTGATGCTGCAAAGTTAAGGAAGCTTGGACCAAACTTTAAAAAGGTTGGGGGTACGGTGACTGCTGGCAATGCTTCTAGCATAAGGTCCCTCCCTCCCTCTCTCTATCTCACCTCATCTGGGGTATAATAACCAATAACCATATGGTTCTAAGTTGCACAATCATTTGTTGATAATGCATTTTTTGTTGACCCGGCTAGTGATGGTGCTGCTGCATTAGTGCTAGTGAGCGAAGAGAAGGCACATGAGCTTGGTTTGCATGTAATTGCAAAGATAAAAGGATTTGCAGATGCAGCTCAGGTTCGATAACAAGTTAAATTAAATCTTGATTAACGAGCATTTGGGAATGGAAAATGAAACAAAACTATTTTTTGCAGGCACCCGAGTTATTTACAACTGCTCCTTCCCTTGCAATACCTAAAGCTATATCAAATGCTGGTCTGAAGGCTTCTCAAGTTGATTATTATGAAATAAACGAAGCCTTTTCAGTAAGGGATACATCCCATATTTTATCTGTTCATGCTCTCATGCTTTACGCTACGCTATTCATGTTCTATTCTATGCAGGTTGTGGCTCTTGTGAATCAGAAGCTTCTCAGTCTTGATCTTGTGAGGGTTCATGTTTTTGCGTATTAACATGTCATTTTCGGCTGCTCTGTCTGCTTCTGCATTTTGGTTCCTCCATTGTGTCCTGGTATAAATAATGGCTTGATATGAAATGCAGGAAAAAGTTAATGCGCATGGAGGTGCTGTGTCATTGGGACATCCATTGGGTTGTAGTGGAGCTCGCATCTTAGTTACATTATTAGGGGTAACTTGTGAACTCGGCGATTCTCTTTATTATCATTTTCTTTCACCCTTGGAACTCACATGTTCTTATACTTCTCCATTTATCAATCATGTGTATAAGCCATGCTGCTGTAATCCATTCCATTTTATATTTCCCCCGATTTTTGTGATTTGTGGATATCTTAACCGGGTTGTGTTTCAGGTATTGAGACATAAGGGTGGAAAGTATGGTGTTGGTGGCATCTGCAATGGGGGAGGAGGTGCATCTGCTCTAGTCGTTGAGCTCATGTAAGCCTTTTTTATTTTATTCGGTAAAGCATAGTCCAAATTCTTTTCTTTCTGGGATGTCTAACTTCTGTATTTTGCAGGCAAGGCACCACTTGGAGACGTTCGTCATTGTAATAAAGATAAGATCTCCTTGCATCACGATGCTACGGCGTTATTGGAAGGACAAAACATATAAGTTGAGTTAAAGGAAGAAATGGTATTAGTTCACAAACATTTGCAATCATGTCTTTTTATGAACTATATCTAAAGCCTAAAGGTTATCAATGCAGATAGAGTTGACAAAAGAGAATAAAGAAATGTAGTCATTCTCAAATCTAGATTGTCGATGAGTTTAGCTGAATCACGTCAAACTACCATGATTTTGGCAAAAACTACACTTTGTAGCTTCAACAAAATCATATAGCTTCAACAAAATCATAGTGCCACCGTGATTTCATCAAATTCATTATGTTCTTAATCTTTATATTGAATAAACACTTGTGTAGATTCTACAAGAGATGAATAAAAATATCATAGTTCAGAATCATTTCATAGATTAATTCTGTTAATTACAACATCATTAAATGACTTTATTAAACTTATGTGTAATGGTACTATAGTTCAAAGTTAATTAAAATTGTTAAGGTAGTTAAATAACTTGTTACACAAGTAACAAATTAGTAGTGTTTGCTATGGATTGATTGAGGCTTATTAGTGACTGTAGGTTAAAGTCATGTGTTGTATAAGTAAGAAATGTGTACTTGAATAAAGTGAAATCAAGTGCATGATTATTCTATTCTAAAATAGTGAAATCAAGTGCAAGATTAATCCATTCCAAAATTTTGTTTACCATCTAAGTGTATCACATAAATCTCCAATAAGATGAAGAGTTGTGGTGAAATTGTGTCTGATCAAACAATTGTGTATAAGGGTTATGCACACTTTTTCCTCAAAATTAAAATACATTGCAGTTACGTAGTTACAGTGATGATGATTGAATGAAGATATTTTAATTCAATAGCTTTTATTAGTTGTTGCAATTGTGAAAACATATCAGAGAATTCAAATCTAGACCGTCTATTTTTCATGTATAATGTATATGTTCAAACAACTGTATAAATTATGATGTAATTTAAAAAAAGAGAGTTCAAATGCAGTGTATCTATTGAAGATTCCAATAGAGGCTCAGTATAAGACTCACAACGTAGTCCCATGTTTTTCTGGATAGTCAACCCACAAAATTCACTCTCTAAAAATATAAAAAAAATTTAAGAGACAAATAATCGAGATAAAGTAATGTCAAACATAAACACACTATGAGATAAGTTTGATAGTAAAGTTGAAGTAAGTTATGAAACCATACATAAATAACAAATAGTGCTATCAACTAAGTATGAAGGATGTTGAAATAATCAATACCCGTGAAACCGTACACTCAAGCATAATTAATATTTCGAATCGATCCACTAAAATTCGAGACCTTAGGTTTACTGAGATTATTGCCATCAATATTCAAAATTATAGTATATTCCACGTGATCGTTCTTATTAGATGAAACTTAATATATTTTAGAAAACATTTAAGTAAATTAATGCATAATCTACTGTGGTAAGTTTGAAAGATACTAGAAAGACTTTTTTCTAACGCGTGACAACCACTTCATTCTGTCAATAATATATTTGTGCAAGTGTAACGTAAACTAAAATGTTGAAATCGATAAAAATTGATGGAATCAAATGGAGGAACATAGTGTTTTCATCTAGCAATCGCCACATAAATTCACATGTTGCAAATGATTTTTTTTTTTTGGAGAGAATTTATTCTAATATATATGTGCTACAAAGATTTCACTTATATACATATTTTATATTATTACTATTGTACAAAAAAACATACTATATACGTTCTCCCATCCATATTACATTACAACTTACTTTTTAAATTTATTAAATAATAAATATATTTGATTTGCTTTTTATAAATAGGAACAAAGGAAATATTAATTTTATCATAAATAAATATATTGTAAAATAAATTGTTGGATTTGATAATTATGTCTTAATATCATATAAGAATTAAATTTTATCTAATTCATCCCTATAAAACAAGTGATAAGTATCACACTATATAACTTTTGATAAAAAAAATAAATCACACTATATAACTAAAAGTTAGTTTTTTTCCGAATAATTACATTTAGTTAATCAATAATTACATGTGAATGATATAAAAATATCACACATTATTGCGTCAACGGATAAACCATAAGATTAACAAATAAGTCATAGTTTTAAAAGTTACAAATATTATTTCTTTATAAAATTATTAACAAACTAATCATTACAAATAGTTTTTTAATTAATATGATTGTTAATATTTTTCTATTTATTTTAGACATGAGTTTTAATTAGTTGAATTTGAAAGCACAAAGTCTCATCTTAGCCAAAAATATCTTGAATCTGTTGGATGGTTATTATGATATGATAACATATGAATTAGTTATTAGTACAATTGAATGATCTATAAGGATATGAATTAGTTTTCCTATAGATCATAATCTAATTAAATCATCCTCCTCATCATACAAGAACAATGATGACAATAATCCAACATATATAGCATGATGCTTTGTCATAAACATAAGAATTTAAAAGGTCATTTTTGTATTTGACCAACCTATTTGGTTGGCATATCCATCCACAAACCTCTCTGTCTCTTGTGCCAAAATAGCATAACTAATTCTTCATCCTACCAGATTTAACCAACCAATTATCTCACATTTTCTTTTCAAAGGGTCCATACCTTTCCAATGTAACTTGGACTCAAAGAAACCTACCTTTTTCATTAGGGTTCTTCTGAGTTCCAACACCATTTCCTTTGGAGATTCATTTCTACAAGGCTTTTCACCCTTCTTCATCTTTGTTTCTTTCGCGTATAAGGTCACATCTTTCTCATCATTTTCATGTAAGAATTTACATATGCCATTCAATCCTCATTGTGTGTGTCAATTATATCATTTTCGTATGCATTTTCGAAAGTTTATAATGAATTGAATGTAATGTTTTGCAGATACTATATATATATATATATTTACAAGCTAGAGCAAAGAGAATGAAAAGCCAAAGAAAGACGGATTCTCCGAGGGGAGAGGTTGGAGAGATTGACACAAGGGCACCATTCCAATCTGTCAAAGCAGCTGTTAGTTTATTCGGTGAAGTAGCAGCCCCTAAGGACAGATTGGCTGTCAAGAGAAGATCATCAGAGGTATATATATACATCAAATATATTCAACTTTTTTTTACCACGCATGCATAGACATCGTTTTTTCGTAAAATATCAGATGTTATGCTACTTTGTTACCGTCCTTAGAAAAATGCAGAAATCTGAAACAAATGATGAGCTTATTAACCCTTCAAAACATATGAACCGATCATCATCTAACAAGAAATCGTGAAGCTTATACGACTATATACAAATGAATTTTCTTAGCAACCTATTATTATAAAAAGACCGGTCATTAACTTTGTCATGGGAATTTGCAGAGTGTATTTGAAAAGGAGACACAACTTATCTTGGCCCAAAAAGAATTAAACAAGTTAAGGACACATGTAGTCAGTGCCAAGGCCACGAAAGCCAAAGCACTTTCTGATCTTGAGAAGGCCAAGGAGACCCTTGAGAATTTGACAATCAAGATGAACAATGTGAGAGAATCCAAGCAATCTGCTATGGAAGCGGCTGAAGCTGTGAAGAATCAGGGCAAGCATTTTGAAAAGACGTTATCACTAAAAGCTGTAGGATATGAAGCTTGGAAACATGATCTAGAACATGCAAGAAACGCATACATGGCTACAGTGACAAAACTAGATTCTTCCAAGAAAGAACTAACGAAAATCAGGCAGGATTTTGATGCAGTTTTGGAGGCGAAGCTGACAGCAATTCAGGCAACAGGAGAAGCTCAGCGTTCTGCAAAACTAAACTCGGAAAGGATTGGTGAACTATCGGAGGAAATTGCAATGATGAAAGCATCGATAGAACAATTGAAGCTCACCTCTGAACAAAATGAAACCCAACTCGAGTTTTATAAAACCACAAAAGAAGAAGCACAGAAGAAGCTGGAGGCCTTAAAGAATGAATATAATGATCCAGAACTAATCCAAAGTCTAGACGCGAAACTTGCTGAAACAAGCGCAGAGATTGAGGTTCTTCAAGAGCAGATGAAAAAGATCCATGCTTCTAAGATGGATTCCGTGAGACTTCTTACTTCAGAACTCAAAGAAGCCACAAAGACACTGCAGGAGGTTTCTGCGGAAGAAAACTCCCTTAAAAAGCTAGTGTATATTCTTAGGACAGAATTGAAACAAGTGAAGAAGGAGCAAGATGAACTGAAGGAGAAGAAACTAGTAGCAGAAGATCTTGCTGCGAACCTTGCCAACGAATTGCAAGTGAGCAAGGATGAGGCAGGGCCTCAGCCAGGTACCGTGGAGGATCTTGAAGCTGATATCTACTACATGCAGAATCGTAAAGTCCAGAAGCTACAATCGGAGACAGAAGATGCAACAAGAGAAGCAGAAGAGATGAGCAGAAAGGCTCAGGAACTGAAACAAGAAGCTGAAGAATCCCGAGCAGTGGCTGCCGAAGCCGAGAAGAACCTGAAACTTATAATGGAAGAGGCTAAAGCAGCAAAAGCATCAGAATTACGAGCAATTAAAGAGATGAAGATTCTGTCCGACGTGCAAAGTAGACTCTCGAATTCAAAATTCAGTGGTAAAATCAGAATGCCAAATGAAGAGTTTGAGTCATTGAATGGAAAGGTGAAGCAATTTAAAGATTTGGTAGAAAAGAAAGAAGCATCTGTCATGGCAGAGCTACAAGATATGCACACAAAGAAAAATGAACTGGACAGAAAGGTGGAAGCTAGCGTGAAAGATATTGAGGAAACAAAGGCTGCAATGGAGACAGCATTGTGGTATGCAGAGATGGCAGATTCAGCAAAAGTGGCAATGGAGCGTGAACTAAGGAGATGCGGTCAATCTGGTAGTGCATCTTCCCCGGTATCAGATTGTTCAGATAATTCTTCAATATTGAGTATCTAGAACTGAAATAAGAGATTCAAAAGCTAAATGTGAAAGTAAACAGATAGATTGTGTTCTTCGGTTGGCTTTCTGCCTTTCTCTTGGAAGAAAAGAAGACTCCTCGCATTGGAAGATCACTTATTTTAAGCAGTAACTCTTCCATACGACTGGAAGCAATGTTAATCTTTCAATCTTTCATATATGAAAAACAAAAACAAAAAAATTTCAAAACATACTTGTGCAAATACGATTTCTCATTCTTAACATGCTGATTTTTTCTTCTTCGTGTTCCAAGGGCCCTTAGTAAAAAAGTTTCTGGCTATTGTATTTTCCAATTCCAGGGAGAAATATAAGTTGTAGCTATTCTTAACAGCAACTTATGTACATTCACACAATGCGAAAGAAGGATAACTTAACTGGAAATAAAGCATAAGTTTCCCCGACACACCATTCAAATTGACTATGGTTGGCTTCTGCTTATTATCTGAGATTTCTCTCGCATTGTGGAATGCTGCAAATCTAGGATTCACAATAATCCAAATCCCAGTCTAAGTAATTTGGACATGAAATTTTTATTCTAGCAGCACTCTATTGATTTTGTGTTCTTTTTTGAAAACTCTAAATAAAAAAAGTTTTAGTTGCATAATTGTTCTCAAATTTGTTTAACTAAGTGATAGTAATTGTAATGGTACACTTGTTACAAATTGTGGTTCTTTCTCTAGCACCCCTTTCCAAAGAAGGGATTTTCTTTTTATTCCCTCTCCATACTACTTGAGACTTCACTATACAAGTAACAAATTGAAAAATAAAAAATGGAAATTTAATAGACTAACAGCCTCAAAGCTATGAGAATCTCTTAATGTTTCCTTTCCTTCGATCATGAAATCATTGAGTCATCCCAGTTTTCTACAAGATTGGGGTCCCACACCTTTTGTTTCTTCCTTCTTTCAGCAGTTTCTCATTTCCTGTTTTTTAGCTGTTATGCTAGTCTTCAGCTGGTGGGCTTCCTTCTTGTTCCTGGGCCTGAGCTGTCTTGGATTAGACCCGTGTCTCAGTCAAATTGTTCAATCGTTCCTTCTCGCCATTCAAGGTTAAGCTATCAAACTCCGACTCTATTGTCTTGGCAATCTGTGTATCCACATCCCGAGGTTCGGGAAATACCACATGAAACGATCCCTGTTTGATTGGTGCAACGGCTTCACGGAGTCTGGCTTGCTGCTTGACGTAGTCGTAGAGCTGTTGATGAAAGGGATGATCCAGAGAATAGACATTTTCGCTTCCACCTTCTAAATGTCTGGATGATCCAGAGCCTTCTTTTCTACAGAAATGTGGCAGAGATGCATAATCCATGATCTACACCAAATTTCATTTGTTAAATTCAATTAGATTATATAATAGTAGACAATAAGTACCAGAAAGTAGGGCTTCGCTGTTGTAAGAGAACTACCATGTGCATTCTAAAAGGAATAAAATAAATAATGTGAAGAAATTCAGAATTAATAATTGCACTTCTAGGAATGACTTCTGCTGTTTTTCATAAACAGATTTGAGGAATACCTACCCTCTACTTGTTATGCATTTCTCTCCTTTTTATGAAATATTGTAAGTATCTTCTGGAGTAAATGTATGCAAGAGCCGAGATGATAAACAGAAAATAAGTATTGTGTTCCTTCATATCTCAACTATTGACTTCTTATACACAAAAATATATCTTAAGGAAACAAGGGGGAAACAATAAAAACATAAACCTTACATTTAACAACTCATCTCGTCCACATCCTGGTAAGACCTGCACTTTTCTTCTTGTCCTCTCTTGCAAAAGAGGCTTCACAACCTGTTAATGCAGAGTGTTTAACATCTTGCTAAGGTTTCCATACAAACTCAAATTATATTGAATAAAATATCATGCAGGAAACAAAGCCATATGGAACAAATCTCCTTTTCTTATTTTGGTAACAATAGTAACTCACCTTCCAACAAGCTGAAAATATGTATGGTGCATTTACAATGAAATAAGTATGCGTCTTCTCAGGGTAGTTCTGATCATCAATGGATGATACAATCGTTAACAACTGCAGCATCAGCATGAACAAGTCAATGATATAGAACATATAGATAAGAAAACAGTTGGAAAAAGTTGAACATTTTATGCTGCATGTAATTTTTCATGAAGAAATAAATTAAAAAGTTAAACCTCAATTCCAAAACTTGGAGTAAAATTTTGTATATGTTTTATTTGACTTGTATCAGACACACTACTAGACTGTTTATTGATCCTTGACTATTGATGATTTTTTCAACATGCTCTCGCAGTTGTTCACTATACCAACTCTATACAACTATACAATTAAAAAGTGGCTTATAAATACATTAATTTCAGAGTTATTCATGGGTATGCTGATCCTGTAGGACCAAGTAGCAGTGCAAACTAAACGGTACCTTAATTTGATTCAGGGCCGACAGCTTCAGACCAGTCATGTCTAAAACCTTAACACAAGTGGTAATAGGCCGTCCATGCTTCTTCGATGCGGAAGGCTACAACCATATCACAGGTCAGAAGAGAACAAGAAGCTTAACTAGTAGGTAAAATATGAAACATCTAATACTAATACCCACCAATATTACACGGTCGCGATATTCATTCATTTGAATGTGAGACTGCACATAATAATGTACCTGGAATCATACAAATATGAAATGAGACCATAAGGTATTTGACCATGTAGATTTAAGATAAAGTAATACATATTGCTCCAAAACAATGCAGGATCTGCTTTCCTTTTTCAAATAATTAAACTTACTGATGCTTTGTCAAATGTGCTAAGCCCAACACCAATTGAAAAGACAGGAAGACCCTAAAAATGAAGGATATAAACCAACTAAGTCAACATTTTAATCGATGTAAAAAAGCCTGAATTGTACTTTCAACAGGTAAACACTTCTGCTTAAGGCAGACAAAACTGAGATAGAACGTGATGAAAAAGATTATGAATGAGCACCTCTCTTGTGTACCCAGACACTCCAATGAGTTGTGAATCACATATTGCTCTATATAATTCGGCAGGAATAATTGGTTTCTGAAAAAAAACACCACAAAAAGATGTGACACAGTAGATTTATTAACAATTTCTTATGACTATTGGTCAACACATGTTGTAGAAAAAGGTTTGATAATCTTGGATTTCTTGAAGAATCGTGTATGATCACTTTCCGAACAAAGTATTTCGACCCTATTATGCCTGGGTTCACGAAATCTTTGTGGGGATAATACTACAAGAGCAAATAGTTTCTTGGCACAAGAAATTATTCAGTAAATAGAAGATTTTATGGTTTTGTTATGTGTGTCGAAAAACAAGCCAAACGACTCCTTATATAGGAGTTCGAAAATTCAAACGGAAAGACACACCATTTCGGAAATGGTTATGTCCGTTGGGGCTTTTAAACGGAAAACACAAATCAAGGGATGATGAAAATGTAGCCTTGGCAGAAGAATGTAGTGCCATCATTCAATGCAAGTTGCCACCTAAACTTGCCATCAATATTCAAAATTATAGTATATTCCACGTGATCGTTCTTATTAGATGAAACTTAATATATTTTAGAAAACATTTAAGTAAATTAATGCATAATCTACTGTGGTAAGTTTGAAAGATACTAGAAAGACTTTTTTCTAACGCGTGACAACCACTTCATTCTGTCAATAATATATTTGTGCAAGTGTAACGTAAACTAAAATGTTGAAATCGATAAAAATTGATGGAATCAAATGGAGGAACATAGTGTTTTCATCTAGCAATCGCCACATAAATTCACATGTTGCAAATGATTTTTTTTTTTTGGAGAGAATTTATTCTAATATATATGTGCTACAAAGATTTCACTTATATACATATTTTATATTATTACTATTGTACAAAAAAACATACTATATACGTTCTCCCATCCATATTACATTACAACTTACTTTTTAAATTTATTAAATAATAAATATATTTGATTTGCTTTTTATAAATAGGAACAAAGGAAATATTAATTTTATCATAAATAAATATATTGTAAAATAAATTGTTGGATTTGATAATTATGTCTTAATATCATATAAGAATTAAATTTTATCTAATTCATCCCTATAAAACAAGTGATAAGTATCACACTATATAACTTTTGATAAAAAAAATAAATCACACTATATAACTAAAAGTTAGTTTTTTTCCGAATAATTACATTTAGTTAATCAATAATTACATGTGAATGATATAAAAATATCACACATTATTGCGTCAACGGATAAACCATAAGATTAACAAATAAGTCATAGTTTTAAAAGTTACAAATATTATTTCTTTATAAAATTATTAACAAACTAATCATTACAAATAGTTTTTTAATTAATATGATTGTTAATATTTTTCTATTTATTTTAGACATGAGTTTTAATTAGTTGAATTTGAAAGCACAAAGTCTCATCTTAGCCAAAAATATCTTGAATCTGTTGGATGGTTATTATGATATGATAACATATGAATTAGTTATTAGTACAATTGAATGATCTATAAGGATATGAATTAGTTTTCCTATAGATCATAATCTAATTAAATCATCCTCCTCATCATACAAGAACAATGATGACAATAATCCAACATATATAGCATGATGCTTTGTCATAAACATAAGAATTTAAAAGGTCATTTTTGTATTTGACCAACCTATTTGGTTGGCATATCCATCCACAAACCTCTCTGTCTCTTGTGCCAAAATAGCATAACTAATTCTTCATCCTACCAGATTTAACCAACCAATTATCTCACATTTTCTTTTCAAAGGGTCCATACCTTTCCAATGTAACTTGGACTCAAAGAAACCTACCTTTTTCATTAGGGTTCTTCTGAGTTCCAACACCATTTCCTTTGGAGATTCATTTCTACAAGGCTTTTCACCCTTCTTCATCTTTGTTTCTTTCGCGTATAAGGTCACATCTTTCTCATCATTTTCATGTAAGAATTTACATATGCCATTCAATCCTCATTGTGTGTGTCAATTATATCATTTTCGTATGCATTTTCGAAAGTTTATAATGAATTGAATGTAATGTTTTGCAGATACTATATATATATATATATATATATATATATATATATATATATATATATATATATATATATATATATATATATTTACAAGCTAGAGCAAAGAGAATGAAAAGCCAAAGAAAGACGGATTCTCCGAGGGGAGAGGTTGGAGAGATTGACACAAGGGCACCATTCCAATCTGTCAAAGCAGCTGTTAGTTTATTCGGTGAAGTAGCAGCCCCTAAGGACAGATTGGCTGTCAAGAGAAGATCATCAGAGGTATATATATACATCAAATATATTCAACTTTTTTTTACCACGCATGCATAGACATCGTTTTTTCGTAAAATATCAGATGTTATGCTACTTTGTTACCGTCCTTAGAAAAATGCAGAAATCTGAAACAAATGATGAGCTTATTAACCCTTCAAAACATATGAACCGATCATCATCTAACAAGAAATCGTGAAGCTTATACGACTATATACAAATGAATTTTCTTAGCAACCTATTATTATAAAAAGACCGGTCATTAACTTTGTCATGGGAATTTGCAGAGTGTATTTGAAAAGGAGACACAACTTATCTTGGCCCAAAAAGAATTAAACAAGTTAAGGACACATGTAGTCAGTGCCAAGGCCACGAAAGCCAAAGCACTTTCTGATCTTGAGAAGGCCAAGGAGACCCTTGAGAATTTGACAATCAAGATGAACAATGTGAGAGAATCCAAGCAATCTGCTATGGAAGCGGCTGAAGCTGTGAAGAATCAGGGCAAGCATTTTGAAAAGACGTTATCACTAAAAGCTGTAGGATATGAAGCTTGGAAACATGATCTAGAACATGCAAGAAACGCATACATGGCTACAGTGACAAAACTAGATTCTTCCAAGAAAGAACTAACGAAAATCAGGCAGGATTTTGATGCAGTTTTGGAGGCGAAGCTGACAGCAATTCAGGCAACAGGAGAAGCTCAGCGTTCTGCAAAACTAAACTCGGAAAGGATTGGTGAACTATCGGAGGAAATTGCAATGATGAAAGCATCGATAGAACAATTGAAGCTCACCTCTGAACAAAATGAAACCCAACTCGAGTTTTATAAAACCACAAAAGAAGAAGCACAGAAGAAGCTGGAGGCCTTAAAGAATGAATATAATGATCCAGAACTAATCCAAAGTCTAGACGCGAAACTTGCTGAAACAAGCGCAGAGATTGAGGTTCTTCAAGAGCAGATGAAAAAGATCCATGCTTCTAAGATGGATTCCGTGAGACTTCTTACTTCAGAACTCAAAGAAGCCACAAAGACACTGCAGGAGGTTTCTGCGGAAGAAAACTCCCTTAAAAAGCTAGTGTATATTCTTAGGACAGAATTGAAACAAGTGAAGAAGGAGCAAGATGAACTGAAGGAGAAGAAACTAGTAGCAGAAGATCTTGCTGCGAACCTTGCCAAGGAATTGCAAGTGAGCAAGGATGAGGCAGGGCCTCAGCCAGGTACCGTGGAGGATCTTGAAGCTGATATCTACTACATGCAGAATCGTAAAGTCCAGAAGCTACAATCGGAGACAGAAGATGCAACAAGAGAAGCAGAAGAGATGAGCAGAAAGGCTCAGGAACTGAAACAAGAAGCTGAAGAATCCCGAGCAGTGGCTGCCGAAGCCGAGAAGAACCTGAAACTTATAATGGAAGAGGCTAAAGCAGCAAAAGCATCAGAATTACGAGCAATTAAAGAGATGAAGATTCTGTCCGACGTGCAAAGTAGACTCTCGAATTCAAAATTCAGTGGTAAAATCAGAATGCCAAATGAAGAGTTTGAGTCATTGAATGGAAAGGTGAAGCAATTTAAAGATTTGGCAGAAAAGAAAGAAGCATCTGTCATGGCAGAGCTACAAGATATGCACACAAAGAAAAATGAACTGGACAGAAAGGTGGAAGCTAGCGTGAAAGATATTGAGGAAACAAAGGCTGCAATGGAGACAGCATTGTGGTATGCAGAGATGGCAGATTCAGCAAAAGTGGCAATGGAGCGTGAACTAAGGAGATGCGGTCAATCTGGTACTGCATCTTCCCCGGTATCAGATTGTTCAGATAATTCTTCAATATTGAGTATCTAGAACTGAAATAAGAGATTCAAAAGCTAAATGTGAAAGTAAACAGATAGATTGTGTTCTTCGGTTGGCTTTCTGCCTTTCTCTTGGAAGAAAAGAAGACTCCTCGCATTGGAAGATCACTTATTTTAAGCAGTAACTCTTCCATACGACTGGAAGCAATGTTAATCTTTCAATCTTTCATATATGAAAAACAAAAACAAAAAAATTTCAAAACATACTTGTGCAAATACGATTTCTCATTCTTAACATGCTGATTTTTTCTTCTTCGTGTTCCAAGGGCCCTTAGTAAAAAAGTTTCTGGCTATTGTATTTTCCAATTCCAGGGAGAAATATAAGTTGTAGCTATTCTTAACAGCAACTTATGTACATTCACACAATGCGAAAGAAGGATAACTTAACTGGAAATAAAGCATAAGTTTCCCCGACACACCATTCAAATTGACTATGGTTGGCTTCTGCTTATTATCTGAGATTTCTCTCGCATTGTGGAATGCTGCAAATCTAGGATTCACAATAATCCAAATCCCAGTCTAAGTAATTTGGACATGAAATTTTTATTCTAGCAGCACTCTATTGATTTTGTGTTCTTTTTTGAAAACTCTAAATAAAAAAAGTTTTAGTTGCATAATTGTTCTCAAATTTGTTTAACTAAGTGATAGTAATTGTAATGGTACACTTGTTACAAATTGTGGTTCTTTCTCTAGCACCCCTTTCCAAAGAAGGGATTTTCTTTTTATTCCCACTCCATACTACTTGAGACTTCACTATACAAGTAACAAATTGAAAAATAAAAAATGGAAATTTAATAGACTAACAGCCTCAAAGCTATGAGAATCTCTTAATGTTTCCTTTCCTTCGATCATGAAATCATTGAGTCATCCCAGTTTTCTACAATATTGGGGTCCCACACCTTTTGTTTCTTCCTTCTTTCAGCAGTTTCTCATTTCCTGTTTTTTAGCTGTTATGCTAGTCTTCAGCTGGTGGGCTTCCTTCTTGTTCCTGGGCCTGAGCTGTCTTGGATTAGACCCGTGTCTCAGTCAAATTGTTCAATCGTTCCTTCTCGCCATTCAAGGTTAAGCTATCAAACTCCGACTCTATTGTCTTGGCAATCTGTGTATCCACATCCTGAGGTTCGGGAAATACCACATGAAACGATCCTTGTTTGATTGGTGCAACGACTTCACGGAGTCTGGCTTGCTGCTTGACGTAGTCGTAGAGCTGTTGATGAAAGGGATGATCCAGAGAATAGACATTTTCGCTTCCACCTTCTAAATGTCTGGATGATCCAGAGCCTTCTTTTCTACAGAAATGTGGCAGAGATGCATAATCCATGATCTACACCAAATTTCATTTGTTAAATTCAATTAGATTATATAATAGTAGACAATAAGTACCAGAAAGTAGGGCTTCGCTGTTGTAAGAGAACTACCATGTGCATTCTAAAAGGAATAAAATAAATAATGTGAAGAAATTCAGAATTAATAATTGCACTTCTAGGAATGACTTCTGCTGTTTTTCATAAACAGATTTGAGGAATACCTACCCTCTACTTGTTATGCATTTCTCTCCTTTTTATGAAATATTGTAAGTATCTTCTGGAGTAAATGTATGCAAGAGCCGAGATGATAAACAGAAAATAAGTATTGTGTTCCTTCATATCTCAACTATTGACTTCTTATACACAAAAATATATCTTAAGGAAACAAGGGGGAAACAATAAAAACATAAACCTTACATTTAACAACTCATCTCGTCCACATCCTGGTAAGACCTGCACTTTTCTTCTTGTCCTCTCTTGCAAAAGAGGCTTCACAACCTGTTAATGCAGAGTGTTTAACATCTTGCTAAGGTTTCCATACAAACTCAAATTATATTGAATAAAATATCATGCAGGAAACAAAGCCATATGGAACAAATCTCCTTTTCTTATTTTGGTAACAATAGTAACTCACCTTCCAACAAGCTGAAAATATGTATGGTGCATTTACAATGAAATAAGTATGCGTCTTCTCAGGGTAGTTCTGATCATCAATGGATGATACAATCGTTAACAACTGCAGCATCAGCATGAACAAGTCAATGATATAGAACATATAGATAAGAAAACAGTTGGAAAAAGTTGAACATTTTATGCTGCATGTAATTTTTCATGAAGAAATAAATTAAAAAGTTAAACCTCAATTCCAAAACTTGGAGTAAAATTTTGTATATGTTTTATTTGACTTGTATCAGACACACTACTAGACTGTTTATTGATCCTTGACTATTAATGATTTTTTCAACATGCTCTCGCAGTTGTTCACTATACCAACTCTATACAACTATACAATTAAAAAGTGGCTTATAAATACATTAATTTCAGAGTTATTCGTGGGTATGCTGATCCTGTAGGACCAAGTAGCAGTGCAAACTAAACGGTACCTTAATTTGATTCAGGGCCGACAGCTTCAGACCAGTCATGTCTAAAACCTTAACACAAGTGGTAATAGGCCGTCCATGCTTCTTCGATGCGGAAGGCTACAACCATATCACAGGTCAGAAGAGAACAAGAAGCTTAACTAGTAGGTAAAATATGAAGCATCTAATACTAATACCCACCAATATTACACGGTCGCGATATTCATTCATTTGAATGTGAGACTGCACATAATAATGTACCTGGAATCATACAAATATGAAATGAGACCATAAGGTATTTGACCATGTAGATTTAAGATAAAGTAATACATATTGCTCCAAAACAATGCAGGATCTGCTTTCCTTTTTCAAATAATTAAACTTACTGATGCTTTGTCAAATGTGCTAAGCCCAACACCAATTGAAAAGACAGGAAGACCCTAAAAATGAAGGATATAAACCAACTAAGTCAACATTTTAATCGATGTAAAAAAGCCTGAATTGTACTTTCAACAGGTAAACACTTCTGCTTAAGGCAGACAAAACTGAGATAGAACGTGATGAAAAAGATTATGAATGAGCACCTCTCTTGTGTACCCAGACACTCCAATGAGTTGTGAATCACGTATTGCTCTATATAATTCGGCAGGAATAATTGGTTTCTGAAAAAAAACACCACAAAAAGATGTGACACAGTAGATTTATTAACAATTTCTTATGACTATTGGTCAACACATGTTGTAGAAAAAGGTTTGATAATCTTGGATTTCTTGAAGAATCGTGTATGATCACTTTCCGAACAAAGTATTTCGACCCTATTATGCCTGGGTTCACGAAATCTTTGTGGGGATAATACTACAAGAGCAAATAGTTTCTTGGCACAAGAAATTATTCAGTAAATAGAAGATTTTATGGTTTTGTTATGTGTGTCGAAAAACAAGCCAAACGACTCCTTATATAGGAGTTCGAAAATTCAAACGGAAAGACACACCATTTCGGAAATGGTTATGTCCGTTGGGGCTTTTAAACGGAAAACACAAATCAAGGGATGATGAAAATGTAGCCTTGGCAGAAGAATGTAGTGCCATCATTCAATGCAAGTTGCCACCTAAACTTGCCATCAATATTCAAAATTATAGTATATTCCACGTGATCGTTCTTATTAGATGAAACTTAATATATTTTAGAAAACATTTAAGTAAATTAATGCATAATCTACTGTGGTAAGTTTGAAAGATACTAGAAAGACTTTTTTCTAACGCGTGACAACCACTTCATTCTGTCAATAATATATTTGTGCAAGTGTAACGTAAACTAAAATGTTGAAATCGATAAAAATTGATGGAATCAAATGGAGGAACATAGTGTTTTCATCTAGTAATCGCCACATAAATTCACATGTTGCAAATGATTTTTTTTTTTGGAGAGAATTTATTCTAATATATATGTGCTACAAAGATTTCACTTATATACATATTTTATATTATTACTATTGTACAAAAAAACATACTATATACGTTCTCCCATCCATATTACATTACAACTTACTTTTTAAATTTATTAAATAATAAATATATTTGATTTGCTTTTTATAAATAGGAACAAAGGAAATATTAATTTTATCATAAATAAATATATTGTAAAATAAATTGTTGGATTTGATAATTATGTCTTAATATCATATAAGAATTAAATTTTATCTAATTCATCCCTATAAAACAAGTGATAAGTATCACACTATATAACTTTTGATAAAAAAAATAAATCACACTATATAACTAAAAGTTAGTTTTTTTCCGAATAATTACATTTAGTTAATCAATAATTACATGTGAATGATATAAAAATATCACACATTATTGCGTCAACGGATAAACCATAAGATTAACAAATAAGTCATAGTTTTAAAAGTTACAAATATTATTTCTTTATAAAATTATTAACAAACTAATCATTACAAATAGTTTTTTAATTAATATGATTGTTAATATTTTTCTATTTATTTTAGACATGAGTTTTAATTAGTTGAATTTGAAAGCACAAAGTCTCATCTTAGCCAAAAATATCTTGAATCTGTTGGATGGTTATTATGATATGATAACATATGAATTAGTTATTAGTACAATTGAATGATCTATAAGGATATGAATTAGTTTTCCTATAGATCATAATCTAATTAAATCCTCCTCCTCATCATACAAGAACAATGATGACAATAATCCAACATATATAGCATGATGCTTTGTCATAAACATAAGAATTTAAAAGGTCATTTTTGTATTTGACCAACCTATTTGGTTGGCATATCCATCCACAAACCTCTCTGTCTCTTGTGCCAAAATAGCATAACTAATTCTTCATCCTACCAGATTTAACCAACCAATTATCTCACATTTTCTTTTCAAAGGGTTCATACCTTTCCAATGTAACTTGGACTCAAAGAAACCTACCTTTTTCATTAGGGTTCTTCTGAGTTCCAACACCATTTCCTTTGGAGATTCATTTCTACAAGGCTTTTCACCCTTCTTCATCTTTGTTTCTTTCGCGTATAAGGTCACATCTTTCTCATCATTTTCATGTAAGAATTTACATATGCCATTCAATCCTCATTGTGTGTGTCAATTATATCATTTTCGTATGCATTTTCGAAAGTTTATAATGAATTGAATGTAATGTTTTGCAGATACTATATATATATATATATATTTACAAGCTAGAGCAAAGAGAATGAAAAGCCAAAGAAAGACGGATTCTCCGAGGGGAGAGGTTGGAGAGATTGACACAAGGGCACCATTCCAATCTGTCAAAGCAGCTGTTAGTTTATTCGGTGAAGTAGCAGCCCCTAAGGACAGATTGGCTGTCAAGAGAAGATCATCAGAGGTATATATATACATCAAATATATTCAACTTTTTTTTACCACGCATGCATAGACATCGTTTTTTCGTAAAATATCAGATGTTATGCTACTTTGTTACCGTCCTTAGAAAAATGCAGAAATCTGAAACAAATGATGAGCTTATTAACCCTTCAAAACATATGAACCGATCATCATCTAACAAGAAATCGTGAAGCTTATACGACTATATACAAATGAATTTTCTTAGCAACCTATTATTATAAAAAGACCGGTCATTAACTTTGTCATGGGAATTTGCAGAGTGTATTTGAAAAGGAGACACAACTTATCTTGGCCCAAAAAGAATTAAACAAGTTAAGGACACATGTAGTCAGTGCCAAGGCCACGAAAGCCAAAGCACTTTCTGATCTTGAGAAGGCCAAGGAGACCCTTGAGAATTTGACAATCAAGATGAACAATGTGAGAGAATCCAAGCAATCTGCTATGGAAGCGGCTGAAGCTGTGAAGAATCAGGGCAAGCATTTTGAAAAGACGTTATCACTAAAAGCTGTAGGATATGAAGCTTGGAAACATGATCTAGAACATGCAAGAAACGCATACATGGCTACAGTGACAAAACTAGATTCTTCCAAGAAAGAACTAACGAAAATCAGGCAGGATTTTGATGCAGTTTTGGAGGCGAAGCTGACAGCAATTCAGGCAACAGGAGAAGCTCAGCGTTCTGCAAAACTAAACTCGGAAAGGATTGGTGAACTATCGGAGGAAATTGCAATGATGAAAGCATCGATAGAACAATTGAAGCTCACCTCTGAACAAAATGAAACCCAACTCGAGTTTTATAAAACCACAAAAGAAGAAGCACAGAAGAAGCTGGAGGCCTTAAAGAATGAATATAATGATCCAGAACTAATCCAAAGTCTAGACGCGAAACTTGCTGAAACAAGCGCAGAGATTGAGGTTCTTCAAGAGCAGATGAAAAAGATCCATGCTTCTAAGATGGATTCCGTGAGACTTCTTACTTCAGAACTCAAAGAAGCCACAAAGACACTGCAGGAGGTTTCTGCGGAAGAAAACTCCCTTAAAAAGCTAGTGTATATTCTTAGGACAGAATTGAAACAAGTGAAGAAGGAGCAAGATGAACTGAAGGAGAAGAAACTAGTAGCAGAAGATCTTGCTGCGAACCTTGCCAACGAATTGCAAGTGAGCAAGGATGAGGCAGGGCCTCAGCCAGGTACCGTGGAGGATCTTGAAGCTGATATCTACTACATGCAGAATCGTAAAGTCCAGAAGCTACAATCGGAGACAGAAGATGCAACAAGAGAAGCAGAAGAGATGAGCAGAAAGGCTCAGGAACTGAAACAAGAAGCTGAAGAATCCCGAGCAGTGGCTGCCGAAGCCGAGAAGAACCTGAAACTTATAATGGAAGAGGCTAAAGCAGCAAAAGCATCAGAATTACGAGCAATTAAAGAGATGAAGATTCTATCCGACGTGCAAAGTAGACTCTCGAATTCAAAATTCAGTGGTAAAATCAGAATGCCAAATGAAGAGTTTGAGTCATTGAATGGAAAGGTGAAGCAATTTAAAGATTTGGCAGAAAAGAAAGAAGCATCTATCATGGCAGAGCTACAAGATATGCACACAAAGAAAAATGAACTGGACAGAAAGGTGGAAGCTAGCGTGAAAGATATTGAGGAAACAAAGGCTGCAATGGAGACAGCATTGTGGTATGCAGAGATGGCAGATTCAGCAAAAGTGGCAATGGAGCGTGAACTAAGGAGATGCGGTCAATCTGGTAGTGCATCTTCCCCGGTATCAGATTGTTCAGATAATTCTTCAATATTGAGTATCTAGAACTGAAATAAGAGATTCAAAAGCTAAATGTGAAAGTAAACAGATAGATTGTGTTCTTCGGTTGGCTTTCTGCCTTTCTCTTGGAAGAAAAGAAGACTCCTCGCATTGGAAGATCACTTATTTTAAGCAGTAACTCTTCCATACGACTGGAAGCAATGTTAATCTTTCAATATTTCATATATGAAAAACAAAAACAAAAAAATTTCAAAACATACTTGTGCAAATACGATTTCTCATTCTTAACATGCTGATTTTTTCTTCTTCGTGTTCCAAGGGCCCTTAGTAAAAAAGTTTCTGGCTATTGTATTTTCCAATTCCAGGGAGAAATATAAGTTGTAGCTATTCTTAACAGCAACTTATGTACATTCACACAATGCGAAAGAAGGATAACTTAACTGGAAATAAAGCATAAGTTTCCCCGACACACCATTCAAATTGACTATGGTTGGCTTCTGCTTATTATCTGAGATTTCTCTCGCATTGTGGAATGCTGCAAATCTAGGATTCACAATAATCCAAATCCCAGTCTAAGTAATTTGGACATGAAATTTTTATTCTAGCAGCACTCTATTGATTTTGTGTTCTTTTTTGAAAACTCTAAATAAAAAAAGTTTTAGTTGCATAATTGTTCTCAAATTTGTTTAACTAAGTGATAGTAATTGTAATGGTACACTTGTTACAAATTGTGGTTCTTTCTCTAGCACCCCTTTCCAAAGAAGGGATTTTCTTTTTATTCCCTCTCCATACTACTTGAGACTTCACTATACAAGTAACAAATTGAAAAATAAAAAATGGAAATTTAATAGACTAACAGCCTCAAAGCTATGAGAATCTCTTAATGTTTCCTTTCCTTCGATCATGAAATCATTGAGTCATCCCAGTTTTCTACAAGATTGGGGTCCCACACCTTTTATTTCTTCCTTCTTTCAGCAGTTTCTCATTTCCTGTTTTTTAGCTGTTATGCTAGTCTTCAGCTGGTGGGCTTCCTTCTTGTTCCTGGGCCTGAGCTGTCTTGGATTAGACCCGTGTCTCAGTCAAATTGTTCAATCGTTCCTTCTCGCCATTCAAGGTTAAGCTATCAAACTCCGACTCTATTGTCTTGGCAATCTGTGTATCCACATCCTGAGGTTCGGGAAATACCACATGAAACGATCCTTGTTTGATTGGTGCAACGGCTTCACGGAGTCTGGCTTGCTGCTTGACGTAGTCGTAGAGCTGTTGATGAAAGGGATGATCCAGAGAATAGACATTTTCGCTTCCACCTTCTAAATGTCTGGATGATCCAGAGCCTTCTTTTCTACAGAAATGTGGCAGAGATGCATAATCCATGATCTACACCAAATTTCATTTGTTAAATTCAATTAGATTATATAATAGTAGACAATAAGTACCAGAAAGTAGGGCTTCGCTGTTGTAAGAGAACTACCATGTGCATTCTAAAAGGAATAAAATAAATAATGTGAAGAAATTCAGAATTAATAATTGCACTTCTAGGAATGACTTCTGCTGTTTTTCATAAACAGATTTGAGGAATACCTACCCTCTACTTGTTATGCATTTCTCTCCTTTTTATGAAATATTGTAAGTATCTTCTGGAGTAAATGTATGCAAGAGCCGAGATGATAAACAGAAAATAAGTATTGTGTTCCTTCATATCTCAACTATTGACTTCTTATACACAAAAATATATCTTAAGGAAACAAGGGGGAAACAATAAAAACATAAACCTTACATTTAACAACTCATCTCGTCCACATCCTGGTAAGACCTGCACTTTTCTTCTTGTCCTCTCTTGCAAAAGAGGCTTCACAACCTGTTAATGCAGAGTGTTTAACATCTTGCTAAGGTTTCCATACAAACTCAAATTATATTGAATAAAATATCATGCAGGAAACAAAGCCATATGGAACAAATCTCCTTTTCTTATTTTGGTAACAATAGTAACTCACCTTCCAACAAGCTGAAAATATGTATGGTGCATTTACAATGAAATAAGTATGCGTCTTCTCAGGGTAGTTATGATCATCAATGGATGATACAATCGTTAACAACTGCAGCATCAGCATGAACAAGTCAATGATATAGAACATATAGATAAGAAAACAGTTGGAAAAAGTTGAACATTTTATGCTGCATGTAATTTTTCATGAAGAAATAAATTAAAAAGTTAAACCTCAATTCCAAAACTTGGAGTAAAATTTTGTATATGTTTTATTTGACTTGTATCAGACACACTACTAGACTGTTTATTGATCCTTGACTATTAATGATTTTCTCAACATGCTCTCGCAGTTGTTCACTATACCAACTCTATACAACTATACAATTAAAAAGTGGCTTATAAATACATTAATTTCAGAGTTATTCGTGGGTATGCTGATCCTGTAGGACCAAGTAGCAGTGCAAACTAAACGGTACCTTAATTTGATTCAGGGCCGACAGCTTCAGACCAGTCATGTCTAAAACCTTAACACAAGTGGTAATAGGCCGTCCATGCTTCTTCGATGCGGAAGGCTACAACCATATCACAGGTCAGAAGAGAACAAGAAGCTTAACTAGTAGGTAAAATATGAAGCATCTAATACTAATACCCACCAATATTACACGGTCGCGATATTCATTCATTTGAATGTGAGACTGCACATAATAATGTACCTGGAATCATACAAATATGAAATGAGACCATAAGGTATTTGACCATGTAGATTTAAGATAAAGTAATACATATTGCTCCAAAACAATGCAGGATCTGCTTTCCTTTTTCAAATAATTAAACTTACTGATGCTTTGTCAAATGTGCTAAGCCCAACACCAATTGAAAAGACAGGAAGACCCTAAAAATGAAGGATATAAACCAACTAAGTCAACATTTTAATCGATGTAAAAAAGCCTGAATTGTACTTTCAACAGGTAAACACTTCTGCTTAAGGCAGACAAAACTGAGATAGAACGTGATGAAAAAGATTATGAATGAGCACCTCTCTTGTGTACCCAGACACTCCAATGAGTTGTGAATCACGTATTGCTCTATATAATTCGGCAGGAATAATTGGTTTCTGAAAAAAAACACCACAAAAAGATGTGACACAGTAGATTTATTAACAATTTCTTATGACTATTGGTCAACACATGTTGTAGAAAAAGGTTTGATAATCTTGGATTTCTTGAAGAATCGTGTATGATCACTTTCCGAACAAAGTATTTCGACCCTATTATGCCTGGGTTCACGAAATCTTTGTGGGGATAATACTACAAGAGCAAATAGTTTCTTGGCACAAGAAATTATTCAGTAAATAGAAGATTTTATGGTTTTGTTATGTGTGTCGAAAAACAAGCCAAACGACTCCTTATATAGGAGTTCGAAAATTCAAACGGAAAGACACACCATTTCGGAAATGGTTATGTCCGTTGGGGCTTTTAAACGGAAAACACAAATCAAGGGATGATGAAAATGTAGCCTTGGCAGAAGAATGTAGTGCCATCATTCAATGCAAGTTGCCACCTAAACTTGCCATCAATATTCAAAATTATAGTATATTCCACGTGATCGTTCTTATTAGATGAAACTTAATATATTTTAGAAAACATTTAAGTAAATTAATGCATAATCTACTGTGGTAAGTTTGAAAGATACTAGAAAGACTTTTTTCTAACGCGTGACAACCACTTCATTCTGTCAATAATATATTTGTGCAAGTGTAACGTAAACTAAAATGTTGAAATCGATAAAAATTGATTGAATCAAATGGAGGAACATAGTGTTTTCATCTAGCAATCGCCACATAAATTCACATGTTGCAAATGATTTTTTTTTTTTGGAGAGAATTTATTCTAATATATATGTGCTACAAAGATTTCACTTATATACATATTTTTTATTATTACTATTGTACAAAAAAACATACTATATACGTTCTCCCATCCATATTACATTACAACTTACTTTTTAAATTTATTAAATAATAAATATATTTGATTTGCTTTTTATAAATAGGAACAAAGGAAATATTAATTTTATCATAAATAAATATATTGTAAAATAAATTGTTGGATTTGATAATTATGTCTTAATATCATATAAGAATTAAATTTTATCTAATTCATCCCTATAAAACAAGTGATAAGTATCACACTATATAACTTTTGATAAAAAAAATAAATCACACTATATAACTAAAAGTTAGTTTTTTTCCGAATAATTACATTTAGTTAATCAATAATTACATGTGAATGATATAAAAATATCACACATTATTGCGTCAACGGATAAACCATAAGATTAACAAATAAGTCATAGTTTTAAAAGTTGCAAATATTATTTCTTTATAAAATTATTAACAAACTAATCATTACAAATAGTTTTTTAATTAATATGATTGTTAATATTTTTCTATTTATTTTAGACATGAGTTTTAATTAGTTGAATTTGAAAGCACAAAGTCTCATCTTAGCCAAAAATATCTTGAATCTGTTGGATGGTTATTATGATATGATAACATATGAATTAGTTATTAGTACAATTGAATGATCTATAAGGATATGAATTAGTTTTCCTATAGATCATAATCTAATTAAATCATCCTCCTCATCATACAAGAACAATGATGACAATAATCCAACATATATAGCATGATGCTTTGTCATAAACATAAGAATTTAAAAGGTCATTTTTGTATTTGACCAACCTATTTGGTTGGCATATCCATCCACAAACCTCTCTGTCTCTTGTGCCAAAATAGCATAACTAATTCTTCATCCTACCAGATTTAACCAACCAATTATCTCACATTTTCTTTTCAAAGGGTCCATACCTTTCCAATGTAACTTGGACTCAAAGAAACCTACCTTTTTCATTAGGGTTCTTCTGAGTTCCAACACCATTTCCTTTGGAGATTCATTTCTACAAGGCTTTTCACCCTTCTTCATCTTTGTTTCTTTCGCGTATAAGGTCACATCTTTCTCATCATTTTCATGTAAGAATTTACATATGCCATTCAATCCTCATTGTGTGTGTCAATTATATCATTTTCGTATGCATTTTCGAAAGTTTATAATGAATTGAATGTAATGTTTTGCAGATACTATATATATATATATATATTTACAAGCTAGAGCAAAGAGAATGAAAAGCCAAAGAAAGACGGATTCTCCGAGGGGAGAGGTTGGAGAGATTGACACAAGGGCACCATTCCAATCTGTCAAAGCAGCTGTTAGTTTATTCGGTGAAGTAGCAGCCCCTAAGGACAGATTGGCTGTCAAGAGAAGATCATCAGAGGTATATATATACATCAAATATATTCAACTTTTTTTTACCACGCATGCATAGACATCGTTTTTTCGTAAAATATCAGATGTTATGCTACTTTGTTACCGTCCTTAGAAAAATGCAGAAATCTGAAACAAATGATGAGCTTATTAACCCTTCAAAACATATGAACCGATCATCATCTAACAAGAAATCGTGAAGCTTATACGACTATATACAAATGAATTTTCTTAGCAACCTATTATTATAAAAAGACCGGTCATTAACTTTGTCATGGGAATTTGCAGAGTGTATTTGAAAAGGAGACACAACTTATCTTGGCCCAAAAAGAATTAAACAAGTTAAGGACACATGTAGTCAGTGCCAAGGCCACGAAAGCCAAAGCACTTTCTGATCTTGAGAAGGCCAAGGAGACCCTTGAGAATTTGACAATCAAGATGAACAATGTGAGAGAATCCAAGCAATCTGCTATGGAAGCGGCTGAAGCTGTGAAGAATCAGGGCAAGCATTTTGAAAAGACGTTATCACTAAAAGCTGTAGGATATGAAGCTTGGAAACATGATCTAGAACATGCAAGAAACGCATACATGGCTACAGTGACAAAACTAGATTCTTCCAAGAAAGAACTAACGAAAATCAGGCAGGATTTTGATGCAGTTTTGGAGGCGAAGCTGACAGCAATTCAGGCAACAGGAGAAGCTCAGCGTTCTGCAAAACTAAACTCGGAAAGGATTGGTGAACTATCGGAGGAAATTGCAATGATGAAAGCATCGATAGAACAATTGAAGCTCACCTCTGAACAAAATGAAACCCAACTCGAGTTTTATAAAACCACAAAAGAAGAAGCACAGAAGAAGCTGGAGGCCTTAAAGAATGAATATAATGATCCAGAACTAATCCAAAGTCTAGACGCGAAACTTGCTGAAACAAGCGCAGAGATTGAGGTTCTTCAAGAGCAGATGAAAAAGATCCATGCTTCTAAGATGGATTCCGTGAGACTTCTTACTTCAGAACTCAAAGAAGCCACAAAGACACTGCAGGAGGTTTCTGCGGAAGAAAACTCCCTTAAAAAGCTAGTGTATATTCTTAGGACAGAATTGAAACAAGTGAAGAAGGAGCAAGATGAACTGAAGGAGAAGAAACTAGTAGCAGAAGATCTTGCTGCGAACCTTGCCAACGAATTGCAAGTGAGCAAGGATGAGGCAGGGCCTCAGCCAGGTACCGTGGAGGATCTTGAAGCTGATATCTACTACATGCAGAATCGTAAAGTCCAGAAGCTACAATCGGAGACAGAAGATGCAACAAGAGAAGCAGAAGAGATGAGCAGAAAGGCTCAGGAACTGAAACAAGAAGCTGAAGAATCCCGAGCAGTGGCTGCCGAAGCCGAGAAGAACCTGAAACTTATAATGGAAGAGGCTAAAGCAGCAAAAGCATCAGAATTACGAGCAATTAAAGAGATGAAGATTCTGTCCGACGTGCAAAGTAGACTCTCGAATTCAAAATTCAGTGGTAAAATCAGAATGCCAAATGAAGAGTTTGAGTCATTGAATGGAAAGGTGAAGCAATTTAAAGATTTGGCAGAAAAGAAAGAAGCATCTGTCATGGCAGAGCTACAAGATATGCACACAAAGAAAAATGAACTGGACAGAAAGGTGGAAGCTAGCGTGAAAGATATTGAGGAAACAAAGGCTGCAATGGAGACAGCATTGTGGTATGCAGAGATGGCAGATTCAGCAAAAGTGGCAATGGAGCGTGAACTAAGGAGATGCGGTCAATCTGGTAGTGCATCTTCCCCGGTATCAGATTGTTCAGATAATTCTTCAATATTGAGTATCTAGAACTGAAATAAGAGATTCAAAAGCTAAATGTGAAAGTAAACAGATAGATTGTGTTCTTCGGTTGGCTTTCTGCCTTTCTCTTGGAAGAAAAGAAGACTCCTCGCATTGGAAGATCACTTATTTTAAGCAGTAACTCTTCCATACGACTGGAAGCAATGTTAATCTTTCAATCTTTCATATATGAAAAACAAAAACAAAAAAATTTCAAAACATACTTGTGCAAATACGATTTCTCATTCTTAACATGCTGATTTTTTCTTCTTCGTGTTCCAAGGGCCCTTAGTAAAAAAGTTTCTGGCTATTGTATTTTCCAATTCCAGGGAGAAATATAAGTTGTAGCTATTCTTAACAGCAACTTATGTACATTCACACAATGCGAAAGAAGGATAACTTAACTGGAAATAAAGCATAAGTTTCCCCGACACACCATTCAAATTGACTATGGTTGGCTTCTGCTTATTATCTGAGATTTCTCTCGCATTGTGGAATGCTGCAAATCTAGGATTCACAATAATCCAAATCCCAGTCTAAGTAATTTGGACATGAAATTTTTATTCTAGCAGCACTCTATTGATTTTGTGTTCTTTTTTGAAAACTCTAAATAAAAAAAGTTTTAGTTGCATAATTGTTCTCAAATTTGTTTAACTAAGTGATAGTAATTGTAATGGTACACTTGTTACAAATTGTGGTTCTTTCTCTAGCACCCCTTTCCAAAGAAGGGATTTTCTTTTTATTCCCTCTCCATACTACTTGAGACTTCACTATACAAGTAACAAATTGAAAAATAAAAAATGGAAATTTAATAGACTAACAACCTCAAAGCTATGAGAATCTCTTAATGTTTCCTTTCCTTCGATCATGAAATCATTGAGTCATCCCAGTTTTCTACAAGATTGGGGTCCCACACCTTTTGTTTCTTCCTTCTTTCAGCAGTTTCTCATTTCCTGTTTTTTAGCTGTTATGCTAGTCTTCAGCTGGTGGGCTTCCTTCTTGTTCCTGGGCCTGAGCTGTCTTGGATTAGACCCGTGTCTCAGTCAAATTGTTCAATCGTTCCTTCTCGCCATTCAAGGTTAAGCTATCAAACTCCGACTCTATTGTCTTGGCAATCTGTGTATCCACATCCTGAGGTTCGGGAAATACCACATGAAACGATCCTTGTTTGATTGGTGCAACGGCTTCACGGAGTCTGGCTTGCTGCTTGACGTAGTCGTAGAGCTGTTGATGAAAGGGATGATCCAGAGAATAGACATTTTCGCTTCCACCTTCTAAATGTCTGGATGATCCAGAGCCTTCTTTTCTACAGAAATGTGGCAGAGATGCATAATCCATGATCTACACCAAATTTCATTTGTTAAATTCAATTAGATTATATAATAGTAGACAATAAGTACCAGAAAGTAGGGCTTCGCTGTTGTAAGAGAACTACCATGTGCATTCTAAAAGGAATAAAATAAATAATGTGAAGAAATTCAGAATTAATAATTGCACTTCTAGGAATGACTTCTGCTGTTTTTCATAAACAGATTTGAGGAATACCTACCCTCTACTTGTTATGCATTTCTCTCCTTTTTATGAAATATTGTAAGTATCTTCTGGAGTAAATGTATGCAAGAGCCGAGATGATAAACAGAAAATAAGTATTGTGTTCCTTCATATCTCAACTATTGACTTCTTATACACAAAAATATATCTTAAGGAAACAAGGGGGAAACAATAAAAACATAAACCTTACATTTAACAACTCATCTCGTCCACATCCTGGTAAGACCTGCACTTTTCTTCTTGTCCTCTCTTGCAAAAGAGGCTTCACAACCTGTTAATGCAGAGTGTTTAACATCTTGCTAAGGTTTCCATACAAACTCAAATTATATTGAATAAAATATCATGCAGGAAACAAAGCCATATGGAACAAATCTCCTTTTCTTATTTTGGTAACAATAGTAACTCACCTTCCAACAAGCTGAAAATATGTATGGTGCATTTACAATGAAATAAGTATGCGTCTTCTCAGGGTAGTTATGATCATCAATGGATGATACAATCGTTAACAACTGCAGCATCAGCATGAACAAGTCAATGATATAGAACATATAGATAAGAAAACAGTTGGAAAAAGTTGAACATTTTATGCTGCATGTAATTTTTCATGAAGAAATAAATTAAAAAGTTAAACCTCAATTCCAAAACTTGGAGTAAAATTTTGTATATGTTTTATTTGACTTGTATCAGACACACTACTAGACTGTTTATTGATCCTTGACTATTAATGATTTTTTCAACATGCTCTCGCAGTTGTTCACTATACCAACTCTATACAACTATACAATTAAAAAGTGGCTTATAAATACATTAATTTCAGAGTTATTCATGGGTATGCTGATCCTGTAGGACCAAGTAGCAGTGCAAACTAAACGGTACCTTAATTTGATTCAGGGCCGACAGCTTCAGACCAGTCATGTCTAAAACCTTAACACAAGTGGTAATAGGTCGTCCATGCTTCTTCGATGCGGAAGGCTACAACCATATCACAGGTCAGAAGAGAACAAGAAGCTTAACTAGTAGGTAAAATATGAAGCATCTAATACTAATACCCACCAATATTACACGGTCGCGATATTCATTCATTTGAATGTGAGACTGCACATAATAATGTACCTGGAATCATACAAATATGAAATGAGACCATAAGGTATTTGACCATGTAGATTTAAGATAAAGTAATACATATTGCTCCAAAACAATGCAGGATCTGCTTTCCTTTTTCAAATAATTAAACTTACTGATGCTTTGTCAAATGTGCTAAGCCCAACACCAATTGAAAAGACAGGAAGACCCTAAAAATGAAGGATATAAACCAACTAAGTCAACATTTTAATCGATGTAAAAAAGCCTGAATTGTACTTTCAACAGGTAAACACTTCTGCTTAAGGCAGACAAAACTGAGATAGAACGTGATGAAAAAGATTATGAATGAGCACCTCTCTTGTGTACCCAGACACTCCAATGAGTTGTGAATCACGTATTGCTCTATATAATTCGGCAGGAATAATTGGTTTCTGAAAAAAAACACCACAAAAAGATGTGACACAGTAGATTTATTAACAATTTCTTATGACTATTGGTCAACACATACTCAAATAAACACTTGCATAAAGAGGAAAATATGGTGATCCAAGTTTCAACGTGGGATTTGACATAAAACATCCTCATACTCAAACAACGAGGACTAACTACTAACTTCGTGTATGTTTTTAGAATGATTTTGAGATGTTTGGTTCTTTTAATGTAGAATTGATCTGTGTCTCCATAATTGGTTCTATTTAAAGCTAGAATTTGTAACTTTTGAGTTTAAATGTGATTTTTAAATTGAAATTTAGTGTTCAACTCACTTCTACATAAATCTATCCAAACATAAATCATTTTACTTTCAACTCACTTTTTAACAAGAATCAATATTACATAATCAATTATTTTCACGGCAGAATCAAACACACGCATCATAATTCACATCTAATCCACTAATAAGATAAAAAAATAATGCAAACTTACTGATAATATATCGTCAATCTCATTTTGTACTCTCCAATTTAAAGAATCAATCAACTGAAAAGAAACACGAACCATATACAACGAAAAATAGGTAGAGTGAAAATCATATAGCAAAAGGACAGTTGCAGTTGTAGTTGCAGATACCATTTGATAAGCCTTAGAAGGATCCCAATCCCTTGCTTTTAGAAAGCGAGTCAAAGTTTCAGTAACATAACCTTGATGAAGATTCTGAAGCGAAAGAATAAAGCTATTAATAAATCATGAATCATCAAAAACAAGTGTAAAAAAAGGAGAAAAAAACGGTTAGAAACCTGAAATGTTGTTTGCAACGATGGATCGTCAACTACGGTGGTTGAAAATTGAAATGAAAAGTGAAAAAAAAAAGTGAGAAAAAGGAAATACATAATAACGAAGAATGATGAAGAAGAAGAAGAAGTAATAAACCTTTTTGGATGAATGTCTGCAACTGATTGATAGCATCCATTTTCTTGCTTTGAGTTGAGAGAGAGAGGTTGAAGAAATAATCTATGTGTATGATTTGTTATGTGATAGAGTTTGTTAAGAATAACTAACTTGAAGTCAAATAATGAACAGAAAGAGAAAGAGGAATGATTCAATAATGGCGGGTCTACCATATACCATCAACAACTATTCAATTCGCAATGGGAATGTTTCAGTCTTCAAACTTTGCTCTCTTAACATGTTAGGTTGGAATTCAACTACAAAATTTTATCTTATATCTTAACAATCATCTCCCATCCAATATTTTTTTTCTCACTGAATAATTCAATTATAAGTTTTTCTGTGGTGAAAATATATTTTTTTTTTTTAATTTTAGGTCACGATTTTCACAGTTGTCTAGACATATTTTTATTGTAACAATTGGATAGCTTACCTATATGTTATTTTATTCCAAAAAATTAAGCAATAATATAATTTTTATTACTATCTTTGTTGTAGTTGGTAACTTGTCTATAAGTTTTATTTTTTCTTTCAAATATAAATAAAATATATTTTAGTCAAATTAAATGAGTTTAAGGATAGGAGGATAATTGTTAGGGTATCATGTACAAATTTTGAATGTTAATAATGAGTTGCATCAATATATATGTAGTTTTTTATTCTGATTCAAAAGGGAACTCCGGTTGTGAAATAAAATTTTCTTAGAATATTCAATTTACTGTGTTTGTTTTTCTTAATTTTTTTAAATATATTATAAAAATTGGAAATGTCGAAAATTCAACTCTATGAAAGTTCAGAATAGGACTGCCGAATGACTTTTTTTGGTAACACGTTGCTTTCATTAGTCATGGCACTTAATTAAAAAGCAAAGAAAAAAGTGATATAGTTGTGTCAAAGAAAAAGAAAAGTCATTATTAGTCATTAGTCACTAATGTTGACGGCTAGTTTTTCTTTCTTGTTTCCTGATTGACCTGTTACGTTAACAAACTTTAACACTATTTTCTTAATGAATACAAATAAAACTTTATTTTCTTCTTCTTGCCGTTCAGTACCAAAGTTTCCTACTCCCTCCCTCTCAAAGAATGTGTTAGAATCAAATTTCCAGTATATAGATTGATATCATTTAAAATAGTAGACATAGAATAGTTAAATAAATGTCTAGTAAATACTACAATTTAAGTGGTAGAGAGATAGCATTTTTGTGCTATTCTTACATTTTTTTTCTTCTTTACACCGTACCCACACTATAAGAAAAGAATGCAAAATATTAGTTGCACAAAAATATATGTAAAATAAATTAATAAAATATTCGAGGCTTAAATTTATAATTAGATTTAAATTCATTTTAAATGTTAGAATATAATAAATAATATTTTTGGAGGTCAAAATTCCTATGAGAGAAAGACAATTATCAATCTAAAACTATTTTATCAAAATGAGAGATGTATAGTCCAACTATGTTACAAAATTTTACACTGGGTCCAAGTTAGGATCTCTGACCATCGTTAGATATCATCTAGTGATCTCTTGCATTCTAAGTCATGGAACATAACACACTTTAACCAACTGTCGTATATAAGGTGTCTCACTTGAAAAAAAATGTATGATTCAAATCCACTCTCACTCTTACATTATTCCTCATTCTCTCAATAACTTTGACGTTGTTGTCTTAACCTTGCATGTTATAACCCTCTCCATTGCACTAGAAGCTTACTTCATTGATCCAAGATCCTACCTCATTGTCTCACTGGTCATTTTTGTTCTCAAACGAAACTGTGGTGTTGTATGTGGGAATCGACTTTTGATTCTTGCGATTTTCCACAATCAGGTCCATATGATTCAAGTCACAATCATCGTAGCGTTTACACTAAGATGAAGAAAGCAAGTCCCAATCTTATTTCTAAAAGCATCTCTGACCTTCATCGTCAATTTGATCGGTGGGAAACTGCCTAGCGAAAGAAAACCTCCACCATAGAGTTTCCTCAAACCAACAATGCAAATCAAGAGGCAATGGAAGGATACATCGATTTTAGGGTTTTCAGAGCATGGAAGGTGGATGGTATTCCTAACGTGACAATTCCACTGGTCGTAACCACCACAATATCAAATCAATCGGTATTAGGAATCCTCTTGACGATGGAAGTTCTTGTGACTTAATGTATCTCTGAATCTTCATGAAGTTAGGGTTACACATGTAAGATTTTCAGCCGTGTGAAGGCATGAGCTTTCTATTCAATAATTCTTTAACTCGGTTATGTGGAGCAACATACCTACCAGTTTCTTTTGGATAAGGGAAGAACGTGCACTTCCTCGTAGTCCCTTATGAAAACCACTATAACGAAATTCTCATAAGATCATTCTTGGTGAAATTAGATGTCGTAATCGTTATGGTCCATCTGAAGATGAAATCCACAACGATTCAGGTAAGAAGACAATGTTACAACTGATATATAAGGAACTCATCTTATACATGATACAATACTGAAGAATCCCCTAGCAACCGTTGTCGCCAATGAGAAAAGAAGGAAGAAGGTTTATGAGGCAATCACCATAGTCAATTTCGACGTACAAGAAGACAACAAGCTTAATTATGACAGTCCATAATTACTTAAAATCAGTCGGAGAATCGAGGGAAAATGAGTAAAAGAGGAGCTAAAATGATGAAGAATGCCCCACAAATGAGTGGTAAATAGTCAAGTATGAAGGAATAAGACTTCGTAAAATTTTGGTGAAAAAAGGTGAAAAACACACAACTACTAGAATAATCACGCACAACATCACATGCGTGATAAAGTTGGAAACAACACATCACGCGCGAAATGATTGTATTTTATAGTTTTTTCCTGACCCGTTCTGACATCTTTAATAGGGGATTTTTTTACTTTTACAAGGGTTACAAAATTAGGCATTGGGAGCACGATTTTACAGCATTAGAGGGTGATTTTGAGGCCAATCCTTAAAGGGAATTCACACGCTATTCATCTTTTATCAATTTCCATTGTATTTTTATCATGAGTAACTAAATTCTCTAGGTTAGGTTGTGTGTGATGAACTTTATTCAATCTTGTTGGCATTATATGGCGATTTGACTTTGTATGAACCTTTGACTTATAATTTTATTTAGTTGTTTCTTTTGCTTGATGAATATTATTTGAGATACTTTGTTAATATGATGTTAGATGCATATGGATTCCTAACCTGTAACCTATGTATTGGATCTAGGGAAACTATTCTACTTAAGCTGGTTGAATAAGGAAGTAGTGGCAAGGAGAACTAACGGTCTTTACAATGCCTAACACTGCTTATGCTGACGGACTAAGGATATGAAACTCCTAGTAGTTATTAGTGAGTTATTTTGTGGGGGACTGACTATAACAGTTTTGTTAGTTCACCGTAAAATTATAGGGATAAGATAATTCATACAAGGCATCACACATCAACAAGAAGGGACAAAGGGATTCTAAAACATAACCTAACCTCCTTCGTAACATTGTTTTTTTGTTTAATCTCTTTTGCACTGAAACTTGCAAAACCCCATTTTTACCGTTTTTATTTAACATCACACAAATTATTGTTCTGTTCGAACACAATCCTTGTGGGTTCATTATTTTTATTACTACGACATTATTGGTACACTTAGCGAGAAGTCATCAAGTTTTTGGCGCCGTTGTCGGGGACTGTTGATTGCAACAAGGCAACACTTTGTGCAACATATTTTTCTTATTTTAGTTTTAGTTTATGTTTAGTTTATTTTCTTTTCCTTATCTTCTTGTTTATCATAATGCTACTGATGCATTTGTTGGTTGTGTGTTTGCAGCGTATGTATCATGACCGAACCAACAACACAAACTCTAAAGGGATTATTGTAGGCCCACTGATGCATCCCAGATCTCTTTAGGTTTCGTTCCAGCATATATGGTATATTTCAACATAAAGTACTCCATATGTTTGGATTGAGAGACATACAATTTTACAGACGCGCGACTAATGACCCTTGGGAACATCTAGCCAAATTCTACAAGACAACGTGGATGTGCTGACCCAAAGGTATCATAGAGAATCAAATTAAATTAATTTGTTCATTTTATCATTAGTTGGAAGAGAGAAGGATTGACTGTTATGTCTTCCATGTGGGGTGATCAACACTTGGAAAGAATTGGAAGACAAGTTCTTAGAGAGATTCTTCACTACAACACAATTTACGGAAAGAAAAGCTCAAATTACATAGTTCGAACAATAAGAAACCAAATCTCTATACGACATGTGGTAAAGGTTTAAATTGTTATTGAGAAGGTGCCCAAATCACAAGATGAGCTGTATGGAAAAAATGCATATCTTTATGAAGGGACTGCAGATGCAAGCACAAATGATTTTAGATGCATCTGTCGGCGGTTCAAATAGAACACTGACTGAGCCACAAGTGAGGGTGTTAATAGAAGAAATGAGATTAAATGAGTATAACGTTTCAAATACTATAGGAAATCAGTGTATGGAGATTAAAAATAATCCCCACAGTCAACTAACTCTAGGTGGCTACAAAGAACTCCTCACGAAATTGGAAGGGTTGAATCAACAATTGCACGGAGCCAAGAAAAGTCAAGAATATGTATGTGAAATAATGTTTGTCTTATGTATTAACTGTGAGAAAGAACATTTTAAAGGTAAATGCACTAAAGAACAACCTACAAGGGAAGTGCAAGCCATAATCAACGTCTCACGAAAAATTATTGAAGACAAACTTTTATAATTAGAAGAAACCTTGGCTAAATTCATGATGACAACTCAAGATGAACTTGTAAGGAAAACTAAATCACAGAACTGGATGAGCAAACTGCACGAGGAATCAATGAGAAGAATGGGAGAAAAATGTGCCATCTTTCACAATAATTGACATTATTGTTCCAAGAAAAGGGAAATGGTAATGCTATAGAATTGAGGAATCACACAATTTCCTCCGCTCCAGATAGAAATACATATAAAAAATTACTGGTAAAAAATCAAGATAAGGAGGAAGAACCAAAATCCAACTCAACCGAGAAAGATGTCCCAAGCAATGATTTTGGGGATGGAGATACACTGGATAAATTGATTGATAAAGACTTGCCTTTAAGAAAAACATAAAATCAAGTTCTAAATGAACCAAATCCTCCTTTATCAGATTACATTCAGCCACCCTACCTATTAAGTAAAAAGAAACAAAAACAGGAAATGGAAGTCGGGCAATTCAAAAAATTAAGGAGATACTCACCGTATTACAAGTAAACATACCTTTTTGTGAAGCTTTGGAACAAATGTCGGTATATGATAAATTCATGAAGGAGCTTTTAAACGGAAAACACAAATCAAGGGATGATGAAAATGTAGCCTTGGCAGAAGAATGTAGTGCCATCATTCAATGCAAGTTGCCACCTAAACTTGCAGATCCTGGTAGGTTCACTATCCATATTTCTATAGGCCCTCTAAAAATTGGCAAAACCTTATGTGATTTGGGGACAAGCATAAATTTAATGCCATTCTCGATGATGAGGAAACTAAACCGCCGAAGAACCTAAACATAGCAAAAGGACTCTAACTCTGGACGACCGATGAGTCACTTATCAGTATAGAATTTTGAAAGAAGTTCTTGTTAATGTTGATGATTTACTCTTTCCAACCGACTTTGTCATCCAAGATATGCCAAAAGATGTGGAACTTGGGCCTAACATTACTGATCGTAACTATGATCAAAATTTTCAATGGCTGGGGTCACTGACGTAGATCTTGAAGTCTTTGCTCGGTCGTCGAGGAGAATAAGGGGTGTACCTACAAGGTACTCCGATGTCAAAGTTAGAACGGGCAGAAGAGTATGCAAGTACAAGTAAAAGTGTTTAGGGAGTGAATATTAGATACCTAATCCTCTCATGTAAAAGGGTTTATATAGAGAGCACCCAGCGTTTGGCCAACGGTTCCTATTTTGGGCCTGGATCGGTGATCCCCCGAAAATAGGTAATTTCCAGAAACTAGCTGTTGGACGAGCATGCCTGGTCGGACTAGAGATACATCGAGCACAAAGATATCCGAGTAGGAGTTGTCTTCGACCGGATCTGGGTGACTTTCGTTGCTGCCGAGCAGAGGTCTAGAATGAGCAGAGAGGACCGACCACGGGCGAACGTGGTCGACAGGTTCTCCTCGAATGTGGAGCATGGAGCTAGTGGGTCCCTTTGAAATTTGGTCCAATGGTCCATCCCATTAGCAGAAGTGCATTGGACCTTGTCTAGTTATTGGGTCAGTCCAGAACAAGAGTCCCCCAAGTCGTTGCATCTGGTTGTAGAAGTCATGACTTAAGTGTGGTCGGCCAGATGCGGGGTGAAGTTGAGACTTATAATATTTTTTAATTACCTGGCTCGGTTTAACTGAACCCGTGTACGTATGGTCGCCAAAGTATGAATGTTAGACGAGGATCCCAACAGTTGTGCTGAGAGATTACGTCACGCTTGCTTCTGGGGAAGCGTGTTCATTTAATGCATAATGATGGCTACTCTACGGCCGTCCCTAGGCAATGAGTGTGCCGTTTATATGTTATAGGTACCACGTGCCCGCACACGTGCTTATGGGGTTATAAATAGGGCGATGAGCTTCAGTTTCACATTTTTCACTCTTTGTTTCCCTGCTCGACGAAGTCGTATTCCTGAATTCCGTCGCTAGCCATTGTCTGCCGTCGTACCTTACGAGGAAGACCAACCAAGCACGCAAGAAATCTTCTAAAACTTGTAAGTTTTTCCATTTCTCTCTTTTTTATGCTTCTAATTTCTGCTGATAGCGTAGATACATGCGGTTAGGATGAAATTCAGGGTTAATAGGACCCATAGTTTGAAATATTAGGGTTCCGATGTGGCGTCCCTGCTTTCGTATGGCAGTTACTATGTTTTACGCCGTCGTCGTCGTGACACTTAGGGTTTATTATCGTCGTCCTTTGAGGTTCTGTGCGGCAGCTCCGGTCGAATTTCAACCGGAGTTCTGAATTTTAGTGTGGTCACACCTTCTAGGTTATGCGAATTGATGTTAGTGTTCTTCCTTCCCCGTGCGGATACCTGGTCGTTATGACGACCGTGGCCTATTTTTGGATAAGGGCTTAGATCGAGGACAATGTCCTCGTTCCTTAGCGCGCACTTTCATTTGATCAGTGATGGAAGGATGAATTTGATTTAACTCATCAAATTCACTTTTATATTCGCTGCTTTTCAGGTGTAACAATGTCAAACGACGTCCCTGTTTAGATGGATGTCGAGGTCCTCTCCAGCGACACTGCATCGTCCCTAACTCATTCCGAGGAAACACCTTCGGGGAGAAGTTCCTCTTCTTCTAGTGATTCAGAGGAGACTACCTCAACTAGAGTTAATCTTGTCAATCCTGAAGAGGATGACGATGACCATGCACTAGACCATTTTTTTGTGTGGGACAAATGAGTTCCTGGCTATTTCGTCTGAGCTGAGCGAGGAGGATCAGACCAGTTGTGACGTCCTTATGAACTACGTTTTGTGGATCACGATGACCGCACACGTGGACGAGCATGGTCATGCGATCCTGAACAAGGATGTGAGTGATAAAGTGACCCCTAGATTTATATAAGTGTCGAGAATTCTTGTTTGTGAGTCGATAGAGGACGTCATTGCTTACCTCAGTAGTTTTTATATTTGTTTGTCCGTATTACTTTTGTGCTCGTTTGTCTTTTGTGCTCTAACATTCTTTATCTTTTATTCTGTCTTTTTTCAGATTCAATGGTCGATGTACAAGAGAAGTTTATGGCCAATGCTGCCAAAAGACGGGGATCCAAGAAGTTGAAGTAGACTCGCATCGCTGATCGGTTGACGTCCGTAGGCACGAGATTAGGCAACTTTTCCTCGACTCTTCATGGCTTGCCGAGAACTTATTCTAGGATGGGGAAGAGGTCAAGGACTGAAGAGGTCATACATCTAACAAGTTCCTCTCCGAAGCCTTCATTTGAGCCCCCACCTGCTTTCTGAGGTCGGGCTTCTTCGAGGAGACATCTTTCCAAGTTCACAGGGCGAAAACGCTCAAATTAGAGGAGCTGAGTCAACCAGATAGACGATCATGGTTTGCTCGGGATGCAAGCTCGGTGATGTAGGTCCTAACAATGACTTCCATGTACGCTGAGGGTAATGCCACTCAAGAGCAGGAGATACAACGGTTGAAGGCTCAACTGTCCCTTTCTGAGGATATGGCCAAGGCTTCTTCGAAATCTTTGAAGAAGGCTTCCAAGAAGATTAAAGAGCTGAAAGAGTATTCGACCGCTGAAAGGAAATCAAATAAAGAGGAGATTTCTCGTCTTAAGGTCGCAATGGCTCCTGCGGTGGATGAACCCGAGGAGCTGAAGTCCCTGAAGATCCAGACTGAATTGATTTCAAGGATCGAGCAAGGGGAAGAAGAGCTTGATGAAATGGTGGGTGTGACGTTCAAGAATGCGGTGGACCAATTAAAGATTGTCAACCCCGGGGTGACATTAAACGAGGAGGGCATCAATTGTCTCTACAAAGCTAAGGATGAGGTAATCTTTATCCTTGATTTCCTCAGACAGTTAGAGCAGGACAACACAACCATGGCTGATGGTGATCAAGGGGTCCCCATTGATGCTCAACCTGCTGCCAATGCCGACCCTTGAAGATTTCAATGTTTTTGATTTCGCTTGCCGGCCTGCATGCCATGACTTTAATTTGGGATGGGGGGTCGTTCCCCCCTTTTATGTAATATGAGAACAAGTCGGTCCTTGTGGCTGCATTTTTTAATGTCATTATATTTTACGATCTTGATGTTTCGTTTCTTAATTTTCTTGTTGTGTGTGCATGTGTGTCTGTCGGAGGGCACACTTTGTTTACAATTTTTTCTAAGTGTTTTTACGATGCTCGATTGTCTCGATGTTCGCTTAATAAATGTGTGCGATGTTCTTTTTCTGCTTCCGCGGGGGACTCTGATTTTATTTGTATGTTTGGGAAACTATGCTTGGTTTATATTTGTCTGGCAGTTTGGGGAACCGAACATAATACCAAAGTATTTTTGGTTGGGAAACGGTGCTCGGATCATGATGATGACTCGTGCTCCGCGGCGTGAATGTCCCATCGCGAGCTGGGTGTTCTGCCTGGTCACGGTACGAAGACGACGACGAATTCGGTTGAGGATCCAATCGTGTGATGGTGATCTTCCTCGTTCTTGAGGGGGATCCAACCGAAAGATAAGTTTGTTATGCAATACTTGTACCTAGGTATGCATGTTAGGTCGGTAATGATGCTTCGCCGTTTGAATTCGAGCATGCCGACAAACGCCTTAACTGTAGTATTGTTTAAGTTTCTCAGCGTTCCAAGGACGGGCAAGTTCTTCCCCATTTAGACTTTCTAAGTAATAGGCCCCGTTTTCCGTTTTTGCTCGGACATGGTATGAACCTTCTCAGTTTGCGGCTAGCTTTCCCTCTCTGGAGTCTTTGTGGTTTCTCCTGAGGACGAGGCTGCCAACTTCGAACGTTCGTTTTATGACTTTAAAGTCATGTCTGATGGCGATTTTTTGTTTAAGTGATGCCTCACGTAGGACTTCCCCTGATCGAACTTCCTCAACCAAATCGAGCTCCTCGCGCAAAATTTCTAAATTTGTATCCTCGTTCACTGGAGCTTCTGTCCATATGAGCATGCACTCTATATTAAAGCGGAAAATGGAGATATTTTGATTGTGTGCTTATATGTTGATGACCTAATCTTCATTGGGAACAATCCAAGCATGTTCGAAGAGTTCAAGAAAGACATGTCAAATGAATTTGAGATGACAGATAAGGGGCTCATGGCATATTATCTTGGCATCGAAGTGAAGCAAGAAGACAAAGAAATTTTTATCACCCAAGAAGGATATGCCAAAGAAGTTCTTAAGAAGTTCAAGATGGATGATGCCAATCCAGTTGGCACCCCGATGGAATGTGGCAGTAAGTTAAGTGAGCATGAAAATGGAGAGATTGTGGATCCAACTCTTTACAAAAGTTTGGTTGAAAGTCTATGTTACTTGACATGTACAAGGCCGAATATTCTCTATGTTATGAGTCGTAAGTCGCTACATGGAAGTTCCAACAACAACTCACTTCAAGGCGGCAAAGAGAATCCTTCGATATATCAAAGGTATAACAAACATTGGCTTGAACTATTACTATTCTAACAATTATGAAATTGTTGGATATAGTGATAGCGATTGGAGTGGAGACTTAGATGATAGAAATAGTACTACTGGTTTTTTGTTCTTTATGGGAGATATTGCTTTCACTTGGATGTCAAAGAAGCAACCTATCGTCACACTATCAACTTGTGAAGCCGAATATGTCGACGCCACATCATGTGTTTGTAATGCAATTTGGCTAAGGAACTTGTTGAAAGAGTTAAAAATGCCACAAGAAGAGCCTATGGAAATATGTGTTGACAATAAATCACCACTTACTTTGGCAAAGAATCCTGTCTTTCATGAAAGAAGTAAACACATCGACACCCGTTACCACTTCATAAGAGAATACATCGAGAAGAAGAAGGTGAAGTTGAAATATGTGATGTCTCGAGATCAAGCTGCCGACATTTTCACCAAACCACTCAAGTTGAAAACTTTCGTGAAGCTAAGGAGTATGCTTGGAGTCACAAATCAAGTTTAAGGGGGATGTTGAAATTATAAACTTGATTTTGGCCTAACATTATTATTTGTGTTTTGGATTGAGCTTAGTTATTTTGGGTTTAAGTATTTTTGGGTAATGTTTCTAGAGAAATCTTGTAGTGTTTGGAGTGTCTAGATATTTTTCATGGTTGTAATATTTTCTATTGAATCTCTAGAGTTGAGAACTCTTTAGAATTAGTGTGTCTAGAGTTCTCCTTAGAGTACTATAAATAGAAATGTAATCTAACACATTTGTATCAAACAAAAATAGAAAATTCTCTCTTACCTATCAAATTTCTATTCAAACCTCTAATATTCCCACACAATTTCTCTAAACACAAAAAATCTTATTTCAGGGAGCTTGTTAATGCTGGAAGGATGAGAACGTACACAGTATCAGAAGTTGGTAACCAAGCACCGGTACATTATTTCAATATATTTCTCATAGAATCCTTATTAACACTAACAATAGTCACTATGACAACATGAACTAATTGTCAAAATATAGGCTGGAGATTATTGGGTTCGAGGATACTTGAGAATCAGAAACTGTATTATGTCACCTGCAACAAATGCCATAACAAGATAAACAGGAAACTGGAATCCAATATGTCTGTTTCATATGCAGGGCTCTAAATTTCCAGTTCGGTTAAAGTGGAACAATTTTGGTTACGGATTGTAATAATTAGAACAATAATCCTACTACGCTACAGCCAATTTTTCTAAACGTTATACAAATATATCCCGCTTTTTGCTATTTTCATCTATGTACTATGTCCAGATTTTGCTCTAGACAATGCTACATAGAGTTGTCCATGAGTAAAAACAGGATGAGGGAGATAGATTCCAACGGAATCTAGTGTGACCTTGTGATTTGTTTATAGTTGTAGAAAAATATAATTTCAGGGAAATTTGACGCCCGATTGATTTGGTTCTAATGGAATTCTAGGAATCCATACATGTTTTCCTTTGAACTGACCAGTAGCAGTTATTGTACCTACAAGATTTGGTGTAAGTTGCTAACGAATGAGCCGCGTACTGTTGCATAAACCCTCCACTGGGTTTATATTCCACAGCAGGATAACTGGAGTATTTATTTTTAGTACCAGTTTGTGCTGGGACACTCCTCATGGCTCCAAGCTCACCTTGATCCATCAAACTTTTCCTGGCATTTGTTAAATCAGTCTTGCATTAATAGCAGTGCTCGTTTCATCATTTCAAAAGGAGGATCTCTTTCAAAAAATGTGATGTCTGAGTACATAGCCTGAATGAGTGCATCAATAAATGGCTTTAAAAGTAAAAAAATGCAGCTTATAATGGAGACTTACAACTGCTGGAGCTAATCCCAACAACAGAGATTATGATGGCAGAACACCGTTGGTGCGAAATGCTGCCTTTTTACTGTTACAGTTCAAGAAAGAAAAAAAACTAAAGAACTACATTATTATTTACATCTTCGGCAGCAAAAGCATCCGGCGGTTATGGAACCTAACCAACCGATCCTTTTAGTTTCAAGCTCAACAACTGTTTTGTTTCAGAAGCAAATTCATATGGAAGATCCTCGATTATATCTCTACAGAATCCAACTATCATTGCCGACATGGCATTCTCATAGTCGATTCCTCTCTGTTGAAAGTAAAACAACTGATCTTTACCAATTTTCAATGGTGTAGCTTCATGTTCAATCCGAGCACAAGGATTCTTAGACTGTGAAGAATAAACACAAGCAAGGCATTAAATTTCAAACATTATTCAATAATGCAATTGTATGGAAAACCTAGCAAAAAACTTAGTGGAAACCCATGAACCGGGGCATAGACATTAACATCAAGAGGATGTAAACAAAATAACAAAAAATCAATACAACATTTTTAAAAAGTAACTACCTGAATGTATGGGTAGGTATTTGCAGCTGCAGTATCTCCTACGAGCATGGAATCGCACTGTGAGGAGCTTTTAGCTCCGTCTGCACCTGACATTACCTGCACAAGTCCTCTATAACAATTTCTGGAATGCGCAGCAGAAATACTTTTCGATGTGATTCTACTCCTAGTATTCTTTCCCTTATGTAACATCGTTGTCCCTGTATCTGGCTGCTGATAGTTATTAGTCCGTGCTACTGAATGAAACTCCCCCACCGATTCATCACCCTCTAGAACAACACTTGGATACTTCCATGTAATTGCGGATCCTATTTCCACCTGTGTCCAAGATATCTTTGATCTGACCCCAGCACAGAGTTCCCTCTTTGTGATCATCATAACTGTTTGCCCTAACCTTGAAAGCTGAATGTCTTGATTTGGTAGAATCAGGGTTAAGTTTTACGTGAACGGATGAGCCTTTGACAACCTGTGATATGGGTTGTGGATGAAATTGGGGAATTCCATTGAGAAGAAGAGATGACATTGCTACCACTGGTGTAACTTTGGTGAAGAATATCTATACAAGCTTTAATTAGTAGGTAACAAGTTGGATCCTGAAAAGCAATATAGCAATAAAGTAAACGTCAACTAATTCACACTAAGAACCCATAATACATATGTTTCCACATTATCATCGCCATCAAAAGCCTGGACAAGAGAAGTCATATAATTTGAATATGTCAGAACTGATGTTAATTGAAGCCATAAAGAGTGGACACGATCGGGTGGCTTCCTTGCTTGTCAAACAAGGCGCTCCATTGATTATTGATAACACTGGTAGTTTTTTGTGCTCATTGGTTGCCAAAGGGGAAGCAGATTTTTTGCCAAGGTTGCTGGCCCATGGCATTGATCCAAACTCGAAAGACTATGACTTCAGGTAGCTTCCTCTCAAGGATTATTTCAAATGGCAGCATTTCTGTGAAGGACAGCTAAAGCTATTTTGACTTATGTCTGATAGGTTTTTGTGCCCAGGTACATTTTTGTTATGTTGGGACTCATCAACCAACATTAGTTGAGTTTTGGGTCAATCATCTGAATTCCCTGACCCTTCTCAAGAGATTAAAGGTATCACATTCCACTACTTCATTCCCCTTCCTATGTTGCAGCGAATTCTTATTTATTACTCGTCGTTGAATATTTATCTTATCTGTTCCAATTCTCTAAATTTATCTATGGATAAATGTTTTTTCCATTGTTTCTCAGGACCTTGCTCATGTTTACCATCTCGATCAGGGCCTTCTTGTCCCTTGTTATTTTTACACCAGGAAAAGTACTTTTTGTTGTAGGAGAGTCATTACAAGTGTCATCTGATCGCTTGTTTAGATTCTCTAGCTACTCTTTCCAAGTAATTTTTGGGAACTACAAACCTGATGCTTGCTGGAAAGTGACATTTCCATTGCTCATCGGTGATAGACTTTCATAGAGATTTAGTGTGTGTCACTCATCGACCAAAATAGGTCAAGAAAATAATCACTAGCCTTGTGGAGTTTAAGCAAACCACTCACGAAAGATGATCACTAGCCTTGTGGAGTTTAAGCAAACCACTCACCTCTGCATTCCTGATGAATATTTTGTTGTTGATATTTGATCGCAGACAAGATGCACTGACGGAAATGGGAAAGTAGAAGACATGGTGTTGTATTATGGAGTCCTCATAAGATAGAAGAGCTTACAGCAACAGCATCAGAGCAGCTATTATGTTATCTGAAGATGCAGGTAAAATTACTGATGTTCAAAAGTTGTATCTAGTCTGTGATGAAACCTAATCTGGCGCAGGCGCACAGCTTTCCATCTGATTTTGTTCAAATTACTGGTTTGAAATGAACAAGAAGAAAATAATATGGAGTATTTTGTTATAGTCAATTGTATTGTTAACAATGCATTCAGAAAGACAATATGAATGAGGCTAACATTTTCTAGCAATCGGTGTCAGTGATTCGTGGTTTTAGTTTGAATTGTGCATGATTTACATTGTTGTTCGGATATGTTGAATTTGCTGAAAATGCCTCTGTGCATTACCTGAAGTTGCAGAATCTATAAAACTGATTTGATATACGAACTAGCTCGAATTGAAGAAAATAATGCAAATAGCATTCAGAAAACAGCTTAAAATTGAAATCGATGTCAAGAAAATTATTATCTTCTATCTTACAAATTTCAATGTCTTATTCCAATTATCAGATGTATGTATGATATACTATCATATCTCATAAACATAAATACGTAGGATCCAATATGTAAAAATTATTATCTAATTCACCAATTGAAGTTCTATTATGATAGACTTAGTAGTCTACTGATAACTAATTTTTAACTCTAGATGGAGGAATATTTTCCTACTTCATTTGAAGATTTCAAATACAAGATTTTTATTTTTTACTTTTCATGTTTCAAACACCGACCTATGGATTTTATGCCTCATGCCCTACTTGTTGGATTTCATCGATTATCTAAAATAGAAGTCATTCAAATGAAGATGATTGATGCAAACAATTAAAGACATATAAACAAAATTTACATCTGCCAATGCTTGACAAACCTAAGTTAACTATCTTCATATTGAACATCATTGTATAACTAAATTTTTGACATGACATTATAACCAGTCCATTATTAATTGTCATGAAATGAAGGTGATAGTATACTATCTTGGCTCAATTGCCCTATTTATAATCTTTCTATTTTCATTTTGATAACTAAATGATCTACTCCCTCCATCTTAAAATCTAAGATCCATTTGACTATGTACACAGTTTAAGAAATATTTGAATTACAATCACAACAGTATTTCCCTCCAATTTGTCATCTCACATTTTGGTCAAAGTGGGAACTAATTATAAGATTTCTATGTTAGGCACATGAGCCTTAGAATTTGGGATGGAGGGAGTATTAGGTAGGCTCCATTGGAATTGTCACTGGTTTAGCCTAGGAGTGTTCAAAACCGAATCATCCCAATAGAAAACCGCAAACCAAACCAAACTAAAACCGTAAAAAATCACATTTGATTTTGATTAGTTCGGGTCATCTTTTAACAAAACCGTTGATGTGCGTCTCTTTTTTGGAATAAGTAAAGAGCGAGTAGTCAGAGTACGATTGTATGAGCTCATACCCTTTCAATGCTCAGCAAATTTATCAAACCAACATCTCAGAGCCTCTTTCAGTCTGTACATAGATTTCCGAAGCTTGCAAATCTAGCCGTCCCTCCCCTTTTCGAAACCTGGAGGAATTTTCATATAGACTTCCTCTGTCAAATCTCCGTCTAGAAATGCATTATGGACATTCATCTGGTGAAGCTCTCAATCTCTTGCAGCAGTAGTCGCTAAGAACACTTGAACCGTAACCATGTTTGCAACATGTGCAAATGTGTTTGATTAGTCGATTCCTTCAACTTGATGATTTCCGAAGACCACCAATCTAACTTTGAGCCTTTCAACTGTACCATCCGAGTGATGTTTAATTTTATAGATCCAACGGCTTCCCAAATCTTTCTTTCCCGCTAGAACTGAAGTTGTCCCCTCTCTGGACAAGATTGCTAGAGAAATCACAGCTAATCAAGTCCAGTAATGGCCAAAGCAGAGAATACATTCCTCTTGAAGTCTTAGTGTGAAATATGCAGTGTTGAATATAATAGGTGCAACAAATTGAGCACCAAGCAACCATAGCTCAAGCATCACATATGTCCTGGCCAAGCTTATTTTCCAAATTGGCACCAAATCCAAACTGAGTTTTGGTTAACATGTTTTTGATCAGACAATGAAACATGCTGACTCTTAGGCTGTGAGACAATGAAACTAGAATCATATTGAAGCAACACCCCAACATAGTGCATGCTGATGAAATCAAAAGCAAAAATCATGGCCCATTGACTTTGAGTACAGGCTCTTTGCTGGAACACATGTACCAGACATTGTGGTACCAAGAAAAAAAAGTCATGCAGTCAGTGGGAGTTTCCCTTCTGGGTCCAAAGCCACTAAGGAAGATGTTCTACATGAATTGATGGAAGTGTTCATGGCTTTACAAACAAAAATCACTTCAAGCATCATCAGGAATAAGAAGGTGGATGACTTGATCATGATGTTGATCAATGAAGAGGATGCAGAAAAAGAGTATGATAGTGAAGAAGAAGATTCTGGAAATAAAGAGAATGAAGACAGCTCTGAAGACTAAGCTATTTTGAAGGTGTCAACCAGGAGATTTTTTTACACAAATGCCATACTTTTGAAACTAATGAACCAAAATGCCACACTTTGGAAAAAAAATACCAGAATGCCACACTTTAAATAAGGGTTCGTCCACGGAAAGTACAAACCCTAATTTTTCAAATTTCTTTAACACCGGTTCGTCCATGCAAAGCCATCACCAATATTTTCAATTTTTTTTTTCAATGGTTCGTCCACCATTGGGACAAACCCTTTCTTTTTTTTATTTTTTTATTTTAGTATTTACGTTTATGTTTTATTTTTATTTTTTAATATTATACTTTATTTAAATATAGCATAATTAATAATATAACATAATATAATTATTAAGGATAAGCACATCTTATCCACATTCAAGAAGGTCAAATCCAAGGATCTCTATTATAAGTAATTATAGACTAGACAATTATAGGCAATTAGTATACAGATTATTGTACTCTTATATATATATATATATATATATATATATATATATATATATATATATATATATATATATATATATATATATATATATATATATATATATATATATATATATATATATATCATTACAAGAATAAATAATCATAATGGTATTTAAAATAGGATCTCTATTATAGGTAATTATAGACTAGATAATTATAGGCAATTAGTATACAGATTCTTGTAATCTTATATATATATATATATATATATATATATATATATATATATATATATATATATATATATATATATATATATATATATATATATATATATATATATATATACTAATTGACTATAATTGTCTAGTCTATAATTGCCTATAATAGAGATCCTATTTTAAATACCATTATGATTATTTATTCTTGTAATGATATATATATATATATATATATATATATATATATATATATATATATATATATATATATATATATATATATATATATATATATATATATATACAAGAATCTGTATATTAATTGCCTATAATTGTCTAGTCTATAATTGTCTATAATAGAGATCCTTGGGTTTGACCTTCTTGAATGTGGATAATATGTGCTTATCCTTAACAACAATAATTTTAATATTTTTCTTTATTTTAATTATAACATTAAAATAATACAATAATTTTAATATTATTCTTTATTTTAATAATATAACATAATTAAAATTATATACTAATATAATTAAACATAATATAACACTAATTAAAATAATACACTAATTATAATAAACGATAGATGATTTCTAGTAAAGAACATTGCAATTTTTTTTCTATACGCTCCTTCAAATGAAACATATTAGATTTACAATGACACTAATTAGTGTATTATTTTAATTAGTGTTATATTATGTTTAATTATATTAGTATATAATTTTAATTATGTTATATTATTAAAATAAAGAATAATATTAAAATTATTATATTATTTTAATGTTATAATTAAAATAAAGAAAAATATTAAAATTATTGTATTATGTTATATTATTAATTATGTTATATTTAAATAAAGTATAATATTAAAAAATAAAATAAAACATAAACGTAAATACTAAAATAAAAATAAAAAACAAAAAATGAAGGGTTTGTCCCTATGGTGGACGAACCATTGAAAAAAAAATTGAAAATATTGGTGATGGCTTTGCATGGACGAACCGGTGTTAAAGAAATTTGAAAAATTAGGGTTTGTACTTTCCATGGACGAACCCTTATTTAAAGTGTGGCATTCTGGTATTTTTTTTCCAAAGTGTGGCATTTTGGTACATTAATTTCAAAAGTATGGCATTTGTGTAAAAAAATCCAACCAGGATGTGTCAGACATTTGATCCGACATGTAGAATCTGAAGTAGTTGGTTGTTGCTGAACTACTTATTTTTTTCCTGATATTTGCATAGTTTTCATGGCCTTTTTATTTGGTCATGTTTTGTTTCGTTATTCTGGTTCTGTAATGGTTTTGTTGGCAATGACAATGTATGATCCTCTACCATTATGTTCAACACACATTTTAATAATTGTTAACGATCCCCACACTCTAACACAAGAGTATAAGAGAAAATCTAAAAAGCCAAATACAAGGTTAAAGTGATTTTTGACTGGTACATCTTATAACAAAGAACTTGAATCCTTTCTATAGTCTTGGACTAACTCTTTATTTACAAAATTAAGTGATGTATGACTTCTTCAACATGTATATTTTGAACCAACCCTAACAATCTCTATCTTGATTGGAAATAATACATACTTTTATTATTTTCACCGACAATCATACTCCATCATAAAAAGTATAGTCACTTGAAGCTATACCACTCCAAGAATTTTTATATTGTCTTACCGAAAATCATAGTTCAAAAACTATCACACCCCGCCTAAAGAATAGTATATTTTACTTGAAGGTAAACCACTTCAAGAATTTTACATGCTGAAAACCAGATTGAAAACTCATGGTGCAATTTTCATGTTAGCAGGAAGCTCTTCGACCATCGACATAATCTCACAACATACTTTGTATCGATTCCCTTGTGTTAATCTGCTAGCAATAATCCGTCCTATTCCATGACAGTGGAAATGTATGAGGACACACATCATAATTTTCAGAAAAGATCATCCTCTCTCACAGCGATATAAATATTGATAGCGTTTGACTCAGAGTCTTTCTCTAACGCTGCTCCATCAGGACACTTATACTTATATGTCCAATATTTCCATATTTCCAACATCTCACTCCTGTTTCACTGTTTTTCTTCGCATACGACTTTCCTCTAGAAACCAACACTGATTTTGATGAAGTATTATCCTGACCCTTCAATCTTCTTTCTTAAGAAATAATTTTATTAGCAACTTCTTCAAAACTCAAAGTTTCTTTCTCATTTATCAAAACAAGTTTAATATACTCATAGGAAGATGAAAGAGACCATGTGAGTCTCAAAACTTCATCTTTATCAATCTTGACTCCAATAGTTTCTAATTCATGAACAATATTACCATTTAGAACACTTAGGTGATCAAATATGTTCATATGTTCATCCATGCGCAAGCTATGAAATTGCTGCTTCAATAACAACCAATTTGATATACTCTTTCCTTGACATATCTCTTCAAGATTTTCCCAAAGCTCTTTGCCTAACGACGTGCCAAGAACTTCCGCAAGAATATTCTTAGCAAAAGACGCGATGATTATACTTGAATTTCTCAAATCTAGTTCCTCCAACTTCTTGGTGTCCATGTTGAAAATGTTTCCTTTCAACACCATGTGTAATTCCAATTGTATCAAAACAACTTTGATTTGAATTTTCCACAAGTCAAAATTGATTCTTCCATCAAATTTTTCTAAGTCAATCTTTACCGCACATGCAAAACTTGACATTGCAGCAAACAAACCAAGGATTTTGATACCACTTGTTGGGAAAAAACAAATCATAGAGAAAAAAGAGGAACACAATAACAATACAAGAGATTAACGTGGAAACTTCAAACCAGAGAAGAAAAATCACGATTATTGTCAAATGACAACCGAAGAATAACATTGTAAAAATTGTTACTATACATAGGCTACCTTCAACCACCCAAAGACCCCAATATACCTACACACTACGCCAAAAATGCTTTTTAACAGCGCATCTTAGACAGCGCTTTTAAGAGAAAGCGCTGTCTAAGGTTAAAATTAAAATTAAACACGGAAAATGGTCCAAAAAAATAATGAAAGCGCTGTCTAAGGGGGGGTCTTAGACAGCGCTTTCTAAAAGCGCTGTCTAAGACCCCCCCTTAGACAGCGCTTGTAGAAAGCGCTTTTATATATATGCCTTAGTCAGCGCTTTTGATAAAGTGCTGTTTAAAGATTTTAAATTAAAAAAAAAATAAAACCAAAAGCGCTGTCTAAGGGGGGGGTTTAGAAAGCGCTTTTGGAAAGCGCTGTCTAAGGCATACCTTAGAAAGCGCTTTTACCAAAAGCGCTGTCTAAGGTCTAATTAAAATTAAATTTCATACTTCTATTTTCATTCTCTGTTGTTTTCGTTTTCCCTCCTGCGAACGTTTTCAGAGCGAACCCTAACATTTCCAGAAGAACTTGAAGTCATTGAAGTCATTCACGTTCACGTTTCAGTGTTCATCGTTCACGTTTGAATCGTTCACGTTCACGTTTTCATCGCGGTATGTATTTCAGTTTCACGTTCACGTTTCAGTTTTCATTCGTTCACGTTTTCATTTATTCATTCATGTTCTTCGTTTCAGTTCTTCGTCTCAGGCATTCATTCATTTCTGTTTTCGGATTTCAGTCATTCGTTTCAGGCATTGCAAGAGTTAAATCGTTTCAGGCATTGCAAGGTATGTGTTTCAGTTTTGACTTTTTGTTCTGGTTGTGGTTGGTTCTGGTTGTGCATGTGGTTGTGGTTGGTTCTGGTTGTGCATATGGTTCTGGTTCTGGTTGTGTTTTCATGGTATAAAAATATTCTATCTATTTCATATTTTAGGAACAATTTTGCTAACCTTTTGTATTAACTTTGTCTGCCTAAACACTGTCCTGCTAGTAAAATTGACTCTGAAATGCGGTGGGGATCAAAACACATGTAAATTGAAAAACTGGTTATTAAAATAGAGTTATAGAAACTTTAATTAAAAAAAAGGACCAAAAGTGTATTTAAATTTTATTTTTTATTTTGTACGTGAATGTTCTTATAATACTCTTTGTATTCTGATATATCTAATTTAACTTTTTTCACCTATTACGATGAATGAATACTGAATACTAACTAGTAAGCAATGTTTGAAAAAAAAACTATAACTGTAGTAGTAATTTGTATATGGACTTATATAAGATACAATTTTTCTTTTCTTGCAAATGAGATTTATGTTTGAGGTGGTAGGGACTAATACTTTGAAAACGGATGCATCTGGACTTATATGGACTTATATAAGATACAATTTTTCTTTTCTTACAATTTTTCTTCTGTGCCTTTTGTATTTTTCTGAATCAGAGATGTCTCAATTTTTTTTGGCAAGTGGAGTGTGTTTTGCTTATTATTTGTTAAGTTGTTTTCTTTTTCAAGGAAAGTTTTTAATTTATTATGGTGTATATGTTTCATTTTGTCAACTTTAAAGTTTAATTATTGTATTATTGCATACATCATGAAAATTATGAGGTTCTTAAAATTAGAATGATGATTTACATGTACCCCCTTAGCAAGTATTTTCCTAGTGAGAAGGATAAACACCAATTAGACCATGCTTCTTTGTACTGCTGCATTATAAGAGCTCAAGTCCAAGCTCATCATTTAGATTTCTCCCATAAAATGATTGAACGAACTCTTATATAGTTATAGGTATAGTTATAGGTATATTGTAATAGAAAAAGTTTGATTCTTGTAATATAAAAAATGAAAGGGATGAGGTAATTAAAGTTGGTATATTGGCGTATCGGATACGTTATTGAAGTTTATATTAACATTGGTTATGTATACGTTTTTTAAGTAGGAAAACCATGGATAAAACATGGATCTGTGTCGATCGAATGACCAAAGAGTACGAGAGTGGGGTTGCGGAATTCGTTAAGTATGCTGTTCAACACGCTGAAAACCCCAGACGAATGCATTGTCCTTGCTTGCGTTGTTGTTATATTGGTAAGGTTGACGCACATGGATTGAAATCGCATTTGCTGAGGCATGGAATTGATCAAAGTTATCAGTGTTGGATATTTCATGGTGAGAAAATTAACGGGAATGTTGAATCGAGTGGAAAAAGTAATACGACCTATGCTTCATACGACAAAGACACGGAAACATATGATTGTGATCGAGTTGAAGAGATTGTAGAAGCACTGGAAGAAGATCTTCATGATTGTCCTGAAATGTTTGAGAGGATGGTAAGCGATGCAGAGAAACCGTTGTACAAAGGTTGCACTAAATTCTCAAGACTTTCTGCGGTATTAAAGTTGTACAACTTAAAGGCGGGCAATGGATGGTCGGATAAAAGTTTCACAGAGTTGTTGGCCCTTATGAGAGAAATGCTACCAGATGATAATGTTCTTCCTAATCGAACCTATGAGGCAAAAAAAATGTTGTGCTCTATTGGCATGAGCTATGATAAGATACATGCTTGTCCTAACGATTGCATTTTGTTTCGTAACGAATATGCAACGTTAACTGAGTGCCCCAAATGCGGTTTGTCTCGATATAAGAAAAAATTATCTCCCGCAAAAGTCTTATGGTATTTTCCGATAATTCTGAGATTTAGGCGCATGTTTCGTAGTGAAACCGATGCAAGACATCTTACTTGGCATGCAGATGAAAGAATCACCGATGGAAAGTATCGGCATCCGGCTGATTCACCACAGTGGTCGAAGATTGATAATGATTATCCTGATTTTGGATCAGAAGCAAGAAACCTTCGATTGACATTATCTACTGATGGAATGAACCCACATGGTCTTCAAAGTATTTCACATACCACATGGCCTGTGATTCTTATGATTTATAACCTACCTCCGTGGCTATGTATGAAGCGTAAGTACATGATGTTATCTATGTTAATCTCTGGGCCTAAACAACCAGGTAATGACATAGACGTATACTTGACACCTCTGATCGAAGATTTAAAGATTTTGTGGGAGAACGGTGTGGAGGTTTATGATGGATATAGGAAAGAAAGTTTCAATCTGAGGGCGATGTTGTTTGGCACAATTAATGATTTTCCAGCATACGGGAATCTATCTGGGTATAGCATTAAGGGTCAACGTGCGTGTCCTGTTTGTGAAGACGGAACCGATACGATCCGATTGGAACTTTGCCAGAAGAATGTGTTTCTCGGTCATCGTAGATTCTTACATTCTAAACATCATTACCGTGGGTGGAGAAAAGCATTCAATGGAGACACCGAACATCGTAGAGCTCCACCCGCATTGTCAGGTGAACAAGTTTTTGAAAAGGTGAAAGATGTGCGTACTGAGTTTGGCAAGCCTTTTGCACATAAGATTGTGAAAGGTGGGTGGAAGAAAAGGTCGATATTTTTTGAATTGCCATATTGGAAGTCTTTGTACGTGAGACATTTTCTCGATGTTATGCATATTGAAAAAAACGTATTTGAAAGTGTTATCGGTACATTACTCAATATAAAAGGCAAGTCTAAGGATGGCCTTAAAGCAAGGGAGGACATGTTAAAAATGGGAATGAGAACTGAATTAGCACCCGTGAAGAAAGAAAGACGAACATATCTACCACCTGCTGCTTTTACTTTATCTAGAAAGGAGAAAAAAATTTTGTGTAAGTCTCTGAGTGAAGTTAAGGTTCCAGAAGGATACTCATCTGATATCAGAAGACTTGTTTCTATGAAAGACCTCAAGTTGAAGAATTTGAAGACACATGATTGTCACGTTATAATGGAACATTTTCTACCGATCGGTATACGTTCTATTTTGCCAGAAAAAGTAAGAAGTTCCATAACTAAATTGTGTTTTTTCTTTAGGTCAATTTGTGGTAAGGTGATCGATCCCGAGATATTACCAACACTACAAAAAGAGATTGTAATTACCTTGTGTGAGCTTGAAATGTATTTTCCTCCTTCTTTTTTTGACATAATGGTTCATTTAGTTGTTCATCTTGTGAAAGAGACACAGTTGTGTGGACCAGCTTATATGAGATGGATGTACCCTGCTGAACGGTATATGAAAATATTAAAAGGGTACGTGAAATCCCGAAGTCGACCAGAGGGTTGTATTGTTGAACGATACATTGTTGAAGAAGCTGTTGAGTTTTGTACTGAATATTTGTCTAACGTTCAATCGATTGGACTCCCCAGAGCTCAGATTTTCGACAAAATGGAAGGTAAAAAATTAATTGGGAATAAAATTGTGACAATATCAAGGGATGAACGGGATCAAGTTCATTTGTATGTTCTGCACAATAATAATGAGGTTGAGCCATATGTTGAAATGCACAAGGATGTACTCCGAAGGTTAAATCCGAACAGAAATGAAAATTGGATAGTTATAGAGCACAATCAAAGTTTCATACAATGGTTGAAGGATCATATTTATTTGAAGCGCTCTTCAGATCCTTCTTCGGTAACAAAAAGGTTGAGATGTTTGGCATATGGTCCAAGTTTGCATGTGTTTTCTCATAGCGCATATTCAATTAATGGATACACATTTTATACCAAAGAACAAGATGATAAGAGTACTATGCAAAATAGTGGTGTCACCGTGCTAGCTGAAGCAATGCATATATCAAGCATGAAGGACTTAAACCCCAAATATGCAAATCTGTCGTATTTTGGAGTTATTGAGCACATTTGGGTGTTTGATTACGAGAAGTTTCAGATTCCCATCTTTGGTTGCAAGTGGGTGAATAGTAATGGCATACGAATGGATAAGTCTGGATTTTTGCAAGTTGATCTTACTAGGGTGGGGTACAAAGATGAACCTTTTATTCTAGCATCTCAGGCTAAACAAGTGTTCTATGTGAATGACCCGAAGAGTACAAAATGGTCTATAGTGCTTTTCTCTAACAAAGTGACTGATGATAGCGGTGTCGATCAATGTGATATTGATGTTGAGAATGAGTCATGCATTAGACGGAATGAGTTGAATAGAAATGATGAAGTTGAGGATCTTATACCGGATGAGTCATATATAAGAAACGATCATAATGAGGGAATTTGGATCAATTCATCCGTACGCATTGCTAAGAAACAAGTGATTAATATTCCAACAAAGAAAAGAAAGAGATGTTAGTGACTTAGGTAAATTATCCATGGTTTCTTTATTTTATTTTTTCGATTGTTTTGATTATAAGTTATATGTGATAATGCATGATTTCCTTATTTTTTTGTTTTCAATTACTTTGATTATAAGTTATATATGATAATGCATGATTTCTTTATTTTTTTGTTTTCAATTGCTTTGATTATAAGTTATATTTGATATTTGATGGTTTCCTTGGTTTATTACAGGTTAGACATGGCTGATGACCAACCTGAGGAAGTTCCTAAAAAGGTATCCGCGGAAGAAGAAATTCGAAGAGGCATCACAGTAATGAGAAGGGTGGTCCAAGGAAGATCTCGAGGCATCATACTAGATGTCTATTGGAGCACCCAGGGACAGCTTATAGAACCTAATGGGCATACCTTAACTAGTTTTATCGGTGCACTAGTAAGGAATGAAATTCCCATTACATGTGATGATTGGAGAAACAAAGAGCTGAAAGAGTCCAAAGATAAAATTTGGAGTGAGATAAAGGTACAATCATGTTTTTTCAATTATGTTTTTTCAATTACCGATACTAACTATCAATCTGTATGTTTTTCTTAGCGATGTTTTAACATCGAAGATGAAAGAAGAGGCTTTTGTATGAAATTGGCCGGAAAGCTTCTAAGAGGGTTTCAGACATTTTTATCATCCAAGTTCCTTAAGGATGCGGATGGTAATTTTGTGGATGCGGAACTTCCCAAAAAATATGAAAGTTTGATATCGGCTGAAGAATGGGAAGCGTTCAAATCCAAAAGACAAGACCCGGTTTTTCAAAGAATAAGTGCTACAAATCGGGAAAGAGCATCAAGTCCCGCATATCCGTATCGAAAAGGACGTGTCGGATATGGACGTTTAGAACAATCCATGGTACGTATTTTTAAAATGCGATAACAAATTTGTTCATCATATATTAGTTTTATCTGATAAAATTGTATGACTTAATGTGTAGCTGCAGAAGGAGGAAAGTTCAGAATCATCTCTTCCTGCACATGTTTTGTGGAAGGAAGCCCGTGTGGGCAAATCTGGAGTTCCTCAAGAAGAAGTTTTACAAGTATACCAGAAATGTGTAAGTATAACATTTTTTCATTAATTGAATAACATTTTTATACACAAATATTTGACAATTGTACGATATTCATCTGATTTTTCAGGAGGAGCTATCTCAGTCTTTATCTCCCGATGATACTAGGAGCATACTTGGTCGGGCATTGGATGTCCCTGAGTACTCTGGTCGGGTGAGGGGTAAGGGATTTGGAGTCACTCCGACCTCCATGAGTATTAAAAAAGGAAAGGCTCCTAGTAATCGGGAGCTTCATGCAAGAATGGAAGCCATGCAAGCTGAGCTTGATGCATTGAGGAGAGAAAGAGAGGCTAGCGCCTCAACAGTATACAGAGATGCTTCGGACAAAGACAGTATCAACTGTACCTTTCAGCCGAACATTCCAGAGGTAATTACATATAATTGTCTTAAATTGAACTATTTTCTTAAATTATGTATTTGACATATATACACATTAACGATTTCTTGTTATTATTGGTTTTAGGGCATTTCCCATTGTCAGCTGTATTTGTCGTCACCATACTATCGGATGGTTGGCAAGGGAAAAGTGCATAACGTTAGCGGAGTATTACTCCACACTAGAGAGCTCCCTGCTGGATGTTTGAAGGTATCAGTTGATATTGCAGTTGAGCCGAATGCAGCATTACCATATCCTAGCGATGATTCGGATGCAACAACGGTGCACGAAGCAGTAGGTTCGTTTGTTGCATGGCCGACAAACCTCATATGCGTAGGATATGAGGTATGATTAAAACTTATGTTAACTTTCCTTGGTATATTCAAAGTTTAAAATTTATGCTTAAAATTTTACTTACATATTTTCCTATGTTAAATAGACTCCCACACAATCCAAATCAAAAGAAATTGCGATTCCACGGCATACCGAGTCCACGGTTTCAAGAAAAGAGGTAATATACAATTATATGACATATATTCATGGAAGTTGTTACATTCTTAATTTGATCTAACTATTTATATGACATGTAGGTTCAAGTAAATGAGGCTAGCAATGCCTCCGCACAACAAAAAAAGGAGGTTAGCAACGCCTCCGCACGGGTACAAAGTTCTGGTGCTAAGAAGTCCGTAGCTAGGAAAAAACCTACCACCAAGTATAGGTCGTGCCTTAGGACATTTCTAGAGATGACCGATATACCGACCGGAGGTGTTCGGACTATACCTATGGAGGTAGGGATTTTCGGCTTTGATTACGAACAAATGATTGGTAATGAGGACTTCATGCAAGTTTTTGGTCGTGAAGAAATCGGCGTCACCGTTGTCAATACATATGTTAGGTAAATTCGGACTACTTTGTTTTATTAATTAAACAACTTACTTTAATGATGTTTACTTTATGTTAATGATGTTTTTATATTAGGTTTTTGTATGACAAATTTATGCGCCCCAATAGTTTGGACGTGTCATTCGGATTCTTAGCACCCGCGACCGTCAGCTATAGTTTAATGATAAGTAGACCGGATACCGTGACGGAGTACGTTCTTCGGATCCTCGTGGAGAATAAAGATGCGGAGAAGTTGTTTTTTATACCGTTTAATACCGGGTTAGCATTTCATTCTAAATTCATCTATTATAATTATTTTCCAAGTTACCATCTAACATTTGCCTAATCATTACAGTGGACATTGGTTGTTGCTCGCAATCAATCCTATCCGAGAAATTGTGTATTATCTTGACTCGTTAGGAAATGATTGGACAACATACCCGGTTATGAAGGACCTAATTGACACGTAAGTGAGAATGTTCAAAATTTTTCTTAGTTTATGTGAATTGTTCTAATTGCTTCATTTTTATTTTATTAGCGTCCTACAAGCTTTTCGTGCCCAACGAGTTATCCAGACCTCAAGGAGGGGCGCCAACTCCATTTCATGGATTAAAGTGGCGGTATATTTTTAATTACCGCGTTTTTAATTATATTAGTGATGACTACACTTGATAAAACTTAGGATTTATAATTCATATTTTTTTTTCATATGTAGTGTCCTCTTCAACGTAATGAAATAGATTGCGGGTATTTCATGTTGAGGTTTATGCGAGATACTCTCATGTTGGGCCGATTAGAGATTCCCACCGATGTATGTATTTCTAACTTATGAGTTATTTTTATATTTACACATATCTCATATAATTAAATAGTTGGAATTAATTCAAAATATGTTATATTATTATGTAGTACTTTGATGAATTCAAGTGTGCATCTTATACAAAGGATCAAGTGGATGAAATCAAAGAGGAGTGGTGTCAATACATGATAGAGCTCAAAGTGTGTAATTAATGTGTACATTTGTAGTAGTATATGTAATGACTTATAAATGTAAACATAAATTTGTATATATTTTGATACATTTATGGCAAATTTGGTTTGAATTGGTTAGCCAAATTTTGGTAAAAAAAGGCCAAAATGGCATATATAAAATGTGATAATTGACTGCAAAAATCTGGTTGAAAACAGGTACCAATTCTGGTTTATAAACCTGGAAAAAATGTGGTTACAAACAAATCCTACAAAAAATTTCGTATACCTTAGACAGCGCTTTTGCCAAAAGCGCTGTCTAAGGGGGGGATTAGAAAGCGCTTTAGGCAAAAGCGCTGTCTAAGGGGGGGGCTTAGACAGCGCTTTTGACCAAAGCGCTGTCTAAGGTATACCTAAAAAAATTAAAATAGGAGGGGCTTAGACAGCGCTTTTGGCCAAAGCGCTGTCTAAGGTATACCTAAAAAAATTAAAATAGGAGGGGCTTAGACAGCGCTTTTGGCCAAAGCGCTGTCTAAGGTAGGGGGCTTAGACAGCGCTTTTGAAAAGCGCTGTCTAAGGTGTACCTAAAAAATTTAAATTAAGAGGGTCTTTTAAAGCGCTTTTGGCCAAAGCGCTGTCTAAGGGTGGGGGATTAGACAGCGCTTTTAACATTTTTAAAAGCGCTGTCTAAACCTATAGCAGCGGAGGTTTAGACAGCGCTTTAAAGCGCTGTCTAAGGCTAAAAAAAGCACTGTCTAAGGTCTTGTTTGTTGTAGTGACACTCATCAAAGCAAATATGTAACTACCACTCACAATGCTCTAACACAATAGTATAAGGAAAAAAAAATTAAAAAGTCAAATTCAAACTTAAATTGCTTTTTGATTGATGCATTTTGTTATTAAGAACTTGAATCAACTATATAATTTTGAACTTCATCTTCCTTTATAAAATTGAGTGATATAAAATTTAGGGTTAAATATATTTGTAGTCCATATAAATATATTAATTTTAGTTTTTAATCCTTATAAAAAAAATCGAATTTTAATGCAAAAAAATTTTACAGGGACTAAAAGTTAACGTTTTTTTATAGGACTAAAAATCAGCATTGAGATATTTATAAAGAAAAAAAATATATTTAACCCAAAAAGTTATTCATCGTATATATTGTATCTTCATATACAATGTTTCAACCGAACTATCTAGTAAAGTTGGTTTAACGGACCCAATCTATTTGAGACGGATTAATAAGTTGAAGGTAAGATATTTTGCCGTCCCTAGGATTTGATATATTGAGTTTACTCGAGGGATAGATAGAATTTTCCACTTGTTCTTTCTCATTTCCTCTCTAACAAACAAACAAACAAAAACTAGTCCTAGTTGAATTTCAACCATAAATTCATCCACCAAGTCAACGAACAGCATTCACATTCCCAAAGAATGTTGAACAACAAGTACGGCAGCAGCGGCATAAGCGAGATAGAGGAGGAAGAAGACATCATCAACCAGCAACAGTACGTTGAAGAACAAGACTCTATTTATGTTGCAGTTGGTAAGAGCGATACAAGCATGGAAGCTCTCTCATGGACACTCAATAACCTAGCCACTCATTCCACCATGCTCTATCTCATTCATGTTATAGCAAAACCGCTTTTGAATCATAGTCATCATTATGAGCTATGCATGCCTTTTCATCACTTATTTGATTCTTATTAAATTCTTTCTTATACCAAAATTCTTTAACAAAATTGTCATACTTCTCACAATTCTTATGCCAACATTCATTATCAAATTCCTTATTTTTTATTGGTTGGTTCCAAAACCTCCTCTTATCTTGGAGGATTATATTTGTCATCGACTTTTTTTTTTCCATTGTGTGAATAGCTTCCACTCTTGAAGTAACGAGCACCCACATTTTTCTAAATGTAGAACAATACCTCGTAATCCTTCTTCTTTGACTCCTTGAATGCGTATCTTTGCATATATATGGTTTTTCTCCCAATTACTAGTTCCTAATAAAAATTATGAAAAACCTCAGGCACATCTTAAGCTCCAAAAAATGTTTCACAAAAGCTGTGAAAACTATAGTAAGACCACCATTGATAAAAGAGGAATAGCTTGCATTGAATAATGAAGAAATAATTACAAAAAATCTAGCCTTACAATGATCAAGATTTCCATATTTAAATAATATATAGTTGGTTATCATTACTAAATAACTCCTAACAACTTGTAACAACCAATGTAAGTTAGTTATTGATAAGCTAAGATATAGATCATATTGAGTATTAAGCTGACTTGTTGAGCAAGCAACTACATCTTCCACAATTATTCTCCATACTTAACACCCCCTCAATCTATAGAATATGGTCATCATTCCTAGATTGCTTTGAAGGTTATTGAATGACCTTACATGTAAAGACTTAGTCATGATATCAACTACTTGATCTTTTGATGCAATAGGAAGCATGTGAAGAACTTCTGCTTTAACCTTGTCTCTCACCACATGAAAATCAATTTCAACATGTTTAGTTCTCTCATGAAACACTGGATTTGATGCTATGTGAATAGTTGAATTGTTGTCATAGTATATCACAAAAGGATAGGAATGATTGATGTGGAAATCTTGCAGCAAATACACGGTCCATTAGCCTTGACATGTTGCTTGAGCCAATGCTCTATACTCAGTCTTTGATGATGATATGGAAACAATAATTTTCTTCTTAATTTTCCAACTAATTAAAGAGGTTCCAAGAAAGAAGCACAAGCCAGTTGTGGATTTTCTAGTATCAGGGCATGCTCCCCAATCAGAATCAGGAAATCATTTAAGTGTTAATGTTGATTGGTTCACTAAAGAACAAACCATTATCAGGGCTACCTTTGAGGTATTTCAAAACATGCAATTCTGCTAGCATATGTTAATCCTTTGGTGCACTCAAGAATTGGCTAAGTTTTCTTATAGCATCAGAAAACTCTGGTCTAGAATGTGTAAAGTACAAAAGTCTCCCAATTAACCTTCTATATGTTGTTGTATCAGATAGTAGGTTATAGAGTTTTTGTGTAACTTCAGGTGAGGCCGCATTTGAGTATTTCATAGTTTCATTCCACTTAAGCTAGTGTCTTATAGAAGGTCAAGTGTGTTCTTTCTTTGACATAGTGTGATGCCTTCATTGGATCTGCTCACTTCAAATCCCAAAAAGTATTTGAGAACTCCTAGATCCTTGATGCTAAATTTGTCATTTAAGAGGGTCTAAATGTTGGTTAAGACAAAATCATATACATATACAAGGATCAATGTAAATAAGTCACCATTAGACTTAGTGTATAATGAAAAATTATATTTTGACCGAAGGTATCCTGCATGTAGCAGAGTTGTAGTGACCATTGTATTCCATTGCCTAGTTGCTTGTTTCAAGCCATAAAGAGATATTTAAAGCTTGTATACTAAGTTAGGATGAGATAGTTCAAGACCAGGAAAAGGTTGCATATAGATCTCTTCATTGAGGTCCCCATGTAGAAATGTTGTGTTGACATTAAGTTTAAACAATGGCCATTTTTTAGCAGTTGCAATGGCCAAGAAAACCCTGATGGTTGTCTTCTTGACAACTGGACTGAAAGTGTCTAGGTTATTAAGTTCTCCGGTTTAAATGAAACCATTGGAAAATAATATTGCCTTATGTCTTTCATCAGAGCCATTAGCATGTTGGTTGAGCTTAAACACCCATCTACATTCAATATCTGTCTCATGATCGGGTAAGTAACTAGTTTCCATGTGTTAGTATTCTATAGTCCACTCATCTCAGATTGAATAGTATGACTCCAATGTATATCACAAATGGCCTCTTCATATGAATGAGGTTTAGAAATAGATGACAAATTGAGAATATATTTGGTATCAGTAGTAGGGATATTATGTAAGAAATGAAAAAAGATAAAGGATACTTACTTAGAGAAGAAGTTGATGCATTAACCAAATGAGTAGTTTGAATTGTATTCTCAATCAGATTGCAATGATGATTTTGTAAGAACCAATGGGGTTTAATGATTCTTGTGGATCTTCTAGGTTGAAGATTATAATTTGGTGAAGGGAGATTGAAAAGGTGAATGATTTAAGGAAGTGATGGGAGTTAAGTCAAGTTGAGTATTGGAAGTATGCACTACAAATGGAGGTGATGGTTCAATATGAGGAATATCATATGTAAATGGAAGTGAAGGTTCAATATAAGAGGTTTCATGTGCAAGTTAAGGTTCTTATCCATGAATGTAAGGGAAATCAAAACAATCAGATTGATTTTGAGTGGTATAATGTGTTGAATGATTATGAGTTGAGGTGTTAGTAGGTAATTTGTTAGGAAAATGCATTAAGAGAAGATAACATCCCCAAACAAAAATATTTCTTTGGAAATAAGATCAAATAAAATGTGACCTTTAACCGCAGCTTGCAGACCCAAATACAAACACTTATTGGACCTAGAATCCAATTTCTTCCTATTGGTTTGTAGGGTATAAGCAAAACAAAGAGATCCAAATACTCTATGTATGTTAATATCAAGTAAGCATTGATGCACGATTTGAAATGGTGACTTTTTATGCAAGAAAGGTGTAGGTAATCTATTAATAATGTGAATGGCATGAAAAACAACATATGACAAGGAATATTTAGGGAGTTGAGCTTGAAATAAGAGAGCTCTAATAACGCCAAGTATATGTTGGTGTTTTATCTTAACTATGCCATTTTCTTGAGGGGTCCTAGAACATGAGGTTTGATACACAATACTAGTTTCCTTATAGAAGTCTTTAAGGATAAACTCACTACCATTGTATGATCTAAGACACTTGATTTTGGTATTGAACTGAGTGTGAACCACATAGACAAAAGCTTTAATAAGGTTTTGAGTTCCAAATTTACACTTCATGAGAAAAATCCATTTAAATATGCTTTTGTCATCTACAACTGTAAGAAAATATCTATGGCCATTGATGGAAGGAATAAATAGTGGCCCCAAATATCCATATAGATTAAGTCAAAATTGTTAATAGAATTATGAGAGCTATTGGGAAATATAAGTGTCTTTTGTTTGGCAAAGCAGAAAACATCACAAGGTAAATATGACTGCATAATTTGAACAAATGGAAATGATTTCTTTATTTCAATTAATTTGTCAAAACAAGGGTGGCCAAATCTTAAATGCCAAATGGTTTCTTTATACTAGAGAAGATTCTAACGGATATTCTTATATTCTTTTGATTTGTTGGATATGAACTAAGAAAAATTCAGCAGATGGTATGATATAGTAGTAATTTATAATCAATTAATTAAATTCCAAATTTCTAACCATGCTTATGACGTTGCATTGTATCACTATTTCAATATCAAGTTGTAATTGAATTGCACACATGGGGACAATTCTGGGTAGTTGTTTTATCCAAATTCAAACAAACTTACAAACATACTGCAAATTTGTTTGAGATCTTATTGTTTAGTAGCTTATAATTTTTAAGACAAATTTAGTGCACAATTTATAATAGTGATAAAAAGGTAAGAAAATATATTAGATTAGAATATGATATGACATCCTAATAATAGATTTATCATGTTATATTTTGGTACACAGATAATTAAAACATTTATATTATATATTATTTCATACACTCTTTCTTTATAAGCAATAGTATAATCAAAAGGAATATTAGGATACACAAAAACAGCTATATACAAATCTCTCATATTAAAAAAAAAAAAAAGATTTGAATCAATCATAATAATTACATATTATTTTTTTAATGACCAAAAATCTAACTTCCACCGTAACATCACCAAATGTTTACTCATTGTTTTATGAGCAATGCTATTTAGTACGAATGAATTTGAAGAAAAAAAAATGTAAGAATGCACACATGTCACTATTTTAGAGGTTAATTTTAAATTATTTTTAATTTAACTTCCTTTTTAACAGGGATCATGGGGTAGTGGTGATAATAAATGGTTGAGATTTATTCTTGCATTTCTTATTTTCACATTTTCTTACTATTAAGCATTTTCCTTACTTTATATCCTTTAATATTTTGAAATAGACTGTGACTTCTCTAAAAGGTGTTTTCATGAAAGTTAAATTTCTTTTGCCACCAACTTCACCTTAATCAGAGTTTACGATTTGAAGATGATGGTGCCCCAATTAAAAGTCATCTAGATATCTCAATTATGATAGAGTGAACAATGATTCAAGTTTGTATTATGATGTTCTAATAGATGTCGTTATGATATTTAACTATATTTGCGTTATATTATACATGTCTGGATCAACCAAATCAAACATGTTAAACTCTAACTTAAACATTTTTAGGGACTTTCTTAATGTACTATTTATGTTTCTTAGCCACCATGCGAGAATACTTAAATGCTCCAGATTACAGAGATGTATCTCCGGACACACCAAGTATCATTTAACGTTAAAATATTACGGAGATACATCTTCAAACTTATTTCAGAGGTGCATCTCCGGAATATTTTGGAGATTAAACCGTGTCATAACTCTTATCCCTCCTCGTGCTTCCCTATCTTCTTCTTCTCACAGGAGGTGAGTTTCACCTACCGACGCATCACCCCCTCCATTGCAGGCGCCAGGTTTCACTTATTCAGGCGCCTGAGGTACCCGAGTCACCAGTGGTAATGAAGACACCATTGTCACCTTCTACTGCTTATATTGTAGGTGCTTTTGAGCCAATGTCACCTCCTACTGCTGATGCTGGTAAGCCACTGCCACGTATAGAGGGTGAGGTTGCTGCGGATGCTGAGCCAGAGACATTTAAGGAGGTCGTATAGATTTATCACTACTGCTAATGTACCCAGACCATACTTTTAGACATATATGGGACGAATAGGTAGAATTAGTTGGGCTCCACAAACATATATGGTGGTGCTCCACAAATCATATGCTATGAGAAATACCTGTTATATTTGGTTGGCACTGCGATTTTTGTGGACATGAGTGCCACTTATACAAATGTCGTCTAACTACGGTACTTTGAGAATTTCGAGCAGACCCGTGAGTACAACTCGGGTGCCCGCTTATTTGGTATACCTATACTTAAAGTTACTGCATGGTTGTATGTAGAAGACGAAGCATATCACAGGTAGCATCACACTACTGGAGGTAATATTTATTGGTCTTTTAATGTTTCTTTGTCATTTTCATTTCATCTTTCCAAAGACATTACTGATGATTCATGAATTCCAAACTTCTCTTTTCAGGCTTGGATCCTCCAACACTTTCCGCACATCTCTGGTTGGGAAAGTGTACCAACTTATTCTGAGATATGCCTCGTGCTACTGATTTTCCCCCCAGAGGGAACCAGTCGACTGAATCTTTCAGAGTGTATATTGATTGTTTGGTTACCGAGGACATGCACTTAAATAGCTATGTTAATTGTCATGATACAAGATCATTTGATGAATAATGCTACACTTTGGATGGTTGGCACGCGGATATTGTCTCATTGCTCCTCATCTACCCGAGCACGTCATGTGGCAGTTCAGATACACCCAGACCATTTCCAGACACCATGTTGTCTTTGCTCCTCCTACTTTGACACATAGACAGATAAATGACATGTTTGATGATTTTGAGAGTCATCTGGTACCAGAGGATGCACGGAGTACCATAGATGTAAGTGGATGGAGCTACGTTGAAGGGTATATCAAATGGTCATTCATCATGTCACATCTGTACATGGTGCATGCTTCTCTAGAAGATTCGTCGAGGTCAGCTCATCAGGAGAAACCAGAGGAGGAGCAGACACAGTTAGATCATGTTGATGATATCTTGCCTAGATATCGTTGCATATTGGAGATTGCACATGCAGACATTGACATAGGTATCTTCCCTGATGGGTCTGATGTGAGGCATGTCCTATATGCCATCATGACATATGCACAAAGGGGGAATTTAATGTATCAGAGATAACGTCGAAGGATGGGGGAGACTGATGGTCGTGGAGGCAGATAAGATGTAGTTTGACCACATAATAATGCATTAGTATATACTTGTAGTATTATGGATTGTATTTTATTTTGACATCATGCTACTAAGTTTCCTACCTGCCACCCCCCAGTTGGACCTGACACCCCCCCACAACTAATGAAAAGACCAAATTGACCCTAAACCCAAAACAGTTTCACATTTCAAAATACCCGGTAAAGACACAGATTTTTCAAAAATTTTGGCGATATCGGGAATTTCATTTAGCTTACTGGGGATTTTAGTTTAACAAGTAAGAATTTCATTTAGCTTACTGGGGATTTCAGTTTAACAAATAAGAATTTCCATTTTTTTTACCGGTAGAATAAAAGATTTTGTTTTCTTCTGGGGATTTCAAATTACCGGTAGTTCAATTTTTTTGTTTTCTTCCGGTAATTTCAAATCACCGGTAGTTTTTATATTTTTTTTTTGTTTTTGATGGGAATTTCAAATTCCTGGTAGTTATAAATTATTTGTTTTGTTTGTTATCTTATTGTTTTTTTTTCATGTTTATAGTGAGATACAAAGCTCGCTACGATACTATTGCTGGTAGGGCTCTTGATTTGACAGGAGGTGGTAGATGTAGGGGTACAGTTGTTCGTGATGCTGAGTCTACCCATGTATGGGCTGGACAAATGGTCCCAACCGGTTCACACCGGAAGCGGATGACCGAGCAGCGAGGGAGTTTCCAGGGACCTCGCACTTTTAGGCGACGCGGAGGTCGTTCTTCACAACAGGCCACATATGAGGACGTCCCAGTTATTTAACTGGTGTAGGCTATTGTTGGAGATGTTCCGATGGAGAATCTTGTTAGAGTTGTGGTAGAGGAGGCTGATGTTAGAGTTGTTGTTAAGGGTGTGGGTGAGGAGGCGAATGATGTTGAGGATGAGGGTGAGGGTACTCGAGGGGCTTCGATACAAGAGGGGTTGAGGAGACCATTGAGACCTATGTCACGGTTCCTTCGACAAACCCATCCGTACACACTGATCCAGGATTCCCTGGTGGGCCGATAGATACGTCTGTGCTTACAGAGCATAGTGAGCACATAACTTTAAGTCTACGGCAGGGCCAAATATATGGTTTTTACGTTTAATTTTAACCTTTATTTATTTATACATAAATTGTTTATGTATTAACAAAGTTGTTTAATGGTTGGTGTCAAAGGTATGACCTGTATTGAGGGTTCAATCTCACGGCAGGAAGATGAAGAATTTCCCTAGTATTCCTTTCTCTACTGCTGTAAAAAGGATTGCAGAGGATTTGACTTGCTGCATTTTGGCCACTGGTCCCTGACCATGTTGAATGCATATCGGCTCAGTGCCTTCGTCGAGAGGTGGAACAAGGAGACATCATCATTTCATCACCCATTCAAAGAGATGACTATCACTTTAGATGATGTCGCTTCCTTGTTTCATCTCCCTATCGACGACAGATTCTGGATGGCTCCTATCATGAGTGTGGGCCAGGAACAGGCGATGGTTGTTCGTGATCTGTTTTTGACCGAGGCAGTGGTTGCATAGGAGTTTGCTGACACTCGAGGTTCTCATCTACGCATGTGGTGGCTTCAGGATAGGTATGCCGAGCTTGTTGTTGCTGGTAGATATTAGGCTGCCACTAGGGCGTACATGATGCATGTAGTAACATGTACCCTATTTGAGGACAGGTTCTGTATTTATGTGGATGCTCGGTATTTGTGCCTCTTTAGCGATCTGAGGATGCACAACTATGCTTGGGGGTCTGTAGCTCTGACCCATTTGTATTGGTCGCTTGGGGAGGCGACTAAGTTTGCGACGAGGCAGCTTTCTAGGTATCTAAGTTTGTTCCAGGCATATTTATTGCACCTTATTGTTGTGATCTTAGTGTTGGATTTATGAGCACTTCCCTAGGATCTGCGACAGGAAGACCTTTCCCTATGCAGCAGGGGAGCCACATGCAAAGAGGTGGAAGGCGAGGCAAAAACACTCAGGTGGTATATCTGAGTACATGAGGAGATTGGATACGCTGACCGTAAATGACGTCATATGGACACCCTACGATGAGCATAAAGCATTCTGTGAGTTTGAGGAGTCGTCATTGTATTCTGGTTATATGCGGTGGGAAACTTTGGTTGTCAGGCACCTGGCAGAGAGATGTTTGTGCTAGTATGGATACATTCAGACTATACCACCAGTGGCTCCGGATACACCTGCTGAAGGTATTGATCGGTGGTTTCAGACACATTTCCTCAGTTCCAGTTATGCCATCGTAGTACGATCTGCTCATGTTTAGTTTCCCGCGCAGTGCGAGGATGACTACTTGGATTGGTATCTCTCTGTATCACATCCACGCATCATTCCACCACTGGCTGAGGGTGCACCTTCTGGTGACAAGGAGCATATTGATGACACTCATCCTCCTCCTCTTCCTCCAGCACATCACCCAGATGACACACAATGCTTTTAGATGATTGCGGTGATGGCTGATGAGTTCATGGGTTTGGTAGACCCAGATGGTGCCATTTCTACCTGATTAGCTAGGATTGTAGACTTAGCTCGTGGGGGCGTTTTTAGATATTTGTTTTTTTTTGTATTATATGTATATTTTGTATAATTTGTATATTATTTTACCCAAACATCTATTGCAGAATAATATATTATTTTGATCCTTATTGCAGTGATATTGATTAAGCAACATAAAAAAATAAAAGTTAACATCACAACATGTTTAATGAATAAGAAAAACATAAACACTACCAGATGCTTTAGCATGTACATTATGTCATCAACTGAACTTGACAAGTTCACAACATGTTTCATCAATTTTTCGTATTATATTATTAATTTAAAATTTATAATCTATGTGACGGGATACGTACATATCTCATTTTCTAAACAAAAATATTATTTTAAAATATGTTAACCTTTATTTTAGTTTTTTATTTATAAATATGTATCTTGTATCTCATATTCCCGTTTGATGTTTGATGGTTGAGTGTTTGATTTGTAAAATAAGAAGAATTTGATCAATACTAAACATAAAATAATTTTTTGTTATGTAGTTTGACGATTGATGCACGAAAACATTCAAAGTTCTTTCTTAAATAGAAAAGGTGTGTAACAAACTGTTTCGAAACCTTCCAAAGTTGATATTCTTTTCCCGCTCTTCTCCCTCGTTTCTCTCTAACAAACTCCGACTGTGAAGATGACTGTGAAACGGTACCATCACTCATAATCATTCACATTTCTAATTTTCTCCTCTCTTATTTTCAGTTTAATCTAAAATCAAAATGTTCTTTTAGGCTTCTATATTGGAAACCGAGCCAAGAATCGGCAATAAACAGCCATACAGTGAACAAAATCTCAGAGTGTGGGAAGACATTCAATGGTGTGAAAGAAAGAACATGGAAAACTGACCTCCTTTATTACAGATCCATTATACCTGATCAATCAAATCTTGCTCGCCATGCTTTGGGATTATATCTCATGGGAAATCCGAACAAATATTACTTTGTCATTTCGAAACAAAAAATTGTTGTTGAAGCTGATCCTTCCATCCTCACTATCTTGGATAATCTCCAATCTTACTATTCTACTGTTATCCTTCATTTTGAGGTTTACTATTTTTTTTTTGTGTATTTTTGTTTAATTCTTGTTGTGATGATGATGATGGTGCGTGCAGGGTGTGCAGTATAAACTGGGTGACTTTCAGATGAAATTGGTTAAAGTTCTTACTCGTTATAACAATCTCAGAGGCATTTTAATGGAGGTTGTTCCGTTGTTTCTTTGTATGTATTCTTGTTATGTTAGTTTGCTAAATTTTTTGTCACTTTTGTATTGAAATTGCAGATGGAGTATATGCCTATTTCTTCAATTGAAATAACGAAGCCAATTATGGAAGAGTTCATTGAAATATGGAAACAAGTGGTGTCCACAAAAGCATTACCTGGTGAATTCATTGGAAAGGAACCAAATTTTGCGGAATATGGGCTTTCTGATCGTTACACTTGGCAACACACAGCTGTTCAGTATGTTGATGCATTTCAAGAATTAATGCATTCAGCGGGACTTTAGAAGCCAACCACACTCGAAGTTTTCTACACCAATTTTGAAACATGCTATCATGATTAAACCAATCAAAATTTGATATTGCTATTACAAAGTTAGATATCTGTTGATATAGAAAAAACATATACTTGTATTTATATGCAAATGTGTCTATTCAGTTTGCTTCATTATCAATTGCGTGCATGTATGAAAAGTTATCATTATTTGTGGAAATCACAATCATTCCAAATTTAGAAAATTTAGAAGGTCATTCTTATTCTTATGCTATACTTTTAAATGTGGAATAAAAGAAACTTGTTTATGAGTTAACAAGTGACTAATGTTTTTTCAAGAAACATTCTTATGACTTTTTTTTGATAATCAAACATTCCATATATAGGGCAAAAAATGGCCCACCAAAAGGCAAATACACCAACACTACTGTTAATTTACAACAACCATGAAACAGGAAAACCAGAAAAAGGGTCAACAAAGCCAAAACCAAACCTATAAGAAATCTAAAGGCATTTTATGCCATTCATATGAATTACACTTAGATTTCTGATGACTGAAAAAAGAGAAAGGACAATGTTTTGAGGCGGCCATGTACGTAAATGATAATCTTAATTACAATTTGAGTCCTCTTATTTTAATTCATTCACAAAATTAATTTTCCTTTTGAATTTAAATACTTTTAATCTCTTTTATTTTTGCAATTAAAAATTGATGATGTTTATTGAATATATACATTTTACTACACTAGTTATATAACGATTGTAATATTATATTTTTTTTTACTTTAAGTTAGTCTTTGGTAAACTTTAGTTATTATCAATGTTTTAAAATCCAAAGTTATTATCAATGTTTTAAAAGTTGGATTGATCATCAAACTGATGAGGATGTTGTGTCATTGGTTGAATTGTTGGGTGATCGATCAAACTATATGGCTAAGTCGAATTAAATCAGATAATTCGGTTGAATAAACTAAATTATATAACAAAATTATATAGTTATTAAACTGATCGAACCATATGACTCGCCATCTAAAAAAAATCACAACCTACAAAATTTCAAAATATCATAATTTTACAAATTCATTCTTTAAATTAAATTTTAAACATAGTCATCACACACAACAAAATACTAATCCAAAATAAATTAAATAACAAAATAACTGGTAATAACTTGTTAATCCTAGAAAACTTCTGATTTCGGAAACATTCTTCGGCCTTTCCCAATCTATAATAGCTTCAACTTTAGATGGATCTACAACTACACCTCCCTGTGATATCATATGACAAGAAATTTTACTTCAGTTAACTAAAACTCACATTTGTTTAGTTTTGCAAAAAATTACTTATCTTGCAGTACCGAAAACAATCCTTAAATGTTCCTCGTGCTCTTATGAAGTACGAGAATAAATATGGATGTCATCAATAAATATCACCACGAACTGATCCAAATAAGGTTGGAATATCCGATCATATAATCCATAAAGAATGTAGGTGCATTTATCACTCTAAATGGCATCAAGAGGAATTCATAATGGTCATATCGTGTATCTTCGATATGTCATAACTCATAAATCGGATTTAATGATAGTCTGATCGCAAATTAGTCTTCCATAACACATAAGCCCCTTTTGATTGATCTAGCAGATCGTCTATCCGGGATAAAAGATATTTGTTCTTAATGGTAACCTTATTCAATTGTCTGTAATATACACAAATGCATCCCACCATCTTTATTTTTTACTAACAACATTGGGGCTCCCCACGGTGAAACACTTGGACGCATTAAATGCTTACGAAGTAACTCTTCTAACTAGTTCTTGAATTCTCTGAGTTCCATTGGTGACATGTGGTATGGGCTGCTGAAATAAGAACGGTTTCTGATATAAGATCAATATAGAATTCCACTTCTCTTGCTGGAGGAAGATAAGTGATGTCCTCGAAAAAAATTTGGGAAAGTCGTAGACAATAGGGATTTGCGCAACATTTAATCCTTCGCTCGTTCCTCGGTGAGAATCAAGAGAATAAACTTTTCTTGCTCAAATAAAAGATTGGCCATGCTAATCGTACCTTCTAAGAGAGTGGTTATCACATCATTAGGAGTAACTCTTTTGGTTGGAATATAAATTGATTTATCTTCAAAACCAATGTACACCAAATTGGCAAAAAGTCATTCCATTCTCAATAATACATCAATCTTCTTAAGTGGTAAACACATAAGATCAATTTGAAGCACTCAGCCATTCATTGTTAACTAACAATTTTTACATATCTACCGTGTTTCTAAAACATCATTTGTGGTGGTACTTACCACCATAGGAATAAATAAAGGAATTTCTCTTAGTCTCGTACGCTCGTTACATTGGATTGATATAAAAGAGTGACTTGCTCCACAATCAAATACTACACAAAACATGGATGGTTATTCAAGTGAGACGTACCAGTGAACAAATCATTATTCCTATTCGTTTTCTTAGCATCCAAAATATAAACTCGACCAATATTCTTCCCCTACACCTGATCCTTCCTCAGAGGGAAATCCCTTGCCACGTGACCCTCTTTTTGACAAAGAAAACACTTAAATATCCTTCCATCACATCTTCCAAAATGATATTTCTTACACATATGACAATGAAGAGGTTGGGCGGATCTTGTATTATGAACTTGATTACCTTAAAAGATTGAGGCTTAGGCTTAAACTGGTGACTTGGTTTTCCTTGGCACTCATGACCAAACTTACTATGATCTTTTTCCTCTTGAACCTTTTTTAAACTATTCTCCGCCACATAACATTGTTTCAACAATTCACCATAAGTAGTAAACTCTCTTTGAGAAACATTCTAGAAATTTCACCTCTTAATCCAAACATAAACTCATCCACCTTTCACTCATTCTCCTTTTTTTCTCTTTTTCTTTCTCTTCCACATTTTTTCCTCTTCTCATCTTTTACTCTACTATTTTCTTACTAGCCAATGACAAATGTGTGGTTGGTAAGATAGAAGGAGGAAAATATATTATTTTTGATATTTTTTCAACAAGGGTAAAGTTGGAAATGAAGGATATAAGAAAATGTCTTATGAAGAGATATTTCTCCAATAAGGTAATTAATCATTCATTAATGTTACCAAAAAGGTTACTTTCTTTTATAAATTAACAAAGGTCAATTAAATGAATAAAAATTAAGTTGATCTGAGTTCACTAATTACTCTATTTATCCCATCTGACAAGAAATAGTATATAGGAACTTAGTTGGTCTCAACTGACAACGAATAAAGTATTTACAAAGATATGTGATATTACACACACACACACACACAGATAGAGAGTCATAACATCCTAGAATATAAACTCACATATAAATAAAGGTTTTGGAAGCATAAACGTCAGTATATTGTTTTAAACATAATGTTCCAGGCTCAGGTGCGACTATCTGATGTTCCTCCCCATCCATCTCATGTCGAGGTTGTCGTCCTTCACCTATTCGTCAAATAATGTCCTCATTCCAACATCTAATGCGTGCCACTAAAAATAACAAAAAATCAATGAAAATTAAAAATAAGAACCGGATAACCTTTGGCCAAGTTCTCAGGCATAAAATAGTCCGGTCAACACAAATGTGAATCGGAGAACCACATGCAAAGTTATCTGATGTGTAAAAATTTTCTAATCAAATCGAAAAATTTACTTGTAAGATTTCTGATGTGTTTAAAGAGTGAGCCAAATATCTTTACTGTGTTCTTCGGTTAGTTGTTGAATCAGATATCTTGAATTTGTATTCTTCGATTTGCAAATAATCTCGCTTTCTTTAAAGTGAAATAAGAAAAAAGTGATTTTTTTTAAATATAAATATTTATTAAGGGATATTTTGGTCCAAACTCATACTTTGTAGGGATTGAGGAATAAATGATAGAGTATAGAGTATAATTTTCTTATGTTCCAACTACCCAATATGAAATGTCTAAGACTCTTAAATTTCCACTTGATCCATGACCCACAATAAAGGTTTTGGAAGCTCTAACATGACTAAACCGTTCTAGACATCATGATACATATTCAAGTTAGATGAACGCCATTATCTATCTCGATATTCATTTATACTAATCCAATGTTCAACTTTGTTAGATAGAACTTGAAAAATACATATATTACATCACTAGCTCTCATTATCTACTCCTTATCGTGGTACATAAACATAAGATATTAAAGATAGTGAACTGTCAGTATAAATTAATTTTATATTATCATCCAATAAAATTATAATATTATGTCATGTCATATCAGTATTTTAAAATAAAATATATGACTTAACGAGATACACGTCCGTGATTGATTGACAGTATAAAAATATTCTATAAAATAGGTGTATATTCTTTTTTCTCTAAACATAAATGAAATAACATAAATTTAAAATTGTTAGAGATATAGTTAGCTTAGTTAGTTAAACTGGGTTAATAGTATTACTACAGTTAGTTAGTAACTAACTGCTCATTAACCTCAGTTAGTTATCGATTGTATAAAAGATAAGCTACTGTGTATTTTTCACTTTAATGAATGAGAATACTCTTCTTACAAATTCACTTGTTTTTCACTCTCTCTCTCTCTCTCTCTCTCTCTCTCTCGATACCGCACCTTCATCACTTCACTGAGTGAAGTATGAACACTGTTTCTTCTTCTTCAACATGGTATCAATCACCGCTTCGATCCTCTACACTTTCCTAAATCATTGAATCTCTGAAATGTGAAATTCATGTTGTATCGTGCATTTTCCATTCATTCATTTTCTCCCCTTTCTTATTCGATCGGTGGTGATTTGTTCAACTCGTTTTGCCTTCGTCCTCAAAGATTCAGTTATGATTTACCTTCAATTGTGTTACCATGACGTCTGAAAATCTAGAATCCGGAGTCAAAGGCCAATATCCAACTCAAGAAATCTCTTCCATGTTTGCTTCCAAGAAGTCCTCAAGTTCCTTTAGGCCGAAGCTTTCGATCAAGTTGCAAGAGAACAACTATCTCTTTTGGAATCAGCAAGTTGAAGGCGTGATTCTTGCGCAGAAGATGCACAGGTTTGTTGTCAATCCGAAGATTCCACGGAAGTTTAACAACGATCAAGATCGCATCACAATTATGTTTTCTGGTGAATATGAGGCATGGATTGCTCAAGATCAAACGGTATTCATATGCCTATTATCCACAAGTTCTGAATCTGTGTTGCCACGTGTTCTTGCGTGTAAACACGCATACAAGATTTGGTACAAGATTCATCAATTCTTTCATGCTCAGATGAAAGCTAGGGCTAGGCAATTGTGTGCTGAACTCAAATCGATGAAGAAAGGTAATCGAAAAATTACAGAGTTTGTTCTTCGCATCAAAGCGATTGCAAATTCGCTATTAGCTGTGGGTGATTCTACCACAGAGCAAGACCAAATAGATGCCATTCTTGAAGGCTTGCCATAAGAATTCAATCCCTTCGTAATGCAAATGTATGGATGCCCCTTTCCACCCACATTATGCGATATTGAAGCACTTCTTTATGTGCAAGAGGCGTAATTAGACAAGTTTCATCAAGAAATCGCTTCTTCAAACATTGTTGCAAATATTGCACACTCCAGTCATTAAAGCACTGGCTCCAGAGGAGCTTACTCAGGCAATCGTAGACGTGGTAACAAATTTGTTCGGGGTCATGGCCGTGGAAGATCCACATCTGACACTCGTCCCACTTGTCAATTGTGTGGCAAGTATTGGTCATTCAGTCTCAACTTGTTGGCACATATTTGATGAAAACTACATGCCTCAAGACAACACCAATGCTCAATCTGACTTGGCAACCAGCTCTAGTAGTAAACAAGATGACACTCAAGATGCTACAAAGAACTTGTAGGCCATGGCTATGATGGCAACTACTCGGGAATATTCACTGTCTTCTGAACTTGAATCTCATGCCTGATTTGCTGACCAAGGTGCATCTCATCACTTGACACCTTGTTCACATATTTTACAAATGCAACAACCATATGTAGGGTCAAATAAAGTTTGTGTTGGCAATGGCCAAACTTTATCTATTCAGTCTATAGGTTCTATCACACTTCACCCTAATCATGAGCACAAGTTAAAACTTACAAATGTCTTCCATGCTCCAGTTATCACTAAAAACCTTTAGTTAGTTTCCAAACTATCTAGTGACAATAATGTTATGTTTAAATTTCTAACAAGTGTTATATCAAATATCAGGCTTCTAAACAAGTGATTGTTGAAGGAGTCCTTGATGAGTGTGGTCTATATTGTTTTCCTCAACTTTCCTTGGAGCTTTTCAAGTCTCAAAGCATGAATAACAACCTCGGGAATTCCTCTGGTATTCATAGTTACATTGCTTCTAATTCTTCTAGTCATAGGCCTATATCTGATACTACTACTTGTAATAATAGTACTCTTTGGCCCCATAGTCTAGGCCATATCACTATGTTGGCTCATGCATCTCTACCCTTAGAATATTGGGATCATAGTTTTTCTACTGCCACTCATCTCATTAATAGAATACCAACTTCTGCTCCACCTATAGCTAAGTCACCTTTTAATGCCTTGTATGCTAAGCAACCAAATTATCAAGCCTTAAAAGTGGTTGGTTGCTCTTGCTTTCCCTTGTTAAGGCCATTTAATAAACATAAGTTTCAATAGAGGAGTCAAGAATGCATTTATGTTGGAATATCCCCTCAACATAAAGGTTTTAAGTGTCTTAGCAAGGAGGGTCGCATCTTTATATTTAAGGATGTTAAGTTTAATGAGACACATTTTCCATATTCCACTATGTTTCCCAGACATAAATCTTCTCACAAACCTATGTCTATAGGCAGCTCTAGTCTATTAACTGTACCTCATCACTATTCTCATGTATCAGCCTTTACTCATATTGTATGTCACAATATATCACCACCTTCTAGTGAGGTACCTAGGTCTGAGTTCAATGAGTCAGAACATAGACCTAAGGTCTCTAATTCTGCTGATGTCAGCCCTGAACAATACATCATGCCTGAGTTGCCTAATACTGAAGTTCATATGGCTCCTAATACTTCTAGGCTTCTGAATGATGAACACGGTAGTGAGGTTCCCAACACTCCATCTACTGATAATGTGAATACTGGCTCTGCAAACCAAGGGACTTGTCCTGTAACTTTTGCTTCAGCTCATGATCCCTGCAACACAACTGAACCTGCAAACCAAGTGACTTGTCCTGTCACTATTACACTTGTGCATAGCAATTCAGGCCCCACTGACCTGGCAGCTGCTACATCTGCTGAAAAAGATCTCAGTCTCAACCATTTGGAAGATATTACATTGTCTAATACAACTCATATCAATGGCTCTTTCCCTATAAATAAAAGTCAGCATCCTGAGCATATTTCTTCTGATAATACAGCTCACTCTCTACATAATGCATCAGACATTCAACACAATTCAGTTAGTTGTCCTGCAGGTAATTCTTCTAATCAAATGTGTGATATGCCTACTGGTTCTTCCTTGCATACCAACACTAGCAATACCAGTTCAAACACTTCTTTTAATTTAATGAGATAACCATTTCATCTTGTATTCCCATTTTTGAATCCTCCAACTCTCATTCTATTTATTCAAGTCATCCCTTACCACCACTTGAAAATAACCATCGTATGCTTACTAGAGCAAAAACTGGACATTCTAAACCAAAATCTTTCTTGGCTCACACTGAGACTGAGCCCACAAGTGTGAAACGGGCTTTGACTATTCATGAACGGTCACAAGCTATGCAAGCAGAATTTAATGCTTTACATGCCAACAACACTTGGACTCTATCACCTCTTCCTCAAAGAAGAAAAGTGGTAGGGTTTAGATGGGTGTTTACATTCAAACGCAATTCTGATGGCAGACTTCTCAAACACAAAGCAAGGCTTGTTGCAAAAGGGTATCATCAAGAACATGGTTTCGACTATACTGAGACTTTTTCTCCGGTTGTGAAACCTACAATCATTAGAGTGATCTTGACTCTAGCTATTACCTACAAGTGGGATATTCAGCAGATTGACATACACAATTCTTTTCTCAATGGCACTCTTAATAAGGAAGTTTATATGATGCAGCCACCAGGTTTTGTGAGAAAAGACAAAGATCTGGTATGTAAACTCAACAAAGAAATTTATGGTCTTAAACAAGCCCCAATGGCTTGGTATAAGAAACTGACACATGCTCTAATTCATTTTGGGTTCTCCACATCAAAGTGTGATACCTCTCTCTTTGTCTACTGCAAACAGGGTATTACAACGTATGCCTTATTGTATGTTGATGATATTTTGGTCATTAGGTCCAATCCCTCTCTGGTTCATGAGATGATTAACAAGTTACACAACACTTTTGCTTTGAAAAAGCTGGACAGGCCTAGTTATTTTCTAGGTATTGAAGTCAAGTTTTGTAAATCTGGTTCTCTTCTTCTCACACATACCAAGTATATTAAAGACCTACTTGTTAGAGCCAACGTGATTAATTCCAATGGAGTTCCAACACCTATGCTTAGCACTTGCAAACTGAGCAAACATGGTTCAGATGTATTTTCTGATCCACATCTGTATAGGTCTGTAGTGGGTGCTCTGCAGTATGTTACATTGACAAGGACGAATATTGTGTTCGGCGTCAACAAAGTATGTCAATTCATGGCATCTCCACTTGATACACATTTGTCTGCAGTCATAATATTATTAAGATATCTAAGTGGCACAAGTACCTATGGTCTTCTCTTGTCACCTTCTCAATTTGCACCAACCTTCTCTCTCAGAGCCTACAGTGACTCCGATTGGGCGAGTGACCCTGATGATCGTCGGTCTACCTCTGGTCATGCCTCTATTTTGGTCCCAACTTGGTTTCGTGGAGTTCTAAAAAGCAATGGTTAGTAGCTCGGTCAAGCACTGAAGCTGAATATCGTGCTCTCGCTCATTCTACTTCTGAACTTCTGTGGTCATAATCGCTACTCTCAAAACTTCACATTTCGTTTCACACGCCTACTCTTGTCTGTGATAACTTGAGTGCGGTATTGTTGTCCCATAATCCAGTGTTACATACTCGAACAAAGCATATTGAGCTTGATATACACTTTGTACGTGAACGTGTAGTGGCAAAGAAGTTGGTCATACAACATGTTCCAGCTGCAGTTCAGATAGCTGATACGCTAACGAAACCCCTTGGCACGACATCATTTCAGGATCTCCTGACCAAACTTAAGGTGGTTTGTGATACACACCATCCTTCAGTTTGAGGGGGGTGTTAGAGATATAGTTAGCTTAGTTAGTTAAACTGAGTTAATAGTGTTACTACAGTTAGTTAGTAACTAACGGCTCATTAACCTCAGTTAATTATCAGTTGTATAAAAGATAAACTACTGCGTATTTTTCACTTTAATGAATGAGAATACTCTTCTTACAGCTTCACTTGTTTTTCACTCTCTTTCTCTTTTGATACCGCACCTTCGTCACTTCACTGAGTGAAATATGAACATTGTTTGCTCTTCTTCAACAAGAATTAAATAAAAACTAAAAAATAAATAAAACTAAAATACAAAAATAACATATAGTTTTTATTTATTTATAAAATAATTGTTTTTTATGGTTGTAAGCAAATTGTTTAATACAAATATTCTTAGTATATACGGAACAGGTTTACGAGGGAAATGAAATTAAGATAGCAAATCATTTATGATATTGATCGAAAATGAATTTCATACATACATAGCAATTTCCTTGTTCTAGAAATTTGATAAACTAATAATATTAAAATACATATTATATTCTGATTAAAAATACATAAATATCATAATCCATGAATATTTGACTTGGATTCTTTGAGTTGACTTGGATTCTTTGGAGAAAGATATTTAGACCAAAATCAACACACCGTCCATTGCATAACAACATACTTTAATTTTGTCATGTCTGAGGAGTGTTTGCAGTATCACGATGATGATGAATCCTCTAAATATGGTTGCGGTTTGATTGGGTTCAAGAAAAACCAAGTGTTTGATTACAGTTTCGACAGCGAGATAGAAGATGATGATGATTTGTTTGAGATAAATCTGAAGAAGGAAGAAGAAGAACCATTGGAGTCAATAAAAGAAGATGAGTTTGAGAACACTAACGATAAATTAGGTGATGTTGTTTATGTGGCAGTTAGACTTGATGATGAAGGTTCAAGCATGGAAGCACTTTCATGGGCTTTGAAACACTCTGTTATACCTTCTATTACTACTATCACTCTTCTACATGTTTTCCCTCAAATCAAACAAATTCCAAGTCCACGTGAGTAATCAATTACTACTTGTTCTTCTTTTCTACATATTTTTTCATGATTTATATACTATGTTCAATGTTTTATGACAGTGGGAAAAATCCCACGGAGTCATGTAAATCAAGAGCATGTTGACATCTACTTGGCTCAAGAGAAAAGCAAGAGGAGATTGTTGCTTCAAAAGTTCGTTGACCTATGTACCGATTCCAAGGTAAATAAATTCTCCCTTTGAAAGTGAAATATGTTACATGAGTTCTTTATGGAATCCTCTTAGAGAAGATTTAGTGATCACCTTTGACCAATTTCACTACTTTTTTGTATCTTATTTTGTGATTTTGATATCCAAGGTTAAATCTTTCTCATTTGGGAGAGTTTAGGCCAACTTCTTTAATGAAATCTTTGTATAAGATAATGGCTAAAAAGTTGGCCACTAAACTTGGGCTGGTGATGGAGAAACTTATCTCCCCCGATCAATAAGCTTTTCTTTTTAAGGGAGAATTTTGGTTGAATGAGTGGCGGCTGTCAAAGAGGTGGTAGACTTGACCAAGAGGTATAAAAAAATTTGTCTCGTTTTAAATGTGGAATTTAAGAAAGCGTATGATTCAATGAGTTAAAACTTTCTGGATTATATGTTTATTATATTTGATTCTAATAAGAAGCGGTAGGAATGGATAAGGGTTTATGTGTTCGCTTGTAACCTTGCGGTATTAGTTATTGGTTGTTCAACTCAAAAGATTAGCATCCAAAGGGATTTGAAGCAAGGTGATCCACTAGCTCCTTTACTTTTCATGCTTGTGGCTAGGGGGTTAAGTAGTTTAGTTGCTAGGGTGTAGGAAATTGGTGTTTTACTTAGGGTCTATGGTGGGATAATCTAATTTGGTGGTATCTCATATTCAGTATTATAGATGATACACTCCATGTGACGGATCCTACTCTTGTAAATATGTGGATATCCAGGCAATCCTAAGAGGGTTCGAACTAGCTTCAGGGCTTCAAATTAATTTTTGTAAGATTAGTTTTATAGAGGTTAACACGGACCTTGTCTTTCTAATTGTGAGATTGAAACACTTTCTCTTAAGTATTTCGGATTTACGATAAGGGGTAATTTTAAGTTGAAATCTACTTGGGACCCTTTATATAATTTGTTGACCCATGAGGCTTCATTCTTGGAAGCACATCTATGTTAGTTTGGAAGGTAAGGTGATTCTTCTTAATTGTGGGCATAATTTTAATCCCATTTTTTCTTATTCTTTTTTAAGATACTCGTAAATGTTTGGAAGAATCTTGTTAGGTTACAAATAAGGTTTCTTTAGCGAAGGGTGAAAGAGAAATCTAATATTTCCTAGATTAAATGGGATAACGTTAGTAAGCATAAAAGTAAAAGGGGCTAGGATTTAGGGACCTTCAGTTGGTTAATCTAGCTCTTTTGACTATGAGGAGATGGAGGTTGCTTACATGTGTTTCAGGCATGTGGTGTAATATTCTTATAGGTAGGTATGACACTTCATCTTTTTTTTCTCTTTTTGAGGGAGAGAACATTTGGTTTCAATCTATTTCTACTTGGTGGAAATGTGTGTCTATTCTTGGGTCAAAAGAGGATGAACCTTTTGATTATTTTGCTAATGATATTCTAAGGAAAGTAGGATCGAATCTCCAAACCTCCTTCTAGAAAGACACTTGGTTAGGATCTACTCCTCTAAAGTTTAATTTCATTGGTTTGCAAACTAATTCCAGTCATTTAGATGAGATAGTGGAAGAGACACGTCAGATGGAAATGGGGACCTGGTTTGAGATCTTAGGTGGAGAAGACCTTTCTTTCTTATTGATTACCATTTTTTTAAACTTCTCTCTCAACTCTGAGGTGTTATTATTTCTCAAGATAGAGATAAGTGGATTTGCAAGCATACAAGTAAGGGTTTATTCATTGATGCCTCTACCTATTGTGTTCACTTTGTTGGTTCCTTGTCGTCTCCTACGCCCGAGAACTTAATCTTTCCCCTTATTAGGGGCATCTAGGATCTTCCTAAAATGGTGGTCTTCTCCTGGAAGCTTTTTCAAGACAGATTCCCTTCTAGAGAGAACATGTCTAAAAGACATTTATTATTGTTACTAGCATGATATCTTGTCCTTTCTGCGAGGATTTGGTTGATTCAGTTCATCAATTTTTTTGTTACTTGTGAGTTAGCAATATATGTGTGGTATATGATCTTCTAGTGGGTTGGTTGATATGTTGTTCTTCTTAGTAACCATGGAAGTCTTTTTTAGTATTTCTTTTCTTTAAGTGGTAGGTTATGATTTGTTGTGTTTGATGTTTTCTTGGTGGATCCTGATCTGTAGAGGGTAGTTTTGGAAGTTAGATTTCTAACCTGAATCCTAATGGGTTGATGTTTAGTTGTTTGGGCGTATTTACTTGCCTTATTTTTGTTCCGCTTTGTTATTTTGTTAGTCATGGTGCGTTTTTTCTTGTTGGGATTTTTTTATATTTGTATTTTTGGTAGTCCTCTAAGAACTTCTCGTGTTTTGATATTATTTATATTTTATGATTTTGACTATTCTATTAATATATTATTTTACAATTAATAAATAATACAGGTTAAGGTGGAGGTGTTGCTTATTGAGAGTGACAACTTTGTTAAAGCCATTGTAGATCTTGTCAAAAATCTAAATATAATGAAATTGGTGATTGGAATTCCATTATCTAATATAAGGTACAATTCATGTCAATAACTCATGTGTGGCGGTAAATTAATTAATAATAACATATTTTCTTAATGTTTTCAATATATGGATTATTAGGAAACACAACTCAACCAGGAAACATTCCATTGCAGACACAATGTTAAAAAGTGTAGAAGAAAAGTGTGATGTGAGAATCATATGTGAAGGAAGAGAAGTGGTCAATCAGATGATTAATGGGTGCACTTCATCAAAGCATGATGACATATATGGTTTTTTCCGAGTCAAACGTTTCATGTCTAATCCATTTTGGTTATTTAGGTCTAGGTATACTAGTTCATAGATTAGAAATATGATTCATTGACACATGGTGAACCAAATATGTTAGTACAATTGATTGAATTTTTTTTATAGACCACATGTTAAATAAGATGTTATGACTTTATTGAAGACATCTTGTCTCTGGTTTCTTACTTTGTGTGTATTTCTTAAATGATTGAATTTTGTTCCAACGACATTTTTTCCCTTTTTAGTGAAATGATATTTGAAGAAAAGTTGGTAATAAAAATTCTTAGATCTCTTCATGAGAGGTTTGACATGAAAGTAATGATATACTATGGGCTTCGATCTAGAGGGGAGGGGTGAATAGATCATAAATTTTACAACCAAAAAATTTGGCTAAAAATCTATTTTCAAAAGAGTAGTGCAGCGAAAAACTACCTGAATCAAGTCGTCTATCCGAACCTACTATCGAAAAGCAATATGTGTAATACAAACTAAACTGAATGATAATGAATGTAAATATTTAACCACTATCAAGCTACGAATTAATTAAATTATGTTACTAGTAACTAGTGTATCCAATGAACCTAAATACAACCAAAACACAAACAAACAATTTATCGAAAACTTGGTGTGCAATCAATATCTATTGGAAATTTAATTTGTTTTGTTAATGTTACAATCTAATCACAATGAAAAATATTATGACTATATCAACAACAACACTTTAATAATCTAATCGGAAAAAAAAAATCCAATTGAAATGATCATACGATGATGAACTCGATAAAATACAAAAACAGTGAAAACAATAAAAAAAAGTAAGAGAGAGAGAGAGAGAGACCAAGATTTGTTTCGGCAGTTTCCCAATCGGCCTTTCTATAGGCACATCTTCCCTCAATTCGAAATCGAGTTGAGATATTTCCAACTAACCATTTCTTTGCAAAAATGTTTATAAAAGAGATGAAGAATTCAAACCCCAAAATCCCTATTGTTTTGTGTTGATTCTTTAACCTCCAAACCCTTGATCAAAGCATGATCAAGTGACCAACAATACGTATTCAATCCACCGATTGTTCCAAGCTCACAAATTGTTGAAACCCAAGATTCCCGAACACAATTCATTATCTCGTGTTACTCCCTTGCAAGGAACCATATTGTGCCAATGCCTTCACTCTGACGAATTTGTGTTGACATGATCTTGTCCAAACGCTTCAAATCAAACCTGATATTGAAGGAAAACCCCACCTTGGTTTTCTGATTTGAAACCCACAAAGTTCTCAACCCAATATTCTCGGTTACACCTAACCTAATTGGATGTTATCAAACTTAATCTAAATGGTCACCCAATCAAAAAATGATTATGTGTAGTTCAATTGTGTGCATGCATATAAGAGAGCTTGAAGATGATGAGCAACTTTTGTGATCGTGTTTCGTTAGGTTTTTTACTCTAAGAAAAATCCCTGAAAATAATAAGGTGCATGTATGAGTATATATATATATATATATATATATATATATATATATATATATATATATATATATATATATATATATGTGTGTGTGTGTGTGTGTGTGTGTGTGTGTGTGTGAGTGTGTCTGTGTGTGTGTGTGTGGACAAAGGCAAAGAGGACTCATTAAAATAAGATGCAAAAAAGAAAATAGAAAAAAATTAAATCATAGGTCGGAATGAAAAGGGAATAGGTCGGCATGTTAAGATATTTTGGTCGTTCTATGGGATAACCTGAATTGCAGCTTGTGTCAGAAGCTACAAACTTCGTTCTTAGGGCATAGCAGCCGACATTTGGAATTCATGTCTTGGCTTGTAATGAAGCAAAAGCTTCCACAGGTCGGCTTGTACCATGTTTTTTACACACCAATATGATTTTATTAAATATATGATGATCCTAAGACCTTTCTAACATGTTCCAAGATTCATTTTATGCATCTTAAGGCTAAAGGTGTGAGTGAAAATCTAAATGTGAGTTGACATTGTCCAATATACAATAAAACACTACTCTAACTACCTTTCTACCTTGTTTGACAAAAATTAGTTGACATTATTCAAAACCAATACCAGTAGCAAACCAAATTTGTTTGTAAGAGCACTCACATACTCCCCCTTTTTATGTTGGCAACCGTAAATGATATAGTCATATCTTATTGTGTTTTCTTCTTCCGTACATGGAATAACTCCCCCTCAATCTATGCGTTGTTCTTGATATCCCCCTACATATATGCATTTCCTCTTCATTTTCTTCTCCCCCTTTGATAACATCAAAAAGAGAAAACAAATATAATCTATTAGAAGCATCACACAGATGCGCATCACGCAGATGCGCATCACACATAGACAAACATCACAAAGGAAATTGCAATTCACTCACATACTAAACATATATAAATGGCACAAGTATACTAATTAACTCACCATAGTTCTAACCAGAATAGAGATAATTGTGCTCGCCAAGACATCATGTCTCCTACCTAAGTATCTCCATTAAAAAATGAAGAATTAGAGCACTGTAGTTCGTCTCACTACGACTTACCTTTTTTGTTTGTGTTTTTTTAAGTTGATAGTGTCAATGTTCGCGTTCCAACAGTTAGGTGTTATCGCTCGCTGAATCGAGTCTTACGTGTTACCTATTTACAGTAGAACGGACTTGACATGTCGCATCATCTGCAACAGAGTCAGATGAGAAGAGAAAAGATGAATGATTTGTTTATTTTCTTTTATGAGAAGTGTTTTCATTGATTTTTTTTATTGTATGTATAGTGCTAAAGACTATGACATAGGAACGAGTACTTGACACATTGCCCCCAGATGGGACGCGTGTCAAATATCTCTCCAATGTACTTAAGGCTCATGGCACACCATACACATTTTAATTTTTATGTGTTTTTTTATTATTTGAAGAGGAGAAGAGAAATACTTAAAGTTTGAAAATTAAAACTAAGGGGAAACTAAATTCACCCTAATGTTAACATGCAATGTTGTTCCTATAGTTAGGTTTAAAAGGGAATGATCTAACTTAAGTTAGTATGAAAAATATACTAATATAGATCCTAATCCAAACTTAATCAAAGACCAAGTTGGAATAGGTTCCTAACATCTATCTTACTTCAAACTTAATTGAGAAAGTTGAAATAAGTGTTTCCTAAGAGAGCAAGCAAAAGAGAAATGAAACAAGAGATGAGATGAAAATGAACTGTAAGAGTAAACACTAATTCAAAGATACTTACCTCACACACAAGCTCAATCAATTTATGGTTGAAAATTTATGCAAACAATATCAACTAACTAGATAGTTAAAAATTTATGCAAACTATGTCCTAAAACTACTACAAATGCCTTACAATGGCTCTAGATGCAACACCAATCAACAAACAACATGAGATAGATCCTAAAAGGTTAGAATCCTTTATAGGTCAGTATCTAAATAATATTGAATCCTATATGTGTTAAAGTCCTAAGAAAGATCAAACAATTCCAAACTATTCCCCAAACTACTAAGTGTTCAATGTTATTCGCAAACTATGCACAATTAACCTTCAATGGTCACATGAATTGAATTAAGTTATACATATAATATGATGTCAGTAGTGTAAATCATGAGAAATTGGGTTTGAAGTGTTCATAAATGACCATAACATTCATATCAAATGTATTCAAAAGCTTAGACAATCTTACACAAAGAAGTGTCACTTAAGATGCAACAATCACTTTAGGTTGTATGATGCACAAACAAGTATGAGATGAACATGCAAATGACATGGATCAGAATATAAAACATGTGTACAAGGTATCAGAATGATTCTAACTTATCTTAGAAGTTCCATGTTGTCATACCCTAAATTTTGACCAGAAATTTTCAAATTTTTGATCATTTTAGACGCGTTTTGTCGATATATGGAAAATCGGGCAATTTTTGCATTTTTAGATTTAAACGTATCATTGATCATTAATCATTGCATTTTTCAACGCATTTTTTTTTGTCATGATATCGAAAAGCAATCTTTTTGCGTTTTTAAGATAAAACCTCTCATTATTCATTAATCATGCATTTTAGTTTATTTTAATTTAGTAATTATTTAAGTTTAATTATTTTATTTATTCAAGTTAATATAATTTTAAATTTGATTTAGGTCAATTTAAAAATGGTTGTATTAATTTAATTAATTAGTTTTACTTCTTCGAATGAACTTATTTTATTTCCTATTAAAAGATAATGAGAAAAATCATATTTTTACCCAATTTTGAAAATGTTTTGTTCAATTTTAATTAGATTAATTTCACTAGTTTATTATTATTTTAGTTAAATTTAAGTTGATTAGATTTATCTAAATTAGTTTTTAATTAGTGTTAATTATATTTTAATTAATTAATTAATTAGCTTTTTAAATGTTTTAATTATTAGTCTAATTTAGTTAGCATAATTTAGTTAGCATAATTTTATGTAGGTTTTATTATTTCTATTTTGTGTGTTAATTTACTTTATAACCAGTCCAAAAAGTGTCTACACACCAGCATGCCTCCAACTGTGCCACAAAAGCAACTCCTACACGCAGAGTCTGCAGAAAATTTGACACCAAAATTGCCAACAAAATGGGGGCGGAAAAGGACAATAGGGGGGCCTAGACACAGACAGGAAAACGAAAAAAAGACATCTCTATGACCTGGACCTTTCCCTGAACCATAGGGGGCTGACCTTATTTTCCAAAAAAATCTGAACCAACGAAAAGACTTCTCACCATCCTTCCTTCCATAACCTCTTGTTCTATACTACTGGAACCTCTCACTGTCAAGATCAATCTTGGATTTCTGAATCACCAGAATCTACTGGCCAAGCATACCAACTCAAGGTTTTCTCGGCAATAAAAACATCATTACAGATACTTCATATAGACTCACCAACAAGAAAACACAAAAAACCCTTTTTCTTCTTAAAAGCAACCTGGAAAACCTGAAAAAAGGAATCCAGCAGCAACCACCAGGGCCCTCTGTTTTCTTTTCATCACATTCCTGTAGATCAAAAATAACAAAAAAACTTCCTCTTCACGAACCCTGCAGAAACCATACCACCATATCAAAACTTTGATCCTCGATCTCAAACATCACAAACCGCACACTGCACCGCTTACCACAACAGAAACCCAGCCACAACCAACAAAGTTCGAAAAAAACACTAACCAATGTGAGCCGCCGCGAGCAAACCGACCACACATAAACGACCCTCCGTTGTTCTCCCTTCAACACATTCGTTCGCCGCCATCCACAACCTGTAACTGCTACCTTCAGGAACCCCCCTTTTTCAGACTCATCTCAAACCAAAACACAATCCTTCACTGAATCCGCTCCAACACCTTTAACAACCAAACCAGCACCATTTACAAATAGAAAAAGATGAAAGAATGAGAACCTGAGAAACAAATATTCAGAAAGAAACCTGTGAAAAAAAGCAGAAACAGAACCATAAGCATTATTTGAAACCACTCACCATCAACCTTCATTTTCGCTTCCACCATCAACCCAAACACTTCCAAAACCAGAACAACCAGCTCCTTAGCCTCCGTTACACCACTTACCATCAACAACCTCCAAACCGTCGAAAACCACTTCCGACGGACAACCCGAACGTTGAACCAAACCGCGAAATCACAAGACCGCGTGAAGAGAGAAATCGAGCCGATTTGGAAGAGAGACGTCTACGGTATTTGACGGTGGAGTAAATCATTTTGTTTCTCTGAGTTTTTTTCAGAAAGGGTAAAACGTGTTATCTTTACTTTTTGTGTGAATATATTTAGTCAATTCTTTCCATTTATTACTTTTATTTCTCTTATTAATTACTATATATTTCAATTAATTCCTTTAATTTTTGTTTTAAGTCTTTTTTACGTTTAGCTTCTTTTAGAAATCTAGATTCCCTTTTATGTATTTATTTTCAATTTATTAACATTTTATTTTTGAATATCTTGCTTATTATAATTTTTAAGATTTAATATGAATATATATATTTAATTTCCTCTAAGTTCATTGAGATTCATTTTTCACAGCACTATTAGTTTATTATATAAAAAATCATAAAAATGTTCTTAGTTTATTTTAGGAATTTATTACTAGTTAATGATTTAGTTGACTATAATAATTTAAAACATTTTAATTAAATTTTATCCCCAATAAAAACCGGTCAAATTCTTTATCTCTTTCTGTTTTTATTTACATTTTTTTAGTGTTTATTTTTTTTATTATTAAAATCACTCAGTATTTAGATTAGACTAGGATTTGTTTTATTTTTACATTAATATTGTTTTATTGTTAAAATTTCTAATTAAAATTGATCCAATGGGGTAATATAAAGTAAACAATGATCATTATTGAGTGCATGGACTGCCGAGTTGTTGTTGTTATCAATTTTGAATTCCTATGGTATTTTTTTTATTATTTTTTTTACTGTTTCCTAAACTCTGGCCCATTTGTTTATTGTTTTTTTGTCTCTCATATTTAGTTAGTAAAATAATTCATACGCATACATTTTGCATAAACGTAAGTCGGCCACTAAGCGATCGCCACCTGCACGATCTTTTTATGCGCCTAATCTAATTAACAAGGAATAGAGCTCCGGAGTCTAGCACTCCGCACGTTCTAGAACGAACTACAAATGGGCTAGCCCCACGCGTATTGTTCGTTCACTCCTTCGTTATTCAACACATCGGCTCTAAAACGTCTAAAATATTATTCATTTATTTAAATTAAATTACGAAAGAAGGAACTCCGGAGTCTAGCATTCCGCACGTTCTATTCCGCACGTTCTGGATTGAACCGCAAATGGGCTAGCCTCACGCGTTGGTTCAATCACCATTCGTACACCAAAATATTCAAATCTTTAATTAAATTAAATTACGAAAACAGAATTCCGGAGTCTAGCATTCCGCACGTTCTGGATTGAACCGCAAATGGGCTAGCCTCACGCGATGGTTCAATCACCATTCGTATTCAAAACAATTCAACAATCTTAAAGGATCAGGCATGATTCATCTCCATAGGAAAGTTGTTCCTCCTATCCCCACAAACACAAACAAAAATCTTACAAACAATTACTTTCAAAGGAAGAATGTGGCATTGCTTGTCGATACTTATATCCAAGTTTAAAGCTTCTTCCGATTTTATTTATTTTCAAAGAAAGAATGTGGCATTGCTTGTCGATCTTATATCCAAGTTTAAAGCTTCTTTCGATTTCTCATTTCTCTAACGTTTGTGGTGGAATGGGTGAGATACTTCTCTTAAAAATGACGACTTGTCTCTTTCTTTCAAATACAGATTAAAACTTACCAACCAATTCAAATCATTTTCATAATTAATTAGCGAGTAACTGAACTCCGGAGTCTCGCACTCTGCACGTTCTTGAATGCAACCGCAACATGGGCTAGCCCCACGCGTGGTTCATTCGCCCTCTCGTTTTAAAACATTTTAACAAAGATCAAACATCTTTTCTCAAAACGAACATTGTTTAGATCATTCTATCTCTCAAACAAGCTAGCGCTTCAGCCTCCTATCGTGAGCAGATAAGCCAACGCTTAGCAGTAGAATGCATTTTCAAACAATCGTTCAATTAAAAATCACAAATCGTAGTAGCACGAACTACGAAGCTCTGACTTTCCCATTGCACAGGGGAATACGTAGGCACGGGGATTTTAATCCTTCGCGAGCACAATAATAAAAAACTTAACCTTTTTCTGTAATAAATAATAATTTTCCTTCCCCTTTAATAAGCAATCTTAGTAACTTTAATCATAAAGAAGACAATAATAACAAGTTAACATTTAAAGCGCAAACTAGACTAAGAGGTTCCCGTTGAGTACAACGGACGTGAGGGGTGCCTAATACCTTCCCTTTGCGTAACTGACTCCCGAACTTAGATTAGTGGTTTCGTTGACCATTCTTATCCATTATTTAGGTTGTGTCTATATCTTCCTTTTCTCTAGTAGAATAAATAGAATTAGGTGGCGACTCTGTTGTTTGTTTTAGGATCGTATTTTTCGAGGTGCGACACATGTTAAGGCATCTTTAAGAGTCACATAAGTTCATGTACAAGTAGTTCACTTAAGATGCAACAAACATGTTTGATCAAACAAGGCACAAGTAATCATGAAAGTATGCATGTGGAATGATATAGGTCAGAAATGAGTGCACATTTATATGTTTAAGAATGACCTCTAATTTTCATTAAAGTTTTATGTTCATGCACATTTAGAAGTCAAAACAAGCAATGCACAAAAAAACAAGTTTCAAACATTTCCTAAAGGCTTGTAACTTGTAAGTCAAGTAACAAGTGAAAGACACAGAGCATATCCATGTATAAACATCCAAGGAAGTAGGTAAAGATCCAAACTGATTCTTGTTTAATTCCCCTAAGGGTTACACAATGACGGTATGCAAATGACCTCAAAAGGTGTCACCAAAGTGCACAAGTGAACATGTACAAAGTAGCTCAAGAAATCACATCAAAAGAAATGAAAAAATGAGCTATAAAACACAATAAATAGGCTTTACCTTATGCTAAAGCAAGTGTATCTAAAAAAACACAAATGTAAGTCTCTCTTGGTTACACAAACTTGGCATTGTCAAACAATATCAAAGACTAACACACAATAGGCCAAAACTTAACCTACTTTCAATTTATGAACTTAGAAAGCATCAATCATGAACACAAGGTGAGAAGAATAATTCAAGTTGATATTTATGAATCTAGGGCAGTAGCAAACACATCTCAAAACATCACATTTAACTAAAAAATAATTGATAAGTGAGAGGCATGTGAATTCAATCAAGAGGCACCACATGAAATTAGCGTATTTGATGTATTCTGTGTTTGGTTAACCGAATCTGTTAACCGGTTAACGCGTCTGAAGTTTGCGTAGTGGCCTCTGTTTTGGTTTGGTTAACCGGTTAACCATATGCGTTAACTGATTAACACTGTAATTATGGGAGAAAATGTTTTAATTCCAAACTTTGAAAATTCATAACTTTTTACTCGGTTATCCGATTTAAGTGTTCTTTATAACGTTTGAAAGATAAATTTTGTACTTTCACATGATGCCGACAAATATTATTTTTACCCGACTTTTCCAATTAACCGTAATTTTGTAAAGTTAAAGAATTGGGGTAGTAATATATTGTGAAAGTTATGCCTAATCATGAGGATTGATTGAGAGTAGATACATGAGATTATTGTGAGAATTGTTTAATGGTGATAATTAGACTAAAATGTTAGAATTATGTAATTGAGAACTATATAATTAAAAGCATCAAGAATAGAGAAGAGTGAAGAAATCTTACCATAAATTAATAATGTGGCCTAGTATTGTGACTAGAAATTGTTAGATGGTATGAGTTGTGAGGTGCATAGTTTTAACTAGGTTGTTGCGAACCGTTAGCGTGCTATACACTAGGCCTCCAAATAGTCTTGTGTAAGTCTTGAGGTGGGTTATCTTTAGTCCCACGGGAAGCATCCGTAAATACTAGAGGTGTGTATTACACGGTGTCCTCCGTAGAGTCTTGAGTAAGTCTTAAGGTGGATTATTCTTAGTCCCATGAGAAGCATCCGTAAAGGCTTGAGGTATCACGTAATGAGACGGGGATAGTGGTTTGATTTGTGTAATATGTTAGGTCCTCCGTAAAAGTCTGAGTAAGTCTTGAGGTGGATTATATTTAGTTCCACGGGAAGCATCTGTAAAGACTTGAGGTATGTATTACACTAGGACCTCCATAAGTCTTGAGTATGTCTTGAGGTGGGTTATTTTGAGTCCCACGAGAAGCATCCGTAAAGACTTGAGGTGTGTATGTTACTAGATCCTCCGTAAGGTCTTGAGTAAGTCTTGAGGTGGGTTATTCTGAGTCCCGCGGGAAGTATCCGTAAAAGCTTGAGGTGAGTACTAACACTGGTTCACGCGGGAAGTCTTGAGTAAGCCTTAAGGTGGGTTATCTTTAGTCCCACGGGAAGCATCCATAAAGACTTGGGTGAGTGTGATATTGAGTCCTCCGTAAAGTCTTGAGTAAGCCTTGAGGTGGGTTATCTTTAGTCCCACGGGAAGCATCCGTTAAGACTTGAGGTAGATGTTTCACTCGTTTAGTGGTGTGAGTCTTGTATGGACCGTTTGTTCCATCTCGTACCGGACCCCTTTGAGAAGTAACCAAGGACTTGAGTTAGGTTTGATAGAACCTTTAGAGCTGAGAGGACTCTAAGATAGGGAACCCACTAAAATGTTGTTATCTCACCCCACTATTGTTGTTGTTTTTCAGGTTTCCTTTGCAGGTTTGATTTACAAGTGGAGCTATGCTCGGGATGTTTCAAGTGAAGCATAGTTTTAGTCTTTCGCTGTGTATTTTTGTATATTTATATAATAATGAATATTGTATTGATATTAGCATTTTTGTTTTAGTATAACTTCTATGTCTTGTACCATTGTTGTATAGATTTTAGAATTGGTCAAGAATGTGAATTATACTAGTAGGCATTTATGATGGTGTCAGTACCAAAATAACACTTGTATGATATTATTCTAGATATATATTATATGGGCGTTACACTCACCATGATGTTGCACTTGAATTGGTGTGTGTATATATATATATATATATATATATATATATATATATATATATATATATATATATATATATATATATACATTTAATAACTACAATGCGTTAATATAATTATATATGATATACATTGTGACCATATATATTGCCTCTAATTATAGTCTAAACAACTCAATCGACCGGCACATGCGGATGAGATTTTCATTGTCACCCATAAAAAGAAGAATGAGGAGTGGGTCGTGCAACAGCAACACATGTAAGTCACAGCAATACAAATTTTATTTTGGTAACATTTTCTTATTTATTTTATACTAATTACTAGTGTCTTCATGAGTTACTCTAAATTGTGTATGGAGCATTTGACTTGAGAAATTGCTTCTTACTTGATAGCCAATGTGTAAATACTATATCCAGACTTTGGCCCCTAGTAAGAGTAAGCTCCAATGACAAAATTGTATGATATGTACCCTGGCAATGATTGAATTCTTAAGTAAGGAAAAAAAATAACATAGTTTGGAATTGACTAGCATCTTGAAATGCTAAGAAATGAAAATGTATTCAAATAATTGGGCATTATGGTCAATGAAATTATATCGATAATATTCCCAATTATTATATTAATAAACCTTAAAATCAAGAAATAAACATAGAAAGATTATTATTATATACAGGTAAGGAAAAGGAACAAGTACCTAGAACATTTATAACATACGATTCAACCCATAGAACCACAGTATCGGGTGACTAATAAATAAATAGGCTTTTTTGTGTGAAAATTGAACTGGTTAAACCCCGATTTTGACAAACTATAAACCGGCTTTAGTTAAATAAATCGGCGACACAATTCCTAGTTTAACCAGTTGAACCGTCTGATCCGGTTCTGAAAATACTGAGGGGCACCCATCATGAGAGTAGAAGTGATTTTAACCATACTATGCAAAAACAATTTAAAAGAAAAAGTTGTTTGAAAGTAGCACTGGGTGAAAGTGGAGGCATATGTGATTATGTAATATGTAAGACAACTTTCTTCTTGTTTTTTTTATATTAACAAAAACGCATCCGTCTAACAGGAAAAGAAAACATGACACAAAGTGAGAGAATATCAATTCCACTATGTCATGTGATTATGCATATGCCTGTAAATGTGTATATGTGTTCGTCTCTATCTGTCTGTCTGCATACTATCATTTTCATCTCACTTGAGTCCTGACAAGGTTATCAGTATATAATAGGGTCAACCATGATGGGAAAAGATTGAGTGACTTTAGGGAGGGAAAGTCATGGTAACTTTCACTCCCTAAATTCATCAAATCCCATACCCAACCATGATTGTTTTGTGTGAAATGTTTTAATTTTATAAATATAACCATAACTATATCTCTCTTTGTTTTCAAAAATAAAAAATATTATGTTAATGGCGCTATTCACTTAATGAAAAGTTAGGCCATTGATTGTTTGCCCTTTTTTTGCGTATAAAAAAAATTGATTTGGGTTTTCCTCTATATAGGATTAGAATGTGACTTGTTACAATGTGTATTTGTATTGTATCACATAAATTGAAACAATTTAAGGCAAAACTAATTGAAAAACCTTTACAGTAACACCATCCTTTTCTTTGTTGAAAAACTCGACAAATATATCACCAAAATTCAGAGAAAAGAAGACTTGAAGGAAACAGCTTTGACCACAAATTCTGCAAAGTTTATCAACTTTAGTGGTTTTAGAAAATTGGTTTGATTCCTTTTAGAATATTGTAAGGGCCAGCTATGATTATTTGCGATTACTTTTAAGCAACATGTGTTTTTTATGGTTTCTATATTGGTCTATTTGTTTATGTTCCTTTTATGAAAGCAAATTCTATATTGGTCTATTTGTTTATAGTTTCTAGTATTTTGGCAGTTGTTGTTTGTGAAAGCAATTTTTTTTAGATTTTTTCTTGAATATTGTACTCCATTGAATTTGGTTGCATATTGAAGTATGGGCTTATTAGTGAATCAAATGTATATACAGACAAATAAATGTATGTGGGTTGAAATAGTTGCATCCAATAACAAATTTTGTTTTGGTAAAATTTTGTTTGGTAAAATTATGTTTTGTATGCTCACTAATTGATTGGTTTGTGTTATATCTGTGTATAGGAAAAATTATGCAGTAGTTTGACACAAGTTGGTGATGAAGTGGAAGGATCAACAAGAATACAAATTTGGAAAGAAGTTACAGGGGGTAAAACACGGGGGCCGTGTTATAGAACTGGACAATTGGCGCGTAACATAAGATATGGAGTGAACTTCTTGACACAGGTATCAATTGCAAACCCACATAGAGAAGCAGATAACCAGGCCATTGAGGTTGCCAGAGCTGAAGCTGCTGCAGCTGCGCGTGAAGAGGTTGCACGGGCTAATGCGCGGACAAATGAATTGACAAAGAAATTTTGATGAATTGTCAAAGAAATTTGACATGTTGCATTCTCTTCAGGCGAGTTCTTTTAGTGCTCCTGCGACTGGTCATCCTGATTATAATGATTCGGTACTTTCTATTTTTCTTTGATTTAATGTGAATTGTTAATCATTTTTTGACGGTTATAGTTTAAAATTGATGCGATATGAATATTTAGTTGACTTTAATTCTTAATATGATCGATGAATGGATATTGATATATATGCCCAACACTTGTAAACAAAAACACTAGCATTTTAGGGACATGAGTTAAGTTTTAGGCACATGAGTTTTAGGTTGAGCTAAGTATGGATAAATTTTGGCATAGGAAGAATTCATTATTTACCTTTCCTTGAATTTAGGGACATAAGTTTTAGGTTGAGCTAAGTAATGCTGAAAATGAAAGTATTAAAACATACTGAGATAAACTGACAGGATCATGTTCGATCGAACATCTTAGACAATGCCAATATTACTTTTAAAAACAATCAGAATGCATGCTAAGAAAGTATTAGGAATCAAAATAGTGAGAAAGAAGGAAAGAGCTAGGAAAGTCCAAGATCAAAATCATATGATAAAAGATAGACCAACAGTGGTTATTTATAGGTTGGAACAATAAAGAAGCACTAACAAAGAGGTTGATATTTTTTTTAATTCTGATTTGATTATATCACGAAAGTATGTATTTCGAGTTTGTATCTATTTTGATTGCAGTTTTATACGCTTGTGATTACCAATTGGTTTTATTTGCTGTTGTTTTGAATCCACTACTCTTGAATTTTCGTTCATTTGTATACACTTTGATATGTTTGAAAGTCGTGCATTATAGTCACGTTGGTTTAGACATCGTTACGAGTTTGTGTATGTTCTCGTCTGGTTTTCTAGTGCGCATCTTAGTCATTTGCTTATGTTGTTGCTCTTTTGTCAACTATTGTATGTTTCGATAACGGTTCGACTTAAACTTGTTTTGATATTAAGGTTTGATCTTTTGCTTATGTTGTTACTACTGTAGTACATCTTTTAACACAAACCAATTTGTGTATGACTGTCTTTAGAATAGGAAATAATTGGATTGAAATAGGAAATAATTGGATTGGATTGAAATAGTGTTTAATGCTTTAATGAACTTAGTTTCAAATAGTAAATAGTGTGGATTGAAATAATGTGTAGTGCTTTAATGCTTTAATGAAATAATGTGTATTTTCTTATCACTTGAATCTTTATGTGTCTGACTCGTGACTATTTATTTTGGATGTTGCAGGAGGAGGAGGATTACGAGGATGATGATGAAGAAGTTGATGTTGGTTATCATGATTAGTACGCATATCGTTTATGAGATTATCAGTATTTTGAAACTCACTAGTATTTTGATTTTGGTGTATTTTGGAACTTATTAGTATCTTGATGTTGATGTATTTTGGAACTCATTAATATATTGATGTTGATGTATTTTGGAACTCAATAATATATTGATGTTGGTGTATTCAGATTATGTATTTGTAAGTAAATTTGTTTTGGATCACCTGAATTGTGGATTGATGAATCTTTTTTGGAATGTCATTGGTCTGTTAGAGTGGGTATTGTAAAACAGGTCTTGATCAAAACAGGTGGTTTGAGTGGCTATGGTATAAAGCGAACGTGACGATTTCAAAAAAAACAAATGAACATTAATACCAGTAGTGTCGGCCAAGAAGCTGACGCTACCATCAAAATAGTTTAAGGGGAATTACTAGTGGCGGCCACGAGGCCGACACTACTATACAAATCACACTGACTAAATTTACTAGCAGCGACCATGCAACCGATGCTACCAGCAAATATACGTTGACTAAAATTGTTAGAGGTGGCCACGTGGCCGACGCTACCTACAAAATATCACGTTGTTTTAATCACTAGTGGCAGCCATGTGGCTGACGCTACCATCAAATATTACGCTGACTAAATTCACAAATGGCGACCACGTAGCCGAAGCTACCATAAAAAATCATGATGTCTAAAACTATGTGGAAAAAATATTAGAGACAGTTAACCCAATCAAAAAATGACACGTGTCAGTCTTTAGCGACGCTTACAACCGACGCTAACATAATAATTAGGTGCATAATTTTGGTCAGCAATTAGTCATACTTTAGTGTGGGCTTTTGGCCGACGCTACTTTAGTGTCAAACACAAGATCGACACTAATATCATTAACTTCCAGCTTTGAAAAGTTCGCCATGACACCCACGCTAAGCCGACGCTAATATCGTTTAGCGTCGATTTTTTGACATTAGCGAGGGCTTTTAGGCCGATGTTAATACTGTGTTTTCTTGTGATCGCAGCCAATATAACTTTGTCCCTTCTTCTTCTCTTACCGATTTTGTGTCCGAACGGGTAATTATAACAGTAACTCTATTTTTGAGTCCAACCTCCCTAATCCACCTAGTTCATCTTCTCTTCTAGAAATTTTTTTGTGTAGTTGAGAATATCTCTGTTGTATCTACAGTTGTGTGATCTTTGTTGTATATCATCTAAGGAACATTCATGTCTCCTAAAAAAATGATCAACATAAAAATTAAAAATTAAAAAAAACGAACTGGATAACCTAGATGATCTACTTCTGGTGTAGGGAAAAAAATTACAAACCGGAACACATAGATAATCTACTTCTAGTATGAATTTCCTAAATTGGATAACACAAATGTGTTACTACGGGTGTATGATTTTGGTGAACCAGATTTCTTTATCTAGCTACTTCCGGTTCGTAAAGTTTGTACACCGAATTTTTTTCCCTTACTATTTCTGGTTCTTGTTGTGTACCGTCAAAAAATAATTTTTTACTATCTAATATCGCAGTAAAAATTAAAAATAATTAAATAAAAATAGAAATGATTAAAATATTATAAAATATATAGAAATATGAAAAAAACGTAAAGATACATAAAGGTAAAGGTAAAATTTCCTCCTTTCAATATATTTGATTTTATAAAGAAAAACCACCAACTAAGATAGCAAATCAATTATGATATTTGACCGAAAATTAATACATTCATACGTTAGTAAATTAATTTTTTTTAATACTTATCCAAATACATGAATACAAACAAACACAATTATTTTTGGTAAAATATATTACTTTGTTTTCTTATAAAAAAATTTAATTGTATTTTTTTTCTATCAAAATAAGTGTCTCGTTATAATAAAAATAAATATCTATTATTAATTATTTATTATTATTTCTTTTAAAATTTAAATAGTCTTTTCATTTTTTGTAAGTTGACATACTTTTGTTTCAAGTCCTTAAATTATTATTTTCTTAAAAATAATCTCTCAATATTAAAATCATTTTGGTTTTAATCCTTCAGTAAAAATTTATAGAAAAATTCGTATGAAATATACAGATATTAAATCGATAAAATAATTGAAAGAAAATCCGTCGAAAATCTTCTGATTTTTCTGCGAATTTTGTTTTCAAGGAATAAAACCAAAATATTTAAGGGATTATTTATAAAAAAAACAGTAAATTAAAAACAAAAAAACATGTCAACTTAGAAGGACAATTTTTTTTTTAAGTCTTTAATACATAGTAATATTAATGAAAATCAATGTTTTTATTTATTTTTAAATTGCAAATATTTCAAATAATGTGATGCATTAATTATGGAAAAAATATATTATATTTCTTCAGGCATTTGTAGTAGGAATTATATACATGAGTTGTATAGTCAAAAAAATAAATATTTTAGCCGACTAGGAATGTTCTAGGTGAAAATATTTAAAAGAAAACCTTGCACAATATATATACACTCAAATCAATCCAACCTTGAGTAAAAAGAATGAATCATTTAACCTTGGAATTTCATTAAAAAAAATGTGTGTTGAGCCATTGTGATGAAACTTTGACATGGCAAATAAATATATGATGCCAATAAATCGAAATATTGATGGCGATGATGAGTTCTTACACTACTTTGATGAACACATTGGTACCGGTTGTGGTTGTGGTTTCAGCAGCAAAATAGAAGAAAATGATGATGTAAATTCAGACAAGTTGTGTGAGATAAATCGAAACAAGGAACCATTAGATTCAATTAGAGAAGAAGATTGCGAGAGCAGTGTTTTCTCTATTGATATCCACAACAATATCAAATTAAATGATGTTGTTTATGTAGCAGTTGGAGAAACTTGTTCAAGCATGGAAGCACTTTCGTGGACCTTAAAACACTTAGTCAACCCTAATTCTACTACTGTCTCTCTTATACATGTTTTCCCTCAAGCCAAGCGAATTCCAACTCCAGGTAAGTATTTGTTCTTATTTTGTTGAAATTACTTTTCTATTATATGTAGTTTAATAATTGAAAGATGAAAAACAGTGGGAAAAATTCCAAGGAGATGTGCGAGTCAAGAACATGTTAACAATTTTTTGAGCCAAGAGAAAAGGAAGAGGAAAATACTCGTTCAAAAATTCATTGATATGTGCACTGGCTCAAAAGTTAAGGTGGAGATATTGCTTATTGAAGATGACAACGTTGGTAAGGCCATTATAGGGCTTGTTAAGAATCTAAATATTAAAAAGCTGGTGATTGGAACTACTCAATCTAATCTAAGGTACACGTATGACACTTAGTTAATCATTAATAATACCAAATGTTTACTAAATGTTTTTACTATTTGTATGATTAGAAAACATGTGTCAAGAAGACAAAACTCTATTGCGGAGATGGTGTTACAAAATGTAGAAGAAAGCTGTGATATTAAAATCATATGTGAAGGAAGAGAAGTGATTAATCAGATGATTAATGGATGTAATTCAGAGCATGATGAAGTAAATTGTTTAGTTCCAATCAAGCAATCCATACCCAAACCATTTTGGTTATTTACTTCCAGATATGATTGGAATTGGAACTACACAATTTAGATCATTTAGACTAAAGGTTTTTAAAAATGGTTTGTTATCACAAAATCGGTCGCGACAAAATGATACTGGAAGATGTCAATAATAATATTTATTCATACTTTTATGCTCAAAAACAAACTGCGCTTAATTTACACAGCGGTGAGTACAATCAATATTGCAACACTTGTAAGTAGGAGAAACTTAGATATTTTATTTCTTTTTAAATTTTGTGACTAGCAAATAAATATTCACATATTTAGGGGTGAGAATAAGACAGGTCAATTAATAGGGGCCTAAGGTCTGACCTACATAGGTCAAGATCAGACCAGGTTTTTTTTTTAAATAAAAAGGCTTAAGTTTTTCTATAAGTCTACTTAGTTAAATAGGCTAAGCCGCAAGCCGTAGAAAAAACCTTATAAGACTATCAGGTTGGCCTATTTATTAATATGAATAAATTTATTGTTTTTATATTGTATTTTATTCTTTATATTAAAATACAAGATTAAAACTTAGTTATATTTAAGAACTTATGAAAATAAGTTGAAAGAAATCCTATGAAACTTAATTATAAAGTGTGTTCATAAGTTCTCTCAAACAAATCATCTCACAAAATTTATGCTACTAAGCAAACTCAGATAAGTCAATGAAAACAAACATTTAGTCTCATTATACTTTTGATTCTCTAGTCTATTTAAACATTCGTTGAATTTCTTATTTACACATATTTAAATGGTATGGGCTTTTTATGTAGGTCAATCAGGCCTTCGAAAAGGTCAGGCTGTCAAAACATAAGCCTTTGATAGGCTACATGCCAGACTTAGGCTTGAAATTTTTAGCAGACCAGGTTCAGACTTGACAAAATCTAGCTCGACTCAGCTTATTCTCACCCTATTCACATTTCATCTATTCAATTTAACAACATTCAATTTAACACCATTGTATGAGGTTTGAACCACAACAAAAGGCTCATAAATTATATTAAATGTCATAACTATTTGACCTGACAACATTATGTAATTTGTCTGATTTTACAAACACTTTAAATTTATATTTTAAAAACACTCAACAAAATTATGAAGTTATAAATTTTTTAAAGTCTTGTATAAAGGATTTGTTTGTGTTATCTTGTATTTTATTAAATGATCTGGATAATATTAATTGAGTTCAATTGAATTTCAACTCTGAGAGTTACCTGTTTAGATAATTAGAACAATTGTTGAGCTCATACTTAATTGATTAATATTATTCGACTTTGAGGTTTTATTAATTAGTTTAAGAGATGATATTTTTGATAACTCTAATATTCGGTCAATTGATTTTAGATGATAAAATATCAATTGGAGATATTTTATATCATTGTATTATATATAATAAGTATTATTATATAATATCATGCTCTTTGAATGATCAGATGAAAGAGAAAGTCCTCCTTCTCTCTAGAATATCATTTGCTTCCTTCCTTTTTCAATCAACCTGAAGAAGCATAACCAGGAAATCTCTTGTTGATATTTTTTGCTTAAACTCCTAGCCTTTAGGGCTAGGGGCCTTGGTATTGACTTAGTTTTCTCGATTCTATCTGTCTTCCGTTAGGTTTTGGTGTCTACTTGCATTTGGTGTTTTGTTCTTGTGCTTTATATGGATTGGAATAAGGTTGTCCGTAAGAAAAATAATCATAGGGTTTCAAGGTTCTCGGTGTGGAAGGAGAATGCTGGTAAAGGTGCAGTGGATGGAGAACCTGTTACTTCATTCTTCACTTCTAATTTCCCAGAGGTTATGACGACTAAGGAACTTTTTGAAGTTTTCAAGGTTTATGGGGGTATATCAGAGGTCTTTATTCCTGGTAGAAGGGACAAAAGGGGGTTGAAGTTTGGCTTTGCAAAATTTATAAAGGTTCATGATAGTCGTATTCTAGCGACTAACTTTAATAGTATTGTTCTTTGTGGAAAAAAGATTCACGTTAATGTTTTGCGTTTTACTTAAGGTAGATGTTGTGATTCAGGATGGAATTGCTCTTCAGAATGCACCTAATGGCCAGTTTCATAATAAAGTGTTTGAAAATAGGCCTAAAAACTCTTTTTCATATGTTCAGGTTATTGAGAAGGGTTTAACTGGTGTGAAATTTCCTGGAACGTTTTCTGATATTAAACCATCAAGGCTAAAGTTTGATATTAGGGATTTGAAGAGGTTTGAATCTGTTATGGTGGGGGTGGTCCATGAGAAGGATAATTCGTTCTCGATTCAAAATTTTCTCTTTGAGGAAGATATCTTTGATGTCTTTGCAACCCCCATTGGTGCGAGTTTTTGCCTTCTGGAATGCAAGAATCAAGGAGATATTCAGCTCTTTGTGAATCAATCTAAACACTTGTGTGATAGGTGGTTTATGGAGGTAAAACCATGAAGTCTATATTTAGTAAACAAACAGAGATTTGTGTGGGTTTCTTGTAAGGGTCTTCCTTGTTTTGCTTGGATGCTGGAAGTTTTTGTATCCGTTTCAAATACCTTTGGTGTTTTCATTAAAGAGAGAAAGATACTATGAAAAATTCTAGATTTAATGTAGCCAGGTTCCTCATTAAAACCAGTATCACTAAACCTATTCTTGAGGAGATGGAAGTCGAGATTAATGGTTTTGTTTTCCCTTTGGTTTTGGTGGAGGAAGTTGATGGTCGAAGAAGCGGTTCAGGTGGTGAACAAGTGGTTGACCTATCGTCGATGAGCTCCCAGGAATCCGATGATGAGGATAGTGTTGGTGTTCGCTCCCTAGAGGAGGATGGTAACTTTGATGGGACGTGTCCTAGGAGTGATAGGGAGTATACAAATAATATGGTTGTTGAAGTATCCTCTGACACAGCAGGGAGTTGCGCAGCTCCCAACGGTACCTTTGTTGGTGAATCGGTGGGTTTTGTTGAGGATGTTGGCAGTAGCGAGATAGAAATAGGGGATGTCATTTTGCCTTCGATCGTAGAGTCGGATAGGGTTGTGTCTGAAATTTATCCTGATGACTTAGTTCTATCTAAATTAAAAGAGGTTGGTGTGGGCCAGTCTATGGATAAGTGTTGTTCAGTTAGGCCTTTTCTCCCCATTGGTGGGTCGGACCCAATTTCTTCTTGTCCTACTTGTTTTGCTCGTCCTCATATTGTTGCTAAAACTAATAAGAAAAAATCTCTTTTTGATTTCTACGACAAACTTCAAATTCCTTTCTCTCTTTCCTTCTATTCTTCCCTAATTCACACATCTATCAAGAAGAAATCTACCAACTCATTGCTTTTATCCAGTAAGCGACCAAATCCGATTGTAGAGAATTTTAGTTCCTTATTTACTCTAGTAGACAGAGATGAGGTTAGAGACTCTTTGGAGAGTTCTTATTCGATCGACGAATCAGATATTTGCAGAAGTAATGTTATATGCAAGGCGGCTTTGGATAGTGTCCCTGGTAAGATCTTGGAATGTGTTGCGCTATTGGGTATTGATGTAGAGGATGATACTAAAGCATATGCAGTTGTTATTAGAAAGCTTAAGACTCGAGATTCTGCTCAATTTGCTGCTAGGAATGTTGTAGCTAATCTTGTTCAATGATCATAGTTTCCTACAACGTGCGTGGGTTTAATCTTTCTTTTAAAATGAGGAGAATTTGATCTACCTTGGAGAAGGCTAATGCTGATCTTTTCTTGAAAGTCGGTGAAGGGGAGTCGGATCCCCGCCTCTCGAAAAACGAATGTGTACATAGGGAACCGTCTTCCCCGGAACACCGAACAGATCTGTTGGTCAGGAAGAGGAGCATAACAATCCCAATTGTGAGGCTCATCGGGGCCCAACTCCTCCATGATTGTGTAGGCAGTAGTATGGTCGTCGATAAAGCGTGACTCCGTCTCCAACGATTCGTCGGCAACCCAAGAGAGATCCCTGCTCCCAGATGTAGACGGCGTGCTCCTTTCTATAGGACGTCCTTGATTCGCGTTACCTGAAAAGCAGAGGAAAAAAGTGAATTTGATGTCGCATCAAATTCACCTTTCCACCGCAGTTTAAGTGAAAGAGCATGGGGGGAAACTACCCAACACACTCATCGCAACACTACGGATGCCCGGGACATCCACTCAAAAACTGCCTGGGGTATTCATCAGATGCCCGAGGTATTCAAAGAATGCCCGGGACATTCAAAGAATACGCTATTTCTCCCGAGACATTCAGAGAAAACGCTACGATTCCCGGACACATTCATCCCAAAGTCCACTAAGCTCCCGAGGGATTCAAATAAAACACTACGATTGTTCGGCAAATTCATAACGTGCTCGGCGCATTCATCCTAAATCCCTAGAAAAACAGTTTAAGAATGGGACATTTTATCTATTCTGGAAAATAAGTCACTGTTCTAGCTAAAAAATCCAGTTCAAAACTACCAAGAAAAGGGATCCAAAGGCATTACATGACATGATTTCAGTTGTGTGGTGGGGGTGGCGACAACGGCGATTGTTTTGGCAAAGAGAAGTTGCAATCCGATGATCCGTTAGGGGAGAGAAAAGTGGGAAAAATGAAATGGTCCCCTCACTCCCCTATTTATAGACGACGCATGAAGGGACGCGTCTAGGAAATCATTGCCTAGGCTACCTAGATTCCCTCGATCGGTCAGTATTTAATGCGCCATAACACAAAAAACGAAACGACGCGTATCAAAAGCAATTAAAAGGACAACGGAAAGGAAAAACATGTCACCCTTAGGAAGCTCAGAAGACGTCGAACACACATTTCTGTCCTCGAAACCCCTAGGTTGTTCGCACGCTAACCGGGAAGGAAATCTTTCCCGACAAAGAACGATGCCCACAACGTTTTTCCCCCTGTTTTACTCGCACCTCGACGTCATTCATCCTCATCCTGTTAATTGCGTTGTCAACACGACAAGGTGAATTTGTGCCTCCAACAGAGCGCCCGAGAGGTGGCGAACACAATTTACCCAGTAGTATACTCCTCGCCAGACATTAGTTTGCATTTGTCCCCGATATTACCTAAGTATGTTCGACGCACTCCCTCATAAGTCATCACTCCGCTTCAGAGTCTCGACTTGGGGGGATCCTGTTCTGGACTGGGCCTCTAAGTCAGTGTCAGGCAGAAGCCCAACTAGTCGGGCAGAGGCCCAAATCGTCGGGCATGACCCGCAATCCACTAACCCGGACGTGGGGAGACAACATCTCCCCCACGTGCGCCACGTCACTCAACTGTCCCCCATTATCTCCTCAAATATAGGGACAGTTGGACCAAGGGCAAGACCACGTGCTAGGTCTTACTTGCTCCTGTGCATTCCTTGGCAATTCTTCCTTGGGCTTCGTTAACCCAACCCAAGTAAGGACCTTGGAACAGCGTTGAAAGCACACTATAAATACCCTATTTCATTAGAGAGTTAGGTATTCTGAAACGATCATTCTCTCTTACCTTTTTTGTACCGTATACTCACTTTAGCATCGGAGTGCCTTGCAGGTACACCTCCCACCTTCTCTCAAATCCACCGTACGTTTGATGTATAACACCTGGAGGGTCCCATCTGATCATGTAAGATCAATAAATAATAGATTTGATATAATGTATACCATATAATATATTGAAAATAATAATACAAATTAAGAATGATCGATTATTGTTGAAGCAAATGAAATAATCAAAATAAGTATATTAAACTAAACTCATAAATAGTATTAAAAAAATAAGTATCATCGAATAATAAATTAACACAACAAATCAGTTTGATAAAAAAAAAGGTAAAAATATAAGCACCTGATTCGGTTCAGTTTGTTTTGAATCAATTTTACAAAAATTAATCCAAAATTTAATCCAAACCACACTGTTTTTAAATTAACATCCAAATACATTCAATAATACTTTTTTTTCCGGTGATTTTCATGTTTTTCTTTAGATAAGTTTGCCATTTTTATTTGAATCCATTTGAATTTAAACACTCCCTACGTGGCAACTGTCGCTCCCGACAAATGAAGAGGATCAGATGAAGGTACAGACGCGAACGGTCGGCGAAGGGAACAGTGAGAACACACAGCCGTGAACTCACTGGAGATGAATAGAGTCGCCAGCTAGGCATTTTTATCCCGGAGGAAAGGCAATGCTGCATAGACCTAGAAAAAGATGGATAAGACGGTTTGCGAACCAGAGAGACTGAGAAAGGGGGTTGGTTACAACCTGGGAAGGTATTAGCACCCAGATTGTCCGCCGTACTCGACGGGATCCACGCTTGAAAGATTTGTGTTTTAAAGGGGTAGTGTCAGTGCAATCTGTGTGTAAAAGAGCTGGAAAAGAATGTACAGGTGTCAGTGTAAAGTGTATAAGTGATGTGAAGTATGAGAGTGTCAGTGTAAGAATAGAGTGAAATGCTCATGAGAATGAGGCTCAAAGAATAATGCTGAAAGGAGGGGGAATATACAGAGACTTTTGTTCGATAACTGTTAAGTTATGCCTACGTATCCTCTCGTGCAATGAGGAAGTCAGAACACCGTAGTTCGACCCAAAGAGACTGAAAGGTAAATTGACTGATGAACTGCTTACTTGTCTATGCTCAAGTGTATGACCTGTCTGGCTCAGGTGCGAACTGTCTTGCATTAGACGGAAGAAGCAAGTTCTCGTTTGTGAGTGAAGGTGATGAGAAAAGAATCCCGGAGGAGACGATTATTGTTTGTTTTTGTGTTTTCAGTCTTTTATTGCTTTTGAAAGTTTGTCATAAGTTAATGAGCTTAAGCCTAAACCAATGGGTTAGCAGACTCATCACATCTTCCCTCTGATTAGGGGTAATGAGAACACCTTAAGTGTGAAGTCAGATTCTCACACTTAATCACCTTTGGTGTAGGATTAAGATCATTAACCTACTTGTGATTATTTAGATGTTTTTGGTGTTTTTGTTTAGTGTTGAGTAATGAGGTTAAGCCATAATCAGGGATTAAACAGACTCATTACACCATCCTAATAGAAGGATAATAGATGAGAATGTTTAAGCTGAGGAAAGCTCCTCAACTTAATCCATGATTAGGGATTAAACTCATGACAAAACAAGCCTTTATTAAGTGGATTTTATTTAATGATAAGATGATGAAGTGAGTTTTATGATTTGTAAGACAACTTGAGGGGGACTTGTCCATTAACACTAGGGTTAGTCCTTCTTAACCAGTTAAGGAAGAATTAGAACCCTAATGCAAGGCCCAAGTTACAAGTGTGATGTCTTGATACTTATTAGGTGAATTGATTAAGAGATTTGAACACATTAAGGGTTTAACACTTAGGATTAAAGTTATACACTCCATCCCAAGAGAAGGATGCAGGCATAAGCTTAATCACAAAGCCTTAAAGCCTTTAGGGTTTAGTCCCTGATTATGAGATGAGAAGAGAAGACTCAAAAGAGACACAAAGGTAAAACTATGAGGGGAGACTAATCAAAACCCTAATTCATTGTCATGCTTGGTTGTTCCTAAGGTTTGTGAGGTTTTCAAGAACAATCTTCAATGGAACCACCAGGAAGCAGATGAACAGGATCAAGAGAAGCAAAGTGACTTGCTTCATTCAAGAAGTCAAGTCACTTGAAGAAAGAAAGTGGGAGAAAAAAGAATGAGCAAGCTCAATCTCAAACACATATATAAATGCAGCAATGGATGCAAGGGAGATGAAAAGAAAAGTTATGAGAAGTGAAGGCAAATTCACTTCTCAAGTTTACTTACCACCTGAAATATTAGAAAGAAATGCAATGCAATGCCAAATGAAATGAAATGGTGTGATGCTAAACAAAACCAGGAGCATGTTGATGATGATAATGATGCTATGGAGTGCTATAAACATGAGGCAAGGCATGGAGATGTTCATACAAGTTCATGGATGCAAATGATGCAAGCTTAGAAGCATGGATACACATGAAAAGTTATGAAACATACATGGCATACAACATGGCAAATGCAAGATGTAATGATCAAACATACTTTCTACATGTCTTATGATGTCAAATGAATCAAATGGAGGCATGGAATGGCATGGCAAGTCATGTTATGCAAGAGAATGCAAGAAGGATGCAAATGGAAGCCCAAATTAGGGTTTATGAATCAAACATCCAACAAAAACCAAAAACAGAAGCAAACCCTAAGATAAAAAATGGAAAATGCCACCCAAAGAAAACCTAAACCTATACTAAACCAAGGTTCAAAGGGGAGGTCTCAACTCTTAACCAATCTCAAGTTATGATTTTTTCTAAGTTATTAGGGTTTTTAGGGTTCCTAAACAAAAGAAATGCCAAGCAAATTGAAAATGAAGGAACAAATCATGGCCTTTTAATCCTAGAAACTACATGCTAAACACAAAACAATGCAAGAAGAACCAATGTCCAACTCCTCTTAGATAGGCAGAAATGAATTTTTGAATTTTGGATCAAATTAATGCATAAAAATGATTTTTATTCAATGAGAAATTCTTAAAATGCATCAAGATCAAAAAGAAATTTGATTTGAAGGTTGGACAATGTTTCTAAATGTCTTAGAACATTTCATGAATTTTTTGGTGATTTTTAAATGCCTAAAAGTATTTTTAATTAATTAATTTCCATTAATCAATTAAAAATAATCTTTTAAATATTTAAAAATACTTTTTTATTGATAAAAAATAAAATAAAAATATTTTTGGGTCATAAAAATTAATAAAACTCAGAAGAAAAAGTTTCATAATTTTTATGCATTTTTTACTATTTTAAAATAATTATGCAAAACAAACGAAAAGAAAAGAAATTAAAATGAATTTTTAATGAATTAATGAGAAGTAATCAGATCCTAAGGTGGAGATTCAAACTCACACGCGCGGGAGTTGACTGCGCGCCACATCTCACGGCTCAGATTCAAATTTCGCTAATCAATGCTTAAAACCCTAACCCTGCCGTTAATCACTTTCAGATGACCGGAACAGTGTTCCGGTCATCTTCTCCGTTCACCTCAAAATGCTATCTCTCTCCCCAGGCCATTTTAGAAGCTCTAACTCTCCAGAAATCATCTACTAACTACCCTAAGCACGAATCCAGCATCAAATCACATTTAAACTCACACATAAACAAGAATCGAAGCAAAGAAATTTCTAGGTCAAACTTTCAGAACACCATAACATACTCATTTCTTGCTCATTTCAAAAAGTAAATAGATCCCAATGATCAGTGCAACATACAAAACAAGATTCTAACAAGAAAATGGAGTTCTGGAAAAAAAGTTCATGGAGTCACCTGAGATGGAGCTTTTGATTCAAGAGCTTTCTGGATGGTTCTTTAGCCCAAACAGGTCCCACTGACCCCCCTTAGAAGCTTTGCACACTTGGTTGGAGTTTAAACAGCCTCTTGAGTGAGTTTGCAGAAGCTCTGACCAAGGGAATGTGAAAATCGTATTTGAGTTATGGAGGGTTTCTGGCCAAAGTAGTGGGTGGTTTCTGGTCAGGAGAACAAGGTGAGTTGATGTGTGAAGTTTATTTGAGTGTTCTTGGCTTGTAGAAGCAGATTCGAAAGCTTTTGCTTTATGGAGTGAAAATGGTGAAATGGAGTTGTGGCTTGTTTCAGGCCTGGTTCTTTTGGGTTTAGGGTCAATGAAGCATGGTGAATTGAATGGTGAAAATGGTTTGAGTGTTTTGTGGCTGGGCAGAGAGATTCGAAGCAATTTGCAGCTGGGGTGTTTTTGGTGTATGTGTTGGTATGAATGGTTTCAGCCTTGCTAGATGTATGGAATGGCTTGCTCTTTGTCCACATAACCCTCTCTCATTGGTCAGATGACAAGACATGTGCTTTTTTGATTGGTATGGCCACTTTTGCAATTTGTCAACTCTTGTGTAAGAGAAAGTATGGGCAACTTCTAGGCTAGTACATGGGCTGGTTCTGGCGCAGCAAGATGAGGGGAAAGGGCTAGCTTGGTTCAAGGGCCAATGCAGCAAGTTGGTGAAGAGAAATGAGTGGTTTTGCAACTTGTTACTTTTTGAAACTCCATGAGAAAAGTCTTGTTACATGAACCAAAACATGAGAAACCTTGGTCCAATTCTGACTTTTAGGACATGTAGAATGTTTGCATACTGGTTTGAAGTGAATTAGAGGTCACAATTGGCTTTGGTTCATGATTTTGCAAAATTCTCATTTGAAGCATGCCTTGAAAATCAATGATTTTAGCCAACTTTGCCACACCATAACTTTTGATCCAAGAAGAGTTTGATCATGTTCTTGTACTTTTTGAAAAGGGAAAGATGAGATCTACAACTTTCATGACCAAAGTTTTTCCATTTGAAGCATTTTTGGATCAAGAATCAAGGCTTGAAAAATGACCTAAAATGAGGCATTCTTGAAAAGTCAACTATGCCCAAAAAGTCAACATTTGCAAAACTTCCAAATTCTTGATTTCTATGAACTCCAACCTTCTTCCATGATCAAATAAAGATCATATACACTCAAAATGATGAAGATCACCCATTGGTTGGGTCATTGGGGGCCTCAGATGCCCTGATTTTACACTGACTTGTCTGAAAAGTCAACCCTTGATCAGATGACTTCCCCATGGAATTTCTTCATGAAAATTGATATGCATATTCCCTATACCATATAGAGACCAATGGAAACAAGAATGACCAAAAAATTTGGAGTTATGGCCTCTGAAACCAAAACCCTAATTTTAGGTCAACTGTGCAGTCATACCTGGCTCTACATCCACCCAAACCCTAGTTCTTGTGATTCCTTTGAAATCTTGACTTTGAGAGGATGTAATATGATATAAGAACACACATGGACCCCTTTGAAGTGATTGGTAGCCTTTGGAGTGGCTCAAGAAGCCCTGAGATTGCTCAGATCACAAACCCTAGGTGCAGATGACTTAGAAACTATGCAGTGACTCATAATTGAGATATGAGACGATATGATTGTGTTTATGCATATGAGAGTGATCACAAGCCATGGTGAAATGGGTGAGGGCAAATTTGGGGTGTTTACAGCTGCCCCTATTCAAACATGAGTTAGCTGTGCAGGATGTAAGCGACGGCTTAACAGGCAAACCAGATAACTTGTGGTTGAATACCAAAGACAGTCCAAAATTTGCACTCACAGAATGAAGAAGAAAAGGGATATAGATTGTAAAAAGGAAAATAAAGTATGTTGTAAAGCGGGAAACAACGCAATGACGGGGACGGCCGACATGCTGGGGATAAAAGGTAAAGCCAAGACGGGGACGGCCGACTAGCTGGGGAATGTCAAAATATTATGATGGGGACGGCCATCAAGATAAAGCTGTAGAATTCTCTGGGGATCAATGAAACATGACGGGGACGGCCATCAAGTTCACAAGCAAAGTAACCAACGATGGGGACGGCCATCGGGCTAAAAGAAATGGAAAAGGGACCACGACGGGGACGGCCATCGGGTTAAAGAATAAATGAAATAAACAGATGATGGGGTACGGCCATCAAAGGTGAAGGACGATCACCTAGCAGGGGACGGCTGCTCTGTTGGGGAATAAAGGAATTATGATGGGGACGACCATCAAAGGTGGAGGACGACCACCTGGCAGGGTACGGCTGCCGAAAACATCAACGATGGGGACGGCCATCGGATAAAAGGTCAACGATGGGGACGGCCATCGGACGAGCATGATGGAGGACGACCATCAAGAGGTGGAGGACGACCACCTAGCAGGGGACGGCTGCTCTCAGGGTTTATCATGACATAGGACGAATGCCAGATAACCAAAATCAACAATGGGGACGGCCATTGGATAAAAATGATGAAGGACGATCATCAAAAGGTGGAGGACGACCACCTAGCAGGGGACGGCTGCTAAAAATCAACGATGGGGACGGCCATCGGATGAGCATGATGGAGGACGACCATCAAGAGGTGGAGGACGACCACCTAGCAGGGTACGGCTGCTCTCAGGGTTTACCATGACACAGGACGAGTGTCCGATAAAAGAGAAAATTTGCTTTGTTGGCGATCTGCTGGGGAATAGTGAACGCGGACGAGCATTTACATCCAAGAAATAAAAGGTATAAGTGTTTAGATGTTGTGTATGGATTAAAGATGCGGACGAGCATCCCTAAGACTACGATACGGACGAGTATCGGGTAGAAACAAATACTGACGCGCGTTCAAAGATGATGATACGGACGAATACCATCTGGTTAACAGAGAACACGGACGAGTGTTGAATCTGAGAGGACTCTTCTGGGGAATAGTAGACACAGACGAGTGTCTATATTCAAGAAAACAAAAGTGTTTGACACGGTGTATGGATTAAAGATGCGGACGAGCATCCTTAAAACTATGATACGGACGAGTATCATGTAGAAACAAACTCTAGACGCATGCTCTGAGATGATGATACGGACGAGTACCATCTGGTTAACAAAGAACACGGACGAGTGCTGACTCTGAGGGGATATAAAAAAGTGTATTCAAAATACGAACGAGTATCTGTATGAGTGTATAGATGAGTGTTTAATTGCTGGGGAGGGTGACACGGACGAGTGTCGAGAGAGAAAAGTATAATATGAACAAATATCTGATATACAAAGTGTAGGTGACTGTGCTGGGGATATGACACGGACGGGTGCCAAGAAAGTGTATATGAGTATATGTGAGTGCAAAGGGGATGTCTTTGGATTTCTGCTGGGGATATGACACGGACGGGTGTCAGGAGTATCTGTAATACGGGTGATCTTGTTTGTAAAGAGTGTTCAGGCGACTTTACTGGGGAGTGATGACACGGACGGGTGTCAAGGGAGTATATACTGGTGTAGGTGGATTGTGAGGCAGCTGCTTTTGCTGGGGACTCTGGTGGATTTTGGGGGAAGTATTATGTATTCTGATGAATGATTATTATTCACAAGTGTTGATTCCGAACATGGCTTATGATTATGCTATGCGTTTGATTTTTGCCGTAATGCTCCGTATTAGACGGAATGCTACGCTCTGAGGGGATAATATGATGCTAATGCCATGATTATGCAAAGATATCAAACCGGGATTCGGATCCCGTTGCCGTGAAGATCTCTGGTTGATCTGTTTGAGGTGAACCTCCCAGCTGGGGATGAGATCATTGGTAGATCTAATAAGATGATATTTGCTTGGGGATATAGGTCACCGATTGACATATCCTTTGACAAGGGAGACCCAGCTGGGGTTTGTAGAGGCTTTCTTCACTCTGTTGTGATCTTCTATGCGCTGCTCTTCTGGATAGAGGCTGAAGATTCTGTGGGGAGATGATTCCCTGACTCCTGTACTCAGCTGAGGATGAAATGGCAACTCGGCTGGGGAATTATGAGAGGCAACTCAGCTGGGGAGAGCAACAAGAGGCAACTCAGCTGGGGATAGAGCATTTCGGATGCTGAGATCTTTTGTTGATTTGCCAGCTTGCTAGGATGAAGCCTACATGCCCCAAGTTGCGTCCTGTATACCTGCGATCCTGCAAAGATAAGGAAACGCACAAAAGGTCCCGAGGTATCCTTTACTGGATTCCGTCATAGGAGTTAAGTACTTACGAGAGTAACTATATTCCCTGTAAGCATGTGTTTTATTATTATTATTTTTGGGAGAAAAACATCTGTACTTATGCAATTGATTTTTTAGAGACACCAGACATCCTTTGCAAATAAAAATATACAAAACGAAACATGACTGAAAAATCTGATTTTATTAATTCATGTGCCCTGAATTGGCAAGATACAGTCAAAGAAACATATCTCCTGAAATGAGGAGACTGTTACAAATTGAGAAACAAAGTGCTGGCAGTGTTGACGATGCTTTCAAAGGAGCTTCCTCTTCCACTATGACTCGTATGACTTTTGACTTTCTTCTCGTCTTGCTTTCTGGAGAAAGTTGATTCTGATTGAAGCTTGATTCTGTCGAAGCTTTCCAAGTTGTAAGTGATACAGACGAATTCAGAGTGCAGTTGTTCGCTTATTCCCTTATTTTGCATGGATCGCCCTTTCGGGTTTTCAATCCATCGGGATACCCATTTTTGCCTGAGTTGTCCAATGCGGCTTTTCAAATCAGCGGGTGTACATTTTTATTTATTTTCCCTTATTTTTGCCCGAGTCTTTTATTCTGTTTTTGACTCGCCGGGATGCCCTATTTTTGCCTGGACTTACATTCTGTTTTTATGTCCAGCGGGTCATTTTATGCGAAGTATTTTTTAACTGCATCTGAATTCACAGGGGACGGGAAATCTTCACCATCCATGGTGCTGAGCATCAGTGCTCCACCAGAGAAAACTTTCTTTACCACAAATGGTCCTTCGTAATTTGGAGTCCATTTGCCCCTGTGGTCTGTATGAGGAGGGAGGATTCTCTTCAGCACAAGATCTCCCACTTGGTACCCTCGGTGCCTGACTTTCTGATCGAAGGCTTTCTTCATTCTTTTCTGATACAATTGCCCATGACAGATTGCAGCCAATCTTTTCTCTTCGATCAGACTCAGTTGCTCGTATCGGGCCCGAACCCATTCTGCTTCAACTAGCTTAACATCCATTAATACCCGTAGGGAGGGTAATTCAACTTCAACAGGTAGGACTGCTTCCATACCATACACAAGTTGATACGGTGTTGCCCCAGTGGATGTTCTGATTGACGTGCGGTACCCATGCAAGGCGAACGGTAGCATTTCATGCCAGTCTTTGTAAGTGACTACCATCTTCTGCACAATCTTCTTAATATTCTTGTTTGCCGCCTCAACAGCGCCATTCATCTTTGGCCTGTAAGGAGAAGAATTGTGATGTTGGATCTTGAAGTCACGGCACAGTTCTGCCATCATTTTGTTGTTTAGATTGGAACCATTATCAGTAATGATTCGCTCGGGAACTCCATATCGACAGATGATATCTCTTTTCAGAAATCTGGCTACCACTTGTCTTGTAACGTTTGCATATGAGGCTGCTTCGACCCACTTAGTGAAATAGTCAATGGCGACCAGGATGAATCTGTGACCATTTGAAGCAGTCGGCTCGATCTTGCCAATCATATCAATGCCCCACATAGCAAAGGGCCATGGTGAAGACATTATGTTCAAAGGATTGGGAGGCACATGCACCTTATCTGCATAGATCTGGCATTTATGGCATTTTCTGGCATAAGCACAACAGTCTGCATCCATTGTGATCCAATAATAGCCTGATCGTAACAACTTCTTAGCCATGGCATGCCCTCCTGCATGGGTACCAAAGGAGCCTTCATGCACTTCATGCATCAATAAATCTGCTTCCGTCTTGTCAACACATCGGAGGAGTACCATATCAAAGTTCCTTTTGTATAAAGACCCATCAGTGTTCAGGAAGAAACTACCAGCAAGCCTTCTTAATGTCTTCTTATCATTGGATGATGCCCCAGGTGGGTATGTTTGATCCTCCAAGAAGCATTGAATGTCATGGAACCAAGGCTTATCATCTTTAACAACATCTGCTGCAAATACATATACTGGTCTGTCGAGTCTGGACACTGAGATCTGAGGCACAAAGTTGGCAGCTTGAACTTTGATCATGGATGAAATGGTGGCCAGAGCATATGCGAACTGATTCTCGTCCCGAGGGATATACTCAAGCTTGACTGTTGTAAAGAAAGTCAATAACCTCCTTGTATAATCCCTGTAAGGTATCAGATGATCCTGGTGGGTGTACCATTTTCCGTTGGTCTGATTGACTACCAAAGCTGAATCTCCGAATACGGTCAATGTCTTGATCCTGAGGTCAATGGCTTCCTCAAGACCCATAATGCAAGCTTCGTATTCAGCTTCGTTGTTAGTGCAGTTGAAAGTGAGTTTTGCCGAGAAAGGCATGTGAACTCCCTTAGGTGTAATGAGTACTGCACCAACACCACGACCATTCATATTAACAGCCCCATCGAACATCATAGTCCATTTTTCTTCTGGGTCAGGCCCTTCAGTGTGAATAGGCTCTTCATGATCTTTTGATTTTATGAACATGATGTCTTCATCAGGGAAGTCAAATCTCATTGGCTGGTAATCATCAATGGGTTGCTCAGCAAGATATTCAGACAATACACTGCCCTTGATGGCTTTCTGAGAAGTGTATTGGATGTCGTATTCTGTGAGAATCATTTGCCATCTTGCAACCCGTCCGGTAAGAGCTGGCTTCTCAAATATGTACTTGACTGGGTCCATCTTTGATATCAACAAAGTAGTGTGGGTCAACATATACTGTCTCAGTCGGCGAGCAGCCCACGCTAAAGCACAGCAAGTTTTCTCGAGCAGTGAATAACGCTGTTCACAGTCGGTAAACTTTTTGCTTAGGTAGTATATTGCATACTCTTTTCGACCAGACTCGTCATGCTGGCCCAGCACACACCCCATTGACTCTTCTAATACTGTCAAGTACATTATCAGAGGTCTTCCTTCAACTGGAGGCATAAGGACTGGAGGCTCTTGTAAGTACTCCTTGATCTTGTCAAAAGCCTTCTGGCAGTCTTCGTTCCACCTGACCGTTTGTTCTTTTCTCAACAGCTTGAACAAGGGTTCACAGGTTGCTGTAAGGTGAGATATGAACCTTGAGATGTAGTTCAATCGACCTAAGAACCCTCGAACTTCTTTCTCTGTTTTCGGTGCAGGCATCTCTTGGATGGCTTTGACTTTATCAGGGTCAACTTCAATCCCTTTCTCGCTTACAATAAAACCCAGCAGCTTACCAGATCGCACCCCGAATGTGCATTTGTTGGGGTTCAACTTCAGTTGGTACTTCCTCAGACGCTTGAACAATTTGAGCAGATTTACCAGATGGTCTTCTTCCGTAAGGGACTTGGCAATCATGTCATCCACATAACATTCTATCTCTTTGTGGATCATGTCGTGGAATAATGTTACCATAGCCCGTTGATATGTGGCACCAGCGTTCTTCAGTCCGAATGGCATCACTTTATAACAGAACGTGCCCCAGGGTGTGATGAATGTTGTCTTCTCCATGTCTTCAGGTGACATCTTAATCTGATTATACCCTGAAAATCCGTCCATGAAGGAGAACACCGAGAACTGAGCCGTGTTATCCACCAATACATCAATGTGAGGTAATGGGAAGTCATCTTTCGGGCTGGCTCTGTTCAGGTCCCGGTAGTCAACACACATCCTTACTTTTCCGTCTTTCTTAGGCACAGGTACTATGTTAGCAACCCACGGCGGATAGCTAGTTACAGCAAGGAACCCGGCGTCCCATTGCTTTTGTACCTCCTCCTTGATTTCATAGCCATGTCTGGGCGAGTACGGCGCAGTTTCTGTTTAACTGGCGGGCATTCTTCTCTCAGAGGCAGCTTGTGCACAACAATATCGGTATCCAACCCGGGCATATCTTGGTACGACCAAGCAAACACATCTACATACTCTTGAAGCAGGTTTATCAGCTGTCTCTTCACTGAGTCTTGCAGGCAGGCCCCGATTTTAACTTCTTTCACGTCTTCATCTGTACCAAGATTGATCACTTCAACCTCCTCCTGGTGAGGGGTAATAACCTTTTCCTCCTGTCTTAACAACCTGGCTAGCTCTTTGGGAAGCTCATATTCTTCTTCAACCCCTTCATCAGCTTGATTGATTGGATTGTCAAAGTCATACGATGTCATAGCCGTGCTGTTGTCGGTGCTGTCAGGAAGGCATTCTCTGCAAGGGTTTAATTTGTTTATTTTAGTGATTTGATTTTAATCTTTATTTAGAAAAGTGAAATGAAGCTGTCATTTTGAAAACACCGCCATTTATTTTTTGTACAAAAAGAAAAATGGAAAAAACAGTGAGCAGAAAAGAAAAAGACTTGTTTGCAAAAAGATGTCTGATATTTCATTAATTGATCTTGTTTGCACAAAAAAGTACAGATGGCCCGATTACAAAATGAGTCTTGTCATCTTGGGCAAGATGCAAGACTTTGATGCATGCTTATAAAAATACAGGAAATAATAATTACTCTGCATGAGTAACTCTTATAATTTCCTGGGAAGACCAGTTCGAGACACTGCTCCCCGGGATCTTTGGACGAATCCAGCTTTCCAGGTTGCGCTCCTCTTCCAGCTCGTCTTCCAGACAGTTGATAGCATCAGGGGTAAGCATCCCCCCACTGACAAAACCAGGCTCTCCAGCAGCCCTTGCTTGATGTTGAGTTGGTTTGTAACCCAACCCAAATTTGTCTTTCTTCTCCTCCACAGCTAAAACCTTGCCCCAGCCTAGGGCAGTTCCTTCCTCAACAACCTTCCGGGCTTGTTGGTATGATGACAGGGAGATCCCAGATACAGCAGATGCTTAATTGACATTCAAGGCTTCAAATCCTTGGCTCATTGTTTCATGGATCTCCCCATCCATTTCAATATACTTATAAGTAGCCAGATGGCTAACAAATATATCCTCCTCCCCGCAAATTGTAACAACTTGGCCTTCCCACTCAAATTTTAACTTTTGGTGAAGGGTAGACGTTATTGCGCCGGCGGCGTGAATCCAGGGTCTACCCAACAAACAGCTGTAGGCGGGCTGAATGTCCATCACATAAAAGATAGTTTTAAAGGTCTGTGGGCCAATTGTCACAGGCAGTTCAATCTCTCCCAGAACCGATCTCTTAGAACCATCAAAGGCTCTTACCACCAGGTTGCTGGGTCTCAATGCCAGTCCATCATATTCTAACTTCACCAGAGCCTTCTTTGGTAAGACATTCAGGGACGAACCTGTGTCTACCAGCACATGAGAAAGGACAACTCCTTTGCATTCCATGGTTATGTGCAAGGCTTTGTTGTGGTTGCGGCCATCCGCTGTCAAGTCAGTATTGGTGAACCCTAGCCCATTGCTAGCAGTAACATTTCCAACCACGGTTTCCAACTGGTTGACAGTAATATCTTCAGGCACGTAAGCTGCGTGCAAGACTTTGAGTAATGCATTCCGATGGGCTTCGGAACACATCAGCAGTGAGAGGATAGAGATCTTGGATGGCGTCTGGTGAAGCTGATCCACAATTTTGTAATCACTCTTTTTGATGATTCTCATAAACTCATCAACTTCTTGATCGAACGGTGTCTTCAAGGTTTCTTTAACAGCTTGATATTCCTGCACAGGGCTCTTTCCTTTTGCCTTAGCAGCAGCTTCTGCTCCGGCAGTAGGTCTTTGAATTGGTGGAGCAAAGAGACGTCCGCTTCGAGTGAAGCCTCCGCCTCCCCCCACATTATCTACTTGTGGTGCAGGTGTTGATGTTTCAAGAGTGATTCTTTTTCCTTCGCAGTACACGTCAGAGCCATAGTGCCAAGGGATGGCCCTATTGCTTTCATATGGTACTGGTCCAGGCACCGTGACAGTGACTGGACTGATTGCTGCTGCTGAAGGGACTGTAATTGTTTGTGGATCATAAAAGATTGTAACTGGTGCTCTGGTGGGAACAGCACCTTCTGAATGGTAGGCAGAGTTGTTCTCAGGATCATAAAATATTGTGACAGTAGAAACATCTTCATGGCTTGTTGCTGGTGTTGTAGGAGGTATTGTCGGAAGAAATGATGTTGTTGTTGTAGGAGGTTCGAAATGGAGTGAAGCTGAAGTTGTAGCTGGAAAATTTGTTGAAAACTGATCAGTTGAGACGATAGATGAAGTACTTGTTGATGAAGCCGAAGAATTGTCAGGAACAATAGTTGCTGCAGTTGTAGGAGGTTCTGAAACCGTTGTCGATGAGATTGCTGGATTTGCTGGAAATGATGTAGTGATCTGAAGTTGGCCACTCTGAATGAGGCTGTCTATACCATTCCTCAAATTATCGCACCCATTTACAGAGATATTGCAGTAAGCACAGCCCAACTCACATCCCGGGAACATTTGACATTCCAAGAGCTGAGCCTTGATTTCTACCAATGGCGTCCTGATCTGTCCCACACTGGTTACTAAATAAGACGGCTTGTCTTCTTCAATAGCGTTAATCCGGGGACCACCATGGTTTGGCATCGGATTCTTATTGACATTGGGTGGTGGTGCGAAATTCAGAGCTTTCGAGTCCACCAGGTCTTGTACCTTCATATGCAGAGCCCTGCATTTTTCTGTGCTGTGGCCAGGTGCGTTTGAATGGAAGGCACACCTAGCGTTGGAGTCATAGTTCCTTGGTAGACTGTTGGGATCCGGAGGTGCCAACGTTCTTAGCTCAACCAGGTTGAGTTTCAGAAGCTGTGGCAGCAATGTAGCATATGGCATTGGGATCGGATTGATCACTCTGTTAGCTTGAGAGGGCCTCTGCTGAAATGGCCTCTGTTGACTGTTGTTGTTGTTGTTGCTGTTGTTGTAATTCCTTGGAGGATACTGATTTTGCTGGTGGTACTGAGGTTGCGGCTGATAGTTTTGCTGAGGAGGTTGATAGACTGGCTGAGGATGAGCTGGAGCAGGAATGGTGACTGCTGCTATTGACCTCTGAACATACTGGGGCCTGCCCCTGTTTGAATGGATGGCATTGGTCTCGCCAGTTCTTCTCGGGCCTACAAAAGGCTTTCTTGTACTACTGGACGAGCTTGCACCGTTGTCTGAGATCTTTCCCATTTTTAACAAGCTTTCAATTCTCTCCCCGGCTATGACAACATCTGCAAAGCTAGTGGAGGAGAAAGCAGCCAACCTGTCAATATATGTTCCCTGAAGGGTGTTCATGAACATATCCGCCATTTCCCGTTCAGACATAGGTGGTTGAACAGCAGCAGCCAGTTGCCTCCATCTCTGGGCATATTCTCGGAAACTTTCCCTTGACGACTGTGACATTCCCATTAGGAGGGTCCTGTTGGGTGCCATGTCCAGATTATACTGATACTGTCTGATGAAGGCTTCTGCCAGGTCCTTCCAGCATCTAATTGTTGCTCTTGTCAGATGGGAATACCACTCCCTCGAAGCTCCAGTCAAGCTATCTTCAAAATAGAACATCCACAATTTCTCGTCCATGGTATAAGCTTTTAATCTCCCGAGAAAAGATTGTAGATGGGTTCGAGGACAAGAAGTCCCATTATACTTTTCAAAGCACGGAGGCTTGAACTTGTGGGGAATCCTAACCCCGTCTACCAAGCCCATGTCCATGACGTCGAAGCCCAAAGAGTTTTGAGATTCTAAGGACCTCAACTTCTCAGCTATTTCATCCAATCTTCTATCATATGCTTCTTCACCAGCGCCCATTACTGTGAATTGGTCCTCCTGAGGATCCTCTTGAAGTACCCTGGCTGCGGTGGCAGTCCCTTGAACATTTGCTGGAATATTGACCTCAGGATGGAGGTGTGGCCCAAATACCGGAGGGTTGACGTGAGGTTGGACTCTTTCATTGTTACTGGTACCGGCAGTCCCTACATGTGGATCTTCTTGATTTTGCCTTTCCACCATGGCCCTCAATCTTTCCTGGCTCTGAGCCATGTTGTTCATAACTTCCATAAACTGAGTCATTTGATTCCTCATCTCTAGCCTTTCATTTGCCATTTGATTTCTGACCTCAGTAAGGTCCTGCTGCATCTGATCCATCTGAATTCCCGGAAGGTTGTTTCGGGTTGGATAACGGTGCGGACGGTTGAGGGGAAATACCCGGCGCCTAGCAATAGTTCCTGAGGCATCACAACAGAGGTTAGCAACAACAAAACAAAAACCTACAAAACAAACAAAGGGTTAGCATGCAATGCAATTATGCTTATTTGTTCTCAAGGTATCCGGTTTGGCCTTCAGTTTTGACCCTTCCAGACCCTTGAAGATGCTGTTGTTGTTGCTTGATGAAAGCTCAGATGAAGCAAACTAACACAAATACATTACAGAAGGTGAAATAATACAACTTGTTCATTTTACAACACAAGCCCTCTGAGGGGTCAAAAATACAGTACAAGAAAATAAAAAGTACATGGAAAGAAAACAACAACAAACAAATGATCAAACACCAAGGCCAAACTCATCCTCACGAACTTCCTTGAGAAGTGCTTCGGTCACAGGATCAGTCGGACGCTCCGTGAGATTCCTGATGAGGAGATTCTGGGTTGCGATAGCTGCTGCTAGTTTCTTGTGCTGAGTTTGGTCCTTGGACCTCTTCACCCCTGCTTTGATCTTCAATTCTGATATCTCCCTCTGGGCTGCTGCCAGGGCTTCTTATTGTTCTTTTGCACTAGCCTCCAGTTGCTCCATCTTATCTTGAACTCTCTTGTCCTCCAGGGTACGGGCCTCGGTGATCCTGACCCACCGGGCTTGACTCTCCTTCAAATACAAGTCTGTCCTTGCTCTCTGGAATTGGGCTTCTTTGCAAGCATTCTTCAGAATTTGCTCACCAGCCTTGGACTTTTTGATATAATCCCCAGACTTTTCAATCTTAGTCAGATGCTCTATTCTTAATTTCTCCAACCTCTCAATCTCCCTCATACCCTCACTCCTCTCCCGGAGGGTCTTCTGCAAGGCCTGGGTTAGCTTTTCATTCCTTTCCTTCAAGCTCTCAAACTCCTCCAAACTGATAGTGGCAGGGGGGGTGCTGAAGATGACTCAGGCATGTCTTCTATGGTAAAGGGCATCCCAGAGAATTGGGCCCTGGCACGGGACCACTCATAATATTGTGCTGATGCCACATTATTGCACTTCCCCAGAATGGTTATTCCCTTGGTTTGAACATTATCCCAGGCCCAAGCAGCCTGCCTAACAATAGTCAAACTAATCTTGTTCTCACAATAGAGAGTCTCAACCAAGTCCTGTGCCCTAGGAGTGTGGACCAGTGCATAGCCCAGTTGCCTTCTGAACAGCAGAGGGTTGTAATTGATACTACCCTTAACTCCTATTAGTGGCACATTGGGGAAATGCCCACAGCTGGAGATGATATCCCTGCCTTTGGTGCTCTGAGTGCACCATCTGATGTCAGCTGAAGTTAGAACAGTGAGTCTCTTAGCCCAGTTGCTTTGCTGATGAGGGTTCAAAAATGCATCCGTCCTGGGTAGATGCCTTAGAAGCCAAGTATGGAACAATGGAGCACAACACCTTACTAACCTTCCCCTCTGCTTTTCATTCCTCTGATGCACTGAATAGTAAAGATCCCCCAATAAAGTTGGCACTGGGTTCTTCAGGATGAACAGATGGATTGCATTCTTGCTAATGAATCGAGGCTCATCTGCAAACAATACAATTCCATATATGCTCAAGGCCAGTAAAGCACAAACAGCTTTCCACTCTCCTAGAGAAGCTTTCAGGGTAGCTTGGGAGATCAAGAAGTCCAGATGAAAGCCAGGGATTCCAGCTTTAGAGGTCATATGCTGCTCAATAAAAACAGGTTCCAGATGCAAAGCTTTTGCTACTTCTCCACTAGCAGGAAAGACCATCTCAGGGTTGAAAGGGATTCCACCCCTGATGGGCAAACCAACCAATGCTGAGTATTCTTCTAAAAGAGGGCCCAATTGAAAGTCTTGAAAAGTAAAGCATCTTAGTGGAGGATCATAAAACTGAATGCAGGTGTGGATGAGGCTCCTCTGTGATGGGTCCAGATCCATAACCAAATCTAGTATATCTCCATAACTCTCCTTGAACAAAGGTATGTGATCTGGAGTGATCAGGGTTTGAATCCTCCTGATGTCTGATAACTCTGGCTGGAAAAAGTGATAGGTGATGTTGCTCTTTTTAGGAGCCATGATACTGAAGACTGAGTAGAGACAGGTGCTGATGATAATGCTGAAGTAATGAGCCACTGATTGGCTGGTGCAGGTGATAGCTGAAGTAGACAGCTGATAACTGAAGCAGGTGCTGATGAAGATAGGTCAATACTGAAGATGGGGTCAAAACCAAAACCAAATGAAGGTGGATACCCTGAAACACAAATAAGCAAATGTCAATATGATGCAATGATTATGTATGCAGATGAAATGCAAGGGTCTGTGACTGAGCTGGATCTGATCAAAACTCTGATATAGGTCCAAGTGTGCTCAAGGATTCCAGATGGAGGTCTATGAATCCAGTAACCAGGGTGGGGGGCTCAAATAAAGAACCACAAGTCCTGGGTTTAGAATCACAAGAACTATCCAACATGGAGTACTCTTAACAAAACAAAGTAACATGGTATTCTGAGGTCAAGGTACCTGCAAACCTGTAAACAGCCCAACCCCCTCACAGGTGGTGTTCTAGAACAAGGGTCCTCAGACTCGGATCAGTTATGAGAAGTGTAAACACTTCCAACCCGGAGGTACAGTGTTTACAATAACCATAACAATTCCTCCTCTAATTCACCTTAGTTTCTGAAGGTCAATACTAAAGGTCATCCAGACTTAGCAGGCTTCCCAGATAGCCCTAGTATTGCAGGAAATCTGCAACACAGAGTTCTCAAGAAGAAACCCATATCTGAACCGTGTTTCATATTCCCGCACCAGACCGAAATGGAATGGGAAAGAATATGATTCACTCTAGCCTAGGTGTCACTCAGGTCCCAGGTATAGGACCTTAACTCTCAAAAGAACCCCACCCACCAAAGGAAAACCAGATCCAGCCAGCAGTACAGTACAACAGTATGATAATATGCAAAGCTATAAAGAAAGCAGTAAACAACTGTACATAAAGCAAAATAAATACAAGCACAAATAAGCACATAACACCCCAGTAAACACAAATCAATCAAGCGCTAGGAGGAACCCACAAAAAGAACCAGAAGCCCTGGTTGCAATATAAGGTTCCCCAGCAGAGTCGTCAAGCTGTCGCTCCCGACAAATGAAGAGGATCAGATGAAGGTACAGACGCGAACGGTCGGCGAAGGGAACAGTGAGAACACACAGCCGTGAACTCACTGGAGATGAATAGAGTCGCCAGCTAGGCATTTTTATCCCGGAGGAAAGGCAATGCTGCATAGACCTAGAAAAAGATGGATAAGACGGTTTGCGAACCAGAGAGACTGAGAAAGGGGGTTGGTTACAACCTGGGAAGGTATTAGCACCCAGATTGTCCGCCGTACTCGACGGGATCCACGCTTGAAAGATTTGTGTTTTAAAGGGGTAGTGTCAGTGCAATCTGTGTGTAAAAGAGCTGGAAAAGAATGTACAGGTGTTAGTGTAAAGTGTATAAGTGATGTGAAGTATGAGAGTGTCAGTGTAAGAATAGAGTGAAATGCTCATGAGAATGAGGCTCAAAGAATAATGCTGAAAGGAGGGGGAATATACAGAGACTTTTGTTCGATAACTGTTAAGTTATGCCTACGTATCCTCTCGTGCAATGAGGAAGTCAGAACACCGTAGTTCGACCCAAAGAGACTGAAAGGTAAATTGACTGATGAACTGCTTACTTGTCTATGCTCAAGTGTATGACCTGTCTGGCTCAGGTGCGAACTGTCTTGCATTAGACGGAAGAAGCAAGTTCTCGTTTGTGAGTGAAGGTGATGAGAAAAGAATCCCGGAGGAGACGATTATTGTTTGTTTTTGTGTTTTCAGTCTTTTATTGCTTTTGAAAGTTTGTCATAAGTTAATGAGCTTAAGCCTAAACCAATGGGTTAGCAGACTCATCACATCTTCCCTCTGATTAGGGGTAATGAGAACACCTTAAGTGTGAAGTCAGATTCTCACACTTAATCACCTTTGGTGTAGGATTAAGATCATTAACCTACTTGTGATTATTTAGATGTTTTTGGTGTTTTTGTTTAGTGTTGAGTAATGAGGTTAAGCCATAATCAGGGATTAAACAGACTCATTACACCATCCTAATAGAAGGATAATAGATGAGAATGTTTAAGCTGAGGAAAGCTCCTCAACTTAATCCATGATTAGGGATTAAACTCATGACAAAACAAGCCTTTATTAAGTGGATTTTATTTAATGATAAGATGATGAAGTGAGTTTTATGATTTGTAAGACAACTTGAGGGGGACTTGTCCATTAACACTAGGGTTAGTCCTTCTTAACCAGTTAAGGAAGAATTAGAACCCTAATGCAAGGCCCAAGTTACAAGTGTGATGTCTTGATACTTATTAGGTGAATTGATTAAGAGATTTGAACACATTAAGGGTTTAACACTTAGGATTAAAGTTATACACTCCATCCCAAGAGAAGGATGCAGGCATAAGCTTAATCACAAAGCCTTAAAGCCTTTAGGGTTTAGTCCCTGATTATGAGATGAGAAGAGAAGACTCAAAAGAGACACAAAGGTAAAACTATGAGGGGAGACTAATCAAAACCCTAATTCATTGTCATGCTTGGTTGTTCCTAAGGTTTGTGAGGTTTTCAAGAACAATCTTCAATGGAACCACCAGGAAGCAGATGAACAGGATCAAGAGAAGCAAAGTGACTTGCTTCATTCAAGAAGTCAAGTCACTTGAAGAAAGAAAGTGGGAGAAAAAAGAATGAGCAAGCTCAATCTCAAACACATATATAAATGCAGCAATGGATGCAAGGGAGATGAAAAGAAAAGTTATGAGAAGTGAAGGCAAATTCACTTCTCAAGTTTACTTACCACCTGAAATGTTAGAAAGAAATGCAATGCAATGCCAAATGAAATGAAATGGTGTGATGCTAAACAAAACCAGGAGCATGTTGATGATGATAATGATGCTATGGAGTGCTATAAACATGAGGCAAGGCATGGAGATGTTCATACAAGTTCATGGATGCAAATGATGCAAGCTTAGAAGCATGGATACACATGAAAAGTTATGAAACATACATGGCATACAACATGGCAAATGCAAGATGTAATGATCAAACATACTTTCTACATGTCTTATGATGTCAAATGAATCAAATGGAGGCATGGAATGGCATGGCAAGTCATGTTATGCAAGAGAATGCAAGAAGGATGCAAATGGAAGCCCAAATTAGGGTTTATGAATCAAACATCCAACAAAAACCAAAAACAGAAGCAAACCCTAAGATAAAAAATGGAAAATGCCACCCAAAGAAAACCTAAACCTATACTAAACCAAGGTTCAAAGGGGAGGTCTCAACTCTTAACCAATCTCAAGTTATGATTTTTTCTAAGTTATTAGGGTTTTTAGGGTTCCTAAACAAAAGAAATGCCAAGCAAATTGAAAATGAAGGAACAAATCATGGCCTTTTAATCCTAGAAACTACATGCTAAACACAAAACAATGCAAGAAGAACCAATGTCCAACTCCTCTTAGATAGGCAGAAATGAATTTTTGAATTTTGGATCAAATTAATGCATAAAAATGATTTTTATTCAATGAGAAATTCTTAAAATGCATCAAGATCAAAAAGAAATTTGATTTGAAGGTTGGACAATGTTTCTAAATGTCTTAGAACATTTCATGAATTTTTTGGTGATTTTTAAATGCCTAAAAGTATTTTTAATTAATTAATTTCCATTAATCAATTAAAAATAATCTTTTAAATATTTAAAAATACTTTTTTATTGATAAAAAATAAAATAAAAATATTTTTGGGTCATAAAAATTAATAAAACTCAGAAGAAAAAGTTTCATAATTTTTATGCATTTTTTACTATTTTAAAATAATTATGCAAAACAAACGAAAAGAAAAGAAATTAAAATGAATTTTTAATGAATTAATGAGAAGTAATCAGATCCTAAGGTGGAGATTCAAACTCACACGCGCGGGAGTTGACTGCGCGCCACATCTCACGGCTCAGATTCAAATTTCGCTAATCAATGCTTAAAACCCTAACCCTGCCGTTAATCACTTTCAGATGACCGGAACAGTGTTCCGGTCATCTTCTCCGTTCACCTCAAAATGCTATCTCTCTCCCCAGGCCATTTTAGAAGCTCTAACTCTCCAGAAATCATCTACTAACTACCCTAAGCACGAATCCAGCATCAAATCACATTTAAACTCACACATAAACAAGAATCGAAGCAAAGAAATTTCTAGGTCAAACTTTCAGAACACCATAACATACTCATTTCTTGCTCATTTCAAAAAGTAAATAGATCCCAATGATCAGTGCAACATACAAAACAAGATTCTAACAAGAAAATGGAGTTCTGGAAAAAAAGTTCATGGAGTCACCTGAGATGGAGCTTTTGATTCAAGAGCTTTCTGGATGGTTCTTTAGCCCAAACAGGTCCCACTGATCCCCCTTAGAAGCTTTGCACACTTGGTTGGAGTTTAAACAGCCTCTTGAGTGAGTTTGCAGAAGCTCTGACCAAGGGAATGTGAAAATCGTATTTGAGTTATGGAGGGTTTCTGGCCAAAGTAGTGGGTGGTTTCTGGTCAGGAGAACAAGGTGAGTTGATGTGTGAAGTTTGTTTGAGTGTTCTTGGCTTGTAGAAGCAGATTCGAAAGCTTTTGCTTTATGGAGTGAAAATGGTGAAATGGAGTTGTGGCTTGTTTCAGGCCTGGTTCTTTTGGGTTTAGGGTCAATGAAGCATGGTGAATTGAATGGTGAAAATGGTTTGAGTGTTTTGTGGCTGGGCAGAGAGATTCGAAGCAATTTGCAGCTGGGGTGTTTTTGGTGTATGTGTTGGTATGAATGGTTTCAGCCTTGCTAGATGTATGGAATGGCTTGCTCTTTGTCCACATAACCCTCTCTCATTGGTCAGATGACAAGACATGTGCTTTTTTGATTGGTATGGCCACTTTTGCAATTTGTCAACTCTTGTGTAAGAGAAAGTATGGGCAACTTCTAGGCTAGTACATGGGCTGGTTCTGGCGCAGCAAGATGAGGGGAAAGGGCTAGCTTGGTTCAAGGGCCAATGCAGCAAGTTGGTGAAGAGAAATGAGTGGTTTTGCAACTTGTTACTTTTTGAAACTCCATGAGAAAAGTCTTGTTACATGAACCAAAACATGAGAAACCTTGGTCCAATTCTGACTTTTAGGACATGTAGAATGTTTGCATACTGGTTTGAAGTGAATTAGAGGTCACAATTGGCTTTGGTTCATGATTTTGCAAAATTCTCATTTGAAGCATGCCTTGAAAATCAATGATTTTAGCCAACTTTGCCACACCATAACTTTTGATCCAAGAAGAGTTTGATCATGTTCTTGTACTTTTTGAAAAGGGAAAGATGAGATCTACAACTTTCATGACCAAAGTTTTTCCATTTGAAGCATTTTTGGATCAAGAATCAAGGCTTGAAAAATGACCTAAAATGAGGCATTCTTGAAAAGTCAACTATGCCCAAAAAGTCAACATTTGCAAAACTTCCAAATTATTGATTTCTATGAACTCCAACCTTCTTCCATGATCAAATAAAGATCATATACACTCAAAATGATGAAGATCACCCATTGGTTGGGTCATTGGGGGCCTCAGATGCCCTGATTTTACACTGACTTGTCTGAAAAGTCAACCCTTGATCAGATGACTTCCCCATGGAATTTCTTCATGAAAATTGATATGCATATTCCTTATACCATATAGAGACCAATGGAAACAAGAATGACCAAAAAATTTGGAGTTATGGCCTCTGAAACCAAAACCCTAATTTTAGGTCAACTGTGCAGTCATACCTGGCTCTGCATCCACCCAAACCCTAGTTCTTGTGATTCCTTTGAAATCTTGACTTTGAGAGGATGTAATATGATATAAGAACACACATGGACCCCTTTGAAGTGATTGGTAGCCTTTGGAGTGGCTCAAGAAGCCCTGAGATTGCTCAGATCACAAACCCTAGGTGCAGATGACTTAGAAACTATGCAGTGACTCATAATTGAGATATGAGACGATATGATTGTGTTTATGCATATGAGAGTGATCACAAGCCATGGTGAAATGGGTGAGGGCAAATTTGGGGTGTTTACAGCAACATATCTATTGTTTTTATTTTTTTCAAAAACTGTATGGCTAAAGTGTTTTTCTTCTACTAACTTTTTCTTAACAATAATTTTATTTTATTTACTCACCATTTAAAATTACTACAGAATATATTGATAAAATTATTAAATCAACTCAATTTTTTACATTTTATTTTAAAGAAAAATATGTGTCGTACCTCGAAAAAAATACGATCCTCGCGATGGGACGCGGAAAGAAAACAACAGAGTTGCCACCTAATTCTATTTATTCTAATTAAAGAAAAGGGAGATATAGATACAACCTAAATAGGATAAGAAATGGTTTACGAAACCAAATTCTAAGTTCGGGAGTCGGTTACGCAAGGGGAAGTTATTAGCACCCCTCACGTCCGTTGTACTCAACGGGAACTTCTTAGCTTAACTATGCGATTAAATCATGATCTAAGTCTTTGTCTTCTAAATGTTTGTTAATATATTTGTTTTAAAAGGAAAAGAAAGTTTTTAAATTATTATTAATGTTACGGGGAAAATATTAAAGTTCTTTATTATGGTGCCGGAGAGATAGTTAATTTTTTTATTATTGTGCTCGCGAAGGATTAAAATCTCTGTGCCTACGTATTCCCTTGTGCAATGGGAAAGTCAGAGCTTCGTAGTTCGTGCTACTACGGTTTGTGATTTTTAATGGAACGATTGTTTAAAACGCATTCAACTGCTAAGTGTTGGCTTATACTCGCGGCCGAGGCTAAAACGCTAGCTTGTTTGCGAGATAGAAAGATTTAAACAATGTTCGATTAAAGAAAAGGTGTTTGACCTTTGTTAAGTGTTTTAAAACGAAAGGCGAATGAAGCACAGCTCGAGGGCTAGCCTCAAGAGTGATTGCATTCAAGGACCCGTGGAGCGCTGGACTCCAGAGTTCAGTTATTCGTTGATTAATTGTAAAGTGATATGCGTTTGTTGGTGAATTTTAAGTTGTATCTCCATTGTGAAAGGGCGAACGAATTACAAATCGAGGGCTAGCCCCAACAATAATTCAATTCAAAAACCCGGAGAATGCTAGATTCCTGAGTTTAATTCTTTCACGATTTTAATTAGAGATTTACGTTTTGAAAACGAAAGAGCGAATGAATTACAAATCGGGGGCTAGCCCCAACAGTAATTCAATTCAAAAACTCGAGGAATGCTAGATTCCTGAGTTTAGTTCTTTCATTATTTTAATGTGTTAATTAAGAGTTGATTGTTTGAATATTTGTTTAAAAATGACTTAGGGTTTAATATTTTAGAAACGAAGGAATAAATGGAACACAACTCGAAGGTTAGCCTCAAGAGTGGTTCATTAAAGAACCCGCGGAATGCTAGATTCCGAAGTTCAGTTCCTCGTTAATTAATTAAGATGCGATAAAGATCGTGCAGATGGCAGTCACATAGTGACCGACTTACGTGTGTGAAGTATAGGCGAGAATGTTTTAATTGATTAAATGAAGTGGATTTTAATCCTAATTCCTAAAGGTGTTCCTAATAATACAAAATCGTAAAATAAAGGCGAAAAAAATAAATTGCGTTTCAAAATAAACGGGAGAGGGATACATGATAATTTATGCGGGATTGCGAAGAAATAAAATGTATCGTTGTAGTTTACCCAAGAGGAAGCGTGTGTGCAGTGTATGAATTAATCGGAATCGTTAGTATTAAATATTGTACAAAAAAATGCAAGAAATAAAATAAAATAAATAAATATACTAAATAAAGTGAAATGAATTATAGAGATAGAATAAATTAAATAACATGAAAATAAAATAGATAAATGGCCTCATATTGGTCACGATTTATCGGAAACGATTTATCGGAAACGATTTATCGTGGCCTTTTGTGATATCATCAGCCGGAAGAACAAAATAAATTAGAATCAAATAGTTCACTATTATGTTTTTTGACATGTTTTTTAAATAATAATAAAAATACTAAAACTAAACTACACTAAGAGTTAGAAAAAAAATGAAATAATAAAATAAAGATCTAAAAAGAGATGGATTAATACAAATAAAATCAAAATGAAAGTTTTATAAACTAAAATATAAATAAATAAATGACGGATAATACTCACAAACTTCAAAGCTAGCAAAGGTTGAACTTGTTTGTGTAGAATAAAGTGAAGGTGTTTTGATGGAGGTTGTTGTTGTGATGAAGATGATGAATGTTTATGGGTATTGTGTAAGTAAAAAAAGAATTTGGACTTTGAAAAATATGTAATGAATATGCTAGATTTTGAGAATTTAAGGGTATTCTTGTTAGTCTCAAATGAGAGAAAGATAGATCTTATTTATAGTATGAATGAGGTAGGAGTGTTGATGTGGCAATCTATGTGACTTTATGAGAATGATTTTTGGTCATTGATAAGTCCAAGTTGGCAATCCATGTGAAGTGTGAGAATGATTTTTGGTCATTGATAAGTCCAAGTTGGCAATCCATGTGACTTTATGAGAATGATTATTGGTCATTGATAATTCCTAGTTGACAATCCATGTGAAGGTTTGTACTACAGTGTAGTGGACCCCACTTGTTATTTTTCCTTTTTTGAATATGAAGAAAAACAAAAGAAAAGTAGTAATAATAAAATAAATAATAATAAAAAAACTAATAATAATAATAATAATAATAATAATAATAATAATAATAAAAAAGAAAAAAAAATTGAAAATGATTATCAAAAAATAAATTATATTGAATTAAATAAATTGAAGTTAAACTAAATAAATTGAAATTGAAATTAAACTAAAATTTAAATTAACTTAAATAAAAAAAAATTCTAAATTAGAATTGAACCAAAATAAAATTTAAATTAAAACTAATTCTAAAATATCTAATATAATCTAAACTCCTATTCTTAAAGCGAAATAAGTAATTCTAAAAAAATCAAGAATAAAATATGACATTAAAAGTAAAATAAATAGAACTGTATGAGTAATGATTAATTGATTATAATGCAAAAATGACTGACTATCAAATAATTCGATAAAAATGCGCCAGATAAATAAAATTTGAAAATAATCCGGTCAAAATTTAGGGTGTGACAGTTGCCCCTATTTAATCTTTTTGAACATGAATGTATGAATAACAAAGTTTTTTTTAACATTCAAGGTAGAAGAGGATTAAATATTAAAATACCTATAATTTTGACTGGATGCGGATGAAATGCAATGTGAATGGATGTATGAGAGATTGAGTTATGCGGGGAATGATGTTATATGAAACGGGATAACAAGAGAGGATCCCACTAGGGAAAATATTTGAGAACATTGAGGATGAAGAAACGTAGACAGGAAGTATTCGAAGTGATAAATCAATAGGTTCAAGTGTAACTGTTTATACTAAGCATAACAAAAGACGGAAACAAAAAGAAATCCAAAGCGTTGGTTCAACTAAAACTGGTGAAGTCAAGTTGACACTTAGGATGACAAGGAAATATTCAAAGTGAATGCGCAGTGGCACGATGCGACCAACTGACACTTAAGAATAAAAACAGAGAAGAAATAACGTCCATGGATTGGATTGGATGAAGTCTAATAAAAACATACATCCATAGATTGTATTGGACGAACATAAAGTAAGATATTTTCAATCAAAGGCAAGACATTCAATCATAGCTTTAGACAAGGGACACGATATCCAAGAATGGCATTGGATAAGGTGAGCAATGATTTTCAGGAATGGCACTGAAGGTAAATGAAAATCACTATATTTAGAAATGACACTGAATATACAGATAAAACTTTCAGGAATGGCACTGAAGGTAAAGGCAAATACCTATATCCAGAAATGACACTGAGTAAAGGCTGAGCAATGATTTTCAGGAATGACACTGAAGTTAAAGGCAAATCACTATATCCAAGAATGGCATCGGATATGCAGATAAAAATTTCAGGAATGGCACTGAACAAACAAGATATAGACCCAGGAATAGCATTGGAAGAAGTATGCTAAGATCCAAGAACAACACTGGAGGAAAATACAAAGACTCAGGAATAGCACTAGAAGAATAAAATATCCAGGAATGGCACTGGAGTGAAAGAAAGGTAAGTTTTTGGTAGGTGTCAAGAAGTTGGACTTTCAAAGTGAGGTAAATGTTTGACCAGAACATGACATACGGTAAGTGAAAATGAGGATAAAACACTCTTGTTATGCATAGTATATAACTTGTTATGATGTATGATCAAATACATGTAATGTAGATGCTGACAATAGGGATTGACTCTTTTGTGGAGATGACAAGATTGGAAGGTTGATTCTTCAACATTGTGAGATCATTGTTATTCTTCTTGGGGACTATGGATGCTGAGGTTGAACAGACCTTCGCCACACTAATAAACTGTACCAAGTTGATGATCCTCGGAGAAGGGATGAAAAGTTTCTTTAGGGATTCTTCCAATGAATTTCCCCAAATAAGCTGACTATTGTAGATAAGCTGATCGTTGCTTCAACTTGACTGACTCTGAAAATGATTGCCTTATGATGCGCTTGGAAGCCTGCTTCAGTATAAGTTTTGTAAATTCTTTTGTATAAACCAATTCTGAGATGGACTTTCGCCGAACAACAATCTTGCCCTAATTCTCAACATGGTCTGGAAGGAACTTGCCCCTGATAGGATCACTAGACCAGTTCTTAACTGTTTGAAAATTCCTTGCTAGAAAAGATAGTTTGCAAACAAAAACATTTATACAACCATGGTAATTAAAAGCAAATGCAACTTTTGAAATCAAAATTATTGTTGGAAGAAAGGCAAATGAATCACTAGTCAAAACACGATGGTTTATAACGTTCAAAGTGAAAGGTAAAGTGAAAATATGTACAAAACAAAATGACTTGCAAAGATCTTTTTGGAGTCAGTTTACACAACCTTACTGCAGTATGCTTTCAGAATAACCTTGCCTCAATTAGGTCTTTTAAGGGTTGTATCGTGGTCTGGTTCACGGTTCATGAAATAAGGATAAAGGCTCAAAATTGTTTGTACCCCCCTTTCTTCGTGATAAATCTCCAATCCTACATTCAATTAAATCTACACACATTTATCTTGACAACGTAAGGGTAAAGATGATGATTTGAGGTTCACTGGAAATGACAATAATTTTATTTGGCTTTGATGGATGTTTGTAGTGACCCATCGGTTTTGGACATGGTGGTCACTAAATCTTACTTGTTTGATGTTGATGGTTTTAGGGCCTCTTTTGCTTGATTTTCTTTTTTGAACCGATCCCTAACTTTTTCCTAGGTCCTTTTTTTTGACTTAGCGGGATTTTTTTTGTACTTTTGAAATTTTGAAAGTTGTGACTGCCAAACCATTGGTTGTAATGGATCATCTTGTAATTTGAATGTGTAATCAAAATAATTGAACAACTATCCTGCCCCAGGTTAAACATAAGGGTTTAGATCCAAAATAAACTCCTACTTCTAGGCTCGAAGTGGTGAACTAGGGATTAACTCCTTATCTCTCCAGTGTTTGGTAATTGAAACAATGCCTGTACATCACCGATAAGATTTTATCCGAAGCAAACCACAATGGCTATGGGTATTTTTTCATCATCCTCCTTCAAACATTTTCATAATCAAAAGTTTTGAACAAATGGTATATATGTATTTTTTTGAAATAGAAAGTGTAAAGACATAAATAAACAGATGAACTGAATTCAAAAGATTGCAAATGTTCATTTCATTAATCAAAGAAGTACAAACATAATTGAAAGGCAAACAGTTGTTACAAATACAAGGAAAATATAAACATAAAGGAAACAAAGGCCTAGTGACTAATCAGTAAACAAGGATGAGCTGTCCTGTCTTGAAACACTGGCTTTAGGGAGAACTGGTTGAAGTTGATTGAAGCTTCAAGTGGCATGCCTTGGCAAAGGATTGTCCTTGACACTTGGATTAGGATCACAGAAGGAGAGGATCTTGTCTTTGATCAACTCTTTCACTCTTGTCTTCAAAGCAAAACAATGTTCCAAATCATGGCCCGCTCCACCCTGATGAAATTCACAACGAAGATTTGCCCTGTAGCCTGGTGGGAGAGGATCTAGAGGAGGAGGCATAGGTCTAATGGTTATCAAACCTTTCTGAACCAAACCAGGATATACTCAGTGTATGTCATGGGAATAGGGTCAAAGTGAACCCTATCACGATTTTGAGTTTGTCCAAAAGTTGGACGTTGAGGAGCTCTAGCTGGTTGAGCAGCAATCACAGGAGCAACAGCAGCAACATAAGCTTGATTATCATGTTGGGCCCTGTATTGAGGTCTTCTACCCACATCAAAAATAGCATTGGTTTGATCTTCCCTCTTCCTTTGGAAATTCCCAAAAGGTTTCTTAGCAACATTGGAAGACTCAACAACTTTGGACACTTTTCCATTCTTAATTCCTTCTTCAAGCCTCTGTCCAATGGTAACCAGATCAGTGAAACTGGAAGAGACATTTCCGATCATTTTTTCCCAATAGAAGGGAGCCAAAGTATCCATGAACATACTAGTCATTTCTTTCTCAGCTAGGGGAGGTTCAACCTGAGATGCCAACTCTCTCCAACGTTGAGCATATTCATTGAAGGATTCCCTCTCTTAGACATATTCTGCAATTGACGGCGATCAGGTGCCATGTCTAAGTTGTACTAGTATTATTTCACGAAAGGATCACCCAAATCCGCCAAGCTATGGATACGATCTTTCTCAAGCCCCATGTACCACTTCATAGAGGCACCGCTCAAATTGTCTTGAAAACAATGAATAAGTATCTTGTCGTTCTTGGCTTAAGCAGCCATCTTGCGACAGTACATTGTTAAATGGAGCTTTGGACAGGTGTGCCCCTTGTACTTCTCAAATTCTGGAATCTTGAACTTGGAAGGCACGATGAGATCGGATACCAAACACATATCACTTGCATCAACATTGAAGAAGTCATTACCCTCTACAGCCCTTAATCGTTTGTCAATAGCTCGATACTGCTCACGACCAACTTCAGGTTCAACATAATCTTCAAGATCGTCACCCTGAGCGCTAGCAGCATTATGTTCATAGGGAATTTGGCCAGTATGAATCACAGGTCTGGATTCAGTGAAAATAGGAACTTGAAAAGCGGGTCTAGACGCCTGACCAACCACAAAAGTAGTAACATGAGGTGGAGAGTAGTTGTGTGGCAAGCCAAACTCCGGCCAAGTTGAAGGTGGCAATAGGGTAGGCTGAGGTTCGACAATAGCGTTTTCAACCTCTTGGATCACTGTCCTCTGAGGTGGCTCTCCTCTGGCAATCAAAACTTGAAGCATTTCAGTCAGCTTCGTCACACTCGTCTTCAACTCCTCAATTTCCATTCAGACCTCAGCATTATGAACCTCTTGTTCTGACATCATGCGTCTGCGGTAAGCTCGGGTTCTGTATCGGCTACGAAGCTTCAGTTTGACGGTCGATAGATAACTGGAATACAGAGATAACTTGAATGAATTGACGAACAACCCGGGTGTATGAAATAATGCAAATGATGCAGATGGTATGCAATGCCATGCAATGCAGCTATGCTTAGGGTCACAAGCACAAAAAGACTCAGAAACTGGAAATAACTCGAAACTTCCTATTTGGTAGACTGTAAGAGATTGGTTCTATATTCTATGCTCATAAAACCCTACTCACATGATAGTTTCTACGGTGAAGGTTTAGGATACTCAAGGTCACGAAAGTTTATCATATTAACGCCCCGCCGCAGGCTAGATGCATTTTGACGATAATAACGACAAGGTCTACCTTGAGGGAGTTCTCATGCTATGCCCTCAAGGGGCGAGCCCTTGGAGACTAACATTACACAACTACCGATATAGAAACTGGTTCGTAATGATGGATCCCAGAATCACAGCCCTTTCATGAATCAGGTCACGCGATAGGCTAGCTGCGTTGTGACAAGATCTATGAAAAGTCTAACTATCTGGGGGAGCTTTCATGCTAGGCCCTCAAGAAGCGAGTTCTTGGAGACTAACACTAATGACTACCAATTCTAACCTAGGTGTGCCCTCTTCTTTTTCCACAACTCGTATTTTACTTGCAATGTGACCCCGAGATCCCACGGACAAGTAATATAATGAGCAAATAAGAGAAAGCGGTAAAAGAACAAATAGACAAACATGAATAATAAACATAAAGAAGACAAAAAGATAAGATCAAACAAAATAAACGCACAAAGCAAAGTTAGGCTCGACCCTCTCTAGCATGGAGCTAGTCCCCAGCAGAGTCGCCAACTGTCGTACCTCGAAAAAAAATACGATCCTCGCGATGGGACGCGGAAAGAAAACAACAGAGTCGCCACCTAATTCTATTTATTCTAATTAAAGAAAAGGGAGATATAGATATAACCTAAATAGGATAAGAAATGGTTTACGAAACCAAATTCTAAGTTCGGGAGTCGGTTACGCAAGGGAAAGGTATTAACACCCCTCACGTCCGTTGTACTCAACGGGAACCTCTTAGCTTAACTATGCGATTAAATGATGATCTAAGTCTTTGTCTTCTAAATGTTTGTTAATATGTTTGTTTTAAAGGGAAAAGAAAGTTTTTAAATTATTATTAATGTTACGGGGAAAAGATTAAAGTTTTTTATTATGGTGCCGGAGAGATAGTTAATTTTTTTATTATTGTGCTCGCGAAGGATTAAAATCCTTGTGCCTACATATTCCCTTGTGCAATGGGAAAGTCAGAGCTTCGTAGTTCGTGCTACTACGATTTGTGATTTTTAATGGAACGATTGTTTAAAACGCATTCTACTGCTAAGCGTTGGCTTATTCTCGCGGCGGAGGCTAAAGTGCTAGCATGTTTGCGAGATAGAAAGATTTAAACAATGTTCTTTTAAAGAAAAGGTGTTTGACCTTTGTTAAGTGTTTTAAAATGAAAGGCGAATGAAGCACAGCTCGAGGGCTAGCCTCAAGAGTGATTGCATTCAAGGATCCGTGGAGTGCTGGACTCCAGAGTTCAGTTATTCGTTGATTAATTGTAAAGTGATTTGCGTTTGTTGGTGAATTTTAAGTTGTATCTCCATTATGAAAGGGCGAACGAATTACAAATTGAGGGCTAGCCCCAACAATAATTCAATTCAAAAACCCGGAGAATGCTAGATTTTTTAGTTTAGTTCTTTCACGATTTTAATTAGAGATTTACGTTTTGAAAACGAAAGAGCGAATGAATTACAAATCGGGGGCTAGCCCCAACAGTAATTCAATTCAAAAACCCGAGGAATGCTAGTTTCCTGAGTTTAGTTCTTTCATTATTTTAATGTGTTAATTAAGAGTTGATTGTTTGAATATTTGTTTAAAAATGACTTAGGGTTTAATATTTTAGAAACGAAGGAATAAATGAAACACAACTCGAAGGGTAGCCTCAAGAGTGGTTCATTAAAGAACCCGCAGAATGCTAGATTCCGAAGTTCAGTTCCTCGTTAATTAATTAAGATGCGATAAAGATCGTGCAGATGGCAGTCACATAGTGACCGACTTACGTGTGTGAAGTGTAGGCGAGAATGTTTTAATTGATTAAATGAAGTGGATTCTAATCCTAATTCCTAAAGGTGTTCCTAATAATACAAAATCGTAAAATAAAGGCGAAAAAAATAAATTGCGTTTGAAAATAAACGGGAGAGGGATACATGATAATTTATGCGGGATTGCGAAGAAATAAAATGTATCGTTGTAGTTTGCCCAAGAGGAAGCGTGTGTGCAATGTATGAATTAATAAGAATCGTTAGTATTAAATATTGTACAAAAAAATGCAAGAAATAAAATAAAATAAATAAATATACTAAATAAAATGAAATGAATTATAGAGATAGAATAAATTAAATAACATGAAAATAAAATAGATAAATGGCCTCATATTGGTCACGATTAATCGGAAACGATTTATCGTGGCCTTTTGTGATATCATCAGTCGGAAGAACAAAATAAATTAGAATCAAATAGTTCACTATTATGTTTTTTGACATGTTTTTTAAATAATAATAAAAATACTAAAACTAAACTACACTAAGAGTTAGAGAGAAAAAAATGAAATAATAAAATAAAGATCTAAAAAAAGATGGATTAATACAAATAAAATCAAAATGAAAGTTGTATAAACTAAAATATAAATAAATAAATGACGAATAATACTCACAAACTCCAAAGCTAGCAAAGGTTGAACTTGTTTGTGTAGAATAAAGTGAAGGTGTTTTGATGGAGGTTGTTGTTTTGATGAAGATGATGAATGTTTATGGGTATTGTGTAAGTAAAAAAAGAATTTGGACTTTGAAAAATATGTAATGAATATGCTAGATTTTGAGAATTTAAGGGTATTCTTGTTAGTCTCAAATGAGAGAAAGATAGATCTTATTTATAGTGTGAATGAGGTAGGAGTGTTGATGTGGCAATCTATATGACTATACGATAATGATTTTTGGTCATTGATAAATCCAAGTTGGCAATCCATGTGAAGTGTGAGAATGATTCTTGGTCATTGATAAGTCCAAGTTGGCAATCCATGTGACTTTATGAGAATGATTCTTGGTCATTGATAATTCCAAGTTGACAATCCATGTGAAGTGTTTGTACTACATTGTAGTGGACCCCACTTGCTATTTTTCCTTTTTTGAATATGAAGAAAAACAAAAGAAAAGTAGTAATAATAATATAAATAATAATAAAAAAACTAATAATAATAATAATAATAATAAAGAAAAAAAATTGAAAATGATTATAAAAAAAATAAATTATATTGAATTAAATAAATTGAAGTTAAACTAAATAAATTGAAATTGAAATTAAACTAAAATCTAAATTAACTTAAATAAAAAAATTCTAAATTAGAATTGAACCAAAATAAAATTTAAATTAAAACTAACTCTAAAATATCTAATATAATCTAAACTCCTATTCTTAAAGCGAAATAAGTAAATCTAAAAAAATCAAGAATAAAATATGACATTAAAAGTAAAATAAATAGAACTGCATGATTAATGATTAATTGATTATAATGCAAAAATGACTGACTATCAAATAATTCGATAAAAATACGTCAGATGAATAAAATTTGAAAAAAATCCAGTCAAAATTTAGGGTGTGACAATATGGAAAAAATAAAAATGATATTATATGTTTTTAATATTAAAATCACTTTTAAATTTGTATTTGTCTATTTATCATATTTTAGTTAAAAACAACTTTTTCAGAAACATACACCTCTGCTTAAATAACATTTAAGATATTAATAATATTTTAATAAATTATTATAATTTTTAAATATTTGGTGAGATATTCGAATTTTTTACCCAATTACTCCAGTTTTTGGAAAAAATTCTCCAAATACCCCACTTTTTAAAAAAATTCCCAAAGTACTCCAGTTTTTGAGAACTTTGTGAAGGGAAGCCAAACCAATTGGCGACCATATATACCCTTATAGAGGGATCGCCAATTGGTTTGGAGACACCATGAAGGTGGTTGGAAAACATTCCAGTGGACAAGGGCATTTGACGGTGGATGTCGTTAGGGCCACATGACAACAAATCTTGTGGAATGCATGAACGACGTCTTCAATGGAATTAGAAACCTACCTATAACAGCAGTGGTACGATCAACCTATTTTAGGTTGGCATCTCAATTTGCAACAAGAGGAAAAAATGGAATGCAGTGTTAATGTCTGGTCAAGTTTACAGTGCATGCATAATGAAAGTTATGAAAGATGAAACTATCAAGGCTAGCACATTCAGTCACAAACTTTGACCGTCATGGGAGAAATTTCAGTGTTAAGGAAACAATTGATCACAGTGAAGGAAGACCTTTTTTGGAATATGATGTCAGACTAGACATATGCTGGTGTGATTGTGGCAAGTATCAAGCCTTTTGGGTACCTTGCTCACATGTAATTGCGGCCTGCGTGCATGCTCGTCAGGACCCATACAACTATCTATCTGATGTTTACAAGACTGTTAACATGATGAATGTCTACAATGAAAGCTTCACAGTGTTACCAATGGAGGAATACTGGCCTCCATACCAGGGGGACATAGTTTGGCATAACGATCAGATCGACGAAAGAAAAAAGGTCGTCCAAACAGCACGCGTATAAGAACAGAAATGGATATAGTTGATAAAATGATAAGATTGTGTACTGTATGTCGTCAGCCTGGACACAACAAGAAAAAATATCCAAATGTGGGATCCAGCTCTGCACAATAATAACTTGTTGTAACCTTATATTTTCATATATTAAGAACTTTGTGTTACAACAATGTTAACAGAAAACAACATAATAACTTAAATAAATTTAATCTAAACAACACATACAACAAATAAACACAACATTCTTAATTGATTACAACAATCAACCTGACTTCATTAGGTCCGAACATCATTTTCCTAGCTTCTGCATTAGTCTTAACTCGGACCCACCCACGCATCCTATCATATCTCTCAATACTGCAGATTTTTTCCCCTTCACCGATTTCTTCCTCTAGCCAGCGATTCAGCTCCATCCTCAGTTGATTCAGACTTTGGATATTCCAGAACAACATATCGATCAGAGGTTTCTCTCTCGAAAAAATCATTTTCCCATAGCGGCGTGTATACATGATATTTGTGTTACATGTGTACCAGAAGCGATGAGAGAAAAGAATGTGAAAATACTTGAGCACACAACTCTTATTTATAGGAAATTTGAACTTGTACATGGTCTCCAAATCAATTGGCGACCTTATACAATTTTTGTACATAGGTGCCAATTGGAATGGAGACACTTCGTGGTGTCTCCAAATCAATCGGCGACCCCTCTATAAGGGATGTACATGGTCGCCAATTGGTTTGGCTTCCCTTCACAAAATTCTCAAAAACTGGGGTACTTTGGGATTTTTTTTTAAAAGTGGGGTATTTGGGGAATTTTTTCAGAAAAGTGAGGTATTTGGGTAAAAAATTCGAGATATTCATCATAAATTTAAACAATATTTAAAAGTGATTTTAAAATTTAAAAAAAAAGATAGTGAGTGTTATATAGTTTATCGTTTCATAAAAGAATTAATAATTTTACATGAAAAATTAAATAATTTGATTTTTAAAAATCAGAACAATTCACATAGTGCAGACAGTTTGGGGTGATATGCTTACTAAGAAGAAGTTCATGATGTGAACCATTTATGAAGCTCTCATTGATGATAATAACATAGTGAGATGGAGATATATTTTCAGAGAAAATTGTGTCAGACCAGGAGAGCCATGCATTCTACTTGGCTGGTTTGCCATGACAAATTGGGAATCAAAGATAGATGGATGATAAATGATAGTAAATGCACAAAGAGACATTTGTTTTTAGATTGGTACAGTTCGAAGAGGATTTCGCAGTATACCTTGAATTGGATGTGCACCATGTACCCCCCCCTTCCTTGGGAACTTGAACTTAACTGGATTCTGGAACAAAGGTTGGAAATCAAATCTGATCTAATTGGTTTTCACCAAAACGGTTTATGGGATCAGGCAATATAGAAATAGTAAAAATATGAGTGAACACGCAGTTAAATTCTGAAATTAAGTTCGAGATAATATTATAGAAAATATTTTGTATAGGGGTGGGGTCAAAGAGGCTTAAGAAATATATAGCCCTCTTTATGACATAGTTTTTTTGTGACTTTTGTTGGTTGAATCTTGTTGATCACATTTATACTTACATGATTTTTTGATTCAATATAGTTATCCATTGCTTTAAAAAAAAATCATTATAAGAGAAATGGGTGTGATTTGAAACTAAAATTTAGGTGCCGCCTCCTTTGCTTGTAAACATTATATAAATTTTATATTTAAAAATACTAAAATAAAACCCCATAAATACTAAAATTTTAATTTTTTTTTACGGGTATTAAAAGCCCATAAATTTGGTTTTATAAAAGATGTTATTTAATTATTGAAATAAAATATGGTAAAGAAATAGATTTGATTTGAATTTTAAAATCGGATTTATTATTAATAAAAGATTTGAACTTGACCTGAGGTTTGCAAAGTGAAGCTATAAAAAGACTTGGAGTATTTTGTCTTTGAATCCCAGAAAAACCATGAAACGTTCCATCGAGGATTCTACCGCACCCATTCCGAAACCAGAGCATGAACAGCAAGCACTTGAACGCCGCCACATTCAAGTCACCGGTCAAGAAGAGCTTAAGGCTGGCCAGCATGCACAAATAGACAAGTTACCGGAGGTTGAATCGATTAAGGAAGAATACATACGCTCAAATAAACCTAATTTTGAATTTTGCTTTGATTGTGAAAATACCCAAGATGAAGTTTTTTGGCGTGATTTACTTTGAAAAACCATTGCATCACTCACCAACGTACTTAATTTGCTCTTACTTTTTCTTTTTAACATTTCACTTACCAAATTAATTTGTGTTAACAGAGACTTGTGATTCAAATACATTAGTGAAATCAAAATTATTGCGTGGAACTTGCATAGAAGTTATAAATGCATAATTTTAACATAAATTTAGTGCAATTAAAGTGTTATGCTTTTACAATGTGTTATAGTCTTATTTATAGTGATTTTCGCACTCTCAATCCATTAAAAAGTGTGTAGGATTGTGGGAGAATACGAGGCCATTATGGTCTGCTCCTTTTGGGGCATGACGAACGTCTTGTCAGCCCGTCACATATATTGATTTTTTTCTTTTCTTGTTTTTTCATTTGTTTCTCTCTGAAATTGATGTCAATCGCTCAATGCCAGCAACACAATGTAAATGGCCCGCTTATTGCAATAAAAGGGATGTAAAATGACATTGAAAACACTAAAAGTAAGTTGATAAACAAGGTGAAAAAGATTGTTATCAAACTCCCCCACACTTGAATTGTTGTTTGTCCTCAAGCAACTTGGGTTGCATAAAGAAGATGTGAACACAATAACACATCAATGAAAAATTGCAATGTTATCGCAACTACTCGTACAGGAATCTAGGTTCAAATTAGTTAGAGTTTAACTTCCATGGTACTCAATTCAACATCAAGGCATTGTAAGAACACGAACTGTAAAATACATACTAAAGAGTCCTTCCTTAGATATCAATCCAAACTATGATTATGTACTTAATTCTTGTTATCTAATTTCCCCCATTTCATTTGAAACAATCAAATTAAGATAATTTAAATATAGATGATTGTCGCTCCCACCAAATGACACCTGGCCAGAAGGGGTACAGACGCGAATGGTCGGCGAAAGAGCATGAAGATGAACTGAAAAGAGTCGCCAGCTAGGCATTTTTATCCCGAAGGAAAGGTAATGCTGCATAAACCTGGAAAAATATGGATAAGACAATCGCGAACCAGAGAAACTGAGAAATGGGGTTGGTTACAACCTGGGAAGGTATTAGCACCCAGCTTGTCCGTCGTACTCGACGGGATCCACGCTTGAAAGATTTGTGTTTAAAGGGGTAGTGTCAGTGCTATTCTGTGTTCAAAAACTGGAAAAAGAATACAAGTGTCAGTGCAAAAGAAACGTGAAGTGAAGAAAAGGAGTGTCAGTGTAAGGAAAGAGTGCAGTGCTCAAGTCAATGAGGCTTAAAGAATAATGCTAGAAGAGGGGGGGAGAGACAGAGGCTTTTGTTCAATAACAGTTAAGTTATGCCTACGTATCCTCTCGTGCAATGAAGAAGTCAGAATACTGTAGTTCGACTCAAAGAGACTGAAAGATAAATTGACTGATGAACTGCTTGCTTGTCTATGCTCAAGTGTATGACCTGTCTGGCTCAGGTGCTAACTGTCTTGCATTAGACGGAAGAAACAAGTTCTCGTTTGTGAGTGAAGATGATGAGAAAAGAATCCCGGAGGAGACGATTATTGTTTGTTTTTGATGTTTTCAATCTTTTATTGTTTTTTGTGTTTGTCATAAGATAATAAGTGTAGATGTTTAAGAATTGGCAGAATTTTTGACCAAACAAGAAATGTTAAATTCAGTTCAGAATGTCCTATCAGATGTTGGGACATTATCAAACAGAGTATATGAACTTATTTCAGGATGTCTCATCAGATGTTGGGACATTGTGTAAATAACTTAAGTTCAGTTTTTCAGGATGTCCCAACAGATGTTGAGACATCTCAGACCTGCTACCAGAATTAATTAATGATTAACTGATCAGAGATATTTAAGGAGAGTTATCTGGAATTAATTAATGATGGATAAAAACAGAACAAGGCGCATCTGTAGGGAGTTTTATATTGAAGATTCAGATTAAAACAAAAGACCTAAAGCACCTAGAATCTAGGAGGTAACAAACCCTAATTCAAGGTGGAAGCTGCTGCGCATTAGGGCTGGATCATTCTACAGAAAGCCCAAAATTCAGATACCTATTTAAGCAACAGAAACTCATAGAATTGAGTACGAATTTCAGAAGATCAAATAGGGTGTCTAGTATTTTAATAGCAGGTTGTTTTTATGTACCACTTTATGAGCTTTTAAGCAAAAGTGCATTTGTAACTTGATTGAAACTGTGAAGTAAGATCAAGCTGTATTGTTTGAAGGATGTCTTCAATTTCAGTAAACTTGTAAACTTGATCACTGTGTGATTAAGGGGGAGTGAGTAGGGTACTCTTATCTAAGGTGTGTCTTAGGTAGAAATTGCATTGGGTGGTTATTAAGTGATAGATTAAACAGGGTGGTTTAAGTCTAGAATTAATATTACTTATAGTGGATTTCCTCCTGGCTTGGTAGCCTCCAGATGTAGGTGTGGTTATACACTGAACTGGGTTAACAAACTTCTGTGTTGTTTACTTTTCTTGCTATTTAAGTTTTGGTTAAATCTGTCAAGTGTCCTATCAAGTGTTGGGACATCTCTTAGGACATCTCATACCTGATCACAGAATTTCAATTGGCATCAGAGCAGGCACCCTGCCTGTTTATACTGGGTGAGATCTAGGGAAAACAAATTCTGTAACATGGACAGAGATATAGGGTCAGTAAATAGACCACCTATACTGGATGGATCTAATTATGACTACTGGAAGCCAAGAATGATTGCATTCTTAAGATCACTTGACAACAGGGCATGGAGAGCAGTAAATGTTGGATGGGATCATCCTGTCCAAGACACCAAAGATGGATCAAAAGTGCTGAAACCTGAAGAAGAATGGAGTAAGTAGGAAGAAGATTCAGCACTAGGCAACTCAAAAGCCTTAAATGCCTTATTCAATGGCATTGATAGGAATATTTTCAGAATTGTGCATCATTGTGAGCTGGCCAAAGATGTTTGGGACACTCTCAAAACAACTCATGAAGGAACATCAAAAGTAAAAATGTCAAGACTTCAACTTCTCACCACCAAGTTTGAAAACTTGAGGATGAAGGAAGATGAATCAATTCATGAGTTCTACATGAACATCTTGGATATAGCCAATACTTCTGGAGCTTTGGGAGAAAAGATGACTGATGAAAAGCTGGTAAGAAAGATTCTCAGATCTTTGCCAAAATGATTTGACATGAAAGTCACAGCAATAGAAGAAGCTCAAGACATATGCTCCATGAAAGTTGAAGAACTCATTGGCTCCCTTCAAACTTTTGAGATGGGAATAAATGAGACAAATGTTAAAAAGAACAAAAGCATAGCATTGGTGTCAAATACTGATGAAGAAGAAGATGATGAATCAGAAAATGGTAAAAGTTTATCAGAAAACCTAGCTATGCTTGGAAGACAATTCAAACAGATTCTCAGAGGAATGGATGGCAAATCCAAATCCAGTGGAAAATACACAAACTCTTCTGAGAACAGGAGACCTTATGATGCTAATAAAAAGTCAAATTATGCTGAAAAGACCAGTCAAGAAGGAATCAAGTGCCATGGATGTGAAGGATATGGACACATCAAGAAGGAATGTCCTACCTTCTTAAAAAGACAAAAGAAGGGACTATCTGTAACCTGGTCTGATGAAGACTCAGGAGGAGATTCAGAAGAAGAATCAGCTAAGCATATTACTGCTTTAGCTGGACTGTGTGAATATGATAGTGATTCCAGTTGTGGAGAGCTTACTTATGCAGATCTTGAGCAAGCTTTCAAAGATATATACAAGAGAAGCACTGAAATATGCAGTGAGGTTATAAAGCTAAAGAATCAGAATGAGGTATTAGAAGATGAAAAAGCAAGTGATCAAGTAATCATTGATACCTTGAAAAGTGAAGTAACTCTTCTCAACTCTAAGTTGGAACATATGTCCAAATCTGTTAAAATGTTGAACAGCAGCTCAAATACACTGGATGTTATTCTCAGCAATAATAAACATTCAGGGGACAAAAGTGGACTGGGATATAACAGAGATGAAGCCAGCTCTAGCAAAGCTACTGCAAAAACTACACAGTCAAACAAGATGTCCCAACAGATGCTTCAACATCAGAACACAAAGACAAACATAATGTTCCAACAGATGTCTCAACATTCTGGAAAGAACAAAATGAAGAAGAAGTATCAAAGATGGAGATGCCATCACTGAGGAAGATTTGGACATATCAAACCTCATTGTTATAAGTTGCATGGATATCCAAATCAGATGTATCAGCAACCTTCCAAGAAGAAAATAGAAGTTACCAAGAAAGTGCTGCATAAACATCATAGAAATCAGCAACCTCCTAAGCAGAAGACTGAAAACTTCAAGAAGGTATGGAAACCAAAAGCTAGCACTGAAGCTGATCAAAGCTACAAGAACAAGATCAACAATCAAGCTTGGAGATCAGCTGATAAACAACACACAGGGCAGAGGCATCAAAAGAAATCTCAACTCATCTGGTCAAAGAAAAATACTGCATACATAACACATACATCACTGAGAGTATCAGCTAAAGAAGACTGGTACTTTGACAGTGGATGTTCAAGACACATGACTGGATTGAAGAATTTGCTAGTAAACTTAAAATCACATTCATCCAGGTATGTGACCTTTGGAGATGGAGCTAAAGGAGAAATCAAGGGAGTTGGAACCTTGGACTGTCAAGATGTTCCAAGACTAGATGATGTGCTGCTTGTTAAAGGTTTAACTGCTAACCTGATCAGTATAAGTCAGTTATGTGATCAAGGGTACAGTGTAAACTTTACCAAAACTGAATGCATAGTGACTAACAATGAACAAGAGGTTGTCATGAAAGGAGCCAGATCTAAAGACAACTGCTACATGTGGGAATCCCAAAATCTCAGTCTCACTTCAACTTGCTCTTTAGCTAAAGAAGAAGAAGTGAAACTATGGCACCAAAGACTAGGTCATCTTCATTTCAGAGGCATAAAGAAGATAATATCCATGGATGTTGTAAGAGGTATTCCTAAACTGAAGATTGATGATGGCAAAATATGTGGTGAATGTCAAATAGGCAAGCAAACCAAGATGTCCCATCCAAAGCTCCAACATCTGACAACTTCCAAAGTCTTGGAACTTTTACATATGGATCTTATGGGACCTATGCAGGTTGAAAGTCTTGGTGGTAAGAGGTATGCTTATGTGGTGGTTGATGACTTTTCAAGATATACATGGATAAATTTCATCAAAGAAAAGTCTGATGTATTTGATGTATTCAAAGAATTATGCCAAAGATTACAAAGAGAAAAATTCAGCTGTGTAATCAGAATAAGAAGTGATCATGGAAAGGAATTTGAGAATCAAAAGTTCTTAGATTTCTGCTCTTCAGAAGGAATCAATCATGAATATTCTTCACCAATCACTCCTCAACAGAATGGGATTGTTGAAAGGAAGAATAGAACTATTCAAGAATCAGCAAGAGCTATGATCCATGCTAAAAAGTTACCTCTGTACTTCTGGGCTGAAGCTATGAACACTGCCTGCTACATCCATAACAGAGTTACTTTGAGGAAAGGAACCTTGTCCACAATATATGAAGTCTGGAAGGGCAGAAAACCCACTGTGAAATACTTTCATGTGTTTGGAAGTAACTGTTATATTCTAGCAGATAGGGAGCAAAGGAGAAAAATGGATCCTAAAAGTGATGAAGGAATTTTCCTTGGATACTCTATAAACAGCAGAGCATATAGAGTATTTAATTCTAGAACCAAGGTTATCATGGAGTCCATAAATGTGATAATTGATGATGCTCCTACAGATGTCCCAGAAGATGTTGGAACATCTGTTGATATCAAGATTGAAGCTGAAGAAAAGAATGATCAATATAACTTCACTCAAACTGATACAAGGACAGAAGAATCCAGCAAACCTCCCTCCATCAGAATACAGAAGGATCATCCCAAAGATTTGATTATTGGTGATCCCAACAGAGGTGTGAGCACTAGATCAAGAGAAGTGATTTCAGGTTCTTGTTTTGTTTCCAAAATAGAACCTAAAAACATCAAGGAAGCCCTCACTGATGAATACTGGATTTGTGCTATGCAAGAGGAATTAGGTCAATTCACAAGGAATAAAGTGTGGAATCTTGTTCCTAGACCTGATGACATAAATGTGATTGGAACAAAATGGGTGTATAAGAACAAATCAAATGAACAAGGAATTGTTACAAAGAACAAAGCTAGACTTGTAGCTCAAGGATACACTCAAATTGAAGGGGTAGACTTTGATGAAACCTTTGCACCAGTAGCAAGGCTTGAATCAATCAGACTGCTGTTGGGAATTGCTTGTATCTTGAAGTTCAAGCTATTTCAAATGGATGTGAAAAGTGCCTTTTTAAATGGCTACCTTAATGAAGAAGTATATGTAGAACAGCCTAAAGGATTTGTTGATCCAAGCTGTCCAAATCATGTATACAAACTAAAGAAGGCACTTTATGGTTTGAAGCAAGCTCCAAGGGCATGGTATGAAAGACTGACCACATTTCTTATCAAGCAAGGATACAGAAAAGGTGGGATTGATAAAACCCTGTTTGTTAAAGATGAAGAAGGAAATGTCATGATTGCTCAAATATATGTTGATGACATTGTGTTTGGTGGGATGTCTGACAGGATGGTCAAACATTTTGTCAAGCAGATGGAATCTGAATTTGAAATGAGCCTAGTAGGAGAGTTAACCTACTTTCTTGGTCTGCAAATAAAGCAAATGGAAGACTCAATGTTTATCTCTCAAAGCAAGTATACCAAGAACATAGTCAAGAAATTTGGAATGGAAAATGCTACTCATAAGAGAACTCCTGCCCCCACACATTTGAAGCTGACTAAAGATGAAAAGGGTGAGAGTGTAGATCAAAGCTTATACAGAAGCATGATTGGAAGCTTGTTATACTTAACTGCTAGCAGACCTGACATAGCATTTGCAGTAGGTGTATGTGCAAGATATCAAGCTGATCCAAAAGTCAGTCATCTCAATCAAGTCAAGAGAATTCTTAAATATGTTAATGGTACTTGTGACTATGGCATAATGTATTTTCATGGATGTAAACCAATTCTCACTGGCTTCTGTGATGCTGATTGGGTTGGAAGTGCTGATGACAGAAAAAGCACTTCAGGAGGATGCTTCTTTCTAGGAAACAATTTGATTTCTTGGTTCAGTAAGAAACAAAATTGTGTATCCTTATCTACAGCTGAAGCTGAATACATAGCAGCTGGAAGCAGTTGTTCTCAGTTGGTTTGGATGAAGCAAATGCTCACTGAGTACAATGTCCCACAGGATGTCATGACATTGTACTGTGACAACTTAAGTGCAATAAACATATCAAAGAATCCTATCCAACATAGCAGGACCAAGCATATTGATATCAGACATCATTTCATCAGGGATCTTGTAGAAGAAAAGGTGATTTCATTGGAGCATATAGCTACAAATCTGCAGTTAGCTGATATCTTTACCAAAGCATTGGATGCCTCACAATTTGAGAACTTAAGGGGCAAACTTGGAATCTGTTTATGTGATATTTAGCAGTTAATGAGATGTGCCAACATGTCATATGACATTGTATGGCATAAGTTCCAGATGGCAAAACCAGTCTGGACAAGATCCTTGGGAATTCCATCTCTAATCATTTGCACTGTAACGGTTACTAATTTAGTAACTGTTTATAATCATCTATCAAGATTCTCATCATACTATCACAAGCGAATCACATTAACTAGCTATTCTCCAGAAATCATAAACCCTAAAGTTGTTCATCCATCTTCCTCAACAATGTCTCAAAACTCTAACACAACTGAGGAAGTTCTCAACAAGGAAGACGTAGTTCATGCCACTCCCATCTCTGTAGTACCAATGCAATCAACCCCATTGGACGAACTCAGGGGAAGCGTTTCTCACACTAAAAAGGCAAGAACTCCAAAGAGAGCTAAAGATCAGGTACGCAGCAAAGCAAAAGGCATTCCCTCTCCTGCTAACAGGCCCCCAAACTCTTCAAAATATGTTGATGATTCCATCAAGGAGATTGTCAACCAAATTCTTTTTGAACAAAGAGTGGTGAGTGGGATCTCTGTTCCTCTGAACACAATGCCTGCACCTCAAGAAGAACAAGCTCAAGATGCAGAGGACACTCCTGCAGAACATGATGTCCCAATAGATGTTGGAACATCTGAAGATGAGAAAAAGAACTCATCTGGTGATGATTTGGAACAAACTAAGGACCAGAATAAAGCCTCAAATGAAAATGATGAAGAAGTCTCTGAGGAACAGGCTAAAGCCTCAAATGAAGATCAAATCCCTGCTGATCAACCAGCTGAAGAGGAGACTGCTCAATATCCTCTAGTGGTCAACCTGGAGCAGGACTCTGATACAGAGATCATAGCCTCTGTTAGACCTAGCATAGCCAAAAGGCTCAGGTCCAGGAAAGGAAAGATGCAAGCTGAAGCAGCAATTCCTGAGAAGAAGAAAGCCTCCCCAAAGAAAGGCAAAGCTAAAGCTACTTTTGGGCCATCAAAACAATGGAGTAAAGTCCAAACTCAGAAAAGGAAAGCTGTCACCCCATCTGACTCAGATGTTGAATCAGATGTCCCAACATCTCCTCCCAAGAAGAGACCAGCCCCATCTAGGGCTTCAACAGCTGTTCCAGAAGCTCCATTAGACAACATATCTTTCCACCATGTCTCTAGTGTGAACAAGTGGAAGTTTGTGTACCAAAGAAGAGTTGCCCTAGAAAGAGAACTGAGCAGCAATGCACTTGAGTGCACTGAACTGATTGACCTCATCTCTGCTGCAGGACTATTCAAGACAGTCTCAGATTTCTCTCCCTGCTATGAACTTCTTGTCAAAGAGTTCATTGTTAATCTTCAGGAGGATTGTTCAAATGGTAAGTCCTCTGAGTTTCAAAAAGTTTTTGTTAGAGGTAAATGTGTAGAGTTTTCTCCTCAAATCATAAATCAGTACCTAGGAAGAGAAACAGATGGACCAAATGAGCTAGGCAAGACAGATAATCAAGTCTGTAAGGTAATCACTGCAAACCAGGTCAAGGCATGGCCTGTGAAGGGAAAGCTCTCAGTGAGCATGCTTACCAGAAAGTATGACATGCTGAACAGGATTGGTACTGCTAACTGGGTGCCTACCAATCACACTTCTTCAATCTCAACTGGTCTGGCCAGGTTCATCTATGCTGTGGGAACTCAAACCAAGATGGACTATGGAGCTTACATTTTTGATCAGACTATGAAGCATGCCATCTCTTCTGCAACAAAGCTTCCAATAGCTTTTCCATCATTGCTGTGTGGTATAGTGCTCAATCAATACCCTAGAATTCTCACTGACAAGGATACAGCATGCAAAAGAGAAAGCCCCCTGGCTTTTCACTACAAGTTATTCCTCAGTCATCATGCAGCAGATGTTGAAGCACCTTCTGGGACATCTGCAGGTCCTTCAACTGATAAGAATCCAATCTCCAAGAAGGCTTTAATTGCTGAACTCAAAAGCACCTGCAAAGAGCTTGAAGCTAGAAAGCAGAAGCTTGAGGAAATCATTCAAAGGTTGGAGAGTGAAGAAGACCAGACAGCTGCCTCTGATGAAGCAAGTGAAGCTGAAACAGAAGATGAGGAAGCAACTGAGAGTGATGAATCTGAGTGATCTTTGTAGGTGAGGAAATTGTAATGACAGCACTGCTTTGTATTTCTGGATAATAGTGTCTTTGGCCCCAAATTTTGTGACTAACAAGGGGGAGAACAACAACAACAAATTGTACTGCTGTTTAATTATAAATGAAAAATCTGTTTGTTTCTGCCTGAACTGAATCAGTGTGTTTTGATGAATATTTCTGTTGAAACAAGACTGGGCACATATATGTTTGAGGGGGAGTAATCTCAAATATGAATCAACAGAAAAGTAATGCTATACTCTGATAATAAGAACTTCTGCTGCACTCTGATAACCAGAAAAGATGTTAGCCAAAAATTAGCCAAAGGGGGAGTTTGTAGATGTTTAAGAATTGGCAGAATTTTTGACCAAACAAGAAATGTTAAATTCAGTTCAGAATGTCCTATCAGATGTTGGGACATTATCAAACAGAGTATATGAACTTATTTCAGGATGTCTCATCAGATGTTGGGACATTGTGTAAATAACTTAAGTTCAGTTTTTCAGGATGTCCCAACAGATGTTGAGACATCTCAGACCTGCTACCAGAATTAATTAATGATTAACTGATCAGAGATATTTAAGGAGAGTTATCTGGAATTAATTAATGATGGATAAAAACAGAACAAGGCGCATCTGTAGGGAGTTTTATATTGAAGATTCAGATTAAAACAAAAGACCTAAAGCACCTAGAATCTAGGAGGTAACAAACCCTAATTCAAGGTGGAAGCTGCTGCGCATTAGGGCTGGATCATTCTACAGAAAGCCCAAAATTCAGATACCTATTTAAGCAACAGAAACTCATAGAATTGAGTACGAATTTCAGAAGATCAAATAGGGTGTCTAGTATTTTAATAGCAGGTTGTTTTTATGTACCACTTTATGAGCTTTTAAGCAAAAGTGCATTTGTAACTTGATTGAAACTGTGAAGTAAGATCAAGCTGTATTGTTTGAAGGATGTCTTCAATTTCAGTAAACTTGTAAACTTGATCACTGTGTGATTAAGGGGGAGTGAGTAGGGTACTCTTATCTAAGGTGTGTCTTAGGTAGAAATTGCATTGGGTGGTTATTAAGTGATAGATTAAACAGGGTGGTTTAAGTCTAGAATTAATATTACTTATAGTGGATTTCCTCCTGGCTTGGTAGCCTCCAGATGTAGGTGTGGTTATACACTGAACTGGGTTAACAAACTTCTGTGTTGTTTACTTTTCTTGCTATTTAAGTTTTGGTTAAATCTGTCAAGTGTCATATCAAGTGTTGGGACATCTCTTAGGACATCTCATACCTGATCACAGAATTTCAATAAGCTTAGGCCTAAACCAAAGGTTAGTAAACTCATCACATCCTCCCTCTGATTATGGGTAATGAGAATACCTTAAGTATGAAGTAAACACCTCACACCTAATCACCATGATGTAGGATTAAGATCATTAACCTACTTGAAATTATTTAGATGTTTTTGGATTTTTTGTTTAGTGTTAAGTAATGAGTTTAAGCCATAATCAAAGATTTAATGGACTCATTACACCATCCTAATAGAAGGATAATAGATGAGAACATTTAAGCTGAGGAAGGCTCCTCAACTTAATCCATGATTAGGGATTAACCTCATGACAAAACAAAGCCTTATTAAAGTGGATTTTAATTAATGATAAGATTAAGAAGTGAATTTTATGGTTTGTGAGACAACTTGAGGGGGACTTGTCCATTAACACTAGGGTTAGTCCTTCTTAACCAATTAAGGAAGAATTAGAACCCTAATGCAAGGCCCAAGTTACAAGTTTAATGTCTTAGTGATTATTAGATGAATTAATTAAGAGATTTAAACACATTAAAGGTTTAACACTTAGGATTAAAGTTATACACTCCATCCTAAGAGAAGGATGCAGGCATAATCTTAATCACAAAGCCTTAAAACCTTAAAGGTTTAGTCCCTGATTAAAAGGTGAGAAGAGAGACACAAAAGATAACACAAAAGTAAAACTAATGGGGGACTAATCAAACCCTAATTGTGATCATGCTTGGGTGTTCCTAGGGTTTATGAGGCTTGCAAGAGATCTTCAAGAAAAGCCACCAAGGAAGAAGCAGGATGAGAGGAGGAGAAGCAGAAGAAACAAGTTAACTTACTTCACTTAAGAAGATAAGTTACTTGAAGAAAAAAAGTGAAGGAAGAACATGAGTGAGCAATCTCACTCTAAAGAAAAAGCCAAAATGCAGCAATGAATGCATAAGAGAGATGAGAAGAGAAGTGAGAAGTGAAGGCAAATTCACTTCTCAAAGTACTTACCACCTAAAATGGTTAGCATAAAGGAAAGAATGAAATGAAAATGGAATGTATGCAAGGATGCAAACCAAAACCAGAAGCATAAACATGATGTTAATGATGCTATGAGATGATGCAAAGACATGTCAAATGCAATGGATGATCACACAAGCGATGAGGATGCAAATGAAGCATGAAAGAAGCATGAAAGTTCATGAATGTACATGAAATGAAATGAATGCCTAACATGGAAAATGGATGAAGAAATGATCAAACATGATTCTAATGTGTCCTAAGATGCCTTATATGTCATGTGGATGCATAAAATGTCATGGCAAGTTCTTGAATGAATGCATATGCAAGATGTATGCAAAGAAAGATGAGAAATTAGGGTTTTCATACAACATGAGATTCAAAAGTCAAAGACAGAAGCAAATGACAAGATAAAAAATTGAAAATTCAATCAAAAGAACCCTAAACCTATATGATTTCACACCCCCAAAGGAGGAGGCCTAACTCTTAACCCTAAGGAAGATATGATTTTTCTAAGTTATCTAGGGTTTTAAGGTACCTAAAGGGAAAAAATGTCAATCAATTCAAAAAGGCAGAATAAATTCATGACAAAATTATGCTATAAAATACACTTCAAATGAAGATCAATGCAAAAAGAACCATGGCCATACCATTCTTGGTTAAGCAGAAAATAATTCTTGAAGTTAAGGTCCAAAAATGGGATTTTATGAACCCTAAATTCAAAGAAAAAATGTCAAAATGATTCAAAACCAAAAATAAATTTGTGTGGATGGTATGACAATGTCTCTAAATGTTTAAATATGCAATATGAATTTTTTGGGATTTTTTAGAAACCTAAATGATATTTTAATTAATTAATTTTCATTAATTAATTAAAATAAACAATTAAATGTCTAAAAAATGATTTTTTAATGCAAAAAATAAATATAAAAATATTTTTGGGTTGAGAAAATTATTTGGAATTAAAATGCTGAATAAAAATATTTTTGGCATTTTTTAACTATTTTAAATAATTCGTACAAAATAAATAAGAAAAATATGAAATAAAATTGAATAAATGAAAAGTAAACGCAAAGGAAGGCCAGGATTGAATCTGGGTTTGGGTTGGTTGACTGTGCGCCACATCTTACGGCCAGAATTCAAATCCTCTTAAACCTAATTAATTAAAAATTTAATCCATAATTAAAACTAATGAAATGATCTGGGGCGTCCATCACATGCGGGAACTGAAAATCCAAGGGTCCACGTTCAAACCTAACTCTAACCCTAATTATCCCATTAATGACTTTCAGGTGTCCGGAGAAGACCTCCGGTCATCTTCTCCGGCCAGACCCTCACCTGAAAGTTGCTAACTTCTTCCCTAGGCACTTTCTGGAGCTCTAAAGCTCCAGATTCACTCCTCCCACTCCCCTAAGATCAAATCCACCCTCAAACTTCATTTCTTTTCACTCAATCTCATGATTCGAAGAAAAACATAAATATGGAAAAAATTTCAGACAAGCAATACATTCTCATTTCTTCATCATTTTCAATAATTCCAAGTTCAGTGTGATTAGTGAAACATGCTTAATCATTTAGTAACATAAAATAAAGGTTCTGGAAAAATTAATCGAATGGCTACCTGAGATGGAGCTTTCGACCCTTGAGCTTTCTGGCTGCTTCCTTGGTGCAAAATGCCTTCAATGACCTCCCTGAAGAAGCTTTGATGCTTGGAGAGCTTTGAGGAAGGCTGGTTTGTGAGTTTATACTCCACTGGTCAGAAAATCGTATCTGGCTTGTAGTGTGTTCTTGGCTGTTTTGATGGGTGGTTTTGGGTCAATGAATGATTTAAAGATGAATGGTGGTGTTTGTTTGAAGATTTAGTGGCTGAGTTGGGAGATTCGAAAGCTTTTGCAAGAGGGAGAGTTTTTGGTAACTTGAGAATGCTGAGGTTTTAGGATGTGTTCTTGTGTGTTATGGCTTGGGTTTGATCCACATATCAACTTGTGATAGGTCTGTGGAGTGGTTGTGCCCTATTGTGATTGGTATGGCCTTCTTGCAAAAAAGTCAAAAGTTCTTGTCCTTGAGGTATGGGCTGGTTCAGAGGTGGTACAAAGGCATGTCTGGTTCAGCAAGGATCAAGGAGGTCCATGGAATTCACTTTGAGGCAATTCAGCATGTGGGAAATAAGTTATGGGGTGTTTTTGCAATTTTAACAAAGTTTGGCCCTTTTGAGATTTCTTCATGGGCAAGGCATGAAATCTTGAAATTCCTTGGGCCATTCTGAGTTTTAGACAATGTGCTATGTTGGTATGATGATTAGAAATGTGTTTGAAGTCACAAAAATCCTTGGCAAGTGGTTTTGCAAAGAATCCCTCTTTGTGCATTCTTGAAATTTATGTGATTTTTGCCAACTTTGACAAGCCATAACTTGAGTTCCAAAATGAATTAGATCTTGTTCTTGTACTTTTTGAAAAGGGAATGATCCAATCTACAACTTTCATGACCAACAATTTTTCATTTGAAGCATTTTTGGTTGAGAAAGAGGAGGTTGAAAAACTTTCCCAAAATGGAAAGTTTACATTACAAGTCATTTCCATTTTTGGCAACTTTTGGTTTAGCTCACTTTCCTTCAAATTTGTGAACTTATAAGCACTTCAATGATCAAATAAAGATCATATAACCTTAATTTGATGAAAAATCCACTTTGGTTCCATGGATGGGGGCCTCAGATGCCCTGATTTTGCTCTGACTTGCTCAAGAAGTTACCCAGTGATCAGATGACTTCCACAATGAGTTTCTTCATCAAACTTGGTACACATGATCCTTATAACGTATAGAGACCATTAGAAACAAGAATGACAAAAAAAATTGGAGTTATGGCCTCTGAAACCAAAACCCTAATTTTAGGTCATCTGTGTAGTTAAACCCTGGCTCTGCTTCCATGCTTTGCAAGTTCTTGTGATTCTTTGAGTTCCTTGATCTTTGGTGGATATAATATGATGATTGGACATACATGGACCCCCTTGAAATGATTGATGGCCTTTGGAGTGGCTCAGATGGAACTTGGATGGCTCAAGTCACAAACGCTAGATGTAGAGGAACTTGACCTAATGTAGTGAAGCAAAAATGCAACATGAAATGGTATGATTAAATTTATGTAAATATGAAAGATCACAAGCCATGGTGTGAACTTAGTGAGGGCAAATTTGGGGTGTTTACAATGATTGTCACACAGAGAATGGTAACCAATGAATTTTGTTTCATTGCTTTATTCAATAATTTATAATATGTAAACAAACTATCATTTTGGGAACTAGTCTCTTTTATTCACACCATTTTCATAAACACGTTTTTTCTTAGGCATTAGGTATCCACCATCGTTGGGTTAAGTAATCGGACGAGGGTTACTCGATTTAGTAGGTGCAATTATCTTTTATTGCCCTTTTTCATTTTGTTTTCCAATTTTTATTTTTCCTCAAGCTACCAAACTTAGTGTGAGAATCAAATTTATGCCATATTGTATGAATAAACTATGTGGAGGATATTTCTCGTAAGACTACGACACATAACAAATTTAAATTGATATCTAATTTGGGAGCCTTTAGGTTTTCAAACAATAATTTTTTTTTTGAAAATTTCCCGGTGTCCCTAACCTCAACTTCTTCTTCATTAGATTCAATATACTTTTGTAATAAAAATATCATCATAACCTTTTAATAAAAACAAATTGGTTCACAATATGAGGTGTTATTTTAATCACAAGTAGAAATCACATTCGTAAATGACTTGACTGCACATGCAAATGACTCAACACAAACCAACAACAATTAACCTTGAAAATAAGCATAAAATCCTAATTTGAAAGTGGAAATTCCTATACTAGAAAGTAATAAATCTAAACTAGAAAGCGGTCAATTCATCCCTCTCACTTAAATCCAGCAGTGTCTCAAATGTTGAAAAATAATATATATAAAATAGATAGAGAGAGAGAGATAAAGGATATATAAAATCTGAAGCGAGATCAGTCATCACTATCAAAGTGGGTTGGTGACGTGCCACCCTGTCGGATAAGCCACTAGAATATCCTCCTGAGCACTATGTGTTGATATTTTCTCTATGATCCCATTAGTTTCTCTGTCATTATGTATTTTTTACTTAGTATATAATTCTTCTACCTCATGTTGATGCTACTCTGGTAGTCGCATTGTGTACCTGAAGGAAAATCATATTGCATATGAGAAGAAGGTTGGTTGTGTTATGGAGGTCGTGATGGGGATAAGTGTGGATGAGATAGAGATATGGATAAATGAGGATGAGATGGAGAGACTCGCTCTCTATGATCCATCTTTACATCTATATCCTCATCATCATCATCAACATCAAAGTGGGAATCTGTACCCGCTTTATATAACCAATTCTCTTCGTTTTGCATGCTGGTGATTGTCGGATTCGACAACACCATATTTCTTATAGTTTTATTCTCAATCATCAAGATATATAACATCTCAATCTCTCTTCTTAACCAGCTTTTGCACAATACATGAAGTCAAGTCTAACACGTTGCTTCCTACAATAGGTTTCAACTCTCTAATCTCAGGGTCAAGACCTAGATCTTTGGCTACAGAAGTAATCTTCCTACCAATCACAATGTAACCCTTTTCCCTCTAGCCATATTCTTCATATGTGCGACATAAACGTCGTTATATGGACAGTGCAAGAGTGAAAAACTCAATAGAAAAAATAAAGCTCTTTCATATTGGTGTTACCAACACTATCGTCGCGACCAAAGACAATATGAGAAATTACTTTTTGAAAGTATCATATGGTCGGGTTGTGAATATCAAACAACTTTTTCCCTTCCGTATTATGGGAAATATGTCTGGTTAACCGCCTCCAAATGGGTCAAAGAGGTCCGTTGGGGAAACTCATTCCACACTCGTGGTATGAAATTGCAGCAACTCCCCTATTTCATTTTGGTTGTACCCAAAGTCTCGGTTGAACAACCTAAAAATGATTGTTTTGAGACACCCTCTGGTTCTCCTAGCATACTCAAATTTAAATGAAATAAAAAAAATCTAGTGTAAGCCTCTCTTATTTTAGATGTTTTAGAGTCAAAAAATGACTCCAAGTGATTTGGTTGAACATCCAAGTAACATTAGTTAAAAATCCTAGAGTTTCAATACAAGCTTAATCAACATATCTTATGGGTGTTATATGTTGGACAAGCATCTCATATCTATTTTGTTGCTCCTTATCTCTGAACTCAATCTCAATGTAATCAACATCAACACTTCTTCTTCCTATTTGGCCCATGGACGATGAATCTCCTATAAGGAATCTTTTTGGAGGCATGATGGACTTTCGGATTTTGAAGGTGTTAGTGATAATTTTTTGTTTTGGTGATGTTGTTGTAATTGTGATTTTGAAAATGGGAGGGGATATAATTAAACAAATATAAATGCTTTAAATTAAAATAAAAAAATACATAAATAAATATTACAAACACCATCAAAACTGAGCCTGAAATTGAATTTTGAAAGCGAAAACTCTTAACTTTGACTCCACCCTTGGCACTTTCATTAGCTCAAAAAAAAAATGAATCAACAAAATAAATATAATATGATTAGAAACACATGTATATAATAGTAACTTAAATAAAAAAAACTAAATTTTTTTTCTTATAATCAAAACATCCAATGGGAAAAATGGGGGTTTGTAAATGTTCAAGCAATTTTTTTAAATCAATTATGAACAAACAAATCAGATGTGTTACATAACACTTTATTACTAATAACAATTAGTAAAAGGTAACCCGCAAAAGATATTAGCACTTTCTGTTGATAACAATCACATATAATGCAATGACTAAAATAAATTATTGCACACCTATCACACTTTCCGAGATTCTCCTTGTTATGGGTGTATGCCTAAACAATTATAAACAGAGGAGGAATCAAAATTTGCAAAGCAAAAAAATTAGAGTTGGTGGGCGTATTTTTATGTAAGAGCAAATGCTTATTAGGTGGCAGTCATTTCCAAAAGCACTGAAGGTATTAAACAGAAAATTGTTGTGGGTATTGTAACGCCCATTCATTTAATTAAATATATTTGTATTATGTTATATTGATTTGCATTGATTTATGTTGATTTACGTTGGTTTGTGTCGTTATGATGATTTGAGTTGAGTTCCGAATTATCAGAATATTACGTTGATGTTTCTAAGTTGGTTTGAGTTGGATTAAGCAAATAAGTTGATTCAAGTTGTGGAAAATGATATTGAATATTTTCCGTTTATGGTTGAATATGTTGATCTGGTGGTTTTGACGATTTAATTGATAATCGATAATTAATCGATTTAGTCGGGACAAATAATATTAGAATTAATATTATGGAATTATAAGAGTGTTTTATGTAAGTGGGCCTAGTCGTTGTGTTGATAATACTAATCGTGGGGGTGTTAATTAGTAAGCTCAATTGGGATTATAATTATAATAATTATTATAATAAAAGAAGAATAAAGGAATAGAAGCTAGGTTTTGAATAGTAGAATAAGAACGAGTAAAATTGGAGAAAGAGTGGTTGCGAGGGAGAATTGTCGTCAGAGCCAATTCCGAGAAAACGTTGATCATAAATTCGAGTGGCCATCAATCCAAGGTAAGGGTGGGGTTCGAATTTTATAATCGGGTTATGATAATCAATATGTAGGAATTAGGATCGGGTAGTTTTTATGTTTTTGTTGTTGGTTTGTTTGATTGTGATGTTGCGATGATGTTATTTCTGTGAATTTATTGATTAATCGATGGTTGATGAATTTTATTGTTGGGTTAATTTTATAAGCGTTGCAATGAAGTTGTTAATTTTTCTGGAAAATTGGTTGGGGACAAAAAACCCTGTTTTGACATTGTGCGAGTGGCGCAGGCCGCCCATTACCCTCAAGAGGGTGGCGCATGCCACCCAAGATGAAGCAAATACCACATGGCGCCAGCCGCCCCCTTCTTTTATAATGTGGTGCAAGCCACCCATCATAGGTGGGTGCTAGTTGATTTTCTTTAAATATTTTTAATAAAATGCTTATTCTTTTATACTATTTTATGAATAATTTAAATAAAGTAATGTTAAACCATATCATATTTTATGGATGTAATGTATAAGATCAAATGAAGCTAGAGTGAATTAATATTGGTAATATGAGTTGCTATATCATTGTAGTAGGTTTTAGTAGAAACAAAATGTTTTTTTTGACAGAAACAGAATGATGCAAATTTTCATGACAGACGATTTTAATTATAGCATGAGCATTGTATAGGAACTAGAAAAGTTACAAAATTTTATAATAAACTTGTATTAATATCAGAAGATAAAATAATGCAGATTTAGTCGGTTTAGTCGAGTTAGACGGAGAAATTAGTTTCCCGGAATTTAACGAAAATTGTCGGGGTAAGTCGGGGGATTTAGTAGGTAATTTTGTCGGTTTGTTTTGTTGAATTCGTGTTGAAATGTATGGTTTTCGCGTGCCGTCGAATATGTTGTTTTGTTCCGATTTATGGATGTTTTAAGTTGTAGGTCGAAGAACCAACGTTGGTTATTTAAGTTGTAGGTCGAATGACCAATATTGATATTAAAGTTGTAGGTCGTATGACCAACGTTGATGTATATATAAGTGGTAGACCTCTGGCCAAAGTTGAATCATGTTGAATTTAAAGTTGCTATGTTGATTGTTGTATGTTGTTTGGAGTTGATTGTTGTTTGTGTTGAGTTGTTGTATCATGACATACATTGAATTTTCTAAGTTGGAGCGGATGCTCACCACATTGGCCTGGATTGGTAAAATTATTAAGTTGAAGGCTTATGCTTTGCAGATACCTCGATCACCTGGTATACTTTAAGTTGGGAGTTTTACTCCGATGGTATCACATACATATGCATAGTTGAGTCAAATATGTGTTGCATTATTTAAGTCGATTAAGTTGTTTATGTTGATTAAGTTGAAGAAGTTGTTTGTGTTGATTAAATAGATGAAGTTGTTTATGTTGTTCAAGTTGATTAAGTTGTTCATGTTAATTAAGTTGATGAAGTTATTTATGTTGCTCAAGTTGATTAAGTTGTCCATGTTGATTAAGTTGATGAAGTGTTTACGTTGATTAAGTTGTTATGTAGGTTATGTCGATGACGTTGATTTTGTTGCTTAAGTGTATTATGTGTTTATAAAGGATAGGCCGTGAAGTAGATTAAGTTGATTATGTGATCATGTTGATGAAGTTACTTATATAATTATGTTAATGAAGTTGCTTATATGGTTATGATGATAAAGTTGTCGTATTAGTTAGGTTGTTTATGATGATTATGTTTGTTGAAGTTGTTAAGTTGATTATGTAGTAAATGTTGATAGGTGTAATAAGTTGATAAAGTATGTTGATAAATTGTGGGTGATTGTTAAGTTGTTATATTGGATAGTAGTGAAATTGTATGCTTCTATCTATCGTATTAATTATCATACTTCGTTTATAAAATTCGATATCTCACCCCTTCTGTTTGAATGTTACCCATATGTTGGTAACTTTCAGGTTAGCTTGAAAGAAGATTGTTATCTTTGTTAGTTCGAGTCGGTGTCGATGCTTTGATACATAACACTCGGGGGGATGAACGCTTAGTTGCTTTAATGTTGTATTTGATCTAGTCGTTGTTGTTTCAAGTTGTTTGCATTAGAAGCATATTGCTATTAGGTTGTTAAGTTGAAAAAGATGGTGTACTATGTTTAGTTGAATAATTAAGAATCTGTTGCGTAGCTGTAAAAAAGTTGTTTTGGTTTCAAAAATGAATAAAAGATGTTGTTATAGTTTCATCCGAAATTTAAAGTGTTATGTATCAAGGTGTTATTAATTGATTAACTAAAAAGTGTTTTAAAGTTGAAATGTGACATCTTATTTACTTACTTGTTGGTTGAATTTTCCTACTCTGATTTTCAATATACTTGACGGGTAGAAATAGGGTGTTACAGGTAACAACAACTATATTCTTCTCTTTACGTGTACACAACCTGAACAATTTAAGAATCTTATGAAAAATATATGATATTCTAAATTAAGAGAATCATAACATTTTATAACAATAGTAAATTTCAATAGTAAATTTCAGATAAACTCTTATTTAAGTTATAATCAACTTTTGAGTTTATAACAATAGTAAATTTCAACTCAATAATAATTGCATTTAAACTCAAAGGCTAAACATCCTAACAACACTAATAGATAGGAAACTTGGGGGGTAGGAAAACCAACCATAGAAAGAAAATTCAAAATGATCTATGCAGATTGTAGGCAATACACAAACAACACTGATATAAGACCATAACCCTTTTGGCATGTTAGCAGGGAAAAATACAGAGGAAACACCCAACTGGAAAAGGAAAGATGAATATTCAGATCAAATTCTAGGATGTTTAAGGCAACTTTTCAACCATAACACTTAATAATTACAAATAACATGCAAAAGAAATTTCTGAAGTTCACAAAGATACAAAAGCCAGAGGAAAGTCACCAGAAAGAAGCAACAGGATTTCCTGTCATGCAAACTCAAAAAACTTCATTTGAGATACTAAATTCAATGATCATTAAAGTGTGTGTAAATTAAAGGCATCTCAAAAATATATGGATAAAAATTTGAGATTTCTTAAAATATCTGCATAATTAAGCTAATAGTGTAATACTATCATGCATTTCTTTAAATACAATTATATTGTATAAAATAGCAAATTATTAATATCAGAAGATAAAAAAGTTTACGAAATATTCCCAAGCAGAGATCTTTATTTCCAACAACTTGACCAATTTTTGCTTGCCATTTACCACTTTGCCAGTGTTTGAAGGATCCAAAGTATAAAAACAATAGAGATAGAAGGGGATGATAATCACTTCATATCATATCATATTAATAATATAGTATATGTTGATTCAAATTTCAAACATTCTAGACACATTTGTACTGGTTATGTATGATTCTCATGTATTTTTTTTCGTATTATATGCATGTTCAGATATTTGATGTCAAAGTATAAGCTTTTGTCAATTACTAAGTTTTTCTTAAGTGCTTTCTTTTTTGTAACATTTATTAGAATTTATCCAAAAAATAATAGTTTACCTATAGTTCCACTCAATTCAATGACACAAACATCAACAACGCATATGATACATATTCTATCCACTTTATCCAAGAGTTTTCTCAATAAATGAAACTATTACATTAGCTTTTTCTCGCCTTAAAATATCTATCAGTGTCACTACTTCCATTTCAGTTTAAAAGCATGTTCACAGACATACGTACATAAACACTAAATCCACAACTTACATGCAATTTAATTCTGCATCTCAGAATTTGTACATCAAGAATGAGTATTAGATTATTTATTGTTGCTGCAAGAAGTTTTCTCAAACTAGATTGAAATCTCACCTATATTGCGCCACCCTGATAAAGTAATGGCAAATTTAAATATATCACAATGAAAAGTAATGGAAATTTTAAATATATCACAAACCAGATTGAACACACATATTTTACCGAGATACAGTGACAGACAAAAGATAATAACAAGTTCAAGATTATTATTTGTAACACATCACACACCTCTTGCAGTTTCAATATAGAATCCAAAGTCTCTTTGGATGAAGTTATCAAATCTGCAGTAAGCAACACAAGATATTCCATATTGAGAAGGAAACAACAATAACAAATCAATGTAGATCTGAGCAAGAGGAAACACAACACGATATAAAAAATCCTAAAATCAAAACGTTAGAGGCAGATCTATACAAAACTAAAAAAACTACAATCACTTCGATTAGGGCTTTTGTTGATAACAGATCTGGATTTGTTTTTTGGAAGATCATCATAACGACTTGTAAAAGAGTATGAAGGAAGAAGAAGAATAAGAAGAAGGAAGAAAGCGAGAAAAGACAGAGAGAAAGATGAATATATAGAGTCAAAAGACTGAGAGACGGATAAAAAAGGAAAGGAAGAAGAGGGAGAAAAGAAAGAGAAGAGTCAAAACGCATAAAGTAAAATTTTGGAAATAAAAAATTGTAATAGAAACATATGACATCATTGAATCAAATATAACCATAAAAAATATAATACAATAAATATGTAGTTGAAATAAAACAATATGACATCATTAGTTAAAAAACATATATTTAGAACAAAATTTCCCTTATTTTAATGTGTGATATTTATAAGAAAGGATAATTGAGAGTTTTCCACTCGAATTTTCTTATATTAAATAATATATATGATTTGAATATTTAAATAGGATATCTTATAACTTGGGCCTTAAGCAAATGATAAGGGAAGACTTTACCCTATATCTCCATATCTATATTTTTACCTTTACAATTTTTTCAAAATGCCTATTATAACCTTATTATATTTTATTAGATTATTATTTTTTTTACTATATATGTCAGACCGTCAGATTCTAGAAAAAGTGACCCCAAAAAACACGTTCCGGAAGACTTAAAATATGAGTTTCGATACGTTAATTATCATACCGGAAGACTTTGGGAAAGTCTTTCGGTTTTGTGATTTTTATTCACCGGAAGACTTAATAGAAGTGTTCCGGTACGGAACACTTTTATTAAGTCTTCCGGTAGCCCTGTGTATGTGTACCGGAACACTTTATGTAAGTGTTCCGGTTTGTATCGCGTACAATACCGGAAGAATTACATAAAGTCTTCCGGTGTGTAAAATTTTTATTTTTATTTTTAATTTTTTTATATTTTTTATTAATTTTTTTTACTGTGTAGGTGCAGTAACTATATACGAAAAAGAACCGATATGTGTGAATACGTCAGATGTATTTACAACGTCAGAGAGATTTGGTACACGAGATGTGGTGATAAGATGGGTTAAAAACACCGGATTACGAAATAAAGTGACGGTCATCATCACTCGTTCAGATACACAAACATGCAAGAGAGGAAGAAGTAACAAAATAATATTTGGTTGTGATAAAGGTGGGAAATACAAGGATATTCGTAGTGGAATCGAAAGTGCGACGAAAAAATGCGGATGTCCATTTAAGATCAGGTCGACTCCGACAAAAGATGGATATGGATAGAAGATTGATGTAAAATGCGGCGTTCATAACCATGATTTACCTGATATATTAGAAGGTCACTCATTTGTTGGTAGGTTGACAACGGATCAGAAGCAACATGTTGCTGATTTAACAAAGAGAAAGGTTGCACCTAGAAATATATTGCATTCCTTGCACGAGCGAGATCCAGATTGTGTCACTCGGATCACGCAAATATACAAGCAGAAGAGTATGATGGAAAAAGAGATAAGATGTCCTAGAAGTGAGATACACCATTTGTTTAAGCTTATCGAGGCTGCAGGTTATGTTTATTGGAGTAGAAAAAGAGACGACTCTGAAGTTATTAAAGATATATTTTGGGCACATCCAGATTCAGTTAAGTTGATGAATATTTTTCCTATTGTGTTAGTTATGGATAACACTTATAAGACAAACAAATACAGACAACCTATGTTTGAAATTGTTGGCATGACATCAACCGAGTTGACTTTTGCTGTCGCATTTGCGTATATTGAGTCTGAGCAGACTGAGACTTTTTGTTGGGTGTTAGATAAGCTTAAACAATTGTTTGTGAAGAAAGATTTATTTCCACAAGTGATGATGACATATAGAGATCTTGCTTTGATGAAAGTCGTTGAGACTGTGTTTCCACGGACAAATAATTTGCTATGTCAGTTTCACATTAACAAAAATGTTGGTGCAAAAAGGAAACTATTAGTGGCTCCTGATATGCAAGAGTCAATTGACAAATTATGGACGAATGTTGTATGGGCTAGTGATGAGGTTGAGTATGCTCAACATTTAAAAGAACTTTAGCAAGAGTGTGTTGATTGTCCTAAATTTTTTGAGTACGTGAACGACACATGGTTGACACCACATAGACAGAGGTTTGTTTGTGCATGGATTAATCGAGTCCTACATATGGGTAACACGACGACTAATCGGTATGTTTTGATTTAGATCCCAAAATATACTTTTTGTGAATTTTGTATTTTTCTTACTTAGTTTAAATATGTAATAATTTCAGTTTTTATTCAATACTAAATAATTATAATTTCAATTTTTTTTCAGTAGTAAAATAATTATAATTTCCTTACCTCACCAAACCATATCCGTCTGGCCACATGATGCTCGTACGAAACCAAAACACTGGTATCGTACGGACATCCAGGATATCCAACGGGATCTACTGCTGCAGATGTACCAACATCATCTACGTGTGTCCTACTAGACGTATCGCCCCGTCCAATCGATCGAACCGGTATACTCTCATCTCTGCCTAGTGAACGCACCACTGAAAAAAAACAATAAACAAAATTATTTAATAAAAAAAAACAATTAAAAAAATATTTAAAAAAAAAATTCCAGAAGACTTTCAAAAAGACTTCCGGTACACAAGTTTGTGGAAAACGATACCGGAAGACTTTTTGAAAGTCTTCCGGAACACTTTGCACTAACATATCATTCCGGAAGACTTCATTAAAATCTTCCGGAAGTTTTTTTTTAAAAACCTCATCAAACTGGAAGACTTTCACAAAGTCTTCCGGTATCGGAAGACTTGAAAAAACTATTCCGGAACATAAAAACTCAAACCGGAAGACTTACTTTAAGTCTTTCGATAAACACTTCTGGATGTGAAATTTTTTTACATCGCTGTAATTTTGGATGAAAGGTAAAAATGAAAAGAAAAACTGATTTTTTAACTATTTATACAAAAAAATTAGATGTAGGAATATAAGATTAATTATAGGGGTGTAGGGTAAAATCTTCGTAATAAGGAGAAGTGGCCCAAGGCAGCGAATCAAGGGTTTGCAAAGTGAAGCTATAAAATGACTTGTTTAGTATTGTTAACGTGGCAGGCCTTTTGTTTTGTGCGATTCTCTCTCACTCTCCCCTCCTGCGATTAACCAAGCGATATCGCTAACTGCAAATTGAATCCCAAAACCATGAAACGTCCAATCGACGATTCCAACGTGATTCCCAAACCCGTTTTCCTCACCAAGGCCCAGCGTGAACAACAAGCGCTTGAACGCCGCCACATTCAAGTCACCAGTCATCGGCGCAATCAGGAAGAACTTCTCCTTTCAACTAATAACCGTCCCTCTGATCCAAAACCCTCCGATTCCGATCGGCGCGATCGTGATTCGGATCGTCGAGACAGAGACCGAGATAGAGATAGGGACAGTTACAGAGACAGAGAAAGGGATAGAGATAGAGAACGAGATAGGGAAAGGGAACGAGAAAGGGATAGGGATAGAGATAACAGAGATCGAGAAAGGCGAAACCGCGATAAGGAACGTGAAGAAGAGAGTAAGGCTCGTGAACGCGCTCGATTAGAGAAGCTAGCGGAACGTGAGAAAGAGAAAGAGCTTGAATCGATTAAGGAACAATACCTAGGTTCGAAAAAACCTAAAAAGAGGGTTATTAAACCTAGCGAGAAATTTCGATTTTCCTTTGATTGGGAAAATACTGAGGATACTTCGCGTGATATGAATTATCTTTACCAAAACCCTCATGAGGCTCAGCTTTTGTTTGGGCGAGGGTTTCGTGCTGGGATGGATCGTCGGGAGCAGAAGAAGTTGGCTGCTAAGAATGAGAAGGAGATGCGGGATCAACTTAGGAAGAAGGATGGGATTGAGGAGAAGCCCGAGGAGGCTGATGCTCAGAGGCGTAAGGAGGAGGCTGCTGATATGTATGACACGTTTGATATGAGGGTTGATCGTCATTGGAGTGAGAAGAAGCTTGAAGAGATGACCGAGAGAGATTGGCGTATCTTCAGGGAGGATTATAACATTTCCTACAAAGGTTCTAAGATTCCTCGTCCTATGAGGAGTTGGGTTGAGAGCAAGTTGAGTCAAGAGCTTTTGAAGGCTGTGGAGAAAGCTGGTTACAAAACCCCTTCTCCAATTCAGATGGCTGCTATACCCCTTGGTCTTCAGCAGCGCGATGTTATCGGTGTTGCTGAGACAGGTTCAGGGAAGACTGCTGCATTTGTTCTTCCTATGTTGAGTTATATCACAAGGCTTCCTCCTATTAGTGAGGAGAATGAGGCTGAGGGTCCTTATGCTGTTGTTATGGCGCCAACTCGTGAGCTTGCTCAGCAGATTGAGGATGAGACTGTGAAATTTGCTCAGTATATGGGAATTAAAGTTGTTTCCATTGTTGGTGGTCAGTCCATTGAGGAGCAAGGGTTTAAGATACGGCAGGGTTGTGAAATTGTGATTGCTACTCCTGGTCGTTTGATTGATTGCTTGGAGCGTCGTTATGCGGTTCTCAACCAGTGTAATTATGTTGTTCTTGATGAGGCTGATCGCATGATTGATATGGGGTTTGAGCCACAGGTCATGGGCGTGCTTGATGCCATGCCTTCTAGTAATTTGAAACCCGAGAATGAAGATGAAGAGCTCGATGAGAAGAGGATTTATAGGACCACTTATATGTTTAGTGCCACGATGCCTCCTGCTGTTGAGAGGCTTGCTAGGAAGTATTTGAGGAACCCTGTTGTGGTGACTATAGGCACTGCTGGAAAAACAACTGACTTGATCAGCCAGCATGTGATCATGATGAAGGAATCTGAGAAATTTTATAAGCTTCAGAGATTGTTGGATGAGCTTAATGACAAAACTGCAATTGTGTTTGTCAACACCAAGAAGAGCGCTGATTTTCTTGCTAAGAATTTGGATAAGGAAGGCTATCGTGTGACCACTTTGCACGGAGGAAAATCACAGGAACAGAGGGAGATCAGTCTTGAAGGATTTAGGACCAAGAGATATAACGTGCTTGTTGCAACCGATGTTGCTGGACGTGGTATTGACATACCTGATGTGGCTCATGTTATCAACTATGATATGCCTGGGAATATTGAAATGTACACCCATCGAATTGGACGTACTGGTCGTGCGGGAAAGACTGGTGTGGCTACAACATTCCTGACTCTCCAGGACACTGATGTCTTCTATGACCTTAAACAGATGCTCATTCAGAGTAATAGTGCTGTTCCACCTGAATTGGCAAGGCATGAAGCTTCCAAATTCAAGCCAGGATCTATTCCTGACAGACCACCTAGGCGGAATGACACTGTTTTTGCCCATTAGAGAACTTTCTTTTGAGGTTTATTGCCAGGTAATTCAATGAACATTTAGCTAGTGATGCTTAGGAGCACAATGTGCTTTTCTTGCGGTTATATGTAGGATCTTGTATAAAGTTCAACAATGGTACTCCTTTTATCCTGATTTTATTTTCATTGCTTGTTTTATGACTGTCTAGAATTTCCATACTGCTTGTTATGTTTCTAACAAGAATGAAGACAATCTTTTGATGTTAATATTTGTCATCTTATGCTTATGATGCTTTGCTTTGTCTATTATGATTTGATTATGTTTATTGCTTTCTCTAGGCTGTTTTATGAAAATTTGCTGATGTCAAATGAAAAAGTTGAGTGAGTTATGTTCTCTGTGCTTATATAAATGAATTACCTTCTTTGTGTTAAATGTTAAATGTTGCTCTAAGTATTGGTTACTTTTAATTTATTTTTTTGATATGTAGACGAAGTTGTCATAACCATTAGAAATTCACGAGAGCTAGGGTTCGAACCCTGGTGTTGACGTCTATTCTCTGTATCATGCTATTGTTTAGCTGATACACGGGAAACCTGCTCCTCCGAATGTAGTTTTCTGTCCTCTATCAAGCTATTGTTTAGCTGGTAGGTGATCTCTATCTGTAGTTTTTCTGATCTTTGCTTGATTTTATTTTCCATTGCTAAGGAAGAAATGTGTTGTCTGCTTTCTTCTTTTTATACTCAAAAACATGTCTTCTTTCTGGTGAAATATTATTTAGCCTAAACTAAAAAAGCAACACATTTTTCTATAATGCTATTAAAAAATATATAATCCTGATAGTATAATGGTATGGTGCATTCTTCTTTTTTTACAAAAATAAAAGTTAAATAATATTTTTGAATATGCACCGACCGTGTAAAAGAATTTGAAAATAATTATCAATACTGGTAATATTATTGATGATATTTATAGAGATAATTAGGTGCTAATATGATAGTGTTTGGGGGATATTTTAGGTTTTGTCCTTTCTGCTTGTGCATTCCTTGAACACAGGCAGGATGCATATTGTCTCAGCTGAGGTATGTTATGCATGTTTTTTTTTTCTCTTCATTTGTTTATTTATATAAAAATAATGATATATGAGCTTTTTAATTGTTTTTTTTCTTCTTTCATTTCCTTGTTTCTTATTTCGGAGTTGGGATACTTTTGTTTTTATCTTTTCAATATGAAATGCAAGAGCAATCTTCATAGAAAGGGGTAAACTTCAATTAACATAGATAGTTATTTGGGATTGTATGTAGACTGTTGAAATTTTTTCACTTTCATTGGCCCAGATGTTTCTCATTAAATTAAAATATAAATAGTGTTTTGATATTATTTTCTCTTGTTTAGATATGAATGTGAGTATAATCATGATATGATGCTTTCACGTTTAGAGATTAATTTGCAGTGTTATTGCTGTCAAATTGTGGGCAACTTTAGAAACTATTTCTAAATAAGTTCGTCAAGCTCAACATTTTTCAGTATTTTCAATTTCTCTTATTACATCCGGCTCTCGAAATTAGTAAATTTGAAATTTTTAATCCATTAACTAAGCAACATACTAGTTGCAATTTTGGTCACAAATCTCAAAAGGGTTTAATTATTTTTGTCTCAGTCATCCATTTTCTGGGTTTAATTATTTTTTTATCTTTTCCTTTGTCCATGCTTTTTGAAAATGTCTAGGGTTCTTGTATTCAAAATCTAGAAATCTGGGTTTATCACTTCACTTTTTCTATTTACATTAAAATTTATAGTGTATCATTTAAAAATCTGTCATACTTACCACGTTTGGATTAAAAAATCTTGGTTGGGACTAAAATTGTAACAAGTGTGATATTTCACAGACTAAGAATTTTGATTTTTAAATGAGTGTCTATTTTATTTAATTTTTTTACTTTTAAAATAAAGAATAAAAAAGTAGGTCGAGTTTTATTTTATTGTTATGATCATTCTAAATATTAACTTTATTATGTTACTTATTTTGAGTAATCAGTCCAAGGAAATTATCACCATGAGTAAATCGAATGGTAGTAACCATCAGGCAATTATTTTGAGTAATTAGTCCAAGGAAATTAACATTACATGTCGAAATTTGATAACGATTGATGTCACCATCAGGAAATTGAATGGTAGTAACCATCAGGCAATTGAATGGTAATAATAATAATTACGCAGAAAATCTTTTTTATAAAAATATCACGAGAATATTAAAATCTACAATTCAGACTAAATTATCAATAAAACGAAAGTGAACAAATCTGTTTGATCAATCTCAGTCATAGTTATATTTTGTCTTTCAAATATGATTTTAGCACAAATATTTTTAGTAAACCTTATTTTTCACTTTTATAAGAATAATCTCGAGTCTTTTAAATGTGATATTTGTTTGTTTTTTTAAACACAACCGAATTACTTTTCTTTTGAGCCTTATTAATAGTGTTGCACAATTTGATTTTATTCATTTTGATTTTTGGGGATCAATCCCTATTTTTAACATTTTCTGTGCAAGATGATTTATTTCTTTTATTAATGAATGTTTTTGAGTAACTTGGATATTTCTTTTATGAATGATAAATTAAGAGTACCACAATTGTATATTCAATTTTATAGTATAATACAAACCCTTTGGGAAAGGTGTTAAAAGATTATATTAAGGAATTTGTCAATAACAATTTTTACAGTTTTACAAGTATACCGGGCATCATCCATGTATTAATATCTGTCGACATCCTATTGGGTGTGTTCGCAAGTTGTGTTGTGTCTAATTTGATTAAATTCAATACCCGACATGATCAATATTTGTTGGGTTAAGTTGAGTGTTCAACCCGTATTTTTAAGACTAAATTTGAACTTAACCAACTTGTTTATCAATGGGTTGAGTTGGGTTGGGTTCGTGGGTCACCCACTAAATATAATTTTCAAATTCTAAATGAAATATATCAATTAATTAACTTATTTATGTTACAAAAACATTAAGAAAATCATAAACTTTTAGTATTCAATTTGAATAAATTTTATTGGTTAATACCTAAAAACTCTTTTATGATTCATATAAAGTTAGAAAAATATACAAATGGTTTAAAGTATACTTTAAAAAGTAAGATATCTCTCTCTTTGAATAAATAAAATTGATCTCTCAAATTTGATTTAAACTTATGCTTTTATAATTAATAAAAACTATAATTATATTTTAAAAATATATATGCATTCTAAGAACTATACTAGATAATTTATAAATAAAATAAAATAAGAACAATGTGACATATATCAATAGGTTGAGTTCGCGGGTTCGTGGATTTAAAACTTCAAACCTGTTACCTGAACCAAATACTAATGGGTTTGAATGGGTGGTTCGGGTTGGACTCGTACATGATTGGGTTGGGTAAATATAAGGGTTGGGTTGGGTTGGGTAAATATAAGGGTTGGGTTGGATTGGGTAAGCGAGTTCGCTGGTTGGCTCGTACCCATGAACACCCCTACATCCTACAACAAAATGGTGTTGTAGAACTAAATAAATGTCATTTATTTGAAGTCGCTCGAGCTCATATCTTTCAAATGTGTCTTCTAAAATTATATTGGGTGTAGTAATTTTGACTGATGTTTATCTAAATAATCAAATGTTATCTCGTATTCTAGTTATGTTAGTCCTATTCAGTTTATGTTCTCACTTTTTCTTCTGATTATGTGTAGTAGAGTTTTGAATCTCGAGTATTTGATTGTGTAGCTTTTGTTCATGTACATAAGCAACACCGGACTAAGTTGGAATCACATGCCCTTAGACGTGTCTTTGTGGGTTATCCTCCTAACAAAAAATGGTACAAATGTTATCATCCTCTTGTCACGAGTACCATGTTTCTAAAGATGTTATCTTTCTTGAAAATGTGTCTTACTTGATTTGTCCTCAACCTCATGGGGAGAACATGAATGACTCTGGGTTTCTGATCCTTATCCATAACTTCCCTGAAAACCCCTTGAGTCTACTTCTGAGCTTGAGTCATCGTCTATTATGAGTGAACATGCCTATTGTAGACAATGATTTTCGACGATACTTATATAAAAAAGGAAAATGTTGATGAATGAGAGATTTTGATGCAGACAACAAGAAAGGACATTTTTACGTCTTTTCGACAAAGGAGAATTAAAACTTATGTTTCGATGACATGACATGATTAGTCAGTCGAAGGAGTTTGTTTGTGATAGTTTCGACAAATGTTGAATAAAAGACATCAATTCGAATTGAAAGAAGAAATTCAAAGTGTGAAGTTGCAACGTTTGGAAAAAGGACGCGTGGAAGCATCCAGAGGAATGAAGGCATGCCGAAAGGCCAAGTGTCAAATTATTAGAATTTGCCCGTTAGTGGCAGTTAGTTTAGTTTTCTATATATATATATATATATATATATATATATATATATATATATATATATATATATATATATATATATATATATATATATATATATATATATATTGTTAGTTTATGTGTGTGGTATATTTGTACAAATTCCTATTGAACTCAAAGTACCCGCGTGAAAGAAAAGAGTGTGAATCTGGAAAATGTACGTGTGAAAAACACCATATTTACTTTCTTTAAGTTTTCAATACAATTCTAAGCTCATTTAAATTCCTTTACCATTTCATAGTTTTTAGTTAATTATAAGTCTTTCGTTTCGACGCATTACATTACTTGTCTTCCATTACTTTAACACATTCCTAGAAGTTACTTCTTTAGATTATGTCAAGTTTATTCTACTATTGTTTTTTAGTCTTATGAATCATACAAACGTACTCAAGATAATTAAATGAAAGTGAAATCATTAAGGATGACATAATCAATACATTCGACCAGATAAAACACACACTTATGTCCTATGATTTGTATGATTGATCCTGCAAGTTAACTAATTTAGACATTGAATTAGAAATCAGCGGTTGTTCGTCGGAAAACACCAACGAACATCTATTCATATTCTTGAATCTACATCTAGTTCCATTTTTGTTTCTTCATTGTCTTTTATTTTGTAGGAATCAACATTTTCGACACCAATTATAGTATATAAGAGAAAAAGAAAATTTGATATGCTCCAAATAACTTCAATCACCTGAACCAAAGGTAAGTATTGAAAATGATTCTCCTATTGGTAATTATCAAACTTATGATAATGATCCAAATGGTTTATCCATTGTTTGAGAAAAGATAAAAGATTTACTCAATGTCTCCTATACACATTTTCCACGCATTATTAAAGTTTTATTGCAACTATTGATTCTGTGAGAATTCCAGAATATGAGAATCCCAAAATTTGTTGAATAAATATAAAAATTGGACCAAAGCTACAAGTGAGGAAATTAAATATTTTTAGAAAAATGATACTTGAGAAATTGATGAGAGGCAAGAAGGCAAAAAGCCAGTTGGATGCATATGGATCTATGTTGTAAAGCATAAATCAAATGACCCTTGATTGTTACAAGGGAAAACTACATGTGACATTTGCACATGTGACAAAGATGAATGTCGTTCGAATCTTACTATTCCTTGATGGTAATTACAACAATTTGATTTTGAAAATGCATTATTGCATGGAAACTTAGAGGAGGATGTGTATACGAACATTCCACCTGGTTATAGTGCACATGTGGTGCCAAAAAGGTGTGTTGATTGAAAAATACCTTATATAGACTAAAATAATTCCCTCTGACATGGTTTGGAAGATTCACGAAGCCAATGTTGTGTTTGAGCTATAAGCAAAGTCAGAGAGATCACACTTTTGCTTTTTAAACACACACGGGGAAAATGTACAATACTTTTTCTTTATGTTGATGATATTATTGTTACATGAGATGATTTAAATGGAAGGCATCTACTTAAAAGGAAATTATATGCATAATTTGAAATAAAGGACCTTGGAGAACTCATGTACTTCTTGGAATTGAGGTAGCCCATTCAAATGAAGGCATTTTTAAGTTTCAGAGAAAATATGTGTTTGATCTTTTGCAGGAAATAGAAAAACTTGAATGTAAACCTACTTAGACAAAATCATATGATCAAGTATGAGGAGGAAAATGCTAAAGTTTACAAGGCTCGATATCAAATATTATTGGAAAAGTTGATTTACTTTGCACACACTATGCTAAATTTAACATATGCAATCTGTGTGGTGAGCCAATTCATGCATGATATGAGGGTGAGACACCTGTAGGCGGTTGACCATGTTTTGCAATATATTAAAGACACTTTAAAAAGAAGAATCTTGTTTAAAAGAGTTGGAAGTCTAACTATGGAGGCTTGCATTGATGCTGATTATATAGGTTCATTAATTGATAGACAATATACATTAGACTATTATACTTTCTTCTTGGAAACCTTTTTTGCTTAGAGAAGTAAGAAGCAAAGTGTAATTGCTCAATCAAACGCTGAAATAGATTTTAGAGTTATCACAATAGAAATTTTTGAACTATTATGGATGAAATAAGTGCTAGAAGATTTGAGAAGATACAATGCGAAGACCCTATGAAGTTGTTTCAAGGCAATAAATTGGTCATCAATATTGTTCATAATCCGGTTCAACTTAACATGAAAAAATACATTGAGATTGATCGACATTTCATGAAAGAAAAAATGGATAATGGATTGATAATTATCGCCTGCATACCTTTTGGACATCAGTTGGCAGATCTGTTAAAAATGGTCTACTAACCAAATAATTTAACCAACTTACTTTAAAGCTTGGAATGGTTGATATAGATTCACCAATTTGAGGCAAGTGTTGAAAATATTTTATTTTATTACTATGAAATTCATTAAGTAAGTCTATTAGGTTTATAATTATATCTTTTTAAGTTAGTTTATTCACATATGGTAAGATACAACTTTAAAATATATGAAACACATTTTCTCATATTCAAAGAACAACCTTGCGATAATATTTGAATCTCACCTACATTGCACATTAAAGAAATGGTAGAAATTGTAGTAAAGGCCATACACCTCATCGATGATCAACCAAAGTAAACGCTATAGCTAAAATGTATACAAACAACACTACTCACACTATACAATCTAATGGGAGTGCGCTCCAACTGCTAGTGAGGATGAACAAATGTATGAAAATTTCCTAGACATAAATCTGGTGACACAGTTAAGTTTGAATTGGGTATGGTATTTAACACTAAATAGTTAGTTAGGGATTTTATAAAGGAGTATGTTATGGAATCAAAGGATAATGTTTACTTGAAGAAGAATGATGGAAAAAAGATGGTAGTCAAATGTATTAAAGGTTGCAAGTTTTACACAAGGTTTAGTAAAACGGTTGGGAACCAATATTGGCAAGTTGCAAGTCATATGACAACACACAATAGACAAGCAAAGGCTGGATGGCTTGCCACGAAATTTTCTCACATATTAAGACATAATCCTGATAGGAAACCACTTGGACTTATTGTTGAATCAATTGACATGTGGGGTGGGAAATTGTCAACTGACCAGACATATAGGGCTAAAAGAAGACCTGTAGATCTAATACAGGATGTTGGAAATGATCATTTCACTCACTTAAGGAGTTATGCGCATGAGTTATTAAACTCAACCCTAGGAGTAATGTTGTACTTCAATGTTGTGACTCTGCGTCTGGCTCTGTCTTTGAAAGGATTTACATATGCTTAGAGGCATGTAAAGTTGGATTTGAAAACAGTTGTGAACCACTTATAAGGCTTGATGCATGTTTTTTGAAAAAAGATTATGGGGGGTAGTTGATGGAAGCAATTGGTAGAGATGGAAATAATCAAATATTTCCTATTACATATGTTGTAGGAGAGGTTGAAACAAAGGATTCTTGGGAATGATTCATAAACCTCCTAGTCGATGACTTGCAAGACATCAACCAAAGACCATATGCTTTCACATCTGATCAGCAAAAGGTAGTATATTAATTTTTGTTTACTTATAAATCACTCATACTTATTATATGCTATCATGTCTAACTTTGATTTCATGTGTAACTATGGAACATGGACTAGCCCCAGCTGGTCAAAGTGTTAGTGCTCATGTTGAGCAAAAGTTATGTGTGAATCACCTATATGTCAATTGGAAAAGAAGTATTCTGGAATGGAATTGAAAGAAACTATGTAGAGTGTTGCAAGGGCTACTACAATTCCTGCCTTTGATGGGGAAATTTTGAAGATGGAAGTACCAAATGCGGTTGCATGAAAGGAAATGAAAGGTGTCCCATCTCAGTTTTGGAGCAAGTCACACTTTAGTACCTATTCTAAGTGTGACTTACAAGTTAACAACATGTGAGAAACATCAACATGGCAATCTTAGAACATAGAGACAAACTTATAATCCCCTTATTAGAAAGGATTAAACATTACTTGACTAAAAGGTTTACAACTTAGAAGGAGTTGATGGATAAGTATGCTGGAGAAATTTGTCCTAGGATTCAATTGGTACTTGAAAAAAATAAGAAAGTTGCAGGAGGATGGACTCCAACTTGACATGATGATGATGACTTTTCTATAGTTGGAGTGACAAATGGAAATGAAATATATTGTGTAAACCTAAAAATGGAAACCTCTGCATGTAGAAAATGGGATTTGTCTAGGATCCCTAACTGTCATGCCATCACATGCATTTGGAAAAAGAAAAAGAAACCAGAGGAGTATGTGTCTATTTATTATATGTTTGTAATGATCAACATATCATAATTGTTATTATATGTTATTTATTTTATGCTTGTTAATATTGTGTTGTATATGTATGCAGGAAAACAACTTTCATGCTGACTTATTCACCTGTCATATACCCAACTAATGGACCACAGCTTTGGCTTGTACATGATCAATTACCACTCCACCCACCATTGATGAGTAGAGCAATTGAACGTCCCAAAAAGCTAAAGAACAAAACAAATTATGAACCAAGAAATCCACATGTGATGCCAAGAGAACTAACAATTGTTACATGTCACAAGTGTGGAGCAATGAGGTATAACATGAGGAGTTGTAAGGGTAAGAGAGTTTTGATAGCGCTATACCAAACGGTGGAAACCAGGCCAAGAAATTTAAGACCAATAAGACTGCAGTTACCAAGAAGACTACATTTACAAAAAAAAACAAGAAGAAAACCACTCAAACTGAAATTTATTCTTCTTCACAAACACCAACTCCAACACAACCAAGCCAAGCTTAGATTTAGCATGTTGAAGTATTTTTTGTAATGTCTGTGATGAAACTATGTGTCAACACTAAGTTTTTTTTCTATGTATGTAACGTCTGTCATGACCAACTTTTGTAATTACTGCACTGCAGCTTGTAATGACCAGCTTTTGCATGCCTAAGTTTATTTAGTGATGATTGCACTACAACTTCTAATGACAGACTTTTGTCATGCCTAAGCTTATTTTGTAATGACTTCACTGTAGTTTGTAATGACCAACTTTTCTAATGAACACATTCTTATGTTAATGAAGTGATAATTTGGAACTGAGATGTTTACATATCAAATACTAATATTGTATGATCAAATACTGATATAAAAAAAGTGATACAAACTGATATAGAATATGGCTATTAAAATGCAGACTGATAAAAACTTGATACATCTAGACAATTTCATTACAAACTGAAAGGGAATATTGCCATTACAATGCAAAATGTCATTATAATTTCATCAATTCTAGAGTACATACTGATACACAATTTGACTCATATGTTATAACTTTTACAACCTACATTGCACAAACTACATTTCAAGGACTATGACCAACTTCCTTGCATTACACATGACTAATCCTATTAGTAATACAAAAGTGATGGACACACTAAATTCCAACATCTTCATGAACTTTATATTGATAGATGATCAACGCAGTGGTTCTTCCGTAGATGCATCTTCAAATGTTTGGGGTGGGATTTTTCGGAGATGTATCTCCAGAATAATTTGATAAAATATTGAACTGCATGATCACATAGTCATACTTGTCTTCTACTCAAAACCCTCACCAAAAACACTTACATTCCCAATCCACATTTTCATTTCAAATCTTCAATCTTGTGTTTCATCACATCAAAAGGGGAAAAATAAGTTAGCATTCTAGATAAAGATCATTTATTTCAAGTCTCATTGCTCACATTAATCTTGTTTTCAGTGTGAAAAACATGCGTTTATTCCAGAGATACATTTCCACAACGAATATGAACTCATTCAGAAATGCATCTTCGGTACCACCTTGTGTTCATTTTTTAGCTCTATTTACAAAATTAGCACTTATTTTTACTATTACGTGGTAATTAATTTCATTAGATATGATGCACCCTGATTTTTCCCTAAAAATGTTGTGTCTTTGGATGTCAAATGTATTGTTGTGAATGCAGTAGATGTTCACAACCAATTTAGCAATGATCAAGAGTTTAAATTTCGTGATTTTCAATAGATTCATACGGAAGCTAATACTCTAGGGAAGCTAAAAACTAAGACCCTAATTTATAATAATGGTTCAGATATAAGACGTGGCAATCGGAAAGGTACGATAATGGTTCGGATATAAGATGTGCTTTTGTGACAATGATGTACGAAAGAAATGGGATATATAGACCTTGTCTCTAGAATTTTAAACGAGACGACACTGGTTCCAGAAAATGTGAGTTTTTGTTTCAGTTGTGTGGTTGTATGTAGGTAAACAATAAATGGAGATTTAATGTCATATGTGGTTTGCATAACCATGGCTGGTGTGAATAGTTAGTCGGTCATCCAATTGTGTGTCACCTCTTATCAGAAGAGAAGGAATGTGTTGCTGACATGACATTGAATTTGGTTCAATCGAAAAATATACTTGCAACTTTGAAATTCAAAAGACCCGAAAATATTTCAAATATTAAGCAAGTGTATAATATTCGATACAAAACTAACAAGGTGTTGAGGGGGGTAAAACTGAAATGCAACAACTCTTGAAATTGTTGGATGTAACAATTATGTGTCTAGGTACCGGACTTGCGAGGATGAAGTAATTGTTAGAGATATATTTTGGACTCATCCCAATTCCATCAAGTTGTTCAACACGTTTCCTGGAGTTCTCATAATTAATTTAACGTACAAGACCAACAGTACAAGACCAACAAGTACATGTTTCCATTATTGGAGATTTTTGGTGTTACCTCTATTGAAAAAACCTATTATGTCGGGTTTGCATTTCTAGAGAGCGAGAAATAGAATAATGTTACTTAGACCTTAAAGTTGTATCGGAAAATGTTGAAGGACCAAGAGGAGATGCCTAAAGTGATTATTATCAACCGTAATACCAAGTTCATAAATTCAATTGCAAAGGTATTTCCTACTTCTTATTCGTTGCTTTGTAGATATCACATAACAAAGAATGTGATAAGTCGGGTTAAACTCACAGTAGGTACGAAACAAATAAACTCCGAAGATGAAAAAATGGTGAAGGTGGCGTGGTTATGGATAAAATAATGGATGCATGGAATTGTATAGTAAATTCTTCCACTAAAAAGTTATATGTCGAATCTGTTATACATTTTAGGAAGGTTTGCGAGAAATATCCTGATTTGTTGAAATATGTTGAAACACAATATTTTACCAGGTGAAGGAGGAAATTATTTGTGCATGAACCGATCAGGTTAGACATCTTGGGAATACAAGAACAAACCAGGTTGAGTCTGTCCATGCAACATTAAAGAATTGATTAATATGAGAGATTTGCGTAGAGATTGGGACTTCGTGAACGAAATGATTCAAAACTAGCATAATCAGATACATACATTATTAAGTCGGAGCATCATAGTTTTGGAACACAGATTTAAAGACAACCATCTTTATTCTAGTTGGTCGGCAATATATCTCAAGTGTGTTTGAGTTATATTTTTCACGAAGCTAAATGAGATGATATTGTAGGCTCCGATAGCGCAAAGTGTTGATGAACAATTGTAAAAATATACGGTCGCCCATGTTCCACTGATAGTTGAAGAGGCTTAGTTTTGCACTAACTGAAAGAGGCTTAGGTTTGATGATGATGATGGTCTCATGAAAGACAGTAAATCAAATATCTTTATCTTGACAAAATGGGAAGTGATACAAGAGAGATTTTTGAAAGTTGATGACAATATGAAACTTCAATAAAATAAAAATTGAGGAAGATTTCTTATCCAGAAACCATCGACTTGAAACCACCCTCTCAACCGGTAAAAACAAAAGACGCTATGAAAAAGCTCAAGCTTACACCGAGTGACAATTCAACAACACAACCTCCTTCATATTTTGAACTTGACAAAAAAAATCCGGCTCACAAACTCCAAAATCTAAAAAAAAAAATTCAAAGGAGCTCGCATTAGCAAACCACCTCCTTCGCCGCCTCCACCAAAGATTTCATTCATTCGCGAGATGCTTTTATGCACAAATACATAAAATGGATCAACAATGTTGAGGATGGCGGTAATTGCAGTTATCGAGCTATTTCAACTTTACTCGATAAAGGAGAAGATAATCATACATTTGCCTACCATCAACTTATCCACGAGTTTTAAGGATTCATAAAGAATCATACACGCAACTTTACATAAATAAAGAAAATTTTGATGCAATTTATGAGTCTCTTGTTCCTTGCCTTAGTGCACCGGCACCAGAGGCTAAATGGATGTGCTTCCCTGAAATGAGTCACCTCATAGCATGTGTGTATGATAGAGTTTGTATTTATCTTACACGATACAGTTTTTCTGGAAACCTTTTTCCTACTACGCACCACCCACCTCAAAATCCAAAAGATCGTATTACGCGTATTTGGTTGGTGGCTTTCAAAATCACAACATTTTGTTCAATTTTATTTGAAATCGGGATGCCTTATACCACTTACATCACCGAAATAGACAACTCATTCAACAACAAAAACTAATACTTGACCGAACCATTTTATGGAAAGGATGCAAGAGTTTGATAAATTAAGCAACATTGAAAGAGAATGAAATGCACAAAAATCAAAGGGGGTACCACTCATAGATTTTGCCGACAACAAATCTTCTAATTAGTTTTAATTTTGTTTTGTCGGACAAATAAGTATATGTAATTGCATCTCAATATTAATTAATGAAGTGTAATATATACAATTATTTAATATTTTAATACCTTTTTTTTTATCTTTACCAAAAACATTTGCTCATTTGCAAAACAAAGTCATATATTAGGTTATGTTTTCTGTCAATTTCATTATGCCTGGTTTATGAGAGATTTAGAGATGTATATCCAGAATAAGACAATAGAGTGATTCCGAAAATGCATCTCCGAAATGAACATTATTGCTTGATAGAATTTTTGTAGTACACGTTTGTCTACAACTTCAATAAATTTAGGGGCTATTATTTTTTTCCCACACAAATAGAAAATGTCTCAAATGTCACAAATAAACATCATCTAGTATATCGCAAATGTCTTCTTCTCTAACACGACACCCGAGCGAAGATATAAGCTCAACGAGTACACCTCTCTCACAGATCTGAAATATGAAGTCCATAATCTCCTATCTTATGGAGACAATAGAAAAATTGTGAAGCTCGAGCACTGTTTACCGTCAATTGACAACAAAGAAAGACCAAGTTTAGCAACTTTGAACTCAAGATGGATGCAGATTTAAAGACTATATGAAATACATTTTTCCATTTGAATCAAATGTTTTTGGTTTTTGTTAATTAATGTATTTTATTTATATAATAAAAATCATATTTATTTATTAACTTACAAAATTCCAACGTATATTTTTAGTTTAATTTTCTACTTTTTACAACAATATACAAAAATGGTTAATTTAACTAATTACGTTTTCCTAATAGAAAATTTAATTAATTACTGTAATGAAAAAACATTTGATTAGAGAATGAGAATAAACAGGAAACCCTTTCAACAGATTGCAAAATTTCCATTCATTCTTATTCCATTAATTTAATTCCCAAATCCTCCAATTGATTTCAATCAATTTAATTTTTTTCCCCATCAACTCAATGATCAATAGTTTTCTCCGTCTTGAATTTGCAACAATTTGTATTTTGAATCAAATTTTTTGAAAAAAATTGAATATTATTTTGTTCAAACAAGCTTTGGATCATGTGTTTGATCTGTGTTGATCAATTTGGTTGATTGTTTTTGAAGGATGTTTGTATGATGCATCATGATTAGGGAAAAAATAAAAAAGTTGAGATATTTTTGGGGAAGAATTTGAGTTTTTGTATAAATAATGAAGCTTGTGGTTCGTGTGATTGAGGCAAAAAACTTGGTGGGTTTGGATTCACATGGGTTGAGTGAACTATATGTGCAGTTAAAGGTAGGAAAACAAAAGTTTAAAACAAAGGTGATAAAGAATTTGACACCAATTTGGGATGAGCAATTCTGTTTTAATGTTGATGACCTTAAAGAAAAACTTGTTGTCTCTCTCAAGGATCTCAAGGATGAAGAGAAGTTCATTCATAATCATTTGGTTGCAAGACTTAAAATCCCGATTTCACTTGTTCTCGAGGAGGGTAATAAATCCCTCGGCGACGTTTGGTATTCGTTGAAATCCAAAAAGAAGAAGTTCAAGAATAAGGAGGGTGGTATATATACTAACTAAACCACATCCCCCTTGTTCAATACTTGATTGCTTGTTCATGATTTAGCTGCTTGAGACTCGTTAGCTACGAAACACAGACACAGACACAACTTACATGTCGGTGTTACAAAACTCTTTTGTTTCTCAATTTGATTGTTTGTTTATATTGGTTTCATGCTAGTTTATAGGGTGTGGAATTTATGTTATTATAATGAACGATTTCGGGTCAAATTATTACTGCTAACTGTGAATGTGTTTGGATAGATGGGTTATGCTATTGAATTATGATTCTTACTTTTTTTGCTCTGATAGGTGAGATTCATTTGAGTATATTTATTTCTCAAAATCATGCATCGACGGAATCAAATGCTTCTAGTGATCAGTTATCACATTCAAGAAAATATAGTGATGTGGTTAACTGTTCTCCTTCACAATCATTCAATGGGCGTTCGAACTCGCCTTCGCCTGTAAGAGAAGAAATTACTTCTTCTAAGGATGAGAAAAGTTCACAAAAAACATTTGCCAGCCGAATTGCCCAAATATTTAATAAAATTTCTGATGCGCCTTCGGTTTCACCTACTACAAGCATGGACTGTGACTTATCGGAGACGGATAAAGTTGAAGCGGGTGAGATCAAAACGGAGGACCAGGCCTCTGATGAAACTTTTGAAGAAATTGTGAGAAAAATGCAGTCTGCGGATCAAGAAAGAGAAATTCCTAGTAACTTACCTGGAGGGGTTCTTATCGATCAATTATACATTATTGCAACAGAAGACTTGAATGTATTACTATTTTCACCTAGTTCAACTTTTGCCAAGTCAATATCTGAAGTACAAGGTACTTCAGACGTGCAAATGGGTCCTTGGAAATTAGAGAATGAGAATAGAACCTTGAAAAGATCGCTTACATACATCAAGGCCGCCACTAAATTAATGAAGGCTATAAAAGGCTACGAGGAACAGACGTATTTGAAAGCTGATGGGAAGAACTTTGCGGTTCTGGCAAGTGTTAGCACTCCAGATGTTATGTATGGAAGTACGTTCAAGGCCGAACTACTTTACGTGATCACCCCTGGACCCGAGTTGTCATCAGAAGAACAATGTTCACGGCTTGTGATATCATGGAGAATGAATTTCATACAAAGCACCATGATGAAAGGAGTGATAGAAAACGGAGCTCGACAGGGTATGAAGGAATCCTTCGATCAGTATGCCGTTTTGTTATCTCAAACTGTTAAGCCTGTTGACTCAAAGGATCTTGGTTCCAACAAGGAACAAGCTTTAGCGTCGTTAAAGGCAGAGCCTCATTCAGAATGGAAGTTTGCCATGTATTATTTCGCTAATTTCACATTCATCTCAACTTTCATAATGGGGTTGTATGTTCTTATCCACATCTGGTTGGTTACACCAACCACAATTCAAGGGCTCGAGTTTTATGGACTTGACTTGCCAGATTCGATAAGTGAATTTGCTGTTTGTGCTATTTTGACTCTTCAAGGTCAACGCATGTGGGGTTTGATCTTGCGTTTCATGCGAGCTAGATCACGAAAAGGTATGTTATTAACAATATTATAATTCAAATTGATTCATTTTTCTTTCTTCATATACGTCATTTGATCTTAGGTAGTGATCATGGAATTAAAGCACAAGGAGATGGATGGCTACTAACCGTGGCCTTACTTGAAGGAAGCAATATGCCGGCTATTGATTCTAGCAGACTTTGTAATCCATATATTGTTTTTACTTGCAATGGGAAAACAAGAGGTAGCTCAATCAAGTTCCGCAAATCCGATCCTTTATGGAATGGTGAATATCTCATATCATTTTTCTTTTATAAGTCGCATCCAACCGATAAGTTTGATTTTTTCCCCTACATCTCGTATGACTTAATGTATGATGATGAAGACTATCTTTGCAGAAATATTTGAATTCGATGCAATGGATGAGCCTCCATCTGTGTTGGATGTGGAAGTTTGTGATTTTGACGGACCCTTTGACGAACCTCAATCTCTAGGACGTGCTGAAATCAACTTCCTTAAAACAAACATATCGGATCTTGCTGATTTATGGGTGACTCTTGAAGGAAAGTTACCTCTCGCAAGCCACACTAAATTGCACTTAAGAATTTTCTTGGACAACACTAGAGGCGGGAATGTTGTAAAACATTATATAAGTAAAATGGAGAAAGAAGTCGGGAAGAAGGTACGGGTCCGTTCGTGTTATAAGTTGTACTTATGTATATTATCAATCGATCACTTTTTTGGCTTATTTTTCTTTATCTATTTACAAAATTGTAGATTAATTTGCGATCTCCTCAAACAAATTCAGCCTTTCAGAAACTATTCGGACTTCCACCTGAGGAATTTCTCATCAATGATTTCACCTGTCATTTGAAAAGAAAAATGCCCCTACAGGTTCAGCTATTACGTTATGCGATTTTGAAAGCGGTCAAATTTTATTTTGGCGCATGTTTCGTTGTTAGTACTATTTATCTCATCAAGTTGCCTATGGATCTCGGCAGGGTCGTCTATTTGTTTCAGCAAGAATAATTGGATTTCATGCAAATTTATTCGGACACAAGACAAAATTCTTTTTGCTTTGGGAAGACATTGAAGACATACAGGTCGTTCCTCCTACGTTTTCATCAATGGGCAGTCCAATAATTGTCGTAACTCTTCGTCAAGGGAGAGGGGTGGATGCAAAACACGGTGCAAAATCGCAAGATGAGCAAGGAAGACTCAAATTCCATTTCCAATCTTTTGTGTCATTCAATGTTGCAAACAGGTATACTATCTAAAAAAAAAAACTTATAGTTTTAAACGTATAACATTCGTTGAATCTAAAAATATATTCTTTTGCTAATATAGGACTATCATGGCACTCTGGAAGGCGAGATCTCTAAGTATTGAACAAAAGGTCGAATTAGTTGAAGACGACCCTGAAAACGAAAGTGTTACGAGCGAAGAGAGTGTAACATTAATTGGTAGCGATGACGTTAGTATGTCCGAAGTTCATTCTTGTGTTCTTCAAGTTCCTGTAATCTCTCCCTCGTTCCGTTTTCTATTTATTGTAACTTTGCCAATATACGCATTTGGTTATCATTTTAATTTTCTTTGATTAATCTAGGTCAGTTTCTTTATGGAGCTATTCAGTGGAGGTGAGTTGGATTGTAGGATCATGGAAAAATCCGGTTGTGCTAGTTATTCTTATACCCCTTGGGTATCCGAGAACAACAATGCCTATGAAAGGGCGGTGTATTACAAATTTGAAAAACGTATTTCACGTTATAAAGTCGAAGTAACGAGTACTCAACAAAAATCTCTTTTGGATGGAAATGGTTGGCTTTTGGAAGAAGTAATGAACTTTCATGGAGTTCCTCTTGGTGATTATTTTAATGTGAGTAAGTCAAATCATCTTATTCAATGTCTTTCTCTGATTTATTCGTCGAAATATGCATCTTATTTGTTCTATCTTTGTTTTCTAATTTGACAGTTGCGCCTTCGCTATCAAATTGACGAGGTAGTCCAAAAGGCAAACGGATGTAAAGTTCAAGTATTATTTGGAATTGAATGGTTGAAAAATACAAAACATCAGAAAAGGATTACAAAGAACCTTTTAAAAAATCTACAAGAACGATTAAAGTTGACATTTTGTTTAGTTGAGAAAGAGTTTTTGGAAAAAATAGGAAATCGAGCTAATAGTCTCACAACATCATGATCCTAACTTCACTATATATCGACGTATGCAACTCGATAATCTCATGGTCAGAATGTCATGTAGATCACTTCTTCTCTTTCAATGATGCTGAAAAATCGTTAAACAAGGTTAATGATTGGGGATATTACTAACTGTTATGTTGTAAATGATAAGTTAGAAGAGTCTAGCATTGTTAGATATCAAAATTTTGGTTCTTCTGTGTTGTATCGTTAACAAGGAGTCATGTATGTTGTATCATATCATTGAACAATGTTTATGCACTGTTATATTTTGTTGTAAAGTTAGGTTTCAGTTAGTTTTTGAATAAGCATTACATTACTTGAGATACAAGTAATGTAGTTTGCAGTTGATACCGGGTTATACGGCATTGTTGTGCTGATGCAATGAATTAGAGGAATATAATTGGATTCAACAAGTGGTATCATCGCAACTGGTTTTGATCCATAACATCTCAAACTGAAAACCAATTTGTTGTGACAAATGCCGCACGAGGAACGAATAAAACTATGAGAAATATTGAGTTTCTTGAACAAACACAAGAAACGTTTTTGAGGTTTACAAAAGAGATAAAAGATTGAAGAACAAAAACAAGAATTGGTTAAAACCGTTTTACTATTTACTTTCGCAATTAGGGAAATTATTGTTACAAGCAAATATCAACCAACATTAACCAACAATCAGAGAAAACAACTTATTTATAGACTACAAGCTAACTTAAACCATAGACTAACTTAAGCACTAAGTTAACTTAAGTAACAAACTAACTTATACAATTGTATACATGAACAGACTTCGACTTTAGTATGCACATCTTCGACTTCAATCAAAATATGAGGTTATCCCCGTCGAGACTAGAATTCGATCTAAAAATACCACATCATGTAAGATGTTTTAAATAGTTAATTATTCAAATTATTGGATGAGTTTGAGATGATCTTCAATTTGTAAGTAGAAGATAACTCAAAAAGAAAGTTCAGTCATCCTTCAACAAAATTGCCAAAGAATCCAATTATACATGAAAGATACAAATACATTGATTCTAGGCTAAATACTCAAATTGGTCCCTTAACTCCATCACTGGGTCCAATATGGTCTCTTATCTCTAAAAAGTGACAAAAAGGTCTTTTAATTTGTTAAATTGTACCACGTTTGTCCTTCTGTCACCAACCGTTAGTTAAAGTCAAGTTATCATACACATGTGGAGCTTAGCTTGGGTGACTCATCTGCCATGTAGGATGTGTTTGCCTAAAGTGTATACCAAGTAGTTTCATAACCAGTTGTACGAAACTTGGTGAAAATAGAAAGGAACCCTAGCGCAGCACCATTGAAGCTTGAAGCATCATAACCAGCTACCATTGAAGCTTGAAGCATCATATCCATTTCTGAAGCATAATCCACCAGGTATTCGATTGTACAGTTTGAAATGTTATTCGATTGCAGTTACTTTAATGATTTAGGGTTTGTATGTTTTAGGGATTTTCGGAAAAGTTACTGATTTAGGGTTATTTGATTTCGATTAGGGATTTGTGTCAGTAGAGATGAGTGAGTATCTGAATCTTACAATTCACCACAGTGGTGCATTTGTGGATGACGAGCTGACTGTATACAATGGGGGGGAGATTGCAGAATTGAAAATAGATGTTGATAGATGGAGCTATTTTGAACTGCTAGGTTGTTTTAAGGATTTAGGTTACACCTGTATTGGGAAAATTTACTATAAGGATCCACAATTTGGGATGAGCACCTTGGTTGATGACAAAGGAGCCCTAGAGATTGCTGATTTGTTCAGGGTTCACCTTAGGGTTGACATATACATCACACACATATTGCCACGACCTGATTTTTATGATGGTCCAATTGATGAAGTAGAAGCAGATGTGATGGAAGAGGATGACACTGAAGGAATTCTTGCTGCAATGCTTGAGGAAGTTAATGCTGAGGTGAATAATACTGAGGCCTTGAATGAGACAACTCCAAGGATGGAAGAGGAAGTTTTGAATCGGAATGAAGGGAATAATATTGATCCTGTGAATAATTTTGATCATGTGAATCTGAATGCTGAGGTGAATAATTCTGATCATGTGAATCCGAATGCTGAGAATGAAGGGGATAATACTGATGTTAGTAAGGATGATAGTGATGATGAAAATTTCAATTATGACAGTGCAATGGAAGTTGGTTTTGATGATGAATCAAATGAGTTTGATGAGGAGGAGGGTGATGTGATGGAATCTGTGAATGATCAAAAGGGGAAGATGAATAAGGGTAAAGAAAAGTGTGAAGATAAAGTTAGTGATAATGAAAGTGATGATTTACAAAGTGGGTGTGAAAGTGATGATACTAGTGATGTTGTTAGGAAAAAGTACCCTAGTTTTAAATTACAGAAAGACATGTCGAAATTCAAATGGGAGGTTGGGATGTATTTCACAACCAAGGCTAATTTCAAAGAAGCTATAGCATCATATGTTGTGCAATCTGGAAGGGGTCTTAGGTACATTAAGAATGACAAGGTAAGGGTGAGGGTTAGATGCAAGGAAGGATGTGATTGGGAAGCCTACTGTGCAAAGTTACCTAATGAGGATTCTTGGCAACTAAGGAAGATCATAGACAACCATAGTTGTAGTAGAGAGTACAATGTAAAGCTGATGAGTACAAAATGGTTAAGTAAGAGGCTACAGAATTCACTGAAATCCAATCCAAGATTGAAGCTTAGGGACATAAAGGAAAAGGCACAAAACAATGAAATGTAGGTGTTTGCAAGCAAAAGGCCATAAGAGCAAGATTTGCTGCTAGAGACATGGTAGATGGTTCTTTTCTTGGGGACTATACAAGGATCTATGACTATTGCCATGAGGTATCAGAATCTGGCTGATGGGGAATTCCTACCAAACATAAGAAAGAAAGTTGAAAAAACAAGCTCTTACACCAACCTTTGGATTGTCAGGTATATGAATTGTTTTGTGCTTATAGTAGATTAATGAAGGAATTCAATTCTGTTTTGTTGCTTATAGTAGATTATTAGTAATTGGTATATGAATTCAATTATGTTTTGTGCTTATAGTAGATTAATGAAGGAATTCAATTCTGTTTTGTTGCTTATGTGAATTGGTATATGAATTCAATTCTGTTTTGTGCTTATAATGGATTATTAGTGAATTCAATTCTGTTTTGTGCTTATAGGATGACTTCTGAACATATTTTTGAGGTGAGGCATCTAGAAAACCAAGCATACAAATTCACTATAGACCTTAAAGAGCAAAGTTGTTCATGTAGAAGATGGGAGCTGACAGGGCTACCTTGTGTGCATGCCTTGTCAGCTATGAAGAGTAGAAACTACAATATTGCTGACTATATTCCAGAATATTATAGAAAGGAGAGATACATGGAGGTCTATGAATTTGTGATTTTTCCAGTTAATGGTTCTAATTTGTGGGCCAGAACTGAATATCCAGATGTGCAGCCTCCTAAGTATAGGAAGATGCCTGGAAGGCCAAAGAAAAGAAGAAATTTAGAGCAAGGTGAGATTGATGGTTCAGACAAAAAGATGAGAAGGACTAGGTTTAATGTTAGGTGTAGCAGGTGCAAAAAGGCAGGTCATAATAAATTGACCTGCAAGGACCACACCAGTCAGCAGGTATCACAAGGCCAGCCATCTGAAGCATCTGTTCAGCAACCATCACAATCTCAGCATGCTTCACATCCTTAGCATGATGCACAATCTCAGCAGCCATCACAGTCTCAGCAAGCATCACAGTCTCAGCAGCCATCACAGTCTCAACAGCCATCACAGTCTCAGCAGCCATCACAAGTTCAACCTCAGCATAATTCAAGGAAAACCAAGCAAGATCAAGGAAGGCCAAACAAGCTATCTTTCAGAAGGCCAACTAAGCCTTTCATGCCCCCAGGCCCAACCACCAGGATGAGTGCAGCCAAGACTGTTGTAGGCCCAACAACAAGGAGAAGTACACCAACAAAGAGATCAACCAAGACTTGGAAACTTTAGGAAGATGCATTTTGTGTGGACTGCTGTATTTTGTTTAGTTGTATTAGACTATGTCAATGTTAAGACAATTCTGTCAATGTTATGTGTTTTGTCAATGTAAGAATTCTGTTGTTGTATTAGACTATGGTACTGCTAACATTATGGTTTTGTCAATGTAAGAATTCTGTTTTGTCAATTATGATAAGCAATTATGTCAATTATGTTTGGTTCTGTCAATGTAACAATTCTGTTTTGTCAATTCTGATAAGCAATTATTTCAATTATGTTTAGCAATTATGTCAATTATGTTTAGCTGATAACAAATGCAACATTATGGTACTGTCAACATAACAATAGCAACTACCATTGATCACAAATAATCCATTACAAATGTCTAATTGGTACTGTCAACTACATTGACAACAAATTGATTCAACAACAACAACATCCTAAAGCATTCTAAAAACAGTGAGAACAAATTGATTCAACAACATCCTAAAGCATTCTAAAAACAACTACAACAAGGCCTATGAACAAAATCAATTTCCAGAATTTTATCAACTTCATGAGCTTCTTCATGTCATTTTCCATTTTGCTTTTTTGTTTCCCATATTCTTCAATAGTCACTTGAGCCTTTGCCACTGACTTTGAGAGCTTCTCAATTCTATCCATCAAATATTGCTCCTTCTCATCTCCAACCTCTTCAAAATACCATCCAAAGTACCCACAACCAACATTGCTTGATCCCTACAAAATACCATCTTCAACATCAACCATTTTAAAACACAAATACAACTACAGATTTTAAACAAGCATACATATGACAATACCTTAAAATTAGGACATCCCCAAAAATGTTTCCCATAGTTCTTGAATGTTGTGGTCATACGAAGAACAACTAAATCCCCACAGTGACATATAGGTTTCCAAGTTGTGCTTGTGTTGACATTCGATCCTTCCTTCGAAGAACACCCACCATAACCGTGTTTTGCTTTCATCACTGGCGTTGGCGTCGACCCACTGGATTTCATCTTCGTGACTCTATGATTTTACTATTTCTTGAATCAATTTGGGGATGGATGAAGAGAAATTTGCGCAGAACCCTAGAAAATCATGAAACTATTTGGGGATGAAGAAACTCAATTTAAAGGAGGAAGATGAAGCCATGTCAGCTGTCATGTATAGAAAAGTTAACGTCTGTTTGGGGTGGTGGACGGAAAGGATCTATTTGGTACAATTTAACAAATTAAATGACTTTTTTGTCACTTTTTAGAGATAAGGGACCATATTTGACCCAGTGATGGAGTTAAAAGACTATTTTGGGTATTTTGCCTTGATTCTAAGTTTCTTTTTGTAAGAGATCTCACAAAAAAAGTAGTGGTTGAGTGAAATGGCTAGACCCAATTTTGCACCATACTTCTCTTCATCATAACCAACCTCCAATTTTGCCAAATAAATATTGGCTATGTGAAATGGCTAGACCCCACAAGTCTTTCATTAGATTAAGAGATGGCATAGGAATGCAAGATTTGTCTAGCATTACTTGATTGATTACATATGTAATAGAAATCAAAATAAGGAAGGGTTTGTTGAAAAGCTTGGTTATAGTTAGTTTTTGAATAAGCATTACATTCCTTGAGATACAGGTAATGTATTTTGCACTTAATACTTTGTGTATATACGGCACTGTATTGATGAAATGAATTAGGAAAATACCATTGTATTCAACATATATATTGTTCTATCATCACCCAAAGTTTTAAAATATTAGATATTGAGTCTTTTCACTTTTAATATTAACTTTTTATTTACTGTGAGACATTTAACTTTGGAGTGTTACATTACAATACTCTCTGTCATCTACATATTATTTATCCAGCATGATGTGAGACTCTCCACATCTTTAATTCATCATAATAAATTAATCATGTTTTTTTCATTATCTTAAGAAAATAAAAACAAACATAGAGGAATTTTATTTTTACTACTATGTGTGTAAAATCAAAGATTAGAGATAATGCAGTAATATGTGTATTTAAATAATAAATAAAAATAGGAAAGATTGAATAAGTACTAGTCCATGAAATGATAAACAATATCTGACAAAGTTGTAAAGAGAGGATTTGCAATAAGATAGATTGTTAGAGAAAAGGGAACAAAAAAAGAACATTGCATTCAATAAATCCCATTAGTCTAACATTTTTGGGACACCTGATTCCTCAAATATGGAATGCTATGACCCATAATCATCAACTCTCATTTGACTATGCCCATTTTCATCTAATTCTTTCTAACATATACTTATTACATATATATATATATATATATATATATATATATATATATATATATATATATATATATATATATATATATATATATATATATAGGTTACTCTAAATCATAATTTTTAAAAGTGAACAAATAATAGGATATCAAATTAGGGATGGCAGAAAGACTCAAATCTGCAGAATCCATCCGCATCCGAACATGAGTTAACAGGTGAAAATCCGAGTTGACTGAGTTCGGATTCGGATGCGGATTGGGTAGTGTGAAACCCGCATCCGAAATCTGAAATCACATTTGTTTAAATTTTAATTTTAATTGTAGACTGTAATTTTAATCGTAGACGGTAGACTTTAATTTTAATTGTAATGTTAAGATGTTGAAGACATTAATTTTAAAGGTCTCGTTAACGAGTGTCCTCATAACACTCTTTATAGATTCCATATTAAGAAATTATTTATTATAAAATTCAAACAATTCAATTTCCAATGCACTCATTGCACATTATTACACATTCTTTTATAAGAACTTACTATTTAAAGTTCTTAAAAAACAATTTGAGGACAATGGTTAGAATTTCCATAATTTTAATTTTAATGTTACCAAACTTGATCGAAAAGTGTAATTTAATTCCTTAATTACTTTGAGAGATTTTGATGAAATTTTTGTGTTTCAAATTTCAAAATTAGTTTTATATTTTTGTATTTTTGCTACGGATTCAGATTTAGGTGAAAAAACTCAAATTCAACTATTGTGACATGAGTGTTATTTTGCCATCTGAATAACCTTTAGATTCGGGTTTGGGTGATGATTTCGGGTGTGGGTTTGAGTAGTATGAAATCCACATCCGATCCTCTCCATTGTCATCTCTATATCACATGTTTAAATCCATGTCTTATATTTGATGTCTTTGCACAACTATCATCTAAAATGACTTAACGGAATTTTATGATATTTTTTTATATATATTATTATTGCAAGAGAGAGGATTATATAGTTGCATATATTTGTGATTATTCATTATATCTACACAAATTAGTAACTATAATTATAGTAAAAATGGTTTAAAAACGACACGTTAGCATGATTAATACGAGACATAATGATAACTAATTAACGACTTTTATAAGAAATGGTTTGAGTTAGGATTAAACACGCCAATGTTAGCATCTAGTCAAAATCAATAATTAACATGTAAACATCATATTTGATTGATTTTTAGGCACTTTAGTTATGCATTTGGATATCTTGTGGTTGAAATATTTGACTGCATTGCATTGTGTAACAACAAAAAAGTGATGACTCTTTACCTTTTTAATTACTTGAAAAATAAATGGTGCTGCGTCATTTCCTATCCTTTCATTCTAATTTTGTTTTCTCCCCTAACTTTATTTTAGATATTATATTTTATATTTTACTTTGTAGTTTTAATTATTTTCTCTTATTTCATTATAATTTTTTATTCAAATTATTTTTAAGTTAAACTTAGAATTAATTTATAATTTATATTTTAATCCCTTCATTTTAAAAATTAATTTTCTTAATTTAATATTAGTTTTTCTTATGTTTTGATTGTTAGCTCAATTTTGTCTATCTAGACAAGTTTAATATAACATGTCAATAAAATTGTTCTAAGAAAATAACTTGTTATTAAATTAGTATATTTAAACACTATTATCTAAGTAAAATTGACTCCAAATAAAGCAAGGGAACAAAAATAAGAAAATATTAAAACTATGAGATCAAAAAGTTAATTTTTAAAATGGATGATGAAAACTTATATTTTAAATAATAAAAAACCAAAAGTATATTCAAGTTTATAATATTTTATATAATCAAATTCTATAAGTTGTCAAGTTAAATACTAATATAAAGTTCCACTATATTAGAAACTTTATTATGAAAATAAGTTAAGAATAACTTATAAACAATTATACAAGTTTTTGGGTTAAATATGTTTTTAATCCTTATAAATATTTTCAGTTTTTATTTTTATTTTTATTAAAAAATAATATATTTTAATCCATACAAAATTATTATGCACGTAGTTTTAGTTTCTCCTGTTAAACCAATGTGTATTTTTAAATGATTATTTTGTAGATATTTTTATACTGTTATAAAAAATTTCTCAGATAAAAGAAAAACTCGAAATTTGATTTATAAATTGAGATTTTCATTAATTTTATCATTATATTTTAAAATTTAAAGAAATCATATTTAATTCTTCTCATTTTAAAAAATTCTAAAATTTAGTAAATAAATATTTTATAGTATTTTAAATATGGAAGAAAAAAATAATTCAAAAATTTAAAAATTTAAGAATAATTAAACAGTTTTCAAAATTTTAGAAGACAACATAAACTAAAATTGCATGCATACGAAATATGTATGGACTATATAAAATATATTATTATTTTTAATAGAAATTAAAAATGAAAATTGAGATATTTATAAGGACCAAAAATATATTTAACCTTAAATTTTTATAAGCTCTTTGAAAGTAATAGTCTCCAAATAAGTTAATTCAAATAAATACTCATTTTCATGAATTTTGTAATTGAACATAAATAAAATTTCATAGATTTTAGTGAATTTTGAACAATTATAAGTTATGTAAGAAAAAGTTGAAAGGTTTTGTAATGAAGAGATTCGAAAGCAATGGGTAGGAAGATGTTGGGGAAGCAAGAATAAAGTTGAGAGGATTCGATTAAGTATTACATCAATAGATGGAAAGTGTGTTTCATTCATCTTCTTTAAGTATTAAACAATGCATTTGCATTTGCATTTGCATTTGCATACCATAGCATGACTTCATTAACAATAAACAAGTGCTTTTTTATACACTTTATTTCTTTTCTTCCTTTGGATACTGCTAAATACTAACAAAATCTATTTTTATAACTCATCATCATCACCCTCCGCCTTATAGGCATAGCTAGGTAGTACTCATTAACAAAATTCATGTCTTCAATATTTTTTCACATTCATCTACTATATCATTTAAGAATTTACTAATTTAATTTCTCTTTAGTTTAACTTTATAAAATTGACTTATGAGGTGAGACTCATTTTAATACATTGATGTTTATGACTAGACCGCAGAAACGTAATCCATATGATTCGATTGGTAAATTTTGTATATGTTGTGATATCAATTAAAAATTTAAGTTTTATTTAGCTCAATTTTTACAAAATTGACTTATGAGGGGAAAGTTCTTGTGACACTCATTTAATGCAATGATGTTTAGGACTAACGACTAGAACATAACACGAATGAGTCGACAAATCTTAGCTATATTGTGATATCATTTAAAATTTTAAATTGTCTTTAATTCAACTTTTATAAAACTGATTTGTGAAATGAAAATCGACTTATTTTGATGACACTGACTTTAACACAATCTTATTTAGAATTAGACCACCAGAGTGTAACTTAAATAACTGGATGAGAGAATGTTGAATATGTTATGATAGCATTGATGAATTTAAGATGTGATTAAGTAAAAGTTTGTAAATAGTAGGTGTTTAAGATTGATTGACATCAAATGAAACCAAACGCATTGTTTTATGTCGTTGTAGCTAATGGATGGAGTAGTTAGCACATCTTGTTTGAGGCCAATAAAAAAGATTTGTCCATTACACAGAATCATATCTATCTATAACCTATGGGTCCCATTCCCAAGGTGACCAAAACGATTGACAACAAACCCCCACGCACAAAATTAGAACTATTTCATCTTACAGTTGCATATCTTAGATGATATAACGAACGGCAGAGATAAAAACACGTGGAAGGCATGCACATTGGGTGAGGTGAGGTATAGTGGGGAGTAGCATGATGAAGGATGCACACAACCATGCTTTTTCATATTCAATCATACACCACCAGTTTTCAACCTTCCATGCTTTTCATAACTTGACTTCATTATTCACCAAACATTCTCTCTCCCTTCTTCAATTTCTACTCATACTTCTAATTAAACTATACACTTTTTTTCACTTCTTCCTCCACCAATATTACAGGTATGTTTTCTTCTTCTTAAACTCTCTCTTTCTCTTTTCATCAACTGCTTTTTTATTATTTTTTCTAATAAGCATGCTCTAGTACTAGTCATTTAATCATACCATTCTTTTTTTTACTTCCCACTCCTCAACTTATTCAACTTTATTTTATCTCATAAAGATGAATACCACTTTTCGCAGAAGATAAAGTATATGTTCTTCTGCTTAAAATATTCCAAAAGTAAAGTGACAAAAACAAAATGATAAAATGAAATCCAAATAACCATTGAGGTGTATTAGATTTGAAGCATATCTCAAAACAAATAAACATGAATGGTTTTATGACCAATTAATGATGTAATGTTACACTATTTTTATATGAATAAAAAAGTCTAAAAGTTTTTTTCCAATTCTTGATTCTTTTACAAGTTTCAACTTGAAAAAGGAAAACAAAGCATACACTAGTGTTTATGAATCAAATTCTTTAGAGACACAAACACAAGAATGAAAATGACTTAACAAAAATTAGCATCACAAAAACATTATCAATAATATTTTCCTTCTGTTAAGGAACACGGTACTAGAAGTTTTTTTACCTGTTTTTTCCTTTTTGAAGAAAAAAAGAGACACAGCATTGAATATGTTTTACAAGTAGCTTAAGTTTGTCTGCCAACAGTTATTTCAATTATCATTGTTGTTACATATGTAACCAGGAACAGACACATGAGGCAGAAAAATCAGAAGCTTGATGTTGGTCAATGAGAGTATTCTAAATCAGTTTTATAATTCAGCTTCTACTAGAGAGTAGAGACAGGTGTGCAGTGCATGTCATCTAGCCGAATTTTTTCTTGTCGATTTGGTATAGACAACGACGAATCAAAATGAAGTTCATGAAACTTGGGACGAAGTCGGATACTTTCTACACCGAACAAGCTACCAGGTATTCATTAATCTCATTAACAATCTGTTAACGAACAATCCTTTCGCAAATTAACATGTATTCTTGTAAATGTAGGACATTGACATCAGATATAGCCTCGGATCTCATGATACAAATTAACGATGTTACTTATCGTCTACATCGGGTAATAATGACTGAGAACTTAAGTGGTTATGAATAACAAAAAAAAATTGAGATTAGTTCGTCTATATGATTATGTTGTTTTTACCTGCAGTTTGCGCTTCTTCCAAAATGTGGCCTCTTACAAAGGCTTTGTTACGAATCTAGTGACGCGGAGAGTGTTACTGTGGAGCTTCATGATATACCTGGAGGGGAAGATGCTTTTGAACTTTGTGCTAAGTTTTGTTATGGAATTTCGATCAACATTAGTGCTCATAACTTTGTATCTGCATTTTGTGCTGCCAAGTTCCTTAGAATGAACGAATCCGTTGAGAAGGGAAATTTTGTAGGAAAACTTGAGTCTTTCTTCAATTCATGCATTCTTGAAAGCTGGAAGGATCCCATTGCAACCCTGCAGAGTACTTCTACGTTACCCGAGTGGTCCGAGAATCTCGGTATTGTCAGAAAGTGCATTGATTCCATCATTGAGAAAATTCTCACACCCTCACAACAGGTTAAAAACAAACGTTAACTTGCTCGAATTTCCGTGTATATCGATTTTCTTTCTTTATTTTTTGTTGCTTATAAATGATGATTCATTCTTTGCAGGTGAAATGGTCCTTCACCTACACCAGGCCCGGTTACTCGAAAAAACAGCATCATTCTGTCCCAAAGGATTGGTGGACTGAGGATGTTTCTGATCTCGACATAGATCTGTTCAGATGCATAATAATGGCTACTCGATCAACCTACGTGCTTCCGCCACAGCTTATCGGCGAAGCTTTGCATGTCTACGCGTGTCGGTGGCTACCGGGAATCACAAAGTTGAATAAAAGTTCAGGAAGTTCAGCCTCTCAAACAGAAGAATCTAAGCTGAAAAATAGAAAAATTCTTGAAACAATAGTAGGCATGATTCCTGCAGATAGAGGTTCTGTTTCAGTTGGATTCTTGTTTCGACTTCTCAGCATTTCAATCCATTTGAACGCCTCATCGGTGATAAAGACGGAACTAATAAGACGAGCTAGCTTACAGTTTGAGGAGGCAACAGTGAGTGACCTTCTTTATCCTTCAAAATCGTCTTCTGATCAGAATTATTATGATATAGAATTAGTTCTAGCAGTGTTGGAAACATTCCTAAAGCTTTGGAAAAGAATGTCCCCCGGTGCGGTCGATAACAGCTACTTTTTGAGATCAATCAGAAATGTTGGAAAACTCATAGATTCCTATCTTCAAGTGGTTGCAAGAGATGATAATATGCAAGTCTCAAAGTTTGTTTCTCTCGCTGAAACCGTGCCAAGCATTGCTCGAGTTGACCACAATGATCTATACAAGGCAATTGACATCTACCTTAAGGTAAAGTACTTATCCTAGCTTATCTAATATACCAGCATAAGCACTTGCGGGACTAATTTCCGATTGGCTTATTTGAACTTATTTATCGACATTCTTCAAGTGGCAAATTTTGATTATTTGAATGCATGAACAGGTACATCCTGACCTGAGTAAAGCAGAAAAGAAGAGACTGTGTGGGATTCTAGATTGCCAAAAACTCACGCCAGAAGTGCGCGGCCATGCTGTGAAAAACGAGCTTCTGCCATTAAGAACTGTAGTGCAGCTTCTGTACTTTGAACAAGAGAAAGAATCTATGACAAACAACAATCACAAACTGTTAAAACAACATGAGATAATTCTAGGTGCAAAACAAAGAACAAGTACAAAGGATAGCCAAAGCAAGCAATCATTAGGAACCACACAGATTGTAGAAAGTAGAGAAAAAGATCAGCACAGAAATAGAAGAATGGATGGAAATTTGGCATTAGAGATGGAAAAGAAGATGGTAATAAGAGGAAGAGACATTGAAGAGAAAGATGAAAGTAGTTCAAGCTACAAGTTGGAAGTGGATCCTAAAAATATGATAAGAAGGGCAAGAAGTAAATCAGAACAAAGCATGAAAAGGGCAGATAGAGACAAATAGTTACTAGTAATAATCTTTTGAAGAACTCAAAGTTTAAACCTTCCTATATATGCAATTTGTAGCTTCAATTCTTAATTTTTTACCTTATCAAAAATCTAATAACTAAATAATCTTGTACTGTCTTTCCTGTCAAGCTGTATGTAGGGATTTTTTATTTTCAATTATTTTTACATTATTTATGTTTGATGGGAAAAGGAAGATATGTGTAATGGTTGTATGTGAAATGAGACTGCACTGATGTTTATTTATAATCATCTAAGTTGTATTTCAATAATATTTATGAAGCATGGACACCTCAAAGATGATACCGACACGGCAACACCGATGATAATTTGAAAAATAATTAAATTGAAGGTAATTACAAATGTCCGACACGGACACGCTATTTTTCAGAGGTGTCGGTGTTACATAGAAATATATAATATCAATAACAGATTCTTAACACTTTCTTTCAAGTTGGATTATATAGGTCATATTTATAATTAAATTGAAGGTAATTACAAATGTCCGACACGGACACATTATTTTTTAGAGGTGTCGGTGTTACATAGAAATATATAATATCAATAACAGATTCTTAACACTTTATTTCAAGTTGGATTATATAGGTCATATTGTCCGAACTCGTTACAAATATAATGTATTTGAAAGCTCTTGAGAAACACAGCAAGCATATCAACGATTGATCTTTAAACATGACAAAATATGTGGTGATTTCTAGTAAAAGTACCTTGTCCTTTGCATGATGGTAATCTATCTCTATGTTTGGTCCGTTAAGAGTCAATTTTGACGCCATACATGCTCAACTACTCCCATAGCAAAATATTCAGTTTCTACACTAGAAAATGCAACTATGTTTTACTTCTTGATTCAACATGAAATCATATTTTCTCTAATAAATAAACAATATCAAGAAGTGGATTTCTAACAGACTTCATATAATAGTTCTCTTATGGGTGCATTCTTTTAAGTATCTGAGTATACAAATAACTGCATTTCAATGACTATTACAAGGAGTGTTTAGAGAATAGACTAACAGTGCTCACCATAATAGTAATATTGGGTATGGTGACTATAAGATAATTGAGACAGTCCACAAGGCGTCGATATCTTCTTGGATCTTTCAATGGCTTCTCTAATCAGAAAGAATCTTGACACTGGGATCCTAGAATATCAATAAGATACGATCAAACATACTATTTTTACATAGAACTAGTATGATACACGTGCGTTTGCACGAGTGCGTTCGCACGAGTGCATTTGCACGAGTGCGTATGTTCGATTACTTTATGTAATTGACGTGGTATTCTTTTTCAAATTGAAAATATATAATGTCGAATTTGAAGAAAAAAAAATTATGAAAATGGGAAAATAATACAATATAGTCAGAATACAATTCAAAATCATAAAGTAATTAATGTATTCCTTATGTAACAAAGATGTGACTAAAAATAGTAAATTTCAAAACTATATATATATATATATATATATATATATATATATATATATATATATATATATATATATATATATATATATATATATATATATATATATATATATTGTATCCCGTTTAATTATTTAAGTTTTTTAATAAATAAGACACTTATGTTATAATACAAAATACAATTTTTAAATATCTACTAAATATTAGAAAAAAGTATTTTATATTATTCAATTCACAATATGGATATAAAAATATCTTTATTAATATTTGAGTCAAATTTAAAATATGGATATATTATTTCTTTTATTTATATATGTTTTTTTTCTTCATAACTTACCTTTCTAAATATCTTTATTTATTTTAGCTTAAAAAAAGTATGTACAACCCCATTTTTTTTATTAAACGTCCAGCCCCATAGATGTAGAAATACATACATTTCTTGGATGAGTCGAAACAATTTCAACAACTTATTCATTTCACAAGAAATCCCAAAATCCATCCAGAAGTTGGGGGTTATATCAATTTATTATAAAACTAAAAGAAATGGTAGAAATTACTTCATTAATATTTGTTTTTCTATAAAATAAAATATATATTAAAAAAAGAGTAAAGAACAATATGTTATGTGAATATATAGGGTTAAATATGTTTTTGGTCCCTCTAAATATCTCATTTTTTGAATTAGGTCCCTCTAAATATTTTCTTCAAACATTGGTCCTCCAAAACTTTTCCGTTTCGAAATTTAGTCCCTCCCGTTAGTTTGAACTAACGGATGCTGAGTTGGCAGGCCATGTGTGCGTAAATAATTTGCCATGGTGTAACTGAAAGAACCCACGTGTGAATGCAGTGCAGTGTATATGTAGTCAAACATTAGGGTTCATATTTGCACATAATTTGTAAATTAGGATTCATATTTTCTCTTCGTCACATCCATAAATTCTTCTCCTTCTTCCAAATCGTGATGTCGTCTTCATCTAGGGCAAGTAACTTTAGGTCACAACAATCCATCATTGCCACCAACAATGAAGAGAAAAAGTGTGGATGTAAGGCTACTTTGATTGCATACATGTGCAAGAAGGGAAAGAATAATGCGAGATTGTTCTGGAGATGCCCATATTGGAAGAATACGGGAACGTGTAATATGTTCGTCTGGGATGATGAGTATGGCTTAAAGAAGGAAGATTCTGAATGCAACAATGATGAGAGAGATATGCAGTATGTTGATACGTTTAAAGAGCTTTATGAAGCATCATTGAAGAAGAACACCAGGTTGAAGCTGAAGTTAAAGAAGGAGGAATTATTTGGAAAGTTTAAGACCATATGTATTGTAATTTCAATGTTGGTCAACATGTATTTTGTTCTTAGATGTAAATGTTAATGTTGTTTTGAACAAGTAATGTTTAGGTAGTAAGTTGAATTTGTAATGTTTAGGTACTAATGTTTAGGTACTCTGTAATTTGGTATGTTGGAATGTTTATAATTTGGTATGTTGGAATGTATGAACAAATATGTTTGAAAATTTGGTGATGAGTACTTAATCTGTTAAACCAGTAAGATTTACACCAGAAACATTGTTTAACATAATTGTTTAACATAATTGTTATCATAATTGTTTAACATTGCACATCATTAAACAATGTTTTTGTTCATAATCTGTTATTTCTTTTTGCACAATATGTTTTTGTTTTGATATACAAATTGCACAATATGTTGTTTTTTACAAATCTGTTAAAACTCCAGATTTTGTTCTGGTCTGCTTTGGTACATAATCTGTTAAACCAGTAAGATTTACACCAGAAACAGAAGTGCATTACAACAAAAATGCATTACAACAAAAAATATCATAATTGTTTAACATTGTACATCATTAAAACAGAAGTGCATTACAACAAAAATATCATAATTGTTTAACATCAAGTACTAAACAAGTAGTGCATTACATCTAAATCCAAAATCAAAAAAAACACTTCACACCAGAATTGTTTCTTAGATACTTAATTAAAACAAAAAAAAACAAAGAACATGGTTTGCCACTTCATTCAGTTTTTCCCTTGCTTGTGCATACTTCTTCTTCTATAACCAGTGGATCATCAGGTTCTTTTCCAGGCCCTTGTATGTTCTTGGACTTCAAAGTCCTCAACCTCTCACTCTGCCTTTTTTCAGGTAACACATTGGTTCCAGATTTGTACCTGCTTTGTGTCCTATGTTTGATAGGTTCACTGCTCGATGGCCTTGACAAAGTTGTTCTTATCCCTGGTGGTTTGAAAGGAGTAGCTCTAAACACCTTTGGTTTCTTCCCAAAAAAAACTCTTGCTCCACTAGGCTTAGTAGGTAATTTGAGAGGTGACCTATCAATTCTAAGAGGTTGAATGTCCAATACACCATCACCTTTAAGTAGGGCAGCCATGATCTCATCCAATGATGTAGGGTTCTCAATGACAATTGGTTGTGGTTCATGATCATCAGTCGTTTGATTCTCAGTTGGCTCAGCTTCATTGACAATTGGTTCTTTCACAGCTGGTTGATGCACAACTGGTTCTTTTATAGGTGGTTCCTTGACAGTAGGTTTTACATTCTCAGTCACACTTGGTTTCTTCATAATTGGTGCATCCTTTGAAGTTGAATTCTCATTCTCATTCACAGGTGGTTCCTTGACAGTAGGTTTTACATTCTTAGTCACACTTGGTTTCTTCATAATTGGTGCATCCTTTGAAGTTGAATTCTCATTCTCATTCACATGTGGTTCCTTGACAGTAGGTTTTACATTCTTAGTCACATTTGGTTTTACATTCCTTTTTGCTACCCGTTGAATTCTGTTCACAGTACCTCTGCTAGTTGTTGCTTCCATGCTAGATTGTGCTCCCTTAGTCTTTTTGGAATCTTTGTTTATGGTGCCCTTGGGCCTCCCCTACAACACATATGATATTAACATTAGAATACACTTAAATTATCATTAGACCTAATAAAAAATCATTATCTCAACATAAGTATTACCCTTTTTTTGCTTGCCACAGTTGAAGGCACATTTGCTTGCCTAGGTATATTCTGAGAAGCTTGGGTAGGAATGTCTTCAACATTAGGCTGTGTTTATTCAGCAGTAGCATGTCCTGTCTGTGACTTTGATTCTACCTCTTGTTTCAATTTCTTGCAGGTCCTCTTGTTATGTCCCAATTCAAAACAGAATTTGCATCTATGGCTAGTGTTTGTTCTTTTCCACCTAGTTTGTGCAACCTCATCCAATTCCCTCCTTCTCAGTTTCTTTGGTCTACCTGGCCCACGTTTATACCTAGGTGGAAGCATGGTTGCATTCTCAGTCCTAGGCCATTTGTTTTGTCCATTCAATGGAGTTATGATCTCACCATAACAGGTTTGATAAGTGCTCTTGTGATAACACTTGTCTACATACTTTAACGGGTCATCAACCTTCCTATATATTGCAGCTACAACATGCCTACATGGAATACCAACAAGCTCCCAAAAGTTACAAGAACATGTCCTTTTTTCTAAGTCCATAACAAAACTGTCAGTAAACAACACATGGGTGACCTGAAATGTCAACCTACCAGCATAGGTTGCTGTCCAGCTAGCACTTTTCTCTATCTCTCTATCCAATCTCCTTAAGGGTTTTGTCATAATCACTCCCTTATAACCCTCTACTTTTTCCCTAAGTGTGGCAAACCTCCCCATTAGATAATTTCTAATCCACTCCAACATTGTTATGATAGGTTTATCTCGTTGTAACAAGATTGTTGCATTGAAGGACTCACTTAAGTTATTCATTAACACATCACATTTAGAAAAAATATGAAAGGCATGCTTACACCATTTGTTCTTAGGAATTGATTCTATCCACTCAAATGCTTCCACACTAATCTCTTTGATCATTGACATCTTAGCCTCATGTGCTTCAAAATATGTTGCTTTTGCAGCAGCCATCATGAGATCTCTATACAATGTGCCACCTCCAAACTTCTTCTTAAAGTTTGCATATAGGTGTCTCAAGCAAAACCTATGCTCGTATGCTGGATACTCTTCTTCAAAAACCTGGACCAGACCCTGTTTGTGCAGGCAATAACAATGTTTCAGAATTATTTAGTGCAATAACAGTGTTTCAGAATTATTTAGTGCAATAACAATGTTTCAGAATGAATAAGTGCAGGCAATAACAATGTTTCAAACTTAATAATTGCAATAACAATGTTTCAAACAAAATATTAAAACTACCTTTTGTTGGTCAGAGATGAAGCACCACCTACGATCACCAATGTCCTCAATTAGCAATTTCATGAACCAACTCCATGAATCTTTAGTTTCCATCTCTACCACAGCAAATGCAATTGGAAGGTACTGATCATTAGGATCTCTGCCAACAGCAATCAAGAGAATCCCTCCATACTTATGTTTCAAATGACAACCATCCAATCCTATGAAAGGTCTACATGATCTTGTCAAAGCTTTTTTGGTTCCATCTAGGGACATGTGTAACACCCCAAAATTTGCCCTCATTTTTATAACCCAAACGGGCTTGCGCTTCACATTCATCTGCGTTCTCCCATTGGGTCATGCAGTGCATCAACTTTTAAGGCTTGGCATCACCATATGAGTTTAGGGTTTATTTCCCTATTTAGGAGATCCCTAAAGGAACTCCTTCGTAAAGATTGTTATTGGCACAACAGGCTCATTATTAATGGAGTTTGAAGGCATTTCGCCAACTGAGATCCTTTATCTTAAGGACTGAGTTGGATGGAGATGTTCATTCATATGTGTTATTCGATGGAGATGCTCATCCGCGTTTATTATTTTCAAGTGAAGCACAGAGAATGGTTCGAGCTATTGTTTTTGGGGATTTATCATGGCATCAAAGTCTGGGTCCAGGGATTCGGTTCTCATATTGGGGATTTGAAAAAAGGGCATGGTTACGATCTATTTGGAAGTCGTCATTTACTTTCGAATTCAAGTCCTCGACATCCATTTCAAATACAAGTCCTTATCGTTTTCCATATCCATCTTTCGACCCAACTTAATCCATTAAACAAAAAAACACTTTCAAGTTTGGTTTTCCAAGATCCTTTCAAGCCCACTTTTGTTTTAGCCCATTTCAAATCCAAATTCTTGTGTGTCAATTAAATTCGTTTTTTACTTGTTTTTAACCAACTTCTTAAGTTTTGATTTACCCACTAATCCATATTTTATCCTAGTATTAAAATGTGAAGTCCAAACCATGAACCAAATCCTTTCTAATTTACTCAAAGTCTATCCAATTTTTATTTGATACCAAATCCTTTCTAATTTACTCAAATTCTATCCAATTTTTATTTGATACCAAATCCTTTCTAATTTATTCAAATTCTATCCAATCTTTATTTGATACCAAATCCTTGGTAATTCGTTCAAATTCTATCCATTTTTATCGGACAAATTAATTAGCCTAGGTTTGAAGGGCCCTGTAGTTTGTTTAAGATATGGGCATTACAAAAAAAAAAACAAGTAAAAAGTCCATAAAAATAAGAAACTCATTTTTTGAATAAGATAACAAAATCTAACTCAGCAGGAAAAGAATTGATCACAATAAAAATTCAGTAGTGAATCAATATTAAAAATTCAGAAATTCAGTTACACAGCATCTAACTGAATCGGTTACAAACTGTAACAAAATCCTAACAGAAATTTAACAAACCCTTAATCGAAAAACTTCCGGAAATTTCAGATGGATTGTGTATAAACCAGGCTTCAACCTCCTTGATAGATGTCGATTTTTTTTCTCTGATTCTTGAATCATTTTCTAAAGCAAAATTCTGGAATCTTATTCATCCTCATCTCTCCATTTCTTCGGTTGATTCCTTCACCCTGCATCATCAATCACACTATAACCTCCGCAGTCAATTATCGAATCTTCGTTCTTATTCTTCTGTCTTTCTTGCAATCTCATCATGTCCATTGAGATCTAGACAATGTTCGTTGAAAAAGAGCATCTAGCTATGGCCAACACTACAAAGGTTTTGGGTCCTGCATTCCATGGAGCAGCATCAAAGAAAACGTAAACAGAAAAGTCGTAGTAGAAGGAAGAAGGAAGCGAGTTAGATCTTACCGAGAGCACTACGTTGACATTATCCTTATTGTGTCATTGTATCACCTCCAACTTCAAGAACAAGCCTTTTTTGTTCTCGACTCAGAAACTCTTTGATCCGCCACGACTTCTTCACTCTCCAATCTTCTCCATTCATCAGCCAAAACCTGCAATCAAAACAAATTTCATCAATTTGCAACCTGTAAAAATTCAAAGCCAGGACAACACAAGAAGCATGACAAATGGACTCATGGAATCAATCGTCCACACTATCAGCAGGCCATCATCGATTTTCCTAGGGACTTGGATTCGCGGCGGAGAAATTTGATCCAGGAGTTTTCGACACCTCCATTCCGCGACGTGCAGGCTCAAGGAAACAGAGTCGGCATCAACAAAATACGTCAAATCTGCCAGCCACAACAAGAACCTGCACGAAGCGCATTTTTAAAGAGGGTTCAATTCGATAACAAATTAGCTCACGAATACGATTCCGAAAACAGACACGAGATCACAGAATAGAAGAGGAAGTCACAAAGTAATCAAGACGAACGAGCTTTTGAAACGTACCTGATTCTTTTCACTCGACATTGAAGAAGTGCTTGCGTCTCCATAGCTAAAGCTTCAATTCAAGGTATGAGTTCAAAATCGTTTACTGTTGTGTGTTGTTCTCGACTCTTGAGTGAGGGTTTGAGATTATGTGCATATGTTGTTTTAGATTAGGAAGTCGTTAACAGTAGAGAAGTTATGAGCTTCACCGTCGAGGGTTTGGCTCCCAAATTTCGTTCACGGCGACGTTAAGGGTTAGATTGTTGAGGATTTGTGAAGAGGATGGTTAGGTTGCGATTTTAGGAGAAGGGATATCCATCACTGGCTTGAGATCTCCTTGTCTTCGGTTCATGGCGGCGACGCCGTATTCACGAGCAGAAGGATGATGGTGGCGCGGCTAGGGTTTAGGAAGGGGTTGTTTGAGAAGATGAAGGGTGAAGTAGAAAGGGTGTAGCGGCGGTGATAATAGGTGAAGATGAGAGGAGGATGAAGCGGCGCCGCGGGGAAGGAGAGAACTAGGGTTCTTGTCGTGTTTAAGGAAGAAGGTGAGTCTGTGAGAGAGAGGTCAGGTGACGGAGAAGATGGTGGAGGGGCGGAAGCTGCGGCGGCCATTAAGGGTTTGTGGAGGAGAAGCTAAGCTTCAGTGAAAGAGAAGAAAAGGGGACAAGTTAGAGAGAATGAAAGAAGGGTTTTTGTTTATTTTTATTATTTAAGTCAAATGATTAATTCTGTGATTAATTGTAGAGTTAATTTTGTTTTAATTAGGAAATCAAGGATCATTAGATTAATTAGTGTACTAAAAATCATTTAAATAATATAAAGTCTCATTAAGTATTATTAATTGGTTGTCATGAGAAATGAACAAAATTGACTAGTTTGTTGGTCTCCACCGCCCTTATTCTTGTAATGCTCATGGGCCTGCGAATTTTCTTCCTACACCCCCAATTCCAAGCCCATCAGTTATTTAACTTAGAAACATTTCTATTCTCTCCCCCTTTCTATTCTTATTTTCTTTTAAATTTCTATTTTTTATACCTTTTGATTTAATTCCATAAAAAATACGAAAATGTATAATAAAAATCCAAAAAAATTGTATTAGAATTTTAAGCCAATTTAGAACCACTCCCAATTTTTATTTTCTGAATATAATTTTTTTTCAATTTTAATTCGATTTTTGAGTTTAATTGGTTTATATTGAGTTTTCACATGGACACATAAATTTGTATAATTTATTTATGCCACTTCCTGTAATATTTTGTGCCCATTCTTTTTGCCATGATTAAAGGACAAATAGAAGTACCTAGAATATTTTTTGTGTATTTTTTAGGGCATTTTTTTCTACTATTATGGTAGTGCGATTCGTACAAAATTGTGGTTAGACCTAGTTAGATTTAGAGGACCATTTACCATAGTTAGGATTAGAATTTTTAAGAGATTTTTTAACATAGTGTTATAATCAGGTTTAAGACCTTAGGAATTTAATTTCATAATTTTTTCATGACTTTTGATATTTTTTGTCATTTTAATTCATTTCGTCATATTATGCATATTCATGGTTCATATCATTCACTAACTATTCTCTTTTTGTGCAAGGTATGTTTTCAAAGATTGGCTTATGGACTTGGATACTTTTATGCCTCGATTATGTTTTATATTTTGTGTACTTTGTGATGTAATATCTTAGAACTTGTATGCTTTTATAGTTTCCATAAGTAGGATAGAAAAGATAAAACGAATTGATAGAAAACCAAAATCTCAAAAATAAATAAAAGGCTCGATCCAACGTCGAGTATATTTTCAAATAAACAAATAAAGTTCATATGACATTAGGGTTTCTTGATTACCATCGCTCCACTACATTCAACCAAAAGCAAGCCTTGTATGTTTCACACCATAAGTCGTGCGTCTTAGCACCACGCAACCGACCCACCCGATCCATTGTTTCATCTCATGTATGTTTCATTCACGTTTTACCTACCATGACTTAGGAGGACCATATTGTTCACTATTAACTTCTTTTACCCGCATTTCTAGTTTAATATCTTTTAGGTAGATTTAATATTCCAAACCTCACTAACCATAGGTCATCTTCGAACTCAACTAACTTAGGGTAAGTCTAGTTTCCCTTAGAATTTTTCCTTTTATAACTTGAGTCTCACTTCTCATCTTAAAATAAAATCAAAAACACTTAATAAAGGAAAGGTGTACAATGCGCCACGAGCCTTAAGCTATACAGGAAATGACTAGTGGAGGTCTCCTTCACTCTTCTGGGATGCTTTACAAACATTCCATTGGGGGCGATCTTGGAAAGTATTCGCTCCTGTGTCATAGTCTTTAGTGTTGTACATTCAATAAACACAAATTCAAAACATTTCTTATAAAAGACAACAAACCAAGAAGTCACGTCTTCTCAACTCATCTCATACTCTTTGCGGACTAACATGACTTGTCTCGACAGTTCAAATAGCGACACGGTAAACACCCTCGAGTCAGAGCCGGTAACGCCTGAGCTAGAGCTATGGCAACGTCATCCTAAAAACCACAAACATGTATAAGCCTTAGTTAGACGAACTACGGCGTCTCTGATCCTCATTTATCCCGATGAGGTACGTAGGCAGTGGGGTAGGGCCCATTCGAGCACAATCTTTTATTTTCCCTACATTTTCCCCTTTAGTCCCATTTATCAATGCCATTTCTTTTCTCATTTCCATTTCCAATCCAGATAGCTATTCTTTCCTTTGAACAACATATTAGCATATTATTTCTCACCCTTTGAAAACAGACTTATAAGCGTGGATCCCGTCGGGTACGGCGGGCGGATTGGGGTGCTAATACCTTCTCAATTCGTAACCGACTTCCGTATCCAGATCTTTGGTTCGCAAGGCCTCGTCCTTTTCCTTCTTCCTTAGGTTTGTGCAACATTACCTTTCCCATTCCTTTGGGATAAAAAATGTCTGGCTGGCGACTCTACCTTTTCCGCGCCACTTTCGCTTTTTTACTAGGATGAAAATCCCGGGAGCGATAGCTGGCGACTCTGCTGGGGACCTTTTAGAAATTCTAATTTCCCCTTTGAGAGTCAATCCTAGCGCTTTCCTGTTTCTGTTTTCGTTGGGTGCTTATTCATTCGCTGTTATGCTTTAGTTTAGCTTTACTGTTTTATTTATGGTTTATCGCTTTCCTTTACAGCTTTATTTACAGCTTTCTGCACTTTGCTTTACTGTCGCATATATTGGCATATACTGTACTGGCTGTTCTGGTTTTCCTTGGCGGGATGGGATTATTGTGAGATAAGCCAAATACCCGGCTTGAGTATACACATAGGATTTAGAGTGGGCAGTCGTGTGGCTTGCGTGGTCTTGAGCACGTGTAGTTTTCGCGAGTCCCACACCCAGATCAGGCTCTCTTGGGATATGTTCTATATTGCCTAGGCAGACCATAGAATGTTCCCACCTGAGCTGCTAACACTGGGAACCGATCATCGAGGACCTTAGTGGAAACAACCCTCTCCAGTGGTGACTGTGGTAGACCACATTTCGTGGCAAACCCATTCGCACCCGAGGGCCCACTAGGAAATCGCATAGGATGACCTTGTTCTCTCATAGGAACCTGTTTAAAGCAACTGGTCGTATGACAATAGTATTGTACCCTTCGGGATGAATGTACTATTGTTTCTCGACTTCAGTACTTGAAGCCGGGAACTTATGAGGGATGCTTGTTTTTTCCGGAATTCAGCTGAGGCCTCCCTGAGTAGTACAGAATGCCAAACCGATTCCCTGATTTGGTCATGAGCCATTTCTCGGAAATGGTGAACATATTATTGCTATTCGGCTTTGAGAGTCCGTGATATTGACCCGTAGTAGCATACCCGTGAGATTGGGAGGGGTTTACAGGTTTGCAGGAAAACTAAACCTTCAACCTACCTTGTTCTTGATACTTTGGTTTTCTTCCGACACATACTTATGATCTGGTATTCTTGACAGTCGGTATTCAGGAAAAATCAGAAGGCAGTACAACAGTGCCCAGTATATGCAACAGTGATCACATGCCATTGCATTGCATCACATCATCCGCATACTTGCATTCCTAACGCATGTTTGTTCATTTGCAGGGCTGCATATCACATCCTTGATTCCGGTTGTGGGTATTGATTTATGAGCATGGAATCCAAGAAGAAGACCAAGTGTATTATCTCCTACAAGGTTTATCAGCCTGTTGTGAAAGAAATTCTCAAAGTGAAGGCCTTAGCTCCTCCAGAAGTTCTGAATATCTTCAAACAGGATTACGAATGGATTTTGTATTTCATAGAGCCCATCAGTGACTATGCTTTCAGAGGGATGCACACCTTGCTACAGTTTTATGATCCATAGCTTAGATGTTTCGTACTTTCTGATTTCGTGCTGGCACCCACATTAGAGGAGTATTCGAGCATCCTGAGAGTTTCCGTGAAGGATTGTGCACCATTCTTTGGGACCAAGATTGATCCTGACTTCAAAGATGTAGCAACTGCTCTTTATTTGAGCAAGTCATTATTGGAAGACCGGATTGATAGCAAAGGAGGCTTCCAAGGATATCATTTGAGTTTCTTGTTGGATGAGGCTACTAAAGCAGCTGAGGCAAAAAGTTGGAGTACCTTCAATGCGATCCTAGCTTTGTGTATCTATGGAATCACTTTGTTCCCGAACATGCCGAACTTCGTGGATGTTGATGCTATTCGCATTTTCATAACAAAGAATCCTATTCCTACTCTCCTAGGTGATCTCTACCACTCTGTGCATTATAAGAATGAGAAGCGAAGGGGTGGAATGTTGAACTGTTGCGCGACTGTATTCTACAAGTGGTTCACACGCTTTCTTCCACAATCAGGAGCTTTTGAGAAGACGAAGAACACTCTTGAATGGTCGGAAAGATTGATGGGTTTGCAAGCAAAGGACATTGTCTGGGTTAATCAGGGTTTGCGGTGTATTGACATTCTTCATAGTTGCGGAGGATTCCCTAATGTTCCATTGATCGGGAGGAAAGGGGGAGTTAATTATAACCCTTCTCTCATGATTAGACAGTTCGGGTATACCTTAAAGGAACCACCAGCTGATGTGGACATCACAGAGTCCTTGTACTTCCAATCAACGGATGGATTCGAGATTGCTCAGAAAGCTTCTAATGCTTGGCATAGTCGAAAGACAAGAGGGAAGAAGACTTTGGGAGTAGGGAATTGTCGAATGTATCCACCGTTTGCAGAATGGTTAAAAGAGCGGGTTGAAGTGTTACTGTTACCATTTGGGCCTGCGCCTCTTCTATATCCCACAGTCATTGAACAACCTACCACAGTTAGCATTGAAGAGTTCAACAAGATGAAGACGGAAAGAGACAGTTTGTTAATGGAGAATGCACAGTTAGGTCAGGAGCTTGCTAAAGCTAATCACGCTAGACTTGAGATTGAGTGGAAAGCTCAAGAAGATGCTGAGAGGCATGCTATTGCAAGGAAACAGTGTGAAGTTGAGTTAGCTCGGTATGAGAGGTTCGAGTTTGCTACCAGAAGTTCTTCCAAGGAACACATTGACACTAGAAGGCAACTGGATCAGAAGACCTTGATGTTTGAGAACATGAAAAAGAGACATGTTGCTTACAGGATCAAAAGAGAGGAACAAGACAAAGTTCAAGCTGAAGAGATCGCAAGTAAGCTAAAGGAGAAAGACGAAGAGATGGCCGGTAAGTTGAGAGAAAAAGACGCAGAACTTGCTAGAGCCCGAGAAGAAGCTGATTACTACAAGCGGATGATGATTTGCTAGAAGAAGCTGAAGAGGTTTGAAGACAACCAGGTGCAGACAAAGGAGTTGGTAGAAGTTCCAAAGGCAGGACCGATCATTGACTCAGACCTAGATAGAGGATCGCATTGACAAAGACATCTTTCTGTTTGCTTGTATGTTGTGGGATTACCATCAGGACTGTTGATGGAATCTTTTTATCATTGTACTTCTGTTTGAATCCATGCTTTGGGTGTTTTGACTATATCAACAAAATTCTTATCATAAAAAGGTCTCTTTACTATCATTATGTGTGCTCTCGCTTTGTGATCACCGACACATCTGACACATTTGCAAAAACACGTCGGTCTTCGTATTCTTGGAATTGTTTGGCACGTCTGCTACACACACACACACATTATATTATCAACACTACTTATTTACAGCAAAAGGAGTTTCTGTCTTTATCAAACCCACAAAACTGGAATCAGGGGATGGACGCCCTAAAAATGAATCAACATGCCATAGCATTCATTTCCTGCATACCATATTCTTGTATTTTTGCAGGTTACCTAGGTTTTCTAACTTATTTGATTTCAGGCAATATAGCTGGTCAACACGTTCACCGATATCCGACTAAAAGAAACCGAGTAAGGATGGCTGAACGAATGTAGACAGATCTCAATGAGCTCCGACAGAGGATGGATCAGTTCATGGAAATGATGGCCAGCATGGCCCAGAACCAGGAGCGTCTCTGGTTGATGGTTGAGCAACCTCATGGGAATGTTAATACGGGAACACCGGCTGAGAATGTGGATTCTAACGCTTCCCATAACGGAGAACCTAATCCAAATAGGACCACAACATGTAATTCAGGTTTAGAAGACAATCAAGAGGACCAGTTCACTCTACTGGATGCTGATATGGGTAACATGAATGAGATCAACAATCGCAGGTATGAAGAGCTGTCAGAGAAGATCAAGGCCATGGAATGTCAGAATTCCTTGGGCATCGATGTAACCAGTCTCGGGTTAGTACCAGGAGTCAGGATCCCTCCCAAGTTCAAGGCACCATTGTTTGATAAGTACAACGGCAGCACGTGTCCTAGGACTCACATTCATGCGTACTTTGGAAGAATCTCAGCTCATACTGATGACGAGAAACTTTGGATGCATTTCTTCCAAGACAGTTTATCTGGAGCTTCGTTGAGCTGGTACATGAAGCTAAGTAGGGTCTCTATCCGAAGTTGGAAAGATCTAGCTGAGGCATTCCTCAAGCAGTATCAATACAACATTGATATGGCTCCGAATCGCACTCAGTTGCAGAACTTGTCTCAAGGACCTAAGGAGAGTTTTAAGCAGTATGCCCAGAGGTGGCGTGAGCTGGCCGCACAGGTTCAACCTCCATTGCTGGACCGGGAAATGGCCGACATGTTTATGGGCACCTTGCAAGGTGTTTACTTGGATCGTCTGGCCGCCTGCCCGTCCATTGGTTTTTCTGATATCGTCATTGCTGGAGAAAGAATAGAGAATTTTCTAAAAATGGGAAAGATCCAGGATGCAAGCAGTGCTAGTTCTTCCGGTGTGAGAAAGCCTTTTGGCAACAGCCAAAGAAGAAGAGAAGGCGAGACGAATGCTGTGTATAGAGGCCGAGACAAAGGTTATTCTCAAGGTTACCACCAAGCAACTGCGGTGACTATTACTCCACAGGTTCAACAACAACGACCACAGGGTCAGCAACAATAGGTACAGAGACCGTTTCAGGAAAGAACAAGAGCGAGAAACCGCAGACTCGACCCCGTCCCATGCCCATATGCTGTATTGCTCCCAGAGCTGCTAAAGTTGAATCTGGTCGAGCTTCGTACCATGAGACCTCCCGCTCCTGATAATCTAGCTCCGAATTTTGATGCTAATGCCAGGTGCGAATTCCATTCAGGTGCCCAGGGGCACAGTATTGAGAAATGTTGGGCTTTTCAGAACAAGGTACAGGACTTAGTTGACTCCAAGGCGATCAATTTTGCTCCTCTCCCAAATGTACTCCAGAATTCGATGCCTAGTCATAATGGAACCGGTGTCACGGTTATTCTACCAGATGGTTCACGTTAAGCTGAAGTCTTCAAGTTAATCACCCAGGACGCCAGGGTATTCATGAAGCAAATAGAGCCAGTAGTATTCAAATACTCTCAGTGATGGCATTTATGTGTTTGCCTTTCTTCATTGTTTATTTTCATCCCTATTAAGGGGAACTACGTCGCTCTGATTCTTCATTGGTCATCAGTCAATGGAGATACGTAGGCAGAAGATCGTCAGGTCTTTCCGAGCAACCTTATGGGGCAACTTTACTCCCCAGCTTCACTCTTTCCTTCAGATGTCTCGCGTCAGAGTCAGAATAGCTAGAAGAGGAAGCATTACTGCCATGGTTGGGCATGCAACTGCAAATTGAAGATTACAAGTCTGTGAAAAGAGCTATTGATCGTTGAAAGTATCCAAGACTGACAGGTCCAGACGGAGCCAAGTCTCCTCAACTACGGCAATATTCAGTTTCTTTACTGCATTTCCATTTGTAGTTTCTTTTATATGCTAAACATTTGTCTACATGTATGAATTTGTTTGCTTTTGAATGTTAGCAATAATAAAACTCACATGTTTTTCTTGAAGTAAATTCATTTGCATTCCCTTACAATTTTGCATGTGTACATCGCGATACCAATTGTCGTGCTTAAATTCTATGAAAGGAGAATGACGAAACAAAAACGCAAAATCTCTAATTGTGTGCTCTCGAGTAAGGCCCTGTTGACGATGTACAGGCTTTGTTTCAAATCCTTAAACACTGGAGATATAAGGAAGATAGACCCTTGCTAACCCCTTCGAGCCTTGAAGTAGGAGTTTCTTTTCACACAAAAAAAAAAACTCACATGTAACCCAGGGACAGGGTAGACGTCAGCTAGTCAGACCAAGCGTTCAGACTTTCATAAAGAAGTGTATTTGAAGATCCGTTGCATTCTACTATGCTAATCAAGAGGTCCAAAGACCCGAAACCACAATGGTTATCCAAGTCAAAAGGTCCAAAGATTGAAAACCACAATGGTTATCCTTCGACGACCAAAGAATGAGGCAGTCACAACCCTCGCGAAGCAATCAAGACAAACAATGTCACGCGACTTTTTCAAAATGCAAAAAAGAAAAAGAAAAGAAAAGGCCCGCTAAGTCGAAACTTGAAAACAAGCGACTTAGGCAAAAGTTAGGGCATCCCGCTGGACTCCACAATCAAAGATTCACAAGAATCAGTCCAGGCAAAAGTTAGGGATAAGAAAAATAATGCAAATACGAAAGACAGAAAGGATTACACAAGAAAGATCCTCAAAACGAGAACAAAGTCGTGCGGCACAGACACGAAAGATAGAGGAGTGACTGACTCTCAACAATAACCTGATTGGTGCTTGAACTGACGGTAGCAATGGTTCTTCAATCAACGCGAAACCCTTATGAAAGATGGATGCTTGTGAAAACTAGCTGAATGTAGGAATGGAGAACATCACGAAGAGTGGGTGGGCACAAATAAACTTCGAGCCTATATCCTTTGTTTCTATAACCGTGAACCAGGCCACGATACAACCCTTAAAAGTCCTAACTGAAACAGGGTTAATTTGAGAGCGTACTACCACGAGACCGTGTTCCCGACTCCTATGAGTTATGCTAAAAGACATTTGTTGGTATTGCATGTACATACTTTCATTCAAAATAAGGTCGTATCTTAACCAGTGATCCGCTCACGAAGGTTAGCGATCCGTTTTCAAAACTTCAAAATCAACCTGTGTGTTGCATTAGAATTTTCATTCTAAGAATAAACATTTTTTTGCTTGCATACATTTGTTTAGTATCATAAGTGGTTCACATGCGGAAATTCAATCCAGAAACTTAAGCTTGCCAAGTTGAGAAGTCTAACACTTTTGAAATACTGTCACGTCGAGGTACACTTTTTCAGAGAAAGCTTCATTGAGCAAGGACTTTCCTAATTAGTCACAGTAAGAGCTAGCCAATCCGGGGCAGTTAAGTCGAGCAATCTCTTCAAACTTCAGTCAAACTGGGGCAATCACCTCGAGATTTATATCTCTCCAAGATCGAAGATCAGTCACTCAGGTGCAAATCTATTCAAATACTCGTACTGGGGCAGGCCACCCTAATAGTACGAAAGTTCATTCTTCCCCGAAGACAGACGATCGGAAGCATTTACCCGGAGTTTAGAATACCGTGGTCAATTGACAAGCCAACTATCTCATTCAGCACTTCTGACAGATACAAACGCATTCGCATTGGCAATAGTTACCTCCCCAGCAAGGTTGTTATGCTAATTCATGCAGTCGTTATGATACCTAAGAGTTTAAAGACGCCAAGTCTTTTGTAAAATCCTCTTGAGGTAAAATCCATACGGAAGCAACTGATCCCCAATACGAGACAACCTGAAATCTTCCCTCCTCAGCAGGACGCGTCTCAGTGTTGTCATCTCCAACAGGAAGATAGAAGTTATCCTCACTAAAGTCAGCAGTTTTTCCTTCAGATGGTTTCCTTGATCTCGGTTCCTCAACAGATCTAAGGCAATTCCTATTCCCCTAGAATATTTCAGATAAATCATTCTCCTCCCAGCAGGTCCATAAGAGTGGATATTCCTCGATAATCGAGGTATCCCCAGGGACGGCCCTCAAAGCTAAAAGTCCAATTTATTTTTGGCAAAGGTGATAATTCGGGACAAATGAATTATTCACGCTCTTCTCCGACAGAGATGTTATCTCCACAGGACTTCTTGGGATCGAATACGCGATCATTGTGTTTCCCCACAGAGTTAGCAGGGACTTATTACTTCCACGTCAGGAATTTCTTTCACAGTCACATCAGTTCATTAACAATACTCAATACATAATATCCCCAGTGTCAGGGGGCAATATATCATGCAATTCAACACATGCAAAGTCCAGCCGCAGACTGGCCAAAGTCCATCTCCGGGTGGCAGATTTCAAAGCCCAGCCGCAGACTGGCCAAAGTCCATCTTCGGGTGGCAGATTTCAAAGTCCAGCCGCAGACTGGCCAAAGTCCATCTTCGGGTGGCAGATTTCAAAGTCCACCCGCAGTGTGGCAAATCTCTAAAGTCCCCCGCAGTGGGAAAAAGTCTCCCGTAGTGAGCAAAAGTCTCCCGTAGTGAGCAAAAGTCCACCCGCAGTGTGGCAAAACTCAAAAGTCCACCCGCAGTGTGGCAAATCTCTAAAGTCCCCCGCAGTGGGCAAAAGCCTCCCGTAGTGAGCAAAAGCCTCCCGCAGTGAGCAAAAGTCCAGCCGCAGACTGGCCAAAGTCCATCTACGGGTGGCAATTTCCAAAGTCCACCCGCAGTGTGGCAAAGTATTTTTAAGTCCAACCGCAGATTGGCGAAAGTCCATCCTCAGGGTGGCATCATATCACAAGTCCACCCACAGTGTGGCAAGCCAGTAGCCTTCTGGCATTACTCAAAAGGCATCCTCCGTTTATGACCTTACTATCGTAATTATATCCAAGCAGAGATCGTTCGGTTGAGTTTATTTCCCTATTCTTCTTCCGCAGAGTGCAAATTTTCTGGTTGTTTCTGGTATTCAATCCTTGCATACTTCAAATGTCTGAAAGCAACTGCTATCATCCATTCAAGTCTATAGTAATTGAATAGGGGCAGCTGTAACACCCCAAAATTTGCCCTCATTTTTATAACCCAAACGGGCTTGCGCTTCACATTCATATGCGTTCTCCCATTGGGTCATGCAGTGCATCAACTTTTAAGGCTTGGCATCACCATATGAGTTTAGGGTTTATTTCCCTATTTAGGAGATCCCTAAAGGAACTCCTTCGTAAAGATTGTTATTGGCAAAGCAGGCTCATTATTAATGGAGTTTGAAGGCATTTCGCCAACTGAGATCCTTTATCTTAAGGACTGAGTTGGATGGAGATGTTCATTCATATGTGTTATTCGATGGAGATGCTCATCCGCGTGTATTATTTTCAAGTGAAGCACAGAGAATGGTTCGAGCTATTGTTTTTGGGGATTTATCATGGCATCAAAGTCTGGGTCCAGGGATTCGGTTCTCATATTGGGGATTTGAAAAAAGGGCATGTTTACGATCTATTTGGAAGTCGTCATTTACTTTCGAATTCAAGTCCTCGACATCCATTTCAAATACAAGTCCTTATCGTTTTCCATATCCATCTTTCGACCCAACTTAATCCATTAAACAAAAAAACACTTTCAAGTTTGGTTTTCCAAGATCCTTTCAAGCCCACTTTTGTTTTAGCCCATTTCAAATCCAAATTCTTGTGTGTCCATTAAATTCGTTTTTTACTTGTTTTTAACCAACTTCTTAAGTTTTGATTTACCCACTAATCCATATTTTATCCTAGTATCAAAATTTGAAGTCCAAACCATGAACCAAATCCTTTCTAATTTACTCAAAGTCTATCCAATTTTTATTTGATACCAAATCCTTTCTAATTTACTCAAATTCTATCCAATTTTTATTTGATACCAAATCCTTTCTAATTTATTCAAATTCTATCCAATCTTTATTTGATACCAAATCCTTGGTAATTCGTTCAAATTCTATCCATTTTTATCGGACAAATTAATTAGCCTAGGTTTGAAGGGCCCTGTAGTTTGTTTAAGATATGGGCATTACAAAAAAAAACAAGTAAAAAGTCCATAAAAATAAGAAACTCATTTTTTGAATAAGATAGCAAAATCTAACTCAGCAGGAAAAGAATTGATCACAATAAAAATTCAGCAGTAAATCAATATTAAAAATTCAGAAATTCAGTTACACAGCATCTAACTGAATCGGTTACAAACTGTAACAAAATCCTAACAGAAATTTAACAAACCCTTAATCGAAAAACTTCTGGAAATTTCAGATGGATTGTGTATAAACCAGGCTTCAACCTCCTTGATGGCTGTCGATTTTTTTTCTCTGATTCTTGAATCATTTTCTAAAGCAAAATTCTGGAATCTTATTCATCCTCATCTCTCCATTTCTTCGGTTGATTCCTTCACCCTGCATCATCAATCACACTATAACCGCCGCAGTCAATTATCGAATATTCGTTCTTATTCTTCTGTCTTTCTTGCAATCTCATCATGGCCATTGAGATCTAGACAATGTTCGTTGAAAAAGAGCATCTAGCTATGGCCAACACTACAAAGGTTTTGGGTCCTGCATTCCATGGAGCAGCATCAAAGAAAACGTAAACAGAAAAGTCGTAGCAGAAGGAAGAAGGAAGTGAGTTCGAGCTTACCGAGAGCACTACGTTGACATTATCCTCATTGTGTCATTGTATCACCTCCAACTTCAAGAACAAGCCTTTTTTGTTCTCGACTCAGAAACTCTTTGGTCCGCCACGACTTCTTCACTCTCCAATCTTCTCCATTCATCAGCCAAAACCTGCAATCAAAACAAATTTCATCAATTTGCAACCTGTAAAAATTCAAAGCCAGGACAACACAAGAAGCATGACAAATGGACTCATGGAATCAATCGTCCACACTATCAGCAGGCCATCATCGATTTGCCTAGGGACTTGGATTCGCGGCGGAGAAATTTGATCCAGGAGTTTTCGACGCCTCCATTCCGCGACGTGCAGGCTCAAGGAAACGGAGTCGGCATCAACAAAATACGTCAAATCTGCCAGCCACAATAAGAACCTGCACGAAGCGCATTTTTAAAGAGGGTTCAATTCGATAACAAATTAGCTCACAAATACGATTCCGAAAACAGACACGAGATCACAGAATAGAAGAGGAAGTCACAAAGTAATCAAGAAGAACGAGCTTTTGAAACGTACCTGATTCTTTTCACTCGACATTGAAGAAGTGCTTGCGTCTCCATAGCTAAAGCTTCAATTCAAGGTATGAGTTCAAAATCGTTTACTGTTGTGTGTTGTTCTCGACTCTTGAGTGAGGGTTTGAGATTCTGTGCATATGTTGTTTTAGACTAGGAAGTCGTTAACAGTAGAGAAGTTATGAGCTTCACCGTCGAGGGTTTGGCTCCCAAATTTCGTTCACGGCTGCGTTAAGGGTTAGATTGTTGAGGATTTGTGAAGAAGATGGTTAGGTTGCGATTTTAGGAGAAGGGATATCCATCACTGGCTTGCGATCTCCTTGTCTTCGGTTCATGGCGGCGACGCTGTATTCACGAGCAGAAGGATGATGGTGGCGCGGCTAGGGTTTAGGAAGGGGTTGTTTGAGAAGATGAAGGGTGAAGTAGAAAGGGTGTAGCGGCGGTGATAATAGGTGAAGATGAGAGGAGGATGAAGCGGCGCCGCGGGGAAGGAGAGAACTAGGGTTCTTGTCGTGTTTAAGGAAGAAGGTGAGTCTGTGAGAGAGAGGCCAGGTGACGGAGAAGATGGTGGAGGGGCGGAAGTTGCGGCGGCCATTAAGGGTTTGTGGAGGAGAAGCTAAGCTTCAGTGAAAGAGAAGAAAAGGGGACGAGTTAGAGAGAATGAAAGAAGGGTTTTTGTTTATTTTTATTATTTAAGTCAAATGATTAATTCTGTGATTAATTGTAGAGTTAATTTTGTTTTAATTAGGAAATCAAGGATCATTAGATTAATTAGTGTACTAAAAATCATTTAAATAATATAAAGTCTCATTAAGTATTATTAATTGGTTGTCATGAGAATTGAACAAAATTGACTAGTTTGTTGGTCTCCACCGCCCTTATTCTTGTCATGCTCATGGGCCTGCGAATTTTCTTCCTACACCCCCAATTCCAAGCCCATCAGTTATTTAACTTAGAAACATTTCTATTCTCCCCCCCTTTCTATTCTTATTTTCTTTTAAATTTCTATTTTTTATACCTTTTGATTTAATTCCATAAAAAATACGAAAATGTATAATAAAAATCCAAAAAAATTGTATTAGAATTTTAAGCCAATTTAGAACCACTCCCAATTTTTATTTTCTGAATATAATTTTTTTTCAATTTTAATTCGATTTTTGAGTTTAATTGGTTTATATTGAGTTTTCACATGGACACATAAATTTGTATAATTTATTTATGCCACTTCCTGTAACATTTTGTGCCCATTCTTTTTGCCATGATTAAAGGACAAATAGAAGTACCTAGAATATTTTTTGTGTATTTTTTAGGGCATTTTTTTCTACTATTATGGTAGTGCGATTCGTACAAAATTGTGGTTAGACCTAGTTAGATTTAGAGGACCATTTACCATAGTTAGGATTAGAATTTTTAAGAGATTTTTTAACATAGTGTTATAATCAGGTTTAAGACCTTAGGAATTTAGTTTCATAATTTTTTCATGACTTTTGATATTTTTTGTCATTTTAATTCATTTCGTCATATTATGCATATTCATGGTTCATATCATTCACTAACTATTCTCTTTTTGTGCAAGGTATGTTTTCAAAGATTGGCTTATGGACTTGGATACTTTTATGCCTCGATTATGTTTTATATTTTGTGTACTTTGTGATGTAATATCTTAGAACTTGTATGCTTTTATAGTTTCCATAAGTAGGATAGAAAAGATAAAACGAATCGATAGAAAACCAAAATCTCAAAAATAAATAAAAGGCTCGATCCAACGTCGAGTATATTTTCAAATAAACAAATAAAGTTCATGTGACATTAGGGTTCCTTGATTACCATCGCTCCACTCCATTCAACCAAAAGCAAGCCTTGTATGTTTCACACCATAAGTCGTGCGTCTTAGCACCACGCAATCGACCCACCCGATCCATTGTTTCATCTCATGTATGTTTCATTCACGTTTTACCCACCATGACTTAGGAGGACCATATTGTTCACTATTAACTTCTTTTACCCGCATTTCTAGTTTAATATCTTTTAGGTAGATTTAATATTCCAAACCTCACTAACCATAGGTCATCTTCGAACTCAACTAACTTAGGGTAAGTCTAGTTTCCCTTAGAATTTTTCCTTTTATAACTTTAGTCTCACTTCTCATCTTAAAATAAAATCAAAAACACTTAATAAAGGAAAGGTGTACAATGCGCCACGAGCCTTAAGCTATACAGGAAATGACTAGTGGAGGTCTCCTTCACTCTTCTAGGATGCTTTACAAACGTTCCATTGGGGGCGATCTTGGAAAGTATTCGCTCCTGTGTCATAGTCTTTAGTGTTGTACATTCAATAAACACAAATTCAAAACATTTCTTATAAAAGACAACAAACCAAGAAGTCACGTCTTCTCAACTCATCTCATACTCTTTGCGGATGAACATGACTTGTCTCGACAGTTCAAACAGCGACACGGTAAACACCCTCGAGTCAGAGCCGGTAACGCCTGAGCTAGAGTTATGGCAACATCATCCTAAAAACCACAAACATGTATAAGCCTTAGTTAGACGAACTACGGCGTCTCTGATCCTCATTTATCCCGATGAGGTACGTAGGCAGTGGGGTAGGGCCCATTCGAGCACAATCTTTTATTTTCCCTACATTTTTCCCCTTTAGTCCCATTTATCAATGCCATTTCTTTTCTCATTTCCATTTCCAATCCAGATAGTTATTCTTTCCTTTGAACAACATATTAGCATATTATTTCTCACCCTTTGAAAACAGACTTATAAGCGTGGATCCCGTCGGGTATGGAGGACGGATTGGGGTGCTAATACCTTCTCAATTCGTAACCGACTTCCGTATCCAGATCTTTGGTTCGCAAGGCCTCGTCCTTTTCCTTCTTCCTTAGGTTTGTGCAACATTACCTTTCCCATTCCTTTGGGATAAAAAATGTCTGGCTGGCGACTCTACCTTTTCCGCGCCACTTTCGCGTTTGTACTAGGATGAAAATCCCGGGAGCGACAACATGTAGCATCTTTCAAATCTTGGAGTCATCCCTTCAGTTGGAGTACTTGTGTTTATTTTAAAAGTGTTTCCACTTGATGCCCTTCTCAATTCATCCCCATAAGACCATAGAAGACTAAATTGTTTGCTAGAATCACCTTCAACAATGGCTCTTGCAATCTTTCTTGCCTTGAATGCCCTACATGCTGGGATCTCTATGGCATACCTTTGCCTCACATCAGCTACAACCTCAGTTAACCTCATCTTTGAATTATTCTTTAAACCATCCACAATAACTTTAGCCACCCATTCAGCTCTAGCATTGCTGTTAAAAAATTTCCTTCCACACTTATGTTTTGAATATAAGGTTTTGATTCTAAATGTGGTGGTCTTGAGTACCCTACTACATAACACGGTATAGTCACGTTTAGCCTTGTCCTTACACACAATCCTACATCTATTAGAGTCATTTTTCTGAAACTTTACCTCCTTTCCATTCAACACATTATGCTCTAAAATAGCATCTTTGAATTGTCTTAGAGATGAAAACTCCATTCCAACTTTGAAAGCAAAATCTTTGCATAGTGTCTCATCCTCATTGTACCTCAAAATAAAAGGCCTCTCATCACCACTCTCATCATCACCTCCACTATCAAGCTCATCCGTTATATATTCATCCTCAATCAAATGCTCCTTACCCATCTCTTGAGTAATAAACACCTTGTCATCTTCTTTACTCTTTCCATCTTCAGAATTACCTACCTTCTTTACATCCTCCCTATTGACAGTTACATCTACAAGACCTTCTTCAAAACCAGCCATCCTTTCATCTTCACTATCCTCAAAGTGTACACCTTCCACTGAATTATCAACAGAATCAGTACTTGATTCACTATCCTCAGCTTTTTCTACACGTTTCACTGCCTTACCTTTCTCTTTATATTTAGTCATGAAACTTTCCTCTCCATCAACCTTAGCTTCACAATAAATCTCTACATCACACTTGTATCCAATTGCATACATGGCTAGCTCATGTGCATCTCCATCATCCACAAAATTTTTTAAGTCTTCTTCAAGCAAACCACCCTCATGCTTCCACCATATGTTAACTTTAGAATAATCAAACTCAGGTTCTATCAATTTCACCAGATCAACAGCCTCAAAGAAACTCCAATAATCAGGTTCTTGTCCCCTAAACGCAAATACATCCCCACCCTCATATTTTAACTTAGTGTCTTTTACAAAACGACCCTTTGTGAAGAAAACTATCTTGAACTTATCCATTTACCTGTACACATAATTTAACCTAGGTTTAATATAGGAAATTATAGTAACCCTGAATTTTCACCAAATCAAAATTGAAAACATAAACATGTTGCTATGCCCTAATTCTTTATTCACAGTAACAAACAGAAACACTTAATAAATCAAACAACCTAAATCGAAAACAATGGGACCACACAAGTACAACAATGGCAGACAAGATTTACTAACCTGGGACCACCTTCAAGAAAACAACGCTTGCTTGGGACCACTCTGAAAGTTGACTTGGGCAAACTACTATATTCTAAACTTGAGAAGAGAAGACAGAATCAAAGCACTTGGAAAGAAGCTTCAGAAGGAGAAGTCAAAATCGCATCACTTGGAGGTACGTTGACTTATGCTTTCATTACACAATGCAATGTAACTCTTAACATTTCTCTTCATATTTACCTTTTCTTTTTTCCATATTATCCACGCTGGCCACATTCATACACCATGGCAAATTATTTACACACACATGGCCTGCCAACTCAGCACCCGTTAGTTCAAACTAACGGGAGGGACTAAATTTCGAAACGGAAAAGTTTTGGAGGACCAATGTTTAAAGAAAATATTTAGAGGGACCTAATTCAAAAAATGAGATATTTAGAGGGACCAAAAACATATTTAACCCGAATATATAAAATTATGTGAACTATATCTATTACTCTCCATTCTATATAAAAGGCCAGCAAAGATATAACTGACCAAAACACATAAAATACTATATAAAATACTACAAAATAGTCGGTACAAAAATACTACATTAATATTTTATTTAACAGGTTGCAGTCCTATTAAAATTTGTTGCCTAGAGATAAAAATTGTTCTGGACTGGGCCTCCGAAGACTACATTGGGTCGTGGTCCAATACGTCGAGCAGATGCCCATCCACTCGGGCAAGCATACTATGCGGCCGAGCAAACGCCTCATGGGTCGAGCATACACTTGACACGTCGGGCAAGTAACAAGTCCACTATCCCACTTGCCATGTCACCCAACTACCCCCTATTATCTCCTGAAAGATAGAGGCAGTTGGACCAAGGACAAGACTACTTGCTAGGTCTACATGCTCCTTACACGTACCTTGGCAGTTCTTCTTTGGGCCTTGCTAATCCAACCCAAGAAAGGACATTGGCCCAGCGCTGGGGGCTCACTATAAATACCCTTTTTCACTAAAGGGTCAGGTATTCTGAAACACTTATGCCTTACCATTTTTCTGTACCTCTTACTTACTTTGGCATCGGAGTGCCTTGCAAGTACACCCCATTTCCACTCACCACCACCATTGTTGTTCGCATTCAATTGCTGGAAGGCCCTTATGATCAGGTAAGATAAAAAACACTGAGATTTCGGTGGTGAACAGGTGAAGTAAGAACAAAAACTAAATGATAATGCAAAATTGAATTTTAAGAAGATAGACGACACATTTTAATAAAAAAAATGGAACTTTCATACTGGATGTGATATTTCCAAAAATAGGCACTCCATAGCAGTAGCATACAAAGTAATCAAAGTAGTATGTAAAATAGGTTATAATAAAAACCATTATAAAAACCAGTAGTATACTTTGTTTGTCACTAAACAAAAAACTAAAACTTAGAATTTTAATCGGAAAACCTAAAACGCCTAGCAGACAAAAAGTTTGACCATGTATAATCGGCTTCATCATCGTCATCTGAGTCAAATATTGAATTGTCTTCGTCTTCCTCTTCAACTTCCTCGAACCGTTGTCTCTTTCGCAGCTTCTTGCTTCTCCTGCGTCTTCTTCGTCGCTCTGGAGCTGGGTGAACAACCACAAGACCACCTTCAACATCTTGATTCATATGTTGGACCTGTTTCACAATAGAATTTTATACAATCAGAACAACTATTTTAATACAAAATTATAATTAATTACATCGGATTTACAGAAGGTTGTTCAATATATTCTGGACCATATTTCGTTGTTCAACGTCGGGAGGTTGTTCGTCGGACACAGGTTGAACCAACACCGGAGGTCGCTGCAGCTCCATGTCTTGGTTGACAACAACAGGATGTTGTTCAATGTCTTTCACCTGTTGATCAAAACATGTTTAATAAATATTCAAAGAAAAATGGAGAAGAAACGAATAGGCATATATTTGGACCTGTGACGGTTGTTGCTCTGCCTCGCAATCATGATGTTCCAAACGATCCTTCAAATCCACTGTTGTATTCGACTGCACAGGTGTTTTGACGGTGTTGGACTCCATACTTTTTAATATCAAAATTGAAATTGTTATATGTATGTTCATATTCACTTTAGCTTTATATGATTAAGATTGTGTCTCTTCAAATTCTGACATGTATTGAAAATTGAAAGGCATTAATTGTCTTTGAAAATATAAGAAAAAGTAAGAACTATGATGGTCAAGTTCCATATTAATTTCTAAATATAATCAATGTTATGATGAGGCATTATACAAAGACATTTAATACAAGAGAATGACTTCATACATCATACTAAACATAAATACGAATTAATGAAATCATGGACTGTACAACTTAACATGAAATAATGAAAAATTCATATATAGTGAAATCTATGTAAAATTCGAAAGCCTTCAGTTAAATATATAATATAATGTATTTTTAAAAGACTTTGCTTATTATATCAAATAAAAAAAGTCATATACTTAACTTAACAGTCAGGTCTGGATTTTTCAGTTGGAGGTTGCTTCTACCAGGTTTTGAAGCTTCGTAATGCATTCCTAATCAAATAGAAATATACAAATTACACAGAAAAATTTGATGACAGAAATAGAAAATCTACAGTTATAAGAAGAAACCATAAACTTTTTAACCACAACACGACAAACCTCACAGATGTGAAGAGATTTGATAACATCAACAATCTCACTGAACATACTTGTAGCTTATCAGGGATAAAAACAATGACAAAACTGAATAAGATAAGGCTCAGATTTCACCTTTTTTCGGACACCCCTGAGAAAAGGTTCTGAATGACTACGTCTGCCGTCTGTGAAAACTACAACACATGTAATTCCACGGACAAGTCATCACCTTGCCATGAAACAACTATTCATTTAATACACAATTTCATCATTGCCTTGTTATCCAAAAAGATGAAGCATAAAATTATAAAGATAACAACATTGAGATGTTTAGGAAACAACCACAAAATTAACACTTAGGATACAACCACAAAGTTCAAAAAAATATAGATGGAAACTCCTCAAGTAGGCTTTAGATACTGCCACAACCTTGATTACATATCTGCTTCGGCAAATCAACATTCACAAATTCATTGATGTTAAACATCAAATGCAAAGCAATAACATCATTGAGCCTCCTAATTACCACAAATTTGATCACATGAACTTGTGAATGTTGATTTGCATAAGGATATATGTAACTAGCTGCATATCATTTCATATGTCAAAAGTTAGAATATATCATCCAATACAATGGAGCCAACTGTCTCAAGATGTACATAGAACCTGAACTTGATCTGCGACTCCCCGGAAAATTCTTTGGAAGTGACATCTACTCATATAAGTTGCAACTCAAACATCGCAAGTGGATTCATTAATTCAAAAACAGGAAAAATAGTTTAAAGTGTATACTAAACTGATTTCATTTACAGAAGGCTCTTGATGAAACTAATGAAACTAATGTCTGCTATAGTCTGGAATGTCAGATCAAGAAGGCTATTGATGTTCAAATAGTTTGCAGACTACAAAGAAATAAGGCTCAGATTCAAACAATTCTACATATTTTAATAAAATAAGGCTCAGATTGACCTTTTGTCGGATAACCGAGAGAAAAGGCTCTGAATGGCTGTGTCTACCATCTGCAAAAGTACAACAAATGTAATTTCACAGACAGGTAATCACCTTGCCATGAAACAACTCTTCACCCAATTTCCGATAGATTTAATACAAAATTTCATCAATGCCTTGTTATAAAAAAAATGAAGAAAACAACATTAACACTCAGTAACCGATACAATGTAAACATCATAATTTGTTTCCCCTATTCCTGATACACCAAAAAACAGTGTGTGAATAAATGTTAGTTATGTCTTCTGCAAGGTACTAAGACCACAAGTTAAAGTCAGGGTCAACAATATCAACCATTAGGCATGTAAGAAATGTAAGAAACAAGCAATAGAAACATTCCAACATACCTCTTTGAATGTGTCATCTTTAGAGGTAACAAAGACATTTGTTAAACATATTTATTTAGGTAACAAAATAAATTAGTAGCACATCTGTTGTTGATATTTATTTAGGCATGTAAGAAACAAACAATAAAAAAAATTCCAACTTACCTCTTTTAATTTATCATCTTCAACATATTCAGATCCAATCCACTATAAACTTCAACTTTTAGTCAGGGAGATTTTAGTCTTCAGTAACCTACATTCACAAAAATTTCCCAAATCAAATAAATACAACCTTTTCACAGACACATACAAAATGCTAACAATAAACACTTATAACATTAACACAGATTATGTCATTCTTACAACAATCCACGATTAACATCAGTTAAAGATCTGAAACAAAACATCAACAAACTTGGTGTATCTGAAACAAAACAAACAAGAGATATGCAACAAAAAAAACATAATGAAGATGACAACATCATTGCATTAAAACCCCATCTTCAGTGAAGATAAATCGACGAACAAACATGGTGTTTGTGAGTAAAAAACATACATGCATGCACAAATAGATGAACAAACATGGTGTTTCTGACTTCAGAACAAACATGCATTACAACAACATTCTCACTCAAGAAGAATCGATGAACAAAACTTCTGATTTTTCCAGCTAAGCCGTGAGACAAATAAAGATAAATCGTTAGCTCAACTCAAAGATAAATACTTAGGATTGTGAACATCAATGCGTAGTAATAACATCAGAACATCAAAAGCATTGCAACTAAATCTTCACTGGAGAAGAAACGATGAACAAACTTCATGATCTTCATAAGATTGTGAGACAAATAGAGAGAGAGAGAGAGATGAGAGACAAAGAATTAGGGATCGAATGAGAGAGAGTGTGAGAGTTTCGTGTGAGGTTCAAGTTTTACTTTTTGTCATAAGCCAAAGCAAGAAAACCAGACAAGCAAGCTACACATTCCAATAAAGTTGTCTTTCCATTAATTTATGGTTTTTAGTCCAAAAAACCAAATATTTAGTTGGAACCTAACCAATTGGATAAAGTTGCATTCATAAAGGTGTGTAAAGAGAAACTAAATGCTAACTATACTATTCAACTATGTTAATTGGCTTAGTTTGGTTGGAAAAAGTAATATTTAGACACAATTTGCCCTCAAATTGAGGATGTGACAAAAATGTAGTAAAGGGCAAAAAAGAGATTTCCAAAGCAACTACTTTTCTTATATTATAGATATCCAATGCATATTAGTGATGGTTAATTATAATACTTGATGAGGACCGGTAACTTCAATGTTTAAGAAGTATTGGAGTAAACTGAAGTATTTTGGCAGAAGGTTTTTGAAAAGATGCACTTTAAGTTGTTGGATACCTTCTGAATCATCGTCCATAATAACAATATCATCAATATAGACACTAAATTAAATTAAGTTGAGAAACTCTAAATTAAATAGAGAAACTCATTTGTATTTAAACTAAATTAAATTTGAATCAAATATTTGAGTTCGAGTGGTAAACGAATTCCTACTTAGAAATGAAGGTTGAGAAAATACCAAGTTCTAGAACCCCTTTTCCTTATAACTCATAAGGTGATAACAAAAAAAATTAAATTTGAAAATAAGTTTTTAGACAATAGAAGACATAACATAATTGAAAAGAAATAGCTTATATGGAAAAACAACGTTGATAAATACATGGAGCATTCTATCTAACCTTCAAAATTATGAAAATGGCGGATAGACAAAAATAATTAATAATAATTTGAGTTATTCTAATTCAAATTCAAATTTCCTATAAATATTTTTGAATTTATCGGAAAAAAAAATTATTAATATACCATATAAGTTTTTTAGACACTTTGTGAGCTTACAAAAATACCCATGTATTCTGGATGTGCAAATCAGGACGCACTTTTTTTTCTTCAGTTTTTTCCGAATGTGCACATCCGGTATAAGTTCACATTCGTAAATAGGGAAGAAAATCAGATGCAGAATACCAAAAATCCAGCATTGTTTCTCAGTCAACTCATGCAACTCAAAAGGCATCACAAATTTATCTGTTATCAAACTGATATCAAACTCTGATAACAAACTGATATGAAACTTTTACAATAACATTAAAACTTCTTCAATAACACCAAACTTTTGCAATAATAATACACTTGGAACATTAGTACTGACAAATAGAAGTTGTTATCAACAACTTTTATAATAAAGTAGAAACTACAACAAACCTAACATTCACAATAACTTAACTAATAAGACAAATAACACAGTATAGCACAAGCACTTCCAGATCGTCTTCCATTTGCTTGTGTTTTCCAAGGCTTCATCTAGTTGCAAGTTTTTGAGCCTCAAAAGTTCCACCATTTTTTTTGCGTCAACCAACTCTTTTTTGACTTCTTCCATCTCTTTGAAATACATTTTAATCTTCCATTGCATATGCCTACTGCTTTCATCCTTTTCATCTTTAAAATCATCATAAAACCATTCAAAAAAACCATACCCAACATTCGTGTGTCCCTGTACAAAAATGAAGTGCATTCAGAAGAATGAAGATGGACACCATTGAAAGGAATGTGTTATCAAAGATGAGAGAGAGGATTACCTTAAAATGTTGACAACCCCAAAAAAGCTTTCAGTAATTGTTGACGGTTCTTGCCTTACGAAGTACAAGAAGGTCTCCACAACCACACATAAGTTTCCCAAAGCAAGTATACACTTGCGAATCGATGCGGGTTCTTGAAGAAGATGAAGATCCACGCCCAGAACTCATGATTCGAAGACAGATTTTCGTTGCAATTTGGATAATTCAGGAATAAACAAGGAAACGTGACCTAGGGTTTGCAATTGGAAGTGGTTTTATAACTGACATTTCTCCGGATGTGCACATCCGGACAAGTTCATGCTAAACAAGTATCGGATTTACACATTCGGAAGTCGCGTAACTTGTTTTTTCCAAAAAGTTGATTGATAATGGAGAGAGTGATCATGCAGGTTCAAATATATTAGCAATTCTTCGAATTTGCATATACGGAGACCTTCCGCATATATACATCTGGAACAAATATTTTTTAATATCATAGTGTGTCTTAATTTGTACATCAAAAATCAAGAATTATAAAAAGAATTTTGCGCGGTATCTAAGAAACTTATAGAATGTATTAAAAATTTCTAAATAAAAAATTTCTCAAACATACTCAAACAAAACTCACTCTTTTGATTAAAAAGATTTTTAAAAAATACACTCATATTCTGTGGTGTCAAATATAGCAAAAATTTTATTATACTTCATTTGATTATGTCATTAGTAAAATAGTTATTATTCGATATTTTATATTGGAAAATATCTCTCAATTAATAACTTAATATAACACTGATTTTTATGAAACAAACTCCTAAAAAAATCAATTTCTTTTATAGAAAAAGTCAATATTACAAGGTTAGTCTTCCATAAATCTTAATTGTATAAAATAAATAAATCTTCCATTATAAGAAGGTAATGCAGATTCTATGCACCAAACACCTCTATTTCAAAACATAGTTTCTTCCCTAATACAATAATATTCTGAATTTAAAGACCCTGATATTTAGTCGATTTTCGTATAGACAACGAAAAAACCAAAATGAAGTTCATGAAACTTGGGAGAAAGTCAGATACTTTCTACACTGAACAATCTACCAGGTATTTACATAATCATTCATTCATTTTATTAACAGTCTTTTCCAAAATTAACACGTATTCTCTTAAATGCAGAACATTGACATCAGATATACCCTCAGACATTGAAATACAAATCAATGATGTTACTCATCTTCTACACAAGGTGTTAATGACTTAGCCCTGAAGTGGTTATAAAGATTACTTCATCTATATAATTATATTTTTTTTACCTGCAGGATGCGCTTCTTCCAAAATGTGGTCTCCTACGAAGGCTTTGCGACGAATCAAGTGATTCAGAGAGTGTCAATATGGAGCTTCATGACATACCTGGAGGGAAAGAAGCTTTTGAAATCTGTGCAAAGTTTTGTTATGGAATTTCTATAGAAATTAGTGCGCGTAACTTTGTACCTGCATATTCTGCTGCCAAGTTCCTTATAATGAATGACTCCGTTGCCAAGGGAAACTTTGAAGGAAAACTTGAGGTTTTCTTCCATTCTTTCATTCTTGTAAGATGGAAGGATCCCATTGCAACTCTTCAGACTACTGTTACATTACCAGAGTGGTCTGAGAATCTTGGTATTGTCAGAAAGTGCATTGATTCCATCGTTGAGAAAATTCTCATACCCTTGCACGAGGTCAAAAACAAACTATAATATTCTCCCATTTTATGTTCATGATGAGTCTTTGTTTGTTTTTGTTGCTTACAAAGGATGATTCTGTGCAGGTTAATTGGTCTTTCACCTACTCTAGACCCGGTTACACGAAAAAACAGCACCATCTTGTCCCAATGGATTGGTGGACTGAGGATGTTTCTGATCTCGACATAGATCTTTTCAGGTGCTTAATAATGACTATTCAATCAACCCACGTGCATCCTCCACAGCTTATTGGCGAAGCTTTACATGTCTACGCGTGTCGGTGGCTTCCAAACATCACAAAGGTTAGTAAAAGTTCAGACAATTCAGCATCTCAAACAGAAGAATCTAAGGTGAAAAATAGGAAAATTCTTGAAACAATTGTAAGCATGATTCCGGTAGATAAAGGGTCGGTTTTAGTTGGTTTCTTGTTTAGACTTCTCGGCATTTCAGTCCATTTGAATGCCTCATTATTGGTAAAGACAGAGCTAATAAGGAGAGCTAGCTTACAGTTTGAAGAGGCAACATTGAGTGACCTTGTTTATCCTTCAAAATCCTCTTCAGACCGGTATTATTATGATATCGATATTGTTCAAGCAGTGTTGGAAACTTTCCTCATGCATTGGAAAAGAATGTCCCCTAGTGCTGTGGATAACAACTACTTTTGCAGATCAATCAGAAATGTCGCAAAACTCATAGACTCCTATCTTCAAGTGGTTGCTATGGATAAAAATATGCAAGTCTCAAAGTTTGTTTCTCTTGCTGAAACCGTGCCGTGCATCGCTCGAGTTGACCACAATGATCTATACAAGGCAATTGACATCTACCTTAAGGTGAAATACTAGTACTATTACTTTTACCATCGTCTAGAGTCCGTTTGTTATGAATAAACGTCTTCTATTTTGATTTTGTTTCCCATCAGTATTGTCCATAGCGAAGAGTCAAAATGCCACCATACTTTGTGGTGCCGTTATAGCAGATTATGGCGTAAAACCAGTAATATCGGCCAATATTTACCATTGCGACTAGCACAATAACCGCCACATATATCTGCCATAGCACCGACATTGCGGATATTTGATAACACCGTTTCTGTTGAAAACTATTTGTTTCTAATTCTCAACAGGTTCTGAAGGCTTTGAGTATCTAATAATATAGAGTTTGTGGCAATAACATATCAAACCAGAATACAATACTTTATGCTTAACTTGAACAATAAAAGAAACTAATAACCTATTTTCTTTAAACTTATAAATTAGCATAAACACTTGTGAAACTGATTGACAGAACTTGTTGACTTTCTTTGCGCGGTAAAGTAAACAAAACAAAAAGAAAAAGCGATAAGTAGGCTCGCTATTGCGAGCTATATGAGTTGTTTGCCTTTATACGGCTTCGCTAGCGCTCCTATGAAATGGCGGGTCTTCTAGAAGCTTCGCCAGAAGTAAGGGAGGTCACTCTCCTTTGCTCGTTCCGTACTTGACTTACGAGCTCTTGTAGTACTCACCCCTATCTCTAAAGGGGCTTATGCACTCCACTCGCTGTCTACTAAATGAGCGTTAGTAACTCATTTTAAAGTTACGAGTGAATCTAAATTCATTTTATATCGTATCAAATAAATCGACATGTGCGGACGCATGGCTATATTACTAGTTTATCAGAAAATAGTCTGACAATTCATTTGCTATAGAAATAACTTATATACGTCCCGTATGTACAACTCACTGTTGATATGCAAATGCTTACTTAATTTGTTTATCCAAACAGCACCTAAATCAATATAGGGAATTAAGTCGAAACTTATAATAATTTGATTGATGTAATCGCATGAACAGGTACATTCTGATATGAATAAGGCAGAGAAGAAGAGACTGTGTGGGATTCTAGATTGCCAGAAACTTACCGCGGAAGTGTGCCACCAAGCAGTAAAAAACGAGCTTCTGCCATTAAGAACTGTATTGCAGCTTCTGTACTTTGAACAAGAGAAAGAATCTATGGCAAACACTAGTCAAAGAATGGATGGAAATTTGGCATTAGAGATGGAAAAAAAGATGGTAATAAGAAGAGGAAGAGAGATTGAAGAGAAAGATGAAAGTAGTTCAAGCTACAGGTTTGAAGTTGATCCTAAAAAGGGTAATTTATTCAGAACATAGTATGAAAATGGCAGAATGAGAGTTCAAAGATCAAAAACCCTCCAGGATATGCAATTTGTAGCTTGAATTCTTCCTAATGGAAAATAACAAAAATTTGAATTTGTATATGTTAAAATGAATATAAGGAACTCAAAATTAGAGAAATAAAACATGAGTATTAATTATTATTTTGTATTGGAGATGTACAAGACTCATTCTGATGTTATAATTCATCTAGACTGAAATGCAATGAGACCTAGTCATGTTTTTTTATATCTGTTAAGGCATTAAGAAAGGGCTATTAGGATTAGGGTAATATCCAAAGATTGTTAATAATTGGTATCAGTCAGGTGACCATCCACTTATCCTTCATCCACTAACTAGATACTCACCATCCACTGATTACTCCAAACATAAACTCGCCCTAATAGACACTTATTCCGCAATTCAGATTAGAGAGTGATTGATAACATTTTGCATGACATGTTAGACCAAGGAATTTTGCGGCAACCCTTTAGAGAGTGATTGATAACATTTTGCATGACATGTTAGACCAAGGAATTTTGCAACATACCAACGGACCTTTTGCGTCATCTACTATATTCGTTTCACGCCTTTCTCTTCACTTTCGACTACTCAATGGATCAACTCTATCGCTCTACTTTTTTCTCTAATAAGTCTACTACTAATCTGCCGATATAATTATAATAGAAAATCTCAAAGTATCTATCTCAAGGACTACATGATAATACCGAGTTTGTGTTTTAATTTAGTTCAACAAAAAACTTAAGGGTTTTGAATTGGTGATTTTGATAATGAAAAATAAACTAACAAATAATAATAAATAGGGTAGTTGTACGGATAGAAATAATAAAAGAAGACATGCTAGAGAAGTTGTATGATAGGATTCATTAACTATTAATCTAACCTTGCATCAACTTATTTGAAATTACTTATTACCGGTTCTTAAGGATATTTATTCATAAGTCCTTAGTGAGCAAGTCTTTAAACATTCAAATCAACTCATATGTCCATATTGAATTAGAGATGAATTTAAACATTAATTTATCAACAATCCGGTTTTCATAGGATATCCCTAGTCCTAGGTGATATTTACTACAAAATTCTTTCCATTGAGTGTTAACAATGACAGTCTTGCCTAAATATTAATCGTAAATCAAACTCAATTTTTCCGAAAGAGAAAACATTCAGCACATATCATAAGTAAATCAAATAAACTAGGAATTGTTGTTATCACAAGGTTAAATATAAAGCATCAACAAATCCAAATCAGGAACACCCTTAGCATTTGTGGGCTTAGCTACTCATAATAATAAAGAAAAACATCATAACAAGTGTAGACATTACAGATAGTGAGATGAAAATAGGTCTTCGATCACTTATGGTTCATGAAAATCTTGATCCACCATGAAAATATGAGTTCTCCATTCTTCCAAACATGTTTATGCAGTAAAAAATCGTCCAACCCTTGGAAATTTGTATTCTCTTTCTAAATAGGTCAATTTCTTCAAATTTGAGTCGTGTCATACGCATATAGGCACTTTTTCTTTACCATAGGAATATGGCTTAGGGTGGAACGTATGGCCTGCCTGAATTGATACACGTAAGGGCTTGGCATGGTTGTTGGTGGCCTAAGCTAGGGGCCCCATACGCGTATCAACTACCTCATACATGTATGGGCAGTGGCCTTGTTTTTTTGTTTTCTCTACTATTATGCATATGGAGTGTTGTGAGGTTGAGTGGCCATACGCGTATGAACTACCCCATACGTGTATGGGCATTAAGTGTGCAAATTTATCTTTTTTCTTATGGTCATGCATTTTGGCCTAGAGTTTGCTCTGATTATTTTTCCTTAGCCTTCATACCTGTAAACACATGAAACACCACCCCAAGCATGTAAAATAACCCAAAAACAACCAAACCTCAACAAATTAAGAAATGATAAAAGTTTACTAAAAATAGACCTAAACTACCACAAAAGCAACAATAATTCACATGTTTTTTACATCCAAATGATGATAAATCTAACACAAATGATGATTTATCAGTTATCATCAATTGCACATGGATTAAGGACAAGAACACAATACTACTTTTAAGACTCATAATGGACATTTCGAGTACTTGTTGATGCCTTTGGGGCTCACAAATGCCCCTGCCTCTTTCCAAGCACTTATGAATAGGGTTTTTAAACTTTTTCTTAAAAAGTTTACTATCATATTGTTTTGATGACCTTCTTGTTTATAGCAAATTAATGGAAGACCATTTTATTCATTTACAACTAATTTTCCAAACTATTTTAGAAAACCATTTATTTTTTAATAAACCTAAATATGCTTTTGCCTTACCTAGGGTAGAACATTTAGGTCACTATATCACTAAGGATAGTGTTTCTATTGACCCGCAAAAAATCTAAGTTGTTAGTTCTTGGCCCATTCCTAAAACACTTAAACAATTAAGGGGACTTTTAGGTTTAGCTAATTATTGTTGTAGGTTTGTGAAAGATTTTTGGAAATTGGCAAAACATTTGACTGACCTCTTAAAAAAGGATAGTTTTATTTAGAGATTTTCTTAATACATCTCTTGAATTACTTAGCCATCACGCAAAATTATTGTAATGTCCCCTGTTTCTGGATGTGCACATCTGGACGCACCACTTTTTCATTTGTTCCGAATCTACATATTCGAAAGACGTCTGGATGTGTACATCCGGAAGTATTCCTTATAACTCTTCGCAACCTTTTTCAAATTCTCAAACTATCATTTTCTCATATCTCGACTTTTTTCACTCGAGTTCGGCTCAGAGCAACTTCTACAATGGTCAAGACACTATGCAACCTCTGTATCTCAATTTAATCGGTTAGTTTTTGAATTTGAGAGTTTCGGAGTTATTTACGAGTAATAGATTTATAGGTGACATTTAGGTGTAGAAATTGTTAGGTAGTATAAAAAACATAGTTTAGAGACAATGCACGTGTTATTTGTTTATTCAAACGGACGATCAGGGCATTAAAATTCCCTTCTCTATTGTACAACAACCATGGTTGCATTTTTTAAACTGAAAATACGTACCGAATGTGTAGATTCTGAAGTTTTCAACGTAGGTTTCTCCCGGATGTGCACATCAGTTTCCAACGTATAAAATTCTATAGTGCTTCCGGAAGTGCACATCCGGAAGAAACTTGTTTTTTTTTGTTTTTTTATTTATTATTTTTATACACTTCTAATTTATTTATTATGTTTTTCATATTGCATGGATAGTAGAGAGGATCGTTTGATACATGACTTTGTAGATTACGACGAGCTCATCATTTACCTTACGGCGAGCTCACCATCACGCTAGATGATATCTCGTTCCTTTTACATCTACCGATCACAGACACCCTGCTCCGTCACGGTAGGATGACAAAGGTGGACGCGATACATATGCTTACTGAGGAGCTCGGGGCTACCCCTGAGGATGCACTTGCAGAGGTGACCGCGTTGAGAGGTGCACATGTCCGATTCTCCTTTATGATAGGAAAATTCCGTGTGGAGATTGCAGCGGTAACACAGGAAGATGGTGATGTAACTGAGGTGGAGATCCACAAGCAGCGTGCCAGGAGATGCTACATTTATTTTAGTTTGGCACGCAACTGTTTTTGGACACCATCACCACTTACGTTGATATCGTTTACCTCAAGTATCTTTTGGATCCCACAGAGATCCATGGATAAAACTAGGGGGCGACTACGCTGGCCTACACCTACTCTGGGCTCTCAGATGGTTGTCATTGGGCAACTAAAACCGTGGCAGGAAGATGCACGCTTTACGTGGTAAGAATCTTATACTCGAAGTTATTTTGTTTCATTTCTTTTATTTCTATATTCATTATAATCTTTAACACCGATGTTATGTTTTCCATTTCAGGCATGGATATTACAGCACTTCCCCAAGATTACAGGTTGAGGGAGTGTCTTGGAGTACAATGAGGAGATGTCGTATGGTGTTGTCTTTGTCCTGCTCAGACGTGTAGATGCAAGCTTCCTTCAATATTGTATTTTGACGAAGACAACAAGATATTGCTCAAGTGTGTGTGCGCAAAAAGGAAGAAGGACTTTTGAATCAAGCTTCATATGTTTAGTCTAGCATTGCTCAATTTTTTGAAGAAATATCAAGTGGATCAAACTTCAAACAACATTCATTTTCAAAGAATTGAAGACCAACTTGGTATAACAAAAAAGTATAAAAAATATTGCTCAAAGTATTTATACAAGTGTTCAAAAATTTCATTGTATGCATGATATAAATGTTAGGAATGATAGGATTCATGTAGCATATGTTCAAGCATTAAAAATCAGTGTTTTTCTCAAAATCCTTAAGTGTTAACCGGTTAACGGATTGGTTAACCGGTTAACCAAGCTTAATTTTGAATTCTGGGTTTAACGTTAATGGGTGTTAACCGGTTAACATATGTGTTAACTGTAACGCCCATATTTAATTAATTTATTTAATTAAATATTGTTGCATATTTTCCCAATTGTTTGTTGTTGTGCGTCGTTTGTGTTGTACAGTTGTTGGAGTTGGTATTCGAGTCGTTTGTGTTGATAAGTTGATAGAAGTTGCTTAAGTTGATTTTATGTTGCGGGGTAAGTTATGTTTGGGTCGCTTAAGTTGATTAAGTCAGATTTAATTAATTAAGTCGAATGATAATAATAATTATATAGATAATATTAAGTCGGTGTTATCCCTAAATTTCGACGCTAGCAATTAATGAGGTTATTTTGGCTTAATAAATGGATAATTATATTATGAGCTAAAAGGAGGTTTTTTTACCTTACTTAAAGGATAAGATTCGAAGGGACCCACCTACTATTTTCATACTTAGTGAAATCCTAAGTTTGAATTAATTTCTAAGTGTTGAGAGGATTCGACCAAAGGTATGTTCGATAGAGATGGAAGTTATCAAAGGTCTTCACACGTTCAAACGTGGAAGGGAAAGTGGGTGATCTTCAATTTAAATATAGAGACAATTGGCGTAAGATGAAGCTTCTCCAACAAGTAGTGGGTAGTGTCACCATCTTATGATGGTTTTAGGAAGAAACTGTCGAAAGCGATTACTTTGTAATGTATATATATATATATATATATATATATATATATATATATATATATATATATTTACTTTTAGTATGTGAATAAGTGTGTGGGAATCATATGTACTAGTAACTCCGTAGACTCAAAGTATCCGCGTGTAGAGAAACGAGTGCAGTGAGAATGTACGTGATTGAAGCACCACCAAATTTATCTTTATGTTAATTTTATCTTCAATGTCAAATTTACTTTCAAGTCTTTTACTTTTGAAGTCATTTACCATCTGCAAAATTTTACATTAAAAGCCTTTTACATTTCAAAGCCATTTACATTTCCAAGCAAATTTACCTTTCATGCACTTTACTGTGTTCCTTTATAATTCAAGTATTTTTACATTTCTTGTCTTGTCCTTACTTTCATTTAATTTTCAATCCTTGTCTTTACTTTCATTATATTTTCTGCCTTGTCTTTACTTTCATTTAATTTTTAAGTCTTGTCGTTACTTTCATTTAATTTTCATTTAAATTTCAAGTCTTGCCCTTTTTACATTCCTTTATTTCAAAGATTTTGTCTTTTACTTTATTTTCTTGTTCAAAATAAATCTTTGAGTCTTGTTATAAAGATTCATTGACAATTTCCCAAAAACATCGCGATTACACAAGCAATCAAAATATAGCACATGTCCTAGGATCAATCTGGTCGATCCTGCGAGTAACCAAGGGTATATTAGGTATCTTTGGAGGACCAGCGCTTGTTTACCAATTTTGGGGGTAAACAAATTGGCACGCCCAGTGGGACCGTGCTATTTTTGTAACTTCCTTGTGTTGTAACTTCCTCTACGTGGGTACATCAGTCGAAAGGACGGGTATTTTCGTGCATGCATTTGAGAAGCGGGAAAGTAGCCAACACAAATGACCATATACCAAGAAGAAGAAGAAACACAAGAGAGATGGCGTCTAGCCAGGGAAATACAAGTGATTCAATCCCCGCAACAAGCGGATTGAATCCTCAAGTGAGTAGCTTGAATGCTCGCAGTACGGATGTACGAGATGGATCGAGAAACGAGGTCGTGCCAGTCTCCAACCCTTCGACAGGGGCTTTGGAAACACCAACAGTGGTGTCAGAAAGAACCAACCCCTTCGACAGGGCCAAGAGAAGTTATCAGGCCTTATTCGCAACCAGTGTTAGAACACATTGTGCCAAGTACACAAACTCCACCACCTAGTTCGACTGCATTTAGGCCTGTTGGACCTACTTTGGCTCAACAATACCATTTAGTCTTTGGGCCATCAAGTACCTCCATGATAGGGGTAAGGAATTCACCTCTTGTTTTTTCTGATCATGTTATTCCTTCACCATTGCGGGAGTTTGGTTCAGCTATAAACATGAGAAGAAATAGCCAAGTTGGTGTAGTGGGGCATTCGACGCCAAGACATGCCTTGACAAACGAGTCTGCAGCCTATTTGAGGAAGCAAAAGGATGAAAGTAACATGAAAATGGTTCATAATTTATCTCAAAGAATGGAAGAAAATTTTCAACCTTTGATTCAGAATACAGATCAGACGAGTCAACAGATGGTAACCCAAATGGCGCGCATAGCAAAATTCATGGGAGTTCTAGTACCGCCTCGACGTCCAAATCAAGCAGTGAATATGGAAGAGACTGTGTAACCACATAATCGTTTGGATCCCCCAGGGGTCGAACCATTTGAGCCTGAGCCTGTTAGGGATCAAAGACAAATCCCAGAAGAGGATGAACCAAGAGTAAGAGTAATAAACAGGCGTCAAGATGCAAATCAAGTGGTTCACCAGGTTCGACATAACAATTTGGCAGCAGAGAACAATCTAGCAGCTACGGTCTAATGAATAATGGCCTGAAGTGGGATAAACATATGCTTTGCTAGGCCAAATTTCACTTCACCAATAGCCAAATATTTACTCCAAGCAGAACTACCCCCTAGGACAAAGGTTCCTAAATTAACTAAGTTCTCAGGGGATACAACTGAATCTACAGTTGAGCATGTGGCACGTTACGTAATAGAAGCAGTGGAACTAGCGGATGACAAACGCCTCAGGGTCAAATATTTCCCTAGTTCTCTCACAAAGAATGCTTTCACTTGGTTTACCATGTTGACACCTGGTTCAATTTGTAATTGGACTCAATTAGAGCGTTTGTTTCATGAACAATTTTACATGGGGAAAACTAATATCAGCCTGAAAGAACTGGCTAGTATCAAAAGAAAGTTCAATGAATTCGTTGATAATTACTTGAACAGATTTTGACTACTCAAAGCCAGATGCTTTACATAAGTACCTGAGCACGAATTGGTCGAAATGGCTGCTGGTGGCCTTGATTATTCCATCAGGAAGAAGTTGGATACTCAGTACCTGAGGGACATGGCCCAGTTAGCAGACAGAGTTCGACAGCTTGAATGTCTTAAGGACGAAAAGCTAGGGCGAATAAACATAAAAAAGATAGCATATGTGGACTATCAAGATTAGGTCGAGGAAGTCAATGATGAATCCGTACCTTTAGAAGATAGTGAGATAGACCTAGCTGAACTTAAGTAAGGTCATTCGTATGTCTGTAAACTACTAGTTCCCTCTAATGGAAAAAACCATGTCGAAGCTAGAAAAAACGACAGATATCCTAAGAAAACATATACTTTCGATGTTACTAAATGTGACGAGATTTTTTATTTATTAGTTAAGGATGGCCGAATACTTGTGCCACCAGGCGCTAAAATGCTGCCTTTAGATCAACGAAAGAAAAGAGGTTTTTGTAAATACCATAACTACTTGGGTCATAAAACTTCTCAATGTTTTCTTTTCAGGGATTTGGTGCAGAATGCTATCCAGGAGAGAAGGCTCAAGTTTGGAGATAAGTCAAAGACACAGATGAAGATTGATATGGATCCTCTTCAAGTGGCTGAAGTTAATTATACTGAGCCTACGACAGTTAATCTGGGTAATGTTGTTGAGCAGGTTGTTGATGACAACTATGCCCTTTGGGCAGCCGCAGCCAAAGCAAAGCTGGTGGTGGCTAAGGTTACTGAATACCCTACACATTATGCTATAGTAATCATGGCTGAAAGAGATCCGACTGAGGGACAATTAGAGCACCTGATATGTATGGATGCTGAAGGGTTTTTCAAGACTTCACCAGAGGTCGAAAGGTTTGACACAAAAGTCACTACTGGGCCAGGGAAAGAGGCTGAAGAAGTGAATATCCCACCGATAACCAAGGAGACTAGTGAAAATGTCACCAAGGAGATAGAGGCCACTGATGGCCTTAACCTTGACTTCTCCAAAATGCAACTGAAGGATGAAGCCAATGTTAACGTGGTTGAAATAACTGAGAACCAGGAGGCTTAGATTGATGTTGTTAGGCCTCAGAAGAATGACTATGCAAGGGTTTACCCAAAAGAGGGTGAAAGCATTTTGATTTCTTGCAAAAGTGTCAAAACAGTAGCTCAGAGGTTATGTTATGCCCCAGATGCAGTTCTATCTTCGACAAAGAGGCTGCCAAAAGCCTTCAGAAAATTGATAAGGCTGGAGAGAAGCAGAAGCCGAAGGTTAATCTCAAATAAAGGCGTTTCGACCCATGACGTACTAATCAGGACAATGGAGACCAGCCCTTTAAGTCAAAGTGTCCTTCATCCAAGCCTACTGGCGAGTTTCCTATTGACAAATGGTACCAACCAAATGAGACTAAGAAAAGGGAGCCCTAAGATGGAAAAAGATTGACCTCGAAAGAGTACCTTCTCTAATATAAAAAGGAGATCAGAACGTCGAACAAATCTACGTATGTATCTGAGAATTATAAGGGGAGGAACCCTTTGACCAGGTCTCAGTGGCGCAGGGAACAACGACGTAGAAAGGCCAAGAGAGAAGCCTCCAAAATAAATGTCGTTGAATCAAGCACCAATGTGGTTGATAAAGAAATTAACAACCTCAAGTTAAAAGCAATTAATAAGATGCTTGTGGGGCATAAAGCACTTTCATCAAAGAATAAGGAAGCTGAAATCAGGGCTCAGATCAAAGTTGAACTAAAAGTCGTCGAAGACGAAGAAATGACAAATAACTTTGATTGTGGATTGGAAGCATCCTTTGATGTCTTAGTGAATGTAGTTTCAGTGATTCCTAGGGAGTATGACCGTGTTACTGAGGTTGATGACCCGGATGCCAGAACTGAAGCAGAAATGGCAACAGACAAACCAGTGTGCTACTATGTTATGAATAATGGATGCGTTGAAAAGCATAATACCTTCTTCGAACGTCCTTCTGAAGCCATGAGGGGGAATCTAAAACCCCTATATATCACCGGTAAGGTGGAAAACGTGGTGATTGACAAATTTATGGTGGATTGTGGTGCCACAGTAAACATCATGCCACATTTCTTGTTGCCTAAGATTGGCAAGACCGACACTGACCTTAAGCCGCATAATTTGGTCTTGTCAAACCATGAAGGCAAAACTGGACCTACTATAGGGATCCTCCAAGTGGACTTAATTGTGGGGACAATCACCAGACCCATTCTCTTCATGGTGGTTGAAAGAAAAGAAAACTATAACCTCCTGCTGGGGAGGGAGTGGATACATGGTATTGGCGCGGTACCATCTTCAATTCATCAGAGGGTCACCATTTGGAGGCCAGATGGCATCGTTGAGAATATTGAAGTTGATCAATGGTACTTTAAGGTGCCATTTAATCATGTAAAAGGTGTAGAGTTTGACAAAAACTTGGCACACATTGGTTTGTGTGCACCTGCAACGTTCGAATTCACACAAGATGATCATGTGTTCAGTAAATTAAACCTTCATCATGTCGAAGGATTCTGTTGGGATAGAGAGGTTGTGGGGGAAGCAGGAAACCTCCCACTTTACTTTCCTGATGTGGAAAACCAACTCACAGGCTGGGAAACCGAAGGCAGTAATAATGACTGAATTCGAAGCTTTGAAAAAGATTTTTGCCTACATGGCCGAAACTAGAATAAAAGCGGCCTTGGAGGCTGCAGGAAGTGAGATGGTCGTAGAGGCCATTACATAATTTGTGGAAGAAGATCCTGTGAAGGATGCTGAACAAAAACCTCCAAGTGAGGCTCAAGAAGATTCAGACCAGAGGCTTGATGCAATCTACAACAATGAAACTTTGGGATTTGAAAAGGATCCTTTGTCAGAAAATATAAAAATGCTGGCTCAAGATCCTTTAGAAGAAATCGACCTGGGAGATGGAGAATCAAAAATTCCTACTTACATCAGTGCCAATCTTGACCCAGAACTTAAGGTCGAAGTAGTCAACTTGCTAAAGGAATTCAAAGACTGCTTTGCTCGGGAGTATAACAAAATATTTGTCTTAAAGAGAGAACTTGTTGAACACAAGCTGCCAATCAAACCCGGGAAGAATCCTGTCAAACAAAATCCAAGACGCTTCGCCCCGTAAATCCTCACCAAAATTAAAGAGGAAATTGAGAGGCTGCTTTGGTGCAAGTTCATTCGTACAGCTAGGTACATCGATTGGTTAGCCAATATCGTACCAGTAAATAAGAAGAATGGCTCTTTGAGGGTGTGCATAGACTTTAGAGATTTAAACTCTGCAACCTCAAAAGATGAATATTTAATACCTGTAGCAGAAATGTTGATTGATTCCGCTGCAGGGCACGAGTACCTAAGTATGCTAGACGGTTACTCAAGGTACAATCAAATTTTCATTGTTGGGGAAGATGTCACTAAAATTGCTTTTTGATGCCCATGGAATTTGGGTACCTATGAATGGGTGGTCATGCCTTTTGGTTTGAAAAACGCAGGGGCAACTTACCAAATAGCAATGAATTCAATTTTTCATGACTTCATAGATATGTTTATGCAAATTTATATAGATGACATAGTTGAGAAATCCATCTCTGGATTAAACCACGTTACTCATTTTAGACGTTCTTTTGAAAGAATGAGAAAACATGGTCTTAAAATGAACCCTCTTAAACGTGCTTTTTGTGTGCAGGCATGGGACTTTCTGGGATTTGTGGTCCATAAGAAAGGGATCAAAATCAACCAAAATAAGACCAAAGCTATTATGGAGGCTAAAGTGCCTTCGACAAAGAAGGAGCTTCAATCACTCTTAGGCAAGATTAACTTCTTGAGAAGATTGATATCAAACCTAAGTGGAAAGACTCAAGCTTTCTCACCCTTGCTGCGCATGAGCAAGGAAGTATTTCAGTGGGGGCAAGAACAACAAGAGGCCTTCGACAAAATCAAGGAATACTTGAGTCACCCTCCAATCCTTTCTCCGCCTTGTAGAAAGAAAAGTATGAGATTGTACATAGTTGCTTCAGATAGAACTCTAGGGAGCATGTTATCCCAAGAGGATGATGATGACGTTGAGAGAGCCATGTATTACCTTAGTAAAGTTCTAAATGACGCAGAGACTAGGTATAGTATGATAGAGAAATTATGCTTATGTTTTTATTACTCTTGTACTAAACTAAAGCAATATATAAAGCCAGTTGATGTTTATGTTTCTTCGTGCTTTGACGTCATTAAACATATGTTGTCCAAACCTATTTTGCATAGTCGAATTGGGAAATGGGCACTAGCATTAACTGAATACTCTTTAACTTATAAACCTTTAAAGTCAGTTAAAGGGCAAGTGGTCGCAGACTTTATAGTTGACCAATCTATAAATGAAATCCTATTAAATTATCTGGACATTGAGCCTTGGAAGCTATACTTCGATGGGTCTAGTCACATACATGGACTGGAATTGGGATACTTGTTATTTCTCCTCATAAAATTCCAACAAAACTCAAGTATAAAATTGACGGCCATTGTTCGAATAATGAGGCTGAATATGAGGCTTTAATAGCCGGACTTGAGGTATTGTTGGAATTGGGGGCAACTCATGTTGAAATAATGGGAGACTCAGAGTTAGTGATAAAACAAGTTACCAAAGAATACAAGTGCATAAAAGAAAACTTAATTATGTACTTTGTAATAGTAAATAGGTTGTTGAAAAAATTTCAAACAGTTACATTTTAACACATCCCTGGACTACAATATCAAGTCTCCAATGACTTGGCTCAAATTGCATCAGGGTACAAAATTTCAAAAGAAAATTTACAGAATGAAATAGAAGTAAGGGAAAAAGTTAGGTCAGTAGGTTTAGCCCCTTCAGACTTAGAAGAAACCAAGCTTGGCTATGTTGATGAAGAAAACTTTGCAATACTGATGGTCGACAACATAAGCGATAAATATTGGAGGAATCCCTTAATGGACTACTTGGAGAATCTAACGGTTGCGACGAACAGGAAAATCAAATATCAAGCTTTGAGATATGTTCTACTAGGGAATGAACTATATAAAAAGACGGTTGAAGGACTACTGCTAAAGTGCCTTAGTGAGGCTGAAGCATATTTAGCACTTTCAACGGTCTACAGTGGAGCATGTGGAGCACACCAAGTAGGCCATAAAATTAAGTGGCTTTTGTTTCGAAAAGGCGTGTATTAGCCTGTTATTCTGAAATATTGAATAGAATTTTCCAGGGGATGCCAAGAATGTCAGGTACACGCTGGCATCCAACATGTTCCTGCAAGTGAATTACACTCTATAGTGAAACCTTGGCCTTTCAAAGGATGGGCTTTGGATTTAATTGGAGAAATTCGACCAGCATCTTCGAAAAATCATAAATACATCTTGGTAGGAATTGACTATTTTTCCAAATGGGTCGAAGCTATCCCATTGCCAAATGTTGACCAAGAATATGTAATTATATTTATTCAGAAACATATCGTATATAAATATGGCATACCAGAAACAATCACTACAGATCAAGGGTCTGTGTTTACTGGTTGAAATATGCAAGAGTTTGCTACAGAAATGGGCTTCAAACTTTTAACATCCACACCTTATTATGCCCATGCTAATGGTCAAGTCGAAGTAGCTAACAAAATAGTTATTGGGTTGCTCAAAAAACATGTGGGTAAGAAGCCAAGGAATTGGCATAAGACATTAGACCAAATTCTTTGGGCGTGTCGAACTTCACCCAGAGAGGCAACCAATACTACACCGTTCCAGCTAACTTATGGCCATGATGTTGTCTTACCTCTTAAAATTTATCTTCAATCCACTAGAATTCAAAGGCATCACGAAATCTCAGCTGATACCTATTGGGTCATGATGTTAGACGAATTGCTTGATCTGGATGAAGAGAGACTTCATGCCTTACAACTATTGGAGAGGCAAAAGAGGAAAATAGAGAAATCCTATAATAAAAAGGTAAAATTAAAAACCTTTTCAATTGGTGAATCAGTGTGGAAAGTCATATTACCCATGGACCGAAAGAGTAAATCTTTGGGGAAATGGTCACCTAAATGGGAAGGCCATTTCCAAATCGCCAAAGTATTCAGTAACAATGCTTATGAAATTCATGAGATTGAAGTTGACTCAAGAGTCTTTAAAGTAAATGGAAAATATTTGAAAAGATATAGACCAATACTACAAGAGATTCGTATAGGAAAATAAAATTTCATTTCATTCAAAAAGGCCACAAAAGGCATACAATTACAGAAGCCTAGAGAAATGGTTTAAGAACAAAAAACAATGAAAATTTAGTCTTCTAAGTCCTCCAAAGAGATGCAGTTGCGATAATCCATCCAATTTGCATCAGCTTCTACATCAATATCTGGAAGTGAAGTGATGTAGTCAAGATAAGTCATCCAATCTGCGTCAGCCTCCTCATCAATGTCAGAAGCTTGATCCTTGGGAGGATTCTTGGTGGAAGGATTGGTTTTCTTCCCTTTAGCCTTGGAGCGAGTAACTACTCCCAGACATGGAGAAGGACTTTTCTTCTTTTTAGTGCTTTTACCTTGTTTGTGTGAAGGAGTGCCATTAACCTTCTTTGCAGAACTTTCCAGGATGTTGTGATGAAGATAACAGAATAAATAGAAGTTCTATTTATAAGGAAAGAAGTTGCATGCTTATTGGCCAAATAAGAGGCAATAAAAGGGCGATTTAATCCTTCCTTGAAAATGTCATTTCATAGAGACGTTTTGTCTGCTGCCTCGAATTGGAAAATGTGCCATGTAATAATGAGGCCTAAAAAGCTGGAATGTCGTCGTCAATAATAAAGTTAAGACATTAAAATGTTTTAACCTGAGTTAAGTTGGAGTTTATCTGACTTAAAGGCTGTTTAGATGGCCCCACCAACTTATTATTTATACGAAAGCAGAATTATAATGCAAATCGAAAGGTAATAAAAAAAGCATAAAAAATTAAAGGGGCAACCACGCCCTAATTTTCATTACATAATAGGGCCAACAAAAATAGTGATGATAAAGTAAATAAAAGACTGTGGAAAGGCTAAAAGGGAAGTTTGGCCTGCAGTTGGACGAAGTTATGCTTGGTAATCAGCAGGCGATTCTCACAAAAGGCCTTGTCAAGTTTGGCATCAGCAAGTTGCTTGTCGAGAGCCTCCGCTGCATCAATGAGGTCAAGTGTGTTCTTTAACTTAGCATCTAGCTCAGTGCTAGCAACTTGACTCAACTCAAGATTCGCCTGTTTAGCATCATCAATCTTTTTTTGCATCTCCTCAAGCTCTTGCTCCCAGACTCCAATGGTTATATTGTTGGCAGCAATTTATTTTTCCCTCTTGGACTTCTAGAAGTCAAGCTTTTCGACTTTGGCCTTAGCCTCCCTTACTCGCTCCCATGCATTCATACTTTGAAGCCCAACCCTCTGGATGACATCATCAACCTTAGGGGATAACTTCAAGTCATCAGACATCTGATTCACTAGATCACTTAGCTCCATAAGGGCACCAAAAACTTTAAGATCATGGATTGAGAGATCCAGTGTTTGCAGAGTGTCCTTCAGCCAGAGGCGTGCCATGGGATTAGCGCCCAAGGTAGTCTGAATGTCCCTCTTGAAGAATTTGTCTTTGATCTTCTTGAGGATAGGACCAACAAAATCATCTTGAGCAGAAGCCCCGGGAGCCAATGGAGAGTCACTTACAGACAAGCAAGAACTCTTGCCAAGTTTTATCCTGGTATACTCCTGGGGATTCGACCACTTCAGACTTGTCAGTTTGTCCCCAACAACAGGAGTAGAAAGTTGGAGGCATCCCGCAGGCGAGGGTGTTTGAGTCATTATAGGTTTTTTTATTTTCCCATTGGCCTTCGACAGTATCGTCCTCCTCTTCTTCTGTGTCCTCCTCCTCAAGATAAATAATGTGTGGGCCTTGGGTAGTTTCTGGGGGATTATTGTCAACCTTTGGTTCTTTATTTTTGGGGCTAGAGGGGCCAGCACCTTTAGATTTTTCGCCTCCTTTTTCTCCTTCAACGGCAAATGTCACGTCTATTTCTTTGGCTAGCCTGCTCGTCTGGCCATCAAGGTCTTTACCAGAAGCAATCTCACACTCACGCTCTGAATCATTAATATGAGATTGCTAAGTGGTGGTTTTGGCTGGAGAATGAGGAGAGGCTTCGACTGTTTGAGGATCACCGGCTATCATAAACATAGGTTGGTTAACCTCACTCAAGGAATCATAACCATAGCCAAAATCAGAGTTTGGATGATAAGTTGGATCACCTTGGTTGTTCAGAAGAGTGGTAGGAAAGAGTGTATCAGGTGAAGGTTGCTGGCCAACATCAACCTCATTCTGTTGGAAAGAAAAGAAGTCAAGTCAAGGTGATAAGAAGAGTTTAAGAATGGAAATAAAATGCTAAGAAAATTACATGATGCTTTTCGTCACCAGGACTAGAATTGACACTCTCAGGAGCGCCAGTAGGCTTCGCCACAAGAGTGGCATGAGTGGTTTCGACATCACCCCCAGCAGGCGCCTCTTTTATAATTTTGGCCATCTTGGAAGAAGATTGGCCAGCAGCATTGGGAGACTGGACAATCTTCCTTTTCCTCCGAAGGACTTGTTCCTCAGGGGATTCATCTTCGTCGACGGGTATGGGGGTGGAAGTTTTTTTACCCTTCTTCAGGGGTGTTGAATGCTTGGTAGTTGTTTGAAAAGATAACCAAGAAAGGTGAGAAGGAGAATATTCAAAAGTCACACGATTCAAGATATTTTGCGTACCTTATCGCCTTTGTTTTTCTCCTTTATCACCACTCCATTGGGGTAGTGGACTTCTCGAAAATTGCTGAAAATAATAAATAAATAAATAAAACCAAATGATAAGAATCATTAATGTATCAGCTATCAAGAAGCCAGTGTAATCCTCAAACCTTCATATATGTCGGTTTCGACATGGACGTCTTTGATCCCTATGTGAATGTGTCCTTTGAAAATGTCCAGTGTATGTTTAGTCGCAACCACCCTTTGGGCTTTTGGCTGAGACTGCTGTCGAAGCATCTTTATTGAATCCCCACAAATAAACCAGTCAGGGAATGGAGGGGCAAGTGCCACCCCAAAATCAGCTGAAGGAAATCTGGGGAATTTTGGAGGGAATAGTTGGAAAGCCACCTCATACCGCCTTTCACGAGGAATGTTGGAGGGGATTTTCAAGTTATCCATATTTTGCAAAACCTTTTCCTTCAAAGTGACAACAACCTCATGAACGGTTCGACTAAGATCATTTGGTCGATAGACAATTTCAAAGTACTTTGGAAAGCTTGTATCTCTTGGATGTGAGAGGACTTACTTTTCTTGACCTTCTCATACACATTCATAAAAGTCAGGCCAAGGAGGGCAGAGAATTCACTAGCAGTAAGAAAGTTCTCACTGTAATATTGACGCCACCAATCATTGAAAAGATGGGTGCGTTGTATTGACGGTCGAAAGAAGACCAGAGACAAAACTACCTTCTGGGATGCCCATTTGGAAAGGATATGGTCAACTCCGACTTCGTCGTACAGGTTATGAGGAAAGATGATTTGGACTTTTTTACTATAAAGGCATCTAGGAAAACTTTAATCTAACCTGAATTTCCTGGACACCAAGTAAGATTGATAAGCAATGAGGGATGTATCAGGTCTTCCACCATTCAGCCTGTAGATAAAGAACCTGGGAATTAAAAAGGCTTCCCAGATTGAAATGGAGTCTGAATGCAACTTCTTTGTTGGAGAGTTTGGGAAAGCTCTAGTGAACCATCTGGGTCCACACTTCCTCTCCATAAAAGGAGCCATAGATGGTGCAAAACCAAATTGATGGCAAACATCATCAAAAAGCTGGAGAAAGCCTCTTTCTGAGTTACGCCTTCGGCATTAGGCGTAAGCTTTGCCAGTCGAACACCTTTTGTGCTCCTAAGCCTTACTTCTTCTGATTCTTCATTAACCTTCCCTTTACTAGGAAGTGAAGGCTCAAAGGTGGAATTCAACCACAGTTGGAGGAGCCAGAGAGGGCCAGCGAGACTCAGAGAACTAGAGTCACCCTTTGAGTTCTTTAGTCGAGTCACCCCTTCACAGAGGGACTCATAGAGGTTTGCCAGAATAAGTTTGCTCAACCAAACTTTCCTTTTGTTATGAAGCTGTTGGGATAAAGGCAGAAATTTTCTTCGCCACCTGAAGGACTTGGTGAAGAAGACATATCTGGATAGCCAGAGATTCAGAAAAGTAATATGCTCTTCATCAGAAACTACCTCTGCATGTGGTTTTGAGTGATGTTGGAGGAAGGGAGTATATGTCTGCTTAGATGCATGGAAGCCAATAGTGTCTTCAGCATCAACAATGGGATCATATGAGGGCCCATCAGGTCTAATCCTTGCGATAGCGACTACGTCGAAAAGGGTGGGAGTGACCATCCCACATGGCAGGTGAAAAGTATAATGGGTACAATCCCAAAAATATAATGAGGCAGCCAGAAGGTTTAAGCAATAAGGGATGTGAGTCTTCGTCAGCATCAAAAGATCATAAATCCCAATTTCCTTCCAGTGGCCAGCCTTAGTTCTCTCCAACCTATCCAGACACTCATTAAACTCAGCAAATTGGTTGAGAACCCTGACTAGTCTAGTACCATCATGAAGATACCTCAGGTTCAGCTGAGTGAGAGCTGGTGGGTCAGTCGAAGCGTCATCAGTCTTAGGGAGGTATTTGTGCACTAGAGGTTAAGTTCTATGATACGAGGGAAGAACTCTTTCAACTTCTCATTTGTATTGGGTATAACAGCCAGAGGACCAGATATAACAAAGGGACAATCATTCATAAGGAAAGGGATCATTACCTGGGAATGATAGATGCTCCTAGCTTCGTTGACCAAAGGCTCGTGTGCAAATTGAAGGTTCTGGACAACTTGGGGTTCAGTGATACTGGTGAAAGGTTCGATAGTTTGCTTAAAGTGGAAGGGCTTGACCTTTTAACCTTTCTTCTAGGAAACAATATCCTTAGAAGACGCCATTGTTGGAAGTAAAAATGAAGTTTTTTTTAGGGTTTCTTAGATAAAGAAGAAGACTTTAGCAAAGGAAGAAACTGAGTTCGTAAGAGTTTGGAAAACGTATCTTTAGTTACTGAAGACTATATTTATAGGCAAAGACAATGTGAAGCTGTATAGTCTTTCCATTTAATGGAGGCGTGAAGTGGTGAGACACGTGGCACTTGGGATTTGACGCGTTGAGGATACAGTTAATACGAAAGATGTTTCGCGCATTATTTCAATAAAAAAACCATGATTAAAATCCAGCGGATTCAGCTGATGGGACCTTTATGATTTTTGCCTTTATGACATAACGTCATGCGCGTGGGCGAAGAATCACAACAGTTTTAGAATGTGGGGTAGGTAGTCACAACCATACTCTCATTTGACCTAAGTTGGCATCGAAAAGATGAATATCAAAAAATGATATTTTCATCATGATGGTCGAAAAGAATATTTTTGGGGGGAAATTTGTTATCCCTAAATTTCGACGCTAGAAATTAATGAGGTTATCTTGGCTTAATAAATGGATTATTATATTATGAGCTAAAATGAGGTTTTTTAACCTTACTTAAAGGATGAGAGTTGTAGGGACCCACCTACTATATTCATACTTAGTGAAATCCTAAGTTTGAATTAATTTCTAAGTGTTGAGAGGATTCAACCAAAGGTATGTTCGACAGAGATGACAGTTATCAAAGGTCTTCACACGTTCAAACGTGGAAGGGAAATTGGGTGATCTTCAATTTAAATATAGAGACAATTGGCGTAAGATGAAGCTTCTCCAACAAGTAGTGAGACAAGTGTCACCATCTTAGGATGGTTTAAGGAAGAAACTATCGAAAACGGATACTTTGTAATGTATATAAATATCTACTTTTAGTATGTGAATAAGTGTGTGGAAATCATATGTACTAGTAACTCCGTAGACTCAAAGTATTCGCGTGTAGAGAAACGAGTGCAGTGAGAATGTACGTGATTGAAGCACCACCAAATTTATCTTTATGCTAATTTTATCTTCAATGTCAAATTTACTTTCAAGTCTTTTACTTTTGAAGTCATTTACCTTCTGCAAACTTTTACATTAAAAGCCTTTTACATTTCAAAGCCATTTACATTTACAAGCAAATTTACCTTTCATGCATTTTACTACGTTCCTTTACAATTCAAGAATTTTACATTTCTTGCCTTGTCTTTACTTTCATTTAATTTTCAAGCCTTGTCTTTACTTTCATTACATTTTCTGCCTTGTCTTTACTTTCATTTAATTTTCAAGTCTTGTCGTTACTTTCATTTAATTTTCAAGTCTTATCTTTACCTTCATTTAAATTTCAAGTCTTGCCCTTTTTACATTCCTTTATTTTAAAGTCTTTGTCTTTTACTTTATTTTCTTGTTCAAAACAAATCTTTGAGTCTTGTTATAAAGATTCATAGACATTTTCCCAAAAACATCGCGATTACGCAAGTAAACAAAGTATAACACATGTCCTAGGATCAATCTGGTCAATCCTACGAGTAACCAAGGGTATTTTAGGTATCTTTGGAGGACCAATGCTTGTTTACCAATTTTGGGGGTAAACAGTCGGGCTTGGTTTTGTTGTATGAGAATAGTAATGTTGGGGGGTGCTAATTAGGCCCATAGTAATTAAGTGGATTAGTGAGAGTTTAGTAAAAATAAGCTAAAAACCTAATTAGACTAATCAGAATTTTTGTAAGAAGAACAATCTTCAAGAGAGATCAAGAGGAGGCTAGGTTGAGGTTTTTTGCAGAGATTTTCACAGTGAATTCGAGCTGCCTTCAATCCAAGGTAAGGGTGCGGTTCAAATTCCATAACCGGGACTAGATGATCGTATGTAGGTTGGGGTTTTCGTGTAAATTCATTGTTGTGTTTTTGGTATGATTTGTATCTATCGATTTCGTGTTGATATCTGATGAAAAACACGTTGTTCTTGTTGTATTACTGATATATATTCGTTGTTGCATCTGTTGTCTGTGTTGTTGTTGGACTGTTGTTGCCGAATTCATGTAGAAGGAGTCAGGTTTCGTAAAATCAACCATTGGAATTGATAGATGAATAATTGTAGAAGTTTTGAGAGTAAAATCGATGTAGAAACCCAATTAAGATTGAACAGAATGCTGAAAATATGAGAAATCGCAGAAAAGTTGAAATTGTAGACTTTCTGTCCATTTGCGTAACAGATCTCGTATTACACGTAACAGACAAGTCCATACGCGTATCACTACCCGTATACGCAAGCCATACACATATCACTTTAGGGTCATACGCGTATCAAGGAGGCCATACGCGTATGAGCAGGACATGTGAGGAAAAATGTAGTTTTTGACGATTCGACTTATTTTCGTATCCGTTTCAAGTTGGATTGATCTTAGACTTAAAGTAAAGATAAAATAAGTTGTTTATAGTAGATTTGAGAGTTTAAAATAATTAAATTAGTGATCTAATCGATTTAACCGTAATTGTCATTTTCACATTAAAGTTGTTATAAGTTGTGTTGTCCCGCTTTTTGGGAAAGAGTATTAAGTTGCAGGTCATATGACCAATGTTGATTCATGTTGCTGAGTTGTTCAAGTTGGTATGTTGATAAGTTGTTGATTATGTTGTTGTTGTTGATGTATGTCATTCATAGTTGCATACATGTGCATATTTCAAGTTGGAGCATATGCTCGATTCAAGTTGGTCTAAATTGACAAATAAGTTGGTAATGCCTTGATAACCTGGCAATGTTTTAAGTTGGGAGTTTACTCCAAATGGTACCGCATGCATATAAGTTGAGTCGCATCGAGTTACATAATAATTATGTTGTTTGTTGGATGTAAGTTATATGTTGATGTTGTTGTTGTGAGAAGTGGTGTGATTATATGATTATCTCGCTTACATATTGATTATTGTATCTTGTTTATGTTATTTGATATATCACCTATTATGTTTGAATGTTTCCCTATGTTGGTAACGTGCAGGTAACAAAGAGTTCAATACTCAGTAGCTTCAAGTCGGTGTTTGTCGCTCTGATACGTATCACTTCGGGGGCATGAACGCTTGGTTTTTCTTTATGATTTTGTTTAATTTTTTGAACTAGTTTCAACGTTGTTTTATGCTGATGAACCAAGCTGAGATTATTTTGATGTTGATTTATTTGAAGTTGTTTAAGAACTGAAACATGTTTGATCCACTGCATTGTTTTCAAAATAATTTATTAATGGAGTTTGATTTTAAGTTGATTTAAAGTTGAAATGTAATATCCCATGTGTTGGATGAAATTTTGTATCTCTGATTTAATAATTTAAGTCGGATAGAAATGGGGTGTTACATTAACCGATTAACATTGTTGCTGCATGCGGAAATATGTGACTTTTCATGAAAATCTACATTGTTTCTATCTTTCAAACCATGACATTGTTTCATTTAAATGATACCTTTATGAAAGGGCGTTTTGTGCATTATATAAACAAATCATTTTCAGATTTCACACTCACCTCCAATAATTTTCATAATAAAAAATCACTCATACTCTTAATTTTTTAAATATTTTCAAAGTTCTCATATTCAAACATTTTTTAGAGAAACTTGTCATAAATTTTCAAGAATATCATTATAATTTCATCTCATTCTTTCAAGAACACTTTTATACTTATTGAGTAATATTTGTTTCAAGGAGAATATCTATATTTATATTGATAAGAGATTCTAAGCTTCATCTTCCATACATTTATAAAAAATCATAATTTTTTCTTTTTTATTACTACTTATCTTTAGGATTTTAAGAGATAATTTAGTAAGGTTGTCCATGTGATCCAGATTGTGGACATAAGAGGTTCGTGTGTGAGTAATTAAAACTCGATCGGACTTTAAACTTGTTGTAAATCCAAGAGGATTGTTCTTGGTTGTTATAATTAGAAAGGACGGGTGCGTCTTGTTCTAGGTTTCTAACATATATTTAAAATCTCTTTCGGATTGAAAAGGGGACTAGATGTACCTTCGGATTGTGAAGAGAACCAGGATAAATCTCAGTGTCTCTTTTATTTTTCGCATTTTATCTTTCTGCACTTAGATTTCGTAAGAAAGTAAAGAATCGACAAAACTGGAAAAACTTCGAAGAATTTTTAAAATCCTAATTCACCTCCCCCCCCCCCCTTAGGCGCATCTAAAACTTACAATTGACATCAGAGCAGGTTTTATGTAACCTGTTCCTAATCGATTCAGAATCAATTCCGCAAACAACAATCTTGTGTTTAAAGACAGTGGTAGTAGCAACAAGTGTAACACCCTAAAATCCATAATTTTAATTATTGGTAATTATTTGTGAATATATGTCATGTTGTGATGTGTTTTGGTGTTGTTATGATGAAATTGTTGATTTATAAGATTAAATGGATATTATAAGTTATTTAATTGAATATTATTATTTAATTAAACAAAAGGAGAATTAGAAGTGTGAGGAGTATAATAGTCTTTTATCGAGAATTAGTAAGGATATAATGGGGAAAACATATTTGGGGTTATAGGGGTAAGATTGACAAAAGGAAGTTGATGGTTTTGGAACACGATCAGTTTTCACGATCGCATTTGGAAGAGAAGAGAGAAAGCTCTGAGGAACAAAAAGAAAGGCTAAGGTTAGAAGAATTTTCCAGAGTTTTTAAGAAAAGACCGTAGAAAAGATTCACTCTATGGTATGTGGAGTATCACCTTTCAATGTTCTTGATGTAGAGTTTAGTTAATGGGAATAGTTGGGGTTTTAGGGGAAATCTAGGATTTGATGAGTAAAATTGAGGGATTATTACTGAATTGATGTGTGTTGTGTGTTGTAAATGATGTATGTGTGTTAGTTATAGGTTTTATACTAAAATTTATAATTAATAATGATGAAAACTGGTTTTTGAGTCAAAAATCGTAGCAGGAGTTTTACTATCATCGCAGGGTTTAGATGTTGAAATCTGCCTTGCCCGCTTATCAAGCAGAGAAAATTGTGAACTTTCCCCAACCCGAGAGAAGGTCGCTTAGCAAACAAGAGAGGTCGATTAGCGAGCCCTGGAAGTGAAAAATTAATGATTTAATTGCAGAAAATTGTCTAATGATGTGTATATATGATATATTGATGTTGTGATGTATTATACTTGTTGTCATGATTTATGTTGATGTTTTAGTGATCATTTTAATGATAGAAATGAAGTTAAGATGTAAGTTGATTATATGTCGATTATTAACATGAATGTCGATGCAAATGTTGAATTATGTTGATTATGTTGAATTGTGTCATTGCTTTCATGACATACCTATGTTGTTGAAAGCTTTGATCTCATAGTGTTGATCGGGGTTATGTTGATTATGTTGTGCTCCATTATGGATGGTAGATGACCCAATGTCCATTACATGTTGAAATCGGCACCACATGCATTTATGAAGTTGCATTTCATTCTTGGTGGCATAGCATGATGCCTATATGTTGAGTAGATGTTTTATGATGTGATGGGTGAGAATTATGAAGTATTGCTATATGACGAATGTTGCATGATTCTCTTTGATTTACGTCAATTATATTGATTCGTGATTACTCACCTCGTTTGCCTTTGGTGATGGTTTATTATGACATCATGCATATACTCAAGAATAATTTTGATGCATGGATGTAGCTTGGAGTGTGGTTTCTTTTTGTCGTTTATTTAGTTAGGCGTGGTGTCCTGCTCTGTGTCATGTAACATCGGGATGAGAATGCTTAAGAACCATTGTGTTCACTTTGTTTTACTTTTGAGTTGATACTAGCCATTAAATATTGTTTGAGTTAATGATGTTTTAAAATTAAACTTTGAATTTTCTTTATCTTATTGATGAAGTTGATGACTTATTATCCGTTGCGTAATAACGTTGGTATTTAGATGTGAATAAATATTGGAACCCGTGTTACGGGACATGACAAAATGATGATGTTTTTTATGTTTGTTAAAAATAGAAATGTGATACCTTTTTTTATGATTCTCTTATTTTATTGAATAATCATGTTATATTTTGATGTGGGGTAAAAGGGTGTTACATTAGTGGTATCATAGCAGGTCAGTCTGACCGGCCAAGTGTCATTGTTGTCGGTCTGTTGTCATTCGTTATTTGTTAATAATTATTTTTCTTTTCTGATATTGTGAGTGTTGTGTAGAATGTCTGGAAACAACGTGTGTGCTCTTGCATAAGCTATTGCAGCACTTTTTGAGGTTACGACTCGAAATAATGAACAAGATGAGTTTCGTGCTTTGGAGAAGTTTCAGGGGAATAATCTGCCAGTTTTTTAAGGAGATCATAACCCACAGAACACACAGAAGTGGCTCAAGGTGATTGAGAATATTTTCATAATGATGGTGTGTACGGATGCGCAGAAGGTACAATTTGGTACCCACATGTTGTTTGGGGAGGCTGAAGACTGGTGGGATAACACACGTCAGTGTTTGGAGGATATCGGTATTGTGGTGACTTGGACAGTGTTCAGGAGGGAGTTTCTGGGAAAGTATTTCCCTAAAGATGCTCTTGGTAAGATGGAGATGGAGTTCCTTGAGTTGAAACAAGGAAATATGATGGTGGCAGAGTATGTTGCTAAGTTTGAGAGGCTCGTGAAGTATTGTCTTTACTACAATCGTGTTGATGTCAGACTTTTTAAGTGTCTCAAGTTTGAGAATGGGTTGAGACTAGAGATTAAATAGGGGATTGGATGTCAGCATATCCGTAGGTATGCTGAGTTGGTGGAGCTCGATCTGCTTACTATAAGCAATTGAGTGAGAAGAAAGAGAAAGGTCAATTTTGAGGGAAACCTTATGTGACTCCAGCTGAAAAAGGGAAACAGAAGATTTCAAATGGGAAGAAGCCAATTTTGGTGTAAGCCCTAGAGGCCAATACTTTTTGTACTTCTATCAAATTATTTATTAATAATAAAAGGCATTTCTTTATTATGTTTTTTTCCATAATGATAAAGTCCTTAGAATAGCTAGTTCGTTTAATGAAATATTATGTGTGACTTAAATCATGAGATTCCATTAAACATAAAGATACTATTTTTAAGCATCCATAGTCGAGCTTTAATGTGAAATGGGATAGCCTTAAAGCATTAAGAATATTATGTAGATAGACTGATGATCACATCTTATGGATCATGGATAAGGAGTTATCAAGTCTTGACATAGGTATGAATATTATGAGTAATATTTATACTGGATTGACCCACTATGAGAGTACTACATAAAATGTTATGCAAAGTGTCATAAGTTACTCTCATGGTGATAGTGGTGTATACTACCCTTTGACCTGGAACTACTATAAACCCTGGATGTAGAGTCAAGTACTTTATTATTGATCAAACATTGTCCGTAACTGTATGATTATAAAGACATTTAATTGGTACTTCACAAAGCATGCTGAGGTACATGAGTTTCCTAGATGGAATTTGCCCATCCTACATAACAGGATAAATGTCTAAGGGCCCAATATTGAACTGGACAAGGATGACACGGTATATGCCTTGTGTTCAATTTAGACATAAGGGAAAAAGGGTAATTATACACACATGTACTATCACAAAAGGTTTTGTCATATCACTTGACAATTTTGTGACTTGGGTAGCAATGATGTGTTGCTAGATACCGCTCACTATTTATTATATTAAATACATGATTTAATATAATTTCCAACGTCGTGAAATCCTACAGGGTCACACACATAAGGACAATTAGAGAATGAGTAGAATAAATAAGATACACCATAGGGTACAATGCACTAGAATGAAATACAGAATATGGTAAGGTACCATGTGCTTAATTAACATATGATATAATAATAGTTATTATTAATTTTATAATAGTTTTCAAATGTAATAATAATAAAATTATGTTTATTATAATAATAGTTATTATAATAATATAATAATATTATTATTGAGTTAGGTTTTTAGCTTAAAGTCCACACAAGTAGTTCTATAAATAGAACCCTTGTGTAGAAGCTCATAAGTTGTTTTTTTAAAACCCTGACCGTATTCTATTTTTTCTCTCCCTCACTCTAAAACCTTCAATCTAATCAGCTAGCAATATGACTGAAGGAAGTTGTTCGTATGGACTGAGTAGAGGCGATGTTCATCGTACAACGCTCGTGATCATCCATCGATTCAGATTCAAAGGTTTCATCTCCACTAGAGGTAACTTTTCTATCATAAATCATGACCTTTCGTAAGGATCTCTAAAGGGAAATTTTTGTTTTCCACTGCGTTTTATCGTTAATTTCCCTTCATTGGTGTCAAAGTCACTTACAAAACCACGAGTTTGGTAATTGTTTATTTTCTGTTATTTTGTTTTAATTGGATTAAAACACGTAAACACAAATTAAATCAAATCTGGATATTGAATTTTTGGCATCAGATTGTGTACGGTTTGGATGGTTGATATTGACTATGCTTCGGAATCCAACAATAGTACGGTGAAGCAGCGATATGTCAATCGTCCATAAGTTACACATATATGATCGATCTAATTCATATGTGATATGATTAACTTTAATGAAAAAATGGTATATTGGATAAACTATTTTATTTTGTCAGTTTGAATCACGTAATGATTATCATTCGTTTGAGCGATCTTGGTCGTCTGCTTTGGAATCCGGCTTTAGTATGGTGAAGCGATGTCATACGGATCAATCATACTGAATTATTGATCATGTAAGGATCGTAGTTAAAATAACATTTCACACAATACGTCTATGGAAATGCTTAGGGGCTATTTTGATCTTTAATACAAGTTTTCTCCACTTTAATTCTGTTTGTAAGATCGAAAGTCGTCCAACCTTTAGTCAACTTGGTTAGTCTTAATTGTTCAAAGGAAACGACAACACTTTGTTCAGTTAAGTAGATATTCTTAATACTTTATAAAAACGATTTTAAAACTATTTTCGGACGCGTTAGTGGGTTTAAAATCTGGTTCGATAGAACCTCTTTTGTTTAAAAGTTTCAGATAAAAATACTTTTCAACTTAGTCAAGAAACTATATTTCTTAAAAATAGGTTTATCACTTTAACACAATACGCGCCTTTTTATAAGTGACAATAAGAGGGTTTGTTTAAAGGTTAAACTCGGTTTTGAATACGTGAAAGTGGCAGTTCCCCTTAAATTAGTTCTTTTCATGAAGTAGTAAACATTGCCCCATAAGTAGTTTCATTTACATGCATTAGAATGTTATCTGACTATGTGAATTACTTTCAAGCCTGTTGCTTTCATTTAATCTACATCTTTGCACTTTACTTTACTTTACTATTATCGTGCACTCTTATACCCCATTTTTATTTTCCTTAGATAAACATCGTAACAATATGATTTGATAAATTGACGTTTGGTCTCCGTGGGATCGATAATCTTTTATATTACTCTGACGCGATTCATATACTTGCGAAACCACGCATCAATATGCCAATGGTGTGTAATTTCTGAGGTTTTCCTAAATATATTTTTGACTTGTCTTTGGAGTGTGAATCTAAGTTCGATGAAGGTGGAAAGTTGTTTGTTCCGTTAAGAAAGTGGTTAAGTTTATGAAAGACGGTGCAAAAGTGTTTATGGTGTGAGTTTCTTTAAAGGCATAAGGAAATGCAGTGGTTGGTGAGTTATCTAAGGTGTGTTATTTTTGGATGTGTTCCCATGTGATATCAAAGGTTTTCTGCTGAAATCGTAGAGCTCGCTTAACGCGGGTTACAGGAATGAAAAATGTGTTTTAATTGATAAAATTGAGTGGAACCATGCATGTATATGCTTTGAAGTGATGTGATGCTGCTTTGACTTGTGCCAGGTGTTCACGTGTGATATGTGTTGCACCCCAAAATTTTCCCTCACAATACAAGACTTTGTGTGCTAAGAAGGTTCACAAGGTTCACAAGACCTTCCATGAGGTTCATGAAGTTTACAAGACACTTTATGAGGTTCAATAGGTTCACAATACCTACAAGACCTTTCATGAGGTTCATGAAGTCTACAAGATACTTTATGAGGTTCACAAGGTTCAAAAAATCTCCCATGAGGTTCACAAGGTTTACAAGACATCTTATGATGGTTCACAAGGTTCACAAAGTTCACAATTGGTCAGAAGAGTTGACAATTCCCTCAGACAATGCACCTCCTAAGTAGTGCATCCAAAACTAGGGTTTTGACTTTAATCAGGCTAAATGAACTTCCAAGACTTCAAGTGAGATTCATAACATCTTATATGTGTGTAAGAACCCCCATGACAAGTTTCAAGACTTTTCTCAGAAGTTTGCTCAGTCAGATGATCAGATAAGTCAAAACCAGTCAAAGCAGTTAAAAAGTCAAACTGAGGTCAACTGTGGTCAAATCAAAGTCAAACTTCATGATTTTTTGCCAACATCAATTATATGAAGTAAAATTCATCATTTGATCAAGGGTTGATCATGATTCATCAAGGAGATTTCATATCATCAAGAATCAGGAGTTTCTAATTAGGGTTTCCTCAGTAAAAGTCAACTAAACTTTGACCAGCCATAACTTTCACATGCTTCACCACCAAGTCTCGATCCAAAGCTCATTTTTAAGGAAATTGAATTCTCTACAACTTTGTGTCTCACAAGCCAAGCCCAAAAATGCTTCATTTGGAAGGTATGAGCTAAGACATTATAGGTCCTTTTGAAAGTCAACAAAAAGTCAACAACTTCAAAAGGGCATAACTTGAGAATGGTAAATGATATGGACATGAAACCAGTGGGGTTGGTTAGAGGACTCTTCAAGCTTTCCAAAATGTCCAAGAACACCCTCATAGCATTAAAATTGAAGGATGTTTGCCCTTGCAAAGTTGGGAAATTTTGGGTTGGTTTATGAAGAAAATGGAGGTTTAAAACTAATTTTTTCTAAATGGGCTTGCCATATGATGACCCAATTCATACCATTACCTCATGCACGACCCAAGACCTTAAAAATCAGATTTTTTATCATTTTATTTTTATTTATTTTGATTTAATTCATTAAAAATCATTTTAAATTAAAATAAAATATAAAAGTCAAAGATTTAAAAAGGATTGAGCTTCTAGAAATTCATAAAGGTGATTGGTATCAAAGTGGTAAGAGAATCATGTTGATTTGCCTAAAATAGAAGGTGTTCATACAAGGATATTTGATTTTTAAGGCCTAATATTTTTGAATCTTTTCCAATCAAATCTCTCACACAAGCACCAAATTTTTTAACCTAAATTCATCACTCTATAAGTATATGATTGAACCCTACTCACTATTCACGAATTTCCAGCCTCAAGAGTAAGTTCCCCACATCAAAAAATTCTCCAAAAAGTGAACTTTCGGTTTTGGTCTTAGAGAAGGTAAAAAGGAATTCTATGGACATAGACAGGATCCCTGGACTTCCTTGATACGATTTACACTCTCATATGCATCCATAGCTTCATAAATTGGACAACCCGAATGCATTTTCTTGTTCCTTTTTTTTGATTTTCGATTTCATCCATTTAACCATTATGAATCGTTTTTGTGTGTTTAATCTTGTTTATCATGATGATTAGATGGATTCTGGACAAAAACATTGAAGAAATATGCCCTAAGCCGAAAGACACCTTTGTTAGGGTTTGAGTTCTCAAATTGGGAATTCATGATTTATTGAAGATAAATGACTTTTAAGAACATGGTTATGATGTATAAGCTTTGTATGTTTGATCTGGGCTGTCAATTTGTGTTGATTTTATTGTTTGCGTGATGATCCAAAAACCTAGGATTTCTGGTTTATGAACACCCAGGAAATTTCGCAGGAAAATTCATAGTAATTTTCGCAGGTAACCCAAGGAAGAAGATGACCAGCTGCGCGCGAATTTCAAATTCAAAATGTTGTTTTAAAATATTATGAATTGTTTCTGTTTTATATCACAAGCTGGTGCTTGTCCCAGTGGTATGAAGCACGCGTGTGTAGCCAGAGGACCTGCGTTCGAATCCTGGCTTCACCACCTTTTTTCTTGTTTTTCTAGATAATTAGACATTTTAATATATTATGAATTATGGTGAGGTTGTTAACAGGTGCGCTCTCCCAGCTAGATTGGTCAAGGTGTTTGTGTGTATTGTGAAGGTCCTGGGTTCGATCCCCCCAGGCCTTTTGTTTTTTTTTCTTTTTCTCTGATTTTCAGGTTTAAGGCATAAAATCAATTGGACTCACCCTTTTTTCACCTGCGCGCAGGCTGGCCCAGTGGAAACTCTTCATTCAGGTTCTAGGGAGGTCCTGGGTTCAAATCCAGGCCTCCCAATTTTTTTTTAAAAACTATGCAATTTTCTTTATATTTTTCTTTTTTCTTATTCTTTTAAATATTTATTAATTATTATGCTTTTATAAAATAAATCATATATATATTTTGTACTTTATCAATTATTAATATATGTATGTAATATATATAATTTATTTATGTAATTGAATTAATATTTAATATTTAAAATTTTTGTATATAAAACCCTAATTTTTATTAAAACCTAATTAATCTTAATAATTTTCAAAAACCCTAATTTTTTTCTTCTCCTATTTATTTGATACTATTATTTGTATATATTATCTTCATAATTTAATTATAATTCTTAATTTAATTTTTATTAATGTATAAATTGTTTATAATTTACATTTTTTTTATATATAAAAATTAGAATTCTTAATATGATAATATGATATAATTTGTTTAGAACTTAATTTTTGCATGAAAATAATTTTATTATATGTTTAAAAATATGTAAAAATTGCTAATTTAATTTTTGTAATTATAATTTATTTTTCATAATATGTTCATAATTGATTTAATTTTTATAATTTACATATAACTTCAAATTTTATAATAATTAATATAATTGTTCACCATTAAAATTTTTGTTTATTATAATATCCTTGTTTATTTCACTATTATTATTAATTATGTTTATAAGATTATTACTAACCCCATTTAATTTGGTATTTTTATTATTATTTTACTAACCCAATTATAATTACTTGTTTATTTTGCTTATTAATATTTTGCTTATTTATTTAAATTGCTTTTTATTATGTAATTGCTCCTGGATGTAATATTTTATAATGTTTATTATTTATTTTATGTCATGGTTAGTAAATAGGGAGTGTAAATATACTTGTAATTTAAAATTAATTTAGATCACTTAATTTAAAGATAAAATATTAAATTGTACACTCACACACGTAAGTCGATCTTTGATCGCCATCTCACTTCCTTAAGGATACCTCTCATTGTTGCCTAATCAAAAGGTCAAGTAGGGTGTATAAAGCAAAAAGTCCCTCAAAGTAAAGTCATCTAGTCCCTTAACAATAAAAGATCAAGTCCCTTTTCGAATGTTGCCTTCGTAATGATCTTGTCCCTTTCGAATAAAGATGACAGTCCCTCCAAAATTGCTTAATACACCCCACAGTTGCCTACATTAACAGATGACCCTTCAATTGTCCCTCACATCCAAGGTAATGACTACCTATTCCTTAATAATAGGGATAGTCTTACCATTTAAAGGATTCAAGAACAGAAAAGACTTAAACTTAGGGTATGTTCCTCTTAGATACTTGCTCACTCTTCCAAAACAATTTCAAACACTTCACACATTTCAAACAAAGGTTTTTTACGCATCCGTACATGGATCATTATAAAACTCTTAAGAAAATTTTTATTCACACACTTCACATTTCAAAAACATTTTAAAGTGAGCTAAGTAACTAAGAGCCCATGGATAACCATGGATGTAAAGGGTGCTAATACCTTCCCTTTACATAACTTACCCCCCGGACCCAAAAATCTTTTTAAAGGTCTTTCCTGTTCTTTTATGCCTTTCCTTTGGATAAAATAAAAGTCGGTGGCGACTCTTGCTATCCGCAACATAACTAAAGTCAGTTCTCCCACCGTGTTACAGAACTAGCGACTCTGCTGGGGATTTAATATTAAAGAGGGGTACCCTTAGGAATTAGATCACTTTAAATTGTTTGCTTTGTTTGCTTTATATTTACTTGTTGGGGCTCTTATGTGTGAAAGATCCTAACCCGGATCTAGTGTACCTTAGGTAAATGGCAATAGACCAAGGAAACTGTACGGCGTATACCGATATGGTTGATCTGGTGGCCATAGTTAGTGTGACTTCTTGGTTGGTGCTTATGTTCCTTAAGTCAAGTTGAGGATAATATGAGGCTGCCATATGTTGTCAATGCACTAACTAACTTTTAGAACCCTAGTTATCCCATCTTGGCCTTTAGAAAAGTAGTGAGATAACCGGCTTTGGTGCAGACTGAAGTTGGTTGATACTCGATACTACGCTCATTGAGATCCTAAACTTGGAAGGTTTTGGTTGGCAAGTAAGTTGCCTACTGAACAACCACCCTTGTGAAAGATCAATGATATTGAGATCCTTTAGAACCTGGTTACTTCGTAGGACAGGATGAACCAACTAACTTCAGGGGAGGGTACTTACCTTAAACCTCATGCAAGCCTTTAAACCTAGGGCTATTGTGTGACTTGTTTGTGTGTGCCACATGTTTGTGATTGAACATAACATCATGGCATCATCATGCATCATAAGCATAGCATTTTCACTAACCATTTCAAGGACCAAAGGATTTATCTTTGTTCTTTGTTGCAGGTCATGGCTTCTGCTCGTAGAAACACTATCAGGATCAACTTTGTAGGCATACCTGCTAAGCTTAAAGAGTTGGTTTCTCAAGTGTCTGATCATTCCCAGTTTATCAAGAGACATGGTCACCTATTGGATCTAGTCACATCAGGGTTCAATGAAGACATGATGAGTGTCCTGTTTCAGTTCTTTGACCCTAAGCACCATTGCTTTACATTCCCTGACTATCAGCTGGTTCCTACAATGGAAGAGTTCTCTAAACTTCTGGGTATACCTGTTCTTGATCAAAGACCCTTCACAGGTTTGGAAAAAGAGCTTAAACCAGAGGTTATTGCTGCAGCTCTACATCTGAAGAAGTCTGACATTGTTCTAGAGATGAGAAGCGGAGTTAAGGGTATTCTTGCCAAGGTATTAATGGATAAAGCTCAAGTGTTCTTGAAGGCTATGAGCTACGATGCTTTTGAGGAGATCTTAACCTTATTGATTTATGGCTTAGTGTTGTTCCCCAATCCCGATCAGTTCATAGACATTCACGCCATCAACATATTTCTGAGTCACAATCCAGTGCCTACATTACTTGGAGACATCCTACATTCTCTTCATACCCGTACTACAAGGGCAAGAGGAACTTTGATGTGCTGCATACCTTTGCTTTCTAGGTGGTTTATTTCTCACCTTTCTCGCTCAGTGATGAAGAATGAGCAAGGGTTCAGGTGGTCCAAGAGGATTATGTCACTCTCTCATTCAGATATCCATTGGTGCTCCAGATCTATGGAGAATGTCACTATCATTGACCGTTGTGGAGAGTTTCCTAATGTGCCACTTCTAGGCATAAGAGGAGGCATCACCTACAACCCTTCCTTAGCTTTACGATAGTTTGGTTATGCTCGGAGTGATGGTCCTCATGACATGTTGATTCAAGGTATTGTGTTTGACTATGACAACGATCTTCAAGGTTACCGTCAGAGATTCATACGAGCCTGGGGAAAAGTGAACAGGGTTGACAGCAAGACTCTGGAGCCTAAGTACACTATTCCTATGGAGGCTTATCTCAGATGGGTGCGATCTCGTGCTCAGACTCTCATGATGCCATATCCTGCTATCCTGCCAGTTACCATGGAACCTGTTGCTGAAGGAGATACTGCTTATACCATCCTTCACCCAGACATGCCTACTGACATGGAAGACTTACAGAGATCCTGGATCCAGTTGAAGAGGCAAAGGGATACTTTCGAGGCTCATTACAAAGCAAGCCAAGAAAGAATCCTGGAACTAACAAAGCAACTTCACGAGGAACGGAATCTCAACTCATACCTCAACACAAAGAGGAAACGTCCATGGGAGACTTAAAACCCCATCTCTTGTATTTATTTCATTTCATTTCTGTAAGCCCAAGAGGCAAAACAAATTTATTACTAATAAAAGTTTGCCTAAGCAAATTTAAATCCTGCGGTCCTTGAAAACATTGCATATACATTCACATATCATTTCATTGCATCACAGTTTTATAATTGTGCACAGGTTTCTCATCTTCTCGCTGTTTATTTCAGCAATGGCTCTTGAACAAACAGTTAAGGATCTCCAGGCACAAAATGCACAGTTCCAAGAGCTGATCCTGAACCTGACCAAGGGGCAGGATGAATTGAAGACATTGCTTGCCAAGAAGACTAAGAAGACTAGAAGGTCAGGTGGCCTGATCAACATGGGAAGAAGGTTCAAAGGTCTTGCCAAGACCAAAGAACCAGTTGAAGACTATGAGTCTGAAGAGTCTGAAAAAGAGGGAGGCAGTCTCCACAACACTATGGGGGACTCTGATTCTGAGGCTAATTACTACCATGAGCCTAATGAAGACAAATTCAAGATGCTGGTGGATAGAATGGATGCTATGGAGTTGCAGAAGTCTTCCGGGCTGGATTTTGAAGATTTGAGTCTGATATCTGGGGTAGTCATACCCATTGGTTTCAAGGTTCCTACCTTTGTTGTTTATGATGGGGTTTCTTGTCCCAAGCTGCATCTGAGGTCTTATGTCAAAAGAATCCAACCTCATACTGCTGATAAGAAGTTGTGGATCCATTTCTTCCAAGAGAGCTTAGCTGGAGCTCAATTGGAGTGGTATTATCAATTGGAGAGTGTCAACATCAGGGATTGGAATGATCTTGCTGAAGCTTTCTATAAGCAGTATCAATACAATGCTGACTTAGCTCCCACTCGCATGCAGCTGCAAAGCATGTCTATGGGTGCCAAAGAAAGCTTCAAAGAGTATGCTCAGAAGTGGAGAGACTTAGCTGGAAGAGTACAACCCCCTTTAACTGATAGGGAATTGGTTGATATGTTCATGTGCACGCTGAATGGTCCTTTTTACAGTCATCTCATTGGAAGCTCATCATCTGGCTTCACTGAGTTGATAATGACAGGAGAGCGCGTGGAGAATGGTATAAAGAGTGGCAAGATTCAAGTGGGTACTTCTTCATCAGGTGCTGCAAAGAAGCCTCCCACCGGGAAGAAAAAATCCAATGCTGTTTATGGTCAACCTGATCGTAATAAAAGGCATCAGTCTGTGAGTGCAGTTCATATTTCAAATCCAACTCCTGCAACAACAGAGCAGCCACAGGGCAACCAACAGAGGGCTAGAAGGCAGTTCACAAAGATCAACATGTCAATGGCTCAGGCATTGCAACACTTGTTGAAGGCTGAACTTATTACTCTAAAAGAGGCTCCTCAGAATCCCAATGTTACCTCTCCCAGGTACAATCCCAATGCACGATGTGCATATCATTCAAACTGTCAGGGACATGATACTAATAGTTGCTGGGTCTTGAAAAACAAAATTCAAGATATGATTGAGGCTGGAGAAATTGAGTTTGACCCTCCGGGTACTCCAAATGTGATTACTGCTCCCATGCCAAATCATGAGAAGACTGTCAACGCCATTGATGAAGATTTGCATATCTATTCAGTTGCAGAGTTGACCACACCATTGTCTGTTATCAAGAAAAAGTTAGTACAAGTTGGGTTCTTTCCAGGTTGTCGTGAAGATTGTTTGTATTGTACCTATAAGCCGGATAGTTGCTGGAGATTGAGAGATGGAATTCAACGTCTCATGGGTAAGTATATCATAGTGTTTGAGAGGACTCCATCGTCTGTAGAGAGTATGGTGGATCATATTACTAAAGGTAGGAAGACTGAAGAGGTTGACATGGTTGATAGAGTACCAGTAAGGATCACTTCAAAGGGACCTGTTAAAATCACTCATAAGGGTCCAATTAAGATTACTGCTGAAGGCCCTGTGAAGATTGTTGCTGAAGCCAGAGTGGCTCCTATGGTCATTACCACTCCGGGTCCTATTCCGTATACGTCTGATAAAGCTGTGCCTTGGCATTATGGGTCTGATGTTTATATCCATGGTGTTAAGCAGGAACCCTTAGCTGATGTGCCTGTTGATGTTGATAATATTGTTGGGTCAAGTAAGATCACACGAAGCGGAAGAGTCTTCTCTCCTCCAGTTACTTCCAAGAATGCAGTTACTCCTGCTGCTACCTCCACCACTGATGCTCGGGGCAAAGGTCCTGTTATTGAACCTATACCTACTGATGTGCCAGCTGCTGATGATCTCTCTAAGCAGATGGAAGAAGTATTGAAGATCATTCGTAAGAGTGATTATGACATTGTTGATCAATTGGGGCATACTCCCTCAAAGATTTCCATGTTGTCCTTGTTGTTGTGTTCTGAGGCTCATGCCAAGGCCTTGATCAAGTTTCTGAAGACTGCTCATGTACCCAATGCAATTTCTGTTGACCAGTTTGAGAATTGTGTTGCCCACCTGACCTATGATAATGGGTTAGGGTTTTCTGATGCTGATTTGACTCCTGCCAAGAGGGATCATAACAGGGCTCTGCATATCTCAATTGAATGCAGGGGCACTACCCTGTCACATGTATTGATAGACAATGGTTCCTCTCTGAATGTGTTGCCCAAAGAAGTCCTGAATAAGTTGAGTCCTGAAGATGTTGTGCTGAAGCCCAGTAGTATAGTGGTGAAGGCTTTTGATGGTTCGAGGAGAGTGGTGCATGGAGAAATTGACCTGCCCATCAAAGTTGGTTCTCAGATTTTTAATGCTACATTTTATGTGATGGATATTCGTCCTTCGTACTCTTGTCTACTTGGTCGTCCCTGGATCCATGGGGCAGGTGCTGTAACCTCTACATTACATCAGAAGCTAAGATATCCGGTGGAAGGAAAAGTTATTACTGTCTATGGAGAGGAAGAATATTTTGTTAGACATGTAAACACCTTCAAGTATCTGGAAGTGGAAGGTGAATATGTTGAAACTCTGTGTCAGACATTTGAAGTGATTCCTTGGGTAGTTAATGATTATGAAACTCCTCCTGTTGTCAAGAAAGTGCCTGTAGTCACCAGAGTACCTCCTACAATGGCCTCCCTTAAAGATGCTAGAGCTGTGGTGGATGAAGGTGGTTGTACTATTTGGGGTCAGCTTCCTGATATCCCATACAAGTCTGACAAATTTGGTTTGGGTTTCACTGCAGAGTCCCAAAAGGCTGTTCGTCGTGCTCATGCTGTTCGTAACACCAATCAAGGGGTTATGAAGAACCAGATCAATGCTGTGGGAGATCATGATGAAGACTACAACTTGGATGCTTGGATTTTTCCTACTGTGGGTGCTGGACTCAATAATTGGAAAGCTAAAGATGTTATTCCTATCTCCTTTAGTCAGGAGTAAATACTATTACTGTGTTGTTGCATTTTAAGTTTGTAATTTCTTGAACAATTAAACTCTTAAGCCTTGTGCCTTGCCCGGGGCACAATGGTGTGCTTGTTATGGGATGTCATTTCATTTGCATACTTCATTCAATAAAAATCAGTGGACGTTTCGTTTTCATAAATATTGTGTTCCTTGTCTTTCTTTTCTTTTATTTTTGTTTTATCAGCTATGTGTTCTTACACACACCCACATCACTAAAATGCAGATCCTCATCCACTCTGGATCCTGTTGATAACAGTTCTACTATTGCCAATTATAATTTCGAGAATCCGATCTATCAAACTGAAGACAGAAATGAGGACGATTGTGAAGTACCTGTAGAGCTTGCTAGGTTGTTACAACAAGAAGAGAAAGCTATACAGCCACATGAAGAGCCAGTCGAAGTTGTGAATCTGGGAACTGAAGAAAACAGGAAGGAAGTCAAGATAGGGGCTGATTTAGAGGATAGTGTCAAGAGCAGATTGATTCAGATGTTACGTGACTATGTGGAGATCTTTGCTTGGTCTTATGAAGATATGCCAGGGTTGGATACAAACATTGTAGTTCACCGTTTACCAGTAAAAGAAGATTGTCGTCCAAAGAAACAGAAGGTTCGTCGTATGCATCCTGAGATGTCAGAAAAGATCAAAGCAGAGGTAATGAAACAGTTTGATGCAGGATTCTTAGCTGTGACTTCTTATCCTCAGTGGGTTGCAAATGTGGTACCAGTTCCTAAGAAAGATGGTAAGGTACGTATGTGTGTAGACTACAGGGATTTGAACAAGGCCAGCCCCAAAGATGACTTTCCACTTCCTCATATTGATGTTCTGGTTGACAACACTGCTCAGCATAAAGTATTCTCTTTTATGGATGGTTTCTCTAGTTACAATCAGATCAAAATGGCACCTGAAGATATGGAGAAGACAACCTTTGTGACACAGTGGGGCACCTTTTTCTATAAAGTAATGCCATTTGGTTTGAAGAATGCAGGGGCAACATATCAGCGTGCTATGGTGGCTTTGTTTCATGATATGATTCATCATGAGATAGAGGTATATGTGGATGATATGATAGCCAGGTCTCAGAATGAAGAACAACATCTTGATCATTTACACAAATTGTTTGAGAGGTTGAAGAAATACAAGTTGAGATTAAATCCAAACAAGTGTACTTTTGGAGTTAGGTCTGGTAAACTCCTGGGTTTCATAGTTAGTGGAAAAGGTATTGAAGTGGATCCTGCAAAAGTGAAAGCTATACGAGAGATGCCAGCTCCCCGTACTGAGAAGGAGGTTAGAGGTTTCTTGGGACGATTGAATTACATTGCAAGATTTATTTCCCAATTAACTGCCATCTGTGAGCCAATCTTCAAGTTGTTGAAGAAAGATCAGGTGATGGAATGGAATGATGAATGCCAGACTGCCTTTGATGAAATCAAGAGATATCTGTTGGAACCACCAATTTTGATGCCACCAGTTGATGGAAGACCCTTGATTATGTACTTAACAGTGTTAGACAACTCAATGGGGTGTGTGTTGGGACAACATGACGAGTCTGGTCGAAAAGAGCAGGCAATATACTACCTTAGCAAAAAGTTTACCGACTGTGAAACAAGATACTCACTGCTCGAGAAAACTTGTTGCACTTTGGCATGGGCTGCTCGCCGACTAAGACAGTATATGTTGACCCATACTACCTTATTGATTTCAAAGATGGATCCAATCAAGTACATATTTGAGAAACCTGCTCTATCCGGAAGAATTGCAAGATGGAAAATGATCTTGACAGAATATGATATACAATATACTACTCAGAATGCCATTAAAGGGAGTATTGTAGCTGATCATTTGGCTCATTAAGCAGTGGATGATTACCAGTCAATGAGTTTTGAGTTCCCTGATGAAGATATTATGATTGTTACCAAAGAACCTGGACAATATGACAGACCTGAACAAGGATCCCGATGGACTATGGTTTTTGATGGTGCCTCTAATGCACTTGGTAATGGTGTTGGTGTTGTGATTAGTTCCCCTAAAGGTTGTCATACCCCGATTACTGCTAGACTTTGTTTCTATTGTACCAATAACATGGCTGAGTATGAGGCATGTATCCTGGGTATTAAAGCTGCCATTGATATGAAGATACAGTTCCTTGATGTGTATGGAGATTCAGCCCTGGTAGTAAGTCAGATTAAAGGAGATTGGGATACCAAGCATGATAATCTCATTCCTTACAGAGAGCATGTGCTGTCTTTAATCCCACATTTTAAAGAGATTACCTTTGGACATATTCCACGAAGAGAGAATCAGTTGGCAGATGCATTAGCCACCATGGCATCCATGTTTGAGATCAGCTGGGATGATGAAGCTCCCAAGATTACTATTGATATATTTGAGAAGCCTGCATACTGCAATGAGATTGATACAGAAGGGGCAGAGGAGAAACCTTGGTTCTATGAGGTGAAAAGATATCTTGAAGCTCAGGAGTTCCCTGAAGGGGCATCTGTCAAAGATAAGAAGTTTCTGAGGAGGTTCTCTGCTAAGTTCTTTTTGAGTAACGGGATTTTGTACAAACGCAATCATGATTCAACTTTTCTTCGTTGTGTGGATAAGAAGGAAGCAACAGAGGTTATGGAAGACATGCATGATGGGATTTTTGGCACTCATTCTAGTGGTCATACCATGGCAAAGAAGATATTGAGAGCAGGTTACTATTGGTCTACCATGGAAGCTGATTGCTATCAACACTCCAGAACTTGTCACAAGTGTCAAATCTATGTTGATAAAGTACATATACCTCCATCACCATTGAATGTGTTGACTGCTCCTTGGCCCTTTGCCATGTGGGGAATTGATATGATTGGTGAGATCAAGCCTACTACTTCTAATGGACATCGTTTCATCCTGGTTGCTATTGATTACTTCACAAAGTGGGTAGAGGCAGCTTCATTTGCATCTGTTACCAAGAATGTTGTGGCTCGATTCATTAAGAATAATCTCATATGTAGGTATGGCATCCCTGAAAGGATTATCACTGACAATGGATCTAATCTGAACAACACTATGATTACTGATCTCTGCACGCAGTTCAAGATTAAGCATCACAACTCTTCTCCGTATCGTCCAAAGATGAATGGGGCAGTTGAAGCTGCTAATAAGAACATTAAGAAGATTGTACAGAAGATGACTGTTACTTACAAAGATTGGCTTGAGATGTTACCATTTGCTCTTCATGGTTATCGAACTACAATGCGTACTTCAACAGGGGCAACCCCATTCTCCTTAGTCTATGGTATGGAAGCAGTTCTGCGCATTGAAGTTCAGATTCCCTCCTTAAGAATTATGAAGGATGCAAGCTTGAATGAAGATGAGTGGATTCAGACTCGACTTGACCAGATAAATTTGATTGATGAGAAGAGGTTAGCAGCAGTTTGTCATGGCCAGATGTACCAGAAACGAATGATCAAGGCTTTTAACAAGAAGGTTAAGCCAAAGGTATATCAGGTTGGTGACTTGGTAATCAAGCGTATCATATTACCATAGGGTGATCCTAGGGGCAAGTGGACTCCAACATATGAGGGACCATTTGTGGTCAAAACAGTGTTTTCAGGAGGTGCCATGATACTCACTACTATGGATGGTGAAGATTTCCCACAGCCTGTAAACGCAGACATAGTTAAAAAATACTACGCATAAAAAGAGACCCGCTAGGTTGACAGGCCTAGGCAAAAATAAGGGCATCCCGGCAAACCAAAAGGGTTTGGGCAAAAATTAGGGATATATATAAAAAATGTACACCCGGCAAGTCGAAAACCTGAAAAGGCGGCTTGGGCAAAAAAGGGTATCCCGGTGGATTGAAAACCTGAAAGGGAAATCCAGGCAAAAGTTAGGGATTAAAGCGTATGACTATGTCTCGTTTGGATCACCCATGAAACTGCAACCAGTTGTGTTACTTACTCAAGCTCGAACAGATAAAGCTCAATCCAATCGTTTCCGTCTCAACAGCAGAAGATGAGATACTTGAAGATAATGGCAATAGTAGAATTGAAACTCAATAGGATTATTTCCCGCATAGCTGATTCTCTTTGTTTTGTAAAATTTTATGACAAAATCCTCTTACTAGGGTTTATGTCTCCTTGTACAAACCTACCTATGTATAGGTCACTCTTTGATATGAATAAAATTCCATTTTTGAATCCAGATTTACTTTTACCCTATTTACATAAGCGAAACGTCCATTGGTTGTGTTTGAATGTATGTATGCTTTTGAATATGATTGATGTTTACCAGAAATGCATGTATGCTTAATATGATTGATGTTTACCAGAAATGCATAAAAATGCAGTAATAGTATTTACTAAGGACGAACGAGGGAAGGATTTCAACGAAGCTTCGCCGGTTCATCTCTACAAAACAGCTACAAACCCTCAGTAGGACAAATCCATCTTCATAAAGTCACATCTCCCCTGGAATTTATATCCATCTCTTTTATCCTCATACGGATATTCGGGAATTTACTTTCCAATAAGAGTACGACGAACGAAGACGGGAGGTTATACATACTCTACTATCAAACGAAGACGGGAGGTTATATATACCTTGCTATCCCCAGCAGACAGGAGGTTATGTATACCTTCTTATCAAACAAGACGGGAACGAGTTCCTCATATTCTTCAGCAACAAACCGGGATTTATTTTCCCTGACCAGCAGTTGTTATACGAAGACATCCAGACGCTTCAGGCAGTGTCATATCATACATACATCATTTACATCATACCATAACATACATATCTATGGACGCATAATACATCACTTAAGTGCATCATATTATACATGCATACATAATGCATAAACTAATATTATCATACAGAATGCTACCTTGTTTTCAGGTTAATTCTCTAGCATACAGACTTCATTAACAAATTGTGACTATTGGGCCGTCGTTTATCTTCCCAAAATTTATCATTTCCTCAGGACGTTGTTATCCTCCTGAAAGCATATCATTCCCTCAGGACTGCTTTATCCTCCTGAAAGCTTCTTATACCTCAGGACGTTGTTATCCTCCTGAAAGCATATTATCTCCTCGGGACATTGTTTATCTTCCTGAAAGCTATCATCACTTCCTCAGGATTGCTTTATCCTCCTGAAAGCACATTATTACCTTGGGCCGTTGTTATCTTCCCAAAGGTTACCACTTCCTCAGGACGTTGTTATCCTCCTGAAAGCATATTATCTCCTCAGAACGTTGTTTATCTTTCTGAAAGCATATCACTCCCTCAGGACGTTGTTATCTTCCTGAGAGCATATTATTACCTCAGGACTGCTTTATCCTCCTGAAAGCATATTACTACCTCGGGACGTTGTTTATCTTCCTGAAAGCTCTCATTTTACCTTCATATTTTGGACTGCTTTATCCCCCAAGAAATGTATCTGAAGAACTTTTATCCAAGTGGCATATTTAAGCCCACTCGAGCATATTCAACTAGTCATCTGTATCACTCTATGCACTGGTGAGTGCAAATGTTTGGGCTTTTGTGTTCAATCCCCTTCAACCTTCCAGGTTACGACTGGCAAATATACCAATCTAACCCCTCAGGTTTCAGAAAATTGAACAGGGGCAGCTGTTGCACCCCAAAATTTGCCCTCACAATACAAGACTTTGTGTGCTAAGAAGGTTCACAAGGTTTACAAGACCTTCCATGAGGTTCATGAAGTTTACAAGACACTTTATGAGGTTCACTAGGTTCACAATACCTACAAGACCTTTCATGAGGTTCATGAAGTCTACAAGATACTTTATGAGGTTCACAAGGTTCACAAGATATCCCATGAGGTTCACAAGGTTTACAAGACATCTTATGATGGTTCACAAGGTTCACAATTGGTCAGAAGAGTTGACAATTCCCTCAGACAATGCACCTTCTAAGTAGTGCATCCAAAACTAGGGTTTTGACTTTAATCAGGCTAAATGAACTTCCAAGACTTCAAGTGAGCTTCATAACATCTTATATGTGTGTAAGAACCCCCATGACAAGTTTCAAGACTTTTCTCAGAAGTTTGCTCAGTCAGATGATCAGATAAGTCAAAACCAGTCAAAGCAGTTAAAAAGTCAAACTGAGGTCAACTGTGGTCAAATCAAAGTCAAACTTCATGATTTTTTGCCAACATCAATTATATGAAGTAAAATTCATCATTTGATCAAGGGTTGATCATGATTCATCAAGGAGATTTCATATCATCAAGAATCAGGAGTTTCTAATTAGGGTTTCCTCAGTAAAAGTCAACTAAACTTTGACCAGCCATAACTTTCACATGCTTCACCACCAAGTCTCGATCCAAAGCTCATTTTTAAGGAAATTGAATTCTCTACAACTTTGTGTCTCACAAGCCAAGCCCAAAAATGCTTCATTTGGAAGGTATGAGCTAAGACATTATAGGTCCTTTTGAAAGTCAACAAAAAGTCAACAACTTCAAAAGGGCATAACTTGAGAATGGTAAATGATATGGACATGAAACCAGTGGGGTTGGTTAGAGGACTCTTCAAGCTTTCCAAAATGTCCAAGAACACCCTCATAGCATTAAAATTGAAGGATGTTTGCCCTTGCAAAGTTGGGAAATTTTGGGTTGGTTTATGAAGAAAATGGAGGTTTAAAACTAATTTTTTCTAAATGGGCTTGCCATATGATGACCCAATTCATACCATTACCTCATGCACGACCCAAGACCTTAAAAATCAGATTTTTTATCATTTTATTTTTATTTATTTTGATTTAATTCATTAAAAATCATTTTAAATTAAAATAAAATATAAAAGTCAAAGATTTAAAAAGGATTGAGCTTCTAGAAATTCATAAAGGTGATTGGTATCAAAGTGGTAAGAGAATCATGTTGATTTGCCTAAAATAGAAGGTGTTCATACAAGGATATTTGATTTTTAAGGCCTAATATTTTTGAATCTTTTCCAATCAAATCTCTCACACAAGCACCAAATTTTTTAACCTAAATTCATCACTCTATAAGTATATGATTGAACCCTACTCACTATTCACGAATTTCCAGCCTCAAGAGTAAGTTCCCCACATCAAAAAATTCTCCAAAAAGTGAACTTTCGGTTTTGGTCTTAGAGAAGGTAAAAAGGAATTCTATGGACATAGACAGGATCCCTGGACTTCCTTGATACGATTTACACTCTCATATGCATCCATAGCTTCATAAATTGGACAACCCGAATGCATTTTCTTGTTCCTTTTTTTTGATTTTCGATTTCATCCATTTAACCATTATGAATCGTTTTTGTGTGTTTAATCTTGTTTATCATGATGATTAGATGGATTCTGGACAAAAACATTGAAGAAATATGCCCTAAGCCGAAAGACACCTTTGTTAGGGTTTGAGTTCTCAAATTGGGAATTCATGATTTATTGAAGATAAATGACTTTTAAGAACATGGTTATGATGTATAAGCTTTGTATGTTTGATCTGGGCTGTCAATTTGTGTTGATTTTATTGTTTGCGTGATGATCCAAAAACCTAGGATTTCTGGTTTATGAACACCCAGGAAATTTCGCAGGAAAATTCATAGTAATTTTCGCAGGTAACCCAAGGAAGAAGATGACCAGCTGCGCGCGAATTTCAAATTCAAAATGTTGTTTTAAAATATTATGAATTGTTTCTGTTTTATATCACAAGCTGGTGCTTGTCCCAGTGGTATGAAGCACGCGTGTGTAGCCAGAGGACCTGCGTTCGAATCCTGGCTTCACCACCTTTTTTCTTGTTTTTCTAGATAATTAGACATTTTAATATATTATGAATTATGGTGAGGTTGTTAACAGGTGCGCTCTCCCAGCTAGATTGGTCAAGGTGTTTGTGTGTATTGTGAAGGTCCTGGGTTCGATCCCCCCAGGCCTTTTGTTTTTTTTTCTTTTTCTCTGATTTTCAGGTTTAAGGCATAAAATCAATTGGACTCACCCTTTTTTCACCTGCGCGCAGGCTGGCCCAGTGGAAACTCTTCATTCAGGTTCTAGGGAGGTCCTGGGTTCAAATCCAGGCCTCCCAATTTTTTTTTAAAAACTATGCAATTTTCTTTATATTTTTCTTTTTTCTTATTCTTTTAAATATTTATTAATTATTATGCTTTTATAAAATAAATCATATATATATTTTGTACTTTATCAATTATTAATATATGTATGTAATATATATAATTTATTTATGTAATTGAATTAATATTTAATATTTAAAATTTTTGTATATAAAACCCTAATTTTTATTAAAACCTAATTAATCTTAATAATTTTCAAAAACCCTAATTTTTTTCTTCTCCTATTTATTTGATACTATTATTTGTATATATTATCTTCATAATTTAATTATAATTCTTAATTTAATTTTTATTAATGTATAAATTGTTTATAATTTACATTTTTTTTATATATAAAAATTAGAATTCTTAATATGATAATATGATATAATTTGTTTAGAACTTAATTTTTGCATGAAAATAATTTTATTATATGTTTAAAAATATGTAAAAATTGCTAATTTAATTTTTGTAATTATAATTTATTTTTCATAATATGTTCATAATTGATTTAATTTTTATAATTTACATATAACTTCAAATTTTATAATAATTAATATAATTGTTCACCATTAAAATTTTTGTTTATTATAATATCCTTGTTTATTTCACTATTATTATTAATTATGTTTATAAGATTATTACTAACCCCATTTAATTTGGTATTTTTATTATTATTTTACTAACCCAATTATAATTACTTGTTTATTTTGCTTATTAATATTTTGCTTATTTATTTAAATTGCTTTTTATTATGTAATTGCTCCTGGATGTAATATTTTATAATGTTTATTATTTATTTTATGTCATGGTTAGTAAATAGGGAGTGTAAATATACTTGTAATTTAAAATTAATTTAGATCACTTAATTTAAAGATAAAATATTAAATTGTACACTCACACACGTAAGTCGATCTTTGATCGCCATCTCACTTCCTTAAGGATACCTCTCATTGTTGCCTAATCAAAAGGTCAAGTAGGGTGTATAAAGCAAAAAGTCCCTCAAAGTAAAGTCATCTAGTCCCTTAACAATAAAAGATCAAGTCCCTTTTCGAATGTTGCCTTCGTAATGATCTTGTCCCTTTCGAATAAAGATGACAGTCCCTCCAAAATTGCTTAATACACCCCACAGTTGCCTACATTAACAGATGACCCTTCAATTGTCCCTCACATCCAAGGTAATGACTACCTATTCCTTAATAATAGGGATAGTCTTACCATTTAAAGGATTCAAGAACAGAAAAGACTTAAACTTAGGGTATGTTCCTCTTAGATACTTGCTCACTCTTCCAAAACAATTTCAAACACTTCACACATTTCAAACAAAGGTTTTTTACGCATCCGTACATGGATCATTATAAAACTCTTAAGAAAATTTTTATTCACACACTTCACATTTCAAAAACATTTTAAAGTGAGCTAAGTAACTAAGAGCCCATGGATAACCATGGATGTAAAGGGTGCTAATACCTTCCCTTTACATAACTTACCCCCCGGACCCAAAAATCTTTTTAAAGGTCTTTCCTGTTCTTTTATGCCTTTCCTTTGGATAAAATAAAAGTCGATGGCGACTCTTGCTATCCGCAACATAACTAAAGTCAGTTCTCCCACCGTGTTACAATATGACGGTTGGTTAGTAATGTAAGTGATAAACTACCTTATGGTTGAGCTATATGAGTGTTTTGATAAATATGATGTTGATTATGAAGTCCTATCATGGTGATTTGTTAATAATGTTATTGTGACGTAAATTAGGTGATTATAAATGATAATAGGATAGTCTATTTGGTGATAAAATGAGGAATTAAGTATATTTTAAAGACGGATATCAGGACAAATTACAGTCACCATGAGAACATTGTGATGTTGTTTGGTGTATCCACTGTACATGGTGTGTTGTGGAGTATATTAATCGTATTTCTCATGAGTATTAGAGGGTAATGTTGTGGTGATCTTTGTTGGTGATATTTTGACATAGTCTAAGTCTGAAGGGTAACACACAACACCTTTGTAGATTGTGTTTCAAGTATTGAGAGAAAGGAAGTTGCATGCGAAATTGTCGAATTGTGAGTTCTGGTTGTAAGCAACAAGTTTCCGTGGTCAGGTGATTTCTAGTGGTGTAATAATTATTGATCTCTCTAGACTTGATGCTGTGATGCAGTAAGAGAGTCTGAAGTATGTCATTGGACTAAGAAGCTTATGGTATTAGTAAGTTGTTATCGCACGTTTATTGAAGTTTTTTTCCCTAAGTTGGTATTGCCATTGACTTAAGTTGACTCGGGAGAGTCAGACATATGTGTGGGATGTTGCATTGTGAGGAAAGTTTTTTGGAAATAAGGAAGGGGTTAACGGCCGCTTCGATATTGATTTTTCCTAATCCGAGTGAGTCTTTGGTAGTTTGTTGTGATGCGCCAAAGATAGGACTAGGAAGAGTTTTGATATAGAATAGTCAAGTGGTTTCTAATGCTTCCAGACAATTAAGAGTTCATGAAGGGGTTATCCTAACCATAAATTAGAATTGGCAGCTATGGTGTATGTGTTGAAGATTTGGCAACATTATCTTTTTGGGATCTAGAATTGAGGTATTCATCAATCATAAGAGTTTGAAGCACTTGTTGAGTAGAAAGAGTCGAATGTGAGACAGAGGAGACTGATGGAATTATTGAAGGATTTCAATTTGACTTGAGTTAGCATCCAGATAAAGCAAATGTAGTTGAAGATGCTTTGATGTGGAAGATATTGCATATGTCGATGCTTTTGGTGAGAAAACTTGAAATGATTGAACAGTTCGGAGAGATAAGTTTGTTGTGTGAGACTACTTCCAATAGTGTGAAGTTAAGAAGGTTGAAATTGACTAGTGATATTATGGAGAAGAACTGAGTAGGACAACAATCTGATTTGAAGTTGGTTGATCAGTTGACTTTAATTAACCAGGGTAATGGATGTGAATTCCGAATTGATGAGAATGATGTGATGAGGTTTCGTGATAGGGTGTGTATTCCAGATGTATCAGAAATTGAGAAGAGTACGTTAAAGGGAGGACATCGAAGTAGATTGAGCATTCATCCCGGTGCCACTAAGATGTAACATGATTTGTAAAAGTTACTTGGTGGCCGGTTATGAGTAAGGATATTATTGAGTTTGTGTATGGGTGTTTGATTTGCCAAAGATTTAAGATGGAACATTAGAGGCCTTTGAGTCTGATGCGACCGTTGAATATTCCATGATGGAAATAAGATAGGATTTCTATGGATTTTAGGTCAGGTTGTCGAAGACGGTGACAAGGAATGGTTCGATTTGGGTGATCGTAGATGGATTGACTAAGTCATCTCATTTTCTGCCGATGAAGATTAGTCATTCTATGCAGGAATTAGTCAAGATGTACATTGAGAAAATTGTGAAGTTGCATGGGGATACCATTGATTATTGCGTCGGATAGAGATCCGCGATTTATGTCGAGGTTTTGGAAGAATTTTCAAGATGATTTGGGTACTAAGTTGAGGTTAAGTCCGACTTATCATCCACTGATGGATGGTCAGACATAAAGGAGTACCTAATTTAGAAGGATTTGTTGATGGCTTGTATATTGGACTTGAAGGCATGAGGATCAGATGAGGGAGTCGTATCCAACTCTGTTTTCTTCAGACAATTTTTTAGGGTGAAAATTCCTTAAGTGGGTGAGAGTTGTAACATCCCGATTTCGTGATTTAATTGTGTAGCTTGTTGTTGTCGATTATTTGGTGTTGGACGAATGTTGTTGTGTCGATGATGAGATTATTTGAAATTTATTTTAGTAAATAGTATTATTAAGGATAATTATTTTAGATTATTCAGATTATTATTATTTAATTAAAATAAAAGAATTAGGTGTCTTGGGGATATGATGGTAAATTGTAGATACTAAGTTGATGGCAAAGTTGGAAAAGAGTATTTGGGGTCTTGAGGATAATTTTGACAAAAGGAGTTGAGGGTTTGAGATACGATCAATTTATGATCGCTTTTGGAAGAAGAGGAGAGAAGAGATCTGAAGAACGAAGAAGATGAACGAAGGTTTGAAGAGGTTTCCAGAGATTTTGGTGAAGATCATGGAAAAGCTTCACTCTAAGGTATGGGGAGTATCACTTTTCAATGTATTTTGATGTAGAGTTTAGGTAATGGGGAGAATTGGGGTTTTAGAGAAAACCTGGGATTTTGGTGAATATAATTGAAGAATAATGATGAATTATGGTGTATTTTATGTTGTATATGATGTATGTGTGTTTGTTATATATTTTGTTGCTGAATTGGTGGTTAAAATGATGGAAACTATATTTTTAAGGTGAAATATCGTAGTTCCATTTGCTGTAATCGCATATTGGAATTTCTGAAATTCGTCTAGCTCGCATAGCGAGCAATGAAAAATAGATTTCCCCTAACCCGAGAGGAGGCTGCTTAACGAGTGATGAGGTCACTTAGCGAGCCATGGAAGTGAAAAAGACGTGTTTTAATTTCAGAAAATTGTCTAATGAGGTGTGGATAGGATGTATTGATGTTGTGATGTATTATACTTGTTGCCATGATTTATGTGTTGATTTATTATGATGGTATGAGTTATGTGAATGATGATATTATAATGATGATATGATAGAGTAAATAGATGTTGTGAATATTTGATGTTTATACTTGCTACATGACGAACATGTTGATAAAAATGAATTATGATGATTGAGTGTGAAATGGCGTTGTGATGCTACAATATGATATTTATGATTGCTATGTGATGATTGATGTATGTGGATAGATTACATGACTGATATATATATATATATATATATATATATATATATATATATATATATATATTATGAAATGTATGATGAATATTTACATGAATGTTGATGCAAGTGATGATTATGTTTATTATGTTGATGTTGTTGCATCGTTGCATTCATGGAATAATTATGATAATTTAGGCTTCAATCCCAATGTGTGAATTGGGGTGTTGTTGTTTATGTTGTGCTCCCTTAGGGAGAGTAGATGACCCAATGTCTATCACATGTTTAAATCGATACCACATGCATTTTATGAAGTTGCATTTTATTCTTGGTGGCATAGCATGATGCATATGTGTTGATTAGATATTGATGAGTTAGATGATGTGTTAATAAATGATAGTTTGTTGTGTTGCTATATGATGAATTTTCGTATGATTATCTTTACTTTATGTCGATTATATTGATTTATGATTACTCAGCCTGTCTGCCTTTGGTGATGGTCTATTATGTCATCGTGTAGATACTCAAGAATAAGCTTGATGCATGAATGCAACTAAAAGTATGATTTTTAGGTCGCTTATTAAGTGATATAGTGTCTTGCTCTAATAGATATAGCATCGGGTGGGACACACTTAAGTGAATTCTATGTTGTATGTTAGGATGATTTTTATAAGTTATCAGATGTTGATTTTAGTTAATGATGTTTGTTGACAATGACCCAGGGTCTTGATATTTTGATGAAATAAATGAAGTTTTATGAAGTAATGATTCCACTGCAAGGTTTAGTTTGATTACTAGTTTATAAAAGAAATGAATAATCTAAATGTTTCAAAAAACTCATGTTACAAAGTAATGATGTTGTTAAGACGTTTTATGAAGAAAATGTGGCACCTTTCTGAGATGTACTCTGTGTTAGTTTTGTATTTCTAGGATTGACATCAATTTTGTAAAACAAATATAGCAATAATATATTGTATATGATCCTGCTAAATAAGAACAGTTGAAGCAAAGAAGTCTTATTGTGCGCCTGAACATGTTGAGTTGAAGTGTTTCAACATCTGGAGCAACATGTTGAAGAAGATGTCCTAAACAGTTCATTCGACATCATGAACTGATACAAGTGGTTTGAAGATTCTGTTATAACTTAACAGAAGAAAAATATTAAGAGAATTTAAAGCAATCCAATGTGGTGTTGATTCAAAGATCTTGAAGATTCAAATTTGTATTAGAGACAAATATTGAATAAATATAGAATTTCTAAATATAGAGATATTTTAGGAAGTTATTGTTTTATAGATTTTTTGTAGCATATTTTTTTGCATAGTTGTAGCAGCTGGTATACTGCGTTTTTTAAGGCCCAAAATCCAATTGGGATTAGGTTATAAAAAGAAGCCTTGTAAGGTTCAGCAACCAACCAAAGATGTAAAAGTTGTATCATTAGGGTTGAGTTCTAGCCATAGCCGTATGCTAAAAGATTTAATCTTTAGGGTTGTTTTCTTTGTAATCCTCGAAGCTGTTAAGCAAGAGGTATTATGTACTTGACTGAAGCTTGGAAGCAAGGTTAAGATGCTGTCATGGAAGTGTGTCTTCTGATTCTGAATTGTCAGTTTGTTATCACTTTTGTGATTGAGGGGGAGTGAGATAGGTTTCTCATATTTAGGAGTTCCTAGATAGAAGTTGCATTAGTAGTGATTAAGTGAGAAGATTGTAAACTGAGTGGTTTACTGAGGGTCTTTGAATTGATACTACATAGTGTATTTCCTTCCTGACTTGGTAGCCCCCAGAGTAGAAGTTGTTGCATCGAACTGGGTTAACAATTTGATTGTGTTGTTTATTCTTTTTTGTATTGTATTATGTTGTGTTTTACTGAAGGTCAGACCGGATGTCTAAACATCCTGTAGGATATTTAGAATCTGTTATAACAGAATATTATACTATCATTGGATGTACCTTTCCATGTTAACAGTAACATATCAAATGTTTCGACATTGTATTCGACATCTGGTTCTGTCATACCAGAATTTCAATTGGTATCAGAGCATGCATCCTAGTCTGTTTCTGGATGAGATTCAAGGGGGATACTTTCTGGGTCATAGTCAAGGTAGAAGATTTTTATTGAGAAGCTGTTTGAATATGATTGGTTCATATTGTTGAGTGAATGGTCCCTAGAAGTGTAAGATGGACCATTCTGTTGTTGTAGTTGTGGTAGGTTTGATTTATTTTCAAACCTAGGATATTTTGGTGTCACCTGGAGTATGTTGCTAGGACTGTTATGTGACACTTGAAGTTCTTGAGGAGTTTGTGTTTTTGATCCGCTGCGTAAACTGAAGATATATCTTATGGTGATGGGATATATGCATGTCTGCTTCAGTTGACTTTGCCAACGATACTTGAAGATTATTGTTCAAGTCCACTCATAAAGGAATTGGTAAGTGAAGTTGGTGTAAAGAGATCTGAAGATAGCAAAAACATTGTTTTACAGACCTATCTCCAGTCTGTAGAGCGTTTGGTGTGTTCCTTAGAATGATGTCATCACACCAGAATTGTGCATAATTCTGTCATCTAAAGGAATAATCTTATAGATGTTTTGGGAGCTAAACTAATGTGATTGAATCACATATGTTTAGAACCTACTCCTGACCTAGAAGAGGAGGCATTTAGGTGGTGTGTCTAAGAAGGCTCTAGTCCTGGAACTTATCTTAGATAAGGACCATTTACTTTTTGCTCTTGTTGTAGGAGTAAAGAACTTGAGTTTCAATAAGTATTCCTCTAAGAAACTTCTTGTGCATTAAGATTAATCTGTCAAGTTTTTTGTGTCATCTTAAAGATACATCTGTTCAGGTGTCACTACGCCAAAAATGACTTTTAACAACGCATCTTAGACAGCGCTTTTAAAAGAAAGCGCTGTCTAAGGTTAAAATTAAAATAAAACACGGAAAATGTTCCAAAAAAATAATGAAAGCGCTGTCTAAGGGGGGGTCTTAGACAGCGCTTTCTAAAAGCGCTGTTTAAGACCCCCCCCCCCCCCTTAGACAGCGCTTTTAGAAAGCGCTGTTTAAGACCCCCCCCCCCCCTTAGACAGCGCTTTTAGAAAGCGCTTTTAAATATAGACCTTAGTCAGCGCTTTTGATAAAGCGCTGTTTAAAGTCTTTAAATTATAAAAAAAAATTAAAACCAAAAGCGCTGTCTAAGGGGGGGGGGTTAGAAAGCGCTGTCTAAGGCATACCTTAGAAAGCGCTTTCCACAAAAGCGTTGTCTAAGGTCTAATTAAAATAAAATTTTAGACTTCTATTTTCGTTCTCTGTTCTTTTGTTTTCCCTCCTGCGAACATTGAAACCCTAACAGCGAAACCCATAACAGCGAACACGAATACACTTCCATTTTTCGGTTTCAATCATTGAACGTGTTTGAAGAATCATACGTGTCTCGACATTTGGGTGTTGACTTCGTTTTTCGTTTCTACTGTTCTTCATTTCTTGCGGTATGTTCTTCATTTCTTCATTTCTTCGTTTCTACTGTATAATCTTGTTGAGAATGTTGAGAATGTTTATAATCTTGTTGAGAATGTTGAGAATGTTTATAATCTTGCGGTAGTTTACTAATGTTGAGAATGTGCATAATCTTGTTGACTGAGTTTAGTGTATTATTCTTGTTGAAGTTGTTTTGATTCATAAAAACTGAGTTTAGAAGTTGACAATAGAAAAATGTTGATGTTTGTAAGGAAAACAATAAGGTACATTGTTGTTGTTATGTTTGATTAGAAAGAGTTTGTAAAAACTGAGTTCATAAGGTACATTGTTGTTGTTATGTTTGATAAGTAATAATGTTGATAATAGAAAAATGTTGATAATAGAATAATGTTGATAAGAGAAAAGTAATGGAAGAAAAAGTTTGATTCTTGTAATAGAAAAAATGAAAGTGATGAGGTAATTAAAGTTGTTATGTTTGATAAGTAATAATGTTGTAATAGAAAAATGTTCTTCCTTGAAAAATGTTGTAATACAAAAATGTTTGTAATAGAAAATGTTTATAGGTATAGTTATAGGTATATTCTAATAGAAAATTAAAGTTAGTTATAGAAAAATTAACGTGTTATAGGTATAGTTATAGGTATATTGTAATAGAAAAAGTTTGATTCTTGTAATAGAAAAAATGAAAGTGATGAGGTAATTAAAGTTGGTATATCGGCGTATCGGATACGTTATTGAAGTTTATATTAACATTGGTTATGTATACGTTATTGAAGTTTAAAATGAATTGAACTTTAAAATTGTTAGAATATTCAAAGATATTACCTTAGTTATGTATTTTCGTCTGGATTGATTGTTTACCTTAATAAGTAGGAAACCCATGGATAAAACATGGATCTGTGCCGATCGAATGACCAAAGAGTACGAGAGTGGGGTTGCGGAATTCATTAAGTATGTTGTTCAACACGTTGAAAACCCCAGACGAATGCATTGTCCTTGCTTGCGTTGTTGTTATATTGGTAAGGTTGACGCACATGGATTGAAATCGCATTTGCTGAGGCATGGAATTGATCAAAGTTATCAGTGTTGGATATTTCATGGTGAGAAAATTAACGAGAATGTTGAATCGAGTGGAAAAAGTAATACGACCTATGCTTCATACGACAAAGACACAGAAACATACGATTGTGATCGAGTTGAAGAGATTGTAGAAGCACTGGAAGAAGATCTTCATGATTGTCCTGAAATGTTTGAGAGGATGGTAAGCGATGCAGAGAAACCGTTGTACAAAGGTTGCACTAAACTCTCAAGACTTTCTGCGGTAATAAAGTTGTACAACTTAAAGGCGGGCAATTGATGGTCGGATAAAAGTTTCACAGAGTTGTTGGCCCTTATGAGAGAAATGCTACCGGATGATAATGTTCTTCCTAATCGAACCTATGAGGAAAAAAAATGTTATGCTCTATTGGCATGAGCTATGATAAGATACATGTTTGTCCTAACGATTGCATTTTGTTTCGTAACGAATATGCAACGTTAACTGAGTGCCCTAAATGCGGTTTGTCTCGATATAAGAAAAGATTATCTCCCGCAAAAGTCTTATGGTATTTTCCGATAATTCCGAGATTTAGGCGCATGTTTCGTAGTGAAACCGATGCAAGACATCTTACTTGGCATGCAGATGAAAGAATTATTGATGGAAAGTATCGGCATCCGGCTGATTCACCACAGTGGTCGAAGATTGATAATGATTATCCTGAGTTTGGATTAGAAGCAAGAAACCTTCGATTGGCATTATCTACTGATGGAATGAACCCACATGGTCTTCAAAGTATCTCACATACCACATGGCCTGTGATTCTTATGATTTATAACCTACCTCCGTGGCTATGTATGAAGCGTAAGTACATGATGTTATCTATGTTAATCTCTGGGCCTAAACAACCAGGGAATGACATAGACGTATACTTGACACCTTTGATCGAAGATTTAAAGATTTTGTGGGAGAACGATGTGGAGGTTTATGATGGATATAGGAAAGAAAGTTTCAATTTGAGGGCGATGTTATTTGGCACAATTAATGATTTTCCAGCATACGGGAATCTATCTGGGTATAGCATTAAAGGTCAACGTGCATGTCCTGTTTGTGAAGACGGAACCGATACGATTCGATTGGAACTTTGCCAGAAGAATGTGTTTCTCGATCATCGTAGATTCTTACATTCTAAACATCACTACCGTGGGTGGAGAAAAACATTCAATGGAGACACCGAACATCGTAGAGTTCCACCCGCATTGTCAGGTGAAAAAGTTTTTGAAAAGGTGAAAGACGTGCGTACTGAGTTTGGCAAGCCTTTTGCACATAAGATTGTGAAAGGTGGGTGGAAGAAAAGGTCGATATTTTTTGAATTGCCATATTGGAAGTCTTTGTACGTGAGACATTTTCTCGATGTTATGCATATTGAAAAAAACATATTTGAAAGTGTTATCGGTACATTACTCAATATAAAAGGCAAGTCTAAGGATGGCCTTAAAGCAAGGGAGGACATGTTAAAAATGGGAATGAGAACTGAATTAGCACCCGTGAAGAAAGGAAGACGAACATATCTACCACCTGCTGCTTTTACTTTATCTAGAAAGGAGAAAAAAAATTTGTGTAAGTCTCTGAGTGAAGTTAAGGTTCCAGAAGGATACTCATCAGATATCAGAAGAATTGTTTCTATGAAAGACCTCAAGTTGAAGAATTTGAAGACACATGATTGCCATGTTATAATGGAACATTTTCTACTGATAGGTATACGTTCTATTTTGCCAGAAAAAGTAAGAAGTGCCATAATTAAATTGTGTTTTTTCTTTAGGTCAATCTGTAGTAAGGTGATCGATCCCGAGATCTTACCAACACTACAAAAAGAGATTGTAATTACCTTGTGTGAGCTTGAAATGTATTTTCCTCCGTCTTTTTTTGACATAATGGTTCATTTAGTTGTTCATCTTGTGAAAGAGACACAGTTGTGTGGACCAGCTTATATGAGATGGATGTACCCTGCTGAACGGTATATGAAAATATTAAAAGGGTACGTGAAATCCCGAAGTCGACCAGAGGGTTGTATTGTTGAACGATACATTGTTGAAGAAGCTGTTGAGTTTTGTACTGAATATTTGTCTAACGTTCAATCGATTGGACTCCCCAGAGCTCAGATTTTCGAAAAAATGGAAGGTAAAAAATTAATTGGGAATAAAATTGTGACAATATCAAGGGATGAACGCGATCAAGTTCATTTGTATGTTCTGCACAATAATAATGAGGTTGAGCCATATGTTGAAATGCACAAGGATGTACTCTGAAGGTTAAATCCGAACAGAAATGAAAATTGGATAGTTATAGAGCACAATCAAAGTTTCATACAATGGTTGAAGGATCATATTTATTCGAAGCGCTCTTCAGATCCTTCTTCGGGAACAGAAAGGTTGAGATGTTTGGCATATGGTCCAAGTTTGCATGTGTTTTCTCATAGCGCATACTCAATTAATGGATACACATTTTATACCAAAGAACAAGATGATAAGAGTACTATGCAAAATAGTGGTGTCACCGTGCTAGCTGAAGCAATGCATATATCAAGTATGAAGGACTTAAACCCCAAATATGCAAATTTGTCATATTTTGGAGTTATTGAGCACATTTGGGTGTTTGATTACGAGAAGTTTCAGATTCCCATCTTTGGTTGCAAGTGGGTGAATAGTAGTGGCATACGAATGGATAAGTCTGGATTTTTGCAAGTTGATCTTACTAGGGTGGGGTACAAAGATGAACCTTTTATTCTAGCATCTCAAGCTAAACAAGTGTTCTATGTGAATGACCCGAAGAGTACAAAATGGTCTATAGTGCTTTTCTCTAACAAAGTGACTGATGATAGCGGTGTCGATCAATGTGATATTGATGTTGAGAATGAGTCATGCATTAGACGGAATGAGTTGAATAGAAATGATGAAGTTGAGGATCTTATACCGGATGTGTCATATATAAGAAACGATCATAATGAGGGAATTTGGATCAATTCATTCGTACGCATTGCTAAGAAACAAGTGATTAATATTCCAACAAAGAAAAGAAAGAGATGTTAGTGACTGAGGTAAATTATGCATGGTTTCTTTATTTTTTTGTTTTCAATTGCTTTGATTATAAGTTATATCTGATAATGCATGATTTCGTTATATTTTTGTTTTCAATTGCTTTGATTATAAGTTATATCTGATAATGCATGATTTCTTTATTTTTTTTTGTTTTCAATTGCTTTGATTATAAGTTATATCTGATAATGCATGATTTCGTTATATTTTTGTTTTCAATTGCTTTGATTATAAGTTATATCTGATAATGCATGATTTCTTTATTTTTTTTTTGTTTTTAATTGCTTTGATTATAAGTTATATTTGATATTTGATGGTTTCCTTGGTTTATTACAGGTTAGACATGACTGATAACCAACATGAGGAAGCTAGTAAAAAAGTATCCGCGGAAGAAGAGATTCGAAGAGGCATCACAGTAATGAGAAGGGTGGTCCAAGGAAGATCTCGAGGCATCATACTAGATGTCTATTGGAGCCACCAGGGACAGCTTGTAGAACCTAATGGGCATATCTTAACTAGTTTTATCGGTGCACTAGTAATGAATGAAATTCCCATTACTTGTGATGATTGGAGAAACAAAGAGCTGAATGACTCCAAAGAAAAAATTTGGAGTGAGATAAAGGTATAATCATTTGGCCCTTAATTATACGGTATCAATTATGTTTTTTCAATTACCGGTACTAACTATCAATCTATATGTTTTTCTTAGCGATGTTTTAACATCGAAGAAGAAAGAAGAGGTTTTTGTATGAAATTGGCCGGAAAGCTTTTAAGAGGGTTTCGAACATTTTTATCATCCAAGTTCCTCAGGGATGCGAATGGTAATTATGTGGATGCGGAGCTTCCTAAAAAATATGAAAGTTTGATATCAACTGAAGAATGGGAAGCTTTCAAATCCAAACGACAAGACCCGATTTTTAAAAGAATAAGTGCCACAAATCGGGAAAGAGCATCAAGTCCCGCATATCCGTACCGAAAAGGACGTGTCGGATATGGACGCTTAGAACAATCCATGGTAAGTATTTATAAATTGCGATAACAAATTTGTTCATCATATATTAGTTTTATCTGATCAAATTGTATGACTTAATGTGTAGCTGCAGAAGGAGAAAAGTTCAGAAACATCTCTTCCTGCACATGTTTTGTGGAAGGAAGCCCGTGTGGGCAAATCTGGAGTTCCTCAAGAAGAAGTTTTACACGTATACCAGAAATGTGTAAGTATAACATTTTTTCATTAATTGAATAACATTTTTATACACAAATATTTGACAAGTATACGGTATTCATCTGATTTTTCAGGAGGCGCTATCTCAGTCTTTATCTCCCGATGATACTAGGAGCATACTTAGTCGGGCATTAGATGTCCCTGAGTATTCTGGTCGGGTGAGGGGTAATGGATTTGGAGTCACTCCGACCTCCCTGAGTGTTAAAAAAGGAAAGGTTCCTAGTAATCGGGAGCTTCATGCAAAATTGGAAGCCATGCAAGCTGAGCTTGATGCATTGAGGAGAGAAAGAGAGGCTAGCGCCTCAGCATGTTTCAAAGATGGTTCGGACAAAGACAATATCAACTGTACCTTTCAGCCGAACATTCCAGAGGTAATTACATATAATTGTCTTAAATTGAACTATTTGCTTAAATTATGTATTTGACATATATACATATTAACAATTTCTTGTTATTATTGGTTTTAGGGCATTTCCCATTGTCAGCTATATTTTTCGTCACCATACTATCGGATGGTTGGCAAGGGAAAAGTGCATAACGTTAGCGGAGTATTACTCCACACTAGAGAGCTCCCTGCTGAATGTTTGAAGGTATCGGTTGATATTGCAGTTGAGCCGAATGCATCATTACCATATCCTAACGATGATTCGGATGCAACAACGGTGGACGAAGCTGTAGGTTCGTTTGTTGCATGGCCGACAAACCTCATATGCGTAGGATATGAGGTATGCCTAAAACCTATGTTAACTTTAATGTGTATATTCAAAGTTTTTACGTGCATTTTACGTACATATTTTCCTTGGTTATGTTAAATAGACTCCCACAAAATCCAAATCAAAAGATAATGCGATTCCGCGGCATACTGAGTCCGTGGTTTCAAGAAAAGAGGTAATATACAATTATATGACATATACTCATGGAAGTTGTTACATTCTTAATTTGATCTAACTATTTATATGACATGTAGCTTCAAGAAAATGAGGTTAGAAACGCCTCCGCACAACAAAAAAAGGAGGTTAGCAACGCCTCCACACGGGTAAAAAGTGCTAGTGCTAAGAAGACCGTAGCTAGGAAAAAACCTACCACCAAGTATAGGTCGTGCCTCAAGACATTTCTAGAGATGACCGATATACCGACCGGAGGTGTTCGGAATGTACATATGGAGGTAGGGATTTTCGGCTTTGATTACGACCAAATGATTGGTAATGAAGACTTCATGCAAGTTTTTGGTCATGAAGAAATCGGCGTCACCGTTGTCAATACATATATTAGGTAAATCCGGTTTACTTTGTTATATTAATTGAACAACTTCTTTACTTTATGTTTCAAAAGAGGTGTCTAATGTTAATGATGTTTTTATATTAGGTTTTTGTATGACAAATTGATGCGCCCCAATGGTTTGGACGTGTCATTCAGATTCTTAGCACCCGCGACCGTCAACTTAAGTTCAATCTTAAGTAGACCGGATACCGTGATGGAGTACGTTCTTCGGATCCTCATGGCCAACAAAGATGCGGAGAAGTTGTTCTTTATACCGTTTAATACCGGGTTAGAATTTCATTCTAAATTCATCTATTATAATTTTTTTCCAAGTTGACATCTAACATTTGCTTAATCATTACAGTGGACATTGGTTGTTGCTCGCAATCAATCCTATCCGAGAAATCGTGTATTATCTTGACTCGTTAGGAAATGATTGGACAACATACCCGGATATGAAGGTCATAATTGACACGTAAGTGAGAATGTTAAAAAAAAATTTGTGTGTATTTCTTAGTTTATGTGAATTGTTCTAATTACTTCATTTTTATTTATTAGCATCCTACAAGCTTTTCGAGCCCAACGAGATATCCAAACCTCAAAGAGGGGCGCCAACTCCATTACATGGATTCGAGTGGCGATATATTTTTAATTATCACATTTTTTATTATATTAGTGATGACACTTGATAAAACTTAGGATTTATCCATATTTTTTTTTCATATGTAGTGTCCTCAACAACGTAATCAAATAGATTGCGGGTATTTCATGTTGAGGTTTATGCGAGATACTCTTGTTTTGGGCCGATTAGAGATTCCCACCGATGTATGTATTTCTAACTTATGAGTTATTTTTATATTTACACATATCTCATATAATTAAATAGTTGAAATTAAATCAAACTATGTTATATTATTATGTAGTACTTAGATGAATTCAAGTGTGCATTTTATACAAAGGATCAAGTGGACGAAATCAAAGAGGAATGGTGTCAATTCATCATAGAGCTCAATGTTTTATGTAATGACTTGTAAATTTGTAGTATATTGTACATGACTTGTAAATTTGTACATAAATTTGTGTAATTATATTGTACATTTGTAGTATATGTAATGACTTGTAAATGTGTACATAAATTTGTATATATTTTGATACATTTAAGGCAAAATTGGTTTGAATTGGTATATATATATTTGTTAGCCAAAAATTGGTAGAAAAAAGGCCAAAATGGTTTGAAATGGCATATATAAAATGTGATATTTGTCTGCCAAAATTTGGTTGAAAACAGGTAGAAATTCTGGTTTATAAACCTGGAAAAAATGTGGTTTAAAACAAAAGCTGCAAAAATTTTCGTATACCTTAGACAGCGCTTTTGGCAAAAGCGTTGTCTAAGGGGGGGCTTAGAAAGCGCTTTTGGCAAAAGCGATGTCTAAGGGGGGGGGGGGCTTAGACAGCGCTTTTGAAAAGCGCTGTCTAAGGTATACCTAAAAAAATTAAAATAGGAGGGGATTAGACAGCGCTTTCACCAAAAGCGCTGTCTAAGGTATAGGGGCTTAGAAAGCGCTTTTTCAAAAGCGCTGTCTAAGGTATTCCTAAAAGCGCTGTCTAAGGGTACCTTAGACAGCGCTTTTAAGATTTAAAAAAGCGCTGTCTAAACCTTTAGCAGCGGAGGTTTAGACAGCGCTTTAAAGCGCTGTCTAAGGCTAAAAAAAGCGCTGTCTAAGGTCTTGTTTGGCATAGTGTGTATGTGATCCTATGTGCCAAAAGAGTCTTGGCTATGTGTCTGAAGGTGGACATAACTCTATCATAGGTTGTGCTACCATTGAAGATATGGAGTTATATAAATTTGTGTATTTATATGAATGTAGTTGCATCCAAGATTGTTAGGATCAATAGTATATTAGGCGTGAAGTCATCTCAAGTCAGAATTCTGAGCCTCAAGGAGAAGTTTATTGAGATGTTTCTGCTGCTGCATATGCTCTTGTACTGTCCTGAAAGCTTTATCAGCTACTGCCTATTGATCTCCTAGTGTTCCCTTGCATGTGTATGTATATTACTATGAAGGTTGCCTTCAGAGCCATAGTAATTTGTGAAGTCATTTGTGATTGAGACTAATGTCTAAAAAGATGTTAGAACATCATCTCAGGTGTGTATGACAGTTCAACCAATGTTGTCTTACTCAGAATAGAATTCAGGAATAAGCCACTGATCTATTAGATGTCATGACTAATTATCATCAGAAGGAGATCTAGGACTATGCTTGTGAAGTTGGAAGAGCAACATTATTGTCAAGAATGGTAGTTTTGACATGATGTGGATTAGAATGGGAAGATTATGATCTTGGTGAAAACTTCATTTGATGTAAGGAAAAAAGCTTGATATCAGATAGTGTGGTCTGATCATAAGGGTTGTATTGTGTGGTTGCTCTTTGTATTTAATATGGTGAGATTTCCCTCAACAAGTGCAAGAAGTGACAGTCATTCATGTTGAAAATGTGGAAATCTCAAAGTGCTTTCATCTGGTGCCAAGTGGTCTTCTTAAGAAGGAGTTTATCATGGGAGAGATTTTGTTATTCAGTCTCGTGTTACAAGAGTTGTGTCTTTCTGCAAAGCTTTCTAGTTAGGAGTTGGTCTGGATATTGTTGATGCTGAAGATTGAGATGATAAACTACTTGGAATGGTATATTTATGGTTCAGGTACAAACCATAATGATTATCATGAAGTTAAAATAGATAACAATATTAGAACTTTGGGAAAACTGTTTTACTCAAGAAAAGGTGTCATCCTTGGTATGACAATGAGGTGTAGTTCTTAACTATTCCTTCTGAAGTTTCAGACAGTGGCAAGTTTGAGGACTTTGGAGAAGCACTGACAGATTTTCATCAATGTGTGAGATTGGTTGGAATTACTGCAAAATCAACAGAATGGAGGTTGTCTACTCAAACTTGGTTGGTGAATCAAGTTTATGAGAGCATGAAACTCTTGTTATATTTAGGGAGGAAGTTCTTTCAAGTGGCAGAAGAAAGAGCTGAATCCAACAACTGGATGTTGACTCATAATGTTCTAACATCTAGTTCAACATCAGAATCTCAGTTGGTGAAATGACACATCAATTTAAGATATGATGATCTACAGGAATGAAAAATTGAATGCTTCAAAAAGATGACTCTCTTAATAGTTTGCTGAAGCTGCAAGAAGAAGAAGATATTACATGCTTAGATATTCGAAGTATGTTTGAGAGTAAGCAAGTGGAACATGTGGTTTGAAGATCAATATTAGTAAGTAGATCAGGGTATTTGTGTGAGATTTTTGGCAAATGTGAAGAAGACAATGTGTGGCAGTTGACTTTTTCATATGAGGATTCATAAATGGGGTGATCAGACTGTGACAACTAGTTGATCTCTACAGTGGATTCGAAGAATCAAGAAAACCAGAGTGTGACAATTGGTTGGTCTTGAGGATTGTCTTGGAACAAGTTGCTCTTGGGCAGAAGAGTGATGAGTTGAAGACTCAAGGAGTTTTTGTTCTTCTTGAAGGTGGATGAGAGTTTATCTCTCTTTCTGGAGGTCTGATTCAAGTTGGTGGCCCAGTGTTGTTGAAGGTATTCAGTTCTTAAATTACTATGTTATAGTAAGTCCAGTTGGTGGAACATATCAAGAATCATGGTAATGATGTCTTGGTGTATGAAAGATGTTTTAACTAGTGTTAGGACATTATCTGGGATGACTGACTACATTATATCAAATTAGAGTCTTCCTTATCATACGAGAGAATGCTGAAGTATAAGGTTTGTGTTGAAAAGAGATTGTAGAGAAGATTAAAGTAGATCAGATGGTGATATTTATCAACTGATCCTATAGTCAAAGTTAGAGGATTTGATGAGTATTGTGTTGGAGTGTCTGGCTAAGAAGAAAAGGTTGTTAAGGGGACATAGCCCTATTGTCAAGTCATGCTAGTAAGAAATGGATCAGCTTTTGGAGCTTGTGATGACAACAAACCAAGAGGGGATCATGTGTGTATTGGTACAAGAGATGATTGTGTTCAACATGTGGGTTGAACAGAGAGTGAACTCTTGAAGACATGAAGATTCGTCTTATATTGTTCATTCATCAAAGTACATAGGAACACATGTCACCCTTGATAGGGGGAGTGTTACACTTCTGTGCAGCTGAACTTGTGAAGTTAAAGGGGAGTAGAAATTTTCTTGATGATGGTTAAAATGAGTGAAAAAGAAATAATATCAAGTGTACTTTGATTGTTCATATTTAGAATGACCGTCTCTGATAAGGATATATGATGTTATACGTAATGTTGTGAGAAGACTTTTTAAAAAATAAAATAAATTTTGGATATTATTTAAAGTTTTATGGTAAATTATAATCTCTCTTACCATTTTGAAGATGTATGATGAATTTACAAGTATGGACCGAACCAGCGGTTAAGAGGCACGTGTGATGGTTGGTGATGATGAGAAAGTTGAAGTTGAAAGGAAGGGAAGGGGTTAGGGTTACCCTCAATTCCAATTCCATTTCCCTACACCCAGGGTCAGTTTCCTTTCCTTTGATTTACCATTCCAATTCCATTTTCTCTCTCTACTTTTTCTGAAACCTTAATTAATTAATAAATCAATATCTTCAATTTTCATTATCCCCTTTTCATTTCTCATTATTATTATTTAATCAATAATCAATCTCTGTAGATCCAATTTTGAAGCCCCATAATTTTTTTAATCAATTATCAATGTGAGTTTTTTCTCGATTCTGCAATTAATGGCCCAAACCTCTGTTTCAATTTTTATGCTTTTTGCTATGATGCTGAAACTGTTTTTGTCTCTCAATTTGTATTTGTAACCCTATTTAATTGTTATTGACTTTAAGAGAATCGGTTTTGTTTGGTCTCATATAGAATATTGCGTTAATTGTTAAATTCTCTAGTTATGGCACCACCTTGTTCAGTGGTACTATTAATCCCTTTTTCTTTACACTATTGCATTCAACTATTAGGTTAAAGTATAGTTTTTTTTTTTATTGAATTGTTTTATTGCATAGTAAAGTTGTAATATAATGAAGTTTGTTTCTGATATAACTCAGTTGTAAGAGCTTGATTCTGTTTTATTTAATTGTATGATCATTGTTGGCGTCACAGTCATTAATAATACAACTGGGTTAATGTTTGTTATGTAGCACCGGCACCTATGAAAAAAGGCCTGTCTGTATTCGTGACAGTGTCGGACAATTGCATCGACACTTGTAATTAATTACGTTCATTTTATTCATTTTTTAAAATTAATACCGGTGTCGCTGTGTCAGTAGGGGTCGATTTTGTCGTGTCCGTGCTTCATAGGTTGTAGTTTTCTTTTGTTTGGTGTTCTGTATCAATCATTAAAGTATTTATTTTTCTCCTTAATATTACACATTTATCTTTTTGTTTCTGGATTTCAGGTATGGAGTGTTTTGACATCTGGAAGAGATCATGTTGCAGTGCCTAGACGGATTAAAGCATTTGTGTGGTGCTGTAATAAGTTGTTGTGATTCTGATTCGTTAAATCAACCTAGAGGTTTAGAAAATCCAGAACTTCTTGCAAGAGAGACAGTGTGTATGTTGTTATTACCCTTTTTTTCAATGATGTAATAGGCCGGTCATTAATTGTTATCGTATCTCTAATTTATTGTTTGTAATTTGAGTTAGCACTGTGAATTACTATGTTCTTGCATCTGCAAATAGTGTTTTGATTTCGTATGTGGTTATAGAATTATTGAAGGAGAAACTTCTAAAGGCCTTTTCAAGACTTAGGTTTATAGTTAAATGGCGATGAATATATAACCTGTTGTTGAGACTTGATTCACTAATAAATATTCATATCTCTCTCAAGTTTCTTTCTTTATTTATTTATGAAAAGCATAAGAAAATGGAAAGAATAAAAGGAGAAAAGAGAGGATATTTATTTGTTTTATTGTCGGTGCAGTTAGTGTAAGTGAGATTGAAGCACTATATGAACTCTTCAAGAAGATCAGCAGTGCAGTGATTGACGATGGGCTAATTAATAAGGTGAGCTATGCTCATGTTCTGCTCTTCTATCAATTCATGTTACAATATGTGTGTTTTACTGTTTTCAACTCTTATGGATGATGATGATTTTCTTCCTTGCCTACCCCATAATTGTAACAAGTCTACATGCTCTATGCATAACTCACAACAAATAGTAACTCAAATCGTCCATTGTATTTTTTTTGTTCATAATCCTTTTTTTTTTAATTTTTAATTTTTATGATGGTTTCCTTATTTTACATGACAGGAAGAATTTCAGTTGGCATTGTTCAAGTCAAACAAGAAGGAGAGCTTATTTGCAGACAGGGTATGCTGCCGAGCATCATCTTCTGTTTTTTTTACAACTGCTTTTTTATTTCATTTCCACTTGATGGAAGAAAAAAACAATAATATGATTTTTTTGGGCCTTCGATTCGTTGTTTGTTCCTCCTGATTTATTTGCTAGATTTTTTTTTTTTTTGGGGGGGGGGCAATTGTTCTAATGTGACTAGGAGTTCAGCTGCACACCGTATACATAGAGTACAAAATTATGTGAACCTAATAAATTAATTTGTCCTGTTCATGATTTTATACTTATGTAGGTGTTTGACTTGTTTGATACAAAGCACAATGGGATACTTGATTTTGAAGAGTTTGCACGTGCTCTGTCTGTTTTTCATCCCAACGCACCAATTGATGATAAGATTGAGTGTAAGATTGACCAACATTTAGTCTATATTTTTATTTGGATATTGAATGGAAAGGGTATTAATGGGAGATGGGTGTACTCCGGATCTGTTGTTTCTGCAAGTGTTTATTTATTTCCCTTACTGCATTGTTATGAGTAGTAATGCATTCCCAACTTTTCCTTCTTGCAGTTTCTTTCCAATTGTATGATCTCAAACAGCAAGGTTTTATTGAAAGACAGGAGGTAGATTATTTATGTTCATATCAACTATATATGTTTTATCCACACCACATTGGATCACTCCTCTATAGCGCTTAGGACATAAGATAACCAACGGGGCACTGAATCATCTATTGGAAATTTGAATCAGCCTTCATTTGCATACTTTATTTTCTGATGCCCATCGCAACTTCTGCACGTCTATTTTCAAACTGTTTGTGGTCCAAGTCCATAGATGAAAACCAAACTAGCTCATGAGTTTTAATAGGTTGTTTGGTTCATCTTTGTTTAAAGGCCGAGACAAGGATTTACACTTGGTCACTCAGAGATTTTTTTTAGTCATTGATGATAACCTATTCAGCAATTAAACAGTTGCATTATTTATTTATTTATAATATTTAGGTATCTGACCTTATTTCAAGATAGAATTTGACAACTGGTCTAGTAGATTACTGATGTGGGAACTGTGAACAACCTAGATGAAGTTGGTAGTGACTTTGAGATCTTCCGGTAATTTAACTGAGTTTTAAAAAAGAATCTGTAGTTGTTTCATTGTTTGTTCATAATCTATCTGATACTGCGATACAATATGTTTTTGGTATTAGCGTGTACTATTTGATACTAGGTTGTCTATTCCGAAATAGAAGCACATTGTGGGATGGCTGCTATTTAAATATTTATATTTTTATACTAAAGCAATACAAGTAATTGTTTTACTATTATTTTAGTATTAGTTTCTACTATTATATTCCATTATTGGTCTCTTATTACTAAGTAAAAACCCGTGTTACTCAAAGCCCCACATTTTTTACGAAGCCATTTAAGTTGTATTTTTCTATAGATTTGTGCCTTAAGGGCTCATATGTTTTCTTCTCCCTTAAAATAGTAGACCTAGAAGGAATGCTGTGTAACCGTGGTGTGTAACCAGACATTTCCGCAAACAACCAGCAGCTACTTGTGCAGCTGCAAAAATCGAAATTGAAGCCTCAACCTGGAAAATACATATTTTGTGGTCCTCATTGTTGCCGTAAAATGCATAGGTACGGGTACGTACCCGGTGCGGGTACTGGTACCGGTACGGGATACGGCATTTAAAAAAAAATCAAGATATGGGTACGCTAATAAGAAATTAGAATTTTGTATAAAATGTATGAGTAGAGAACTAAATTGTTAGGTTCATAACAAAATACAACTATAAAAAATTGAAAAAACAAAAAATAATGAAAAGATACAATAACAAAAAAATTTAAACACATAAATATACTATGTTGATATTTGAAAAAACTACAAATTTCATTCAAAATCAAATTCTAGGAAAAAAAAAAAATGAAGTACCACGAGTACGGTACGAGTATCCGGTACGGATGCGTACCCGGTACCGGTACTTCACCATTTTAGAAGTACCCATGCTTCAGAGCGTAAAACTCAGATTTGGTCAGAAATCATGAGTGTCAAAGTCCTTTTTTTTACTTCTCCCTCCTCTCCTCTGGTTCAGCCCATAAGTGCCACACCACATTCAATCTGTTCCTCGTTTCTGTGCCGTGACACCCCCCGCTTTGCCTGCACCAGCATCACTATACTGTGACCCACCGAGGGCTCTGTACTGGCCATCACCCGCTTTGTGCCGTGATAGCGATTGTATCCACCACAATTGACTACCTAGATTTATATGCATAGATGATCAGTGTGTTTATGTGTAGGTAAAACAAATGGTTGTGGCTACTCTAGCTGAATCTGGTATGAATCTTTCAGATGACGTGATCGAAAGTATTATTGACAAGGTGCTTCATTTACTTGACAACTTATATTGCATGCCATATCTAAATGACCATTATTACACTAGGAGTCATTTGAATCATATTACAAGTTGTTTTTCTGCTTCTTTATTACCAAGTTATTTTAGTTTTTTTTTTCTTGGTTACTTGGTTAACTAAGAAATTTATGAATAATTTTCTCTTATTTAAAGTCTCTAAAAGCAATCGTATGGAAGCTTATAAATAAGTTATAGGTAACACAAGCTGCATGCATAGTTTGGAAATCAGTTGTTTATGCTACTTTGTTTTAATTGATTTTTCTTTGTTTCCAAATATTAAACGTGTACCCTTTTTGATGGTGCATTTTTGTTCATCATTGTATATCATAGTTAATTATTAGTGGAACACTTATGTGTGCTCTAGGTAATGTTTCTCTTGCATTCAGACCTAAGCTTCCACATGATCTATCTGCTAATCAAATCAAACCTTCTTGTGAACTTCATAGGTTGACTTGGTTTTATATATGTTGAGATGAATGAGGACATTGGCATATGATATCATTTTTTGTGCCCTCATAACTTTTCTGGAGATTTGTCACCAACATCTTTTATGATATTTAGACATTTGAAGAAGCTGATACAAAACATGATGGGAAGATTGACAAGGAAGAATGGCGAAACCTTGTCTTGCGGCATCCATCCCTTCTGAAAAATATGACTCTTCAGTATTTGAAGTGAGTTTCTTCCTCTTGCTAATCACTAATTTGATTTTGAAGTTCTCTCGCCAGGAGTGAAATTTTGCCTAACATGTTAGGATTTGGCTGTTTTTTTCTTCACTTTCTATTGCAGAATTTTTAAATCATTCCCATTTCAAATGTTTGTTAAATAAACGTATCACAGAAATTAAAATAAAAATAAAACAGAAACTGTATTTTTAATTGATCACAACTCAATGTATCTCTCATCGTCCCTTCATATTTATCTCCTCTTTATCTCTTCATACCTTCTGATTGATTTTGTCCTGGATTGTATTTTCAATATATCTTATATTCTATTTCTCAAGGACAAATTTGTTATCTATCTCTATCTTCTAAGATCTGACTTAAATTGTTTCTTTGGCAGAGATATAACCACAACATTTCCTAGTTTTGTTTTTCACTCGCAAGTTGATGATACTTGAGGCAGCTGCATCATCCATGTCACTTTTATTGCTCTTGAATATCAATGGTTATGTTTCACTTGTGAATACTGGGATTTTGTTTGAAGGATGCAGTTCAGGATGGATATAGACCTTTGTTTATATTTTGCTGAGTAGGACTTTGTTTTTTGTTTTGGATCATTGAAGTTTGTAGATTGGAAAAATGGGTTTGCTTATTGATTTCCTTCATTTGAGAATAAAAGGGTAACTATATAGAATATTTAGGTGTTTCAGTCTTTCAGCATTAGCAACTTGGATAAAAATATTTGTTAAAAGTCTAGTGCAATGGCTTGGGGAAGCTATGAAGGTGTTTTTGAGCCCATGCCTTGAACTAAAATTATACTTGTATTTTCTTTGGCTCTTATGATTGTCACTATTTTTCCTTCCTAGATGTGAAAATTATGGTGTTTCCACAAACTCCACATGTTTATAACAAAATACTGCATTGCAACACTGACATTAATGACATGCTATTGAAGATAGATATTAAAAACATAATTGATTGGATCTTCTAGCACCAAAAACATGAGTGTAGTAAATATGAAATGACCAGTTAGAGGTTTCAAACAGATTTGTTCTCACTAAAACGTCATAAATGAATATGATACACTTGTGGACAATATCGTGAAGTAACCTGAATTGTAGACAGTGGCGGATACACTCACTGTGCATTAGAGGCTTAAGTCTCAACCTTAATCTCTTGTTAATATGAGACCAATGATGATCGGTTTGGATCGACCTCACTAATTGTTGGAGTGTGAAATTATACTTATTCTGATAGCTTTGTCTCCATACCAATTAGAGTTTGAATAACATATCAACTTTGAATTAGCTTATTCATAAACCTACTCACTATTCTAATTACATAACAAATATTAGGTTATTCTAATTACATAACAAGTATTAGGTCTAGTATTACAGAGATATATTAATGAGCCTACCAACTCTTTGCAAATTGTTGCATCTATATCATCACCTTTAACATCAGAATCCAACTAGTGATTTGTTTCAGCAGGTGTGATTGCAGACTTCCAATTCATTAGCTCAAATCTCTTTAGAAGCTCAAGTTCATATTTTAACTAATGTAAGATTATACCTAGATTAGTAGTCATTGTAAACTCATTCATCAATACCTTTTTGAACTTATTTATCTCATCCGAACAATTTCTTGTTAGTAATATGTCATTTGAAAGTCTGAGTTGCACCTAAGAAGGGGGAGGGGGTGAATTAGATTCTTTAAATTTTTTTCTGGTTTTTATCAATGAAGGTTATTATTTTTATGAATTGTGGTAAAATTATGAAAGCAGTAAAGTGCAGAAAGTAAATGACATAATGGTTTATCCTGGTTCCCTCCACAAACCAAAGGTACATCTAGTCCTCTTTCCAATCGAAAGAGATTTCACTATAGTTAGAATTATTGTACAGCGTATTCACACCAATGGTGATGCTTACTATCTGATCTTACCTGATCAGGAGGGCCTTCCAGCAATTGGGTGCGAACAACAAATGAATGGAATTGAGGGGGTGTGTACCTGCAAGGCGCTCTGATGCCAAAGTCAATAGAGGTACAAAACGTGGTAAGTTAGAAGAGTTAGATCAGAATACTTGACCCTTTAGTGAAAAAGGGTATTTATAGTGAGCCCCCAGCGCTGGGCCAAGGTCCTTCTTTGGGCTGGATCAGCTAGGCCCAAGGAAGAACTGCCAAGGAACGTGTGAGAAGCGTGAAGACCTAGCTAAGTGGTCCGGTCCTTGGTCCAACTGCCCCTATCTTTCAGGAGATAATGGGGGACAGTTGGGTGACGTGGCAAGTGAAATGGCATACCCGTTCTTTGCCCTTTTTGAGTGTGTGCCCGACACATGGAACGTATGTCCGACCGTTAAGCAACTCCGCCCGTCTACAAGTGTGCTTGCCCGAGCGTATGGGCATCTGCCCGACGTATTGGGCCGTAACCCAATACAGTCTGGAGGCCCAGTCCGGAACACTATCTAACATATAGGGAGATTAAAGGCTCTTAACACCTTTAAAATATGAACATTAAGTGAAAGAAGAAAAACCCTCTTCAATGCACACACTTGCTTTCAACAATCCTGAATAGCAAGGGAAGTAATTACAATGGTTGATTTACAATGAGTATGAAAGTTGTATATACAATGTTAATCAATACTATGATTGATCTTCTCTTTCAATGGTAATTTCCACAACTATTTCAGACTTTGTTGCTCAAGAATTTATGTTCAAATGATATGAAAATGTGCAGAAAATTCTTATGAAAATAACTTGTTCAAGATGTGGAAAGTAAAAGTTTTTGCAAATTTCTTAAGAAAGAGATTTTGAAAGAGGTGATTTTGAAAATTTAAAGATAAGGTATTTATAAGATCATAAGCACCCCTTAAAACATCATGCAATTCTTCAGAAAATTTCATGAACAATTGGCATGATTCATAGGAAACAATTCATGAAAGAAGGGATGAAGAGGTGCAATTTTTCAAACCAATTTTTTAAAAATGCACAGTGAGAAATCGATTGCATCTAAGCAGCAATCGATTGCACCACAAACAGAAACACAAATAAATTGAATTTTTCAAGCAAGCAATCGATTGCACTAAAGGACCAATCGATTACACCAAAAATAGAGGCAAAAAATGAGTAAATTTTTTCCGCATGCAATCGATTGCTGCAAAGGTGCAATCGATTGCTCTGATCACAACTTAGAAAAAAATTTGAAAATAAATTTGTGAAAGTGTGATCATGTAATGCAAATGATTTTTGATTAGATTGAGCAACTAGGACTTAAATACTCGATGAAGATTTTTATTATACCTTCCAAGGAGATTATTCTCCATATCAAGTCTTTGTCCCGATTCTTCGCTTTAACATGATGCTTTGAACATGAATGAACATCTTTGCCTTCTTGTCAAGTGGTTTGTCTTCATCAAAACAAAAGTTGATCTTGAGAATCTTGATTCCACATTCTCCCCCTTTTTGATGATGACAAAGCATTTTCTTTTGTTCCGATGTTCTTTCCGACAAGTTTCTTCCCCTAAGATGTAGATCTCCCCCTCAATGTGTGAAGTGTTGAAAACATCTCATTTTGTATTGAGGTTTGAAGTAGTCTTACATTTGTTCGTTAAAGATCAAGGAAGAACAAGCAAAGAAAGAGTAGCATCCTTCTTCCCTTTTTGACATTATCAAAACGAAGAGAAAGAGGGGTAAAACAGTAATACATAAACAAGAGACAATGATTTAAGTAACATAATAACTTAACATACATAAAATTTCAAAGTACAATACTTAACAAATATAACAAATGCAGAATTTAAAAGTACATAGATATAAAGAGAAACAACGAAACATGTAAAAAAATTTAAGATAGGTCCATGTTAGGGTCAAAATGATCTTGGTTTGGGAAATGTTGTCGGAGGGGTGGTTGGCGTGGTGGTGGAATAGTCGGGTTGGACGGATCAAAAAATGGAATGTACAGATGAGAGTAGATATATGAGAAATTTTGATTAACTCCTTCTTGGAAATTGGTGATCCTAGTGTTGGTCGACTCATCGATTGCATTAAATCGATCATTGATGGTAGTGTTGAGATTTGCAAATTGTTGAGCCATGAAATCCATTAGATCTTGGTTGCTAGGGCCACTAGGAGTAGTTTGAGGAGGAACATCATCATTTTCTTCATTTTCTTGCTCATTTCTGTCATTTCCAGCCTCATCCTCACCAAGGTAGACAATAGTCTTGGTTTCCGGGTCGTATTTCACACCCATCATTGAATCCACATTCTTGATATAAATTTTGTTGGAGTTTGAGTTTATGTGACACATCTCAAAGCCTTCGAAATCCACTTGAAAATATTCCAAAATTTGGGTAATGAACCATGCATACGGTAAAAATTTGATTTTGCATTGAATGTTAGCATGTGAACCATGATTAGCCAAGCCCAGTTCATTTTGATCCCATTCTTTAAAGCATATAAATCTGCATTTCTAGGCCAGTCATCATGCAATGGTTTCCAACCCTTGGAAACTTAATATACACCATAAAATAATGAAATAGTCTATCATTAATATTGAAAATATCGGCAGACCAGATGGGTCGAGAAAGTTCCATGCCGCCCATGGATCTTACACGTTTGGCATGAAATTTTATTAGTGTCATACTCTCGATGATATAGTAGACGTTTCTTTTGCTATAATTATTCCATAATTTGTCTTCTCCATCATAGAGAGTGCATCAGGAACCTGGAATCTTCAAATTTTTTCCAAGAATTCTTGAGTTGAGATAAATTCTTTTACCCCTAACAGATGTGAAAAATTCTCCTTCTTCCATGTGTAAGTTGCTAAAAAATAGTCTTACTAAATCCGGATAGTATGGTCGGGATGAAGATATCAATTATTCTAAGCCACAATCAATTAAATATTTTTGGAAAGTGAAGCATTATTCAGGAAAGGAGGAGAGAATACTGTATTTGGGAGTTTGGACAATCTTTTTCTGAAAAATACGTTGTAAATCTCTCTTGTTCGTCTTCAAAAAGATGTTGAAGCACGAGTGGAGTCTCCGAAGATGATGATGATGGAGCTTTGCCTTTGTCTTAAGCAAAAGCTTTTCTTTTTGGACGAGAAGCCATGTAGAAATGATGATAGTTCTTTGGTTTATGGTTTTTGAGGGAGGGGGGATTTGTAGAATTAGGGGTTTGAAGAGATGATGAGAGTTGTGTGAGATGTAGTGTGATTTTATAGTGATTTTGGGAGAAGAGAATATTGTGGGGATAGGTGTGGTCAAAATTTGAATTAATGTATTCAAAGTTGAAAGATGTGTGGTCAACATTAGAATAAGTGAAATCAATGTTGGAAGATTAATCTTTGTGGGGGAAGGTAAATAAAGTTGGTAAAAGGTGTAAGATATGAGCAATTGATGTTCAAGGACGTTGATTGATCAAGGGAATAATTGGTAGGGTAGTTGGAAGGATAGAATAACCATGAACCATCTTTAAAACAAAGAAAAATAATTCCGCAGTAGGTGCAATCGATTTGCATTGAGGTGCAATCGATTGTACTAAATTCAAAAGCAAAAAATACTAAAAATTGATAGGGCGCAATCGATTGCTGCAAATGCACAATCGATTGCAGGCAGTCACTACAACAAACAAGATCTTAGACAGCGCTTTTTTTAGCCTTAGACAGCGCTTTAAAGCGCTGTCTAAACCTCCGCTGCTAAAGGTTTAGACAGCGCTTTTTAAAATGTGAAAAGCGCTGTCTAATCCCCCACCCTTAGACAGCGCTTTGGCCAAAAGCGCTTTAAAAGACCCTCTTAATTTAAATTTTTTAGGTACACATTAGACAGCGCTTTTCAAAAGCGCTGTCTAAGCCCCTACCTTAGACAGCGCTTTGGCCAAAAGCGCTGTCTAAGCCCCTCCTATTTTAATTTTTTTAGGTATACCTTAGACAGCGCTTTTGGCCAAAGCGCTGTCTAAGCCCCCACCTTAGACAGCGCTTTGGCCTAAAGCGCTTTCTAATCCCCCCCTTAGACAGCGCTTTTGCCAAAAGCGCTGTCTAAAGTAAACGAAATTTTTTGTAGGATTTGTTTGTAACCACATTTTTTCCAGGTTTATAAACCAGAATTGGTACCTGTTTTCAACCAGATTTTTGCAGTCAATTATCACATTTTATATATGCCATTTTGGCCTTTTTTTACCAAAATTTGGCTAACCAATTCAAACCAATTCAAACCAAATTTGCCATAAATGTATCAAAATATATACAAATTTATGTTTACATTTATAAGTCATTACATATACTACTACAAATGTACACATTAATTACACACTTTGAGCTCTATCATGTATTGACACCACTCCTCTTTGATTTCGTCCACTTGATCCTTTGTATAAGATGCACACTTGAATTCATCAAAGTACTACATAATAATATAACATATTTTGAATTAATTCCAACTATTTAATTATATGAGATATGTGTAAATATAAAAATAACTCATAAGTTAGAAATACATACATCGGTGGGAATCTCTAATCGGCCCAACATGAGAGTATCTCGCATAAACCTCAACATGAAATACCCGCAATCTATTTCATTACGTTGAAGAGGACACTACATATGAAAAAAAAATATGAATTATAAATCCTAAGTTTTATCAAGTGTAGTCATCACTAATATAATAAAAAACGCGGTAATTAAAAATATACCGCCACTTTAATCCATGAAATGGAGTTGGCGCCCCTCCTTGAGGTCTGGATAACTCGTTGGGCACGAAAAGCTTGTAGGACGCTAATAAAATAAAAATGAAGCAATTAGAACAATTCACATAAACTAAGAAAAATTTTGAACATTCTCACTTACGTGTCAATTAGGTCCTTCATAACCGGGTATGTTGTCCAATCATTTCCTAACGAGTCAAGATAATACACAATTTCTCGGATAGGATTGATTGCGAGCAACAACCAATGTCCACTGTAATGATTAGGCAAATGTTAGATGGTAACTTGGAAAATAATTATTATAGATGAATTTAGAATGAAATGCTAACCCGGTATTAAACGGTAAAAAAAACAACTTCTCCGCATTTTTATTCTCCACGAGGATCCGAAGAACGTACTCCGTCACGGTATCCGGTCTACTTATCATTAAAGTATAGTTGACGGTCGCGGGTGCTAAGAATCCGAATGACACGTCCAAACCATTGGGGCGCATCCATTTGTCATACAAAAACCTAATATAAAAACATCATTAACATAAAGTAAACATCATTAAAATAAGTTGTTTAATTAATAAAACAAAGTATGCCGAATTTACCTAACATATGTATTGACAACGTTGACGCCGATTTCTTCACGACCAAAAACTTGCATGAAGTCCTCATTACCAATCATTTGTTCGTAATCAAAGCCGAAAATCCCTACCTCCATAGGTATAGTCCGAACACCTCCGGTCGGTATATCGGTCATCTCTAGAAATGTCCTGAGGCACGACCTATACTTGGTGGTAGGTTTTTTCCTAGCTACGGACTTCTTAGCACCAGAACTTTGTACCCGTGCGGAGGCGTTGCTAACCTCCTTTTTTTGTTGTGCGGAGACATTGCTAGCCTCATTTTCTTGAACCTACATGTCATATAAATAGTTAGATCAAATTAAGAATGTAACAACTTCCATGAATATATGTCATATAATTGTATATTACCTCTTTTCTTGAAACCGTGGACTCGGTATGCCGTGGAATCGCAGTTTCTTTTGATTTGGATTGTGTGGGAGTCTATTTAACATAGGAAAATATGTAAGTAAAATTTTAAGCATAAATTTTAAACTTTGAATATACCAAGGAAAGTTAACATAAGTTTTAATCATACCTCATATCCTACGCATATGAGGTTTGTCGGCCATGCAACAAACGAACCTACTGCTTCGTGCACCGTTGTTGCATCCGAATCATCACTAGGATATGGTAATGCTGCATTCGGCTCAACTGCAATATCAACTGATACCTTCAAACATCCAGCAGGGAGCTCTCTAGTGTGGAGTAATACTCCGCTAACGTTATGCACTTTTCCCTTGCCAACCATCCGATAGTATGGTGACGACAAATACAGCTGACAATGGGAAATGCCCTAAAATCAATAATAACAAGAAATCGTTAATGTGTATATATGTCAAATACATAATTTAAGAAAATAGTTCAATTTAAGACAATTATATGTAATTACCTCTGGAATGTTCGGCTGAAAGGTACAGTTGATACTGTCTTTGTCCGAAGCATCTCTGTATACTGTTGAGGCGCTAGCCTCTCTTTCTCTCCTCAATGCATCAAGCTCAGCTTGCATGGCTTCCATTCTTGCATGAAGCTCCCGATTACTAGGAGCCTTTCCTTTTTTAATACTCATGGAGGTCGGAGTGACTCCAAATCCCTTACCCCTCACCCGACCAGAGTACTCAGGGACATCTAATGCCCGACCAAGTATGCTCCTAGTATCATCGGGAGATAAAGACTGAGATAGCTCCTCCTGAAAAATCATATGAATATCGTACAATTGTCAAATATTTGTGTATAAAAATGTTATTCAATTAATGAAAAAATGTTATACTTACACATTTCTGGTATACTTGTAAAACTTCTTCTTGAGGTTTCTTGCTTCTGATCCAAACTCAGGATAATCATTATCAATCTTCGACCACTGTGGTGAATCAGCCGGATGCCGATACTTTCCATCGGTAATTCTTTCATCTGCATGCCAAGTAAGATGTCTTGCATCGGTTTCACTACGAAACATGCGCCTAAATCTCGGAATTATCGGAAAATACCATAAGACTTTTGCGGGAGATAATCTTTTCTTATATCGAGACAAACCGCATTTGGGGCACTCAGTTAACGTTGCATATTCGTTACGAAACAAAATGCAATCGTTAGGACAAGCATGTATCTTATCATAGCTCATGCCAATAGAGCACAACATTTTTTTTGCCTCATAGGTTCGATTAGGAAGAACATTATCATCCGGTAGCATTTCTCTCATAAGGGCCAACAACTCTGTGAAACTTTTATCCGACCATCCATTGCCCGCCTTTAAGTTGTACAACTTTAATACCGCAGAAAGTCTTGAGAATTTAGTGCAACCTTTGTACAACGGTTTCTCTGCATCGCTTACCATCCTCTCAAACATTTCAGGACAATCATGAAGATCTTCTTCCAGTGCTTCTACAATCTCTTCAACTCGATCACAATCATATGTTTCCGTGTCTTTGTCGTATGAAGCATAGGTCGTATTTCTTTTTCCACTCGATTCAACATTCCCGTTAATTTTCTCACCATGAAATATCCAACACTGATAACTTTGATCAATTCCATGCCTCAGCAAATGCGATTTCAATCCATGTGCGTCAACCTTACCAATATAACAACAACGCAAGCAAGGACAATGCATTCGTCTGGGGTTTTCAGCGTGTTGAACAGCATACTTAACGAATTCCGCAACCCCACTCTCGTACTCTTTGGTCATTCGATCGGCACAGATCCATGTTTTATCCATGGTTTTCCTACTTAAAAAACGTATACATAACCAATGTTAAAACTATTAGTGAACACTACTTATACGTACATTATGACTCATGGAGCACATATACGTACATTATGACTCTTTTCTAACAAACACACAGATACTTTGAGACAAATTTATGTATGATTGCGAACCTTTAAAACTATTAGTGAACACTACTTATATATTAATTGCCCCAAAATGCTATATTTCAACTATCCTTTTAATAAGAAAGGAGAAAAGTGTCATTTTTGAAATTATTTTTGACACTGTTCTAACTCTTTTGCCGACATCAGTGTCATCGTTACAACTTTAATGCAAATTTTCATTTTCCAAAAGATCTTTTTAGAAATTCATCATTAATCTCACTTTCTAGGAAATCATGGGTTTGCACGACTTCACTAATTCCTTAACTACTATGAACTTTCCCCCTCCATGAGAAATGAAACATTTCACTTCAAATATGTGTCTACCATGTGTCAGTCATTGAAAAGATAAATATCTATATAAATACTTCATTTGCATCCTCTTTCAATCTTCCTCACTTTTGCTTCAACATTTTACACACACAAAGAACACTCTCTCAGAACAAGCTTTTCCAACTATGATAAGTGGTAACAAAAAGCATGCTAAATCAACCACAACCAGAACCAGAACCAGAACAAAAAGCATGCTAAAACAGGGAAATGAACAATTCCTAATAAAATCAAAACTGAAACACATACCGTAATGAGATTCTTCAACAACTTTCAGAAATGACCGATTAAACTATTGCAATGCCTGAAATCCAGACTGAAATCCGAAAACACAAATGAATGAAAACGTGAACGAAGAACATGAGTGAATGAATGAAAACGTGAATGAATGAAAACGTGAATGACATACCGCGATGAAGACAGGAGAACGATTCAAACAAGTTTCAGTGACTTCAATGACGACAAAGTTCTTCTGGAAACGTTCGATGTTAGGGTTCGTCTGGAAACGTTCGCAGGAGGGAAAACGAAAAGAACAGAGAATGAAAATAGAAGTATGAAATTTAATTTTAATTAGACCTTAGACAGCGCTTTTGGTTAAAGCGCTTTCTAAGGTATCCCTTAGACAGCGCTTTCCAAAAGCGCTTTCTAAACCCCCCCCTTAGACAGCGCTTTTGGTTTTATTTTATTTTTAATTTAAAAACTTTAAACAACGCTTTATCAAAAGCGCTGACTAAGGTAAATATATAAAAGCGCTTTCTAGAAGCGCTGTCTAAGGGGGGGTCTTAGACAGCGCTTTCAAAAAGCGCTGTCTAAGACCCCCCCTTAGACAGCGCTTTCATTATTTTTTTGGACCATTTTCCGTGTTTAATTTTAATTTTAACCTTAGACAGCGCTTTCTCTTAAAAGCGCTGTCTAAGATGCGCTGTTAAAAAGCATTTTTGGCGTAGTGAGTGAAAAATGCTTAGATTCAAAAATACAATTATGCAAACATTGATATAACTACATAACTTTTTTCATACATATATGTAACATTTGAAATATTAAAAACATGTTATATTAGTAAATTTTGAGTAGAGAAAAGATAACATGTACCATGGTTGATGATCTCTCATAATTAAACATCATTTTCATCCAAAATTCTGAGTTCTCTCTGAATTATGAAGAAAGGTTCCTTTGCCAAAAACTTTGTGAAAATATTTGCAAGCTGATTGTGATTATCCATGAAGGTTACCTCAACATCTCCTTGAAGTACATGTTCTCGTAGAAAATGATGTCGTATGTCGATATGCATGGTCCTTGAATGCATGATCGGATTCTTTGTAATGTTGATCGCACTAGTGTTGTCACAACGTAGAGGAATGCATCCTAGATCGGGTCCGTAGTCACGAAGTTGTTGTTTGAGCCAAAGTATTTGTGCACAACAACACCCTCTGCTATGTATTTTGCTTCGGCTGTACTGAGTACTACACACGCTTGCTTCTTGCATTCCCACGAGACTAACACATTTCCCAAGATGTGACACGTTCCACTTGTGCTTTTCCTATCTGTTTTACATCTTGCATAATCCGCGTCAGAGTATCAAATTAAATTGCAAATACTATCTTTAAGATACCATAAGCCGACATTTGTTGTTCCTTTGAGATACTTCATGATCCGCTTGACTGCCATGAGATGAGATTCCTTTGGGTTTGCTTGAAAGCGAGCACATAGACAAATAATGAGCATTATGTCAGGACGACCTGCTGTCAAATATTGTAAGGAGCCAATCATACCTCTATATTTTGTGATATCAACCGAGACACTAGATGTATCTTGATTTACATATGTACCGGATCCCATAGGTGTTGACAATGTCTTGCAATTGTACATATCAAATCTCTTTAATAATTCTTTACAATATTTGGATTGATTGATAAAGATGTCATCTTTGAGTTGCTTGATTTGTAGTCCTAGAAAATAATTCAATTTTCCCACCATAGAAATTTCAAATTCTCCTTGCATCATGGATGAGAACTCTTCACATAACCATGTGTTGGTTGATCCGAAGATTACTTCATCAACATATACTTACACCAAAAGAGTATCTTATTTAATTTTATGGATGAACAAGGTTTTGTCAACCTTTCCTTTTTTAAAGCCTTTTTCACATAAGAAATTGTTGAGGCGATCATACCATGCTCTTGGTGCTTACTTTAATTCATAGAGAGCTTTCTTTAATTTGAATACATGAGAGGGATTCTTATAATCTTCAAATCTAGGGGGTTGCTTGACATAAACTTCTTCATTTATGAATCCATTTGGAAAAGCTGAAAATTCATAGAACATGCATAATATAATAAAAGTCTAATTGCTTCTAACCTTGCAACTGGAGCGAATGTTTCTTCAAAATCGATTCCTTCTTCTTGGTTGTATCCTTGTGCGACTAATATTGCTTTATTTCGAACTATTATTCCATTTTCATCAAGTTTGTTTTTGAAGACCCATCTTGTTCCTATGATGTGCTTATTGTCTGACTTAGGGACAAGACTCCAAACTTGATTTCTTTCAAATTGATTTAGTTCCTCTTGCATAGCTATTATCCATTAATCATCGCCTAAGGATTCATCGATTTTGGTTGGTTCAATTTGATACACAAATGCCATGTTTAGACAAGCATCATTGAGATTTAACCTTGTTGCTACACCTTGACTAATGTCACCAATAACTTTATCGATCGAGTGATCTCTATGAGTCCTCCATTCTTTAGGTAGATCATTTTGTTCTTCAACTAGTTGTGAATCATCTTGTTGTTTTGGTTGATCACTTGCAACATCATTAGGAGTATTCTCTTGAGAGGTTTCTACTTCATCATTATCATTATCAACAATAACATTATCCTCCTTGGAGGGGTTAAATTCATCAAAAGATACATGCATAAATTCTTATATAGTTAAGGTTCTTTTATTATATATTCTAGAAGCCTTACTTGAAAGAGAATAGCCAAGAAATATACCTTCATCCAACTTTTCGTCGAACTTACCAAGATTATCTTTGTCGTTGTTCAAGACAAAGCATTTGCATCCAAAGACGTGACATAATGATATATTTGGTTTCCTCCCTTTGAAAATTCCATAGGGAGTCTTCTTGAATAGGTCTAATATTGACATGATTACTTACAAAGCAAGTCGTGTTTACCGCATCTGCTCAAAAATATTTAGGAAGGTTTAAATCTCTAAGCATTGTTCTTGCAAGTTCTACCAATGACCTATTCTTCCTTTCTACGACACAATTTTGTTTTGGGGTTCTTGGTGCGGAGAACTTATGTGAGATTCCATGTTCTTCACAAAATTCTTCAAATAAAGCATTTTAGAACTCTCCACCATGGTCGCTTCTAATGGAGATAATTGAAATTGATTTCTCGTTCTGAATTTGTTTTGCAAACTTCTTTAATGCCTTGAAAGCTTCACTTTTCAGCACTAAGAAGAAAGTCCTTGTATATCTAGAGAATTCATCAACAATAACTAATGCATAAACATTACCTCTGAAGCTCTTTGTTCTTGATGGACCAAAAACATCCATGTGTAACAATTGTAGTGGCCTTGTTATGGACACCACATTCTTGGATTTGAAAGTTGGTTTGGTTTGTTTCTCTTTTTGGCAAGCATCCCATGATCTATATTTGATAAATTTGATCTTCTAAAGTCCAACAACTAAGTCATGTTTGATCAATTTGTTCAAGTGCTCCATGTGAATGTGAGCAAACCTTTTGTGCCATAACCAAGAGTCGTTGTTGTCCGCCATAAGACACTTAACCTTCAAAGATAAGTGATCAAGGAAAGTCATAAAAATATTGTTAATTCTCTTACCTTTTAACATTACCTCATGTGTAACTTCGTTTTTTTATCAAACATTCATCTTTGGTGAAGTTGATTTTGAATCCTCTATCACACAATTGCATAATGCTAAAGAGGTTATGCTTTAGACCTTCTACATAGAGGACATCTTCTATGGTTGTTAAAAGAGGTGTACCAATAATGCCTACGTCAAGGATCTTTCCTTTGTTGTTATCACTATAGGTCACATATCCTTTGGCCTTAAGCGTTAGATATAAAAATTTGTTTAGATCTCCCGTCATATGCCTTGAACACCCACTATCAAGATACCATTGATTTGAAGAGGTCTTCAAGCATACCTCACCGTCTTCATCGTCAGAATGGTGTGAGACCATAAATGCTAGATTTTCACTTTTATCACTTTCCGAGTCTGATGAAGAGCTTATTTTGTTATCCTCCCAAGCAACACAAGCCTTATTTTTCTTGTAATCCTTTTTACCTTTATAGCCACCGTTCTTTGAGAGTTTAGGACATTCCGGTTTGATGTGCCCTGGTTTTCCATATTCATAGCTTTTGATATCTTGTGTGGATGTTTATGCTTCATTCTCCATGCTCTTTGAGAATTTCTTCCTTTTGATATAGTTAGAATCACCAATATTATTCTTAGAACCAAAATATTTTCCTAACCATTTTACAAGAAGCATAAAATTTCCGTCTTCAACCGGATTGTCTTATTTTTCAACTTCTTTGGAATCAACCTTTAGTGCGATGCTTTTAGATTTCTTCTCTTGATTCTCATGTTTTTCCAATCGCCCAAGTTTCGTCTCATATTCTTGAAGTTTTCCGAACAATGTAGCGGATGTCATCGTGGATAGACTTTTCTTTTCGGATATCTCCGTCACTTTGGGTTGCCATTCTCTGGACAAAGATCTAAGCACTTTAAGATTAAGTCCATCGTTAATTAAAGTCTTACCAAGTGTCGTAAAATGATTTGTCAAGTACACAAATATTTTCTGCAAATCAAGGATTGATTCTCCTGGATGCACTCTGAATAATTCATACTCCTGACTCAACGTATTCAATCTCGATCTTTTAACTTCGGCGTTTCCTTCATGAGTTTCCACCAAAGTATCCCATATTTGTTTTTTCCGATGTACATGTTGAGACACGAAAGAATTCATCCATGCTTAATGCATTTTGTAGAAGGTTGATTGCCTTTTTGTCATAGAGAACCTTCTTTTTATCATCGTCATCCCATGAACCTTTAGGCTTTGTTGATCCAACACTATTAATAAACGTTGAAGGAATGAAATGGCCATTTTGGACAACATCCCATATTTCATCATCTTGTGCCTTTAAATGATCATTCATGCGAATTTTCCAGAAATCAAAGTATTCACCACAAAACGGTGGAGGCTTGTTGCTACTACCACCTTCTTTAAACACAAGATTTTTATTTACAGAAGCCATTCTAAATCGATTAGGAACAGGTTACCTGATCCGCGTGTCGCGCGGATCAAAAACGAGTAATTTTTGAAAACGTAGTATAACGACAATGACTCGAATCGTCTCACAAGGATTCTTGTATTGTTATTAACCTTAGATAAATCGAATTAAGCAAACAAAATATCAAGATCAGAATTGAAAGGAAATAGATTAATTGGAAAATATAAGAACCTCAAAGTGTCGGCGAAAACCGATTACAGCAGATTAATCCTTGGAATTAGTTCTCCATAATTCGGAGCGTAAAAAAATAAAATCGTAAAAGGTGTGTCCAAGAGCAGATGTGGCTGCTAGGTTAAATAGGAAAACCTAAATGACCCATTTACAACCCAACTGGGTCAAATACATAACCCATACCCAATTTTAAATGACCCGAAACTAAATAAAACTAATGCAGCAGCTTCAAACGAAATTCTGAAAAATATGACTCTGAATCTGACTTCGACTCCAACACGAAAGTTGTAGCTCTCTCTCTCTCTTAGCTTTCCCTCGACTGGTAGAACGCCTCAATCAGATTCCTGGAACTCCGGTTATAATTATTTCCGTAAAAGCTATTAAAGCTGAAAATTAAGTACGAAAATTAAATTAAGCCAAAAATAAAGTAAATTAGAAAAACAAATTAAAATATAAAAATAAACAAAGAAAACTAAAGAAATGCTTAAGTGCAAATATGGTATAATGTGCATTAAAATGCACTGATAATTACCTAAAATCTGTTCTGATGCCAATAGAAAGTCTGAGTTGCACCTAAGAGGGGAGTGAATTAGGTTTTTTAATTTTTATTTTGTTTTTTTATAAATGAAGGTTATTATTTTTATGAATTTTGGTAAAGTTATGAAAGCAGTAAAGTGCAGAAAGTAAATGACACAATGTTTTATCTTGATTCCCTCCACAAACCGAAGGTACATCCATCCCCCTTTCCAACCGAAAAAGATTTCACTATAGTTAGAATTATTGTACAACCTATTCACACCAATGATGATGCTTACTATCTAACCTATAGGGAGATCAAAGGCTCTTAACACCTTTAAAATCTGAACACTAAGTGCAAGAAGAAAAATCATCTTCAATGCACACACTTGCTTTCAACAATCCTGAATAGCAAGGGAAGTAATTACAATGGTTAATTTACAATTAGTATGAAAGTTGTATATACAATGTTTATCAATACTAGGATTGATCTTCTCTTTCAATGATAATTTCCACAACTATTTAAGACTTTGTTGCTCAAGAGTTTATGTTCAAATGATATGAAAATATGCAGAAAATTCTTATGAAAATAACTTGTTCAAGATGTGGAAAGTAAAAGTTTTTGCAAATTTTTTAAGAAAGATTTTGAAAGAGGTGATTTTGGAAATTGAAATATAAGGTATTTATAAGATCATAAGAAACCCTTGAAACATCATGCAATTCTTCAGAAAATATCATGAACAATTGTCATGATTCATAGGAAACAATTCATGAAAGAATGAATGAAGAGGTGCAATTTTTCAAAAATGCACAGTGAGCAATAGATTGCACCTAAGCAACAATCGATTGCACCACAAACAGAAACACAAATAAATTGAATTTTTCAAGCATGAAATCAATTATACTAAAGGGCCAATCGATTGCACCAAAATCAGAGGCAAGAAATGAGTAAAATTTTAGAGCATGCAATCAATTGCTGCAAAGGTGCAATCGGTTGCTCTGGCCACAATTTAGAAAATAAATTGAAAATAAATTTGTGAAAGTGTGATCATGTAATGCAAATGATTTTTTATTAGATTGAGCAACTATGATTTAAATACTTGATGAAGATTTTCATTAAACCTTCCAAGGAGATTATTCTTCATATCAAGTCTTTGTCTAGATTCTTCACTATAAAATGATGCTTTGAAAATGAATGAACATCTTTGCCTTCTTGTCAAGTGGTTTGTCTTCATCAAAACAAAAGTTGATCTTGAGAATCTTGATTCCACATCATCAACATAAAGACACACCAAAATCATATTTCTATCAAATGTATGTAGAACATAAACGCCACACATCATCTCGCATTTTCTTAATCCTTAAAGCTTGAAAAATAAATCAATTTTCATATTCAGGACTCTAGAAGTTTGTTTCAATCCATACAAGACTTTATGCAAATTGTAGATCATCCCTTCCTGATTCTTTTTTACAAATCCAAGAGGTTATGATACAAAAAACTTTCTCTAATAAAAGACCATTCGGAAATCCAGATTTCACATCTAAATGCATCAGAGGCCAATTTCTGTTAGCAACTATAACAATCACCAATTTGATTATTTCATGTCTAGCTACATGTGCATACGCTTCAAATTAATCTAAACCAGTTTTCTATAGAAATCCTCTAGCTACCAACCTTGCTTTGTATTTGCCAATTGATCTATCTGGCTTAAGTTTTACCTTGTAAACCCATTTCACGCTGATGACTTTCTTGTCCTTGAAAGCTCAGTTAACTCCCAAGTCTTGTTTCTTTTTATAGCCTCAACTTATTCATTCATAACCTTCAACCACACTTTCTTCTTGAATGCTTCTCTAGTACTCACAGGTTCAAAGTATCTCGCAATATGTCAAACTCTTTAAATATTCTTGGTATTTGTCTGATTCTTTGTGGTCTTTGAACTTATTTAGAATTTTCTTCAGTTACTGAAACAATATCAAATGTTGGATTACCATCAGAATCTAGTCCACCTTCAGAGGCATGACCACCTTTAGAGGCATGATTACCACCAGAGTCTTGATCATCATTAAAATCCAGATCAAAATTGGATTCACATTCATAGTCAGATTCACCTTCAGACTCTTCTTCAACATCAAATTCACTTTCAGACTATGACTCATCTTCAGAAGTAGAATTTCCTTCAGATGCATATTCTCCTTAAAAACCTGAAATATCTTTAGAAATTAACTCAACTGTTAACACTGCACCAAAGTTGGATTGAGACTTGTTCCAATCTCACGCTTATGATTCTTTCATAATGTCATCTCTGTTGAATTCAACTTTGTCAGTGACAAGACACTAAATCTTATAAGCACATGAATTGTGGTACCTTACAAGCAACATAACTCTACTTTTGTCATCCAACTTCCTCTCTTAGCATCTGGAACATGTTTGTAACAAACAAAATCGAACACATTCAGATGGCTCACATTTTTCTTATCTATAATCCAATTTTCTAAAAGAACAATTTCCTTCATCTTTTTGGTTGGACACCTGTTGAGCACATATTTAGTATTGGCAACAACTTCTCCTCACAAGGTATGAGAAAACCTCTTTTTCTTCATCATGCTCTTTGTCATATCACGCAAAATTATATTTCTTCTTTCAGTAAGACCATTGTGTTGACAAGTGTATGGATCATCATTCTCATGCTCAATTCCATTCTCCTCACAAGAATTCTTGAACTCCATAGAGTTGTACTCACCTCCACCATCAATTCTGAGAATATTCAGCTTCTGACCACTTTTTTTTCCAGCCTTCACCTTGAACTTCTGAAACTTAGTAAACATTTCATGCTTAAACTTGATGAATGCTACCCATGTCATTCTTGTTAACTTATCCACAAAAGACACGAAGTACTTATTACCTCCAAGTGAAGGTACTTGAAATCATCCACATACAACATAATGCACTACACTCAAAACATATTTTTCTCTTGGGGATACTTCTAATGCAAATAACAATAGGTTGTTTTTCTTTCATGCATATCTCACATGACTTCTAAAGTTTCACAATCTTAGGAATTCCACGTACCAGCTTATTAAAACTTAGATGCCCTAACCTTTTGAAGTTCATATGCCCCATTCTCTTGTGCCACAACCCACTGCCACCTTTAATACATTCTACACTAAGGTATTTAGTTTTAGTTATTTTCACATTCACCTCAAATGTTCTGTTGCTTTCCTGTTCCAACTGCATAATCAATTTCTGATCAGAATCATACAACTTCAAAAGATTTTCCTTCACAGTAACTGAAAAACCTTTATGAATTAGTTGACCTGCACTCATCAAATTTTTCTTCATGCCAGAAACATACCAAACATTCTTGATCAAAACAGTTTTTTTATTCTTCACAGTAACCTTGACATTTCTTATTATTCAAGATTCAAATACTTATCATTAGCACATCTAATCTCTATCCTCTTTCTAAAGAGTGTTAATTCTACTGTTGTTTAATCAGCCATTTTTTGTTTCAAGTTAAATCATTTAAGTAGGCAATATCCATATACCATCGATAACAAAGGTTCATCGTCAGACTCTGATTGCTTCTTTTGATTTCCTTTCCTTTCCTTTTGGTTTTATACACCAGTCCTAAGGACTAAAGAAGATTCAAATGCTAATCAAATTAACCTCAAATAAAAACTGAAAATGAATTACAATCTAACTGTGTGTAGAGATTAATTAAATCACAGTATTACTTAGTAAATGGTATTGACATTTTCTAAATGACAAAAATGCAGTTTGATTCGATTTTCTGTGTTTCAGGTATGGAGACCAAAAGGGGAAAGATTCTCTCAACTGCTTCTGTTGTAACGACAAAAACCAATTCCCTGTAGTGGCGAGATATTCGTTCTCGAATTCCATTCATTGCAAATAAGTCGAACAACAAATTTATTGACAATCATAAAACTTAGGTTACAAAGTACTACTACTATACTGGTGAGACAAATTTATACATCATTTATTATTATGTACATCCATCTTTTACTTGTTGAAATCATCCCATGAAAATCACCTTTGAATCTGATCTCCCTTCAGAGTTTGTGTTGCAACCTTTGAATCTGATCTCCCTTTGCAAGATTAATATGCTCTCTGAAAACTTAATGTCTAGCTCTTCAGAAAATCTGGCTGATTGGTGACAGATCTCACCCAAGACCAATTATGATCTTTTGTATTCACTGGGTTATTAGCACATGCTACATCTTCCAGTGGAATGTATGCATAGTTTCCATTAATAGGACCGGCAACAAATCCAGTATATCCACCCATAACACCATGAATTGCAGAATGTGCCAACAGTGTACAATACAAATTATCAGTAGCATTTGCGTGAACCGCACGAATCATATATGTAGGATCTATATACTTCACTGTAAATAGCTCACCAGGATGCTCCCTATCCCACCATTTTTTCAGCTCTGACTTCAACCACACTCCAACATCTAAGAAAACTAAATTACCAGACTCATCTCGCTCTTCCTTCTGTGATTCAGTTCTTGGTATTATATCCTGCCCAGCACCCTCCGCAACTACAAGCACAGCATGTCCGTTTTCCTTAAGTCGTTGATCGAGAAACTCCAAGAGTCCTCCCTTTCCTTCTAAGTAGAAATCTAGTTCGGGGATTAGGCAGCAATCAACGTCGCGGCTGCTGAGTGTTGCGTGAAGAGCAATGTGGCCTGTGCTTCGACCCATCAACTTCACAAGGCCTATACCGTTAACTGCACTCTCGGACTCGACGTGAGCCGCACTGATTGCTTGTTGAGCCATTTCAACGGCTGTTTGAAATCCAAAAGATCTGTCGATTATTCCTATGTCGTTATCCACTGTTTTAGGAATTCCAACAAGTGCAATATTTAGTTTGCGTTGTTGGATTTCATTGAATATCTTTACCGCCCCTCGCATAGTCCCATCTCCACCAATAATGTACACCTGTTGATGTGCAGTCAACCATTTATTTCATATTAGAAAAAGAGAGCAAACTAAATAACTAACCTGATTGAAAGCTCGATTTTGGATTGCATCAACGATTTTACAGAGATCAAAACCGCCTCTGGAAGTTTGAAGAAGAGTACCACCTTTATTATGCCAGTGATGAACAATGTTAGGATTAAGCGGAACCGGTTCAGTGGAGTAAAAGCCTCTATAACCACCTGTAATACCGAAAATCTGACGAACACCATAGAGATTCCAAAGACCAACAACAAGCTCCCGAATAACGGTGTTGAGTCCAGGGCAAAGGCCACCGCATGTGACGATTGCAACTTTGGTATCGGAAGGGATGAAGTAGACGTGATTGCGAGGACCAGCGGTGCGGTATGCGAAGCGTGTGGCGTGGGAGAGAACGACGTCGTTTGATGTGATGTAGAAGCCTTGGAGATGGAGAGTGTTGAAGTAAGGGTTGTGATCGAGTGGATTAGGGAGGGGTTGGAGGTTGGAGATGTAGTGAGTGAGATGTGGAAGTTTTTTGAGTTTGATGGGTTCGAATAAGTGTGTTACGTTTGGAAGCTCTGAAGAAGAAGAAAAATCATCCATGGCGGGGATGAATTGATGAGAGCAAGCGATAGCAGGATCGTGTTATTTGTATTTTCAACTATGCTCGGGATTAATGCGTGGCATTCACTCTGTTTGACATGTCTTACATACATTATACCAATATTCAATTCATCTTACACGCGTGTATATATTATGACAACACTTGTGCACTTTCTTTCTTTCACCTTGTTTTTTATTTTGTATTTTCAGATTTTAGCAACAATGGCCGACTATTCAGACATGGGACACTCGGTAAAGTCAGCAGACATTCCAAAGCAATATCACTCCTGGTCGGCTGTGTTTCTTGCCTTATCGTCATTTATATGATCTATATATATAGTTCTGGGTAAAGCAAATACATCAAGGATATGCATATTAAAAATAAAAGAACCTCGACTGAGTTTATTAAAGATGATTTCTTTCTTTCCGGAAACAAGCTCCTATTATTATCCGAAGCATTTCTTTTCGACCTTCTTCACGTGAGTATCGCCTCCGAAGTATATCAGGTTATTGATAAACTTCATCAACCGAGTCTTTTTGAATTGAGTCCCACCAGAAAGATTATCTGTCTTATATACGTTACTTAGTCCAGTGTTTAGAAAACAGCTCAACATATTTTCCCTCCACTCTATCTACAATGGAACAAACAGTAGCATGCGCTTCAAGACCAATGTGAGTGATCAGAAAGAACTCTTTCCCCGAAATCGCACACAATCGATTCCAAATAGATCAATCCTCTACCCCAGTCCCGGTCGCAAATCCACTATGACATTTAAAGAGATGAAACAAAAGCTTTTTGTTCAGATATTCACATCAATATTGATAAACCCTAACGTATGCCCAGCTGGCAGGATGAAGTTGTGAAGGAACCATCGCCAAATGCTTCAGAACTTCTATCTCAAATGTAGTGAAAGGGAGACGAAGACTCGTGACAAAGAAAGTGCATTCATAAAAGGCAATGGCACAATCGCCATACTTGTCACATATTCTTTTATCTTCGGTGGGACTCAAGATTTTATGGTAGAAAGATGGACCAACTTTGATAAAGACATCATCAATTCCGCCCACTTTCGCGAAAGCATAAAAAGTAGAAGAATATACAAAATCCATCCAAGAAGATGAAATATTTTCTTGTAAATTGTGAGTCCACTTTTGTGATTTCTTACTCATAATGCACTAACTTTTTCAGATGCATGGAAGTAAAAACACCTAATAAGAAAGTGATTGCTAAACAAAGAAAGTAATTTGTACTATCAAAAAAGTATACAGGGTGTGCGCTTTCCCTTGTGAGGGCAGATATTCTTATAGGTCCTAGTAGGATATTACGCGTTTGGGTGTGAAGGCTAACTTACGGTGGAGAGTATCCATATATGGTGTATTTTTTAGGTTATTTGACGGACCAACTCACGTAATATGAGAGATTCTGTTGATGGTCTTCGTTGTTGGGTTGCTTGTGGGTGATTATATTGATGTTGTTAAGGCTACTAGGAACTTAGTTCTCTTTGAGTAGTGGTAAATGTATAACGTGAGAATTTTTCCTTATCCCTCAAGGGTAGTGTATTTATAAGAGTTCCCGATACCTAGGATTTTCTCGGGGAAGGTAAATACCCCTAGTAAAAAATGGACAGTTGATTCCCTATTCTCAATGGAAACACAGGTCAGTAATGACCATGACTTTCTCTTTATCCAAGACATGTCTTATCCCACATTTTTCTCTCCATATACGAGGAAAACTTAAGGGCGAGACAATACCTCCCTTTGGACGACCTCGCGTCGTCGCCATTTCTTAGGGTGATCCAAAGTTGTCGCCCTAGACAAAGTTATTTGCAAATATAACACTACACATTCCCTCTGACACGAGTCCTTCGGTAGAGGGCGAAGTGTTTTTTTACTTGGGGCTAATAGGAGTATCCCGAGGACTTATGTTTTCCCTTATAAGGTTCCAGTAACCCCGGTCATCTCCAATAATGAAAATTTATACGTCTTGGTCTTGTTGGTTGAATCAAGTATGAGCACAATAGAAAACATGTTGAACAATTTGATGGAATCCGGATGAGTCCAAAATATATCTCTAACGATAACTTCATTCTCGCACGTTCGGTACCTAGACACATAATTGTTATCATCCAACGATTTCAAGAGTTGTTGCATTTCGGTTCTATTCCCCCTCAACGCCTTGTTAATTTTGGTACTGCATATTGTACACTTGCTTTATGATATTTGAGATATTTTCGGATCTTTTTCATTTAAATGTTGCAAGTATTATTTTTCGATTGAACTAAATTCAATGTCATGTCCGCAATGTTTTCCTTCTCTTCCGACATGTGTTGGCACACATTTGGATGGTCAACTAACTTTTCACACAAATAATGGTTATGCAAACCACATATGACATTAAATCTCTTGTTTTTGTTTGCCAACATATTACCACGCTCCTTAATGTGACACTCACATTTTCTTGAACTAATGTCATCCCGTTTAAAATTTGGGAGATGGAATATATATTTCCCGCTTTTTTCGCACGTCATTGTCACAAAAGCACATCTTCTATCTGAACCATTATCATACCTTCCAATAACCACACCAAATTCCTGTTTCGAGGCCTTCATATGAATCCATTGAAGCATGTGATCACGACATTCAAACTCTTACTCATTTTTAAATTGATTGTCATCATCTACAGCCTTCACAACAACACCTTTGACATTCAAAGACACTTGTTTGGGGAAAACATCGGGGTGCACCATATCTAATGAAAAAAATTACCACGCAACAGTAAATAAGCGCTACTGCTGAAAACAGATTTGAAAAATAAACACAGACAGATACCGAAAATGCATCTCCGAAAGAGTTCATACTCGTTCTAGAGATACATTTTCATAATAAACACTCGTTTTTTCTGACAAAAACAATATTAATGTGAACAATGAGACTTGAAATAAATAATCTTTACTTGAAATTCTAACTTGTTTTGCTCCCTTTGATGTGATGAATCACAATATTGGAGATTTGGAGTAAAAGTGTGGATCGAGAATGGATGAGTTTTTGGTGAGGATTTGTAAAGAAAAACAAGTATGGTTGTGTGATTATGCATATGTGTCTTTTATCATATTATTTCGTAGATGCATCTCCGAAAATATTTGACATGTAAAGATGATAGCAAATTTTAAAATCCCACCCAAACTTTCGAAGATGCATCTTCAAAATTTCCACTAAACTAATAAACTATGAATATATATTTTTGAAAATTTTCAGACTCCATTATTACAAAAATCAAACTTATAGGATATCATTCAAAATGATCTACGATGAGTGTGTATTTGATGCATTCGAAGATGTATCTAAAAAAATTGAGGAATATTTTAATATTTTTGTATGGTATGTAAATAATATATAATATTCATTAAGATATTCTCTTTTAAAATTGATCCATAAATATTATTTTTAAAATGATTAATTGGGTAGTTCATTATTTGCTAGTCATCAATTCTTCATTTTACAAATAATTTTAATTATTTTAGCATAATGATATCATAAAGTTTAATTTAAAGGCAAACATATAAAAAATTAATATGCGTGAAATTACATACGCTAATAGTTTATAAAGTCCATGTAGAGGTGGAAATAGACCAGACTAATAACAGCGGCCTTCAGGCCAGTCTACATAGGCTCAGGCCAGGCCAAGATTATTCAATAAATAGAAAAGGCTTAGGCTTTTTATAAGCCTATTTAGTTAAAAAGGCTAGGCTTCAGGCCATGAGAAAAGCCTCTTAAGCCTTACAGGCCAGCCTATTTAAATAAATATGTATTTTTTTTTATTATTACTATGTTATGTATTGTACTTTGAATTAAAATACATAAATAAAAATTGGTTATTTTGGAGAACTTATGAAAATAAGATGAAAATACCTTATGAACAATGTTATAAGTTGTTTTCAAAAGTTATCTTAAACAAATAGTCTCACAAAACGTATGTTAATAGGTAAGTTAAAATAAATTAATGCAAACAAACATTTAGTCACATTGGTTTTTTAGTTTGTTAGTCTATTTAAACATTATTTTAAAAATAATAGGTTTTTATTTAGGCTAACAGGCTAACCAGACCTTAGAAAAGGTCAGACTCAGACCTAAAACAAAACCTATGACAGGCTACAGACCAGACTTAGACTTTAATTTTTTTTTACAGGTCAAACTTAGACTTGACAAAGCCTAAATCAACCTAGCATATTTTCACCCCTAAGTCTATGGTTAGATGGACTTGTCTATAATTCAAATTCAATTCTAACATTAGACCGAGTTAATTTTGTAGATTCGAATCTAAGATTAAACTTGATCATTTGAAACTTTTTTTAAAAATCAAATCAATAATCTTTTAATAATAAAAAAAGAAAAACACAATTTTCAAAATCTATAAATCATATACTTCTTGCAAAATAAAACTAGTCACAAAAAATGTGAAACATGTAACTCGAAAAACTCATAATCAAAACATTTTCTTATAAAATATTTCCTCTGTCTCAAAATAAGTGTCTTTTTATCTTAAATTTTTTGTCTCAAAATAAGTGTCATTTTACATTTTCAATGAATATTAATTCAGGTGTACCAATGTTACCCCTAATTAATATTATATGCACTACTCTCAATACATTGGCTCACACTTTATATTTATGATTATGCATGTGTAACCAATAAAAATTAAGGACATTTTTATAAAATTGTTACATTTATTCTTTCATTCATTACTTTTTTTTTTAATTTATGTACAACAACCTTAAACAATTTTTATTTTGAGACGGAATGAGTAATAACCAAGAGTGTGCAGTAATTAACTAACTATATTGCCTTACAAATAAATAAACTAATTACCGTCTCTCTATCTTATCCCATAATTTTATCCATAAAACGTTTAGTGTAATTGAATTAGACTGAATCCATTGTATACAAACCAAGATGAATTTACAAAACCGAGCCGAATGTTGTACCCACATGACCAAAAATAAAAACTTGAAGATGATAGAATTTGTCTTCTCCAATTAGGCCTAGTGGTGTAGAAGCATCGCTGTATTTCCATACTTCCAACCCAAACACTTTGACCATCACCTGCATTGAAACTTACATGTGATAAGATATGTCTCAATTTCAAGAATGAAAAGATATACATAATCAAGAGAATAATCCAATAAGATCACATATAAATTATGAACACAAATCATAATAATATCAACAATTAATGATAGAAAACAGTTTGTTAGACGTTGAGAGTTGAAATAATAAATAAGCCTGCATGACTCCCTTCACGCCAAGTAAAAGGATGATCAAGCCATTTTTGAAAAACCTCTTATATGGCATGCAGGGAGCCAGGCAAACACAACAAACCAACAAACAAACATGTCCTAGAGAAATTGATTTCAAAACTATATAATGAATGGAATGAGTTGTTGAAGTAGTATATGAAATGAGAGATATATATAGTTTAGAAAAAGTGAAAGATTTGATGAAGGAGATTGGAGTGAAGAGAAAGAGACAAGAGAAAATCCATGAAAGGAGATGGAACTAATGTAAGACGGCAAAAAAAAGCCTTATTGTTAACTTATTTATAGTACCAAACTATCAATGTTCCATTCAATAGTGCCAAACTTGCCACCCACAATGTTTGTTGGAAATTGTGATTAGTAATTCTTCTCCCAATCATTTTTCATCATTGTCATTTCTTGCATGTAAAACGGGTGTCACATCGGTTAATTAACTCTTCTCAAATCTTTCTTTCTTCGGTTCAAATATTTTACTTTCTTTTTTAAATATTTCTTTAAATTATATTCTTATAAATAATTTCTCTTTAAAAGAATCTCACATTATTTAAAATTATAAAATGTTTTCCATGTACAATATCTCGTAAACATATTATAACTTATAATTTATGGATTTAATGGAACTGTATTTGACTGTATAAAAAAGTTTTATAATGTTTTGTTTTCGGTTTTAAAAAATTATTACAAAAGAAAATTATCGGGATGAAATGCATACTAGATTATTTTCTTTAAGACGTTTTGTCGTACTGTCAATAATTATGCAAATCAGTCAAGTTTTGACGATGTTTCCATATAAAACAACTTATTCAAAAATTATAATTGTCACTTACACTGTGATAAACCGTTTGAAGAGATACACCTTTAAATGGTGTTTAAAATCACTCATGTCTGAAAATAGTTTCAAGTGTTGATGGTGCGAATGACCACTTGATAAGAAGAGAAGAAAAATATAGATAAGGAGAATCATAGGGAGAAGAGAGATTTCACGAAATTTTAGAAATCTGGAGTAACTTCTAAATAATGGGAAGGATCCATTTATTATGCACGAATCTGATGTGATGGTGAGAAAACATGGGATGAAAAATAGGAGTAAAGAGATGAGAGTGGAGTTGGTTTATCAAGGAAAATCGTTATAAACTTGGTCAGCAAATAAGGTGGGGAGAATTGGTCAAAATTTAATTAAATATTAATTCGTAATTACAACACCCCATTATTAATTAATAATAATTAATTAATTTTTACATTATACACAATTAATTAATTAATTAATATTAAACAATGATATTAAAAAACTTATTTCTGGGTATAAAAAAAATTGGATCAACTCTAAGCCCAAGCCCAAGATCGAATCTGACCGAGCTGAGTCGGCCGGACAGACGGGCGGCGGCGGTGCGCATGTGTGTTATGTTTTATGGAGGTGTGTTCTCACTCAACCACAAAATTGGGTACCCCTCGAGGCCCAACCCAAGTATCCCACTTAATATAAACACTACTAAAATGTGATCTTCCTCTTATGTGGGACTTTAATGAACCTTTTCAAATTCACAAACACACTCTAGCTCATACTTATCTCATTTATTGCAACTTAATACCATTAATTTCTTCCAAGTTATCATCATTCCAATCCAAATATTCCAACAATCCCCCACTTGAATTTAAAAGGTGATTTTAGAATGAACGTCAAACGTGTTTAAGGTTGTGCATAAGCAAATGTGTCTATGACTTGAACCTCTACATAGTAGGTAGGATTCTGATTCAACAAGAGTGACATCAATGTCTTGAACTCTATCTCAAACATTAAACCCGGACACAACCTTTCCTTAAGGTGTATTATAATAGAACGTGTTTTAATGGTCCTACACGTGTATCCTGGTTTAGTGAAGGCTCTAAGAATTCTATCTCAAAATTCCATAGGAATCAACCTAAGTTCCATAATCACAAAGGTGAGTCTATCAATAGTACTCATGTAGTCAAGGTACTCCCTCATATATAATATATATCTCATTAAGAGCTTTATATTATCGCATCCTCTTATTACTTCAGGATTCATGCTTCACTTGCATGATCATCTCATATTGCTCACGAGCTGTTATTACCTAGGCCGTGTTACTATCATGAGCGAAGGGAGTCATGAATCTCACTCACTACATCTTCTAATTTGACACCAAGTAAAAGAAATGACTTGTTATTACCTAGGTCGTGTTACTATCATGAGCAACTCATTTCTTTATAGGCATTAGTTCCATCTTCTTGGATGTATTATTGACCATTTCTCTAGTTAATCCTTTCGTCAAAGGATCTGCTAAGTTTTTATCAATGCGTACATGATCCACTCTTACATCTTCTTTAGAGATACAATCTCTAACAGAGATATGTTTTCTTCTAATTTGACGTATTTTATCATTATAATAACGATTCTCAATTTTTTGCAATAGTCGCGGTACTATCGCAATGGATCAATACAACTGGCATATGTTTTTCCCACAAAGGGATATCTACTAGCAAGCATCTTTACCAACTTACTTTTTCACTAGCTATGGCTCGTGCTATCATCGTAGACTCCACTGTGGACTGAGCCATGATAGTCTTTTTCTTTGATTTCCAAGATACAACTCATCTAGATATACTAAATACATAGCCATTAGTAGCTTTGGAATCATCTAATAAGGTGTTCTAATATGCATCATTGTACCCTTCTAGTACAATAGGAAATTTTCGATAATGTATGTCGAGATCGGTGGTCCTTTTAAGGTACCTCATGACTCGCTCAATAGCTTGTCAGTGTTTATCACTTGGTATACTCGTAAACCTACATAACAATCCAATGACATAAGCAATGGCAAGTCTAGTACAATCAATGGCATACCTAATACTGCCAATGATGCTCGCAAATTCTGTTTTTCTGACACTTTCCCCAGTGTTCTAAAACAGTTTCACGCTTTGATCATATGGTGTGCATGCAGGTTTACAATCAAAGTATTTATATTTTTTTAAGATCTTTTCCACATAGTGTGATTGATCCAAAAATATTCCTTGTTCGGATCTCGTTATCTTGATACCAATGATCACACTTGCTTCTCAAAGTATTTCATATCAAAGTTGTTGCATAACATTGATTTCACATCATTAATGGTCTGAATGTTTGATCCAAATATGAGTAGACCGTCTACATAGAGACATATGATAGTGCATATGTGATTCTCAGATTTGTAATAAATACATTTGTCACTTTCATTTACTCTGTACCCATTCAAAATCATTAAGCTGTCAAACTTTTCATGCCATTGCTTAAGAGCTTATTTTAGTACATACATAGACTTATCCAACTTACAGACCTTGTTTTCTTGTCCATGGATTAGAAATCCTTCTGGTTGTTTCATATAGATTTCTTCTTCTAAGTCACTTTTTAAAAAAGCGGTTTTAACATCCCTTTAGTGTACTATTAAGTTATAAATAACACCTATTGAAATAAGTATCCTAATTGATGTAATTCTAGTGATTGGAAAAAAGGTGTCAAAGAAATTTATGTTTTCTCTTTGTCTAAAACTCTTGGCTAAAAGGAAAGCCTTGCATTTATCAATAGTTACATCAAGTTTTAGTTTCTTTTTCAAAACCCATTTACAACCGATTGGTTTGCAACCAGAAGGCAAGTCTGCTAAGTGTCAGGTTTTTTTAGACTCTAGAGATTCTATCTCATCGTTTATAGCTTCTTGCCATAAATATGCATCCAGCTATGACAAGGCTTCTTAAAGATTTATTGGATCTTCTTCTAAATTATAAGCCACATAATCGGGCCCATAGTCTTTAGCAACTCTCACTCTTTTACTTCGACGAAGTTCTGTTTCTACATTGTCATCGCTTTCTATGCTTCTTATCACTGGGATGTGACTCGATTGAGTGCCCCCATTATTTCTAAATTTGAAAGGAAATTTGTCTTCATAGAATTCAACATCATTTGATTCTATGATGACTTTTGCATTTAGGTTCTAAAACCTATATGCCTTATTGTTTGCTGCATACCCAATGAATACACATTCATAGGCTCTACTAATGAGTTTAACTTGTTTCGGATCCGTAATTCTGACATAAGCCAGACAACCCCCAATTTCTCAAATAAGACAAGTTTGGTTGTATTTTCTTTAATATATCTTAAGGTGAGATCTTACTTTTTGACTTGGAGACTCTATTCAGGACATAACAAACAATCAATAAAATTTCCCCTACTAGTGAGGTGCGACACCATAGTTCATCATAATTGCAACAACAAGTTCAATCAGAGTTTTAATCTTTCTTTCTGCGTTACCATTCATTTCAGGAGAATATGGAGCAGTCGTTTCATGTACAATGCCATGTTTAGTATAAAAAAACATTAAATAAACTAGAATTATATTCAGTTTCCCTATCACTACGAAGTCTCTTAATCTTCTTACTAAGTTGATTCTCAATTTCCGTTACATACATCTTAAATATGTCAAGAGCTTCAATTTTATTCTTCATTAAGTATACATAAGTATAATCAGAACAATCATCAATAAATGTGATAAAATAACGTTTACTATTTCTAGTTAAGTTCCATCTAATTCACATATATCAGAGTGTATTAGATCTAAGGGATTAGGTTCTTTAATTATTGATTTATGAGAAGTATTAGTAATTTTAGCTTGACTACAATATTCACATTTATTCGTACCATTGATATTTAATTTAACGTGACAAAGTCTAGCATTAGAAATAACTTGCTTATTAACGTGACAAAGTCTATCATGCTAGATATTAAAGTCACACATGGAGTAAACAGAAGGAGAAATTTTATTCAAATCAATATTCAACTTACACACGCCATTTGTGGCGTACCATTTCCCAACAAAAATATCATTCTTAGTGATGGTGTACAAATCTGCCCCAATAGACTGACTAAACCTTACCTTATTCAAAAGAAAGCTAGAAACAAGATTCTTCCTAATTTCAGGAACATGCATGACATCCTTCAAGATTAAAGTCTTTCCTGAGGTGAATTTCAGCTCAACGTCTCCAATTCCAGCAACACTAGTGGTGTGAGCATCTCCCAACAACATTTTCTTATCTTTAGAATTTGTGTATGTCTTGAACATAGCACGATCATAACAAACACGACGAAAGGCGTCAGTGTTTATCCATTTACCAACACTTCCACCAACCATGTTGATTTCAGTGGTCATAGCTATGAATTACTCATCAGTCAGGTTAACCTGTGCATTAGAGCCATCAACACGTTTAGGCTTACTCATACATCTCTTAGTCATATGATCCAGTTTTCCACAATTAAATCAAGTGAAAACCGGAGCATCATTTATTTGAGTTGGTGGTTGTTGTCTAGCAATCAGAGCAAATGGGTCCCTTGAGGAATTCTCATTCTTAATTCAGTTCAGATCATTGCGGTTCTGATTCTTTAATGGTTTTCCCGTAGGCTTCAGAACTGCACTGAATCTCTTTTTGTTGTCAGAAACAACTAAGACTTCATCCTTCTGATCTTATTTTCTAGCTTCCTCTTCAATTCAGAGGCAAGTAATCAGACTCTCAATTGAAAATTATTTGGTTTTAATTCGAAGCACATTTTTGAAATCTTTCCAACCACGGGGGCAATATGTCAATTATAACAGCAATATGAAATTGTTCATTGAGGGGCATACCTTCAGTTATGAATTCAGTAGGTAGAAGTGGAGATCATTTGTTCAGTTTTAAAAAGATGAATTCTAACCACTAAACTATTTAAGAAAATAAAAAAAAATGTTTATAAGACTAAACATTTATGAGAAATAATTATATTTTTTTAAAAATATATTTTGTATTTTTAATCGACCTATAAATCATATTGTTAAAGTTATTAACAACGAAAATTAAAGTTACAATAGAAAAATATTGGCTTAATTCATTTTTTTGTCCCTTAAATTAATTTATTGTTTCGTTTTGATCCTTCAGTTAAAAAACGTTACATTATAGTCCTTTAAAACAATTATGTTAGTCATATTAGTCTATTCTGTTAAATTTTGAGAAAAAAACGTTAAAATATGTCTACATGGCAGTCTACATGACAAGATATTCTCTAACTTGATTTTTTATTTTGTTTATTATCAATTTATTATTAAACATATTATTATTATTATTATTATTATTATTATTATTTATTAAACATTTCCTTACTTTCTTAAATCCCTTTAAAACCCTAGTAGCCACAACAATGAATTTTATTCAGAACTACAACATAACATAAGCAAAACCTCCATAAACAACATATCAACAATAACTCGGTGGAAATGGTAATGAAGGAGAGAGATTTGTTGCTTTCCTATCATCGGAAAACTCACCCTTATTGCGTCACCGTTTCCGGCCAAATCCAACACCTATCCCTCACTCTTGTTCTTTCGGCAAAACAACATTTCTTTCGTGTCTGATTTGGGCTCTTTAAGGTATGATTTCGAATTTTCTTGGTTTCGGTTCAGATTTGATTTCACTATGTTTAGATCTTGATTTGGTGTTTAGAATAACTTTAACTGTTGTTTCAGATCTTGATTTTGGTATAGGCTTCAACGATTCTGGTTTTGTGATGTTTTCAGATTCAGTTTCTTGCTCAGTGTTTTTGATTTCACTCTCGTCTCTGTTTTCGGTTCGTGTTTCCTCTCAGATCTGGTTTCAGACTCTCTCAATTTGTATTTGATTTTTTCATGGTTTTGAGTCTCATTGTTTTTTATTCACTCTTCACCGTTCGTAATTTCAATACAAAAACTGAACTCTACTATTTTCTCAGCGTACCATTCTAATGAAGCTCCTCTACTATGATGATGCGACTGTGTGTTATTTAATATAGAACAACAAATCTTAGCTGCTTAGAATTTGTTTGTAAAATTCTTTAGTCATCATATGGATTGTTGAACTGATTAGGCTCTAGATTTGAAATGTATTTTCGATTAGGTTATTGTTTAAACCGGAAGTCATTAGAACAACATCAATAGAAAATGACAATATGTTTTGTTATGCACCTGGTGAACTCTTTAATGCTCTATTATGCTATTGTGCTTACTCATATAAGCGTGACTTCACACTATACATGTCTTTCATGCAGCCAACGAATTATGAGCCTCCTTTCTTCAGGGAATGCACAGAAGAAGAAGCGAATCATCCTTGGGTGAAAAATCCATTGAAAATGGAGGTCGGAAATGTAAATAACAAGCATTTTGTCTTAGCTCTGAAGGTAATGGAAGGATATTCAACTCACAACCAATTTAAATATATTTCTAATGCTTTTTCCAATGTTTTCTTCTTCCAATTTATAGGTGAAGAGTGTGCTTGACCCTTGTGAGGATGACAATGAGGTTATCCAAGATGATATGAGTGATGATTCCATGCAAACAGGAAGGAGGTTGTATTATATGGTTTTTTATTGATGGAGATTTGAGTTTTAGTGTTATTGAAGCTTGGGCTTTTGATGTTTTTTATTGATAGTGAAAGATGATGACATTTTATTTTGTATAACAATTTACCTTTGTCTACTACATTCAAGAGAGTGATGTGAAGTGGGCTTCAAGATGGGATGCCTATTTGCTTATGAATGATGATCAGATTCACTAGTTCTCAATTGTGAACTCATTGATGATTATTCTCTTTCTCTCGGGTATGGTGGCAATGATAATGCTGCGTACAATTTATCGTGATATTTCCAAGTACAACGAGCTTGAGATCCAAGAAGAAACATAAGAAGAGACTGGTTGGAAGCTTATCCATGATGATGTTTTCCGGCCACCAATCAACTCAGATCTTCCGGGTGTTTATGAATTTAGGATAAAATTCTGATTTTGTAATGATATTTTTTGTGAAATTAATGAATTTGTTATACAACAGGTCCGAGTTTGTAATGATAATTTTATGAAATTGATGATTAAAATAGAAAAGGAATGAAACCTATTATGTAAAATAAAATCTAATGAAAATAAAAGTTCAAAAACTGTTATGAGTGACTCTCCAGGAAAAATGAATTTTTTCTTTAACAGAGAATATATTCTGTTAAAAGCCAAACAATGCATCCAAATCCAAAGTTAATTAAGATTTAGTGTTCGTTACTTAAGCGTTTAGACTTTCTTATTGATGATAACAAAAGGTGGTTTGAGGATCTTAATGAAATCCAATGTTTCAAAGCTTTGGAAAAGCAGAGGGACAAGAGACTCAATTACATCGAACTACAACCATAGAGATTGAAAGACTTTCACCTGACTAAATAATAATGACTCATAATCGACACTCTTTTTTTTAAGAAAATAAACACAAGTGCACAAAACAACTTGAATGAGTTTGATTCTTTTTATTTTTGAATTAAGGTCAACATGATTAGATTCATTGATTTTAATAAAAGAAAAGAAAAAGGGTAAAAGTCCACTTGACAAAATCAATGTTTTGTTTATTAAAGAGGTGATGATTTAAAAGAAGGAATCATTTGAAAAAGGGAGAAGATTTTGAAAATTAAAGAAGGGGAGGAGATGAAGGGACTATCCTAAAAAAAGAAAATAAGGAGATAAGGGAAGAAAGATCTAACCAAACTTGATGATACTTCAAATTTTATAAGCATAAGAGTTCCATCCTTATAAGCTAGAAAATGGCCAAATAAAGGCAAGTTCCAACTTCATGAAGATCAAAGCAAGGGAGAGGGATCCTAAAATCTAAGTCCAAAATCTCCATTTCAATGCCAAGGATAGTAACCAAAAGTCCATAAATTAAAGTCACAAGTTTTTTTTAGAAGTTTAATCCTTTATTAATGTTTTTGTGTCCAAATGGACAAAAGGAAAATCAACAACAAAAAAGGAGCAGATAATAAACATGATATGGATAAATAAAGCATAATAAAGCAAAATAAAATAAAACAAACAATAAAAGTGCAAGAAATTAAATGTTAGTAGCAAAAGCAATTAAGGGGCAAGAAACTAAAATATTAATAATAATAGTAGTATAATACATAATAATGGTATGGTGAACTTAATCAACCACAACCAAAAGATTAACCAAAACCGAAAGGCAACCGGATCCGCTTAGCATCTTACACTATAGCGATCAATCAAGACAAACCGAATCGATTTCAATGAAATTTGAAAGGCGATTGGGAGACCCAAAGCACCTACGCATCAAACATTCATAAGTCTCGGTTCTTAATGCAATATGATTAACCACTTTGGGATTACGCGATCAACAAGAGATCCGGTCCACGAAAGTGCAAGTACCCAATTAGATTTTTTATTCCGAGTTAGGGACAAATTTAGGTCTATGTTAAGCAATCGCCGAGTAATTTACGAAGTAATTACCCTACAAATGAGGCCGGTCACCACCAATTAAGGTGCATAATGTTAGTGTTAATGCATGCGAGATACACGATATGTAAATCGCTATCCAGACGCATTACCGCACGAAACTAAAAGTGAATACCAAATTGAGTCGCACTCATGGTATTCTTCCATCCTTAAATTCAATCACTCATCTCGGTGGATTCAAGCATGAAAATGTATCACTAACGCAAAGTACCTTAAATGAATTAAATAATCCACTTAAAGGTAATTTTGAATTTATGAACATTAAATACTCTAATCTACACCCAAAGTTCATTGAAATTAAGGAAAAATCACTCCCAAAATTGCTTCCAAAGGTAAAAATAAAAAAGGAAGAAGAAGAAGAAGAAAGAGGAACAAAAAAGGAGCTTAAAACAAGTCAAAAAGTCCAATTTTGACTTGCGTTAACCGGTTAACCAAATAGGTTAACTAGTTAACGCAAGCAAAGCCTGCGCAATTTTAAAGATGGTTAATCGGTTAATTAATTTGCACTATAAATGGTTAACTGGTTAACGATGTACCAGAAGCAGAAAAATGCAGAAAATTCAGCATGATCCATTTTAAAACCTTTTCTCAAACATTTGATGATCATGATCTGAATTTGCACGAATTTTAAAACCAAAATACAGTGGAATCCCTGCAATAAAATAACAAATAAAGATCCAAAGGATCTAGAAACAAAGGCAACAAAGATCTACATCTTGAATGTTGATGGTGAATATGGGTTTATAGAAAGAGATGAATTACCAAAAGCACTTCTTCAAATTGGACCAAATCAAGCTAGATCTACTGAAATTGATGAACAAGAGAAGGAAAGGATGAAGGTTTAGCTCAAGTTAGTCAAGAATTCAATGTGAATTCTTGATAACTTCAAAAGAAAGAAAAAGAGCTTTAGTGAATTTTTGGTTTTGGGAGAATGTTTTGCAAGGGGTTTTTTGGCTCTCCAAAGCTTGGTGAATAAAATTATGGTCCTATTTAAAGACTTTAGGTATGGGAATTTGGTGAAATGGGGCTTGCTTTGGTAATTAAAATTAGGCTTGGTAATTGCAATTTTGGTGGGAAATGGAAAAGAGTGGTGATTAGTGAGGGTTTATGGTAGGAAATGATCAAAGTGATGTAGAGAAATCAGAAACCAATGGATCTAGAGTATTCCAATTAAATCAATGATCTAAGGGTGCTGAATTTGAATAAAATATTCAAATTTCGCACTGGTTAACCGATTAACGCATATGGTTAACCAGTTAACCGAGCCAAAATTTGAATATTTTATTCAAATGAGGTTGCTTGGTTGTTGTGGCCCGAATCTTTTTATACGCCGAAGAAGGCATGAAAATAAAGACATGAACCTTGGAATTCCTTGAATGAATCAATTAACTTGGGAAATCCTTTATCAAATAATTTTGGATTATTTACAGATCAACTTCGACTTTTGTCTATGAAATTTTACTCGAGCTGCAGGACTGCTATTTTTGGCATTTTCAATGGTTCCTCTTCCTGAAAAAGGTTAGTAAAAGGAAACAAAATATTTTTTTGGATTTTGATTAATGGTTAGTAAACATAAACAAACAAAGTAATTAAAGGCAACGGTGATCCCCTATGAGGCATAAACCTAACCCGAGAAGAACTGAACAACCAGTGCGATCTTGTTTGTATGCAAGATGCAGATGAAAATGCGAAGAAAACTTAGGGCAAAAATTAGGGTGCAACAGATGTCCATATTTAAGTTTCTTCAATTTGAAGATATGAAGATTGACATCTTCGTCTCTGCAAGATGGGAGAGACTTAAATACAGAAAACCCAAATTTTTGTCCTAAGAGAACATGATATGATATCGATATGATATGCAAACCCAAAGTCTTTGTGGGGAAAACACGACCACCAGAGAGAAGCGAAAGCTTGGGGACACAGAAGAAAATCCCGTTGGGGAAAGCAAAAGACACCAAAAGAGTTACCAGGAAAATAAATCACTGGATAGCTGACTCGCATGGGGAAAGAAAATATGATATAATGAAGGTAAAAGGTTCAACGGGAAAGAGTAAACCCTCTGCCAGGGAATAATAACCAATCAAAGTATTCGATTCCAAAGATGGAGGAATACCGAGTTGGAAAAGAATCATCAACTACTGGTTTACTAGGTAGAAAATATGAAAATGATGGACTCAACTATCGATTTACTGGATAGGAGCAAAACAAAGAAGGATAACCTTCACTACCTTTACTAGGTAAAGAATTCTCAACTACCGGATTTACTAGGTAGGAGTATAAGCAAAGGGAAACAACTTCTATTACCTTTTTACTAGGTAGAACGAAGAACTCTCGACTACCAGATTTACTGGGTAGGAGTACAAGAAAAGGAGCTTGATTAGCTTGGTAACGTTACCCACTATCGAATAATGGATAGCTTAATTCCAAAGTAATATACTCAAGCTGGGGGAAAATATTGCCCACTATTAAACAACTTTAACTTAATTCCAAAGCAAATATTAGCTCACCAAAAAGACCAAAGTTTAATCCAAGAACAAGTTGGAGAGAAACGGTCAAACAAGATTAATCCCGAGGAGGAAATATCTCGACTGGGGAAATTCCATCCAGATAATAAATTAGGGAGGAAACTGAATCAAAATCGGCCACGAGGAATAAACTCAATCGGGAAATGGAAAGGATCAACACTTTCTGCTTAATGATCGACACTTTAACTTGAGAGGAAGACAACACACATACTCTGTGGGAAAAAAAGCACACCAAAGAGCGGGGAACAATGATAAATGCAAGAATGAAAGCAAACAATGTTATGTTTATGCGTATGAATATGTTGACAAAACAGACATAAAGATAAGCAAAAGGGTGACATAAACACCACAACAACCAAATACTCGGTTAATCAGGGCAACGAGGTCGAGAATCATGCTGGAGATTTAAATCGAAATCCTGCAGGGGGAAGTTAAAAGTCATCAAAGGAATAAAAATCCTGCTACAAAGCATAACTCAATACTGAGGAAACATCTGCTAAGGATGCAATCGTCAAAGCAGTCTTCAAAAATCTGCGAAGCATAAAAATCAGAAATTCCACTCTGAGAGGACAAAATGTCGGAGATTCCTCAACAACACAAAATCTTTCACACCATTTTTTGGGGAAAGGGGGAAGTGTTCCTGTTAAACTCTGGTGGGGACAAATATTTTCATAACTTTGTTTGGGGAAACAAGATAAAGATCTGCCATTGATGCCAATAAAGTATAGCCTAATGGAATTTTAAATATCAACTCTGCATAAGGATATCACCCTGCTGAAAAAAAGTAATAATCTGTCGGGGATGGGGAAAGCTTCCATGATCCTTGTTGGGGACAAAAGTGTTCTTAATCAAACTCCTGCAAGGAGTAATCATCATACTATTCATGCTCCACTTGGGGAAAGAGTCATGCCACTCCTACTCTTCTTGGGGAAGGAGTTATGCCACTCTTTCTCTGCTTGGGAAAAGAGTCACACCACTCTTTCTCTGTTTGGGGAAGGAGTTATGCCACTCTTGCTCTGCTTGGGGAAAGAGTGTAAAACTTGTTGAAGATCAAATAGAAATCTGCTGGAAACTATCACACGCATACTTACTGGGGATCTATGGAGATCATTCATCCCTGAAAATTTGGACTTTTCGACCCATGTGGGGATACCAGAAATTAATATCATAGTGAACCACAATTACGAGGGATTTTAAATCAATACACACCAATAGGTGAAAGAAAACCTTTAAACTGACTGCTATATTAATACTTCGGCCAAGGGATACAATCCACTCAAGCTGAGTAACAAGAACTCGGCTGAGGATTCCCAATGCTTCTCAAGTCAAAGATAAAACTACTGAGGAAGAGATCAAAACTCAGCTGGGGATTTTCAAGAATATCCCCTCCAACAACTCTTCTGGGGAAGGAATCAGAACTATGAGCATTCACAATCTCCTTTCATGTTGGTGGGGCACAAAACATCATTAACATCAACATGCCAGGACCATTCCGGAATTTCGTAAGGACACAATCAGATCAAACCCTGCTTTGGAAGAGACAAGTTACACACATCCGTATTTTACCATCCCTAGAACCACTATTGATATCCTTTCTTTATTCTCATATCAAAAGAAAAATGTTTTTATAATCTTCAAAGATTAAATTTATTAAATTTGTTTCAAAAATCATCATCAACAATAAATTGAAATTTTGTAAACATAAACAATATAAATAATTGCAAACAATTGGATAAAAGCTCAAATTCATTGATAGAATGATAGTCAGTAAATGGCATGACTCCATGGATCATTACAAGTTTGAAAAATGGTAAATACATGGAAAAGGGCCACATTGAAATACAATGATCACTATTCTCCCTATCAAATTTGAACTCCACTGTGTCCGAAACTTCAGTCAAGAATGAGTGAATAAGACTCTTTGATGGGCAAATCTTCTGGGGGATAGAGTCTGAAATCCTCGGTCACTACAAGTGATCCAGTCTGTCGACGCAGTTACTTGCCATGATCCCTAACTTTTGCCTAGATTTCCCTTTCGGGTTTTCAGTCAACCGGGATAATTATTTATGTTTATGTCTCTAATTTTTGCCTGGACCGCCCTTTCGGGTTTTCAATCCACCGAGACGTTCATTTTTGCCTAAGCCGCCCTTTCGGGTTTTCAACTTAGCGACCTGTTCTTTTATTTTTTAGGCGAAGTATTTCTTGACTGCATCCGCATTCACGGGACGAGTGATCTCCTTACCATCCATAGTTACAAGAAATAATGAACCGCCATAGAAGGCTTTCTTAAAAACATATGAGCCATCATAGTTCGGAGTCCACTTGCCTCGAGAATCTGTAATGAAAGACTGGATCTTTTTTAGCACGAGGTCGCCTTCTCTGAATACACGAGGTTTGACCTTCTTGTCAAAAGCTTTCTTCATTCTTTGCTGGTACAACTGACCATGACACGAAGCTGTTATTCTCTTTTCCTCAATCAAATTCAACCAATCAAATCTACTTTGACACCACTCAGCCTCAGTAAACCTGGCTTCCATCAGAACTCTCATTGATGGGATCTCAACCTCGACGGGGAGCACTGCTTCTGTACCATAAACAAGTGAGAAAGGGGTTGCCCATGTTGAAGTGCAGATAGATGTACAATACCCATGCAAAGAAAAAGGTAGCATCTCATGCCAGTCCTTAATGTCACAACCATCTTCTAAATGATCTTCTTAATGTTCTTATTCGCAGCTTCAACTGCCCCATTCATCTTCGGTTTATAAGGAGCAGAATTATGGTTTTGAATCTTGAATTCTTCACAAAGCTCTTTCATCATCTTATTATTCAAGTTTGAACCATTATCAGTAATGATTCTATTCGGAACATTATATTTGCAGATAATGTTATTCTTGATAAACCGAACCACAACTTGCTTGGTCACATTAGCATATGATGTCGCTTCCACCCACTTGGTGAAGTAGTCAATTGCTACAAGAATAAAATGATGCCCATTCGAAGCCTTAGGTTCAATCATACCAATCATATCAATTCCCCACATAGAAAAAGGACACGGGTAAGAAATCACATTGAGATGAGTTGGCAGCACTTGAATCTTATCAACATACACTTGGCACTTATGGCACTTTTTCACATACTTGCAACAATCAGATTCCATTGTCAGCCAATAGTAACCTGCTCTCAACATATTTTTAGCCATTGCATACCCATTAGCATGAGTACCAAAAGATCCTTCATGAATTTCTTTCATTAACATGTATGCTTCGTGTCTATCCACGCATATGACAATATCCTCAAAGTCCTCTTATCTTTATCGGATGCCCCAAGTGGGTATTCCTGACTCTGGAGAAAACATTTAATATCATGATACCAAGGCTTATCATTATGGACCTCTTCAATTGCAAACACATGAGTTGGTCTTTCAAGCCGCATCACTCTGATCATTGGAACGTCATTCCACTAGTGCACCTTTATCATAGAAGCTATAGTTGCCAAAGCATCTGTCATCTGATTTTCATCGCGAGGCACATAATGAAACTCAACTGTAGTGAAGAAAGTTGATATCCTCCTGGCATAATCTCTGAATGGAATCAAGTGGGGTTGATGAGTTACCCACTTACCCTTTATCTGATTGACTACCAAGGAAGAATATCCATACCATCAAGATGCTTAATCCTCAGATCAATAGCTTCCTCAAGACCCATAATACATGCTTCATACTCAACTTCATTATTGGTAGAAGGGAAAGTCAACCTTGCAGCAAAAGGAATATGTGAACCATGGGGAATAATGATCATTGCCCCAATTCCTCTTCCGCGTGCATTTACAGCACCATCAAAAACTAAACCCCGTCAAGATCCAGGCTCCGGCCCTTCCTCAATCAAAGTTTCATCACAATCTTTCATTTTCAAATGCATTACATCCTCATCTGGGAAATTAAACTTGATAGTCTGGTAATCCTCAATCGGTTGATGTGCCAAATGGTCAGCCAAGATACTACCTTTCATAGCTTTTTGAGCTCGGTACTCGATATCATATTCTGACAACAACATTTGCCAACGAGCAATCCTCCCAGTCAAAGAAGGTTTTTTAAAATATATACTTGATCGGATCCATTTTAGAGATCAACCAAGTTGTATGATTCAGCATATACTGGCGAAGACGCTTTGCATCCCAAGCTAAGGCACAATAAGTTTTTTCAAGCATGGAGTACCGAGACTCACAATCAGTGAATTTCTTACTCAAGTAGTAAATTGCATATTCTTTTCTTCCAGATTCATCTTGCTCACTGTCGCTCCCCGGATTTCCATCCTGGCACAAACGCGAAAGTGGCGCGGAAAAAGAATAGAGTCGCCAGCCAGGCATTTTTATCCCGAAGAAAGGGAATGGTAATGCTGCACAAACCAGAAGAAAGAAAGAGGAAGGACACAGGTCCTACGAACCAAAGAGACTGAGTTCGGGAGTCGGTTATGACCTGGGAAGGTATTAGCACCCAGATCGTCCGCCGTACCCGACGGGATCCACGCTTGCAAAAGAAACTATTTCAAAGGGTGAGGATATGAAAGCTGTAGCAAAGAAATGAAAAGAAAAAGAAAACTGGAATTGGAAAAGAAATGAAAAGGAAAAATGTAGGGAAAATAAAGATTGTGCTCGAACGGGCCCTACCCCGCTGCCTACGTACCTCATCAGGATAATGAGGATCAGAGACGCCGTAGTTCCCCTAACTAGGGGTACTAAAAGGAAATTGCTTGTGAATTAAAGCTTGAACTGCCTATGCCATTGCTCAGGTGTTGCAGACTCGGACGACGAGTGCGTAACCGTCTTGCAAAGTGACAATTATGAGCAAGTTCACGTAAGGAGTGAATGAGATGAGAAGAGAATTCCCGAAGGAAAGACACTTATTGTTTGTTTGGTGTTTTTAGAAGCTTTTATGAGTGAAAGTTTGCATAGGTAAGTGTACCTAAGTCTTACTCAATGGGATGTGTACATCTCACATCATCCCGAAATGAAATGCGTAAGAGGCACACCTATCTATGGAGGAAATCCCCAAAACTAGTCCCATAAGTGAAGGCTTAAGCACACTGGCCTATTACCATTATTAAGTATTTTTGTGGTTTTATGGTTAAGAACTATTTTTTAGCTTTTCTTTGTGAGGTACTCATGCTAAGACCTATCCACCACGAGTGATGACTCACACCTCGCCCTGAAACGGAACGCGTGCAAGTATCTCATAGCAAAGTCTCATGTCACATGAAGGCACTCACCATTTATTAAGTGAATTAGAATTAAGTTTGAAGATGAGAAGAGAAATCACCAAAAGGATCACAAAGGTAAAAGCTAACGGGAAAAGTCTAATCCTAATATTCACATGCTTGGATGGTCCTAAGTTAGTGAGGCTTACTATCCTAAAGAAGAAGAAGAAAGAAGAAGTACCATGGTGGCCTAAGCACACCTCAAGTTAGAAAGAATATAAGATGAGGAAGAAGAAAGATGAATAAGAAAAGATGCATAAGAAATAGGATGAGAATGCGAAATGGAGATAAGACAATGCACAAACAGAGCCTACACCAGTAGGACTTCCAGATGCAACCACATGCAATAAGTAAGATCGGGCCTCAGTGATACCTAACGGAGAAGGTCCGTTGCCTCTTCAATATGCGCAAGAGAAATCAAGAAATATCGAGTAGAAGATCCACACAATCAATCCAGTAAAGCTCAAACGTTCAATATCATTAATTAACATCCAGAACCAAAAAGAATATTCATCCAGATAATTCAACAAGATAGGTCATCGTGTCTAGTAAATAATCCACTAAGCGTCACAACTTGCATCAAGAATTCCACGAATACTAACAAGTCAATAATCCATGATCGAACAATCAATCGCACGACTATCATCAAGTCAAATCCGCCATCCTCGAAACCAAGCAATAGACCTACAAAATATCAACCAAAGCTAGAATAATATTAAACAAAATTCTATTTAATTGAACTAAATTAATTGGAAAAATAAATCAAAGTTATATAAAAAATATCAAAAATATATCTAAACCCTAATAACTCCTATACCCTTAACAAATAACAAGTGTTAATTAATAACTAAATAAATTAATTAAACAAAATGAATAGAAAAAAAATCAAAATCAAATTTGCTATCTATCAATGTTAATAATAATTTCTAATTCTAAACAAAAGTCAAAATCTAATTAATAAAAATAATTAAGAGAAACTAAATGCAATTATTAAAACAAAATGTTTAAGAAAAGAAGAAAATAAAATAATAAAAAAAAACAGGAAGAGTTATCCGCAGATCTGAACTTGGGCTTCAAGAAAGCCCAATCAAAACCAAAACTGAACATGTGGAGGTGCGAAAACGGGCCTAGGGTTTGGTCCAACAGCAACAAGAACAAATGGAGATAGCACGAATTATCTTCTCTTCTCCTGAAACAAAAATGCGAAATGAAACAACAACGTCGCCGCCAGCGCAAGCATCCCGCAAGATCATCTCCTTCAAATTGTCGGTGCGTTCGATCGGAGTTCGTCGGTGCCGGAAAAACAAAGAAAACCAAGTCACCACCGAGGTTCTTCCTCGTGTTCACGCGGATGCGAATATGAAATTACCGGCAAAAACAAGTTCTTCTACACTCTCTCTCAGAATCTCTATTCAAGATCTACACCGAAAGTTCGTTCGTCCTAGCCTCAAGTTCTCTTTCTTCATCTTTTTTTCTATTTCTGTTTTGTTTCTGTTTGCGTTGTCACCGTGATGTGAATAGTTGCGATGAGTTATGGAGAGTGAGGAAAAGGTTGGTGCGTGTTAATGGTTGAAGGTGAGGTTTGGTTTGAAGAGTGATTGAAAAGGTGATTTGAATGAAGATTGTTACGGCTTTGATGTGTGTGGTGGTGGTTTTTGTTTTATGGTTTTGTTTCGGATCTGCTTCAAATGAGGTTGTTGTGGTGACCAAATGAAATTTCGGAAGATATGTTATGGTTTGCGAGTTGGTTTGATGAAGGAGGAGTTGTTGATTGGGTTGAAGAGTGGAGTGATTTGGTTTGTTGAAGAAATGAAGGGTCCTGCTATTGTTTGTGTGTTATGAATTGGAATTCACTGATGATGGGATGAGTTGAGGGAGAGCAAGAAAACTGTATTTTTTGTGTGGGTGATTCTATTGTTGTTGGTGTTTTATCCTGAGGAAGTGCTTGCAAAAAGGAAAATGGTTTCGGCGTGTTGTGTTGCGTGATGAAAAAATGTCGTGTCTTGTTTGTTGAAAATAACAAGTTATTATGAATAGAAGAGAAAAAACCAGGATGAGGTGGGTGGCGAAAATTCCTTCTGCAGTGTGAGGTATTGTATGTACCTGTAACAGAAATGTTGCGTGGTTGTCAAAAGTGGGGTAATGGAATTGTGTACAAGTGGGTAGAAGATGACGTGAAGGGCTGGAGAGAATTGTGTGAGTGGGGTCGATTTGAAATTGGTGAGAAATATATGCGTGTTGTATGGATGAATGGCTGAAGTGTGCTGTGAAATTTGTGAAATTCTGTGTAAGAAAAAGTGTGTGGGTCCGATGGGAAATAAGGAGATTTTTGTGAAATTCCTCTTTGTGTACCATACTAAAAAGTGTGTTTTTCTACATCCTTTATTATTATTATTTATTTTTTTGATATGGGTTTGAATGTGGATTTAGGACAACAATTTGTATTAAAAGAAATATGAAGTGGATTAATGATGAAGGGAAAAAAGAGATATTTGGTTTATGGAATTGAATTCAATGGATAAAAGAAATAATAAGAAAAAAATTGGATGAATAATAGTTAATAAAAATAAATGAGTTTATGGAAAGTATGAATTAAAATGGATATAAAGAAAAAAAAGAAAAGGATATTGGGTAAGAATTAATAAAATGGATTAAGAAAAATATGAGAGATAAAATGGATTATGAACTTGAATTCGAAAATATATGGACAAATGATTAGAAAAGATGAATGGGCTTTGGAATATGGTATAGGTTAAAAATGTATAAAAGAAAATTGGATTTCGAAATGAATATCGAATAAAATTTGAAATAAACTTGAATAAGTCCTCCCTTGAAATTTCCAATCGGTGTCGCTGACTGAATTTAAACCAACACCAAACTGATATTATTCCTCACACGCTTCAATCAAAGTAAACACAAATCCCACTGAACATATGGCAATTGAAATAATAACCATCTCAGCCAATCATTCCCCGAATCGCCTTAACTCTGTCTGATCCAGTCACCGAAGAAAATACATCCATAAATAAACCACCCTTTGAATGATGAATAGACAAATCTGATTTTGAAATTAAACCACAAACAAACCACCGTTGGGTATCCTGACGAATTCCAACCACCACCTGGACACATACGACCTTACAACTTAACAAAGAAGAAAAAAGCCAGATGATGAGCCAAATGCGTAATGAATAGTCCTTGCAGACGTGAAATTCCTGAAGATCACTAATTTAAGGAAATAAACCCTAATTCAGTGACAGGATCCTAAGATGATGCCATTGATGGCTGCATAGCCAAGAACTTGAATTCTTCTGATAATCCGCACATAAGGACGTGAAACCCTAATCCTCAGAAAAAACGATCCCATGTCTTATGCACATGATATGAATTCTAAATGCTAATGATCTAATGGAAATGCAAACGAGATGCAAACGAACAACGGACAAAGACAGAAAACCAGAGGGAAAATTTAGGGTGTCTACACTCACCAAGCACACAACCCATGGAATCTTCCAACAAAATCAAGTACATAATCAACGGTCTACCTTCCACCGGAGGAGACAAGATAGGAGGTTCGAGCAGATATTCTTTGATACTTTCAAACGCCTTATGACAATCGTCTGTCCAGACACAACCTCGGTCTTTCGAAGAAACTTGAAGATCAGAGCACATGTGGCAGTCATGTGAGAGATAAACCTCAAAATATAATTCAAATGGCCCAAGAATCCTCTTACTTGCTTTTCAGTTCTTGGAGCAGGCATTTCCCGAATAACTTTCACTTTATCAGGATCAACTTTAATGCCTCTTTGGCTGACAATGAAACCTAACAACTTTCCCGAACGTACACCAAACGTGCACTTGTTTGGATTCAAACAAAGTTTAAGCTTCCTTAACCTCTGAAACAACTTCAGCAAATGTTCAACATGATCCGCTTCAGTCTTTGACTTAGTGATCATATCATCAACATGTACCTCAATTTCTTTATGCATCATATCATGGAAAAGCATGGTCATAGCTCTTTGGTATGTCGCACCAGCATTCTTCAATCCAAAAGGCATCGCTTTGTAGCAGAATGTTCCCCACGGTGTAATAAATGTGGTATTCTCCATGTCCTCGGGTGCCATCTTTATTTGATTATAACCGGAAAATCCGTCCATAAAGGAGAATACATCGAACTTAGCTGTATTATCTACCAACACATCAATGTGTGGCAATGGAAAATCATCTTTTGGACTAGCTTTATTCAAATCTCTGTAATCAACACACATTCGGACTTTTCCATCTTTCTTTAGAACTGGCACAATATTGGCCACCCATTGAGGATAATTAGATGTCATAAGAAAACCTGCATCAATCTGCTTTTGAACCTCCTCTTTGATATTTACTTCCATATCAGGATGAGTTCTTCTCAACTTTTGCTTCACAGGTGGGCATTCAGGCTTCAACGGCAATGTATGCTCCACAATATTAGTATCAAGACCTGTCATGTCCTGATAGGACCAAGAAAATACATCAACATATCCTCTAGGAAGCTCTACCATTCTCTTTTTAACCTCATGACCAAGCAATGCTCCAATTTTGACTTCTTTCTTATCATCTTCAGAACCCAAGTTGACCAATTCTATAGACTCTCTATTAGGCTGAATAACCTTCTCCTCGTGCTCAAGTAACCTAGAAATATCATCAGGAATCTCTTCAACATCCTCTTATTCAACTTCAAACACAGGGAATTCAAAGTTGGGAGTGGACATAGGATCATTGTTTTCAATGGGTTTATCAATCAATCTGCACAATGATTTTATTTTTATTTTAGAGTATGAACAAAAGTGCAAATGTCATGCAGATAAACAGTGATTATTATTATTTTGGGTTTTTTATGTTACCATTTTTCAGAATAAAGAAAAAAGTAAAAACACATATGGAAATAACAAAATAACATTTTGTTGATGTTTATAAAATTTGAAATAAAACCCGACAAACATTCACTTTCACCGTGGGCAGAGTGAAAGGATTTTTGAAAGAAAATAAAACAAATTACTTTGAAGCATGAAAAATAGAAGGAACATCAACAGCAATCTAGTTCTTGAAAATCTTTTCGTGCGTAATAAAGTTAGGAATTTCTTCATCTTCATCATCTTCAATGATGGCAGCAGCGGAATGATTGTTGATAAGCCCAACACTTCGGAATCCTTCCTGAATAGTCTTCGGGTCATTGAGAGCCACACCTGGCGCAAAACCAATACCAAATCCTTCTTTGTTGTTAGTAGCATCAATAACTCGTCCCCAACCGTCAGATCAACCGGTTTCAAGCACACTCAGAGCATCCTTGAGAGAAGACATATGCATAACATTCTTCTTAACAGCATTATCACCAACAGAAAGAGCCTGGAATGAAGTTCCCACCTCTTCTTTAACATCAATATAAGAAAAAGATGACAAATTGCTCACTAGCATCGCCTGTTCACCGCCAATAGTCACTAACTTCCCATCTTTCACAAATTTCAGCTTCTGATGGAGAGTAGATGTCACAACTCCTGCCTCATGAATCCAGGGTCTTCCAAGGAGACAATTGTAAGTGGGACGTATATCCATTACTTGAAAATTAATTTGGAATATAAACGGTCCAATCAGAATAGGAAGATCAACTTCACCAATCACTATCTTCTTTGATCCGTCAAAAGCTTTCACAATAATTCCATTATGCCTCATGGGAGCACCTTGGTACGCAAGCCTTGACAAAGTCGACTTCAGCATCAAATTCAGAGAAGACCTGGTATCAACCAACACCTTAGACATAGCATCTTCTTGACAGTTTACTGAAATATGCAGAACCAAATTATGGTTCCTTCCTTCTTCAAGTAAGTCATCATCACAAAAACTCAAATGGTTGCACGATGTGATATTAGCCACAATACTATCAAACTGATCAACAGTCACATCATGGTCAACATAAGCTTGATCAAGAATCTTCTGCAAAGACTGCCTATGAGCCTTAGAGCACATCAAGAGTGATAAAACGGATATCTTCGACGGAGTATGTAACAACTACTCAGTGACATTGTACTTGCTCTTCTTTATCAATTTAAACACCTCATCTTCACTATCCTTCAAACTTGAATCACCAAATTGGCCTGATCGGGCAACAATATCCATAATCTGTTTACTCGCACTTGTATCTTCAGCTCTCTTCGGAGGATCCAAAGCATAAACTCTACCACTTCGAGTAACTTTTGTCACATCAGCAATGCTAACCACATACTTTGGAGAAGTAATAGGAACTTCCTTACCGTTTTCTATCATCGTAGCATTATACTGGTATGGAACATCTTTATTAGACTCGTATGGAATTGGACCAGGCAAATTAATCACCAAGGGAGTAACAACATTTTTGCGGCTATCAAAATAAATAACCACCTTCTCAGGAATAACCTTCTCAGGAATATTGAACTGAGGCACAATAACATTCACTTCATTGCCATACTTATCTCTTTTGTTGTCACTTCAATCAACTTATCATCCATCATCTTTTGAATGTCTCTATTAACAATCATGCAACCACGAGGGTTCACCGAACAAATACAACATCCAGCATAATCGTGATATTCACTTAAGAAAGCATGCATCTCAACCAAAGATCTTTGAATATGGCGGACCTCATAAATCTTGAACAAACCAGGACAACCATCAACCATGTTCACAGACGTATTACCATGATTCGGAAGCGGATTTGTCTTCACATTTGGATTAACATCATTGAAAGATAGAACATTTCTCCTTATCAATTTATGTACTTTAAACTTCAATGGATAACAATTCTCAACATCGTGCCCCGGGGAACCTTGATGAAAAGCACAGTGAGCTTCTGGCTTATACCACCATGAAATAGACTCCGGAAATGGAGGTGGAGAACGTGTTTGCACAAGATTCTTTTCGATTAGAGATGGGAGAAAATTTGCATATAGCCTCGGAATGGGTTCAAAAATCGGCTTAGCACGACCCTGTTGATTTTCTCTCTGTTGTACAGAAGGTTGTTGATAACAAGACTAATACTTTGGAGCTTCCGGCACGGTTGGAGTCACATTAATCATTGGAGTTACAGAAGCTACATGTTGTTGATGACGATGATTCTCATGACCACGAGGTCTTCTATAACTTTCACGAGACACAACATTAGTCTCGCCTTCTTTCTTCTTACCAAAGTTGAACCTCTTATAACTTGAGCCAATACTACTCTCTTTGCTCAACAGTCCCCCACAGACACCTTCTTCTAAACGCATCCCCATACTCACCATTTCAGTGAAATCAGAAGGAGCACTCGCAATCATCTTCTCATAGTAGAAAGAACCTAAAGTCTTCAAAAAGATCTTTGTCATCTCTTTATCTTCCAGAGAAGGAACAATCTGAGTTGCTAACTCGCGCCATCTCTGTGCATACTCTTTGAAAGTTTCTTTGTCCTTCTGGGACATAGCACGAATCTGATTTCTGTCCGGGGCCATATCAACATTATACTTGTATTTCCTAACAAAAACCTCTCCCAAATTATTGAAAGTATGGATTTGGCTGCTATCTAAGCTCATGTACCATCTCATGATTGCACCAGCCAAACTATCTTGGAAATAATGAATCAGCAGCTGATCATTGTATGTTTGAGCAGACATCTTTCTAGTATACATAGTCAAATGACTCAGAGGACAAGTGTTTCCTTTATACTTCTCGAACTCAGGAAACCTGAACTTGTACGAAACTTTGACATTAGGAACCAGACAGAGATCATAAGCATCTTTACCAAACAAATCTTTGTGCTTCAAGGCTCTCATCTCTCTCTGTAACTCAACAAAACGGCCTTGAAAATCATCAAGTCTTTCAGTCACACCAACGCCTTCACTAGGCTCAGCATGGTAAATCACTTCATCATGGTGCGGAGTAGTGTGCATCACAGGCGGTGCAGTATTCATCACTAGTTGGAAAGTATTAAATGCATCAGTCTCGGGAGGAGGAGGATGATAACCAGCAGGAGTGAAATTAGCCGGCATACCCCACGGTTTACCAGGAGGCATGCGGTAGCAAGGAGAAATGACAGTTTCATCAGGAATTGATGCAGTGACAACCTCATAGATAATTGTGTGTTGTACCGGAGAATTAGGAGGATGGGGTGGCTGATTATAAGCAGCCACCAAGCTTTCCATCATGGCAGTAACTCTTTCCAAGCTATCCTTCAGATATGCAACTTCCTCATGCAGCTCGCGATTCTCTTGTTGTAAGGCTTCCAACATCTTCTTCCGATTAGCCCGAGTATCAACTGTGTGAGTCAGCTTGACAGGAGAACTGAATGAAGACCAAGAAACAACATAAGATCCCTGGAGAACACTCAAAAATCAAGAACAATGTTGGCATGATGCATGGTATGCATATGCAAATGCAAAGATTTCAAAGGACTATAAGATAAATTGCAATATTTATAAAGAAACACTTTTTGAGGTGCTTAAAAACTCATTCTTATTAAAATTAAAGTAAGGATTATAAGTGAAGTACAAGACTTAACAATTCTAATACATGAGAGGAAAGTAAACTAGGCCTAGGGGATCATATCTAAAGAAGATCCAAATCCCGGCTAGTACTTCATGCGAATCCTCTTAATATATTTCTTGTACCGATTCTCCATGTCTTCCTTATCCTTCACCAATTAGTCAACAATGGCCTTCCAAGCACCGGATGTAGGAGGAATGGTAGATGGAGTACTAGAGGAAAATAAATCCTCTTTTGGCCTCTTTGTAACACGCTGCTTAAGTAACTCAATGATATCACTCCTTCAGTTGCTCTTGCATCGTCGTTTTCTCAAGTAGCCATTCTTCTTTCTCTCTTTTCATCTTGTCCAGTTCTTCTTGAAAAGCAACCTTCTCATCAACGGGAGGAAGAAAAGCGGACAATGGTAGTATAGGAAACAAAGGCTCTTCAGGTGGATAAGGCATCTTGAGCTTGGGAGCCCTAGATCGAACCCACTGGATGTAACACTCGGAGGGAGCAAGGTGTTGTCTTCCCAATCGACCCTTCTCTTTCCAATGAACCGCATGCCAAGAATGAGCAATCCTTTTCTTCATTTCCACATGACCTGCACCATTAAGATAGAAGAAACTGGATAATGAAAGGTTTCTTGGTATGTCCTTCAAGCAATATCCCAACTGTCACCTAGCAAGAATAGGGTTGTAACTATTTCCCCCTCGTGTACCAAGAAGAGGTACATTAGGAAACTCTCCACAACTGTCAATAAGCACTCTGGTATCATAATAGGAACAATACCAAGTCACATCTTTATGAGAAAGAGACATAATCCTTTGAGACCATATTCACTTCTCTCTATTATCTTTTAAAACATCGGACTTTGGTAGGTCCGAAATAAACCACCTTTAGAGAAGAGGTGCGCAACACACAATCTCTCCATCACCTTTGGAAGTCCTATAATTAAAGGCATGATACATGTCTCCAAGCAAAGTAGGTGCCAGATTTCTCTTCAAGAAAATCTGAATGGCACTCTCGTCCACAATACCATCTAAGTTAGGAAACAAAACAATTCCATAAATGAGTAAAGCAAGAATAGCCTCAAATGCATCCTTATGACTCGAAGTAAGATACTTAGAAGCTTTCCCTATTAAGAACTTGGCATTAATACCACAGACACTCCCTTTCGGAAGAAACTTCCCATTAAGATCGGACTCTTTGAGAAAAAGGGCTTTGGCGACGACTTTGGTCGTAAGCTCCTTCTCTAAACCACTAAAAAGAAATTCCTTGTTCAAAATAGGTAAACCCATCCAATGAAAGTACTCCTCTAAGGTCGACACAATCTGATAATCAGGAAAGGTGAAACAATGATGCAACGGATCATAAAATTGAGCCAAGGTAGGGAGAATCCCCTCTGGTACATCGGTATCCAAAATAAACAAGAGTTTGATATAACATTTCCGGAACTCCTGGGTGTCAACCACTAATGCTCCTAGCTTTCTCAGCTCTACTAGATTAGGATTCTTGAAGTTGTACTTCTATGTGTTTCTCCTTTCAAAATTCATAACCATAGACATCTGAAATTTTGCAAAAGTTCCTTATGAGTCCCTTGAAATCTCAAGAACAATGCTCATGAATGCATAAGTTCATGTATGGAACAAACACAAACAGGGTCACACAAAGCACACAAGTCTAGGTTCCGAGTCATGAGCATGAAGTCAAGGTAACATAACACCGACCCACACAAGTAAATACTAAGGTTTTGTCTTCATTTTACTTGCAGAAAACCAAAAGGGTGCTAACAGAGGTACCCGGAGTTAACAACCATCTTTAGAATATCATCTGTACATTGGATTACTCCCCAACCGATAACATTCTTAAAATAGACCTCGTCCGATTATAGTATCGCATGACAACTACCTTAGGTTTACACCCGGATGGTTTCCGCACTACGTTCCTAAATTGGCTTGGATGGGTTAAGGGTTCTACGGTCCTTAGTATGATCAGCTCAAGGTCGTAATATAATGCCACATATGATTACTCATCATGACATTGATAATCCAAGAGAGCCTAACCGAATGGAGATTACCAAATTGATATAGCTTTGGACTACTCCATCGCTTATCACTTCGAATATTGCCATCCTATCATAAGTTCAACTCAGATCCGGTTTAGAATCTATCTCACTCACAGAGGATCACCAAAACCGAAACAGAACAAACAAATAGCAAACAAATCAAACCAAAGCAGTAAATAAATCAAAGTAGGCCGAATCCACTTAGAGATTACTCCCTAGTAGAGTCGCCACTTTTTTGTAGCAGTAAAATCATGAGTGTAAGCTATTAGTTAACTTAACTCAAAGTAAACAGAGTCGCCACCGCGCTTTTATTTTATTCCAAGAGGAAAAGGAAAAAAGAGCGAATAAATCCTAATGAATCTAAAAGCAAAAAGCTAAAGAAATACAACAAAGAAACAAGTAAGGGGATAGGTTACACAAAAGGAAGGTTTTACGCACCCAAAATGTCTGTGGTACTCCACGGGAGCCCTTTGAAAAATTTACTGCTTTTGGTTTGAAAACGGCTTGTTAAATGAGAGTGGAGGGATGAGAAAATAATTTGTTTATATTTTTGTGTTTGGAGAGGTTTACCACCTCATGCCTACATACCCACAAAGTGAAATGCGAGATCAAAACCTCGTAGTTCGTGGTACAAATAGTGAAAAGGGTTGGTTATGATTAATTTTATTAAGAGAAGAGAATTTATCATCTTCAAGTGGATGGTAAAACAAACTACCATGAGAATGAAGGCATGGACTCATACATCATTATGGGGAGGGCGCCAACTCGGATAAAATCAATGAGTATGCCACTAAACCCCTACAAATGACAAGAGACTCAATTACATCAAACTACAACCATGGAGATTGAAAGACTTGCACCCGACTAAAGAATAATGACTCATAATCGACACTTTTTTTAAAATAAAATAAACACAAGTGCACAAAGGCACAAAACAACTTGAATGAGTTTGATTCTTTTTATTTTTGAATTAAGGTCAACATGATTAGATTCATTGATTTTAATAAAAGAAAAGAAAAAAGGTAAAAGTCCACTTGACAAAATCAAGGTTTTGTTTATTAAAGAGGTGATGATTTAAAATAAGGAATGCTTTGAAAAAGGGAGAATATTTTGAAAATTAAAGAAGGTGGGAGATGAAGGGATTATCCTAAAAAAAGAAAATAAGGAGATAAGGGAAGAAAGATCTAACCAAACTTGATGATACTTCAAATTATGAGCATAAGAGTTTCATCCTTATAAGCTAGCAAATGGGCAAATAAAGGCAAGTTCCAACTTCATGAAGATCAAAGCAAGGGAAATCGACAACAAAAAAGGAGCAAATAATAAACATGATATGAATGAATAAAGCATAATAAAGCAAAAGAAAATAAAACAAACAATAAAAGTGCAAGAAATTAAATGTTAGTAGAAAACGCAATTAAGGGGAAAGAAACTAAAATATTAATAATAATAGTAGTATAATAATATTTACATAATAATGGTATGGTGAACTTAATCAACCACAACCAAAAAATTAACCAAAACCGAAAGGCAACCAGATCCGCTTAGCATCTTACACTATAGTGATCAATCAAGGCAAACCGAATTGATTTCAATGAGATTTGAAAGGTGATTGGGAGACCCAAAGCACCTACACATCAAACATTCATAAGTCTCGATTCTTAATGAAATATGATTAACCACTTTGGGATTACGGGATCAACAAGAGATCCGGTCCACGAAAGTGCAAGTACCCAATTAGATTTTTTATTCCGAGTTAGGGAAAAATTTAGGTCTATGTTAAGCAATCACCGAGTAATTTACGAAGTAATTACCCTACAAATGAGGTCGGCCACCACCAATTAAGTTACATAATGTTAGTGCTAATGCATGCGAGATAAACGATATGTATATCGCTATCTGAACGTAATACCGCATGAAACTAAAGGTGAATACCAAATTGAGTCGCACTCATGGTATTATTCCATCCTTAAATTCAATCACTCATCTCGGTGGATTCAAGCATGAAAATGTATCACTAACGCAAAGTACCTTAAATGAATTGAATAATCCACTTAAAGGTAGTTTTGAATTTATGAACATTAACTACTCTAATCTACACCCAAAGTTCATTAAAATTAAGGAGAAATCACTCCCAAAATTGCTTCTCAAGGTAAAAATAAAAAAGGAGGAAGAAGAAGAAGGAGGAGGAACCAAAAAGGAGCTTAAAACAAGCCAAGAAGTCCATTCTGACTTGCGTTAACCGGTTAACCAAATGGATTAACCGGTTAACGCAAGCAAAGCCTGCGCAGTTTTAAAGATGGTTAACCGGTTAACTAATTTGCACTATAAATGGTTAACCGGTTAACATTGTACCAGAAGCAGAAAAATGCAGAAAATTCAGCATGATCCATTTTAAAACCTTTTCTCAAACATTTGATGATCATGATCTGAATCTGTACGAATTTTAAAACCAAAATATAGTGGAATCCCTGCAATAAAACAACAAATAAAGATCCAAAGGATCTAGAAACAAAGGCACCAAAGATCTACATCTTGAATTTTGAAGGTGAATATGGGTTTATGGAAAGAGATGAATTACCAAAAGCACTTCTTCAAATTTGACCAAATCAAGCTAGATCTACTGAAATTCATGAACAAGAGAAGGAAAGGATGAAGGTTTAGCTCAATTTAGTCAAGAATTCAATGTGAATTTTTGATAACTGCAAAAGAAAGAAAAAAAGCCTTAGTGAATTTTTTGTTTTGGGAGAATGTTTTGCAAGGGTTTTTTGGCTCTCCAAAGCTTGGTGAATGAATGAAATTATGGTCCTATTTAAAGACTTTAGGTATGGGAATTTGGTGGGATGGAGCTTGCTTTGGTAATTAAAATTAGGCTTGGTAATTGCAATTTTGGTGGGAAATGGAAAAGAGTGGTGATTAGTGAGGGTTTATGGTAGGAAATGATCAAAGTGATGTAGAGAAATCAGAAACCAATGGATCTAGAGTATTCAAATTAAATCAATGATATAATGGTGCTGAATTTGAATAAAATATTCAAATTTCGCACTGGTTAACCGGTTAACGCATATGGTTAACCGGTTAACCAAGCCAAAATTTGAATATTTTATTCAAATGAGGTTGCTTAGTTGTTGTAGCCCGAATCTTTTTGTACGCCGAAGAAGACATGGAAATAAACACATGCACCTTGGAATTCCTTGAATGAATCAATTAACTTGGGAAATCCTTGATCAGATAATTTTGGATTATTTGCGGATCAACTTCGACTTTTGTCTGTGAAATTTTACCTGAGCTGCAGGACTGTTATTTTTGGCATTTTCAATGGTTCCTCTTCCTGAAAAAGGTTAGTAAAAGGAAACAAAATATTTTTTTGAATTTTGATTAATGGTTAGTAAACATAAACAAACAAAGTAATTAAAGGCAACAGTGATCCCCTTTGAGGCATAAACCTAACTCGAGAAGAACCGAGCAACTAGTGCGATCTTGTTTGTATGCAAGATGCAGATGAAAATGCGAAGAAAACTTAGGGAAAAATTAGGGTGTAACCATCGTGATTTAGGTCGCTGTAAGTGACAATAGTGTATGGGACTCGTCCCCAACAATTTTTTAACTTAGTTTGCAAATAAAATTGCTCTTAGTGAGGGTGATTTCGTCATGTCAGGTTTGTCCCCATAGTGCTTTTCTAGGCCAAGGGGATGATCTGGGGACACGTCCTTGGTCCTTATCGAAGCCCTTTTGGGTGACGCTACGGGAGCCGCGGAAGTTCCCGCTGCTAACAGACTATGGATCATGGACGAGCCGCTCGAGACGACATCTCAATTTGTTGTAAACGCTTCAGATGCATGGGGTCATATCAAGAAGAGGAAGAAAGGGCCCCCGTAAATTAGAGGGCTTTATCTCCGAAGCCTGACCATAGGATATGCTCGTGATTCCCTGCCATTCGTTTTCCTATGTATGAGTTCGCGTTTCGTGAGGCTGGGTGCCGCTTGCCATTTACGGACTTCCAGGAGACGATTTTCACTCACCTCGAGCTCGCGCCTTCTCAGCTACACCCAAATTCCCTGGTGTTCATAAGGACCTTCGAGTTGGTGTGTCTCTACATGGAGATAGGTGCGACCGTTAGTTTGTTCTTTGGGATCTTCCATCTTCAGAGGAAGTCTCAGGATGGTCGACACAACTAGGTGTCGTTGGAGCAAGCGAACGGGCTTTTCAAAGCATATCTGGACTTTGTTCGCGATTTCAAGTATCGTTACTACATTATTCAGCCAAGCTCGCAGGTAGACAAGGATTTGCTCTATGATAGGGAGGTCGTCGACGACAAGAGGCTGGTGGCCCATTTCCCGTTGGAGTGGGTGGATGTCCATTTTCGGCATCCCAGCAACCACTATATAACGAAGCTCGAGGATCTCAGCACCGACGATACGACATCGTATAATACACTTTTCAACTTTGTTTCTAGATTCCGCCCCTTGAAACTCGTAGTTTCAGACAGGCATGTCCTCCTTAAGCCTGACAGAACCCCGACCACCCAGGCCAGATTAATAAATGTAAAGGCGCTGCTCAGCTGTCCGAATGAGGATGCGGCGATGCGACTCTTAAGTGGATTTTAGTTTTTCAGCTTTATGTCTGAGCATTTATCCGGTATCTAACTTTTTTATTTTTGTCTTGTAGATAAAATGGTTGAAATGTGTGAATGCTTAGTGAAGGCCAACGAAGGAAATTTGAAGAAGGGTCCCAAAAGCAGGGTTGAAGAATTCAAGGATCAGGTTACCCTCGAAGGGTTCGTCATCTCAAGAAGCTCTACTCCGGGGAGCACTTCGGTGGGTGGTTCTCCGCTAGGGAAGAGGCTGAGGGTTGACGAAGCCTCTTCACCTCCTAAGACTGTCACGGTGCCTTCGGGGATGTTTTTTCTGCCTCAGTGCATGACTCAAAGGTCTGTTTTTGATGAAGGGTCATCAGTTCGGGTCCCCGAGTTGGATGCAACGCCCATTCTGACTATCGATCGTAAGGATCTGAGGACAAAGTTGTGTCGGGATGCTGCAGGGATTATGTGGATCCTCGAAGTTGCCCTTGCTCTGAATGATGCCAACATTGTGCCTCACAAGGATATTCAAGTTGCTAAAGACATAGTTGCCTAGGTGGAGCTCTAGAATGCCAAGTTTGAGAATTATCTACTTTAGGCGAAGGGGCATTACGAGAGTAAGCTCAAGATGATGAAAGAGGTCACAAAAATTAGGGACAACATGGCGGGCCTCACCACCGATAATGAGCGTTTGAAGAAGTGGGATGCAGAGGCAGAGAGTAAGCTGGTTGTCAGGGAGGATGAGACGGAGAAGGAGGTCGCAATGACAACCAAGGTCGAAATGATCACTCAGATCCGCTTGTTGGCGCAGGATAACCTGACAATGGCTTCTTTTGGCTTCCACAACGCCGTCAAGCAGTTTAAGGTGAAGAACCCTGGAGTGGAGTTGGTCGTGGAAGGAACTGGTCCTCTTCATGGCGTGGAGAAGGGCGTGGTTATCCCTCTTGATGAAGAATGAAGTCTTGATCGGCGTGTCGTATTTATCTTGGCTTGCGTGCCTCTTTTTGATATATTCTTGTTGTATGGGACTTAGTCCCTTTTTGATGTAAATTACGACAATGTCCGGCCTTGTGGCAGTTATTTTTCGATAATATATAATCATTGCCCTTTTACCTTGTCTATGCATTGTTATTTAAATTATATGTATGCTTTCATTATTTTAGTTTATAGAATTAGGGATATGCTTGATGTATTAATGTTGAACTCAATAGTGTATGGAACTTGTCGAGGGGCGAGATTTGTTCTCACTGAAGAGGGTTGAGGACGCGGTTGTGTCCCTTTTTCCCCTAAGGCTTAGAGCTTTCCCATCGCAAGCTAGGGGTCTGCCACGTTGGTATGACAACGGCGGAACTCATTTGAGATGTCCCCATTGGGCGATTCATTTCCCCGACACCAATGCAAATGTTTGCTCACGTTTATGTTCAGGGTTGTATTTATACAATGATACGTCCATGTGGCCGGGAACTTCTCCCCTTGTTAGCGGGGTTAATTCGCTGGCAGCTATTTCGCGTTTTAGTCGGATTTAGCTTTAATAATTTTTTAGCTTTTCAATGTTCCGTGGTCGAGAAAATGGTTCCCCATTCACTTCTTCGAGGTAGTAGGCTCCTGTGTCCGTTTTCGACTTGACGCGATATGGGCCCTCCCAGTTGGCTGCGAGCTTGCCTTCACACGGATCTTTATGGTTTCTGTGCAAGACAAAGGTGCCTACTTGGAACTCTCGTTTGACGATCCTGGTGTCCTAGCGCGATGCAATCTTTTGCTTTAGGGATTCTTTGCGGATAGCTACCCCTGAGCAGATTTCCTCGACTAAGTCGAGCTCTTCTCTTAGCGCCTCGTTGTTGAGTTCTTCTTCCAGGGGGTTCTGTCCTTTGAGAGGGATCTCTGATTTCCATGGGGATAACTTCTTATGTAGCATATGTCATCCGAAATGGAGTTTCCCCGGTGGTCGAATATGGAGTGTTCTAGTAGGCCCAGAGTACATTATGGAGCTCTTCGACCCACCTTTTCTTTGCCTCACCCAACCTTCGTCTTAGACATCGTAAAATGACTTTGTTGGTAGCTTCAGCCTACCCGTTGGTCTAGGGGTGCTCGACTGATGCGAAATGTTTCTTAGTGTCTGTCTTGGCGACAAAGTGTTAGAAATTCTAGTCTGTGAACTGGGTGCCGTTTTCCGTGATAAGGGATTGGGGTACACCAAATCTGACCAGGATGTTTCTCTTATAAAATCGAAAAAATGTTGAATGTAGTGATCTTGGCCAGGGCATCGGCTTCTATCCACTTGATGAAGTAGTCCACGACCACAATCAAATATTTATTTTGGAAAGAACCCATCGTGAAGGGTCCGAGGATGTCCATGCCCCACTGTGCGAATGACCATGGTGATGACATTGTTTTGAGCGCGTCAGGGGGTGCGAGGTGCATATCCCTGTGACGTTGGTATTTGTCACACCTTTTCACGTGCTCCTTGATGTCGTTCTGCATGGTTGGCCAATAATAACCTGCCCTTAAGGCCTCCAAGGCTAAGGACCTTCCGCCTAACTATTGTGCGTTTATTCCTTCGTGTATCTCGTGCAAGACGTCTGATACGCTTTCTTCCTCGATGCATTTGAGGAGTGGAATGGAAAATCCTCGACGATATAGCTTTCCGTCTACCAAGACATAGGAGGATGCACAATGTATGGTAGTGATGGCTTCATTCCTATCTTCGGGAAGCTCGCCAGTTCTTAAGTAGTAGAGAGGGGAAATGTTTCCTGGATGACGGACTTGTTCCCACCTTTCTTCCACGTACTTGCTAATTTCAATAGGACATCTACCCGTGAATTACGCTCGCGGGGGATGTGTTGGACATCCGAAGACTTGAATTGTGCCAACATTTGTTGTAATAATGCTAGGTATTCAACCAAATTGTCATTTTTCACCTGGTACTCTCCATTAACTTGTGATGCGATTAGCTGGGAATTAGTGTAGATCCTGATTTCTTGGGCACCCATGTCCTTGGCTAGGCGGATTCCTGCTTGGAAGGTTTCATACTCAACCTGGTTATTAGATGTTGGGAAAGAAATGACTCTAGATACCTCGATCATGAGGCCTTCTTCATTTTCAAGGATAATCCTCGCTCCACTTCCCGACGGACTAAATGTTATATCGACGTAGATGACCCAATTATGAGCGTTTTCTAGTGTGACTTCTGCTGGGGTCATCTCGGCCACGAAGTCGGCCAGGGTTTGAGCTTCTAGAGCTTTCCTTATTTCGTAGTCTATGTCAAATTTAGAGAATTATAGGGACCATCTCAGCATTCTTCCGGCCATATCTGGTCAGGCTAATAGTTGCTTGATAGGTTGGCCGGTTCGTACGACCATGGCGTGTGCCAAAAACAAATGTCATAGTTTCATGGAGACATTTACGAGCGCAAGGGCGACCTTCTTTATTTGTTGGTAACTAAGCTCCGACCCTTACAAGGCTTTACTCGTGAAATACACGGGTTTCTGCCCATCCGGGTCTTCTTTTATGAGAGTTACGCTGATGGCTTTGATGTTGACAAAAATATATAATTAGAGGATCTCCCCGGTCGTTGGCCTGGACAAAACCGGGGGCTCTGATAGTGCTCGTTTAAGGTGTGTAAGGCCTTCTCACATTCTTCTGTCCATTCAAATGTTGCTTCCCTGCGAAGTAATTTGAAGAAGGGCGAGGCATGCTCAACAAATTTTTCAACAAAGCGAGATAACGAGGTAAGCATACAATTTAAAGACTGGATCGACTTCTTCGAGTTAGGTGTAGAAAATACTGAGAAAGCGTGGAACTTGTCGGGGTTAGCCTCGATTCCTCTTTTAGTAAGATAGAAACTGAGGAACTTGTCTGCCCTTACACCAAAGGTGCACTTGTTAGGGTTAAAGCACATCATGCACTTCCTTGCCTGATGGAACACTTTCTAGAGATGAGAAGTGTGATCGGACTCATGGGTAGAGTTGACGATCATGTCGTCCATGTAAACTTTGAGCATGTCCCCAATCTATGATTGAAAGACCTTGTTCATCATGAGTTGATATGTGGCTCATGCGTTCTTCATTCTGAAGGGCATTACGTTGTAGTAATAATTTCCCGTTGGGGTCATGAATATGGTATGCCTTTTATCTTTATCGGACATGGGTATCTGATTGTACCTAGAATAAGCGTCCATGAATGACAATAGTTTGAAACCTGCAGAACTGTCTACCAACATGTCTATGTTAGGCAGAGGGTAAGAATCTTTCGGGTAAGCCTGATTAAGATCAATGTAGTCAATACAGAGGCTCCATTTCCCATTAGATTGTTTCACGAGTACAATGTTCGAGAGCCAAGTTGTATACCTGACCCTAGTTACAAAATTGGCCTCTAAAAGGTCCTTAACTAATTTTCAGCAACTAAAGTTTTCTCTTCAGACTGCTTATGTCTACGCTGGGCAATTACGCGTGCTGATGGGTTGGTGGCGATCTCATGGCATGCAATTTCAGGAGAAATACCGTGAATGTCAGTGTCGCTCCAGGCGAAGAGGTCCGTGTTGTTGCACAAGCGTTGCTTCAGTTTCTCCTTCATATCTTCGGGGAGCCATGTGCCGATGCGAACTCCTTTGTCAGGGTTGTCCCTGAAGGTTATGATCTCGAACTCCCCTGCGGGCAAAGGGCGCAGAATGGCTGCTTTGTTTGCAGCGATGCCGTCCTCGAAATCAGTTGGGATGCGAGAGTCAAGTTCGATTGTATTGATTTGAAGAGTTGGCTTCTTCTCGGGTTGAACCTCTTCAGTTGGAGTGCCTTCATCCCTTGCGCGCTTTTTGCTCTTCGGTGCAGTCTCTATCACGGTCTGGCCTCTGGTCACTGTCGTACCTCGAAAAATACGATCCTAAAACAATAACAGAGTTGCCATCTAATTCTATTTATTCTAACTAAAGAAAAGGGAGATATAGGTACAACCTAAATGGGATAAGAAATGGTCAACGAAACCACTAATCTAAGTTCGGGAGTCAGTTACGCAAATGGAAGGTATTAAGCACCCCTCACGTCCGTTGTACTCAACGGGAACCTCTTAGTCTAATTTGCGCTTAAATGTTGATTTATGTTATTGTCTTCTTTTAATGATTAAGATTTCTTATTAAAGGGAAAAGAAAATTATTATTTATTACGGAGAAAGGTTAAGTTTTTTATTATTGTGCTCGTGAAGGATTAAAATCCCCGTGCCTACGTATTCCCTTGTGCAATGGGAAAGTCAGAGCTTCGTAGTTCGTACAACTACGATTTGTGTTTTTTATTGAACGATTGTTTGAAAATATTTTCTAATCTGCTAAGCGTTGGCTTTTACTTACGAGATAGAAAGATTTAAACAACATTTGTTTAAAGAAAAGGGTTTGACCTTTGTTAAGGTGTTTTAAAACGAAAGGCGAATGGACCACAACTCGAAGGCTAGCCTCAAGAGTGATTGCATTCAAGGACCCGTGGAGTGCTGGACTCTAGAGTTCAGTTATTCGTTGATTAATTGTAAAATGATTTGTGTTTGTTGGTAAGTTTTAAGTTGTATTTTCAATGTGAAAGGGAGAATAAATTACAAATCGAGGGCTAGCCCCAACAATAATTTAATTCAAAAACCCGAGGAATGCTAGATTCCTGAGTTTAGTTCTTTCGCGATTTTAATTAGAGATTTACATTTTGAAAACGAAAGAGCGAACGAATTACAAATCGAGGGCTAGCCCCAACAGTAATTCAATTCAAAAACCCGAGGAATGCTAGCTTCTTGAGTTTAGTTCTTTCGTTAATTAATTATGTGTATTAAGTATCGTGTTTGCGATTTGTTTATTTGTTTTTTTAAAATGATTTAGCGTTTAATATTTTTTAGAAACAAAGGAATAAATGAAACACAACTCGAAGTTTAGCCTCAAGAGTGGTTCATTAAAGAACCCGCAGAATGCTAGATTCCGAAGTTCAGTTCCTCGTTAAATAATTTAAGACGCGTAAAGGTCGTGCAGACGGCGATCACTTAGTGACCAACTTACGTGTGTGTGAAATGTAGACGAGATGAAATTACTTGGTGTTGGACCAAGACTTAAACTTATTTTTTGCAATGATTATTAATTATTATTTGAGATATTGTTCGTGTTCAGGTATTTGCTTATTATTATTTAAAAAAAAGGTTGTGATGAGGAAATAAATCCTATGAATCCAAATGAGATACACAAATGATACACGTAAAATGGAAAGCAAAAAAAATAGTAAGTACAATTCTAGATTAACTAAATCAAACTCTCATATAATACATAAGGAGGATGTAAAAGCAAAAATGACCTATGATATTTCAATATATTCTATTAAAATAAACATGCAGTTGTTGTAAGAAATATTAGTTTGAGAAACTTCAGCCATTATTCTTTCTATATAAATAAAAAACCAAGTGGTCCGTATAAGGAACCAAATTTCGAAACTTCTTCCCCTTTTTTTTAAAGAGAAAAAAAACAAGGGACCAAATGTTATTTAAATGGATATGGCATAGATAAAAATACAAAAATAGATAAAATAAAAACAAAAGAAACTGGTGGCATGCATGTGGTGTTAATATCAAACGCAGCCTTTTAAGGGACACTTGGAAAGTTCTTGTTACCAAACATTGGGTGATGTAAAATTACTCTTGGTAAATGTTATTTTTTTAACTACTCCTAAAAAAACCAACGGATAAAAAAAAGCAGGTGCAATGCAATTTATCTCACTCAGTTCTTACTCTTTCCACCTAGAACATAAAACCTAAGGAAAGACGTCCTCTTCATCTCTCTCTCTCTCAAAAACAAGAACAAAAATAAAGCTCCCAGATCAACCATGGTGTACGTCGAAGCATCATCCTATTCATGTGGTTGCAAAATACATCGCATGGACCAAACGAAACCAACCCGGAATCAACGAAACAAAATAAAGCAAAACCTATTTCCTCAAATCGCGACAAACCCTAACCCCCTAATGACAATTTCTAAATGAGGATGAAGTTGTGAAATCAAGCAAACAATAAAAATTAACAACAACAAAGCTTAACAGAAACGACATTTATCGGAAGCGAATATCAGAATCGTTACCTTCCGAACGTTATCGGAGAGAAGAAATCCACAGGTAAATCCTTGATTGCCCGCGTTTAACCTTCTTCCCCTTTTGGCTTTTATGAACTTCCTGTTTTTTAATGGCTAGGGTTTGTTTTTGTAACCGCGTCTTTGTTACGGCTGAAGTTTTCTTTTTTCTTCTTGTAAGGTCTTTGGTACCCTTTTATAGGATGGATTTAGGGTTTATGAGTTTGAAAAATTACTGAAGAAATTCTCAATTTCGCTATACCTGCTATCGCTTTCCTATATCAAAAAGTTTCCTTGGCTATTTTGTGAAAATCCTCTTCTCTGTAACTTTGTTTTGACTCTGCTGACACTTTTTGCTTGCTTTTGCTACTGTGCAAATTTTAACTTAACCTACTTGGTTTGAGATGAATTGAAAAATTTGCAGTTGGACTGAACTAAATTGTCATCCTTAACTGACTTGGTCTTGTTGTTTTTTACCGCTACGAAATTCCTTTGTCTTCCTCTTTTAACTGTGGTAAACTCTCTCTTTGCAGGATTAATAAGGCTTCCATCAAGTGCACCTCTGAACAAGCCCAAACACAAGCATTTGTAATCTCCTCTGTAGTTTCTTCGGAGCTTACAGGTGATTTTATACGAAGTCCTACGATATCTCTCAACAAACTTATTGTCTTAACGTAACGATTTTGTTTCTTCCGTTATTATCATCAATATGACCTCTTGTTTATGCTCGATGTGCAGGATTAACAGAAAGACTCTATCAATGAGGTATCACTAAGTTTTACTAGATTTTGTTTCGACTGCTACATCAATGGACAAAGATTGAAGGCTTGGTGCATCAATGGACTTAGGCTTGAGCGAGTCGCCTATCGCATATGGTAAGCTGTTGACATATGCTTGTGATGTTGAAAAGTGATGTTGAACTGCAACCTGAATTACCATGATCTTCAACACACTGGGAGTGCCTTCATCATGTTTGGCACCTTGGTCCAAGAATCTCCAAATGAACCGTTGTCTTGAACCATAACTTTCCCACCAAACTTTAATACTTAATTTCCTTTTTTATGATTTCCTGAAGTGGTCATGGTTGTTGAAGGTGAAAGATGCGAGGCTTAGAGATGACAACGTCGACTTTAATGTGGAAATTAAATGAACCGTACTTATATGAACTTCAAAGGTAACCAAATTTGATTATCATAAACACAAATGAATTATGGATAATGCCTCTTTGACATCAATATTATTCTTCTGATTGTCAACTTTGTAACCATTGGTCTTTGAGTAGATCAATGTTGTCTTGTCACCATTTCCATTTCTTCATTTACTGTGATGTCTGAATTTGGTCCTTGATTTTAACTGAACATTTTTCTTTTCATGTAGACACCTTGGAAGTTTTTTTTGGCAGCAGCAACAGGTTTTAACGGAAGCTTCAATACAACTTTAATTGGTTTGTCCTTCTCGGGCCCTAGCTCTCGTGGTGAAGTGTAATAGATGGGTGCATCAAATGCCATAAGCCTTAGAGTCACAACAGCAGTTGTACCTGGTAACTATAGAAGCACAGGTATCCTTTCATCACTAAATTATGGTTCAAAAGATATGAAGAAAACAATTTTTGGATTTTTGAACTTCCAGCAGGTTTTTCGTTGAACGAGCTCAGAGCTCGTTGAGCGAGTGTATGCATAGGATTTTCGACAACATGAGTTTGGTCCATAAAAGTTTTAATAGCTTCTATAAAGATCTTTTGACGAATTTTATCACTCTTTCTTCCAAACATGTCCAGAATCTTGAGAAGGTTTGTGATGATTTATTTGATAAGTCGAAAGTGGTTTGTCGAAAGAGATGCTAGATTGCTGGTTGGAAGTTCTTCACATCACTACAAATAAAGTTTTGTTGTTATTTCAACAATGAAGAGTTTCAACAAAGGAGAGTCTGATAGAAAGATGTTTGGATTTGAATTGGAAATCAATTTGATGTCACGAAGAGACACCTCGTTTCATCTGTCGAAGAGCAGTTTTCTGTACCAATAACTGTTTTGTTGGTAAAGGGAGACGTGGAAGGTTTTTAGAAGACATTAGCATGCATAATGCCAATTGGCATTCATTTAGGATTCGACAGTTGTTTGACGGTTATGATATTTGTATATAAATAGGATAGTTTTGCTTTGTGAAAAGTGTGTGAAATAGATTGTACAAATTCTTGTAAATCCACTCAAGTACTCGTGTGTAAAGAGAAAAGAGAGATTATTCTGGAAATGTACGTATTGACACCAATTTTATTTCAAGTTATAAAAGCTTTAAGTTTCTTCTTTAAATCTTTACTTTTTGTTTGTCATTTACTTTTCATTTACGTTCTAGCAATTTCATATTTTAGTCAGTTTATGCTTAAGTAATTCTTTATCTTCATGGCAAACTTCAAATATAAAAACAACTTCAACTTTAATATATAAAAACCCCGTTTGGATTATCTTTAATTTGATTCTTAGCACGCGACGTCCTAGGACTTGTTTGGTTGGTCCTGTTAGTCACCCTTTTATGAGAGATTTGGTTAACATTAGATTGTTCGCCAGAAATACCAGCGAACAAATTGGCACGTCCAGTGGGACCAGTGCTTTAAGAACAGACTATAACATTGTATGTTTCTGCGTAGCGGAAAAGTAGCAGAAAATAACGTAGAAAGACCCAGGCGGACTAGAGTTAGGAGGATGGCTATCCCACCACCATTAAATAATGATGAAATCCTAGTTTACACTGCCATTCCTTCGACGGGAGGGAATGTGGAAACACTCCATGTTTCAGAAGGAGGAAATCCCTCAGTATCGGGTTCAATACCAGGAATGTCGTTGTCTCGAAGTGGACCTAGTTCCTCCAACATAGGACATTCGATACCCATGAGTACTCCTCCCCCTGGGGTAAATAACTTTAGGCCTTATCAATCCAATATTTCCACACCCATGTTTGGAAGGGAACAACCTTATGGAATGCCAACTTCAATGATGGCTAGTTTGCATAACACAACACCATTATATTCGGATATTGTGGCTCACTTGTCTTCGCCGCTCCAAGGTTCAGGTTATGGTGGAAACGTTAGTAGACCAAACCAACCCCCAGGATTCCATATGCCAGCAATTACGACTAATTCGGCGTAGGAAATCCGTCAGCAGATGGACGAAAGCAACTATGAAATGGTCCATAGATTGACTCAACAAATGGGGGAAGTATTTAACCCTTTAATACAAAGCATTACTCAAACAAACTAGATGTTGGCAACACAAATGATGCGTATTGCCGAATTCTTTGGAGTACCCCAAATTTGACAGAGAGAGAAGTTGGTCCGTAATCCAGTAGTCAACGTCGAAGAGGAACCAACAATAAACCAGAGACCAGTGGCCAACCCTCAGGCAAATTGCAGGATCCAAGAAGAGGTTGTCGAACAGCCTCGCGTCGAAGTTCCCATGCCACAAGAGCCTAGGAGATTGTTAGTCCAGAGAGGGCAAGATGCTGATGACATCCTGCAACGAAGAATGCTTTACAATAATCCACCTGTCGAAAATAATCTAGCAGCCATGGTCGAAAAGATAATGGCGCAAAATGGGGTAAATGTGGGGTTACAAAGGCCAAATTATATTTCCCCACTGTCTGAATATATCCTACAACAGGAACTACCTCCAAGGTGGAAGATCCCTAAATTCACTAAATATTCAGGGGATACTAGTGAGTCCACCATAGAACATATAGCGCGTTATTTGCTAGAGGCAGGCAAAATAGCACAAAATGAGAACTTGAGGATAAAATATTTCCCAAGTTCCTTAACAGAATATGCTTTTACTTGGTTTACATCCCTACCAGCGAATTTCATTCATACATGGACTCAATTGGAGAGACTGTTCCACGAGCAATTCTACATGGGGCAAACAAAAATAAGTCTAAAAGAATTAGCTAGTGTAAAAAGAAAATTCTCAGAACCCAATGATGACTATCTCAATAGATTCAGATTGCTAAAGGCAAGATGTTTCACACAGGTTCTAGAGCAAGAACTTGTCGAAATGGCTGCGGGAGGTTTAGATTATTCCATAAGGAAGAAGCTAGACACCCAGTACTTAAGAGACATGGCACAACTGTCAGATAGGGTAAGGTAAATTGAAAGATTGAAAGCTGAAAAGTATAGGGCTAACAAAAGCAAAAAAGAAAGGGTAGCCTATGTAGGAATGAGTCAAAATGATGACTATGACGAAGATGAATTAATCGTTTTCGACGAATAAGAAATTGACCTGGCAGAATTAAAACAAGGTCCCCCATATGCCTGCAAGATGTTAGCTTCGTCGAACGGGAAGAATCATGTCGAAACGGATAAAAACAGCAAATTCCCTAAAAGAACATACACGTTCAACGTCACCAAGTGTGACGAAATATTCGATCTGTTGGTAAAAGATGGTCAACTAATAAAACCATCGGACGTAAAAGAACCCCCTATTGACCAACAGAAAAAGAGAGGTTTTTGTAAGTACCATAATTTTCTAGGTCATAAAACTTCTCAATGTTTCCTTTTCAGGAACCTAGTTCAAAATGCAATCCAGGACGGAAGGCCGAAGTTTGGAGAGAAACCAAAACAACAAACAAGGGTTGAAGCGACCCATGTGCAAGTAATGGAAGCTAATTATGCTGAACCTTTCGACATGAATATGGTCGAGGTAGAAAAAATGTTAGATCACAGTTTTGATTTGAATGAAGCCGCTGAAGGTTTCGACAACGTTGTCAACATGGTGGGAGTCACTGAGGGTTCCCCCATTCGCCACAACATAGAGGAAGTATCAGGAGATGAATTGACTATGCCTGTTCTGATCAAGGTAACTGAGGATCTTGAAGAGAAAAGCAATGTCAAGGCTGGTGAAGGTTTCGACAACCAGAGTAAGGATGAAACCACTGAGGGTTTCGACCACCAAGGTGCCCCCAGGGTCATTAAAGACGCTAAGCATCTAAGGAAGGGAGGTACTGAAAGCTTTCACAAAAGAGTCAACAAGTTAGCTGCAAATGGGGTAGTCTGGGATACCTTGGGAGAGCCTAATGGAAAATTCAACTACTGGGTAAAATACGGTTCGCCTGCCAGCGCCAAGATCAACATCAACGAAGTACATCCAACAGGTTGGGATGAAGATTTTGACAACAATGAGGAGAAAATTGAGGTTTTCCCCAACGCTGATGAGAAGGCCACTGAAGGCCTCAATAATAAAAATGAGGCCACTGAGGAAAATGTTCGTAGCCAGTCTAAGAAGGTCACTGAAGGCCTTAGTAGTGACACTAGTAATTTCACCAATATAGGTAAGATTGCAAATGAAGATAATATGGAAATCACACTTGAGGTTGCAAAAGGCCCTCCACCAAAAATCACTTATGGGATACTTTGCAGAACTATGGAAGATCCTAAAGAGAAAGCAGCCCAAACCAAGAGTGTCCCGGCTTCAAAGGGACCTTGCGAAGTCGAAGAGGCTCTCATAAAGAAAATGGACAAATTAAGCCTTACTGATAGGCAATGGCTGGAGATCAACATGGTCGAAGCTGCTCAGAAGAACAGAGGAAAAAATGAGATGGAATGTCGTCGAGAGGAGTGCCAAAGGGCAGCCTATCCAAAGTAATGTGAAAATTTGGCAGAGTTGATCCAAAGGTGCCAAAAGAAGAATACTGAAGTAATGTTATGTTTGCGTTGCAACTCCATTTTCGACAGAAAGGCGGCAGCAAACATGGAAGAAGTAGAGAAATCAATGGCAAGGAGTAATTGGTTTAAAAAGCCAGCAGTCGAAGCCGGTGGATATGATCCGAGGAAAAGCAAATATCACTTCTAAAACCCTAGGGGCAGGTACCACAATACCTACAAGCCATCAGGCAAAGTACCGAATGACAGATGGGTACAACCCATTAGGGATGCCCAGAGGCCTAGAGAATGGAAAATTTTTGAAGTTCAAAGGGGATCCTCAGTCGAAATAAAAAAGGAAGCTGAAAAGTAGAGGCACAGGACATATCCTTCAGAGAACTATAAAGGGAAGCATCCCATGTCGAAATCTCATTGGAGGAGGTTCCAGAGGCAAAAAAGGACTGAGAAAGAAGCAACGAGCGGCCTAAAGGCCAAGGAAAAGAATGTTGGAGAAAGCAACAAGCTCCACAAAGGAAAAGACACCGTTAACCGACTACCATTGACAAAGCTTACCAGCGCAGTGGTAGAAGCCGACGAAGCTACTGATATTTTGAGTCTGACGAAGAGGGCTCATTCGATGTGATTTGTAATGTAGTCTCCGTACTTCCCAGGGACTACGATAGAGTAATGGAAATAAAGGATGAAGAAGATGCCTTGATGGATAGTACAGTGGGGCCAAGGCGCGTATGCTACTATATCATGAATAACGGCTGCGTCGAAGAAATAAATGCTTTCTTCAAAAAAGCAGATGATTCAATGAAGGGACATTTGAAGCCCCTGTTCATAAAAGGAAAGGTCGAAGACATAGGTGTCAACAAAATCCTAGTAGATGGAGGGGCTGTTGTAAACCTAATGCCCCACTATATGTTGAAGAAGATTGGAAAAAATGACTCTGATGCAAAACCACACAACATGGTCCTGTCGAACTATGAAGGAAAAGTGGGCACAACCATGGGTGTCATTCAAGTAGATCTGACAGTAGGCACCTTCACCAGACCAACAATGTTCATAGTTATTGCATCAAGGGCGAATTATAACTTGCTGCTAGGTAGGGAGTGGATCCATGGAGTAGGAGCGGTGCCATCGTCGATGCACCAAAGGATAGTCATATGGCGTCCTGATGGGATCGTCGAAAATATTGAGGCAGATCAAAGTTATTTCATGACCAAAGTAAAAGGCATAACTAGTCGAAGCTTCGACAAGAACTTAGCCCACATAGCTCCTTGCAACCCAGCTGACTTCGACCTAACAGCGTCGGACAACGCCTATTGCTCCATGTACTTACATCCGACACATGGATTCCAATGGGACAAAGAGGTAATCGGCGAACCAAGCCACATTTGGGGAACTACTGACATAGAACCAACTGGTTGGGACAGTGAATTCGACGGCAACTATGAGTGAAGTTACAGCACTAACGAGATTAACGGCCTATATGGCCAAAAATAAACCAAAAACGGCTCTTGAAGCCGAAACAAAGTGTATGGATGTCGAAGCCAAGGAAGAAAATTCGCATCCACCGTTCCCTCACCAAGGCATAGATGGAGAAAACAAAGATGAGCAGACAGGTGAATGCCAGAATAACAAGTTGGATGCCATCTACGACGACGAACCCCTAGGATTTGAAAAAGACCCAGCTTCAACTAACATGAAGATGATAACACAAGATCCTTTAGAAGAAATCAATCTAGGACTGGGGGCAGAGAGAAGGCCAACCTATATAAGTGCAGCTATGGACCCCCATTTCAGAAACGAATTAGTTCAGTTGTTGAAAGAATTCAAGGACTGCTTCGCATGGGACTATGACAAAATGTTGGGCCTCGACAGGGGTTTGGTCAAACTGAAACTTCCTATAGTTGAAGGAAGGAAGCCCGTGAAGCAAGCTCCAAGGTGTTTCGCACCAGAGGTTTTGTCGAAGATAAAAGAGGAGGTCGAAAGACTTCTCAAGTGTAAATTCATTCGTCCAACAAGGTATGTTGAATGGATTGCAAATATTGTACCAGTAATAAAGAAAAATGGCTCTTTGAGGGTGTGCATTGATTTTCAAGATTTAAATTCTGCCACTCCAAAGGATGAATATCCTATGCCAGTAGCAGAAATGCTAGTAGACTCTGCAGCAGGACACAAATACCTAAGTATGATAGATGGATATTTTGGCTACAACCAAATCTTCATTGCAGAGGAAGATGTTTCAAAAACAGCCTTTCGGTGTCCCGGAGCGATAGGGACGTACGAATGGGTAGTTATGCCCTTTGGTTTGAAAAACGCTGAGGCCACATACCAAAGGGCTATGAATTCCATATTTCATGACTTTATTAAAACATTCATGCAAGTATACATTGATGATATTATAATAAAGTCTATTTCAAAAGCACATCATTTAATCCATCTTCGACAATCCTTTGAAAGAATGAGAAAACATGGCTTAAAGATGAACCCCCTTAAATGTGTGTTTGGTGTGCAGGCTGGAGATTTCCTAGGTTTTGTGGTCCACAAAAAGGGAATCAAAATAAATGCTAATAAAGATAAAGCAATAAGGGAGGCGAAAGCTCCTTCGACAAAGAAAGAACTGCAATCACTGTTGGGGAAGATTAATTTCCTTAGAAGATTTATTTCAAACCTCAGTGGGAAGACGCAAGCATTCTCCCCATTTCTTCGACTAAAAAATGAAAATTTCATATGGGGGCAGGAATAAATAGAAGCTTTTGACAAGATAAAAGGATACCTGGCAAGCCCTCCAGTCTTGACGTCATCTAATAGACGAAGAAGCATGAGGTTATATATATCAGCATCTGATAATACCCTTGGAAGCATGCTTTGTCAGGAAGACGAAAATGGCGTCGAAAGAGCCATCTATTATCTCAGCAGAGTATTAAACGACGCTGAAACCAGATATATTGTAGTAGAAAAGTTATGTATTTGTGTATATTTCTCTTGTACAAAATTAAAACACTATATAAAACCAGTTGATGTATTTGTATCATCTCATTTTGACGTAATAAAATATATGCTTTCTAAATCTATTTTACATAGTCAAATTGGGAAATGGGCTTTAGCATTAACTGAATATTCCTTAATATATTTGCCTTTAAAAGCTGTAAAAGGGCAAGTGGTGGCTGACTTCATAGCCGACCATTCCATGGACGACAGTGAAATAAATTACGTCGAACTACAGCGTTGGAAATTGTATTTCGACGGTTCCAGCCATAAGAATGGTGCAGGTATAGGTATATTGATTATTTCTCCTGATAAAATTCCAACAAAATTCAAGTATAGGGTCAAAGACCCTTGTTCAAATAATGAAGCTGAGTACGAAGCTTTAATTGCTGGACTTGAAACTTTGTTGGAACTGGGGGCAACTCGAGTCGAAATAATGGGCGACTCAAAACTAGTAATAAAACAACTAACCAAAGAGTACAGATGTGTTAAATAAAATTTGATCATGTACTTCGTCACAGCCAATAGGCTCCTGAAAGCATTCGACATTGTGACCCTCAAACATATCCCTAGAGTAAACAAGCAAGAGGCCAATGATTTGGCTTAGATTGCATCAGGTTACAGGGTATCAAGGGAAAATCTGGAGAAAGCTATTGAAGTAAGGGGAAGGGTTGTATCGACCAAATTATCCCCATCAGATTTAGAATCAATGGAACTTGGTTACAGGGACGACGAAAGTTTCAAAAAATTTAATATAGACAATTCAGACATGGATGACTGGAGAAAACCTATAAGAAGTTATTTACAAGATCCAAACAAAAGCGTAGAAAGGAAAATAAGATAGAGAGCATTAAGCTACGTACTCTTTGGAAATGAATTGTTTAAAAAGACTACAGAAGGAGTCTTACTAAAATGCTTAGGCGAAGAAGAGGCGTATATTGCACTATCGAATGTACATAGTGGCACATGTGGTGTGCACCAAGCAGGACATAAGATGAAATGGCTACTATTTAGGCAGGGTTTATATTGGCCAACTATGCTCAAATACTGTGTCGAATTCGCGAAGGGTTGCCAAGAATGCCAAATCCACGCAGGAATACCACATGTTCCTGCAAGTGAACTACATTCAATCATAAAGCCTTGGCCATTCAGAGGATGGGCTTTGGATCTAATTGGAGAAATTAGGCTTGCTTCATCAAAAGGGCAAAGGTACATTTTAGTAGGAGTGGATTACTTTACTAAATGGGTCGAAGCCATACCACTAACTAATGTGGATCAGGAAGCGGTTATATAATTCATCCAAAAATACATAATCTATAGGTTTGGGATACCAAAAACAATAACCACTGACCAAGGGTTTGTGTTTACTGGTAAAAATATGCAATCTTTTGCAAATGAAATGGGGTTTAAGTTATTAACGTCTACGCCCTATTACACCCAAGCCAATGGACAAGTCAAAGTGGCAAATAAAGTAATAATAAATCTGATAAAAAAACATGTAGGTAAGAAGCCTAGAAATTGGCACAAAACCTTAGATCAAATTTTGTGGGCATGTCGAACGTTGCCTAAAGAAGCTACTCATTCGACCCCATTTAAATTAACATGGAAATGAGGCAGTACTTCTAGTCGAAATCTATTTACAATCCATATGTACCCAAAGACATCATGAAATTCCTTCAGATGTATATTGGAGCATGATGATGGATGAACTAGTAGATTTAAACGAAGAAAGGTTACGCGCGTTGGACTTGATTAAAAGACAAAAGTAAAAAGTTGAGAAATCATATAATAAGAAAGTGAAGCCGAAAATCTTTCTTGAAGGTGATTTAGTCTGAAAGGTAATACTTCCCATGGATCGAAAAGATAGAGTGATGGGGAAATGGTCCCCCAAGTGGGAAGGACCCTTAAAGTTTTAAGTGTTTTCTCAAATGGCGCTTACGAAATTGAAGAAATAAGCAAAGATGAGAGAATAATTAAAATAAATGGAAAGTACTTAAAGAAATGTAAACCAATTCTGCAAGAGAAAAAAATAAAGCTGGAATGATTATATTAATCACTTTGCCAAACAATGGGCGGTAAAGTCATTACAAAATTCAATCACAAAAAAGTTAATAAAAGAACTAAAGAAAACAACACATACACCGCCCCAACCTATTACAAATTTCTAAAGAAAAGATTCTTTAAGCTCCATGAATTTCTTCTTTTGAACAACAATTCGACATTCACACAGACTTTGGTTGAGAGAGATCTCTTCAATTTCTTTGCCTAAAGCTTGAGCCCTGTCCGCATGGTGAATTCCCACCTTTATTTCCTCTTCGATCTCTGCAGTATTAGGTTGTTCAAGTTCGGCCATACGTTTCCTCTATTGAGCAATTTTTTCTTGGAGTTCGGCTATCTATCTTTCAAAGTTTTGAATATTATTCTTACAATGAGAAACTTGTTGAGAGTAAGTGTCGGAGAGCTTTGACAGCTCAGAAACTTTGTCCGTCGAAGTTGCTGCAGCATCCCATTCAACATTTTGAGTGTCTGTTTTGTTAGAAATCAGTTTGATGTACTCTCTTCGAAGATTGAGATCTATACAGGTTACATCAATGATCTGAGAAAGACCCAGCACCAAACGAGTTTCATCAGTGTTGGCCTCCAAAAAATTCACTTGTTTAAGGAGTTTCTTCATTTCGCATTGCTGAGTAGGGTCCTCCTCTAGAAGTCTGAACAAATCGACACTAAGCACTTTGCTTTTGATTTCATCCATGAGAACACTGAGGTTCTTCACTTCAGAAGTGGTTTCAGAGGTTGACGAACTGTTGGAGGAATCTTGGAAATTGTAACGTTGGCTGATCATGGCTTTCAGATAGTCCAAAGGCTTCCGTACCTTCAAGCTCTCAAGTTTCTCATGGGTAAAGGCAGTCGAACCTGAAGATAAAGATTTGTTTAGATTGGATTCAGGGAGAGTCTGAACGCTGGGCCTAGTGTATTGTTTCGACAGGTCTTGTTCTGCTGCAGTTTTGGTTTGAAGTTTCTCCTTCTTAGCATCTGTAGTTTCGGGTGACTTTTCCTTCTCCTTAATCACAGATTTGACGTCAGCTTTTTCACCTTTATCAGTGCTGGAAGGTCAATCTTCTTTGGTTTCGGTTTTTGGGGAGTTATCCGCAGAATGCTCATCCATTATGGTGTCGAATGCAGAGCAGGTTTGGGGTTCAAGTACATCACCCTTTGAGAGTTCTTTCTCTTGGATTTGCTTCTCCACATTCGTCTCACCAGCACTGTAGGAAAGTTCACCAGGGTTGATTTCAACCTGAAGAAAAGAAAGAATATAAAAAAATAATACAAAGTTAAATTCAAAAGTCAGTCGAAAATAGTTACCTGAGGAATCTCAGTATGAAAACTGGAGTTCCCACTTTCTGCGTCCCGAGCGAGTTTAACCATCGGACGGATGGGAGATGTTTTCTTCGATGTGACGAGAGACCTTTCGGAAGCGATTGTTCTTATGTTGTTGGATTTCTTCCTTTTTAAGGGTTGTTGATCTGGAGATTCGTCACCAGAATCGTCAGAGATCTCCTTCACCATTTCTTTCTTCCTTTTCTGAGGAGTAGGTGGTTTTCGACTCACCTGGAAAATAACAAGATTTCAATAAGCCAAAGGCCAAGGCAATTTCATAATTAACACAAGTCCTTTAGATAAAAAAAGAGAAATAGAAAGGATGAAGCCTTTTTCACCGTCGAAGAAGTTTTCTTAACGGGCTTGACAAGTTAGTCTTCGACAAATGCCTTCTTGGTTGGAATTTTGATAGCTGGAAGGAAAGAATTGTTAAAAAAGAAATGAATAAAACATAATAAATTTAAAACAATAATTTCGAATGGTGCAAACACCTTCAAGAATAGTAGATTCCACGCGCACGTGTTCTATTCCAACATGAAGGTGCCCAGGATAATCGTCCAGATGATATTTGGTTGGAACCACATGTTCGGCTAACTTTTTTCGTGACTCTTTAAGTAGTTTTAAATCTTCCCCACATATGAACCAATCTGGGAAAGGAGCGCTGAGCGCCACACCAAAATCAGCAGATGGCAGAGAGGGAAACTTTAATGGATAACTGGAATACGCAAAATTATAACACGCCTCTGTTGGAATATACGAGGGTATTACCAGTTTCTCCATCCTTTCAGTGAATTTATGCTTTAGAGTCATAGCTATTTCACCTATGGTTCGCCTAAGATCATCTGGCATGTATGCCGTTTCAAAATATTTTTGAAACTTTTGAATCTCCTTAACATGTTGATCAATACCTTTTTTCGTTCTGTCATGCACAAAAGCAAAAGCGTTCGTCAGAAGTTGGTTGAAGGTAGCCACATCATAAAATCTTGTAAGATAGTACTCCTTCCACCAGGCGTCGAATTCTTGAGTGCAGAAGAACATGGGTCGGAATATCACCGGTCGAACCTCCAGAGTAGCGTCGTTCAATTTTTCCATAATCTCAGTACTTTTTGCCGCAGTCAGAAATGAGTTGTAAAAGAGAATAGCTCCTTTCTTGGGGTAAATCGACCTAGGCTTCAACTGTATCAATCCAAATTGTCGAGCAACTAAGTTTGGTTGATAAGCTAGTAAGGCCACCTTAGAGTTACTCATGGTGGGGTAAGAGGGTAGAAGTCTTGGCGTCAGCAGCATTTCCCAAACAGCCAAAAAATTGTCTTCATCCTTTTTGTGTTCGACAGGGAGCTGTCTGATAAACCATTTGGGCCCTACAATCCTATTGGCAAAGGGGGCCATGTTCGCAGTAAAATTATGGCTTTTGGCGAACATATTGATGTAACTAGTGAAAGAACGTCGAAGGCTTTGCCCTTCTTCAGAAGGAGTTAGTTGAGCCAACCTGGCCCATTCGACGTGCCTATCCTTGATATACTCTTCATCCACCACGCCTTTGTCGAAGATTCTGGATTCAAAGGTGGCATTGAGCCACAATTGAAGGAGCCATAAGGGACCCGCCAGGATAAGTTTTCCCTTGTCCTTGATTTGTTTCGGGGTTTCGATTCCCTCACTCATAGATTCATAGAGGTTGGCCAGAATCATTTCGCCTAATCGAAGGTTTCTACCAGCATGTAGTTGATTAGCTATAGTAATGTATTTTTTGGCTACCTAGAGGGGTCTTGAGCAACATACGAATTTTGACAGCTAGAGAGTCAAAAAGGCTATGTGTTCTGTGTCTGACACATCAGGGGAGTCTTTGTTGTGATAATTAGCCATGAAGGGAGAATATGAGGCAAAGCTAGTGTCGAAAGTGATGGTGTTTTTATCTAATACGGCTGGGTCAAAATCCATACCTAGCGGGCTAAGACCTACTATAGTAGCTAGGTCGAAAAGAGTGGGTGTTACCATTCTGCAACGAAGGTGGAAGGTATTATAAGTACTATCCCAAAAATAAAGGGAAGCTAGAATCATGGTAGGGAAATAGTTTGGGCCCTCTTTCGACAGTTGAATTAGGTCATAAATGCCTATTTTCTTCCAAATATTACCCTTGACATTTTCAACCTTTTCTACCCAGTCTAGGTACTCAGATGGGTCTTTCGACCAGGGGCAACTTCTAAAAATCCTAGTTTGATTTAAATAAGTTAAGTCTAAAGTTTCAGTTTCAGTCTGGGTTTCTGGGGATGTATCACTAGATTTTTTTACCTTTCCCGCTCCTATGGGTTTTGAGTGTGTATAAGTGGGGAAGAAATCTGTGAGATGATCTGGATCGGTATTTAGGTTAGGAAGGGGACCTAACATGGCATGATGTTTACCAGAAAAAGGAATGGGAATGAGTACCTGGGAATAGTAAATGCTTTCTTTTCCTCTTTAATTCGGAGGCTCTGGGATGTATTGTTGGTTATCCACCACTTTTGGTCCGAGGATTCTATGCGCAGGAGGGAGAGTTTCTGTGTTCTTCTTGTCTTTTTGAGAGCTTGAGGCCGCCATTGTTAAACTTTGAAGGAGCTTGAGGAAAGATGAAGATCTGGGTTTGAGAGAGGAAGAACTTTGAAAATCTGAAGTTGAGAGCGTAAAACGATTTTAAGAGGAAAAATGGATTATTTATACTGAAGAAATGAAGAAATACGTTTGGCTCTTCAAGTTGTTAAAGTACGTGTCCAGATGCCATTGGACATAAAAAGGGCGTGGAAGTTAAAAAGGGTACAGTGGACCTAGTTCATAGAGTCATGGAGATAATGTTTGGGAACGTGGGTTGAAGTTGATGGATTGAGGAAATCTAATGATTACTTAGATTTGATTTGACAAAGTGAGATTTTTGGGAATCCGTGCATTTAATGCAAAAAGCATGGAGTCGAAGTATAATTTGGCAGCAAAGTTGCTTTCTCCAGAAATTTAGTCGAAACACCTTTGATGGGGGCAATTTGTATGCATAGGATTTTTGACAACATGAGTTTGGTCCATAAAAGTTTTAATAGCTTCTATAAAGATCTTTTGACGAATTTTATCACTCTTTCTGCCAAACATGTCCAGAATCTCGAGAAGGTTTGTGATGATTTGTTTGATAAGTCGAAAGTGGTTTGTCGAAAGAGATGTTGGATTGCTGGTTGGAAGTTCTTCACATCACTACGGATAAAGTTTTGTTGTTATTTCGACAATGAAGAGTTTCGACGAAGGAGAGTCTGATAGAAGGATGTTTGAATTTGAATTGGAAATCAATTTGATGTCACGAAGAGACACCTCGTTTCATCTATCGAACAACAGTTTTCTGTACCAATAACTGTTTTGTTGGTAAAGGGAGACGTGGAAGGTTTTTAGAAGACATTAGCATGCATAATGCCAATTGGCATTCATTTAGGATTCAACCGTTGTTTAACAGTTGTGATATTTGTATATAAATAGGATAGTTTTGCTTTGTGAAAAGTGTGTGAAATAGATTGTACAAATTCCTGTAAATCCACTCAAGTACTCGTGTGTAAAGAGAAAAGAGAGATTATTCTGGAAATGTACGTATTGACACCAATTTTATTTCAAGTTAGAAAAGCTTTAAGTTTCTTCTTTAAATATTTACTTTTCGTTTGTCATTTACTTTTCATTTATGTTCTAGAAATTTCATATTTTAGTCAGTTTATGCTTAAGTAATTCTTTAGCTTCATGGAAAACTTCAAATATAAAAACAACTTCAACTTTAATATATAAAAACCACATTTGGATTATCTTTCATTTGATTCTTAGCACGCGACATCCTAGGACTTGTTTGGTTGGTCCTGTTAGTCACCCTTTTCTGAGAGATTTGGTTAACCAGAGATTGTTCGCTAGAAATACCAGCGAACAACGAGCTGTAAGGCGGTTTAACAATTTTTTAGGTCTCGCTGAGCGAGCCTTGCGATCATGACAATTTATATAAAGGGAAAAACATATTTTTTTAGGTTATGGTTTGGGTATTTTTTGCTCCCACTCCATCAAACTTCATTTCTTCATAGATTTAGCTTAGAAAACAACATTGGAGCTTGCATTTGGATGATCCGGAGTCAAATCTCTCGTCGATTGGTGTTGACAAACCAAGAAATATTTGGTTCCTCTTCTTCTATTCTCTTTTTAAATTCTATTTGTTGACTATTGTATAGTTACTATGACCATATGTATCTTTTTTTATCATAATAATGTATAAATCTCCTTTACAAATCATTATCGATCTCTTCCTTGATCTTTTTGCATTTATGTTTGGATTTGGGTTGTGTTAGAGATAAACATCACAACTCTTGGTTAGAGATGTATATTTATTGTCTAGATGCTAGAGATAGATTTAGATAATAATCTTTATGGTGTCGGAACTTAATGTCTTCCGTGTTTCGAGGCGTTGTGCGCAAGAGTGACGACGAGAGTGATACGGTTGCTCTTTTAGCTCAGTGTGCTAGAGATGGACATTGTTGTGAGCGATATTGGATGATTTTGATGAGTATTGTAGTAGAGTGAAAATGATCGATAAATTTATGTTTGTGACGAGTCAATTATATACATGCTTGATAAGCTTATTTTCTCTGAAGAATGTATACTTTTTATGTTCTTATTTACTTTCCTGCGTTTACCTTAAAACCATTTTAATCCAAACTCATAAACTTAGATATTATCGAACGTCAATTCAATAGAACCGATCTTTGTGGATACGATAAATTCCCGGAAAAATACTTTTAAAAATTTTGTTGCTTGCCACTGTACCGCTCCCAACAAAATGGCGTCGTTGTCGTGGATTAGTTTAAATAATGAATTGCATCGCGATAGTTTCAATATTTTTGAGTTTTGCACATAATATCCATATTGTGTATAATCTTGTTTTAAACTTTGCTACCATACTTGTGTACATACATACTTCGATACTTGTACATTTTACCCGAGGTGTATATACTTGTTATGTTTAATATTTGTTCAAGTGTTTGGTTAGGACACTTGCTTTAGGTTTGCGCGGTGAGGCATCATCATGGCATGACGGGAGGAATTTACTAGCTAAACACAGTAAAGGCGTCGAGCTTACAACTTAAAACAAGCATGTTTTATAGTTTTTGGTCCGTTATTACTTTTGCATTATAGCATAGGTAGTGTAGTGAACATTCATTAAGCAAGTTGTACTCGAATTGTTCGTAAAATTCTCAAATCTTCACTTTACAATTTGTTTAATTCATTTTCACCCGGTCTTTCTGGACCAATATTTGTATTTGAGTTTGTGTATGTGTTAAGTGGAGGCCTACACCAGAACCTTGTTGTTGTAATGGTTTTTTCCTGGTTCTGGTGTAGCTCGCTGAGCGAGCCTTGCTTTGCTGAGCCAATAAATTCTTTTAATTGTTCACTTGGATTTTCCTTCTTCCACTTCCACCGAGGCCTTATATATTAGTAATTATTAGTAATTTTTCTAATTCTTTTGTTGATTGTTTGGACTCAAATTTGGCCCGATAACTTGAAGTCACATTTGGTGATTTTTCAAGTTTGATTGTTTCAACTTGTGAATGCATGGTAATGATAATGTTTAAAGTCTTATACACATTTAAGGTATGTGTTTATCGCTTTCTAGACTTTAGCATATTCATAATACTTATACTTTTTACAACTTCCATGACATTCATTCTTTTGTATACTTGTTCATTTTGTGAATCACTTTAGTTCTCACCCTTTTTGTGAGAAGGCCTTCCATTGTTCATATATGCTCGAAGTATCAACATTCCTGTTTTAACTGGATTTCATTATGTTTAATCTTTTATTTGTATTGTTTATATGAAAGCATGAAAATGATAAAGGCATTTTTGTTTCATATTGAGCATAACTACCTAGCCAAATAGCCAAATTACCATGTGAGTATGTGCGCATTTGTTAACCCCTTTGAGCTTTGTCAATATCCTTATTTCGTGTGAACTTGATGCTTGTCTATGAGTGCTAGTTCTCTTTTTGTATGGATTTTGATTCTTTTTTCTTGAACCCTCAACCATGACTTATGGTTTGAATTTTTACCTTGCCTTAGAAAGTAGGGAGTATTCACGTTTTGATGTTAGTTGAATTCAAGTTCGGGAGAGCAATGTTTGCTCACTTATGTTGTTGGTTTCTATGAGGTTGAAAAAAAAATAGAAAAGTATGAAAAAGAAAAGAAAAAAAAATTGAAAAGAAGCTTTGAAAAAGAAAAACAAAAAGAGTAGAATAATGCTGTGTTAATAAATTCTATTGTGTTTGGTGTAAAATTTGGGATGAAAGAAGAAGTTTGATTGGAATTCTCTGTTTGAAACTTTGTGAGTTGATCACTCCCTTAGGTTTAGGAAATTTTTTGTTTCGATTAGCTTTAGGAATTATCCCTTGTTTGTTCACACAACCGTATTACAGCCCTGAAAGTCCTTTTGATTCTTGCTTTTGTGTTTTTAACATGATTTTTGGATGATTGTATAATTTAGTCTTTTGTTTGCAAGATTGTTGTGTGAGTGGAAATAAAAATCCCTCATTTTGTGTTTTTCATCTACCGATGATTGTGTGCTAGGTGTGATTCATTTGTGAACTTGTATTGTTTTAGAATGTTTGGCATGACTTTTATATTGAGCATTTGTTTCATGATTATGTTAGCGTTGAAGTTTAGTGGTGAGTATTTACTTTGTGTGTATCATTTTCGATTGAACCATTGCATTTGTTTTCCGTTTTCAAAACTTGTTGATTCGTGATTCTTGGATTATCATTTTTTTGTTCCTTTAATGTCTGGCTTTGTTTGAGGGCAAACAATTATGTAAGTTGGGGAGAGTTTGATAAGTGCAAACTGTAGGTATTTTTGTATATAAGTTTTGTTGCACTTATCGATACTTTTTGTTAGAATCGTTCGAATAAACCTCGCTTTGTTTGTAAATACGTTTACCTTACATTATAATGTATATATTACGTTATCTCTTAAATATTATTGAGTTTAATTGTTTTCCATTTATTTTTGTAGGTTTTACATCATTGATATTGGAGTGTTGTTAAATAGAGCATTCAATAAGCTTTCTAACGCTTAGAACCGGGTGAAAATCAGAGTTACGGTTCAAAAGATATGAAGAAAACAATTTTTGGATTTTTGAACTTCCAGCAGGTTTTTCGCTGAGCAAGGTGTAAGGCGGTTTAACAATTTTTTAGGTCTCGCTGAGCGAGCCCTGCGATCATGACAACTTATATAAAGGGAAAAACATATTTTTTTAGGTTATGGTTTGGGTATTTTTTGCTCCCAATCCATCAAACTTCATTTCTTCATAGATTTAGCTTAGAAAACAATATTGGAGCTTGCATTTGGATGATCTGGAGTCAAATCTCTCGTCGATTGGTGTTGACAAACCAAGAAATATTTGGTTCCTCTTCTTCTATTCTCTTTTTAAATTCTATTTGTTGAGTGTTGTATAGTTACTATGAACATGTGTATCTTTGTTGATCATAATAATGTATAAATCTGCTTTACAAATCATTATCGATCTCTTCCTTGATCTTTTTGCATTTATGTTTGGATTTGGGTTGTGTTATAGATAAACATCACAAATCTTGGTTAGGGATGGATATCTATTGTCTAGATGCTAGAGATAGATTTAGATAATAATCTTTATGGTGCCGGAACTTAATATCTTCTGTGTTTCGAGGCGTCGTGCGTGAGAGTGACGACGAGAGTGATACGGTTGCTCTCTCAGCTCAGTGTGCCAGAGATGGACACTGTTGTAAGCACCCCAAATTTGCCCTCACTCATTCACACATGGCTTGTGATCATCTCATATGCATATACACAATCATATCATCTCACATCTCATTTTTGAATCACTGGATAGTTTCTAAGGCATCTGCACCTAGGGTTTGTGATCTGAGCAACCTCAGGGCATCTTGAGCCATTCCAAAGGCCACCAATCAATTCAAAGTGGTCCATGTGTGTGCTTATATCATGTTACATCCTCACAAAGTCAAAATTGCAAAGGGATCACAAGAACTAGGGTTTGAGTGGATGCAGAGCCAGGATGAACTGCACAGTTGACTGAAAATTAGGGTTTTGGTTTCAGAGGCCATAACTCCAAATTTTTTGGTCATTCTTGTTTCCATTGATCTCTATATGGTATAGGGAGTATGCATATCAATTTTCATGAAGAAATTCCATGGGGAAGTCATCTGATCAAAGGTTGACTTTTCAGACAAGTCAGTGCAAAATCAGGGCATCTGAGGCCCCCAATGACCCAACCAATGGGTGATCTTCATCATTTTGAGTGTATATGATCTTTATTTGATCATGGAAGAAGTTTGAAGTTCATGGAAATCAAGAATTTAGGGTTTTTGCAAAAGTTGACTTTTTGGGTTTTGTTGACTTTTCAAGAATGCATCCTTTTAGGTCAATTTTCAAGCTTTGATTTATGATAAAAAAAAGGCTTCAAATGGAAAAACTTTGGTCATGAAAGTTGTAGATCTCATCTTTCCCTTTTCAAAAAGTACAAGAACATGATCTAACTCTTCATGGATCAAAAGTTATGGCCATGCAAAGTTGCCAAAAATCATTGTTTTTCAAGTTATGCACCAAGTGAAATTTTGCTAAGTCTTGAATCAATGCATGATTGCTGCCTCAAATTCATGTCAAACCAGCATGTAAACATCCTCTAAGTCCTAAAAATCAGATTTGAACTAAGTTTGCCCTTGGTTTCATGTTTGGTTATGCAAAGATCACATGTGAAACATAAACTAGCCAAGTTGCAAAAACTCATGATTCACTTCCTACAAGTTGCAGCATTGGAAGCTGACTTTGGGCTAGCCTCTCCCTCACCTTTTGCTGCACCAGCACCCAACTTGTACTTGCCTAGCATCACACCATGCCCTATCTTACACAAAAGTGGATTTTATGCAAAAGCAAACTCACCTATCACAGCTGCACAAGTCACATCAAGAGACCAATCAGAATATTTTATTCATTCAATTTGCAAACCATATCACATGAGAACCAAGGCTGAAACATAGAGATTCATCACTCACCAAAAAACACCCCAACTTGCAACTTCCTTCGAATTTCATCACACAGCCTGCAAACACCCAAACTTTTTTCCTCCATTCATCTCACCTTGATCTATAGAACAAAAAGCATCAAGAGAAAAAGCCTGAAACAGCTAGAAACACTCACTGCCATCACCAACCTTCATTCTGCAGATTCATTCGAATCTCCTTCCTCAGGTCACAAACACACAAACCTTCACCACAAACCTTCTCTACACATTGCATAGACCTCAAACAACCCATCACCATGACTTGAAAGGGCCAGAATCTCAACTGCCATTGTTGACTGAGCTTGGAGCAGTTCTCTTCGAAACTCATCATCCAGCAAATATAAATTCATTTTGAGCATTCAAGCAACTTTGGGGGACCAAGAGGAGCAGATTGAGCAAGGAGAAGAGGCCTGAAAGTTCCAAGATCAAAGTTTGCAAATCTCAGGTAGCTCCAAATTAATTTTTCCAGAAATCAGTTTGATTGTTACAAACTTGCTCTACATGTCTTGCTGATCATTCTGGTACCATTGGTTTTGAAAATGGCTGCGCTTTGAGAGTTTAATTGCTGTTTGAAGCTCACGAACCCTAGAACTTAGATGCTTCGATTCAGCTTGTTTAGGTTAGATAAATTTGTTTTAGGTTAGGGGTTTGGTTCGTGAGGTGTTGGGGATCATTTCCCATAGCTTAGTTTTCATTTATTTTGCGTTTTGGGAGGTTTTGAAGATTTTCAGGTGACCCCCTGGCCGGAGAAGATGACCGGAGGTCTTCTCCGGCCACCTGAATGTAATTAGGGCTTAATCCAGTGATTAATGCCAGTTTGAATTTCGAGCGTACGATTCCCTTGACTTGTTGACTTCCCTCCCATTCTGACGGCCCAGATCATTTCACTTATGCCCTAATCCACGTGTTAGCCTAATTAATTATTATTTAAGTTAATTTGATCTGAGGCAATCCTGGCCCCTCATTCTGGCGCGCAGTCAACCACTTTTGAACCCAGACGCAATCCTGGCCATCCACCTTGTTTACTTTTCATTTTTATTTGTTTTAATTCATATTTATTTCATTTAATTTGTACAATTTATTTAAAATAGCTAAAAAATCATAAAAATTATGAAACTTTTTCTTTAAGGTTTTATTAATTTTTATGACACAAAAACATTTTTATTTTATTTTTTATCATTAAAAAGGTATTTTTAAATATGTAAAAGATTATTTTTAATTGATTAATGAGAATTAATTAATTAAAAATACTTTTAGGTATTTAAAAATTACAAAAAAAATTCATGAAATGTTCTAAGACATTTAGAAACATTGTCCAACCTTCAAACCAAATTTCTTTTTTGATCTTGATGCATTTTAAGAATTTTTCATTGAATTAAATCATATTTGATGCATTTTTTTGATCCTAAGTTTGAAAATTCATTTCTGTCTTTTGGTAAAGGTTGAGACATTGATTCTTTTTGCATTATTTTCCATTTGACATGAGCTTTCAAGGATAAAAAGGCCAAGATTTGATCTTGCATTTCCTAATTGATTGGCATTTGTTTTGTTACAAACCCTAAAAAACCCTAATAACTTGTAAAATTCATAACTTGAGTTTGGTTGAGAGTTGAGAGCTCCCCTTTGGGCAGTGGTTCATTATAGGTCTAGGATTTCTTTGGGTACCATTTTCCATTTTTCATATTAGGGTTTGCTTCTGTTTTTGGTTTGTGTTTGATGTTTGTTCCATGAACCCTAATTTGGGCTTTCCCTTTGCATCATTCTTACATCTCTTTGCATAATCTGACTTGCCATTGCACTTTGTGCATTCTTATGATTCATTTGACATCTTTAGACATGTAGAAAGCATCATTGATCATTGCATTGCATATTTGCCATGTCATTTGTCTTGTATGTTTCATAACTTTTCATGCTTGTTCATGCTCCTTAACTTGCATCATTTGCATTCATGATCTTGTATGAACATCCCCATTGTCTTGCCTCATGTTTGCAGCACCTCATGACATAATAATCATCATCAACATGCCTCTGGTTTTGCTTTGCATCATGTCATTCCATCTCATCTTGCATTGCATTGCATTTTCTTTCTAACATTGCAGGTGGTAAGTAAACTTGAGAAGTGGATTTGCCTTCACTTCTCATACCTTTTCTTCTCATCTTCTTTTGCATACCTTGCTGCATTCTTACTTGTGTTTGAGTTTGAGCTTGCTCATTCTTCCTCCTCCCACTTTCTTTCTTCAAGTGACTTGACTTCTTGAATGAAGCAAGTCACTTTGCTTCTCTTGATCCTGTTCATCTGCTTCCTGGTGTTTCTTCTGAAGTTTGTTCTTGAAAGCCTCATAAACATTAGGACCAACCAAGCATGATAATGAATTAGGGTTTTGATTAGTCTCCCCCATAGTTTTTACCTTTGTGTCTCTCCTTGAGTCATCTCTTCTCACCTCATAATCAGGGACTAAACCCTCAAGGCTTTAAGACTTTGTGATTAAGATCATGCCTGCATCCTTCTTTTAGGATGGAGTGTATAACTTTAATCCTAAGTCTTGGACCCTTAAGGTGTTGAAATCTCTTAATTAACCCATCTAATAATCATCAAGACATCACACTTGTAACTTGGGCCTTGCATTAGGGTTCTAATTCTTCCTTAATTGGTTAAGAAGGACTAACCCTAAAGTTAATGGACAAGTCCTCCTCAAGTTGTCTTACAAATCATAAAAAACACTTCATCATCAAATCACCAATAAAATTCACTTAATCAAAGGTTTGTTTTGTCATGGGTTTAATCCCTAATCATGGATTAATTTGAGGAGTCTTCCTCAGCTTAAACATTCTCATCTATTATCCTTCTTTTAGGATGGTGTAATGAGTCTGTTAAATCCCTGATTATGGCTTAACCTCATTACTTAACACTAAACAAAAAAACCACAAAAACATCTAAGTAATCACAAGTAGGTTAATGATCTTAACCCTACATCAAAGGTGATTAAGTGTGAGAATCTGACTTCACACTTAAGGTAATTCTCATTACCCCTAATCAGAGGGATGATGTGATGAGTTTACCAAATCCATTGATTTAGGTTTAAGCTCATCATCTTATGACAAACTCCAAAAAGAAATAAAAGACTGAAAACACAAGAAACAAATAATAATCGTCTCCTCCGGGATTCTTTTCTCATCACCTTCACTCACAAACGAGAACTCGCTTCTTCCGTCTAATGCAAGACAGTTAGCATCTGTGCCAGACAGATCATACACTTGAGCATAGGCTAGTAAGCAGTTCACAAGTCAATTCCTTTCAGTCTCTTTGGGTCGAACTACGGTGTTCTGACTTCCTCATTGCACGAGAGGATACGTAGGCATAACTTAACAGTTATCGAACAAAAGTCTCTGTATATTCCCCCTCTTTCCAGCTTTATTCTTTAGCCTCATATTCATGAGCATACTCTTCCCTACACTGACACTATACATATTACACTTCACCTCTTTTACACTGACACCTGTACATATTGCTTTCCAGCTCTTTTACACACAGATTGCACTGACACTACCCCTTTATAGCACAAATCTTTTAAGCGTGGATCCCGTCGAGTACGGCGGACAATCTGGGTGCTAATACCTTCCCAGGTTGTAACCAACCCCCTTTCTCAGTCTCTCTGGTTCGCAAACCGTCTTATCCATCTTTTTCTAGGCCTATGCAGCATTGCCTTTCCTCCGGGATAAAAATGCCTAGCTGGCGACTCTATTCATCTCCAGTGAGTTCACGGCTGTGTGTTCTCACTGTTCCCTTCGCCGACCGTTCGCGTCTGTACCTTCATTTGATCCATTTTCATTTGTCGGGAGCGACAGCTTGGCGACTCTGCTGGGGAACCTTATATTGCAACCAGGGCTTCTGGTTCTTTTTGTGGGTTCCTCCTAGCGCTTGATTGATTTGTGTTTACTGGGGTGTTATGTGCTATTTGTATATTTGCTTTATTTACTGCTTTCTGTACAGCCTTATTTATTGCTTTTCTTTACAGTTTTCATATATATCATACTGTCATGCTGTCTGTGCTGGATCTGGTTTGTTTTGGTGGGCTGGGGTTCCATTGAGAGTTTAGGTCCTATACCTGGGACCTGAGTGACACCTAGGCTAGAGTGAATCATATTCTTTCCCAGTCAATTTTCAGTCTGGTGCGGGAATATGAAACACGGTTCAGATATGGGTTTCTTCTTGAGAACTCTGTATTGCAGATTTCCTGCAATGCTAGGGGGATCTGGGAAGCCTGCTAAGTCTGGATGACCTTTTAGTATTGACCTTCAGAAACTGAGGTGAATTAGAGGAGGAATTGTTATGGTAATTGTAAACACTGTACCTCCGGGTTAGAAGTGTTCACACTTCTCATGACAGATCCAAGTCTGAGGATCCTTGTTCTAGATCACTACCTGTGAGGGGGTTGGGTTGTTTACAGGTTTGCAGGTACCTTGACCTCAGAATACCCTGTTACTTTGACTTTGTTAAGAATGCTTCATGTTGGATAGTTCTTGTGATTCTAAAACCCTGGACATGTGGCTCTTTATTTGAGTCCCCTACCTTGGTTACTGGATTTCTTAGACCTCCATCTGGAATTCTTGAACACACATGGATCTATACCAAGGCAGTTTATCCAGATCCAGCTCAGTCACAAACCCTTTGCATATCATTTGCATACATCCTCATTGCATCATATTAACATGTGCTTATTTGTTTTTCAGGGTATCCATTTTCATCAGGTTTTGGTTTTGACCCCATCTGCAGCTTTGACCCATTTTCACCAGCATCTGTTTCAGTTTTTAGCTGTCTGCTTCAGCACCAGCCAATCAGTGGCTCTCTCTCTCTTCTCAGCATTGTCATCAGCACTCTACCCAGTCTTCAGCATCATGGCTCCAAAGAAAAATAACATTACCTATCATTTCTTCCAACCAGACTTGTCAGACCTCAGGAGGATCCAAACCCTGATTACACCAGAGTACATCCCTTTGTTTAGGGAGCATTATGGGGACATACTTGACTTAGTTATGGACATGGACCCATCTCAGAGGAGCCTGATCCATACCTGCATCCAGTTCTATGACCCCCCATTAAGATGCTTTACATTTCAAGATTTCCAGTTGGGTCCTCTTTTGGAAGAATACTCATCTTTGACTGGTTTGCCTATCAAGAGGGAGATCCCATTCAATCCTGAAATGGATTTTCCCAGCAATGGGGAGATAGCCAAAGCTTTGCACCTGGAACCTGCTTTGATTGAACAACGCATGACCTCTAAATCTAGTGTCCCTGGGTTTCAGCTGGACTTCTTAATCTCTCAAGCTAGTCTGAAGGCCTCCCTGGGGGAGTGGAAAGCTGTTTGTGCTCTGTTGGCTTTAGGTGTGTATGGAATTGTGCTATTTGCAGATGAGCCCAGATTCATCAGCAAGAATGCAATCCATTTGTTCATCCTGAAGAACCCAGTGCCAACTTTGCTGGGTGATCTCTACTACTCAGTACATCAGAGGAATGAGAAGCAAAGGGGGAAGTTAGTGAGGTGTTGTGCCCCACTGTTCCATGCTTGGCTCCTCAAGCATCTACCTAAGACAGATGCATTCCTAAACCCTCACCAGCAGAGCAACTGGGCAAGGAGACTTTCTGTCCTAACTACAGCAGATATCAGGTGGTGCAATCAAAGTACCAAGGGCAGAGACATAATCACTAGCTGTGGACATTTTCCTAATGTGCCTTTGGTAGGAGTCAAGGGAAGTATCAATTACAACCCCCTGCTGTTCAAGAGGCAATTGGGTTATGCACTGGTTCATGCTCCTAGGGAAAAGGACTTGGCTGAGACCCTCTACTGTGAGAACAAGGTTAGTCTGGCAACTGTTAGGCAGGCTGCCTGGGCCTGGGATCATGTTCAAACCAAGGGAATCACCATTCTGGGGAAGTGCAATAATGTGGCATCAGCCCAATATCATGAGTGGTCCTATGCTAGGGCCCAAATCTCAGGATTGCCCTTCACCATCAAAGACATGCCTGAGTCATCATCAGCACCACCCCCTGCTACTGTCAGTCTGGAAGAGTTTGAAGGCTTGAAAGAAAGAAATGAGAAGCTATCCCAAGCCCTGCAGAAGACCCTCAGGGAGAGGAGTGAAGGTGTAAGGGAGATTGAGAGATTGGAGAAGCTGAGAGTGGAACACTTGACTAAGATTGAAAAGTCTGGAGACTATATCAACAAGTCTAAAGCTGGTGAGCAGATTCTGAAAAATGCTTGTAAAGAAGCCCAGTTCCAAAGAGCAAGAACAGACTTGTACTTGAAGGAAAGTCAGGCCAGGTGGGTCCGGATCACTGAAGCCCGTACTATAGAAGACAAGAGAGTTCAAGATAAGATGGAGCAGATGGAAAAAGCCCTGGCAGCAGCCCAGGAGGAAATTTCAGAGTTAAAAATCAAAGCTGGAGTGAAGAAATCCAAAGACCAAAGCCAGAACAAGAAATTGGCTACAGCTGTTGCAACAAGAAACCTTCTCATCAGGAATCTTACGGAGCATCCGGCTGATCCTGTGACCGAAGCACTTCTCAAGGAAGTTCGTGAGGATGAGTTTGGCCTTGGAGTTTGATCATTTGCTTGTTGTTATTCCTTTTCCATGTACTTTTGCTTTTGGTGATGTATTTTTGACCCCTTAGAGGGCTAGTGTTGTAAAAAATGAACAATTTGTATTATTTTACCTTTGTAATATATTTGTGTTTGTTTCCATCTGGGTTCACTTCAAAAGCAACTTCAACAGCATCATCTTCAAGGGTCTGGACGGGTCAAAACTGAAGACCAAGCCGGATACCTTGATAGCAAATAAGCATACTGCATTGCATACTAACCCTTTTGTTTGTTTTGTAGGTTTTGTTTTATTGTTTCTAACCTCTGTTGTGACATTCAGGAATTATTGCTCGCCGCAGGCTATTCCCTCTCAACAGGCCACACAGGTACCCTACAAGAAACAACCTTCCGGGCATCCAGATGGACCAGTTGCAGCAAGACCTCAATGAGGCCAGAACCCAGATGGCTAATGAAAGGGTGGAGATGAGAACCCAAATAACTCAGTTCATGGAAGTGATGAATAATTTAGCTCAAAGCCAGGAGAGGCTTAGAGTTCTGGTAGAGGGGAGAACTCAAGATGACCCCCATGTGGGAACTGCTGGCACAAGTAACAACGAGAGGGTCCAACCTCATGTCAATCCCCCAGTTTTTGGACCCCATCTCCATCCAGAGGCCAACATCCCAGTCAACATTCAAGGGACAGCCACAGCAGCCAGAGTACTTCAAGAAGATCCTCAGGAGGACCAGTATACAGTAATGGGTGCTGGAGAGGAAGCCTATGATAGGAGATTGGATGAGTTGGCTGAGAAGTTGAGGTCTTTGGAATCCCAAAATTCTTTGGGGTTCGATGTCATGGACATGGGTTTGGTAGAGGGGGTCAGGATCCCTCACAAGTTCAAGCCTCCATGTTTTGAAAAGTATAATGGGACTTCTTGTCCTCGAACCCATCTGCAATCTTTTCTCGGAAGATTAAAAGCTTACACCATGGACGAGAAATTGTGGATGTTCTACTTCGAAGATAGCTTGACTGGAGCATCAAGGGAATGGTATTCCCATCTGACAAGAGCAACTGTAAGATGCTGGAAGGACCTGGCAGAGGCCTTCATCAGACAGTATCAGTATAATCTGGATATGGCACCCAATAGGACCCTCCTAATGGGGATGTCACAATCATCAAGGGAGAGCTTCAGAGAATATGCTCAAAGATGGAGACAGCTTGCTGCTGCTGTCCAGCCACCTATGTCTGAAAGAGAGATGGCTGATATGTTCATGAATACTCTTCAGGGAACCTATATTGACAGGTTGGCTGCTTTCTCGTCCACTAGCTTCGCAGATGTTGTTATAGCTGGGGAGAGAATTGAAAGCCTGTTAAAAATGGGCAAAATTTCCGATAATGGCGCCAGTTCGTCCAGCAGTACAAGGAAGCCTTTTGCAGGCCCTAGAAGAGCTGGCGAGACCAATGCCATTCATACCAGCAGGGGTAGGCCCCAATATGTTCAAAGGTCCATAGCAGCAGTCACTATCCCTGCTCCAGCTCATCCACAGCCAGTCTATCAACCTCCTCAACAAAACTTCCAACAACAACCTCAGTATCATCAGAATCAATATCCTCCAAGAAACAACTACAACAACAACAACACCAACAACAATCAACAGAGGCCATTCCAACAAAGGCCATCTCAAGCTAACCGAGTGATCGACCCGATCCCCATGCCGTATGCTGCCTTGCTGCCACAACTTCTGAAGCTCAACCTGGTTGAGCTAAGAACGTTGGCACCTCCGGACCCCAACAGTCTACCAAGGAACTATGACTCCAATGCTAGGTGTGCTTTTCATTCAAACGCACCTGGCCATAGTACAGAAAAATGCAGGGCTCTGCATATGAAGGTACAAGACTTGGTAGACTCCAAGGCTCTGAATTTTGCACCTCCGCCCAACGTCAACAAAAACCCAATGCCAAACCATGGTGGTCCCCGAATTAACGCAATTGAAGAAGACACACCGTCTTATTTCATAACCAGTGTGGATCAGATCAGGACACCATTGGTGGAAATCAAGGCTCAGCTCCGTGAAAATGATATATTTCCGGGGTGTGAACTAGGGTGCCCATACTGCAATATTTCTTGGAATGGGTGTGAAGACTTGAGGAATGGCATTGACAGCCTTATTCGGAGTGGCTTACTGCAGATCACTACATCATTCCCGGCAAACCCGACGACTTCATCAGCAATGGTTTCAGATCCTCCTACAAATACAGCAACTATTGTTCCCAGCAATTCATCAGCAACATCAGCAAGTACTTCATCTGTTCCACCAAATGATCAGTTTTCAACAGTTTCTCCTGCTACAACTTCAGCTTCAGTCCACTTCGACTCCTCATCAACAACAACAACAGTTCTTCCAACGGTACCTTCTACAACACCAGCAAACAATCACGAAGATGTCTCCACCGTTACCATATTTTACGATCCAGAAAACAATTCCGCTTATCATTCAGAAGGTGCTGCTCCCACTAGAGCACCAGTTACAATCTTTTATGATCCACAAACAATAACGGTCCCTTCAGCAGCAGCAATCAGTCCGGTCACTGTCACGGTGCCTGGACCTGTACCATATGAAAGCGATAGGGCCATCCCTTGGCACTATGGCTCTGACGTGTACTGCGAAGGAAAAAGAATCACTCTTGAAACATCAACACCTGCACCACAAATTGATAATGTGGGCGGAGGCGGAGGCTTCACCCGAAGCGGACGTCTCTTTGCTTCACAAGTCCAAAGATCTACTGCCGAAGCAGAAGCTGCTGCCAAGGCAAAAGGAAAAAGCCCGGTGCAGGAAGATCCAGCTGCCAAAGAAGCCCTGAAGACTCCATTCGATCAGGAAGTTGATGAGTTTATGAGAATCATCAAAAAGAGTGACTACAAAATTGTGGATCAACTTCACCAGACGCCATCCAAAATCTCTATCCTCTCACTGCTTATGTGCTCCGAAGCCCATCGGAATGCACTACTGAAAGTCCTGCACGCAGCTTACGTGCCAGAGGAGATTACTGTCAACCAGTTGGAAACGGTGGTTGGGAATGTTACTGCTAGCAACGGGCTAGGGTTTACCAATTCTGACCTGACAGCGGATGGCCGCAATCACAACAAAGCCTTGCACATAACCATGGAATGCAAAGGAGCTGTCCTTTCACATGTGCTGGTGGACACAGGATCATCCCTGAATGTCTTACCAAAGAAGGCTCTGGTGAAGCTTGAATATGATGGTTTGGCATTGAGACCCAGCAACCTGGTGGTTAGAGCTTTTGATGGCTCAAAGAGATCGGTGCTGGGAGAGATTGAGCTGCCCGTGACAATTGGCCCGCAGACCTTTAAAACTATCTTTTATGTGATGGACATTCAGCCCGCCTACAGCTGTTTGTTGGGTAGACCCTGGATCCACGCCGCTGGCGCTATAACGTCTACCCTTCACCAAAAGTTAAAATTTGAGTGGGAAGGTCAAGTTGTCACAATCTGTGGAGAGGAGGACATTTTTGTTAGCCATCTGGCTACTTATAAATACATTGAGATGGATGGAGAAATCCATGAAACAATGAGCCAAGGTTTCGAAGCCTTGAACGTCAATGAAGCATCTGCTGTATCTGGTATCTCCATGTCATCTTACCAACAAGCCCGGAAGGTTGTTGAAGAAGGAACTGCCCAAGGCTGGGGCAAGGTCTTAGCTGTGGAGGAGAAGAAAGACAAATTTGGGTTGGGTTACAAACCAACTCAACATCAAGCAAAGGCTGCTGCAGAGCCAGGATTTGTCAGTGGGGGAATGCTAACCCCCGATGCTATCAACTGTCTGGAAGACGAGCTGGAAGAGGAGCGCAACCTGGAGAATTGGATTCGTCCAAAGGTCCCGGGGAGCAGTGTCTCGAACTGGTCTTCCCAGGGAATTATAAGTGTTACTCGAGCAGAGTAATTATTATTTCCTGTATCTTTTATAGCATGCATCAAAGTCTTGCATCTTGCCCAAGGTGACAAGACTCATTTTGTAATCAGGGCCATCTGTACTTTTGTGCAAACAAGATTAAATTATTGAAATATCAGACAATCTTTTTGCAAACGAGTCTTTTTCTTTTCTGCTCACTGTTTTTCCATTTTTCTTTTTGTACAAAAATAAATGGCGGTGTTTTCAAAATGATAACTTCATTTCACCTTTTTCTAAATAAGACTAAAATCAGATCACTAAAATGAACCAATTAAACCCTTGCAGAGAGTGCCATCCTGACCGCACCGACAACAGCACAGCTATGACATCGTATGACTTTGACAATCCGATCAATCAAGCTGATGAAGGGGTTGATGAAGAATATGAGCTTCCTGAAGAGCTAGCCAGGTTGCTGAGACAGGAGGAAAAAGTTATTACTCCTCATCAGGAGGAGATTGAAGTGATTAATCTTGGTACGGAGGAAGACGTGAAAGAAGTCAAAATCGGGGCCTGCCTGCAAGACTCAATGAAGAGACAGCTGATAGATCTGCTTCAAGAGTATGTTGATGTGTTTGCTTGGTCCTACCAAGATATGCCAGGGTTGGATACCGATATTGTTGTGCATAAGCTGCCTTTGAGGGAAGAATGCCCACCAGTCAAACAGAAGTTGCGCCGAACTCGCCCAGACATGGCTATGAAAATCAAGGAAGAGGTACAAAAGCAATGGGACGCCGGGTTCCTTGCTGTGACTAGCTATCCTCCGTGGGTTGCTAACATAGTGCCTGTGCCTAAGAAGGATGGCAAAGTAAGAATGTGTGTTGATTACCGGGATCTGAACAGAGCCAGCCCGAAAGATGATTTCCCATTACCTCACATTGATGTATTGGTGGATAACACGGCTCAGTTTTCGGTATTCTCCTTCATGGATGGATTTTCGGGCTACAATCAGATCAAGATGTCACCTGAAGACATGGAGAAGACAACATTCATCACACCTTGGGGCACGTTCTGTTATAAAGTGATGCCATTCGGACTGAAGAATGCTGGTGCAACGTATCAACGGGCTATGGTAACATTGTTTCATGACATGATCCATAAGGAAATCGAATGTTATGTGGATGATATGATCGCCAAGTCCCTTACAGAGGAAGACCACCTGGTGAATCTGCTCAAGTTATTCAAGCGTCTGAGGAAATACCAACTGAAGTTGAACCCCAACAAATGCACATTCGGGGTGCGATCCGGTAAGCTGCTGGGCTTTATTGTAAGTGAGAAAGGGATTGAAGTTGACCCTGATAAAGTCAAAGCCATCCAAGAGATGCCTGCACCGAAAACTGAGAAAGAAGTTCGAGGGTTCTTAGGTAGATTGAACTACATTTCAAGGTTCATATCTCACCTAACAGCAACCTGTGAACCCTTGTTCAAACTGTTAAGGAAGGAACAAACGGTCAGGTGGAACGAAGATTGCCAAAGGGCTTTTGACAAGATCAAGGAATATCTGCAAGAACCTCCAATCCTCATGCCGCCAGTTGAAGGAAGACCTCTGATTATGTACTTGACAGTATTGGAAGAGTCAATGGGGTGTGTGCTGGGCCAGCATGACGAGTCTGGTCGAAAAGAGTATGCAATATACTACCTAAGCAAAAAGTTTACCGACTGTGAACAGCGTTATTCACTGCTCGAGAAAACTTGCTGTGCTTTAGCGTGGGCTGCTCGCCGACTGAGACAGTATATGCTGACCCACACTACCTTATTGATCTCAAAGATGGACCCAGTTAAGTACATATTCGAGAAGCCAGCTCTTACCGGACGGGTTGCAAGATGGCAGATGATTCTCACAGAATATGACATACAGTACACATCTCAGAAAGCCATCAAGGGCAGTGTACTATCTGAATATCTTGCTGAGCAACCCATTGATGACTACCAGCCTATGAGGTTCGACTTCCCCGATGAAGACATCATGTTCATTAAAGCAAAAGATCACGAAGAGCCTATTCACACTGAAGGGCCTGACCCAGAAGAAGAATGGACTATGATGTTTGATGGGGCTGTTAACATGAATGGTCGTGGTGTTGGTGCAGTACTTATCACACCTAAAGGAGTTCACATGCCTTTCTCGGCAAAGCTCACTTTCAATTGCACTAACAACGAAGCTGAATACGAAGCTTGCATTATGGGTCTTGAGGAAGCCATTGACCTCAGGATCAAAACATTGACCGTATTCGGAGATTCAGCTTTGGTAGTCAATCAGACCAACGGAAAATGGTACACACACCAAGATCATCTGATACCTTACAGGGATTATACGAGAAGGTTACTGACTTTCTTCACAACAGTCAAGCTTGAGTATATCCCTCGGGACGAGAATCAGTTTGCGGATGCTCTTGCTACCATTTCATCCATGATCAAAGTTCAAGCTGCTAACTTTGTACCTCAGATTTCAGTATCGAGACTTGATAGACCAGCATATGTATTTGCAGCAGATATTGCTAAAGATGATAAGCCTTGGTTCCATGACATCAAGTGCTTCTTGGAGGATCAAACGTACCCACCTGGGGCATCTTCCAACGATAAAAAGACTTTAAGAAGACTTGCTGGAAGTTTCTTTCTGAACACTGATGGGTCTTTATACAAAAGGAACTTTAACATGGTACTCCTCAGATGTGTTGACAAGACGGAAGCAGATCTACTGATGCATGAAGTGCATGAAGGCTCTTTTGGTACCCATGCTGGAGGGCATGCCATGGCTAAGAAATTGTTAAGATCAGGCTATTACTGGATCACAATGGATGCAGACTGTTGTGCCTATGCCAGGAAATGCCACAAATGCCAGATCTACGCAGATAAAGTGCATGTGCCTCCAAATCCTTTGAACATAATGTCTTCACCATGGCCCTTTGCTATGTGGGGCATCGATATGATGGGCAAGATTGAGCCAACTGCTTCAAACGGCCACAGATTCATCCTGGTCGCCATTGACTATTTTACAAAGTGGGTTGAAGCAGCCTCATATGCAAATGTCACAAGGCAAGTGGTAGCGCGATTTCTGAAAAGAGATATCATCTGTAGATATGGAGTGCCCGAGCGAATCATTACTGATAATGGTTCCAATCTCAACAACAAAATGATGGCTGAATTATGCCGGGACTTCAAGATCCAACATCACAATTCTTCTCCTTACAGGCCAAAGATGAATGGCGCTGTTGAGGCGGCAAATAAGAATATCAAGAAGATTGTGCAGAAGATGGTAATTACCTACAGAGATTGGCATGAGATGTTGCCATTTGCCTTGCATGGGTACCGCACATCAATCCGAACATCCACTGGGGCAACGCCGTATCAACTTGTGTATGGTATGGAAGCAGTCCTACCAGTTGAAGTTGAATTACCCTCGTTGCGGGTACTAATGGATGTCAAACTGAGTGAAGCAGAATGGGTTAGGTCCCGATACGAGCAACTGAGTCTGATCGAAGAGAAGAGATTGGCTGCAATCTGTCATGGGCAGTTATATCAGAAGAGAATGAAGAGAGCCTTCGATCAGAAAGTCAGGCATCGAGAATACCAAGTGGGAGATCTTGTGCTGAAAAGAATCCTCCCTCCTCATACAGACCACAGGGGCAAATGGACTCCGAATTATGAAGGACCATTCGTCGTCAAGAAAGTTTTCTCTGGTGGAGCACTGATGCTCAGCACCATGGATGGTGAAGATTTCCCGTCCCCTGTGAATTCAGATGCAGTTAAAAAATACTTCGCATAAAAAGACCCGCTGGACATAAAAACAGAATGTAAGTCCAGGCAAAAATAGGGCATCCCGGCGAGTCAAAAACAGAATAAAAGACTCGGGCAAAAATAAGGGAAATAAGCAAAAATGTACACCCGCTGAGTTGAAAAGCCGCATTGGACAGCTCAGGCAAAAATGGGTATCCCGATGGATTGAAAACCCGAAAGGGCGATCCATGCAAAACAAGGGAATAAGCGAACAACTGCATTCTGAATTCGTCTGTATCGCCTACAACTTGGTAAGCTCCAAGGGATCAAGCTGCAATCAGAATCAACTCTCTCCAGAAAGCAAGACGAGAAGAACGTCATTGTCATACGAGTCATAGCAGAAGAGGAAGCTCCTTGAAAGCATCGCCAGCACCGCCAGCACTTTATTTCTCAATGTGTAACGATCTCCTCATTTCAGGAGATATGTTTCTCTGACTGTATCTTGCCAATTCAGGGCACACGAATTAATATAATCAGATTTTCAGTCATGTCTCGTTTTTTTACATTTATGTTTTGCAAAGAGTTGTCTGATGTCTCTAAAAACACAATTGCATAAGTACAGATGCCTCTCTCTAAAAATAAAACACATGCTTGCAGGGAATATACTTACTCTCGAAAGTACTTATTTCCTATGACGGAATCTCAGTAAAAGATACCTCGGGACCACTTGTGCGTTTCTTTATCTTTGCAGGATTGCAGGTATCCAGAACACAACTTGGGGCATACAAGTTACGTCTCAGCAACTGGCAAATCATTATCAACTCACCTGGCACTGGGAGGTGCCCACTTCCCCAGCAAAGTTGCCAAATCAACATACAGCATCTGAAATGTTCTATCCCCAGCTGAGTTGCTCTCCCCAGCTGAGTTGCCTCTCACAATTCCCCAGCTGAGTTGACCGCTTATTACTTATCCCCATCAGAATGGGCAGGTGTCACAGAAGATGCCCTTATCCCCGGCGGAGTCAAGAAGTCACCGTAACAGATTTTCTAGGGAGATCTTTCAGTGATGCCTCTCTCTCTCCCCAGCCGAGTTGTCATCTCGCCCTCAGCTGAGTACAAATCAGGGAATCATCTCCCCACAGAGCTTCAGGCCTCTATTCAGAAGAGCAGCGCACGAAGAAGTCACAACAGAGAGAGAGAAAGCTTCTACAAACCCCCAGCTGGGTCCCGTATTATAAGAATATGTCAATCGATGACATATATCCCCAAGCAGATACACCAATGGATCTACCAATGATCTCATCCCCAGCTGGGATGTTCACCTCAGCAGATCGACCAGAGATCTTTGCAGCAACGGGATCCGAATCCTGGATCGGTGCCTCTTTGCATAATCATAGCATTCGCATCATATTCACCCCCAGAGCGTAGCATTCCGTCTAATACGGAGCATTACGGCAAAAATCAAATGCATAGCATAATCATAAGTCATGTTGTTTGAACACTTGTAAATATTGACAATCTGTCGGCATACAGAATACATCCCCATCAGAGTCCCAGCAAAAGCAGTTGCCCCATATCACGAACACCAGTGCATATCTCCTTTTTGATACCCGTCCGTATCATCATTTCCCAGCAGGTTGCCTGAATACACTTTACAAACCAAGATCACCAGTATTACAGATACTTTCTGACACCCGTCCGTGTCAAATCACCAGCAGAAAGCCAAAGACACCCTCTTTGCACTTACATATACCTATACACTTTCCTGACACCCGTCCGTGTCATACCCCCAGCAGATAAACACTCACCTATACATTATATACTCACTACTCATTGGTACACTTACTCAGATACTCGTCCGTATCTTATATACACCATGTATATCCCCGCAGATTCGACAGTGGTCCTTGTTCTTTGTTAACCAGTTGGTACTCGTCCGTACCATCATCTCAGAACATTGCGTCTAATGTTTGTTTCTGCATGATACTCGTCCGTATCATAGTCTTGAGGATGCTCGTCCGCATCTTTAATCCATACACCATGTCAAACACTTATGTCTTCGTGAATATAGATGCTCGTCTGTGTCTATTATTCCCCAGAAGGATACTTTCAGATGTAACACTCGTCCGTGTTCCTTGTTAACTAGTTGATACTCGTCCGTATCATCAGCTCTGAGCACGTGTCAGTTTGTTTCTACATGATACTCGTCCGTATCATAGTCTTAAGGATGCTCGTCCGCATCTATAATCTATACACAATACCAAACACTTATACCTTTTGTTTCTTGGATGTAAACGCTCGTCCGTGTTCACTATTTCCCCAGTAGATTGCCAACAAATTTCCCTTTTATCTAACACTCGTCCTGTGTTATGATAAACTTTGAGAGCAGCCGTCCCCTGCTAAGTGGTCGTCCTCCACTTCTTGATGGTCGTCCTCCATCATGCTCATCCGATGGCCGTCCCCATCGTTGATTTTTAGCAGCCGTCCCCTGCTAGGTGGTCGTCCTCCACCTTTTGATGATCGTCCTTCATCACTTTATCCAATGGCCGTCCCCATTGTTGATTTTAGTTATCTAACACTCGTCCTGTGTTATGATGAACCTCGAGAGCAGCCGTACCCTGCTGAGTGGTCGTCCTCCACTTCTTGATGGTCGTCCTCCATCATGCTCGTCCGATGGCCGTCCCCATCGTTGACCTTTTCTATCCGATGGCCGTCCCCATCGTTGATATTTTCGGCAGCCGTACCCTGCCAGGTGGTCGTCCTCCACCTTTGATGGCCGTCCCCATCAGATTTCTTTTATGCCCAACAGAGCAGCCGTCCCCTGCTAGGTGATTGTCCTTCACCTTTGATGGCCGTACCCCATCATCTGTTTATTTCATTCATTCTTTAACCCGAGGGCCGTCCCCGTCGTGGTCCCTTTTCTCTTTTTAGCCCGATGGCCGTCCCCATCGTTGGTTACTTTACCGTTATGAACTTGATGGCCGTCCCCGTCATGTTTCATTAATCCTCAGAATTTTGCAGCTCTGTCTTGATGGCCGTCCCCATCACGATATTTTATTTTCCCAGCTAGTCGGCCGTCCCCGTCTTAGCTTTACCTTTTTATCCCCAGCATGTCGGCCGTCCCCGTCATTGCTTTATTTTCCGCACCTTCCCCAGCGTGTCGGCCGTCCCCGGCATTGCTATTTACCCAGCAGTCGTCCTCTGCTCGACGGTCGTCCTCCGTCGCTTACACTTTACAATATACTTTATTTGCTTTTACAATCTATATCCCTTTTCTTCTTCATTTCTGTGAGTGCAAATTTTGGACTGTCTTTGGTATTCAACCACAAGTTATCTTGTTTGGCCTGTTAAGCCGTTGCTTACATCCTGCACAGCTAACTCATGTTTGAATAGGGGCAACTGTTATGAGCGATATTGGATGATTTTGATGAGTATTGTAGTAGTGTGCCAGGAAAAGGAATAAAGGAATGATGGCATTGAAACTTGACATGCCCAAGGCTTATGACTGGATCAAGTGAGAGTTTGTTTTAGAAACTCTTGGTTCCTTGGAATTTCTTGAGGAAATAGTCCAGTTGATTTCACATTGCATATCTTATTTTTCTTATCAAATTCTCGTGAATAGCCAACCGAGCAATCAATTTGTTCCTGATCCGGGGCTCCGTCAAAGAGAGCCCCTCTCACCTTACATTTTTATTATCTGCGCAGATCTTCTATCAGGAATGTTGAAGATGAAGGGATATTTAAGGGCATACATGGTATGAAAGTGGTAAGGAAAGCTCCTACAATTTTCCACTTATTTTTTGTTGATGACAATCTCTGGTTTGCAAGAGCCAACAATGAGGAAGATAATTGTAACCTGTAAATTATTTCAAAATACCAATTGGATTCGAGTCAAATGGTGAATATTGACATATCAGAGGTCTCTTTCAATGGAAATTTAGAGGAAGATGCAAAAGAGATAGTACGAGCTAGACTTGGTTTCAATGGGGTCATTAGGCATTCAAAATATCTTGGATTGCCTAAGGTTTTTGGTAGATCTAAAAAAGATTTTTCAATATGGTTATTGAAAGAGTTTGGAAGAAAGTGAAGGGCTGAAAGGAAAGATTCTTGTCCATAGCAGGAAAGGAGGTTCTTATACAACTTGTTGCACACTCAATACCAACCTAGATTATGAGTTGCTATAGGATTCCAGATAACTGCTGAAAGGAAATTGAGTTTATGTTTGCTATATTGTGGCGAGGATCCAAGAATGGTGAAAGGAATATAAATGGGTGAGTTAGGAAAGGTTGTTCCATGGCAAGAGTGACGGGGGATGGGTTTTAAGGGAATTCAAGATTTAAACACGGGTCTGCTTGGAAAACAATTATAGAGGTGGGTGCAAGGTGATGGATCCCTCTTTGAGAGTTTTTAATGCACATATTTTCCCAGGAGTTCTATCCAAGAGGATCGATTGGAGTTAAAACCTAGCTATGATTGGCGTAGTATTCTCAGTGCTAAATAGGTGGTTTTAGGAGGGTGTAGATGAAGGATTGGTAATGACATAAAGGTTCATATATGGAAGGATAATTGGATACCCTTGATCCTAGGCTTAAAACCTCCACTCCAAACAAATCACATGGATCCAATTATCAAGGTTTGTGACTTCATTGATATTGATTTGAGTGATTAGACATTACAGGTCCTTAAGGATATCTTTTACGATTATATGGTAGCCCAAATCCGTGGTATCCCACTTTATGCTAGACTTCCAGACAACAAAGTTTTATGGAACTTTGAAAAAGTCGTTGAATACTCAGTCAGGAGTGCATACCAAAGTATGGGCGATAAAACGAACATTGGAAAACCTGGGACGTCCACTAGAGAAGGCAATAAAATGTGGAAGAATTTGTGGAAAATATCGATATAAGTGAAAGTCAAGAATTTTGTTTGGAGGTTGGTGACAGATATTTTTCCACAGGGATGAATATGGGGAAGAAAGGTATCTCGTTGGATCCTTCATGCCACTTCTGCCACGATGCTACTGAAATATCCTTTCATTTATTTATGAAGTGTGTTGTCTCAAAACATCTTTTATTTTCTTCCCCTCTTGGCATGCATGTACTATTGTATGATGATGTTGTGGACTGATCGATGAAGTTATCTCTAAATTGGATAGATTTTATGGCCAATTAGTCTTAATTGTTCTTTGGAAAGTTTGGTATGCCAAGAATTCTGTTGTGTTTAAGGCTAGAAAACCAGACACTCGTGTTTTGGTGGTTGACATTTGTGAGATAGTGGAGGACACCAACAATATTCTTAGTATCAGGCATCCTAAGGAAAAGGAAAAGGGGTTGGTGTTGGTTGATGATACTTCTTGGGTGATACAAACGGATACATGTTATTTTCCAGATGGTATCATATCCCTTGGGTGTGTCATAAATGAGCCATAAAAAAGTGTCTTTCTAGTTGCATCGAAGTACATCCCATGTGTTGTTGTTCCAAGATCTGCAGAGCTTTATGTTATTGAGTGGGGATTGCAATTAGCGAAGCAGTTGAAGCTGGAGAAGTTTATTGTCCATCCCAATGCTATGGATATTGTTAACTGTATTAATGTTGTGGACAAAATTGTGTCTTTAGTCCTTCTTGTAGTTGATTGTAGACTTTTACTTACTAGTATTGCTGATGCCACTTTAATGTATGTTAACCGATGTTGTATTGGGGATTCCCATCACATGGTAGGAATAGGTAAGGCCCTTAGGTCTAGGACTTGGGTTGGTGCAATTCCCTATTGGGGTGTCCCCCTTTAATAATGTCGTTTCGGCTTAACTTTGATTAGTATATTTTATTATAAAAGAAGTCACTTAGGTGTATATAATAAATAGATACTTTGTAATTTAGTTTTGTAACACAATCATTCAATAATATCAATCCTTATTTTCATACTATCTCTCTTTCTCTCCTCACTAAAAGTTCCTCACGCACTAACAAATTGGAATCTAGAGCTCTAGATAGGTTCTTGATCGTGTTTTTAAGAATCACACATCGGTGATCATGTTTTCGGGATCGTGGGTTGTTAATCAATCGCTATAAAGATTTTTGGTACTAATGACATTACAAATTATCTTCCAATTCTTGATGACAAGAATCAGATCCAATGGAGAAAATAGTTGCAATCTCTATTTGGCTTTCATGAAACCCTAGAAGTATTTACTAATGGTGTCTTTGAGCTTACTGTGAATGCAACCGATGCTCAGAGAGTCACGAACAAGAAGGCAAAAAAGAAATATTGCAATGTCGTGTATTGCATTCAATCAATGGTAGATTCGGTGAATTTGAATAATATCTCTCATGTTGAATCGACGGATGAGGCATGGGATATTCTTGTCAAGTACTATGAAGGAGGTTAGAAAGTCAAAGTCGTCAAATTGAAGACTTTGCAACAACAATATAAATTGTTGCAAATGGGAGAAAATGAAAAGACTGCAGGCTATGTGTCGAAGGTGCATAATCTCATTCATTTCAAGAAGGGTTGTGGTGAAACCCTAACTAATAAGATGATAGTTGAGAAAGTAATATGTACGTTGACCTCTCACTTTGATCACATTATTGTAGCTATTCAAAAATCCAAAAATCTTGAAACCTTAAAAATGGAATATTTGGTTAGTTTGTTGGAGGCATATGAGATTAGGATTGTCGAAAGGAAATGGGTTCAAGATTCGATACAAGCATTACAGGATTGGAAAAATCATAGTGGTTCCAACAAATTCAAAGGCAAAGTAGACAAGAATTAGAGGAAAAAGTCTTGGTCGAACCCTCAATAAGGTCGATGATAAGGCTCCTGAATCCTCGAAAAGAGGATAAGAAAACTCTTATCAGAAAGACAAAGAGAAAAAAGGTGTGGAGTTCTATAATTGTGAAAGTGGGGTCACTTGGCCAAGCATTGTGTCGTACCTCGAAAATATGATTCTTGCGATGGACGCGGAAAACATACAACAGAGTCGCCACCTAATTCTATTTATTCTAACTAAAGAAAAGGGAGATATAGACACAATCTAAATCGGGTAAGAAATGGTCAACGAAACCACTAATCTAAGTTCGGGAGTAAGTTACGCAAGAGGAAGGTGTTAAGCACCCCTCCTATCCGTTGTACTCAACAGGAACCTCTTAGTCTAATTTGCGCTTAAATATTAACTTATATTATTGTCTTCTTTTAATGATTAAGGTTTGTTAAGATTGCTTTTAAAGAAATATTTTAATTATTATTAGGTATGGAGAAATAGTTAGTTTTTTTATTAGTGTGCTCGTGAAGGATTAAAATCCCCGTGCCTACGTATTCCCTTATGCAATGGGAAAGTTAGAGCTTCGTAGTTCGTGCGACTACGGGTTGTGATTTTTATTGAACGATTGCTTGAAAATGCTTTCTAATCTGCTAAGCTTTGGCTTTTACTCACGGTGGAGGCTAAAGCGCTAGCTTGTTTGCGAGATAAAGATTTAAACAATGTTCGTTTAGAGAAAATATGTTTGACCTTTGTTAAGGTGTTTTAAACAAAAAGGAGAATGAACCATGTCGCGTGGCACTAGCCTAGGAGTGTTTCATTCAAGAATTATGTGGAGTGTTAGACTCCAGAATCTAGTTCCTTCGCTGATTAATTATAAAAAAGAAGATTTGTATTTGTTGGTAAGTTTTAAGTTGTATTTTTGAAAGAAAGAGACAAGTCGTCATCTCTAAGGGAGATATCTCGCCTATTCCACCATAAACATTTGAGGAAATGAAATCGAAAGAAGCTTTAAACTTGGATACGGTGATCGACAAGCAGTGCCACATTCTTTCTTTGAGAAAATAAATTCGGAAGAAGCTTTAAACTTGGATACGAGGATCAATAAGCAATGCCACATTCTTCCTTTGAGAATAATTGTTTGAAAGATTTTATTTGTGTTTGTGGGGATAAAAGGAATATCTTCCTATGGAGATGAATCATATCTCATCTTTAAAATTGTTAATTTTTGAGTATTTTGAGTACGAAAGAACGAATGAATTATAACCCGAGGGTTAGCCTCAAGAGTAATTTAATCCAAGAACCCGAGAATGCTAGATTCCTGAGTTCAGTTCTTTCGCGAATTAATTTGTGCGATTAGGTATTTTAGTAACGAGAGGGCGAATAATCCACGTCGCGTGGGGCTAGACCAGGAGTGATTTAATTCAAGAATTATGTGGAGTGCTAGACTCCAGAATTTAGTTCCTCTGTTATTTGATATGTGGTCATTTAGATGCTTTGTTTTGGATGTTTTAGGGTTTAGTATTTTTAATAACGAAGGAGTAAATGAGACACTACGCGTGGGGCTAGCCCAGGTGTGGTTCATTAAAGACCCGCGGAATGCTAGATTCCGAAGTTCAATTCCTCACTAATTAATTTATGACGCGTAAAATCGTGCGGATGGCGATCATAAGGATGACCGACTTACGTGTGTGCAAAATGTAAGCGTATGAACGTTTACTTGGCGTTGGACCAAGAAATTATCTTTTGAAATTAGTTTTAAGATGATGGCGTTTGTTATTATTTTTTACTTAACAATTTATAGTCGTGATGCAAGAGTAAACCGCACAAGTTTTTTTTACAAATAACTAAGAGTAGGGACATACAGCCATACACACAAACAAATCATTCATCTATGTAAATAGTAACCAAATAGATTAAATACTCACATAAACATGGAAAAGAAGACAAAAAAAAATTGAGGACAAAACGAACACTAAAATAAAAAGATAAAATTCTCTTTTGAATCTCTTCTAAAAAATTTTTAAAGAAAAATATGAAAATCACAAAAGAAACTATATTACTAAAAAAATATTCACAATATTCTTTTAAGATTCTAGCCTAATGATATTTTAGCAAATTAAAATAAGATAATAAAAAAAACAAATAACATTATTCAAGCAAGATGGATCGGCCATGACAAGATCCAACCCGACTGGATTGGGCTTGGGTATAATACCTAGTTGGTTTGCCCGGTCCAACACCAAAAGAAATAATGAGGGTCGCTCCAAAACAAAACCTAACCATTCCAATGATAACTTCATCGGGCAGCCGAAAAAATAATTCTTGGAAACACTACTCAGTACTAACTCCACTTCCTTGGAAAGCGACAGATGTGTAACATAAAAACTTAGTATTCATTCATTCATTTAAAAAAAGGATACTCTTAAAGGGGGTAATCAGCGAAAATTATTAAAAAAACAAACCCTACCAAGAGGTTTCCCTCACCAAAGGCAGAAAGACATCTTCCACTCAGTCATGGCCTTAGACATCATAGCATCATCGAATCACTAACAAACATTGGATACTATAAAATCCTAATTCCTAAATTCTGAAACCCTAAAAAACATGTTCATCAACACAAATCATCAGGACACCAAGCAAAAGAATCGTGAATATATCAATCAAGTAGTGAAAGGATAAGAAAATACAAAAGCTAAACAACAAATAGTAAGAAAAAAAAGGAGGAACGATATTTACTTGCTCTGAATGTTTCAGAGGGCGATTCTTCTCAAGGTATTCCTGAACTTTAACTTCTTTTGCTTACTTTGAACTTCTCTTATTCTATGCCTCCTAGTTTAGTTTGAGTTGAATAGAGCTTCAGTGGGAAGCCTTTATTAAACTTTTTTTGGAGAAAACTTTGGATGATTTAGGTTTTTTGGAAAACCGATTTTTGTAGAGGAAAACTAGGGTTTTTTGTGTGTATTGTTGCGACTAGGGTTTGTGTATCTGAGTTTTTGTTAATGCTGATCGCGGCTACCTCCCCTGGATCAAGAATTTCGCTCGCTTTTTATAGTGTAGAAAGTTACGGTTTGCGAAAATTAGAGTTTACTGAGGGGTTTTATTTTTTTCTCTATCTGCTATTACTTTCTTGTATCAAAAAGTTTCCATTGCCTAATTTGTGAAATTCTTGATCCTGTGACCCTGCTGTGTTCTCATCTACTTGTCCTTGTCACTACATCTTTTGACTTAGTTCCCCTTGGTTTGAGGTGAACTGAACCAATTCAGTTCGAATTGAATTAGTTTGCTTTTTCGAATGACTTAGTATTGCTTTTTACTGTCATGAAACTCCTACTTTTCAACTACTTATTCTTTTTTTACTGTTGTAATAAAAAATCTTTTGTAGGGTTAATGAAGTCAAACAAATGGGCCAAATAATGAAGCAGCTTGACTCAAAAATATAATTTGGCTTGAAGGGGACAACTGAAGGTTTTAGTTGATGGTCGGATTTTATGCTCTCGATCAATTTTCCACAACCTTAGACTTAGTTAAAACAACTTGCGGTATCCGGTAAGCCAATGACTTAATTAAACAAGGATTGAGAGTTGCAGAACTTTTGATTTCCTGGAATATGGTGATGCTTTGCTGACAAGTTATTTCGTTATTTTTCTTCTGTTCGTAGGTTTCAAGAAAACAAACTCAAAAGTATCTAATGTGGTTCAAACATAGCACCGTGTCATGACGATTCATGGAAAAGAGTCTTGGGTATGAATGTGGTTTCGTAGCGGCATCCCGTAGGAGTTCAATCAACAATGTTCGAGTATATGACAAAGACAGAAAATCAATTTTGTTTTTAGCTCCCCAGGTGCTTATAACCTCTTTGTCTTTCTCTATGAGAGTAGGTAAATCAATATGAATTTGAGAGGCGTGCAAAGTGAAACAATGACCCTGTCAGTAGTAGCGTGCAACTCGCAAAAGCTAGAAACAAAAACTTTGAATGGAACAACAATATATGTTTTTTTCGCTGTTTCTTTATATATAGTTACTTTTGTTTACAACTTTCGTGAGCGGTTTCAGAATGATATTGTCTGAGGTATGATTGAATTTTCTTTTGGTTTGGTTGTTTTTGTGTAGAAAGTGAATAAGCTTATGAAGGCTTGGAAAGACTTGGCATGAAAGTGAACTATGAAGAGGACGGAACCGCAAAATTTGAAGCTTAGAAACACAAAACTTTGTCTTAGAATGCGGGATCATATCTTAGTTCTAGGTCTAAATTATTGTACCATGGAAATTGGAGCATGTAGCGATCCTGCAACATTGTTTCTTATATAAACCATTTTGGATTTGAAGCTTGAGCCTTGTGTTCTCTTTGGTAGCAATATGAATTCAAATGGATCTTATTCCTTCGGCATATTTCGTCCAACGTATAATTTGAATTAATCTTACACATTTGTCTTTGAATGGTCCATAGTTGTTAATTTGAACTTGTACGGCTCAAATTCATTCAGTAAATGACCAATGGCTTGAAAGGTCGAACTTAGAATGATTTTTTTAAAGTCATCCTAAATCAGTTAAGTTTATCTCGCTCCACTTGATTTATTAAATCTTGGAATATCAAATGCCTACCCAATCCTTGAGGCAACTCACGAGAAGAAAAGAAAAGAATAAACATGTCTTAATTTTCAAAGCATTTTGCGGTCTCATCCATCCTAATCATGATTCATTTCTTCTGTTCACACCAAAACTTGCATATTAAGCAAAAGAGAAACCAATTACCTCAATCATACTAAATTTTTTAATCACATCTTAAAATATGGATCATCCTTTTCGGCAATTCGAACCAAATATCCTTAACCAAAAGATTAAATAAAAACCTCCACATAAGACAAATCTAAAGAAACTTCGAGTATGCACAAACTTTGTTATGAACACCCTGATCTTCAGCCTTGAAGCAGAAAACATTTTGAGATTCGGGAAACTCCACTCAGGAAAACTTCCTGATCCCATACCTTCATGCCTTGATAAAACCAAAGACGCAAGATATGAAATATGACGTGAATGCACTGCATATGTGAGACACAAACCAAAAATCGGCGAGGATGTGAGGGGAAATTTTGGGGTGCAACAGCTGCCCCTATTCAAACGGATTAAACCTGAAAGGTGGGAGAGGTTTGAATACTAAAAGGACCCGGAAATTTGCACTCCGCCCGAGTAAGGAAAATATGGTAGGGAAAGTTTGATAAGGAACTATAAAACCAAAGCTCCACAAGGAGGGGAAAAGATGACTAAACTGGGGAAAAGACGCACATGGCTGTAACAAAATCCACACGAGAATCTCCTTTGGAGTGTGACCAGACGACAACTGACTAGCAGACGACAACTGGATTTCAAAATAGGTTAAAGAAAAGGTGACCAGACGAGAATCGACTTTAAGGTTGTCTAACAGGAGGGAACGGGCACTGATGCGTGTTTTTTGCAAGTGTATGAACACGTCAGAGTAATATAAAAGATTGTCGAATCCACAGAGACCAAGTGTCAATCTATCGTACCTGTTGTTATGGTGAGTATCTAAGGCAATTGAATATAATGGTTTTAAAGAGTGCGCAATGGTAAATAGAATAATAATTTTAAACAATTAATAAAGACAGGCTCGAATGTAATTCACATAATCAATTGATAATCTGGTACTTGTTAATAGAACTACTTTTAAGCAATGTTTTCCACTTTGAAAAGAACCAATTTAACAGGAACTGTCGCTTTCGCGTATTCAGAACCGAGTTGTACTCTCTAATCAACCCCTCCTATTGTCACGGATAAAAAGGTGCGTACTGCGTTAGAGTAGTAAACCTATTTTTAAGAAATATAATATCTTAACTAAGTTGAAAAGTATTTTAACCTGGATTTCTTAGCAAAAAGAGGTTCTCACGAACCAGACTCTAAACTTCTTAACGCGTTCGAAAATGGTTTTAAAATCTCTTTTATTTTTAATCCAAAAACTCCTAATGAACTAGACAAAGTGCTTTTGGCTGTTTTTGAAATAGTTAAAAATAATTAAACTTAAATTGAAAGTTAAAATAGCCCTTAAGTGTTTCTATGAACAGTTGTACGGATTACTAGTTCAATTACGATCCTTACATTCTAACCTTTGTGGATTTAGTTAGACATGGTAAAGTAAAAGTTCTTTTTATTATTTTTCATAAAACTAATTAGTGTGAGTGCGGATAAATAAATAAAAGTAGTGTGAGTGCGGGTAATAAAGAAAGTAAAGCGAGTGCGAGAAAGAAAAGTATTTAAAGCGAGTGCGAGAAATAAAAGTATTTAAAGCGAGTGCGGAAATAAAATAAAGTAAAGTGCGAGTGCGGATAATAAATAAAGTAAGGCAATGCGGAAAGTAAATAAAATAAAGCGAGTGCGAAAAAATAAAATAAGAACTGGAATTAAAATGGCGGCAGGATTAACTTCCTTCCAGAGTGCTCCAAAACTCGATCATACAGACGTATATAGACTCGATCAATCGATTGTAGTAACACCCTGATGTGAAGTGATTACTACTTTAAAATTGATATATGCCTAAGAGATACTTAGTTTGGATGATTGAAACGAAAATCTAAGGCCCTATTTATAGGAAAACAAATAGTAAGAAAATACCAGGATGCCCCCTCCACTAAAAAGTGAAGGGAAAAACTTTTGCCTTGTGGCGCCCGCCACAGGCCTATGGCGCCCGCCATGAGTGCATTTTGTGGAGAGAGTGGGGAATGTGGGCTCTTGCAGTTGTGGAGTGGTCTTGGGACGTGGCCACGTCATGGCTGACCCTATGGCGCCGACCATGGTGGATGTCGTAAGTGTAAAAAGCTGAAAAACTTGAGTTTTGTCCGTTTCAGCTCCTTTTTTGCTCCTTTTCTCGATTTAGGCCCTGATTACATAGAAAACCTGAAAATAAAGAAAAAACAAAGTAATAACATAACAAAATAGCAATAAAAACCTAAAATGCATGTGAAATCAGAGTCAGAAATACAGTGAGATTTAGTGTTATCAAATCCTCCTAAACTTAGACCTTTACTTGTCCTCAAACAAACATTTAAAGCTCAAAATGAAGAAAATTGGTGTCAACACGTGATTTGGGCTAAAAGGGCTTCTAAGTTCAAGTCAGGATGCAGTGACAGGTACTAACTAAGTGAACCAAGGGTATCATAATAACACGGACATAAACTTCAATCCTATATTAACCAACCCATGTCATCCCACAATACCTAGGCCTATCTTCTCTTCTCTTTTTGGGTCCTTTTCATTCAGGCGCAATCACATTAAGCCCGTTATTCGTGCATGCTTCATAGTAGAGTGACCGGTTAGTGATTCTGATCCAAAACATAGGGTTTCTGGCACATAAGCATGTGTAAACCCGTTTTATTTGACCTAAATGTAGTTTCGGGGGATCAGATCGTAATCCGCCCTACCAAGTTCAGTGTCAGATACCTCTAAACCAACTAACAATAGGTAACTGCAATATTTTTCTTTTTGTGGCAAGAAATTTTTTTCTTCTCTTTTTTCCTTTTAAATGACTTTGTGAGGGTCACCTATCCCAAAGTTTGCCTTTTTTTCTTTTTTATTAGCACTGGATCATTCACTTATGTTCATCGGCCCCCTACGTAGAGCATGCTTAGGCCAGAGCTGACTGCTAGAATAAACTACTTAGGACAATTTTTTTTGAATGATAATAAAGGCCATGGTATGCGGGGTTTAGGAGTGATTCCTATATTCAAGAAGTCTATGGTGCTGGAACGATACTGATGTTTCAAAAAGTTCACCTAAGTCACCACATCCTAATCCAAACCTGTCTTAAAGCCCAAAAAACATGTGAAACAACATTGTTTTCTTTTAAAAAAATTTGGTAAGGCTAAGGAAATGGGAAAAATGAGGATGTACTAAAGATACACTATACTGGTGACTCGTCAGACTCATGCATTATCTAAAAAAAACTTAAACTAAATAACTAACTGAAAAGGAAAATAACAGAAAGCAAATAAATAACTAAGAAGGGAAATAACAGAAAGCAATAAAATCCCTTCCCACACTTAAATCAAACATTGTCCCCAATGTTTCGAAATAAGATAAGGAGAGTAACCTGGAAAACTATTGCGGAGGAGCACTGATACCCTCGTCGTCCTGCTGTGATGGTCTGGAACGACGGGATCTACTGCGCTGCAGGTACCTCCGGTCAAGTCGTGCGTATAAGGCAGCCTGGGCACTCCGGACCTCTCGAAGGTTACCATAAGCTGGTGGTGCCGGCAGTTGACTTCTCACTGACGGGCCTGCTCTGAAGTTATGTCGGCAAGGTGCGGCAAACGTTCCTGTAGGCACGATCCGATACCAATCGCAATTGTTCCATGTAGCTCATGTTGTCATTCAGTTATTATGAAATGGTAGAGAGTAGGCCGTCTCGCCTTTCCTCTCTAGCCTTCATATCACGCCACATCTCCTCAGTGATATAGAATCCAGGAGTAGCACCTGCAACAGGGTTAGAGGAAGATGGTGCGGTGTGTGACTGTGAAGGATGATGGGGGGACACGTGAGGTACGGGAGAAGGTTCTCTCCATTCATATTCTTCATTAGTGTCATGTGCCTCCCCATCAGGAATATTAGGAGGAAGTGGACCCAAAACAAGTGGAGCATTCAGATCATAGGTCCAGTTCCTTTCATTACGCACATCGATACGTCTACTGCAAGGTAAAGCAACAGATGGGATAACTACCCCTTGAACCATCAACTCATAACCATCTGCTCTCCTTGTTCGGTACAATTTCATGTCTGTTAGAAATTTTAAATTAATTGTGCGAGGAGGTAGGGGTTCAAGTGTAGCTATCTCATTGTTCAGGTTAAAAGCCCGATCAATAGACATAACAAGTCCTCCAATAACAATTGGCCCTGTTTTATTAACAATTAAAGCCATGTGTGCAAGCATAAACGAGACCAGATTGATATGAGTATTTGTGAGGATTCCGTGCAAAAATCGAAGCTCTTTAGCGTTTACCTTATTTGGACTCTCCCGGCCAAAAATAGTACATGCCAAAAGATATCTGAAAACTATTATGGTCGGGTTATGGATGGTTGACGCAAGTATTCCTTCAAAAGAATTTATTGAAGTACTTGACAGCCTCTGCCAGAAGAAAAAATACTTCGGCCGACCATTCCGAATCCAAAGGTGCCTCACATATAGCACCTTCCCTATGAGGGATTCCTAACAAGCCTGTTAGTTCGCCGGTACTGTATTCGTATTCAATTCCAAACAGTCTAAAATTAACAGTACCGACTGTGCTAGCAGTGTTAGGACTGATAGTGTATATTAACGAACTCAAAAACTCAACTGTCAACCTCTCATAGGTAGGTTCCTGATTTACAAAAATATTATGCAAGCCTAGAAAATATAATAAATGAAAAACACTATGATATAGACCCAAAGAGTAAAGACAATTATCATCTACGTACCTAGTCGAGAGAATTTCTCGACTCTGAAGCCTTTGAATGATTTTCCTTTGCCTATCTCCAGGTCTTCCATCGCGAAGAAGATATTCGTTGAACTCCATTGTTGTTGCTCCTTGAGAAGTTGAATATGGTGAAGAGTGGTTTATGTAGGAAATGGTAAAGGTTGGATTTTTATGGTTTGTGGTGGATAAAAATAAAAATGGATTTTGGATGGGTTTTATAGATGGTCAATGTATGAGAATGGTGGGAGCTTTAATGGGGGTTCAATGGGGTTTTTGGAAGTTAGAAAAATGGGTTTTGGAAGTTTGAAAGTGTAAAAATGGTGGGGGAGATGAATCTGCCCCGAAATAAGGTAGAACGGCGTGGCGGGCGCCATAGGGCTATGGCAGGCGCCACAGGGCCATTTTGCCTTTGGGCCAAATTTGTTTTAATTCCCCTTGTGGGCTTCGCGTACCGAATAACGTTTTCTTCTTTCTTCTAAGGCACAAAGCTTGCATACTTTTTATGAAGGCAAAAAATAAAAGAAAAAATTTTGTTCTTTTTTCATTATTGGACATAAAATAAAATGAAAGAAAAAGAAAAAAATGAGTATTAGTGCACGAAATAATATATAAGATAAAAATCAAAGTACATGGAAAATATAATATATGCGATAATATAAAATATGTCTGGAGATGTGAGAAATAAAATAAGGCATGAAATATTAAATACTAGAGTAATAATGTCAGTGTAAAACGATCATGTGGTAGGCTTCTCTGCCTGGTCCGATCCACGAATCTCAGTTATCTCCCTCCGAAGCTCTCCAATCTCCTGATATAGAGCGTCGGCCTCTGAGGCATGGGTGAAATCAGATATCTCGATCTGTAATGTCAAGTCCGCTACTTCCTGCTTGAGCAGGGCAGTCTCCATGCGGAGCTCATAAATCTAGGTCTGTAGATCAGGCGACTGCAAAGACATATTGTTAGACATAATAGTGATTCAGGGAGAAAGAGGTGTAGGAGTATACTCAGCGGCAGGAGGTGATTTTGGCTCTTCGACAGTCTCTCCATAACCCTCTAAAGCATAACTCCAATTAGCAGGGTCGTGGACACTGGTCATTAGCGGGTCAGGTAATGTAAAGTAATGTATCACTTCGCCGTCAATCAGTAATCTAAACGTGTTGGGCTCAAAAGAGGCCATCCTCATCAATCCTCTGTCAAGACAAAAGTCAACATCCAGGGTGGTGTACTTGCAGAAGGTCTTGAGATGCAATAATTTGCGAGACAAACCCAGTGGAGTAGCAATCTGTGTAACAATCCCACCGACATGTATAATGCTTACAGATGACCTGGCGACACTGGCAAGGCTCTTCAACAGAAAGTTGCCACAAGCAACTGGGCGTGACTGAGTCGCACAAAACAGTAGGAAAATCTCCTCCCCACTCAGCAAAGTCTATGTATCTGGCAAACCGAGGAAAGAGTGTGCTAGAATCATCTGGAAGTACCTTAACGCAGGGTTGTGGATTACCTGAGAAAACTAAGTGGAAGGATCTTGGCTCCCTCCACCTGAGATGTTACTCCAAAACTTATCCACTTCTCTGCTCATAAAATATCCCATCGGTGTCTCTGGAATAGCATCAGGAGTAGTCTAAAAACCTAGTAAATCACCAAACTCTTTGTGAGAGAAAGAGTAATCAGTCCCGAACAACCTGAAAACAGCATGTCCATCGGGTCCAGCCCAAGGATCATAATCAAACGAGCTGAGGAACTCTAGAGTCAAGTTCCTGTAAGTGTTGTTCATGTCGTCGAACTGGTCCCACTGGAGTTGGTGGCATAAGAATCTGATGCTTGGCTATATCCCAAAGGCATCCATGCAATCTTGGTTTGGGTACCGTGTAGGTGCCATAGGGCGTCTCATGTGGACATAGTAACACTCTCTCTGCGCGTCGTCTCTGAAGGCCACGTACATGTCGGCGGGGTTTTGCATTCTGCACAAGGTTAGCAAAAGAGTCATGAAATCACATAAAACATTCAATCGTTAGTCCTGACAAAATAATAAAGTAAACAAATTAAAATAAAGTAAAAATAAATAAAAGTAAGATAAGAAAACAATATTCGAAGGATTTGGTGGATCACTTAGAGTATGGATGAAGTATGTTGTTGGAATGTCACCTCTTTCGTAGGGCTTCAGTCTTTGTCCATTGACGATGAACGATTTACATGTTTGGTTCTTGATTTCAATAACACCAGATCTTAGAATCTTAGATACTTCGAAAGGGCCAGTCCATCTCGAACGAAGCTTCCCTGAAAAAAGTCGCAACCTAAAATCGAACAGAAGAACATGATCGCCTATTTTGAAGTCTTTTCTTATGATTCTTTTGTCATGCCAAACTTTTGTTCTTTCTTTGTATATGATGGAATTTTTGTAGGCAAATTGTCTGAGCTCTTCTAATTTGTGGATATCAAGGATACGTTTTTCACCAGCTTTTAGGTAATCCAAATTCAACGTTTTAATGGCCCAATAGGCTTTATGCTCTAACTCAAAAGGTAAGTGACATGATTTTCCATAAACTAGTTGATAAGGGGTTGTTCCTATAGGGGTTTTGAAAGCGGTTCTATAGGCTCATAACGCTTCTTGAAGTTTCTGCGACCAATCTTTTCTAGATATAGAGATAGTCTTCTCAAGAATTTGTTTGATCTCCCTATTAGATACTTCCACTTGTCCATTAGTCTGTGGGTGGTATGGTGTTGTTACTCTATACTTAACTCCATATTTGCTTAAAAGTTTATCAAATATTCTCGATATGAAGTGTGATCCTCCATCACTTATGACTAAGCGGGGTGTTCCAAACCTGGGAAATATATAATTCTTAAATAATTTGATGACTACTCTGGTGTCATTCGTGGGTGCGGCTGTAACACGGTGGGAGAACTGACTTTCTATAAATGTTGCGGATAACAAGAGTCGCCACCGACTTTTATTTTATCCAAAAGGAAAGGACATAAAAGAACAGGAAAGACCTATTTTAAAAGACTTGAGTTCGGGGGGTAGGTTATATAAAGGGAAGGTGTTAGAACCCTTTATATCCATGGTTATCCATGGGCTCTTAGTTACTTAGCTCACTTTAATTGTTTTTGGAAAGTGTAGTGTGCGATTAGAAATTTTCTAAGTACTTTGTAATGATCCTCGTATGGATGTATACAAAGTCTTGCTTTGAAAAATGTTTTGAAAGTGAGGTGTAAAAAGTATTTTGAAATATGAGCAAGCAACTAAGAGGTACCTACCCTAGATTAAGTATTTCATGTTCTCGTATGTTCTTTAAATGGTAAGACTATCCCTATTATTAAGGAATAGGTAGTCATTACCTTGGATGTATTAAGGGACAAACGTAGGGTCATCGTATGGTCAATGAAAGCAACTTAAGGGCGTCTTTAGCAATTCGTAGGGACTATCATCATTTATTCGAAAGGGACAAGATCATTATTCCGTAGGCAACCTCGTAGGGACTTGACCTTTTAAACTGGAAGGGACTTGATGATTTTTCTGTTTAAGGGACATTGCTTTTTAGATACCCCCACTTTCGAGGGACTTGACCATTTAAATTAAGGCAACCAAGAGGAATACCCTAGGAAGTGCAGATGGCGATCTTAGATCGACTTACGTGTGTGAGTATTATTTTCAAATATTTATCTTTTAAAGTTAATTATCTAAATTAATTTTAATTACAAATAGTTTCCACACCCTATTTACTAACCACGTAGTTAATATGAAAAATAAATGGCAGAAATTAAAAGGCAGAAAATAAAATTCCTACACTATTACATGGCTTAGGGGCAGTTACATAATAATAATAATGGCGGAAAATGATTAAAAAAACCAATTATTACAAAGGCGAAGCAGTTACATAATCAGGCAAATAGTGAATGAATAACATAAAAATGAGTGAATAAATTAGAAGAAAAAAGTTTGCAAACTAGGTTAAGAAAACAATTAGGGTTAGGGTTTGAGAAAAAATTTTAAGGTTTAAAAAAATTTTAAGGTTTAAGAAAAATTTTAGGGGTAAAAATTAGGGCGAAATCTGAGTTTTAAGATAAAGATTAGGGCTAAATTTTTAGGGTTTAAAGTTTATGAAAAAAATTAAGACTTAGGTTTAAAATTAAGGTTTAGGGAAAAAATCAAGGTTTATGAAAAAAATTAAGGTTTATAATAAAAAATATAAGTTTAAAAAAAAGATTTTGTTTTATCTTTTAGAAATTAGTTTAATAATAATAATAAGGAAATTCAAAGAAAATACATAATTTGATGAAAAAGGGAGAAATAAAGTTAGAGATACCCAAAATATTGGGGTTGGTGTTGAACCCCTGACTTTGTCTTTGCCAACAAAAACCTTCAGCCACTACGCTACGCCACGTTTCTTTGCCAAAATATTGGGAATGAGTGTTGAACCCACGTTTCTTTGCCAAAATGTTGGGAATGAGTGTTAAACCCACGTTTCTTTGCCAAAATGTTGAGAATGAGTGTTGAACCCACACCCTCATACTTTCAACCTTAAGTCTTTGTCACTAGGCCAATCAGCGCATGCCACACACCATCTTCTTCCTCCCACCTGCATATTTTTGGTATATACTATTGGAAGAATAAAAAAAGAAATAAACAGGATCAAATAAAATCCCTACAGATTTTAAAATCATGAAAAATAAGAAAAACGATTAAAAAAAATCTAAAAAGTATTAAAACGATGCTAAAAATCTAATAAAATCAAATAAAGAACGCACAATTTTTTTTAGATTTTTTTTGAGAATATGAAAATAGAAAATAAATCAAATAAAATAGAAAAAAGAGGAATTTGCGATTTTGAGGGTCAAAATCTTTTAGAATTTTATTCTAAAAGAGTATTGTTTGTCGATTTTTTTCTGAACTTTTGGAAAAAATTCGGAGTAAATCGAAACAGTAGTACTTACCTGTCAGCCTGAAATGCTTATCACTACTGCAGCTTTCGAAGTATCGACGAAAACAGATTACATCAGATTAACCAATAATTTAGTTCTCCATGGTGCCCTATGATTCCTGCATCGAAACTTAAATCCAACTATCCAAAAACCATCTACACAATCAAACAAACATATTATGTAATCAAAATCAATTAATCATGCGTAAATCATTGAAATTGAAAAAAATCAAAAGAAAAGCAAGAATATAAATTTGGTTTGTATGATTTGGCATGAATTTGATGATGAGGATGATTGGAATAGGTTCAGGAAACCTCATGGATTCATTTGAAGCCTTTAATCATCTTGTAAAAGTGGTGGATTGTGGAAACCTAATTTTGAATTATGTGAAATTTTAAAGTATGAATATCATCCTCTTGCTCTCCATCCTCTTTTTGTCTTGTGATGTTGTTGTGGTTATATAGTAATGTAATTAGGTTAAGAATTTGGGCCTTGGTTGGAGTTGTATGGGTTGCTTGAAGGTGAAGAAAGCAATGGTCAAAAATATATAAAAAAAATCAAATGATATGTTTCCAAATTGGTTGTGCACAAAATTGGAGAGTATCAAATCAACTTAAATGATGTTTAAGAGCTTCTAGAAGAAGAATCAAATCAAATATTTGTATTTTCATATTTTATTTTGATTTAAAATGAATTTTAATGAATAAAATCCAAATAAATAATAATAAAAATATAAAAATCATAAATTGGTTGAATTGGGTCGTGCTTGATGTTATCATGAAGATTGGGTTGCAAAATGATAGGCCCATTTGGAAAAAATTAGATTTAAGCCCTTATTTTCTTCATACACCCCTAAAAAATCTCCCAACTTTGACAAGGCATAAATACCTAAATTTTAAGGCTATGAATGTGTTCTTGGACATTTTGGAAAGCTTAAAGAGTCCTATAACAAACCTCTTTGGTCTCATGTCCATATCGTTTACCATTTTCAAGTTATGCCATTTGGAAGATGTTGACTTTTTGTTGACTTTTGAAATGACCTGTAATGTTTTGGCTCATGCCTTTCAAATGAAGCATTTTTAGGTTTGGCTTGTGAGACACAAAGTTGTAGAGAATTCAATTTCCTTCAAAATGAGATTTGTATAGGAAATTTTTGATGAAGCATGTGAAAGTTATGGCTGGTCAAAGTTCAGTTGACTTTTCCTGTGAAAACCCTAATTTAGAAACTCCTGATTCTTGATGATCTGAAATCTCCTTGATGAATCATGATCAACCCTTGATCAAATGATGAATTTTACTTCATAAAATTTATGTTGGCCAAAAATCATGAAGTTTGACTTTGGTTTGACCACAATTGACCTTAGTTTGACTTTTTAACCACTTTGACTGATTTTTGCATACCTGATCATCTGACTGAGCAAACTTTTTGGGAAAGCCTTGAAACTTGACATAGGGATTCTTGAAGATATGTAGGATGTTATGAAGCTCACTTGAGGCCTTGAAAGTTCATTTAGCCTGATGAAATTCAAAACCCTAGTTTAGGATGCATTGCATAGGATGAGGCTTTGTCTGAGGGAATTGTCAAACTTTTTGACTAATTGTGAACCTCTTGGGATACCTTGTGAACCTTGTGAACCTTGTGAAACTCTTGGGACACCTTGGTACACAATGCCTTGACTAGGGGAGGGCAAATTTTGGGGTGCAACAGCTGCCCCTGTTCAATTTTCTGAAACCTGAGGAGTTAGATTGGCCTGTGTGCCATTCGTGACTTGGAAGGTTGAAGGGGATTGAATACAAAAGCCCAAAAATTTGAACTCTCCGGAGCGTAAAGTAACACTTCTGATTGGTTGTATATGCTGGAATGGACTTAAAGATGCCACTCAGAGGACATGGAGATGGGCTCATAGATGCCATCCATAATATCAGGAGGTGATAATATCAAAAGGTTGTCACTAGATATCAGTACTAGGTCTTCGTATAGGCCGTCTCTGAATCATTCTTGTAACATGGTTTGAGTTGAATGTCAGGACTAGATCTTCGTATAGATCGTCTCTGCATTATCTCTGGGGGAAAAGAATATCCTTCATTAGGTGTTAGTACTTAGATCTTCGTGTAGATCGGCTCTGAACCATCTTTAGGAACATACTTTAATTTAAGCATCAGAATCAAATCTTCGTGGCGATCTTTTCTGAATTGCTTTTGGTAATATCTTGGACTAAGTACAAGATCTTCGTATCGATCATTTATGTACCATCCCACAGATAAACTGTTGCATAGACCATTAGAAATAAATCTTCGTAGCGATTATCTCTTCTGGAAATATCCCGGATTAGGTAATAGATCTTCGTATAGACCATTTACATACCTTCCCAGGGACAAAAAGAATATCAGGATTAAATCTTCGTGGCGATTATCCCTGAACTTCTTCTGAAAGAATCTCTTGGATTAAGTGCTAGATCTTCGTATAGATCATTTACACACTATCCTAAAGATAGTTGACCATCAGAAATAAATCTTCGTAACGATTATCTCTTCTGGAAATATCCTGGATTAAGCACTAGATCTTCGTATAGATCATTTACGTACCCTTCCAAAGACAACTTGAGCATCAGGATTAAATCTTCGTGGCGATTACTCCTGAATTGCTTCTGGTAATATCCTGGACTGAACACTAGGTCTTCGTATAGACTATTTATGTTCCATCTCAAGGACAACTTGTATTGATCATCAGAAATGAATCTTCGTAGCGATTATCTCTGAATTGTTTGATAGTGTTTATCTGCCTGCAATTATCCTAAAAAGAAAAGGTTAGTTTATGCAAGATTATTTGATGTATGCATGTATAGCATGGTGCTCTTAAGTAAAAATGTCATATGTATTATGGATGTGTATGCTGTGATATGGTGTAAATGATGTATGTATGAATCATGTAGCTAGAAGCGTCTGGGTATCTCTGTATAAAAACTGCTGGCTAGGGAAAATAAATCATGGTTCGTTGCTGAGGAACACGAAGACTTCGTTCCCGTCTTGTTTAAGAATATCGTACTTAAAACTTCCCGTTTTCGTTCATCGTACTTCTTATTGAAGGATTAAGTTCCTGAATATGCTGACTGAGGATAAAAGAGATGGACATAGATCCGGGAGACTTATTTGGTTAAGTATCAATTCTTCGGAGGATATGACACTGCTTAAAGACTTTCGTCAAGCTGGAAGTGTAAGCTATTACTTGAGGTATTCCGTAAGGATATCCGTAAAGATTACTCCGTGGGGATGAACTGGGGAAGCTTCGTTGAATTCTTATCTCCCTTCGTTCTTAGTAAATGCCTTTATTGTATTTTATGCATTTCTGGTAAACATCAATCATATTCAAAAGCATATATACATTCAAACATAACCAACAAACGTTTTTCGCTTTAGTAAAAGAGGAAAAGTAATCCTGAATAAAGAGGGAAAAGTAAAGCTGAACTCGAAAACAGAATCGTTTCAACTTTGAGAGTGTATAACCCATTGGATTTAGAGCTCTAGAGATTCTTAACTTTCCTGAATACCTTCCCAGAAATCCTCATAGCTGGATCTGAAGACATGATACTGACCCCATCTGATACTACTGACATAGACAATTAATTTCCACAATGGCTTCTGCTGAGAATCCAATATCAAGGTAATACAATGAGAGGGACGTGTATTCAAATTGTGATGGACCATATACGCTCCGGGTATTAGATTTGAAAAGAGAGCATTGCCCCTTGGTTGGGGATGAATTGTCCCATAATGCAAGTATCTGAATGTAGTTACCTCAAGAGAAATAAGCAGAATGCCCCACAATAATATGCCCCTGACATCATGAACTTTGTAATGCTACCCTTGGTAATTCAAATATATGAGGAGAGCTGCCCCTGACTATTAAGCATTGTTGAATCTGGACCTGATTGCCCCGAATGAATTGAACAGTAACTTGGTATGCCCCCTTGATTGGGAAATAGTGACTATGCCCCTGGCATTATGAACTCTGTAATGTTACCCTTGGTAATTTAGATAGATGAGGAGATCTCCCCATGGCTACTTAAACATAGTTGAATCCTGTCCTGATTGCCCCAAATGAGTTAGGCAGTATCATGGCATGCCCCCATGATTGGGAGATAATGACTACGCCCCTTTGTATACATGGGCTTTGATCCAGGAAGCAACTTTGTTTATCAGAAAGACTTTGGTTTATTGAACATTCATCCTGTAAGTTTCTCTGTTTGTCAAACACTCAGGTATATGCAAACAAATATATTCAAAAATGCAATGCTTATGTCTGTCCTGAAGTTTTGAAAAAGAGTTATTTTAGAAAAACAATTTTTATGAAAACTGTGATATTAACTCAAGTTTAATAATAAGCCCTAAAGGAGTCAGGATACCTTTTTGTGGCAATATGCTTTCAAACTAACCATGCTTCAGTTAGGACTTTTAAAGGGTTATAACATGGCCTGGTTCACGGTTTAAGAAACAAAGGATAAAGGCTCAAATTCGTACCCAACCCAATCTCCATGATGCTCTTCAGTCCTATGTTCGGTTAACTTATGCATTGAAGCTTCAAAGGAATTTAGAATTGTAACACTGTCATTTGTGATGGTTCAAAAAACCAAAAACTTATTTGAAAATTCAGTCATCTTTCTTTGTTGAGGATTCATAGTGACCTCTTTTTTTCTTTTGACTTTATTATCCTTTATTTTTGCCCGAACTGTTTATTTCAAGATTACAATTAGCGGGATGTCTTAATTTTTTTTTACTAAGTCTCCTTCATAAGTTTTGACTTAGTGAGCTTTTCTTTTGCTAGATATTGACTTGTAGACTTTAGTGATTACAGGGAAACATCATTAGTTGTGTACAACACAAACAATTGGCATAGTTGAGTTAACCGAGTAACTACCCTGCCCCGGGTTATGAATAAGGGTTTTAATTTGCGTGAGAATGAAAAATCCTACTTCATAGGCTCAAAAGGGTTGACTAGGGATTAACTTCCTTATATCTCCACTGTTTAGGAATTGAAACAATGCATGTACATCGTCAACATAGTCTGTTCAAAAGCATACTGCATAAGATTATGGTATTGTTTTCATCATCCTCCCTCTACAGGCTTATAGCTTTATCAGGAGTTAAATATCACAAGATAGAAATAAAAAGCATAGTTTTAAATATAGTGAAACAAATGGATTAACTCAAGACAAACATATGCAATGCACTAGTGAAAATAAAGTCTAACATAATAGTAAGTGTTTAGGCAAACAAAAGAAATTACAAACGAAAATTTCAAATGTTCTCAAAGCCTCTTCCTCTAAACTTGTCACTCCAGTTATCTGGAAACTTTGATGCTTGATGGATGATGGAAGAACTCAACCGGGCCTTCTGGCGTAACCTCGAGTATTCCTTCGTCAATTAGGTCTTGAATCTTATTCTTTAATGCCCAACAATTATTAGTGTCGTGTCCGGGACAGTCGGAGTGATACATACACCTTGCCTTGGGATTATAGCGAGGAGAGGAGGTATTAGGATTTTTAGGAGAATTTTCCAAGGAAATCAACTTCATCTCCAACAGGCATTGCAAAACTTGTGACATTGGTGTGCTGAACCGGATGAACTATCTTCTACATTCCTTGTATCGAAGTGGATTAACCTTACAAGGCCTTATTTCTTCCATTGAAGGATGCTCAATAGTAGCCTGTCTCTTTCCATCTTTTATCATTATCTTCCTTTCAACCAAGTCAGCTTGTTTCAACGGAGGTTGACTGATGATTAGATCCCCGTCTCTGTTACTTTGAAGTTTGTGGACAAAGGTTCTCATCTCTTCTTGCCTCTGAGCTAAACTTTGGATAACAACCATTGGGCCACTCGTCTGGATCCTTATCTTTGCCATCTCAGCTTGCAATTGTTTCAACTGATCATCCTTGTTGTCTTTAGGATTCTTCTTCTTCGTGTCCTTAGAGAGAAGTGCATTTAAATCTTCTTGCCCCTTGGACAAATTCAGGATCACTTCTTGAAACTGAGCATTCTGAGCTTGAAGATCTTTGATAGATTGTTCGAGAGCCATTTCTGCTGAAATAAACAACAAGAAGATGAGAAACCTGTTGTGAAAACCTGTAATGCAATGATATGGTATGTAGATGCATATTCAATGTTTTCAAGGACCGCATGATTTAAATTTGTTTAAACAAACAGAAATGAAAATTTTTATTAGTAAGCATTAAACTCATTTGCCTTTTGGGCTTACAATGAAGGGAAATAAAAACAAAAACGGGGTTTTAGATCTCCCATGGACGTTTCCTCTTTGTATGGAGGTATGTTTTGATATTTCGCTCCTCGTGAAGTTGTCTGGTCAGCTCCAGAATTCTTTCTTGACTAGCTTTGAAATGAGTCTCAAAAGTATCCCTTTGCTCCTTCAAGTGGATCCAGGACCTCTGCAATTCCTCCATGTCAGTGGGCATGTCTGGATGAAGGATGGTATAAGGAGTATCTCCTTCAGCAACAAGCTCCATGGTAACTAGCAGGATAGAAGGATATGGCATCATAAGAGTCTGAACACGAGATCGTACCCATCTGAGGTAAGGTTCCATAAGAATGGAGTACTTTGGTTCCAGAGTCTTACTGTCAACCTTGAAGATCGTTGTTGTATTCGAACATAATACCTTGAACAAGCATGTCATGAGGACCATTGCTCCGAGCATAACCAAACTGGCGTAGAGTTAAAGAAGGATTGTAGGTAATGCCCCTTCTTATGCCAAGGAGTGGCACATTGGGGAATTCCCCACAATGGTCAATGATAGTAACATTCTCCATAGATCTAGAACACCAATGAATGTCTGAATGAGAAAGTGACATAATCCTCTTGGACCACCTGAACCCTTGTTCATTCTTCATCACTGATCGAGGAAGGTGAGAAATAAACCACCTAGACAATAGAGGTATACAACACATCAGAGTTCCTCGTGCCTTCGTAGTACGGGTATGAAGAGAATGTAAGATATCACCAAGTAATGTAGGCACTGGATTGCGAGTCAGAAATATGTTGATGGCGTGTACGTCTATGAGCTGGTATGGATTAAGGAACAACACTAGGCCATAGATTAATAAGGCCAAGATCTCCTCAAAAGCATCATAACTCATAGCCTTCAGAAACACTTGAGCTTTCTCCATCAATACCTTAGCAAGGATACCCTTAACTCCGCTTCTTGTTTCTAGGAGAATGTCTGATTTCTTCAGATGTAGGGCTGCAGCAATGACTTCAGGTTTAGGATCTTTCTCTAAGCCTGTGAAAGGTCTCTGATTGAGGATAGGTATACCCAATAGTTTGGATAACTCCTCCATTGTAGGAACCAACTGATAGTCGGGGAATGTGAAACAGTGATGTTTAGGATCAAAGAGCTGAAATAGGACACTCATCATGTCTTCATTGAACCCTGAAGTGACTAGATCCAGTAGGTGACCATGCCTCTTGATGAATTGGGAGTTTTGAGAAACTTGAGAGACCAATTCTTTAAGAAAAGAAGGTATCCCTACAAAGTTAATCCGGATAGTATTCCTACGAGCAGAAGCCATGACCTGCAACAAAAAACAAAGATAAATCCTTTGGTCCTTGAAATGGTTAGTGAAAATGATATGCTTATGATGTTATGATGTCATGATGTTATGCTCAAATCACAAACATGTGGAACACACAAACAAGTCACACAATAGCCCTAGGTTTGAAGGCTTGCATGAGGTTTAAAGGTAAGTACCCTCCCCTGAAGTTAGTTGGTTTATCCTGTCCTACAAAAGTAACCAGCTTCTAAGGGATCTCAATATCACCGATCCTTCCCAAGGGTGGTTGTTCAGTAGGCAACTTACTTGCCAACCAAAACCCTCCAAGTTTAGGATCTCAATGAGTGTAGCATCGAGTATCAACCAACTTCAGTCTTCACCAAAACCGGCTATCTCACTACTTTCTAAAGGCCAAGATGGGATGACTAGGGTTCTAAAAGTCAGTTAGTGTATTGACAACATATGGCAGCCTCATATTATCCTCAACTTACTTAAGGAACATAAGCACCAACCAAGAAGTCACACTAACTATGGCCACCAGATCAACCATATCGGTATACGCTGTACAGTTTCCTTGGTCTATTGCCATTTACCTAAGGTACACTAGATTCGGGTTAGGATCTTTCACACATAAAGCCCAACAAGTAATATAAAGAAAACAAGGCAAACAATTTAAGTGATCTGATTCCTAAGGGTACCCCTCTTTTATTAAATCCCCAGCAGAGTCGCCAGTTCTGTAACACGGTGGAAGAACTGACTTTCTATAAATGTTGCGGATAGCAAGAGTCGCCACCGACTTTTATTTTATCCAAAAGGAAAGGACATAAAAGAACAAGAAAGACCTATTTTAAAAGACTTAAGTTCGGGGGGTAGGTTATATAAAGGGAAGGTGTTAGCACCCTTTATATCCATGGTTATCCATGGGCTCTTAGTTACTTAGCTCACTTTAATTGTTTTTGGAAAGTGTAGTGTGCGATTAGAAATTTTCTAAGTACTTTGTAATGATCCTCGTATGGATGTATACAAAGTCTTGCTTTGAAAAATGTTTTGAAAGTGAGGTGTAAAAAGTATTTTGAAATATGAGCAAGCAACTAAGAGGTACCTACCCTAGATTAAGTATTTCATGTTCTCGTATGTTCTTTAAATGGTAAGACTATCCCTATTATTAAGGAATAGGTAGTCATTACCTTGGATGTATTAAGGGACAAACGTAGGGTCATCGTATGGTCAATGAAAGCAACTTAAGGGCGTCTTTAGCAATTCGTAGGGACTATCATCATTTATTCGAAAGGGACAAGATCATTATTCCGTAGGCAACCTCGTAGGGACTTGACCTTTTAAACTGGAAGGAACCTGATGATTTTTCTGTTTAAGGGACATTGCTTTTTAGATACCCCCACTTTCGAGGGACTTGACCATTTAAATTAAGGCAACCAAGAGGAATACCCTAGGAAGTGCAGATGGCGATCTTAGATCGACTTACGTGTGTGAGTATTGTTTTCAAATATTTATCTTTTAAAGTTAATTATCTAAATTAATTTTAATTACAAATAGTTTCCACACCCTATTTACTAACCACGTAGTTAATATGAAAAATAAATGGCAGAAATTAAAAGGCAGAAAATAAAATTCCTACACTATTACATGGCTTAGGGGCAGTTACATAATAATAATAATGGCGGAAAATGATTAAAAAAAACCAATTATTACAAAGGCGAAGCAGTTACATAATCAGGCAAATAGTGAATGAATAACATAAAAATGAGTGAATAAATTAGAAGAAAAAAGTTTGCAAACTAGGTTAAGAAAACAATTAGGGTTAGGGTTTGAGAAAAAATTTTAAGGTTTAAAAAAATTTTAAGGTTTAAGAAAAATTTTAGGGGTAAAAATTAGGGCGAAATCTGAGTTTTAAGATAAAGATTAGGGCTAAATTTTTAGGGTTTAAAGTTTATGAAAAAAATTAAGACTTAGGTTTTAAATTAAGGTTTAGGGAAAAAATCAAGGTTTATGAAAAAATTAAGGTTTATAATAAAAAATATAAGTTTAAAAAAAAGATTTTGTTTTATCTTTTAGAAATTAGTTTAATAATAATAAGGAAATTCAAAGAAAATACATAATTTGATGAAAAAGGGAAAAATAAAGTTAGAGATACCCAAAATATTGGGGGTTGGTGTTGAATCCCTGACTTTGCCTTTGCCAACAAAAACCTTCAGCCACTACGCTACGCCACGTTTCTTTGCCAAAATATTGGGAATGAGTGTTGAAGCCACGTTTCTTTGCCAAAATGTTGGGAATGAGTGTTGAACTCACACCCTCATACTTTCAACCTTAAGTCTTTGTCACTAGGCCAATCAGCGCTTGCCACACACCATCTTCTTCCTCCCACATGCATATTTTTGGTATATATTATTGGAAGAATAAAAAAAGAAATAAACAGGATCAAATAAAATCGCTGCAGATTTTAAAATAATGAAAAATAAGAAAAGCGATTAAAATAAAATCTAAAAAATATTAAAACGATGCTAAAATATAATAAAATCAAATAAAGAACGCACAATTTTTTTTAGATTTTTTTGAGAAAATAAATCAAATAAAATAGAAAAAAGAGGAATTTGCGATTTTGAGGGTCGAAATCTTTTAGAGTTCTATCCTAAAAGAGTATTGTTTGTCGATTTTTTTCTGAACTTTTGGAAAAAAATTCGGAGTAAATCGAAACAGTAGTACCTACCTGACTTACCTATCAGCCTGAAATGCTTATCACTACTGCAGCTTTCGAAGTATCGACGAAAACAGATTACATCAGATTAACCAATAGTTTAGTTCTCCATGGTGCCCTATGATTCCTGCATCGAAACTTAAATCCAACTATCCAAAAACCATCTACACAATCAAACAAACATATTATGTAATCAAAATCAATTAATCATGCGTAAATCATTGAAATTGAAAAAAATCAAAATAAAAGCAAGAATATAAATTTGGTTTGTATGATTTGGCATGAATTTGATGATGAGGATGATTGGAATAGGTTCAGGAAACCTCAAGGATTCATTTGCAGCCTTTAATCAACTTGTAAAAGTGGTGGATTATGGAAACCTAATTTTGAATTATGTAAAATTTTAAAGTATGAATATCATCCTCTTGCTCTCCATCCTCTTTTTGTCTTGTGATGTTGTTGTGGTTATATAGTAATGTAATTAGGTTAAGAATTTGGGCCTTGGTTGGAGTTGATTGGGTTGCTTGAAGGTGAAGAAAGCTATGGTCAAAAATATTTAAAAAAATCAAATGATATGTTTCTAAATTGATTGTGCACACAATTGGAGAGTATCAAATCAACTTAAATGATGTTTAAGAGCTTCTAGAAGAAGAATCAAATCAAATATCTGTATTTTCATATTTTATTTTGATTTAAAATGAATTTTAATGAATAAAATCCAAATAAATAATAATAAAAATATAAAAATCAGAAATTGGTTGAATTGGGTCGTGCTTGATGTTATCATGAATATTGGGTTGCAAAATGATAGGCTCATTTGGAAAAAAATAGATTTAAGCCCTTATTTTCTTCATACACCCCTAAAAAATCTCCCAACTTTGACAAGGCATAAATCCATCAATTTTAAGTCTATGAATGTGTTCTTGGACATTTTGGAAAGCTTAAAGAGTCATCTAACAAACCTCTTTGGTCTCATGTCCATATCTTTTACCATTTTCAAGTTATGCCCTTTGGAAGATGTTGACTTTTTCTTGACTTTTGAAATGACCTGTAATGTTTTGGCTCATACCTTTCAAATGAAGCATTTTTAGGTTTGGCTTGTGAGACACAAAGTTGTAGAGAATTCAATTTCCTTAAAAATGATATTTGAATGGGAAATTTTTGATGAAGCATGTGAAAGTTATGGCTGGTCAAAGTCCAGTTGACTTTTCCAGTGAAAACCCTAATTTAGAAACTCTTGATTCTTGATGATCTGAAATCTCCTTGATGAATCATGATCAACCCTTGATCAAATGATGAATTTTACTTTATAAAATTGATTTTGGCCAAAAATCATGAAGTTTGACTTTGGTTTGACCACAATTGACCTTAGTTTGACTTTTTAACCACTTTGACTGATTTTTGTATACCTGATCATCTGACTGAGCAAACTTTTTGGGAAAGCCTTGAAACTTGACATAGGGATTCTTGAAGATATTTAGGATGTTATGAAGCTCACTTGAGGCCTTGAAAGTTCATTTTGCCTGATGAAATTCAAAACCCTAGTTTAGGATGCATTGCTTAGGATGAGGCTTTGTCAGAGGGAATTGTCAAACTTTCTGACTAATTGTGAACCTTGTGAACCTCTTGGGATACCTTGTGAACCTTGTGAACCTCTTGGGACACCTTAGTACACAATGACTTTACTAGGGGAGGGCAAATTTTGGGGTGCAACAGCGGCGATAGCTTCAATCCATTTAGACACGTAGTCAACAACTACTGAGATATACTGATTTCCTAAAGATGGTGGGAACGGTCCCATAAAGTCTATACCCCATACGTCGAAGAGTTATACTTCTTGGATATTTCTTAGAGGCATTTCATTATGTCTTGAAATATTTCTTGTACGTTGGTATCTGTCACATTTGACAATGAAAGCATGGACATCACGCCACATGGTAGGCCAGAATAGGCCAGCTTGAGGAATCTTGGTGTAGGTCTTAGATGCGCTTGCATGTCCACTATAGGGTGCAGAGTGAAAATGCTCAATTATATTATGTACCTCCTTTTCTAGAACGCAACGGCGTAAAATGCAATCTTTACCTCTCTTGAAAAGAAATGGTTAATCCCAATAGAAGTTTCTCACATCACTGTAGAACTTCTTCTTCCGGTGGAAATTTAGATCGGGGGGTATGATGTCAGAGGCTAGATAATTAACAAAGTCTGCATACCAAGGTACATTACTTATAGCTAAAGATTTATGAGAATGCTCATGTGGGTTTGGGTTATCATCTTCAATAGTTTCTAGTTGGGCTATTAGTCTATCATAGGAAAAATCATCATTTATGAGCACTGAGTCAGGTTTCAGGTATTCTAGCCTAGAAAGGTGATCAGCTACTACATTATATGTGTCTTTCTTATCACGGATATCTAAATCAAACTCTTGCAGTAGTAGAATCCATCGAAGTAACCTAGGTTTGGCATCTTTTTTACTTAGTCAGTAATGAATGGCAGCATGGTCGGTGTAAACTATAATTTTGGATCCTACTAGATAAGATCTAAATTTGTCTATGGCAAAACCTACAGCTAGGAGCTCTTTTTCGGTTGTTGCGTAGTTGAGTTGTGCAGAGTTGTTGCACCCCAAAATTTGCCCTCACAATACAAGACTTTGTATGCTAAGAAGGTTCACAAGGTTCACAAGGTTCACAATACTTACAAGACCTTTCATGAGGTTCATGAAGTCTACAAGACACTTTATGAGGTTCACAAGGTTCACAATACTTACAAGACCTTTCATGAGGTTCATGAAGTTTACAAGACACTTTATGAGGTTCAAAAGGTTCACAAGATTCACAATACTTACAAGACCTTTCATGAGGTTCATGAAGTCTACAAGACACTTTATGAGGTTCACAAGGTTCACAAGACCTTTCATGAGGTTCATGAAGTTTACAAGACACTTTATGAGGTTCACAAGGTTCACAACACTTACAAGACCTTTCATGAGGTTCATGAAGTTTACAAGACACTTTATGAGGTTCACAAGGTTCACAAGGTTCACAAGGTTCACAAAGTTCGCAAATAGTCAGAAGATTTGACAATTCCCTCAAACAATGCATCCTCCTAAGCAGTGCATCCAAAACTAGGGTTTTGACTTTAATCAGGCTAAATGGATTTCCAAGACTTCAAATGAGCTTAATAATATCTTATATGAGTGTAAGAATCCCCATGACAAGTTTCAAGACTTTTCTCAAAAGTTTGCTCAGTCAGATGATCAGATAAGTCAAAATCAGTCAAAGCAGTTAAAAAGTCAAACTGAGTTCAACTGTGGTCAAACCAAAGTCAAACTTCATGATTTTTTGCCAACATCAAGTATATGAAGTAAAATTCATCATTTGATCAAGGGTTGATCATGATTCATCAAGGATATCTCAGATCATCAAGAATCAAAGGTTTCTAAATTAGGGTTTCCTCAGTAAAAGTCAACTGAACTTTGACCAGCCATAACTTTCACATGCTTCATCACCAATTTTCCATCCAAATCTCATTTTACAGGAAATTGAATTCTCTACAACTTTGTGTCTCACAAGCCAAGCCCAAAAATGCTTCATTTGGAAGGTATGAGCTAAGACATTATAGGTCCTTTTGAAAGTCAACAAAAAGTCAACAACTTCAAAAGGGCATAACTTGAGAATGGTAAATGATATGGACATGAAACCAGTGGGGTTGGTTATAGGACTCTTCAAGCTTTCCAAAATGTCCAAGAACACCCTCATAGCATTAAAATTGAAGGATTTGTGCCCTTGCAAAGTTGGGAAATTTTTGGTTGGTTTATGAAGAAAATGGAGGTTTAAAATCAATTTTTTCTAAATGGACTTGCCATATGATGACCCAATCCATACCAATACCTCATGCACGACCCAAGTCTCTAAAAATCAGATTTTTTATCATTTTATTTTATTTATTTTGATTTAATTCATTGAAAATCATTTTAAATTAAAATAAAATAGAAAAGTCAAATATTTAAAAGAGATTGAGCTTCTAGAAAATCATGAATGCAATGTGGATCAAATTGATACAAAAATAATGGTGATTGGCTTGAAATAGAAAGGCTTAATTCTCAAATATTTGAATTTTAAAGCTTGATCTTTTTCAATCTTTTTTAATCAATTTTTTCACACAATGATCAATTTTTTCTGACCTAATCCATTGCATTATAAGTATAGAACATAACCCTACTCATTGCACACGAATTTCAGCCTCCAAGAGTAAGTTTCAATTTTCAAAAATCTCACAAAAACTTCAAATTCGGTTTCCACTATACAAGGGCTTTCAAGGTATTTTTAAGACATGGAAGGGTTCCTTGGACATCCTTAAACATATCCCAACCTTCAAAAGCATTGTAAACATGTTCATATGCATAAACCGAACCTTAACATTCATGGTTTTTTTTATTTTCGATTCCAAATATTTGCTTGTTTTCAATGAATTTTGAGTTGAATTTCTTGTTTGTGATGAGTTATGTACTGATTCTGGACAGGTTGCTTGAAGTTTCATCACCTAGAACGAAATCCACCATTTTTAGGGTTTCGGTTGAGCTTTAGGGTTTTGTGATTCATCAAGAATAAATAAATTCTGAAACCGTGAATCAATTCTAAATAACTTATAGACTTTGCTTGCAGTCTTAATTTAATGAAATTGAACTGTTTTAAGGGAGTTCTAAATTCGCAGGTTTCTAGTGTTTTGAAATTCGCAGGAAATTCTATAGGTAAATTTGCAGCAAATTTCGCAAGCCTGGAGGAAGAAGAAGAAGTTGCGCGCGCTTTCTGGAATTTGAATTCTGTTTTAATATTTTATGTTTTGTTTCTGTTTTGTTTCACAAGTGTTGTGCTTGGCCTGGTGGTATGAAGCGCGTGTGTATAGCCAGATGACTTGTGTTCGAATCCTGGCTGTGGCAGTTTTTCATATTTTTCTCTTTTAACTATTAACCTTAATATATTATGTATTATGGTCATTAGTTAAACAGATGCGCCCTCCCGGCTGGATGGAAAGAACGTTTGTGTGATGTTTGAAGGTCCTGGGTTCGATCCCCCCAGGCCTTTTGTTTTGTTTTCTTTTTCTTTGATTTTTCAGTTTAAACAACAAAAGCAATTGGACCCTCTCCCTTGTCACCTGCGCGCAGGCTAGCCCAGTGGATGGAAGCTTTTCCAGGTATTGGGAGGTCCTGGGTTCAAAACCAGGCCTCCCCTTTTTTCTTTATTTCATTATTTCTCTTGTTTTATTTATTTGTTTATAATTATTATTAAGATTAATTTTAGTAATATTTTCTAAAAAAACCTAAAAAAATATATTTTTCTCAAACCCTAATTTTCCTTCTTCTATTTATTTAATACTATTATTTGTATATATTATGTTCATGACTTAATTAAAATTCTTAACTTAATTTTTTTGTTAATGTGATAATATAAATTGTTTATAATTTAACTTTTTGTATATAAATAATTTTTAATATGTGTTAAAAATTGCTAATCTAATTTTGATAATTATAACTTTATTTTCATAATATGTGTAAAATTAATTTAATTTTTTTATAATTTACATATAATTTAAAATTTTATAATAATTAATATAATTGTTCATATTTTCTTATTAATCTTAAATAATTGTTTATATAAAAATTTGATCTTTTAATTATTATATTATTCTTGTTTATTTCATTATTATTAATTATATTTATGTGATATTTATTTATTACTAACCCCATTTAATTTGGTATTATTTTTATTATTATTATTTTCACTAACCCGATTATAATTATTTATTTATTTGGCTTATTATATTTAATTTTGCTTAATTAGTATTATGTAATTGTTCCTTGGTGTAATATTTAGTAGTAATGTTTATTATTTATACTTTATGCTATGGTTAGTAAATAAGGAGTGTAAACATACTTGTAATATAAAATTAATTTAGATCATTTAAATTTAAAGATAAATATTAAAATTATACACTCACACACGTAAGTCGATCTTTGATCGCCATCTCACTTCCTTAGGGATACCTCTCATGTTGCCTAATCAAAAGGTCAAGTAGGGTGTATAAAGCAAAAGTCCCTCAAATTCACATCATCTAGTCCCTTAACAGATAAAAGATCAAGTCCCTCTCGAATGTTGCCTTCGTAATGATCTTGTCTCTTTCAAGTAAAGATGATAGTCCCTTCAAAATTGCTTATACACCCCACAGTTGCCTAAATAAACAGATGTCCCTTCACATGTCCCTCACATCCAAGGTAATGACTACATATTCCTTAATATTAGGGATAGTCTTACCATTTAAAGGATATTTAAGAACAGAAAAGACTTAACTTAGGGTAGGTTCCTCTTATGTACTTGCTCACTTTCCAAAAAAAATTCAAAACACTTCACATTTTCAAACAAATTTTCAAAACAAAGTCTTTATATATATCCGTATATGGATCATTATAAAGTACTTAAGAAAATTTTTAATCACACACTACACTTCCCAAAACATTTTAAAGTGAGCTAAGTAACTAAGAGCCCATGGATAACCATGGATGTAAAGGGTGCTAACACCTTCCCTTTACATAACCTACCCCCCGAACCCAAAAATCTTTTAAGGACTTTCCTGTTCTTTTATGCCCTTTCCTTTTGGATAAAATAAAAGTCGGTGGCGACTCTTGCTATCTGCAACATTTAACTAAAGTCAGTTCTCCCACCGTGTTACAGAACTGGCGACTCTGCTGGGGATTTAATATTAAAGAGGGGTACCCTTAGGAATTAGATCACTTTAAACTTGTTTGCTTTGTTTGCTTTACTTTACTTGTTGGGTGCTCTTATGTGTGAAAGATCCTAACCCGGATCTAGTTTACCTTAGGTAAATGGCAATAGACCAAGGAAACTGTACGGCGTATACCGATATGGTTGATCTGGTGGCCATAGTTAGTGTGACTTCTTGGTTGGTGCTTATGTTCCTTAAGTCAAGTTGAGGATAATATGAGGCTGCCATATGTTGTCAATGCACTAACTAACTTTTAGAACCCTAGTTATCCCATCTTGGCCTTTAGAAAAGTAGTGAGATAACCGGCTTTGGTGAAGACTGAAGTTGGTTAATACTTGATACTACGCTCATTGAGATCCTAAACTTGGAGGGTTTTGGTTGGCAAGTAAGTTGCCTACTGAACAACCACCCTTGTGAAGGATCAATGATATTGAGATCCCTTAGAACCTGGTTACTTTTTTAGGACAGGATGAACCAACTAACTTCAGGGGAGGGTACTGACCTTTAAACCTCATGCAAACCTTTAAACCTAGGGCTATGGTGTGACTTGTTTGTGTGTGCCACATGTTTATGATTGAGCATAACATCATAACATCATCATGCATCATAAGCATAGCATTTTCACTAACCATTTCAAGGACCAAAGGATTTATCTTTGTTCTTTGTTGCAGGTCATGGCTTCTGCTCGTAGAAACACTATCAGGATCAACTTTGTAGGGATACCTGCTAAGCTTAAAGAGTTGGTTTCTCAAGTGTCTGATCATTCCCAGTTTATCAAGAGACATGGTCACCTATTGGATCTAGTCACCTCAGGGTTCAATGAAGACATGATGAGTGTCCTATTTCAGTTCTTTGACCCTAAGCACCATTGCTTTACATTCCCTGACTACTAGCTGGTTCCTACAATGGAAGAGTTCTCTAAACTTCTGGGTATACCTGTGCTTGATCAAATACCCTTCACAGGCTTGGAGAAAGAGCCTAAACCTGAGATCATTGTTGCAGCTCTACATCTGAAGAAGTCTGACATTGTTCTAGAAACGAGAAGCGGAGTTAAGGGTATTCTTGCTAAGGTATTAATGGACAAGCCTCAAGTGTTCTTGAAGGCCATGAGCTATGATGCTTTTGAGGAGATCTTAGCTTTGCCTATTTATGGCTTAGTATTGTTCCCCAATCCAGATCAGTTCATAGACGTTCATGCCATCAACATATTCCTGAGTCACAATCCAGTACCTACATTGCTTGGAGACATCCTACATTCTCTCCATACTCGTACTACAAGGGCAAGAGGAACTTTGATGTGCTGCATACCTTTGCTTTCTAGGTGGTTTATTTCTCACCTTCCTCGCTCAGTAATGAAGAATGAGCAAGGGTTCAGGTGGTCCAAAAGGATCATGTCACTCTCACATTCAGATATCCATTGGTGCTCCAGATCTATGGAGAATGTCACTATCATTGACCGTTGTGGGGAGTTTCCTAATGTGCCACTTATAGGCATAAGAGGAGGCATTACTTACAACCCTTCCTTAGCTTTACGACAGTTTGGTTACGCTCGGAGTGATGGTCCACATGACATGTTGATTCAAGGCATTGTGTTTGACTACGACAACGATCTTCAAGGTTACCGTCAGAGATTCATACGAGCATGGGGAAAAGTGAACAAGGTTGACAGCAAGACACTGGAGCCTAAGTACACTATTCCTATGGAGGCTTATCTCATATGGGTGCGATCTCGTGCTCAGACTCTCATGATGCCATATCCTGCTATCCTTCCAGTTACCATGGAACCTGTTGCTGAAGGAGATACTGCTTATACCATCCTTCACCCAGACATGCCTACTGACATGGAAGACTTACAGAGATCCTGGATCCAGCTGAAGGAGCAAAGGGATACTTTCGAGGCTCATTACAAAGCAAGCCAAGAAAGAATCCTGGAACTAACAAAGCAACTTCACGAGGAACGGAATCTCAACTCATACCTCAACACAAAGAGGAAACGTCCATGGGAGACTTAAAACCCCATCTCTTGTATTTATTGCATTTCATTTTCTGTAAGCCCAAGAGGCAAAACAAATTTATTACTAATAAAAGTTTACCTTCTTGTTTGTTTAAGCAAATTTAAATCTTGCGGTCCTTGAAAACATTGCATACGCATTTACATATCATATCATTGCATCACAGGTTTATAATTGTGCACAAGTTTCTTATCTTCTCGCTGTTTATTTCAGCAATGGCTCTTGATTAAACAGTTAAGGATCTCCAGGCACAAAATGCAAAGTTCCAAGAGCTGATCCTGAACCTGTCCAAGGGGCAGGATGAATTGAAGACACTGCTGGCCAAGAAGACTAAGAAGACTAGAAGGTCAGGTGGCCTGATCAACATGGGAAGAAGGTTCAAAGGTCTTGGCAAGACCAAAGAACCAGTTGAAGATTATGAGTCTGAAGAGTCTGAAAAAGAGGGAGGCAGTCTCCACAACACTATGGGGGACTCTGATTCTGAGGCTAATTACTACCATGAGCCTAATGAAGACAAATTCAAGATGCTGGTGGATAGAATGGATGCTATGGAGTTGCAGAAGTCTTCTGGGCTGGATTTTGAAGATTTGAGTCTGATATTTGGGTTAGTCATACCCATTGGTTTCAAGGTTCCTACTTTTGTTGTTTATGATGGGGTCTCTTGTCCCAAGCTGCATCTGAGGTCTTATGTCAGGAGAATCCAACCTCATACTGCTGATAAGAAGTTGTGGATCCATTTCTTCCAAGAGAGCTTATCTGGAGCTCAATTGGAGTGGTATTATCAGTTGGAGAGTGTCAACATCCGGGATTGGAATGATCTTGCTGAAGCCTTCTATAAGCAATACCAATACAATGCTGATTTAGCTCCCACTCGCATGCAACTGCAAAGCATGTCTATGGGTGCCAAAGAAAGTTTCAAGGAGTATGCTCAGAAGTGAAGAGATTTAGCTGGAAGAGTACAACCCCCTTTAACTGACAAGGAGTTGGTTGATATGTTCATGTGTACGTTGAATGGTCCTTTTTACAGTCATCTCATTGGAAGCTCATCATCTGGCTTCACTGAGTTGATAATGACAGGAGAGCACGTGGAAAATGGTATAAAGAGTGGCAAGATTCAAGTGGGTACTTCTTCATCAGGTGCTGCAAAGAAGCCTCCCAGTGGGAAGAAAGAGTCCAATGCTGTTTATGGTCAACCTGATCATAATAGAAGGCATCAGTCTGTGAGTGCAGTTCATATCTCAAATCCAACTCCTGCAACAACAGAGCAGCCACAGGGCAACCAACAGAGGGCTAGAAGGCAGTTCACTAAGATTAACATGTCAATGGCTCAGGCATTGCAACACTTGTTGAAGGTTGAACTTATCACTCTGAAAGAGGCTCCTCAGAATCCTAATGTTACCTCTCCCAGGTACAATCCTAATGCACGATGTGCATATCATTTGAATTGTCAGGGACATGATACTAATAGTTGTTGGGTCTTGAAGAACAAAATACAAGATATGATTGAGGCTGGAGAGATTGAGTTTGACCCTCCGGGTACTCCAAATGTGATTACTTCTCCCATGCCGAATAATGAGAAGACTGTCAACGCCATTGATGAAGATTTACATATCTATTCAGTTGCAGAGTTGACCACACCATTGTCTGTTATCAAGAAGAAGCTAGTACAAGCTGGGTTCTTTCCAGGTTGTCGTGAAGATTGTTTGTATTGTACCTATAAGCCGGATAGTTGCTGGAGATTGAGAGATGGAATTCAACGTCTCATGGATAAATATACCATAGTGTTTGAGAGGACTCCATCTTCTGTAGAGAGTATGGTGGATCATATTACTAAAGGTAGGAAGACTGAAGAGGTTGATATGGTTGATAGAGTACCAGTAAGGATCACTTCAAAGGGACCTGTTAAAGTCGCTCATAAAGGTCCAATTAAGATTACTGCTGAAGGCCCTGTGAAGATTGTTACTGAAGCTAGAGTGGCTCCTCTGATCATTACCACTCCTGGTCCCATTCCGTATACTTCCGATAAAGCTGTGCCTTGGCATTATGGGTCTGATGTTTATATCCATGGTGTTAAGCAGGAACCCTTAGCTGATATGCCTGTTGATGTTGATAATATTGCTGGATCTAGTAAGATCACACGAAGCGGAAGAGTTTTCTCTCCTCCAGTTACTTCCAAGAATGCAGTTACTCCAGCTGCTACCTCCACCACTAATGCTCGGGGCAAAGGTCCTGTTATTGAACCCATACCTACTGATGTGCCAGCTACTGATGATCTTGCTAAGCAGATGGAAGAAGTATTGAAAATCATTCGCAAGAGTGATTATGACATTGTTGATCAGTTGGGGCATACTCCCTCCAAGATTTCCATGCTGTCTTTGTTGTTATGTTCTGAAGCTCATGCCAAAGCTTTGATTAAGTTTCTGAAGACTGCTCATGTACCCAATGCAATTTCTGTTGACCAGTTTGAGAATTGTGTTGCCCACCTGACTTATGATAATGGGTTAGGTTTCTCTGATGCTGATTTGACTCCTGCCAAGAGAGATCATAACAGGGCTCTGCATATCTCAATTGAATGCAGGGGCACTACCCTGTCACATGTATTGATAGACAATGGTTCCTCTCTGAATGTGTTGCCCAAAGAAGTACTGAATAAGCTGAGTCCTGAAGATGCTGTGCTGAAACCCAGTAACATAGTGGTGAAGGCTTTTGATGGTTCGAGAAGAGTGGTGCATGGGGAAATTGATCTCCCAATCAAAGTTGGTTCTCAGGTTTTCAATGCTACCTTTTATGTTATGGATATTCGTCCGTCATATTCTTGTTTGCTGGGACGTCCCTGGATCCATGGGGCAGGTGCTGTAACCTCTACATTACATCAGAAGCTGAGATATCCGGCAGAAGGAAAGGTTGTTACTGTCTATGGAGAGGAAGAATATTTTGTTAGCCATGTAAACACTTTCAAGTATCTGGAAGTGGAAGGTGAATATGTTGAAACTCCGTGTCAGACATTTGAAGTGGTTCCTTGGATTGTTAATGATTATGAAGCTCCTCCTGTTGTCAAGAAAGTTCCTGTGGTCACCAGAGTACCTCCAACAATGGCCTCCCTTAAAGATGCTAGAGCTGTGGTGGATGAAGGTGGTTGTACTATTTGGGGTCAGCTTCCTGATATCCCTTACAAATATGACAAATTTGGTTTGGGTTTCACTGCAGAGTCCCAGAAGGCTGTTCGTCGTGCTCGTGTTGTTCGTATCACCAATCAAGGAGTTATGAAGAACCAGATCAATGTTGTGGGTGACTATGATGAAGACTACAATCTGGCTGCTTGGATTTTTCCTACTGTGGGTGCTGGACTCAATAACTGGAAGGCTGAAGATGTTATTCCTATCTCCTTTAGTCAGGAGTAAATACTATTACTGTGTTGTTGCTTTTTAAGTTTGTAATTTCTTAAACAATTGAACTCTTAAGCCTTGTGCCTTACCCGGGGCACAATGGTGTGCTTGTTACGGGCTGTCATTTCATTTGCATACTTCATTCAATAAAAATCAGTGGACGTTTCGTTTTCGTAAATATTGTGTTCCTTGTCTTTCTTTTCTTTTATTTTTGCTTTATCAGCTATGTGTTCTTACACACACCTACGTCACTAAAATGTAGATCCTCATCCACTCTGGATCCTGTTGATAACAGTTCTACTATTGCCAATTATAATTTCGAGAATCCGATCTATCAAGCTGAAGACGGAAATGAGGACGATTGTGAAGTACCTGTAGAGCTTGCTAGGTTGTTACAACAAGAAGAGAAAGCTATACAGCCACATGAAGAGCCAGTCGAAGTTGCGAATCTGGGAACTGAAGAAAACAAGAAAGAGGTCAAGATAGGGGCTGAATTAGAGGACAGTGTCAAGAGCAGATTGATTCAGATGCTACGTGACTATGTGGAGATCTTTGCTTGGTCTTACGAAGATATGCCAGGGTTAGATACGGACATTGTGGTTCACCGTTTACCAGTAAAAGAAGATTGTCGTCCAAAGAAGCAGAAGGTTCGTCGCATGCGTCCTGAAATGTCAGAGAAGATCAAGGCAGAGGTAATGAAACATTTTGATGCAGGGTTCTTAGCTGTGACTTCTTATCCTCAATGGGTTGCAAATGTGGTGCCGGTACCTAAGAAAGATGGTAAGGTACGTATGTGTGTAGACTACAGGGATTTAAACAAGGCCAGCCCCAAAGATGACTTTCCACTTCCTCATATTGATGTTCTGGTAGACAACACTGCTCAGCATAAGGTATTCTCGTTTATGGATGGTTTCTCTGGTTACAATCAAATCAAGATGGCACCTGAAGATATGGAGAAGACAACATTTGTTACATAGTGGGGCACTTTTTGTTATAAAGTGATGCCATTTGGTTTGAAGAATGCAAGGGCAACATATCAGCGTGCTATGGTGGCTTTGTTTCATGATATGATTCATCATGAGATAGAGGTATATGTGGATGATATGATAGCCAGGTCCCAGAATAAAGAGCAACATCTTGATCATTTGCATAAATTGTTTGAAAGGTTGAAGAAATACAAGTTGAGATTGAACCCAAACAAGTGTACTTTTGGAGTTAGATCTGGTAAACTCCTGGGTTTCATTGTCAGTGGAAAAGGTATTGAAGTGGATCCTGCAAAGGTGAAAGCTATACGAGAAATGCCAGCTCCCCGTACTGAGAAGGAGGTTAGAGGTTTCTTGGGACGACTGAATTACATTGCAAGATTTATTTCCCAATTAACTGCCATCTGTGAGCCAATCTTCAAGTTGTTAAAGAAAGACCAGGTGATGGAATGGAATGATGAGTGCCAAACTGCCTTTGATGAAATCAAGAGATATCTGCTGGAACCAACAATTTTGATGCCACCAGTTGATGGAAGACCCTTGATTATGTACTTAACAGTGTTAGACAACTCAATGGAAGATCCTCTGAAGGTTGTCATACCCCGATTACTGCCAGACTTTGTTTCTATTGTACCAATAACATGGCTGAGTATGAGGCATGTATCCTGGGTATTAAAGCTGCTATTGATATGAAGATTCAGTTCCTTGATGTGTATGGAGATTCAGCCCTGGTAGTAAGTCAGATTAAAGGAGATTGGGACACCAAGCATGATAATCTCATTCCTTACAGAGAGTATGTGTTGTCTTTGATCCCACATTTCAAAGAAGTTACCTTTGGACATATTCCACGAAGAGAGAATCAGTTGGCAGATGCACTAGCTACCATGGCATCTATGTTTGAGATCAGCTGGGATGATGAAGCTCCCAAGATTACTATTGATAGATTTGAGAAGCCTGCATACTGCAATAAGATTAACACTGAAGGGGCAAAGGAGAAGCCTTGGTTCTATGAAGTAAAAAGATATCTTGAAGCTCAGGAGTTCCCTGAAGGGGCATCTGTCAAAGATAGGAAGTTTCTGAGAAAGTTTTCTGCTAAGTTCTTTTTGAGTAATGGCATTTTGTACAAGCGCAATCATGATTCAACTATGCTTCGTTGTGTGGATAAGAAGGAAGCAATTGAGATTATGGAAGATACGCATGATGGGATCTTTGGAACTCATTCTAGTGGACATACTATGGCAAAGAAGATATTGAGAGCAGGTTACTATTGGTCTACCATGGAAGCTGATTGCTATCAACACTCCAGAACATGTCACAAGTGTCAAATTTACGCTGATAAAGTACATATACCTCCATCACCACTGAATGTGTTGACTGCTCCTTGGCCTTTTGCCATGTGGGGCATTGATATGATTGGTGAGATCAAGCCTACTGCTTCTAATGGACATCGTTTCATCCTGGTCGCTATTGATTACTTCACGAAGTGGGTAGAGGCAGCTTCATTTGCATTTGTTACTAAGAATGTTGTGGCCCGATTCGTTAAGAATAATCTCATATGTAGGTATGGCATCCCTGAAAGGATTATTACTGACAACGGCTCTAATCTGAACAACACTATGATTACTGATCTCTGCACGCTGTTCAAGATTAAGCATCGCAACTCTTCTCCGTATCGTCCAAAGATGAATGGGGCAGTTGAAGCTGCTAATAAGAACATTAAGAAGATTATACAAAAGATGACTGTTACTTACAAGGATTTGCATGAGATGTTACCATTTGCTCTTCATGGTTATCGTACCACAATACGTACTTCAACAGGGGCAACCCCATTCTCCTTAGTCTATGGTATGGAAGCAGTTCTGCCCATTGAAGTTCAGATTCCCTCCTTAAGAATTATGAAGGATGCAGGCTTGGATGAAGATGAGTGGATTCAGACTCGACTTGACCAGATAAATTTGATTGACGAGAAGAGGTTAGCAGCTGTTTGTCATGGCCAGATGTACCATAAGCGAATGATCAAAGCTTTTAACAAGAAGGTTAAGCCAAAGGTATATCAGGCCGGTGACTTGGTAATCAAGTGTATCATATTACCACAGGGTGATCCTAGGGGCAAGTGGACTCTTACATATGAAGGACCATTTGTGGTCAAAACAGTGTTCTCAGGAGGTGCCATGATACTCACTACTATGGATGGTGAAGACTTCCCACAGCCTGTAAACGCAGACATAGTTAAAAAATACTACGCATAAAAAGAGACCCGCTAGGTTGACTGGCCTAGGCAAAAATAAGGGCATCCCGGCAAACCAAAAGGGTTTGGGCAAAAATTAGGGACATATATATAAAAAGATGTACACCCGGCAAGTCGAAAACCTGAAAAGGCGGCTTGGGCAAAAAAGGGTATCCCGGTGGATTGAAAACCTGAAAGGGCAATCCAGGCAAAAGTTAGGGATTAAAGCGTATGACTATGTCTCGTTTGGATCACCCATGAAACTGCAACCAGTTGTGCTACTTAATCAATCTCGAACAGATAAAGCTCAATTCAATCGTTTCCGTCTCAACAGCAGAAGATGAGATACTTGAAGATAATGGCAATAGTAGAATTGGAACTCAATAGGATTACTTCCCATATAGCTAATTTTCTTGGTTTTGTAAAAATTTTACGACGAATTCCTCTTACTAGGATTTATGTCTCCTTGTACAAACTTACCCATGTATGGGTCACTTTTTGATATAAATAAAATTCCATCTTTGAATCCAGATTTACTTTTACCCTATTTACATAAGCGAAACGTCCATTGGTTGTGTTTGAATGTATGTATGCTTTTGAATATGATTGATGTTTACCAGAAATGCATAAATGCTTAATATGATTGATGTTTACCAGAAATGCATGAAAATGCAGTAATAGTATTTACTAAGGACGAACGAGGGAAGGATTCCAACGAAGCTTCACCGGTTCATCCCTACAAGACAGTTACAAATCCCCAGTAGGGCAAATCCATCTTCATAAGTACTTCAAGTCACATCTCCCCTGTAATTTATATCCATCTCTTTTATCCTCATACGGATATTCGGGAATTTACTTTCCAATAAGAGTACGACGAACGAAGACGGGAGGTTATGTATATCCTACGATCAAACGAAGACGGAAGGTTATGTATACCTTACTATCCCCAGCAGACGGGAGGTTATGTATAATATGTTATCAAACAAGACGGGAACGAGTTCCTCATATTTTTCAGCAACGAATCGGGATTTATTTTCCCTGGCCAGCAGTTGTTATACGAAGATATCCAGACGCTTCAGGCTACATGATGCATACATACATCATTTACATCATAACATACATATACATAGATACATAATACATTACTTAAGTGCATCATATTACACATACATACATAATGCATAAGCTAATATTATCATACGGAATGTTATAGTCTTGTTTTTCAAATTAATTCTCCAGCTGACAGACTTCATTAACAACTTGTGACTATTGGGCCGTTGTTTATCTTCCCAAAAGTTATCATTTCCTCAGGATGGTGTTCATCCTCCTGAAAGCTTCTTATACCTCAGAACGTTGTTCATCCTTCTGAAAGCATATCATCACCTCAGGATGTTGTTTATCTTCCTGAAAGCATATTATCTCCTCGGGACGTTGTTTATCTTCCTGAAAGCTATCATCATTACCTCAGGACGTTGTTTATCCTCCTGAAAGCATATTATTACCTCAGAACATCGTTTATCCTTCTGAAAGCATATCACTTCCTCAGGACATTGTTTATCCTCCTGAAAGCATATCACGACCTTGGGCCGTTGTTTATCTTCCCAAAGGTTACCACTTCCTCAGGACGTTGTTATCCTCCTGAAAGCATATCACGACCTTGGGCCATTGTTTATCTTCCCAAAGGTTACATTACTTCCTCAGGACGTTGTTTATCTTCCTGAAAGCATATTATTACCTTGGGCCGTTGTTTATCTTCCCAAAGGTTATACCACTACCTCGGGACGTTGTTTATCTTCCTGAAAGCATACCACTACCTCAGGACGTTGTTCATCTTCCTGAAAGCTATCATTATATCTTCATATTTTGGACTGCTTTATCCTCCAAGAAATGTACCTGAAAAACTTTTCTCCATGTGGCATCTTTAAGCCCACTCAAGCATACTCAACTAGTCATCAGTATCACTCAACGCACCGGTGAGTGCAAATTTTTGGGCTTTTGTGTTCAATCCCCTTCAACCTTCCAGGTTACGACTGGCACATATACCAATCTAACCCCTCAGGTTTCAGAAAATTGAACAGGGGCAGCTGTTGCACCACAAAATTTGCCCTCACAATACAAGACTTTGTGTGCTAAGAAGGTTCACAAGGTTCACAATACTTACAAGACCTTTCATGAGGTTCATGAACTCTACAAGACACTTTATGAGGTTCACAAGGTTCACAAGGTTCACAATACTTACAAGACCTTTCATGAGGTTCATGAAGTTTACAAGACACTTTATGAGGTTCACAAGGTTCACAAGATTCACAATACTTACAAGACCTTTTATGAGGTTCATGAAGTCTACAAGACACTTTATGAGGTTCACAAGGTTCACAAGGTTCACAAGACCTTTCATGAGGTTCATGAAGTTTACAAGACACTTTATGAGGTTCACAAGGTTCACAATACTTACAAGACCTTTCATGAGGTTCATGAAGTTTACAAGACACTTTATGAGGTTCACAAGGTTCACAAAGTTCACAAATAGTCAGAAGATTTGACAATTCCCTCAGACAATGCATCCTCCTAAGCAGTGCATCCAAAATTAGGGTTTTGACTTTAATCAGGCTAAATGGATTTCCAAGACTTCAAATGAGCTTCATAATATCTTATATGAGTGTAAGAATCCCCATGACAAGTTTCAAGACTTTTCTCAAAAGTTTGCTCAGTCAGATGATCAGATAAGTCAAAATCAGTCAAAGCAGTTAAAAAGTCAAACTGAGGTCAACTGTGGTCAAACCAAAGTCAAACTTCATGATTTTTTGCCAACATCAATTATATGAAGTAAAATTCATCATTTTATCAAGGGTTGATCATGATTCATCAAGGATATCTCAGATCATCAAGAATCAAAGGTTTCTAAATTAGGGTTTCCTCAGTAAAAGTCAACTGAACTTTGACCAGCCATAACTTTCACATGCTTCATCACCAATTTTCCATCCAAAGCTCATTTTAAAGGAAATTGAATTCTCTACAACTTTGTGTCTCACAAGCCAAGCCCAAAAATGCTTTATTGGGAAGGTATGAGCTAAGACATTATAGGTCCTTTTGAAAGTCAACAAAAAGTCAACAACTTCAAAAGGGCATAACTTGAGAATGGTAAATGATATGGACATTAAACCAGTGGGGTTGGTTAGAGGACTCTTCAAGCTTTCCAAAATGTCCAATAACACACTCATAGCATTAAAATTGAAGGATTTATGCCCTTGCAAAGTTGGGAAAATTTTGGTTGGTTTATGAAGAAAATGGAGGTTTAAAATCAATTTTTTCTAAATGGACTTGCCATATGATGACCCAATCCATACCAATACCTCATACACGACCCAAGTCTCTAAAAATCAGATTTTTTATCATTTTATTTTATTTATTTTGATTTAATTCATTGAAAATCATTTTAAATTAAAATAAAATAGAAAAGTCAAATATTTAAAAGAGATTGAGCTTCTAGAAAATCATGAATGCAATGTGAATCAAATTGATACAAAAATAATGGTGATTGGCTTGAAATAGAAAGGCTTAATTCTCAAATATTTGAATTTTAAAGCTTGATCTTTTTCAATCTTTTTTAATCAATTTTTTCACACAATGATCAATTTTTTCTGACCTAATCCATTGCATTATAAGTATAGAACATAACCCTACTCATTGCACACGAATTTCAGCCTCCAAGAGTAAGTTTCAATTTTCAAAAATCTCACAAAAACTTCAAATTCGGTTTCCACTATACAAGGGCTTTCAAGGTATTTTTAAGACATGGAAGGGTTCCTTGGACATCCTTAAACATATCCCAACCTTCAAAAGCATCGTAAACATGTTCATATGCATAAACCGAACCTTAACATTCATGTTTTTTTTTATTTTCGATTCCAAATATTTTCTTGTTTTCAATGAATTTTGAGTTGAATTTCTTGTTTGTGATGAGTTATGGACTGATTCTGGACAGGTTGCTTGAAGTTTCATCACCTAGAACGAAATCCACCATTTTTAGCGTTTCGGTTGAGCTTTAGGGTTTTGTGATTCATCAAGAATAAATAAATTTTGAAACCGTGAATCAATTCTAAATAACTTATAGACTTTGCTTGCAGTCTTAATTTAATGAAATTGAACTGTTTTAAGGGAGTTCTAAATTCGCAGGTTTCTAGTGTTTTGAAATTCGCAGGAAATTCTATAGGTAAATTTGCAGCAAATTTCGCAAGCCTGGAGGAAGAAGAAGAAGTTGCGCGCGCTTTCTGGAATTTGAATTTTGTTTTAATATTTTATGTTTTGTTTCTGTTTTGTTTCACAAGTGTTGTGCTTGGCCTGGTGGTATGAAGCGCGGGTGTATAGCAAGATGACTTGTGTTCGAATCCTGGCTGTGGCAGTTTTTCATATTTTTCTCTTTTAACTATTAACCTTAATATATTATGTATTATGGTCATTAGTTAAACAGATGCGCCCTCCCGGCTGGATGGAAAGAACGTTTGTGTGATGTTTGAAGGTCCTGGGTTCGATCTCCCCAGGCCTTTTGTTTTGTTTTCTTTTTCTTTGATTTTTCAGTTTAAACAACAAAAGCAATTGGACCCTCTCCCTTGTCACCTGCGTGCAGGCTAGCCCAGTGGATGGAAGCTTTTCCAGGTATTGGGAGGTCCTGGGTTCAAAACCAGGCCTCCCCTTTTTTCTTTATTTCATTATTTCTCTTGTTTTATTTATTTGTTTATAATTATTATTAAGATTAATTTTAGTAATATTTTCTAAAAAAACCTATAAAATATATTTTTCTCAAACCCTAATTTTCCTTCTTCTATTTATTTAATACTATTATTTGTATATATTATGTTTATGACTTAATTAAAATTCTTAACTTAATTTTTTTGTTAATGTGATAATATAAATTGTTTATAATTTAACTTTTTGAATATAAATAATTTTTAATATGTGTTAAAAATTGCTAATCTAATTTTGATAATTATAACTTTATTTTCATAATATGTGTAAAATTAATTTAATTTTTTTATAATTTACATATAATTTAAAATTTTATAATAATTAATATAATTGTTCATATTTTTTTATTAATCTTAAATAATTGTTTATATAAAAATTTGATCTTTTAATTATTATATTATTCTTGTTTATTTCATTATTATTAATTATATTTATGTGATATTTATTTATTACTAACCCCATTTAATTTGGTATTATTTTTATTATTATTATTTTCACTAACCCGATTATAATTATTTATTTATTTGGCTTATTATATTTAATTTTGCTTAATTAGTATTATGCAATTGTTCCTTGGTGTAATATTTAGTAGTAATGTTTATTATTTATACTTTATGCTATGGTTAGTAAATAAGGAGTGTAAACATACTTGTAATATAAAATTAATTTAGATCATTTAAATTTAAAGATAAATATTAAAATTATACACTCACACACGTAAGTCGATCTTTGATCGCCATCTCACTTCCTTAGGGATACCTCTCATGTTGCCTAATCAAAAGGTCAAGTAGGGTGTATAAAGCAAAAGTCCCTCAAATTCACATCATCTAGTCCCTTAACAGATAAAAGATCAAGTCCCTCTCGAATGTTGCCTTCATAATGATCTTGTCCCTTTCAAGTAAAGATGATAGTCCCTTCAAAATTGCTTATACACCCCACAGTTGCCTAAATAAACAGATGTCCCTTCACATGTCCCTCACATCCAAGGTAATGACTACCTATTCCTTAATAATAGGGATGGTCTTACCATTTAAAGGATATTTAAGAACAGAAAAGACTTAACTTAGGGTAGGTTCCTCTTATGTACTTGCTCACTTTCCAAAAAAAATTCAAAACACTTCACATTTTCAAACAAATTTTCAAAACAAAGTCTTTATATATATCCGTACATGGATCATTATAAAGTACTTAAGAAAATTTTTAATCACACACTACACTTCCCAAAACATTTTAAAGTGGGCTAAGTAACTAAGAGCCCATGGATAACCATGGATGTAAAGGGTGCTAACACCTTCCCTTTACATAACCTACCCCCCGAACCCAAAAATCTTTTAAGGTTTTTCCTGTTCTTTTATGCCCTTTCCTTTTGGATAAAATAAAAGTCGGTGGCGACTCTTGCTATCCGCAACATTTAACTAAAGTCAGTTCTCCCACCGTGTTACAACCGTCTAGGGTTCTACTGGCATAATAAATTACGTGTAACTTTTTATCTTTTCTCTGACCTAGAACGGCTCCAACAGCATAGTCACCAGCGTCACACATTATCTCAAACGGTTCTGACCAATCAGGGGGTTTCATTATAGGTGCTAAAATATGAGCTTGCTTCAATAGATTAAATGCTCCAGTACATTTTTCATCGAAGATGAATTCAGCATCTTTCATTAGAAGACCAGTTAAGGGCTTTGTTATTTCGGAGAAGTCCTTGATAAAACGTCGGTAAAATCCGGCATGTCCAAGAAAACTTCTTATCTCCCTGATAGTCTTGGGCGGTTTTAGATTCTCTATGACTTCTATTTTAGCTTTGTCTACCTCTATACCTTTTTCGAAAACTATATGTCCTAAAACAATCCCTTCGGTGACCATGAAATGATACTTTTCCCAATTTAGCACAAGGTTTACCTCCACACATCTTTCCAGGATTTTTTCAAGGTTGATAAGACAATTTTTGAAATCAGATCCACAAACTGAGAAATCGTCCATAAATACTTCCATGATTCCATCTAAATAGTCTGCAAAGATAAACATCATGTAGCGTTGGAAAGTGGCAGGGGCATTACAGAGTCCAAACGGCATTCTTCTGTTGGCAAAAGTTCCAACTGAGCATGTAAAGGTAGTTTTTTCTTGATCTTCGGGGTGAATAGGTATTTGGAAGAATCCTGAATATCCATCTAGGTAACAAAAGTAAGAGTGTCTGGCTAGGAGCTCCAACATTTGGTCTATGAATGGTAATGGGAAATGATCCTTCCTAGTTGCTTTATTTAATTTTCTATAGTCTATGCACATACGCCAACCTCCATCAGTTCTTTTTGCTACAGGTTCTCCCTTCTCGTTTTGCACGACTGTGATGCCTCCCTTTTTAGGTACTACATGCACAGGATTTACCCATTTACTGTCCGAGATCTGATATATTATACCTACCTCTAGTAACTTAAGAACTTCAGCCTTAACTACTTCACTCATCATATGATTTATTCTCCGTTGGTGTTCTCTGAGGGTTTTGAATCTTCTTCAAGCAAAATCCAATGCATGCATACGGATGGGCTTATTCCTTTTAGATCTGAGATCTTATATCCTAAGGCTGAGGGGTACCTTCGTAAAAAATCTAACAATTGGTTTGTTTCCTCTTGGTCCAAGGTAGCACTGATTATAACTGGACGGTCCATTTCTTCATCAAGAAATTCATATCTCAGGTTCTTAGGCAGTTCCTTAAGTTTTACGGTTGGTTTCATAGGGCAATGCATAAGATCTGGGGTAAGATATAAACATTCGTGAAGGTTATCATCAATGTAGGGTTTTTTATAACTGTCATCTTCCCAAATAAGGGTTGATGGAAATTTTATAGATTCATTTTCTTCTTCTTGTTCTAATTCCCTAATGCATTCATCAATGATATCTAAGGCATAACAAGCATCTCCTATTACAGGTGCCATAAGAAATTTCGAGAGTACAAATTCTATCTTCTCGTTGCCTACCTCGAAGGTTAGTTTCCCTTTTTTAACATCTATTATGGCTCCAGCGGTTGATAAGAACGATCTACCTAGGAGGATTGGTATGTCGTCATCTTTTTTAATGTCCATGACAACAAAATCAGTGGGGATAAATAGCTGACCTATCCTAACAGGGACGTCTTCAAGTATGCCTATAGGGTATTTAACGGATCTATCGGCTAATTGAAGTGACATCTTAGTAGGTTGTAATTCTCCTAAGTTTAACCTTTCACAAACTACTAAAGGCATTAAGCCCACACTAGCTCCTAAGTCTAGAAAAGCTTTTTCGATGACATGATTCCCCAAAATACAAGGAATGGAAAAATTTTCGGGATCTTTATCTCTCTTTGCCAACTTATTTTCGGAAATAGAATTACATTCCACGGGTTTCGGATCTTCAAGTCTATGTTTATTTGTAAGTATGTCTTTGAGAAACTCCGCGTAAGAAGGTATTTGGGTGATGGCTTTTGTAAAGGGGATTTCTACGTGAAGTTTTTCTATAAGCTTAACGGATTTTTGATACTGATTATTGATCTAGGTTTGCTTTAATCTTTGGGGGTATGGTATTGGTGGTTTGTATGGCAGTGGTGGTACATAGGTTTTGTTTTTAGGTTCTTCTCATTTTCCTTTACTTTCCGGGTTTTCAGATTCCTCTGGTTCCTTCTCTTCATTTCTCTCAGAAGTTTTGGGCTCACTCAATCTAGGGTTTGAGGGTTCCTCATAAGCGTTCCACTTCGTAGAGTAATGGCATTTGCTTGCCCTTTCGGGTTCTGTTGAGGTTGTCCAGGGAACTGTCCTCCAGGTGTAGTCTGAGGGGCTTAGTTTAAAGCTACCTGAGAGATCTGGGTTTCAAGCATCTTATTGTGAGTAATAATTTGGTCAACCTTGGTTCCTAACTGGGTATTTAGTTCGTTAACATGAACATTTTGGTTCATGAACTCTTTATTTTGTTGTGTTTGAGCGGTGATAACATTTTCCACAATTTTCTCAAGGCTTGGTTTTGGTGGTACAGGTTGCATAGGTTGATTTGTTCTTAGGGCTTGGTAACCTTGTTGTCTTGGAGGTGCGGTATTTTGGATAGGGTTATTATTTTTATAGGAGAAGTTTGGGTGATTCCTCCATCCAGGGTTGTATGTGTTTGAAAATGGGTTCCCTTGGGTGTAGTTCACTTGCTCAGGGTTAGTCTCATTTAACAAATTGCATTCGGCGGATTGGTGTCCTTGCGTCCCACATATCTCACAATTCGACGAAACTACAACTACAGTATTTGGGGTTGTACACATATGTTCGACTCTAAGGGCCAACGCGTCCATTTTAGCTAGCATCATGTCTATAGATCTTAGCTCATGTATTCCTCCTTGGGATTCTTTCTTTTCCACTATTGCTCGTTCTACTCCTCATGATTGATGGTTTTGGGCCATATCTTCGATAAGGGCACTAGCTTCAGGGTGTCGCTCCCGACAAATGAAATGGATCAGATGAAGGTACAGACGCGAACGGTCGGCGAGAGGGACAATGAGAACACACAGCCGTGAACTCACTGGAGATGAATAGAGTCGCCAGCTAGGCATTTTTATCCCGGAGGAAAGGCAATGCTGCATAGACCTAGAAAAAGATGGATAAGACGGTTGCGAACCAGAGAGACTGAGAAAGGGGGTTGGTTACAACCTGGGAAGGTATTAGCACCCAGATTGTCCGTCGTACTCGACGGGATCTACGCTTAAAAGATTTGTGTTTTAAAGGGGTAGTGTCAGTGCAATTTGTGTATAAAGGAGCTGGAAAAGGATGTACAGGTGTCAGTGTAAAAGAAAGTGATGTGTGATATGTACAGTGTCAGTGTAAGAAAGGAATAAAATGCTCAAGACCATGAGGCTTAAGGAATGATGCAGGAAGGAGGGGGAATGTACAGAGACTTTTGTTCGATAACTGTTAAGTTATGCCTACGTATCCTCTCGTGCAATGAGGAAGTCAGAACACCGTAGTTCGACCCAAAGAGACTGAAAGATGAATTGACTTGTGAACTGCTTACTTGTCTATGCTCAAGTGTATGACCTGTCTGGCTCAGGTGCTAACTGTCTTGCATTAGACGGAAGAAGCAAGTTCTCGTTTGTGAGTGAATGAGGTGAGAAAAGAATCCCGAAGGAGACGATTATTGTTTGTTTTTGTGTTTTCAGTCTTTTATTGCTTTTTGGATTTTTGTCATAAGTTAATGAGCTTAAGCCTAAACCAATGGATTTAGTAAACTCATCACATCTTCCCTCTGATTAGGGGTAATGAGAATACCTTAAGTGTGAAGTCAGATTCTCACACTTAATCACCTTTGATGTAGGGTTAAGATCATTAACCTACTTGTGATTATTTAGATGTTTTTGGTGTTTTTGTTTAGTGTTGAGTAATGAGGTTAAGCCATAATCAAGGATTAAACAGACTCATTACACCATCCTAAGAGAAGGATAATAGATGAGAATGTTTAAGCTGAGGAAAGCTCCTCAACTTAATCCATGATTAGGGATTAAACTCATGACAAAACAAGCCTTTGATTAAGTGGATTTTATTTAATGATATGATGAAGAAGTGATTTTTAGGGTTTGTAAGACAACTTGAGGGGGACTTGTCCATTAACACTAGGGTTAGTCCTTCTTGACCAATTAAGGAAGAATTAGAACCCTAATGCAAGGCCCAAGTTACAAGTGTGATGTCTTGATGATTATTAAGTGAATTGATTAAGAGATTTAAACACAATAAGGGTTTAACACTTAGGATTAAACTTATACACTCCATCCTAAGAGAAGGATGCAGGCATAAGCTTAATCACAAAGCCTTAAAACCTTTAGGGTTTAGTCCCTGATTATGAGATGAGAGGAGAAGACTCAAAAGAGACACAAAGGTAAAACTAAGAGGGGAGACTAATCAAAACCCTAATCATTGTCATGCTTGGTTGTTCCTAAGGTTTGTGAGGTTTTCAAGAGAAGTCTTCAATGGAACCACCAGGAAGCAGATGAACAGGATCAAGAGAAGCAAAGTGACTTGCTTCATTCAAGAAGTCAAGTCACTTGAAGAAAGAAAGTAAGAAGAACAAGGATGAGCAAGCTCAATCTCAAACACAAACAAAAATGCAGCAATGGATGCAAGAGAGATGAAAAGAAAAGTTATGAGAAGTGAAGGCAAATTCACTTCTCAAGCCACTTACCACCTGAAAATGTTAGAAGAGAGATGCAATGCAATGCAAAATAGGATGAGATGACATGATGATAAACAAAACCAGAAGCATGTTGATGATGATAATGATGCTATGGAGTGCTATAAACATGAGGCAAAGCATAGAAATGTTCATACAAGATCATGGATGCAAATAATGCAAGTTAAGGAGCATGAACTTACATGAAAAGTTATGAAACATACATGGCAAACAAGATGGCAAATATGGGATGCAATGATCAAACATGCTTTCTACATGTCTTATGATGTCAAATGAACCACATGGATGCTTGAAATGTCATGGCAAGTCATGTTATGCAAGAGAATGCAAGAAGGATGCAAATGGAAGCCCAAATTAGGGTTTATGATCAATACATCAAACAAAAACCAAAAACAGAAGCAAACCCTAAGATAAAAAATGGAAAATGCCACCCAAAGAAACCCTAAACCTATACTAAACCAAAGTCCAAAGGGGAGGTCTCAACTCTTAACCAAACTCAAGTTATGATTTTTACAAGTTATTAGGGTTTTTAGGGATCCTAAACAAAAGAAATGCCAAACAAATTGAAAATGAGGAATCAAATCATGGCCATTTAATCCTAGAAACTACATGCTAAACACAATGCAATGCAAGAAGAATCAATGTCCAACTCTTCATGAATAGGCAGAAATGAATTTTTGAACTTTGGATCAAAATAATGCACAAAAAATGATTTAATTCAATGGAAAATTCTCAAAATGCATCAAGATCAAAAAAGAAATTTGGTTTGAAGGTTGGACAATGTTTCTAAATGTCTTAGAACATTTTATGAATTTTTTGGTGATTTTTAAATACCTAAAAGTATTTTTAATAAATTAATTTTCATTAATCAATTAAAAATAATCTTTTAAATATTTAAAAATACTTTTTTAATGATAAAAATAAAAATGAAAATATTTTTGTGTCATGAAAAATAATAAAACTTAAGAGAAAAAGTTTCATAATTTTTTTAAGACTTTTTACTATTTTAAAATAATTGTGCAATTTAAATGAAAAGAAAATGAATTAATAATGAATTAAATGGAAGTAATCAGAAAGGATGGCTGAGATTGATTCTGGGTTTAAATGGATTGACCACGCGCCAGATCCTGCGGCTCACATTCAAATTGGGCTAAACCTAATTACGAATTAATTAAACACACTTAGGGCTTCTAATGATCAATCTGGTCCATCCACACGCGCGGGAGGTCAACCTGTCAAAGGCAATCCACGGTCCAAATTCAAACTAGAGTTAATGACAGGATTAGGGCACAAATCACTTTCAGGCTGCCGGAGAAGACTTTCGGTCGTCTTCTCCGGCCAGCATCCTCCCTGAGAATCCCCAAAACTCCAAAAACCTAACTAAAATGAAATCTAAAAACTGGGAAATGATCCCCACTCACTCACGAACCAAGACCCCTAATCAAAACACATTTATATTTCCTAACAAGGCTGAATCGAAACAAATAAGAACTAGGGCACGCAAGTTTCAGAGAGCAATTAAACTCTCATTTCATCACCATTTCAAAAACTAAGAGCATATTCGTGATCAGGAAGACACAAAGAACAAGTTTAGAACAAAAGAAATGATTTCTGGAAAAATATTTCTTGAGCTACCTGAGATTCGAAGCTTTCACTCCAGCTACTTTCAGGCCTCCTTTCTTGGTGAAATCCACTCCTTATGACCTCCTGATGATGTTTGAATGCTTGGGAGAAATTTATATTGGCTGGATGAAGAGTTTGATCAGCTTCTGCTCCAAGCTCAGTTGAGAATGTCAATGGTGATTCAGGCAGCTTCAGGCCAAGGTGAGAGGTTCCTTGTGGTCAGGGTGATGAATAAAGAAGGTCTATGGAGTTTGTTTTGATGTTTGTGAGCTGTGGTGAGAACTTCGAAAGAAACTGCAACTTGGGGTGAAAATGGTGAAGTGAGGTTACAGCTTGTTTCAGGCCTGGTTCTTGTTTGCTTTCTGCTCAATGAAGCATGGTGAGTTGAGGTGTGAAAATAGTTTGGATGTTTGTGAGCTGGGCAGAGAGATTCGAAGCAATTTGCAAAAGGGAGTGTTTTGGTGTATATGTTGTTGGGGCATGTTTCAGCTTGGCCTCTTGATATATTTTGCTTGCCAAAGGATATTGTATTTTAATCCTATAGGTCAGATGATGTGACCTGGCCTATAGTGATTGGTAAGTTTGCTTTTGCTCAAAGTCCACCTTTTGTGTAAGAGAAGTATGGCTCATGATCTAGGCTAGTACAAGGCATGGTTCTGGTGCAGCATGGTGTGTGTGTGATGTTGGGAAGGTCCAGCAGCCAATGCATCAAGTGGAGAGAAGCATCATGATGGTTTTGCAAGTTGTCACCTTTTTGAACTTCATGAAAAAAAGTCTTGTTACATGAACCATGAACATGTGATTTTGGTTCAATCCTGATTTTTGGGACATATGGAATGTTTGTGTACTGGTTTGAAATGAACTAGAGGTTACAAAAGGCATTGGTTCATGGTTTTGCAAAATTCTCATTTGAAGCATGCCTTAAAAATCAATGATTTTAGCCAACTTTGTCACACCATAACTTTTGATCCAAGAAGAGTTTGATCATGTTCTTGTATTTTTTGGAAAGGGAAAAATGTAATCTATAACTTTCATGACCAAAGTTTTTCCATTTGAAGCATTTTTGGATCAAGAATCAAGGCTTGAAAAATGACCTAAAATGAAGCATTCTTGAAAAGTCAACTATGCCCAAAAAGTCAACATTTGCAAAAACTCCAAATTCTTGATTTTTGTGAACTTCATCCTTCTTCCATGATCAAATAAAGATCATATACACTCAAAATGATGAAGATCACCCATTGGTTGGGTCATTGGGGGCCTCAGATGCCCTGATTTTACACTGACTTGTCTGAAAAGTCAACTCTTGATCAGATGACTTCCCCATGGAATTTCTTCATGAAAATTTATATGCATACTCCCTATACCATATAGAGACCAATGGAAACAAGAATGACCAAAAAATTTGTAGTTATGGCCTCTGAAACCAAAACCCTAATTTTTAGGTCAACTGTGCAGTCAAACTTGGCTCTGCATCCATTCAAACCCTAGTTCTTGTGATTCCTTGGAATTTTGACTTTGAGAGGATGCATTATGATACTTGAACACATGTGGATCCCTTTGAAGTGATTGGTTGCCTTTGGAGTGGCTCAAGAGGCTCTTGGATTGCTCAGATCACAAACCCTAGGTGCGGATGACTTAGGAACTATGCAGTGAATCAAAAATGGGATATGAGGGGATATGATTGTATTTATGCATATGAAATGATCACAAGCCATGGTGTGAATGGGTGAGGGCAAATTTGGGGTGTTTACAGCTGCCCCTATTCAAGCATGAGTTAGCTGTGCAGGATGTAAGCGACGGCTTAACAGGCAAACAAGATAACTTGTGGTTGAATACCAAAGACAGTCCAAAATTTGCACTCACAGAAAGAAGAAGAAAAGGGATATAGATTGTAAAAGAAAATAAAGTATATCGTAAAGCGGGAAACAACGCAATGACGGGGACGGCCGACATGCTGGGGATAAAAGGTAAAGCCAAGACGGGGACGGCCGACATGCTGGGGATAAAAGGTAAAGCTAAGACGGGGACGGCCGACTAGCTGGGGAAAATCAAATTATGATGGGGACGGCCATCAGGATAAAGCTGTAAAATTTCTGGGAGTTAATGAAACATGACGGGGACGGCCATCAAGTTCATAAGGCAAGGTAACCGACGATGGGGACGGCCATCGGGCTAAAAGAAAAGGAAAAGGGACCACGACGGGGACGGCCATCGGGTTAAAGAATAAATGAAATAAACAGATGATGGGGTACGGCCATCAAAGGTGAAGGGCGATCACCTAGCAGAGGACGGCTGCTCTGTTGGGTAATAAAGGAATTATGATGGGGACGGCCATCAAAGGTGGAGGACGACCACCTGGCAGGGTACGGCTGCCGAAAATATCAACGATGGGGACGGCCATCGGACAGAAAAGATCAACGATGGGGACGGCCATCGGACGAGCATGATGGAGGACGACCATCAAGAAGTGGAGGACGACCACTCAGCAGGGTACGGCTGCTCTCGGGTTTATCGGGACATAGGACGAATTCCAGATAACCAAAAATCAACAATGGGGACGGCCATTGGATAAAATGATGAAGGACGATCATCAAAAGGTGGAGGACGACCACCTAGCAGGGGACGGCTGCTAAAATCAACGATGGGGACGGCCATCGGATGAGCATGATGGAGGACGACCATCAAGAAGTGGAGGACGACCACTTAGCAGGGTACGGCTGCTCTCAGGGTTTATCATGACACAGGACGAGTGTCAGATAAGAAGGAAAAATTGCTTTGTTGGCGATCTACTGGGGAGAAGTAAACACGGACGAGTGTTTATATCCCAGAAAGAAAAGGTATAAGTGTTTAGATGTTAGTGTATAGATTAAAGATGTGGACGAGCATTCTTAAGACTATGATATGGACGAGTATCAAGTAGAAACAAACTGACGCGTGTTCAGAGATGATGATACGGACGGGTATCAACTGGTTAACAGAGAACACGGACGAGTGTTGAATCTGAAAGAACTCTTCTGGGGATAGTAGACACAGACGAGTATCTATATCCAAGAAGACACAAGTGTTTGACACGGTGTATGGATTAAAGATGCGGACGAGCATCCTCAAGACTATGATACGGACGAGTATCATGTAGAAACAAACACTAGACGCAATGTTCTGAGATGATGGTACGGACGAGTACCAACTGGTTAACAAAGAACAAAGACTACCGTTGAATCTGTGGGGATATAGATGGTGTATACAAGATACAGACGAGTATCTGTATAAGTATGACGTGAGTAGCGAGTATGAGTATTGTACAGATGGATACTTTAACTGCTGGGGAGAGTGACACGGACGAGTTCCAAAAGGAGAAAAGTATAATAAGTAAGTATATAGGTGATGAAAGTGTAAGCGACTGCGCTGGGGATATGACACGGACGGGTGTCAAGAAAGTGTATATAAGCATATGTGAGTACAAAGAGGATGTCTTTGGCTTTCTGCTGGGATATAACACGGACGGGTGTCAAAAGGAGTATATACTGGTGTTTGTGATTTGTGAGGCAACTGCTCTTGCTGGTAACTCTGGTGGGGATTTTTCTTCTGTATGTTGATGAACTGTAATCATTCACAGGTGTCGATTCATAACATGGCTCATGATTATGCTATGCATTTGATTTTTTTGCCGTAATGCTCTGTGTTAAAACGGAATGCTACGCTTTGTGGATGAATATGATGCAAATGCTATGATTGTGCAAAGATACCAAAACCGGGATTCGGATCCCGTTGCTGCGAAGATCTTTGATCGATCTGCTTGAAGCGGACATCCCAGCTGGGGGGTGAAATTACTGACAGATCTGATGAGATGCATCTACTTGGGGATCTAGGTCACTGATTGACATATCCTCGTAATATGGAACCCAGCTGGGGTTTGTAGAAGCCTTCTTCGCTCTGTTGTGATCTTCTATGCGCTGCTCTCCTGGATAGAGGCTGGGGATTCTGTGGGGAGATGATTCCCTGACTCCTGTATTTTTACTGAGGAAGAATGATTGGTACTATGGCTGGGGAGAGTTGTTGGTAACTCAGCTGGGGAGAGTAATGAGAGGCAAACTCAGCTGGGGAGAAGGCACCTTGAGTGCTAAGACTGTTTGTTGATTTGCCAACTTGCTGGGATGTAACTTGCATGCCCCAGGTTGCGTCCTGGATACCTGCAATCCTGCAAAGATAAGGAGACGCACAAAGGGTCCCGAGGTATCCTTTACTGGATTCCGTCATAGGAGTTAAGCATTCTCAAGAGTAAGCATATTCCCTGCAAGCATGTGTTTCTATTTCTAGAGAAAAACATCTGTACTTATGCAATTAGTTTTTTAGAGACATCAGACATTCTTTGCAAATAAAAAAATGTATAAGACGAGACATGACTGCAAAATCTGATTTTATTAATTCATGTGCCCTGAATTGGCAAGATACAGTCAAAGAAACAAATCTCCTAAAAGGAGGAGACTGTTACAAATTGAGAAACAAAATGCTGGCGATGTTGACGACGCTTTCAAAAGAGCTTCCTCTTTTGCTATGACTCGTATGACTTTTGACGTTCTTCTCGTCTTGCTTTCTGAAGAAGGTTGATTCTGATTGAAACTCGATCCTTTAGAAGCTTTCCAAGTTGTAAGTGATACAGACGAATTCAGAATGCAATTGTTCGCTTATTCCCTTATTTTGCATGGATCGCCCTTTCGGGTTTTCAATCCATCGGGATACCCATTTTTGCCTGAGTTGTCCGATGTGGCTTTTCAACTCAGCGGGTGTACATTTTTATTTATTTTCCCTTATTTTTGCCCGAGTCTTTTATTCTGTTTTTGACTCGCCGGGATGCCCTATTTTTGCCTGGACTTACATTCTATTTTTATGTCCAGCGGGTCATTTTTATGCGAAGTATTTTTTAACTGCGTCTGAATTCACAGGGGACGTGAAATCTTCACCATCCATGGTGCTGAGCATCAGTGCTCCACCAGAGAAAACTTTCTTTACAACAAACGGTCCTTCATAATTTGGAGTCCACTTGCCCATGTGGTCTGTATGAGGAGGGAGGATTCTTTTCAGCACAAGATCTCCTACTTGGTACTCTCGGTGCCTGACTTTCTGATCGAAGGCTCTCTTCATTCTCTTCTGATATAGCTGCCCATGACAGATTGCAGCCAATCTTTTCTCTTCGATCAGACTCAGTTTCTCGTATCGGGCCCTAGCCCATTCTGCTTCGTTCAGCTTAACATCCATCAATACCCGCAGAGAGGGTAGTTCAACTTCAACCGGTAGGACTGCTTCCATACCATACACAAGTTGATACGGTGTTGCCCCAGTGGATGTCCTGATTGACGTGCGGTACCCATGCAAGGCGAACGGTAGCATTTCATGCCAGTCTTTGTAGGTGACTACCATCTTCTGCACAATCTTCTTGATATTTTTATTTGCTGCCTCAACAGCGCCGTTCATCTTTGGCCTGTAAGGAGAAGAATTGTGGTGTTGGATCTTGAAGTCCCGGCATAACTCAGCCATCATCTTATTGTTTAAGTTGGAACCATTATCAGTAATGATTCGCTCGGGAACTCCGTATCGACAGATGATATCTCTCTTCAGAAATCTGGCTACCACTTGTCTTGTGACGTTTGCATATGAGGCTGCTTCAACCCACTTGGTGAAATAGTCAATGGCGACCAAGATGAATCTGTGGCCATTTGAAGCAGTCGGCTCAATCTTGCCAATCATATCAATGCCCCACATGGCAAAGGGCCATGGTGAAGACATGATGTTCAGAGGATTGGGAGGCACATGCACCTTATCTGCATAGATCTGGCATTTATGGCATTTTCTGGCATAAGCACAACAGTCTGCATCCATTGTGATCCAGTAATAACCTGATCTCAACAACTTTTTAGCCATGGCATGCCCTCCGGCATGGGTACCAAACGATCCTTCGTGCACTTCATGCATCAACAAACTTGCTTCCGTCTTGTCAACACATCTGAGGAGTACCATATCAAAGTTCCTTTTGTATAAAGATCCATTAGTGTTCAGAAAGAAACTCCCAGCAAGCCTTCTCAAAGTCTTCTTATCATTGGAAGATGCCCCAGGTGGGTATGTTTGATCCTCTAAGAAGCATTTAATGTCATGGAACCAAGGCTTATCGTCTTTGACAACATCTGCTGCAAATACATATGCTGGTCTATCAAGTCTCGACACTGAAATCTGAGGTACAAAGTTAGCAGCTTGAACTTTGATCATGGATGAAATGGTAGCAAGAGCATCTGCAAATTGGTTCTCGTCCCGAGGGATATACTCAAGCTTGACTGTTGTGAAGAAAGTCAATAACCTCCTTGTATAATCCCTGTAAGGTATCAGATGATCCTGGTGGGTGTACCATTTGCCGTTGGTTTGATTGACTACCAAAGCTGAATCTCCGAATACGGTCAATGTCTTGATCCTGAGGTCAATGGCTTCCTCAAGACCCATAATGCAAGCTTCGTATTCAGCTTCGTTGTTAGTGCAGTTGAAAGTGAGTTTCGCCGAGAATGGCATGTGAACTCCTTTAGGTGTAATGAGTACTGCACCAACACCACGACCATTCATGTTAACAGCCCCATCAAACATCATAGTCCATTCTTCCTCCGGGTCAGGCCCTTCAGTGTGAACAGGCTCTTCATGGTCTCTTGATTTAATGAACATGATGTCTTCATCAGGGAAGTCAAATCTCATAGGCTGGTAGTCATCAATGGGTTGCTCAGCAAGATATTCAGATAGTACACTACCCTTGATGGCTTTCTGAGAAGTGTACTGGATGTCATATTCTGTGAGAATCATTTGCCATCTTGCAACCCGTCCGGTAAGAGCTGGCTTCTCGAAAATGTACTTAACTGGGTCCATTTTTGATATCAACAAAGTAGTGTGGGTCAACATATACTGTCTCAGTCGGCGAGCAGCCCACGCTAAAGCACAGCAAGTTTTCTCGAGCAGTGAATAACGCTGTTCACAGTCGGTAAACTTTTTGCTTAGGTAGTATATTGCGTACTCTTTTCGACCAGACTCGTCATGCTGGCCCAGCACACACCCCATTGACTCTTCTAATACTGTCAAGTACATGATCAGAGGTCTTCCTTCAACTGGAGGCATGAGGATTGGAGGTTCTTGCAGATATTCCTTGATCTTGTCAAAAGCCTTCTGGCAGTCTTTGTTCCACCTGACCGTCTGTTCCTTTCTTAACAGCTTGAACAAGGGTTCACAGGTTGCTGTCAGGTGAGATATGAACCTTGAAATGTAGTTCAATCGACCTAAGAACCCTCGAACTTCTTTCTCAGTCCTTGGTGCAGGCATCTCTTGAATAGCTTTGACCTTATCAGGGTCAACTTCAATCCCTTTCTCGCTTACAATAAAGCCCAGCAGCTTACCGGATCGTACCCCGAATGTGCATTTATTGGGGTTCAGCTTTAGTTGGTACTTCCTCAGACGCTTGAACAATTTGAGCAGATTTACCAGATGTTCTTCTTCAGTGAGGGACTTGGCAATCATATCATCCTGTAAACACCCCAAATTTGCCCTCACCCATTCACACCATGGCTTGTGATCATCTCATATGCATAAACACAATCATACAATCTCATACCTCATGTTTGATTCACTGCATAGTTTCTAAGTCATCTGCACCTAGGGTTTGTGATTTGAGCAATCCCAAAGCTTCTTGAGCCACTCCAAAGGCCACCAATCATCTCAGAAGGGTCCATGTGTGTTCTTGTATCATGTTACATCCTCACAGAGTCAAAATTGCAGAGGAATCACAAGAACTAGGGTTTGAGTGGATGCAGAGCCAGGTTGAACTGCACAGTTGACCTAAAATTAGGGTTTTGGTTTCAGAGGCCATAATCTCAAATTTTTTGGTCATTCTTGTTTCCATTGGTCTCTATATGGTATAGGGAATATGCATATCAATTTTCATGAAGAAATTCCATGGGGAAGTCATCTGATCAAGGGTTGACTTTTCAGACAAGTCAGTGCAAAATCAGGGCATCTGAGGCCCCCAATGACCCAACCAATGGGTGATCTTCATCATTTTGAGTGTATATGATCTTTATTTGATCATGGAAGAAGGTTGAAGTTCATAAAAATCAAGAATTTAGGGTTTTTTGCAAATGTTGACTTTTTGGGCATAGTTGACTTTTCAAGAATGCATCATTTTAGGTCATTTTTCAAGCCTTGATTCTTGATCCAAAAAGGCTTCAAATGGAAAAACTTTGGTCATGAAAGTTGTAGATCTCATCTTTCCCTTTTCAAAAAGTACAAGAACATGATCAAACTCTTCATGGATCAAAAGTTATGGCATTGCAAAGTTAGCAAAAATCATTGATTTTCAAGTTATGCACCAAATGGAAATTTTGCAAAGTCTTGAACAAATGCATTATGCAGCCTCTAATTCACTTCAAACCAGCATGTAAACATTCTCTAAGTTACAAAAATCAGAATTGGATCAAGTTTGCCTATGGTTTGGTTCATGTAACAAGGCATTTTTCATGAAAATCCATAAAGTAACCAAGTTGCAAAACTCATGATCAAGCCTTCACCACTTGCTGCCTTGAATGCTGGACCAAGCTGACATTTCCCCCTCATCTTGCTGCGCATAGCCCATGCCTTGTACCAAGCTAGCACCTCACCATACTTTCTCTTACACAAGAGTTGACAAATTGCAAAAGTTGCCTCACCTATCCATAAAGCACATGTCAAATCAACTGACCAATGAGAGAGAGTCATATGGACAATTTGCAAGCAAAGCATAGCATAAGGCAAGGCTGAAACCATCACATTCAACACATTCACAAAAACCTTCCATCTTGCAACTTGCTTCGAATTCCTCTCCACAGCTTGCAAACACAAAAACCTTTTCCTCCATTCAACTCACCTTGTTCTATAGATCACAAAGAGCCAAGAACACAAGCCTAAAACATCCAGAACACCTCATTGCCATCTCTCACTCCATTCTGCAGATTCATTCGAATCTCCCTCCCTAGCCCACAAACAGCCAAACAAACCTTGCAAAGCTTCTCCATACATCATCTGGATCACAAGCAATCACTCACCATGGCCTGAATCAGTCAGAATCACCATAGCCATTGTTGACTGAGCTTGAAGCAGTTCCTTTCGAAACTCATTATCCAGCCAGCACAAACTCATTTTGAGCATTCAAACATCATCAAGGGGCTCTAAGGAGTAGATTGCACATAAAGAGAAGGCCAGAAAGTCTTCAAGTGGAGAGCTTCAAATCTCAGGTAGCCTGAAATTTATTTTTCCAGAAATGATTTTTCTTGTTACAAACTTGCTCTTCATGTCTTGCTGATCATTCTGGTACCATTGGTTTTGAAAATGGTTTTGAAATAAGCATTTGATTTGTGTCTGAAGCTTGCGTGACCTAGAACTTATTTTCTTCGATTCAGTTGATTTAGGAATTATAAATTTGATTTGAGAGAGGGGTTTGATTCGTGAGGATGTGAGGATCATTTCACAGTTCTTGTTTTTCATTTTTGATGCGTTTTGAGTGATTTGGAAGTTTCTCAGGTGAGAGCTGGCCGGAGAAGACGACCGGAAGTCTTCTCCGGCAGCCTGAAAGTCATTAATTATTAATTAGGGTTAGGGCACTGAGTTTGAATCTGGGCCTTTAGATCCTGGTTCCCGCGCGTGAATGAAAGGCCTGGATCTTGTCATTAAGTTTTAATTGTGGTTTTATATTTAATTAATCAGGATTAGGTTAGTTTGAATTTGAGCCCTTGGATGACGCGCGTAGTCAACCATCTCCACCCCAGAATCAATCTCATCCTTCCATTCTGTTTACTTTTTATTTTATTTGTTTTTAATTCATTTTCTTTCATTTAAATTGCATAATTAATTTAAAATAGCAAAAAATTCATAAAAATTATGAAACTTTTTCCTTAAGGCTTTATTAATTTTTATGACCCAAAAATATTTTTATTTTATTTTTTATCATTAAAAAAGTATTTTTAAATATTTAAAAGATTATTTTTAATTGATTAATGAGAATTAATTAATTAAAAATACTTTTAGGTATTTAAAAATCACCAAAAAATTCATGAAATGTTATAAGGCATTTAGAAACATTGTCCAACCTTCAAACCAAATTTATTTTTTGATCTTGATGCATTTTAAGAATTTTTCATTGAATTAAATCATTTTTTATGCATTATTTTGATCATGGATCCAAAAATTCATTTCTGCCTATTGGTGAAGGTTGAAACATTGATTCTTTTTGCTTTGTCTTTTGTTTTGCATGTAGTTTCAAGGATAAAAAGGCCATGAATTGTTCTTGCATTTTCAAATTGTTTGGCATTTGTTTTGTTAAGAACCCTAAAAAACCCTAATAACTTAGAAAATTCATATCTTGAGTTTGGTTGAGAGTTGAGAGCTCCCCTTTGGGCAGTGGTTCATCATAGGCCTAGGGTTTCTTTGGGTGCCATTTTCCATTTTTTATCATGAGGTTTGCTTCTGTTTTTGGTTTGTGTTTGATGTTTGATCCATGAACCCTAATTTGGGCTTCCATTTGCATCCTTCTTGCATTCTCTTGCATAACATGACTTGTCTTTACATTTTGTGCATGTTTATGATTCATTTGACATCTTAAGACATATAGGAAGCATCTTTGATCATTGCACCCCATATTTGCCATGTCATTTGTCTTGTATGATTCATAACATTCCATGTTTGTTCATGCTCCTTAACTTGCATCATATGCATTCATAATCTTGTATGAACATCCCCATTGCCTTGCCTCATGTTTGTGGCACTCCATAGCATCATTATCATCATCAACATGCTTATGGTTTTGTTTTTTTCTTCATACCCTTTCATCCCATTTAGCATTGCATTGCATTTCTTTCTAACATTTCAGGTGGTAAGTAAACTTGAGAAGTGAATTTGCCTTCACTTCTCATAACTTTTCTTTTCATCTCTCTTGCATCCATTGCTGCATTTCTATATGTGTTTGAGATTGAGCTTTCTCATTCTTGTTTCTCCCACTTTCTTTCTTCAAGTGACTTGACTTCTTGAATGAAGCAAGTCACTTTACTTCCCTTGATCCTGTTCATCTGCTTCCTGGTGGCCTTTGAAGATTGTTCTTGTTTAAACCTCACAAGCCTTAGGATCATCCAAGCATGACAATGAATTAGGGTTTTGATTAGTCCCCCCTCATAGTTTTTACCTTTGTGTCTCTCTTTGAGTCTTCTCTTCTCATCTCATAATCAGGGACTAAACCCTAAAGGCTTTAAGACTTTGTGATTAAGGTTATGCCTGCATCCTTCTCTTAGGATGGAGTGTATAACTTTAATCCTAAGTATTAAACCCTTAAGGTGTTTAAATCTCTTAATCAATTCACTTAATAAATATCAAGACATCACACTTGTAACTTGGGCCTTGCATTAGGGTTCTAATTCTTCCTTAAGTGGTTAAGAAGGACTAACCCTAGTGTTAATGGACAAGTCCCCCTCAAGTTGTCTCACAAACCATAAAATTCACTTCATCATCATATCATTAATCTAAAATCCACTTAATAAAGGCTTGTTTTGTCATGGGTTTAATCCCTAATCATGGATTAAGTTGAGGAGTCTTCCTCAGCTTAAACATTCTCATCTATTATCCTTCTTTTAGGATGGTGTAATGGGTCTGTTTAATCCTTGATTATGGCTTAACCTCATTACTCAACACTAAACAAAAACACCAAAAACATCTAAATAATCACAAGTAGGTTAATGACCTTAATCCTACATCAAAGGTGATTAAGTGTGAGAATCTGACTTCACACTTAAGGTATTCTCATTACCCCTAAACAGAGGGAAGATGTGATTGAGTTTACTAAATCCATTGGTTTAGGCTTAAGCTCATTATCTTATGACAAACTTTCAAAAGCAATAAAAGACTGAAAACTCAAAAACAAACAATAATCGTCTCCTCCGGGATTCTTTTCTCATCTCATTCACTCACAAACGAGAACTTGCTTCTTCCGTCTGATGCAAGACAGTTTGCACCTGAGCCAGACAGGTCATACACTTGAGCATAGGCAAGCAAGCAGTTCATCAAGTCAATTCATTTTTCAGTCTCTGTGGGTCGAACTACGGTGTTCTGACTTCCTCATTGCACGAGAGGATACGTAGGCATAACTTAACGGTTATCGAACAAAAGTCTCTGTATATTCCCCCTCTTTCAGCTTCATTCTTTAGCCTCATGATCTTGAGCATTTCATTCTGTTCCTACACTGACACTTTCATACATCACATCACTCATACACTATACACTGACACCTGTACATTCTTTCCAGCTACTTTATACACAGATTGCACTGACACTACCCCTTTAAAACACAAATCTTTTAAGCGTGGATCCCGTCGAGTACGGCGGACAATCTGGGTGCTAATACCTTCCCAGGTTGTAACCAACCCCCTTTCTCAGTCTCTCTGGTTCGCAAACCGTCTTATCCGTATCTTTTTCTAGGCCTATGCAGCATTGCCTTTCCTCCGGGATAAAAATGCCTAGCTGGCGACTCTATTCATTCTCCAGTGAGTTCACGGCTGTGTGTTCTCACTGTTCCTTTCGCCGACCGTTCGCGCTTGTACCGGGATGCAAATCTTTGGGAGCGACAGCTTGGCGACTCTGCTGGGGAGACTTATACTGCAACCAGGGCTTCTGGTTCTTTTTGTGGGTTCCTCCTAGCGCTTGATTGATTTGTGTTTATTGGGGTGTTATGTGTTATTTGTGTTTGTATATTTGCTTTATTTATTGCTTTCTGTACAGCTTTATTTACCGCTTTCTTTATTGCATTTGTATATATCATACTGTCACTGTTGCTGGCTGGATCTGGTTTCCTTGTTTTTTTGGTGGGTGGGTATTTCATTGAGAGTTAAGGTCCTACACCTGGGACCTGAGTGACACCTAGGATAGAGTGAATCATATTCTTTCCCATTCCATTTCGGTCTGGTGCGGGAATATGAAACACGGTTCAGATATGGGTTTCTTCTTGAGAACTCTGTGTTGCGGATTTCCTGCAATGCTAGGGGGATCTGGGAAGCCTGCTAAGTCTGGATGACCTTTTAGTTTGACCTTCAGAAACTGAGGTGAATTAGAGGAGGAATTGTTATGGTTATTGTAAACACTGTACCTCCGGGTTAGAAGTGTTTACACTTCTCATAACTGATCCAAGTCTGAGGATCCTTGTTCTAGATCACCACCTGTGAGGGGGTTGGGCTGTTTACAGGTTTGCAGGTACCTTGACCTCAGAATACCCTGTTACTTTGACTTTGTTAAGAATGCTCCATGTTGGATAGTTCTTGTGATTCTAAAACCCTGGACATGTGGCTCTTTATTTGAGTCCCCTACCCTGGTTACTGGATTTATAGACCTCCATCTGGAATTCTTGAACACACATGGATCTAGACCAAGGCAGTTAATCAGATCCAGCTCAGTCACAAACCCTTTGCATATCATCTGCATTCATACTCATTGCATCATATTAACATGTGCTTATTTGTGTTTCAGGGTATCCACCTTTATCTGGTTTTGGTTTTGACCCCATCTGCAGTTTTGACCTGTCTCCACCAGCATCTTGCTTCAGCTTGTCAGCCATATACTTCAGTTACTTGCACTAGCCAGCCAGTGGCCCACTTCTCAGCATCTTCATCAGCACTTATTTTATTCAGTCTTCAGCATCATGGCTCCAAAGAAAAGCAACATCACCTATCATTTCTTCCAACCAGACTTATCAGACATCAGGAGGATCCAAACCCTGATCAATCCAGATCACATTCCTTTGTTCAGGGAGAGTTATGGAGATATACTGGACATGGTTATGGATCTGGACCCTTCTCAGAGGAGCCTCATCCACACCTGCATTCAGTTTTATGATCCTCCATTGAGATGTTTCACCTTTCAAGACTTTCAGTTGGGTCCTCTTTTGGAAGAATACTCATATTTGGTTGGTCTGCCTATCAAGAGAGAAATCCCTTTCAACCCTGAAATGGTCTTTCCCAGCAATGGAGAGATAGCAAAAGCTTTGCACCTGGAACCTCTGTTGATTGAACAACACTTGACCTCTAAAGCTGGGATCCTTGGATTTCATCTGGACTTCCTGATTTCTCAAGCTAGTTTGAAGGCCTCCTTGGGGGAGTGGAAAGCTGTTTGTGCTCTGTTGGCCTTAAGTGTATATGGAATTGTGCTGTTTGCAGATGAGCCTCGATTCATCAGCAAAAGTGCAATCCATTTGTTCATCCTGAAGAACCCAGTGCCAACTTTACTGGGTGATCTCTATTACTCAGTACATCAGAGAAATGAGAAGCAGAGGGGGAGATTAGTAAGAATTTGTGCTCCATTATTCCATACTTGGCTCCTCAGGCATCTACCCAGGACAGATGCATTTCTCAACCCTCATCAGCAAAGCAACTGGGCTAAGAGACTCACTGTCCTAACTTCAGCAGATATCAGATGGTGTACTCAGAGCACCAAGGGCAAAGATATGATCACCAGCTGTGGGCACTTTCCCAATGTGCCTCTAATAGGAGTTAAGGGAAGTATCAATTACAACCCTCTGTTGTTCAGAAGGCAATTGGGCTATGCACTAGTTCATACTCCTAGGGAGCAGGATCTAGCTGAGACCCTCTACTGTGAGAACAAGATTAGTCTGACAACTGTTAGGCAGGCTGCCTGGGCCTGGGATCATGTTCAGACTAAGGGAATCACCATTCTGGGGAAGTGCAATAATGTGGCATCAGCCCAATATTATGAGTGGTCCCATGCTAGGGCCCAATTCTCTGGAATGCCTTTCACCATAGAAGATATGCCTGAGTCATCTTCAGCACCACCCCCTGCCACTATCAGTCTGGAGGAGTTTGAAAGCCTGAAGGAAAGGAATGAGAAGTTATCCCAAGCCTTGCAGAAGACCCTCCGGGAGAGGAGTGAAGGTATGAAGGAGATTGAGAGATTGGAGAAATTGAGGGTAGAACACTTGACCAAGATTGAGAAGTCTGGGGAGTATATCAACAAGTCTAAAGCCGGTGAGCAGATTCTGAAGAATGCTTGTAAAGAAGCCCAGTTCCAAAGAGCAAGAACAGACTTGTATTTGAAAGAGAGTCAGGCCAGGTGGGTCCGGATCACTGAGGCCCGTACTCTAGAAGACAAGAGAGTTCAGGACAAGATGGAGCAGATGGAAAAGGCCCTGGCAGCAGCCCAGGAAGAAATATCAGAGCTGAAAATCAAAGCAGGATTGAAGAGGTCTAAGGACCAAAGTCAGAGCAGGAAATTGACTGCAGCTGTTGCAACAAGAAACCTTCTCATCAGAAGTCTCACGGAGCGTCCGGCTGATCCTGTGACCGAAGCACTTCTCAAGGAAGTTCGTGAGGATGAGTTTGGCCTTGGAGTTTGATCATTTGCTTGTTGTTGTTCCTTTTCCATGTACTTTTGCTTTTTGTGATGTATTTTGGCCCCTTTGAGGGTTTGTGTTGTAAAAATGAACAAATTGTATTATTTCACCTTTGTAATATATTTGTGTTAGTTTCTATCTGGGTTCACATCAAAAGCAACTTCAACAGCATCACCTTCAAGGGTCTGGAAGGGTCAAAACTGAAGACCAAACCGGATACCTTGAGAGCAAATAAGCATAACTGCATTGCATGCTAACCCCTTTGTTTGTTTTGTAGGTTTTTATTTTGTTGTTGCTAACCTCTGTTGTGATGTTCAGGAATTATTGCTCGCCGCCGGGTATTTCCTCTCAACAGGCCACACAGGTATCCAACTAGAATCAACCTTCCGGGAATTCAGATGGATCAAGTTCAACAAGATCTTGCTGATGTCAGAAATCAGCTGGCCAATGAAAGATTGGAGATGAGAACACAGATGACGCAGTTCATGGAGGTTATGAACAACATGGCTCAGAGCCAGGAGAGACTGAGAGCTATGGTGGAAAGGCAGAACCAAGATGAGCCTCATGTGGGGACTGCAGGCACAAGTAATAATGAAAGGGTGCAGCCACATGTTACCCCCCCGGTGTTTGGTCCACATCTACATCCTGAGATTAATATCCCTGCAAACGTTCAAGGGACAGCCACCGCGGCCAGAGTACTTCAAGAAGATCCTCAGGAGGACCAATTTACTGTAATGGGTGCTGGAGAGGAAACTTATGACAGGAGATTGGAAGAAATAGCTGAGAAGTTAAGATCCTTAGAATCTCAAAATTCTTTGGGTTTTGACGTGATGGATATGGGCTTAGTAGACGGGGTTAGGATTCCCCACAAGTTCAAGCCTCCATGTTTTGAAAAGTATAATGGGACTTCTTGTCCTCGAACCCATCTGCAATCTTTTCTCGGAAGATTAAAAGCTTACACCATGGACGAGAAATTGTGGATGTTCTACTTCGAAGATAGCTTGACTGGAGCTTCTAGGGAATGGTATTCCCATCTGACGAGAGCAACTGTGAGATGCTGGAAGGACCTGGCAGAGGCCTTCATCAGACAGTATCAGTATAATCTAGATATGGCACCCAACAGGACTCTCCTGATGGGAATGTCACAATCTTCGAGAGAGAGCTTCAGAGAATATGCTCAAAGGTGGAGGCAACTGGCTGCTGCTGTTCAACCACCAATGTCTGAGAGAGAAATGGCAGACATGTTTATGAACACTCTTCAGGGAACGTATATTGACAGGTTGGCTGCTTTCTCTTCCACCAGCTTCGCAGATGTTGTCATAGCTGGGGAGAGAATTGAAAGCCTGCTAAAGATGGGTAAGATCTCAGACAACGGTGCAAGCTCGTCCAGTAGTACAAGAAAGCCTTTTGCAGGCCCGAGAAGGACTGGCGAGACCAATGCCATCCACACCAACAGGGGCAGGCCCCAATATGTTCAAAGGTCAATAGCAGCAGTCACTATCCCTGCTCCAGCTCATCCTCAGCCAGTCTATCAACCTCCGCAACAAAACTTCCAACAACAACCTCAGTATCATCAGAATCAATATCCTCCAAGAAACAACTACAACAACAACAATAGCAACAACAATCAACAGAGGCCATTTCAACAGAGGCCCTCCCAAGCTAACCGAGTGATCGACCCGATCCCCATGCCGTACGCTGCTTTGCTGCCACAACTTTTGAAACTCAACCTGGTTGAGCTAAGAACGTTGGCACCGCCGGATCCCAACAGTCTACCAAGAAACTATGACTCCAATGCTAGGTGTGCTTTTCATTCAAACGCACCTGGTCACAGTACAGAAAAATGCAGGGCTCTGCATATGAAGGTACAAGACTTGGTAGACTCCAAGGCTCTGAATTTTGCACCTCCGCCCAATGTCAACAAAAATCCAATGCCACACCATGGTGGTCCTCGAATTAATGCTATTGAAGAAGACCAACAGTCTTATTTGATAACTAGTGTGGATCAGATCAGGACACCATTGGTGGAAATCAAAGCTCAGCTCCGTGAAAACAATATATTTCCGGGGTGTGAACTGGGATGTCCCTACTGCAATATTTCATGGAATGGGTGTGAGGACTTGAGGAATGGCATTGACAGCCTTATTCAGAGTGGCCTACTTCAGATCACTACATCGTTTCCTGCAAATCCAACAACTTCATCAGCAACGGTTTCAGACCCTCCTACAACTGCAGCAACTAATGCTCCCAACGATTCATCAGCACCATCAACAAGTACTTCATCAGTTCTTCCAAATGATCAGTTTTCAACAGTTTCTCCTGCTACAACATCAGCTTCATTCCATTTCGACTCTCCATCAACAACAGCAACAGTCCTTCCAACGGAACCTCCTACAACTCCAGCAAACAATCATGAAGATGTCTCCACAGTTACCATATTCTACGATCCAGAAAATAATTCCGCCTACCATTCAGAAGGTGCTGCTCCCGCTAGAGCACCAGTCACAATCTTTTATGATCCACAAACAATAACAGTCCCTTCAGCAGCAGCAATCAGTCCGGTCACTGTCACGATGCCTGGACCTGTACCATATGAAAGCGATAGGGCCATCCCTTGGCACTATGGCTCTGACTTGTATTGCGAGGGGAAAAGAATCACTCTTGAAACATCAGCACCTGCACCACAAATTGATAACGTGGGCGGAGGCGGAGGCTTCACCCGAAGCGGACGTCTCTTTGCTTCACAAGTCCAAAGACCTACTGCCGAAGCAGAAGCTGCTGCCAAGGCAAAAGGAAAAAGCCCAGTGCAGGAAGATCCCGCTGCCAAAGAAGCCCTGAAGACTCCATTCGATCGTGAAGTTGATGAGTTTATGAGAATCATCAAAAAGAGTGACTACAAAATTGTGGATCAACTTCACCAGACGCCATCCAAAATCTCCATCCTCTCTCTGCTTATGTGCTCCGAAGCCCATCGGAATGCACTACTGAAAGTACTGCACGCAGCTTACGTGCCCGAGGAGATTACTGTCAACCAATTGGAAACCGTGGTTGGAAATGTTACTGCTAGCAATGGGCTAGGGTTTACCAATTCTGACCTGACAGTGGATGGCCGCAATCACAACAAAGCCTTGCACATAACCATGGAATGCAAAGGAGCTGTCCTTTCACATGTGCTGGTGGACACAGGATCATCCCTGAATGTCTTACCAAAGAAGGCTCTGGTGAAGCTTGAATATGATGGACTGGCATTGAGACCCAGCAACCTGGTGGTTAGAGCTTTTGATGGCTCGAAGAGATCGGTTCTGGGAGAGATTGAGCTGCCCGTGACAATTGGCCCGCAGACCTTTAAAACTATCTTTTATGTGATGGACATTCAGCCCGCCTACAGCTGTTTGTTGGGTAGACCCTGGATTCACGCCGCCGGCGCAATAACGTCTACCCTTCACCAAAAGTTAAAATTTGAGTGGGAAGGTCAAGTTGTCACAATCTGTGGGGAAGAGGACATTTTTGTTAGCCATCTGGCTACTTATAAATACATTGAGATGGATGGAGAGATCCATGAAACAATGAGCCAAGGTTTTGAGGCCTTGAACGTCAATGAAGCATCTGCTGTATCTGGTATCTCCATGTCATCTTACCAACAAGCCCGGAAGGTTGTTGAAGAAGGAACTGCCCTAGGCTGGGGCAAGGTTTTAGCTGTGGAGGAAAAGAAGGACAAATTTGGGTTGGGTTACAGACCAACTCAACATCAAGCAAAGGCTGCTGGAGAGCCTGGTTTTGTCAGTGGGGGGATGCTTACCCCCGATGCTATCAACTGTCTGGAAGACGAGCTGGAAGAGGAGCGCAACCTGGAGATTTGGATTCGTCCGAAGGTCCCGGGGAGCAGTGTCTCGAACTGGTCTTCCCAGGAAATTATAAGTGTTACTCGAGCAGAGTAATTATTATTTCCTGTATTTTTATAAGCATGCATCAAAGTCTTGCATCTTGCCCGAGATGACAAGACTCATTTTGTAATCAGGGCCATATGTACTTTTGTGCAAACAAGATTAAATTAATGAAATATCAGACAACCTTTTTGCAAACGAGTCTTTTTCTTTCTGCTCACTGTTTTTTCCATTTTTCTTTTTGTACAAAAATAAATGGCGGTGTTTTCAAAATGATAACTTCATTTTACTTTTTTCTAGAGCAAGATTAAAATCAATCACTAAAATGAACCAACTTAACCCTTGCAGAGAGTGCCTTCCTGACAGCACCGACAACAGCACGGCTATGACATCGTATGACTTTGACAATCCAATCAATCAAGCTGATGAAGGGGTTGATGAAGAATATGAGCTTCCTGAAGAGCTAGCCAGATTGTTAAGGCAAGAGGAAAAGGTTATTACTCCTCACCAGGAGGAGGTTGAAGTGATTAATCTTGGTGCAGACGAGGACGTGAAAGAAGTTAAAATCGGGGCCTGCCTACAAGACTCAGTGAAGAGACAACTGATAGATCTGCTTCAAGAGTATGTTGATGTGTTTGCTTGGTCGTACCAAGACATGCCAGGGTTGGATACCGATATAGTTGTGCACAAGCTGCCTTTGAGGGAAGAATGCCCACCAGTCAAACAAAAGCTGCGCCGAACTCGTCCAGACATGGCTATGAAAATCAAGGAAGAGGTACAAAAGCAATGGGACGCCGGGTTCCTTGCTGTAACTAGCTATCCGCCGTGGGTTGCTAACATAGTACCTGTGCCTAAAAAGGACGGCAAAGTAAGGATGTGCGTTGACTACCGGGATCTGAACAGAGCCAGTCCGAAAGATGATTTCCCATTACCTCACATTGATGTATTGGTTGATAATACGGCTCAGTTCTCGGTATTCTCCTTCATGGATGGATTTTCAGGATATAATCAGATCAAGATGTCACCTGAAGACATGGAGAAGACAACATTCATTACACCTTGGGGCACGTTCTGTTACAAGGTGATGCCATTCGGACTGAAGAATGCTGGTGCCACATATCAACGGGCTATGGTGACATTATTCCACGATATGATCCATAAGGAAATCGAGTGTTATGTGGATGATATGATCGCCAAGTCCCTTACAGAGGAAGATCACCTGGTGAATCTGCTCAAATTATTCAAGCGTCTGAGGAAGTATCAACTGAAGTTGAACCCCAACAAATGCACATTCGGGGTGCGATCCGGTAAGCTGCTGGGATTTATTGTAAGCGAGAAAGGGATTGAGGTGGACCCTGATAAAGTCAAAGCTATTCAAGAGATGCCTGCACCGAAAACTGAGAAAGAAGTTCGAGGGTTCCTAGGTAGATTGAACTACATCTCAAGGTTCATATCTCACCTCACAGCAACCTGTGAACCCTTGTTCAAGCTGTTAAGAAAAGAACAAACGGTCAGATGGAACGAAGATTGCCAGAAAGCTTTTGACAAGATCAAGGAATATCTGCAAGAACCTCCAATCCTCATGCCGCCAGTTGAAGGAAGACCTCTGATAATGTACTTAACAGTATTAGAAGAGTCAATGGGGTGTGTGTTGGGCCAGCATGACGAGTCTGGTCGAAAAGAGTATGCAATATACTACCTAAGCAAAAAGTTTACCGACTGTGAACAGCGTTATTCACTGCTCGAGAAAACTTGCTGTGCTTTAGCGTGGGCTGCTCGCCGACTGAGGCAGTATATGTTGACTCACACTACTTTATTGATATCCAAGATGGATCCAGTTAAGTACATTTTCGAGAAGCCAGCTCTTACCGGACGGGTTGCAAGATGGCAGATGATTCTCACAGAATACGACATACAGTACACATCTCAGAAAGCCATCAAGGGCAGTGTACTATCTGAATATCTTGCTGAGCAACCCATTGATGATTACCAGCCTATGAGATTTGACTTCCCTGATGAAGACATCATGTTCATTAAAGCGAAAGATCACGAAGAGCCTGTTCACACTGAAGGGCCTGACCCAAAAGAAGAATGGACTATGATGTTTGATGGGGCTGTTAACATGAATGGCCGTGGTGTTGGTGCAGTACTTATTACACCCAAAGGAGTTCACATGCCTTTCTCGGCAAAACTCACTTTCAACTGCACTAACAACGAAGCTGAATACGAAGCTTGCATTATGGGTCTTGAGGAAGCCATTGACCTCAGGATCAAGACATTGACCGTATTCGGAGATTCAGCTTTGGTAATCAATCAGACCAATGGGAAATGGTACACCCACCAAGATCATCTAATACCTTACAGGGATTATACAAGGAGGTTATTGACTTTCTTCACAACAGTCAAACTTGAGTATATCCCTCGGGACGAGAATCAGTTTGCGGATGCTCTTGCTACCATTTCATCAATGATCAAAGTTCAAACTGCCAACTTTGTGCCTCAGATTTCAGTATCGAGACTTGATAGACCAGCATATGTATCTGCAACGGATATTGCTGAAGATGATAAGCCCTGGTTCCATGACATCAAGTGCTTCTTGGAGGATCAAACATACCCACCTGGTGCATCGTCCAATGATAAGAAGACTTTAAGAAGGCTTGCTGGTAGTTTCTTTCTGAACGCTGATGGATCTTTATACAAAAGGAACTTTGATATGGTACTCCTCAGATGTGTTGACAAGACGGAAGCAGGTTTGTTGATGCATGAAGTGCACGAAGGATCTTTCGGTACCCATGCAGGAGGACATGCCATGGCTAAGAAGTTGTTAAGATCAGGCTATTATTGGATCACCATGGATGCAGACTGTTGTGCCTACGCCAGAAAATGTCACAAATGCCAGATCTACGCAGACAAGGTGCATGTGCCTCCCAATCCTTTGAACATCATGTCTTCACCATGGCCCTTTGCCATGTGGGGCATCGATATGATTGGCAAGATTGAGCCAACTGCTTCAAACGGCCACAGATTCATCCTGGTTGCCATTGACTATTTCACCAAGTGGGTTGAAGCAGCCTCATATGCAAATGTTACAAGACAAGTGGTAGCCAGATTTCTGAAAAGAGATATCATCTGTCGGTACGGAGTGCCCGAGCGAATCATTACTGATAATGGTTCCAACTTGAACAACAAAATGATGGCAGAACTGTGCCGGGACTTCAAGATCCAACATCACAATTCTTCTCCTTACAGGCCAAAGATGAACGGCGCTGTTGAGGCAGCTAACAAGAATATCAAGAAGATTGTGCAGAAGATGGTAATCACATACAAAGACTGGCACGAAATGCTACCATTTGCCTTGCATGGGTACCGCACGTCAATCAGAACATCCACTGGGGCAACACCGTACCAACTTGTATATGGTATGGAAGCAGTCCTACCTGTTGAAGTTGAATTACCCTCTCTACGAGTTTTGATGGATGTTAAACTGAGTGAAGCAGAATGGGTACGGTCCCGATTCGAACAACTGAGTCTGATCGAAGAGAAGAGATTGGCTGCGATCTGCCATGGACAGCTATATCAGAAGAGAATGAAGAAAGCCTTCGATCAGAAAGTTAGGCACCGGGAGTACCAAGTGGGAGATCTTGTGCTGAAAAGAATCCTCCCTCCTCATACAGACCACAGGGGAAAATGGACTCCGAATTATGAAGGACCATTCGTGGTGAAGAAAGTTTTCTCTGGTGGAGCACTGATGCTCAGCACCATGGATGGTGAAGATTTCCCATCCCCTGTGAATTCAGATGCAGTTAAAAAATACTTCGCATAAAATGACCCGCTGGACATAAAAACAGAATGTAAGTCCAGGCAAAAATAGGGCATCCCGGCGAGTCAAAAAACAGAATAAAAGACTCGGGCAAAAGTAAGGGAAAATGAATAAAAAATGTACACCCGCTGAGTTGAAAAGCCGCATTGGACAGCTCAGGCAAAAATGGGTATCCCGATGGATTGAAAACCCGAAAGGGCGATCCATGCAAAATAAGGGAATAAGCGAACAACTGCATTCTGAATTCGTCTGTATCACCTACAACTTGGTAAGCTTCAAAGGATCAAGCTTCAATCAGAATCAACTCTCTCCAGAAAGCAAGACGAGAAGAACGTCATTGTCATACGAGTCATAGCAGGAGAGGAAGCTCCTCAAAGCGTCGTCAACACCGCCAGCACTTTATTTCTCAATTTGTAACAATCTCCTCATTTCAGGAGATATGTTTCTTTGACTGTATCTTGCCAATTCAGGGCACATGAATTAATAAAATCAAATTTTCAGTCACGCTTCGTCTTTTTACATTTACGTTTTGCAAAGAGTTGTCTGATATCTCTAAAATACAATTGCATAAGTACAGATGCCTTCTCTAAAAACAAAACACATGCTTACAGGGAATGTGATTATTCTCGAAAGTACTTAACTCCTATGACGGAATCCAGTAAGGGATACCTCGGGACCTTTTGTACGTTTCATTATCTTTGCAGGATTGCAGGTATCCAGAACGCAACCTGGGGCATGCAGGTTACGTCTCAACAGGTAGGCGAATCATGATCAACTCGGTCTATCTTCCACATGGCACTAGAAGGTGCCCATTTCCCCAGCGGAGTTGCCGAATCAGCATGCACTCAATCTCAGCATCTGAAATGCTCTTCCCCCAGCTGAGTAGCTCCCCATTGCCTTCCCCAGCAAAGTTGCCAAGTCAACAAACAAGCTTAACACTCAGAATGCTCTATCCCCAGCGGAGTTGCCTCTTGTTGCTCTCCCCAGCTGAGTTATCAACAGCATTCCCCAGCCGAGTTGCCATCCTTCCTCAGCAGAATGCAGAAATCAGGGAATCATCTCCCCACAAAGTCCCCAGCCTCTATTCAGAAGAGCAACGCACGAAGAAGTCACAACAGAGTGAAGAAAGCTTCTACGAACCCCAGCTGGGTTTCTCGTTTATAAGGATATGTCTGTCAGTGACCTATATCCCCAAGCAGATGCATCATTTGATCTACCAATGATCTCATCCCCGGCTGGGGGGTCCATTTCAGGCAGATCGACCAGAGATTTTCACAGCAGTGGGATCCTAATCCCGGATCGGTGTCTCTTTGCATAATCATAGCATTCGCATCATACTATCCCTCAGAGCGTAGCATTCCGTCTAATACGGAGCATTACGGCAAAAATCAAATGCATAGCATAATCATAAGTCATGTTGTGAATTAAACGCTTGTGAATACAGATTACTTTCCCCAAGAGTCCCCATCAGAGTCCCAGCAAAAGCAGCTGCCTCACAAATCACAAACATCGGTATATACACCTTTTGGCACCCGTCCGTGTAATCTTTCCCCAGTAAAGTCGCCTGAACACCCTTTACAAACAAATCACCCTCATTACAGACACTTCAGGACACCCGTCCGTGTCAAATCACCAGCAGAAAGCCAAAGACATCCCCTTTGCACTCACATATACTTGTATATACACCTTTTTTGACACCCGTCCGTGTCATATCTCCAGCGCAGTCGCTTACACCTTTATCAAATCATACTTGTTAATATTATACTTTTCTCTCCCGACACTCGTCCGTGTCACTCTCCCCAGCAATTAAGACACTCATCAATACATTATATATACACTCGCTACTCACTGGTACACTTATGCAGATGCTCGTCCGTATCTTGTATACATCACCACCCATATCCCCACAGATTCGACAGTAGTCCTTGTTCTTGGTTAACCAGTTGGTACTCGTCCGTACCATCATCTCAGAGCATTGCGTCTAATGTTTGTTCTACATGATACTCGTCCGTATCATAGTCTTAAGGATGCTCGTCCGCATCTTTGATCCATACACCATGTCAAACACTTATGTCTTCCTGAATATAGATACTCGTTTGTGTCTACTATTCCCCAGAAGAGTCCCTTCAGATGCAACACTCGTCCGTGTTCTTTGTTAACCAGTTGATACTCGTCCGTATCATCATCTCTGAACATGTGTCAGTTTGTTTCTACGTGATACTCGTCCGTATCATAGTCTTAAGGATGCTCGTCCGCATCTTTAATCTATACGCAATACCAAACACTTATACCTTTTGTTTCTTGGATGTAAACGCTCGTCCGTGTTTACTATCTCCCCAGTAGATCGCCAATAAAGCAAATCTTTCCTAACACTCGTCCTGTGTTATGACAACCCTGAGAGCAGCCGTACCCTGCTGAGTGGTCGTCCTCCACTTCTTGATGGTCGTCCTCCATCATGCTCATCCGATGGCCGTCCCCATCGTTGATTTTAGCAGCCGTCCCCTGCTAGGTGGTCGTCCTCCACCTCTTGATGATCGTCCTTCATCATTATCCAATGGCCGTCCCCATTGTTGATTTTGGTTATCTGACATTCGTCCTATGTCATGATAAACCCTGAGAGCAGCCGTCCCCTGCTGAGTGGTCGTCCTCCACTTCTTGATGGTCGTCCTCCATCATGCTCGTCCGATGGCCGTCCCCATCGTTGACCTTTTCTATCCGATGGCCGTCCCCATCGTCGATATCTTCGGCAGCCGTACCCTGCCAGGTGGTCGTCCTCCACCTTTGATGGCCGTCCCCATCATATTTACTTTTTATTCCCAACAGAGCAGCCGTCCCCTGCTAGGTGATCGTCCTTCACCTTTGATGGCCGTACCCCATCATCTGTTTATTTCATTTATTCTTTAACCCGATGGCCGTCCCCGTCGTGGTCCCTTTTCCTTTTAGCCCGATGGCCGTCCCCATCGTTGGTTACTTTACCTTTATGAACTTGATGGCCGTCCCCGTCATGTTCCCAGAGAACCCTACTTTCTCTTGATGGCCGTCCCCATCATATTTTGACTTTCCCCAGCTAGTCGGCCGTCCCCGTCTTAGCTTTTCCTTATATCCCCAGCATGTCGGCCGTCCCCGTCATCGCTTTACTTTACACACTTTTCCCAGCATGTCGGCCGTCCCCGTCATTGCTATTTACCCAGCAGTCGTCCTCTGCTCGACGGTCGTCCTCCGTCGCCCACACTTACAATATACCTTACTTAATCTATATCCCTTTTCTCCTCCATTCTGTGAGTGCAAATTTTGGACTGTCTTTGGTATTCAACCACAAGTTATCTTGTTTGCCTGTTAAGCCGTCGCTTACACCCTGCACAGCTAACTCATGTTTGAATAGGGGCAGCTGTAAACACCCCAAATTTGCCCTCACCCATTCACACCATGGCTTGTGATCATCTCATATGCATAAACACAATCATACAATCTCATACCTCATGTTTGATTCACTACATAGTTTCTAAGTCATCTGCACCTAGGGTTTGTGATTTGAGCAATCCCAAAGCTTCTTGAGCCACTCCAAAGGCCACCAATCATCTCAGAAGGGTCCATGTGTGTTCTTGTATCATGTTACATCCTCACAGAGTCAAAATTGCAGAGGAATCACAAGAACTAGGGTTTGAGTGGATGCAGAGCCAGGTTGAACTGCACAGTTGACCTAAAATTAGGGTTTTGGTTTCAGAGGCCATAATCTCAAATTTTTTGGTCATTCTTGTTTCCATTGGTCTCTATATGGTATAGGGAATATGCATATCAATTTTCATGAAGAAATTCCATGGGGAAGTCATCTGATCAAGGGTTGACTTTTCAGACAAGTCAGTGCAAAATCAGGGCATCTGAGGCCCCCAATGACCCAACCAATGGGTGATCTTCATCATTTTGAGTGTATATGATCTTTATTTGATCATGGAAGAAGGTTGAAGTTCATAAAAATCAAGAATTTAGGGTTTTTTGCAAATGTTGACTTTTTGGGCATAGTTGACTTTTCAAGAATGCATCATTTTAGGTCATTTTTCAAGCCTTGATTCTTGATCCAAAAAGGCTTCAAATGGAAAAACTTTGGTCATGAAAGTTGTAGATCTCATCTTTCCCTTTTCAAAAAGTACAAGAACATGATCAAACTCTTCATGGATCAAAAGTTATGGCATTGCAAAGTTAGCAAAAATCATTGATTTTCAAGTTATGCACCAAATGGAAATTTTGCAAAGTCTTGAACAAATGCATTATGCAGCCTCTAATTCACTTCAAACCAGCATGTAAACATTCTCTAAGTTACAAAAATCAGAATTGGATCAAGTTTGCCTATGGTTTGGTTCATGTAACAAGGCATTTTTCATGAAAATCCATAAAGTAACCAAGTTGCAAAACTCATGATCAAGCCTTCACCACTTGCTGCCTTGAATGCTGGACCAAGCTGACATTTCCCCCTCATCTTGCTGCGCATAGCCCATGCCTTGTACCAAGCTAGCACCTCACCATACTTTCTCTTACACAAGAGTTGACAAATTGCAAAAGTTGCCTCACCTATCCATAAAGCACATGTCAAATCAACTGACCAATGAGAGAGAGTCATATGGACAATTTGCAAGCAAAGCATAGCATAAGGCAAGGCTGAAACCATCACATTCAACACATTCACAAAAACCTTCCATCTTGCAACTTGCTTCGAATTCCTCTCCACAGCTTGCAAACACAAAAACCTTTTCCTCCATTCAACTCACCTTGTTCTATAGATCACAAAGAGCCAAGAACACAAGCCTAAAACATCCAGAACACCTCATTGCCATCTCTCACTCCATTCTGCAGATTCATTCGAATCTCCCTCCCTAGCCCACAAACAGCCAAACAAACCTTGCAAAGCTTCTCCATACATCATCTGGATCACAAGCAATCACTCACCATGGCCTGAATCAGTCAGAATCACCATAGCCATTGTTGACTGAGCTTGAAGCAGTTCCTTTCGAAACTCATTATCCAGCCAGCACAAACTCATTTTGAGCATTCAAACATCATCAAGGGGCTCTAAGGAGTAGATTGCACATAAAGAGAAGGCCAGAAAGTCTTCAAGTGGAGAGCTTCAAATCTCAGGTAGCCTGAAATTTATTTTTCCAGAAATGATTTTTCTTGTTACAAACTTGCTCTTCATGTCTTGCTGATCATTCTGGTACCATTGGTTTTGAAAATGGTTTTGAAATAAGCATTTGATTTGTGTCTGAAGCTTGCGTGACCTAGAACTTATTTTCTTCGATTCAGTTGATTTAGGAATTATAAATTTGATTTGAGAGAGGGGTTTGATTCGTGAGGATGTGAGGATCATTTCCCAGTTCTTGTTTTTCATTTTTGATGCGTTTTGAGTGATTTGGAAGTTTCTCAGGTGAGAGCTGGCCGGAGAAGACGACCGGAAGTCTTCTCCGGCAGCCTGAAAGTCATTAATTATTAATTAGGGTTAGGGCACTGAGTTTGAATCTGGGCCTTTAGATCCTGGTTCCCGCGCGTGAATGAAAGGCCTGGATCTTGTCATTAAGTTTTAATTGTGGTTTTATATTTAATTAATCAGGATTAGGTTAGTTTGAATTTGAGCCCTTGGATGACGCGCGTAGTCAACCATCTCCACCCCAGAATCAATCTCATCCTTCCATTCTGTTTACTTTTTATTTTATTTGTTTTTAATTCATTTTCTTTCATTTAAATTGCATAATTAATTTAAAATAGCAAAAAATTCATAAAAATTATGAAACTTTTTCCTTAAGGCTTTATTAATTTTTATGACCCAAAAATATTTTTATTTTATTTTTTATCATTAAAAAAGTATTTTTAAATATTTAAAAGATTATTTTTAATTGATTAATGAGAATTAATTAATTAAAAATACTTTTAGGTATTTAAAAATCACCAAAAAATTCATGAAATGTTCTAAGGCATTTAGAAACATTGTCCAACCTTCAAACCAAATTTATTTTTTGATCTTGATGCATTTTAAGAATTTTTCATTGAATTAAATCATTTTTTATGCATTATTTTGATCATGGATCCAAAAATTCATTTCTGCCTATTGGTGAAGGTTGAAACATTGATTCTTTTTGCTTTGTCTTTTGTTTTGCATGTAGTTTCAAGGATAAAAAGGCCATGAATTGTTCTTGCATTTTCAAATTGTTTGGCATTTGTTTTGTTAAGAACCCTAAAAAACCCTAATAACTTAGAAAATTCATATCTTGAGTTTGGTTGAGAGTTGAGAGCTCCCCTTTGGGCAGTGGTTCATCATAGGCCTAGGGTTTCTTTGGGTGCCATTTTCCATTTTTTATCATGAGGTTTGCTTCTGTTTTTGGTTTGTGTTTGATGTTTGATCCATGAACCCTAATTTGGGCTTCCATTTGCATCCTTCTTGCATTCTCTTGCATAACATGACTTGTCTTTACATTTTGTGCATGTTTATGATTCATTTGACATCTTAAGACATATAGGAAGCATCTTTGATCATTGCACCCCATATTTGCCATGTCATTTGTCTTGTATGATTCATAACATTCCATGTTTGTTCATGCTCCTTAACTTGCATCATATGCATTCATAATCTTGTATGAACATCCCCATTGCCTTGCCTCATGTTTGTGGCACTCCATAGCATCATTATCATCATCAACATGCTTATGGTTTTGTTTTTTTCTTCATACCCTTTCATCCCATTTAGCATTGCATTGCATTTCTTTCTAACATTTCAGGTGGTAAGTAAACTTGAGAAGTGAATTTGCCTTCACTTCTCATAACTTTTCTTTTCATCTCTCTTGCATCCATTGCTGCATTTCTATATGTGTTTGAGATTGAGCTTTCTCATTCTTGTTTCTCCCACTTTCTTTCTTCAAGTGACTTGACTTCTTGAATGAAGCAAGTCACTTTACTTCCCTTGATCCTGTTCATCTGCTTCCTGGTGGCCTTTGAAGATTGTTCTTGTTTAAACCTCACAAGCCTTAGGATCATCCAAGCATGACAATGAATTAGGGTTTTGATTAGTCCCCCCTCATAGTTTTTACCTTTGTGTCTCTCTTTGAGTCTTCTCTTCTCATCTCATAATCAGGGACTAAACCCTAAAGGCTTTAAGACTTTGTGATTAAGCTTATGCCTGCATCCTTCTCTTAGGATGGAGTGTATAACTTTAATCCTAAGTATTAAACCCTTAAGGTGTTTAAATCTCTTAATCAATTCACTTAATAAATATCAAGACATCACACTTGTAACTTGGGCCTTGCATTAGGGTTCTAATTCTTCCTTAAGTGGTTAAGAAGGACTAACCCTAGTGTTAATGGACAAGTCCCCCTCAAGTTGTCTCACAAACCATAAAATTCACTTCATCATCATATCATTAATCTAAAATCCACTTAATAAAGGCTTGTTTTGTCATGGGTTTAATCCCTAATCATGGATTAAGTTGAGGAGTCTTCCTCAGCTTAAACATTCTCATCTATTATCCTTCTTTTAGGATGGTGTAATGGGTCTGTTTAATCCTTGATTATGGCTTAACCTCATTACTCAACACTAAACAAAAACACCAAAAACATCTAAATAATCACAAGTAGGTTAATGACCTTAATCCTACATCAAAGGTGATTAAGTGTGAGAATCTGACTTCACACTTAAGGTATTCTCATTACCCCTAAACAGAGGGAAGATGTGATTGAGTTTACTAAATCCATTGGTTTAGGCTTAAGCTCATTATCTTATGACAAACTTTCAAAAGCAATAAAAGACTGAAAACTCAAAAACAAACAATAATCGTCTCCTCCGGGATTCTTTTCTCATCTCATTCACTCACAAACGAGAACTTGCTTCTTCCGTCTGATGCAAGACAGTTTGCACCTGAGCCAGACAGGTCATACACTTGAGCATAGGCAAGCAAGCAGTTCATCAAGTCAATTCATTTTTCAGTCTCTGTGGGTCGAACTACGGTGTTCTGACTTCCTCATTGCACGAGAGGATACGTAGGCATAACTTAACGGTTATCGAACAAAAGTCTCTGTATATTCCCCCTCTTTCAGCTTCATTCTTTAGCCTCATGATCTTGAGCATTTCATTCTGTTCCTACACTGACACTTTCATACATCACATCACTCATACACTATACACTGACACCTGTACATTCTTTCCAGCTACTTTATACACAGATTGCACTGACACTACTCCTTTAAAACACAAATCTTTTAAGCGTGGATCCCGTCGAGTACGGCGGACAATCTGGGTGCTAATACCTTCCCAGGTTGTAACCAACCCCCTTTCTCAGTCTCTCTGGTTCGCAAACCGTCTTATCCGTATCTTTTTCTAGGCCTATGCAGCATTGCCTTTCCTCCGGGATAAAAATGCCTAGCTGGCGACTCTATTCATTCTCCAGTGAGTTCACGGCTGTGTGTTCTCACTGTTCCTTTCGCCGACCGTTCGCGCTTGTACCGGGATGCAAATCTTTGGGAGCGACACATCCACATAGCATTCTATTTCTTTATGAATCATATCGTGGAATAATGTTACCATAGCCCGTTGATATGTTGCGCCGGCATTCTTGAGTCCGAATGGCATCACTTTGTAACAGAACGTGCCCCAGGGTGTGATGAATGTTGTCTTCTCCATGTCTTCAGGTGACATCTTAATCTGATTATACCCTGAAAATCCATCCATGAAGGAGAACACCGAGAACTGAGCCGTATTATCAACCAATACATCGATGTGAGGTAAAGGGAAATCATCTTTCGGGCTGGCTCTGTTCAGATCCCGGTAGTCAACACACATCCTTACTTTGCCGTCTTTCTTAGGCACAGGTACTATGTTAGCAACCCATGGCGGATAGCTAGTCACAGCGAGGAACCCGGCGTCCCACTGCTTTTGTACCTCTTCCTTGATTTTCATAGCCATGTCTGGGCGAGTACGGCGCAGCTTCTGCTTAACCGGTGGGCACTCTTCTCTCAAAGGCAGCTTGTGCACGACAATATCGGTATCCAACCCTGGCATATCTTGATAAGACCAAGCAAACACGTCCACATACTCTCGAAGCAGGTCAATCAGCTGTCCTTTTACTGAGTCTTGCAGGCAGGCCCCGATTCTAACTTCTTTCACGTCTTCATCCGTACCAAGATTGATCACTTCAACCTCCTCCTGGTGAGGAGTAATAAATTTTTCCTCTTGTCTCAACAACCTGGATAGCTCTTCAGGAAGCTCATATTCTTCTTCAACCCCTTCATCAGCTTGATTGATTGGATTGTCAAAGTCATACGAAGTCATAGCCGTGCTGTTGTCGGTGTTGTCTGGGAGGCACTCTCTGCAAGGGTTAAGTTTGTTCATTTTAGTGATCTGATTTTAGTCTTATTTAGAAAAGTGAAATGAAGTTGTCATTTTGAAAACACCGCCATTTATTTTTTGTACAAAAAGAAAAATGGAAAAACAGTGAACGAAAAGAAAAAGACTCGTTTGCAAAAAGATGTCTGATATTTCATTAATTAATCTTGTTTGCACAAAAAGTACAGATGGCCCGATTACAAAATGAGTCTTGTCATCTTGGGCAAGATGCAAGACTTTGATGCATGCTTATAAAAATACAGGAAATAATAATTACTCTGCATGAGTAACTCTTATAATTTCCTGGGAAGACCAGTTCGAGATACTGCTCCCCGGGATCTTTGGACGAATCCAGCTTTCCAGGTTGCGTTCCTCTTCCAGCTCGTCTTCCAGACAGTTGATAGCATCAGGGGTAAGCATCCCCCCACTCACAAAGTTGGGCTCTTTCGCAGCCGCTGCTTGATCTTGTTGAGTTGGTTTGTAACCCAACCCAAATATGTCCTCTTTCTTCTCTACCGATAGCAATTTGCCCCAGCCTTGGGCAGTTCCTTCCTCAACAACCTTCCGGGCTTGTTGGTATGATGTCATTGGAGTACCCGACACAGCAGATGCTTCATTCACGTTCAAGGCTTCAAACCCCTGGCTCATTGTTTCATGGATCTCCCCATCCATTTCAATGTATTTATAGGTAGCCAGGTGGCTGACAAAAATGTCCTCCTCTCCGCAGATTGTAACGATTTGACCCTCCCACTCATATTTTAACTTCTGGTGAAGGGTAGAGGTCACGGCGCCAGCAGCGTGAATCCATGGCCTACCCAACAAACAACTGTAGGTGGGCTGAATGTCCATCACATAGAAGATAGTTTTAAAGGTCTGCGGGCCACTCGTTACGGGCAGCTCAATCTCCCCCAGAACCGATCTCTTTGAGCCATCAAAAGCTCTCACCACCAGGTTGCTGGGTCTCAACGCCAATCCGTCATATTCTAGCTTCACCAAAGCCTTTTTAGGTAGGACATTAAGGGATGACCCCGTGTCTACCAGCACATGGGAAAGGACAGCACCTTTGCATTCCATGGTTATGTGCAAGGCTTTGTTGTGGTTGCGGCCTTCCGTTGTCAAATCAGTATTGGTGAACCCTAGTCCGTGACTAGCATTAACATTTCCAACTACTGCTTCCAGCTGATTGACAGTGATCTCTTCAGGCACGTAAGCTGCGTGCAGGACTTTGAGTAGTGCATTCCGATGGGCTTCGGAGCACATAAGCAGTGATAGGATTGAGATCTTGGAAGGCGTTTGGTGAAGCTGATCCACTATTTTATAATCACTCTTTTTGATGATTCGCATGAACTCATCAACCTCTTGATCGAATGGTGTTTTCAAAGCTTCCCTAACAGCTTGATCTTCCTGCACAGGGCTCTTCCCTTTTGCCTTGGTAGCAGCTTCTGCTTCGGCAGTGGGTCTCTGAATTTGTGGAGCGAAAAGACGTCCGCTTCGAGTGAAGCCTCCGCCTCCTCCCACATTGTCAATTTGTAGTGCAAGGGTTGATGATTCAAAAGTGATTCTTTGTCCTTCACAGTACAAGTCAGAGCCGTAATGCCAGGGGATGGCATTACTGCTTTCATAAGGTACGGGTCCAGGCACCGTGATGGTGACCGGACTGATTGCAGTTGTTGAAGGAATGGTGATAGTCTGAGGATCATAATAGATTGTAACTGGTGCTCTGACGGGAGCAGCACTTTCTGAGTTGTAGGCAGAGTTGTTTTTAGGATCGTAGAATATGGTGACAGTTGAGACATCTTCATGATTTGTTGCTGGTGTTGTAGGAGACAATGGTGGAAGGATGGATGTTGTTGTTGTAGGAGGTTCAAAATGGAGTGATGCTAAAGTTGTAGCAGGAAGATTTGTTGAAAACTGATCAGTTGAGATAATAGATGAAGTACTTGTTGATGAAACCGAAGAATTGTCAGGAACAATGGTTGTTGCAGTTGTAGGAGGTTCTGAAACCGTTGATGATGAGATTGCTGGATTTGTTGGAAATGATGTGGTGATCTGAAGCTGGCCGCTCTGAATAAGGCCATCTATGCCATTCCTCAAATTATCGCACCCGTTTACCGAGATATTGCAGTAAGCACAACCTAACTCACACCCCGGGAACATTTGACATTCCAAGAGCTGAGCTTTGATTTCCACCAACGGTGTCCTGATCTGTCCCACACTGGTTATTAAATAAGACGGCTTGTCTTCTTCAATGGCGTTAATTCTAGGACCACCGTGGTTCGGCATTGGGTTTTTATTGACATTGGGTGGAGGTGCGAAATTCAGAGCTTTCGAGTCTACCAGGTCTTGTACCTTCATATGCAGGGCTCTGCACTTTTCTGTACTGTGGCCAGGTGCGTTTGAATGAAAAGCACACCTAGCATTGGAGTCATAGTTCCTGGGTAGACTGTTGGGATCTGGAGGTGCCAGCGTCCTTAGCTCAACTAGGTTGAGTTTCAGGAGTTGCGGCAGCAGGGTAGCATATGGCATAGGGATCGGATCGATCACCCTATTAGCTTGAGATGGCCTCTGTTAGAATGGCCTTTGTTGACTGTTGTTGTTGGTGCTGCTGTTGTTGTAATTCCTTGGAGGATACTGATTTTGCTGATGGTACTGAGGTTGTTGTTGATAGTTTTGCTGCGGCGGTTGATAGACTGGTTGAGGATGAGCTGGAGTAGGAATGGTGACTGCTGCTATTGACCTTTGAACATATTGGGGCCTGCCCCTGTTTGAATGGATGGCATTGGTCTCGCCAGTTCTTCTCGGGCCTGCAAAAGGCTTTCTTGTACTACTGGACGAGCTTGCACCGTTGTCTGAGATCTTACCCATTTTCAACAGGCTCTCAATTCTCTCCCCAGCTATGACAACATCTGCAAAGCTAGTGGAAGAGAAAGCAGCCAGCCTGTCAATATAAGTTCCCTGAAGGGTGTTCATAAACATATCTGCCATTTCCCTTTCAGACATAGGTGGCTGAACAGCAGCAGCCAATTGCCTCCATCTCTGGGCATATTCTCGGAAACTTTCCCTTGACGACTGTGACATTCCCATTAGGAGGGTCCTGTTGGGTGCCATGTCTAAGTTATACTGATACTGTCTGATGAAGGCCTCTGCCAGGTCCTTCCAGCACCTAATAGTTGCCCTTGTCAAGTGAGAGTACCATTCTCTTGACGCTCCGGTTAAGCTGTCTTCGAAATAGAACATCCAGAGCTTCTCATCCATAGTATAGGCCTTCAGCCTCCCCAGAAATGATTGTAAATGAGTCCGGGGGCATGAAGTCCCGTTGTATTTTTCAAAGCAAGGAGGCTTGAACTTATGGGGGATCCTGACCCCGTCTACCAAGCCCATGTCCATGACATCGAAGCCCAAAGAGTTTTGAGATTCTAAGGACCTCAACTTCTCAGCTATCTCATCCAATCTCCTATCATAAGCTTCTTCCCCAGCACCCATTACTGTGAATTGGTCCTCCTGAGGATCTTCTTGAAGTACCCTAGCTGCGGTGGCAGTCCCTTGAACATTTGCAGGAATGTTGACCTCAGGATGGAGGTGTGGTCCAAATACCGGAGGGTTAACGTGAGGTTGGACTCTTTCATTGTTACTGGTACCGGCAGTCCCTATATGTGGATCTTCTTGGTTCTGCCTTTCCACCATGGCCCTCAATCTTTCCTGGCTCTGAGCCATGTTGTTCATAACTTCCATAAACTGAGTCATTTGATTCCTCATTTCTAGCCTTTCATTTGCCATTTGATTTCTGACCTCAGTAAGGTCCTGCTGCATCTGATCCATTTGAATGCCCGGAAGATTGTTACAGGTCGGATAACGGTGCAGACGGTTGAGGGGAAATACCCGGCGCCTAGCAATAGTTCCTGAACATCACAACAGAGTTAGCAACAATAAAACAAAAACCTACAAAACAAATAAAAGGTTAGCATGCAATGCAGTATGCTTATTTGCTCTCAAGGTATCCGGCTTGGCATTCAGTTTTGACCCTTCCAGACCCCCGAAGATGCTGTTGTTGTTGCTTGAAGAAAACTCAAAATGAAGCAAACTAACACAAATATACAACTTGTTCATTTTACAACACAAGCCCTCTAAGGGGTCAAAATACATTACAAGAAAATAAAAGTACATGGAAAGAAAGCGACAACAAACAAATGATTAAACACCAAGACCAAACTCATCCTCACGAACTTCCTTGAGAAGTGCTTCGGTCACAGGATCAGCCGGACGCTCCGTGAGATTCCTGATGAGGAGATTCCGGGTCGTAACAGCTGTTGTTAGCTTCTTGTGCTGACTTTGGTCTTTGGACCTCTTCACCCCTGCTTTGATCTTCAGCTCTGATATCTCCCTCTGGGCTGCTGCCAGGGCTTCTTGTTGTTCTTTTGCACTAGCTTCCAGTTGCTCCATCTTGTCTTGAACTCTCTTGTCTTCCAGAGTACGAGCCTCGGTGATCCTGACCCACCGAGCCTGACTTTCCTTCAGATACAAGTCTGTCCTTGCTCTTTGAAACTGGCTTCTTTGCAAGCATTCTTCAGAATTTGTTCTCCAGCCTTAGACTTTTTGATATAATCCCCAGACTTCTCAATCTTAGTCAGATGCTCTACTCTCAACTTCTCCAATCTCTCAATCTCCCTCATTCCTTCACTCCTCTCCCGGAGGGTCTTCTGCAAAGCTTGAGTTAACTTCTCATTTCTTTCTTTCAAACTCTCAAACTCTTCCAAACTGACAGTGGCAGGTGGTGCTGAAGATGATTCAGGCATATCTTCTATAGTAAAGGGCATCCCAGAGAATTGGGCCCTGGCACGGGACCACTCATAATATTGTGCTGATGCCACATTATTGCACTTCCCCAGAATGGTCACTCCCTTGGTTTGAACATTATCCCAGGCCCAAGCAGCCTGCCTAACAACAGTCAAATTAATCTTGTTCTCACAATAGAGAGTCTCAACCAAGTCCTGTGCCTTAGGAGTATGGACCAGTGCATAGCCCAGTTGCCTTCTGAACAGCAGAGGATTGTAATTGATACTACCCTTAACTCCTATTAAAGGCACATTGGGAAAATGCCCACAGCTGGTGATGATATCCCTGCCCTTGGTGCTCTGAGTGCACCATCTGACGTCAGCTGAAGTTAGAACAGTGAGTCTCTTAGCCCAGTTGCTTTGCTGATGAGGGTTTAAAAATGCATCTGTCCTGGGTAGATGCTTGAGAAGCCAAGTGTGGAACAATGGAGCACAACACCTCACTAATCTCCCCCTCTGCCTTTCATTCCTCTGATGCACCGAATAGTAAAGATCCCCCAATAAAGTTGGCACTGGGTTCTTCAGGATGAACAGATGGATTGCATTCTTGCTAATGAATCGAGGCTCGTCTGCAAACAATACAATTCCATATATGCTCAAAGCCAACAAGGCACAAACAGCTTTCCACTCTCCTAAAGAGGCTTTCAGGGTAGCTTGAGAGATCAAGAAGTCCAGATGGAGACCAGGGATTCCAGCTTTAGAAGTCATATGCTGCTCAATCAGGACAGGTTCCAGATGCAAAGCCTTTGCTACTTCTCCATTAGCAGGAAAGACCATCTCAGGGTTGAATGGGATTCCACCTTTGATGGGTATACCAACTAATGAGGAGTACTCTTCCAATAAAGGGCCTAACTGAAAGTCTTGGAAAGTGAAACATCTCAGTGAGGGATCATAGAACTGAATGCAGGTGTGGATCAGGCTTCTCTGTGATGGGTCCAGATCCATAACCATATCAAGTATATCTCCATAACTTTCCCTGAACAATGGTATGTGATCTGGAGTGATCAAGGTCTGAATCCTCCTGATATCTGATAGTTCTGGCTGGAAGAAGTGATAGGTGATGTTGCTCTTTTTAGGAGCCATGATGCTGAGACTGAGTAGAGACAAGTGCTGATGATGATACTGAAGAAATGGGCCACTGATTGGCTGGTGCAGGTGATGGCTGAAGCAGATGCTGATGAAGATGGGCCAATACTGAAGATGGGGTCAAAACCAAAACCAGATGAAGATGGATACCCTGAAACACAAATAAGCAAATGTCAATATGATGCAATGATTATGTATGCAAATGATATGCAAGGGTCTGTGACTGAGCTGGATCTGATCAAAACTCTGATATAGGTCCAAATGTGTTCAAGAATTCCAATTGGAGGTCTATAAATCCAGTAACCAAGGTGGGGGACTCAAATAAAGAGCCACATATCCAGGGTTTTAGAATCACAAGAACTGTCCCAAATTGAAGTATTCTTAAACAATCAAAGTAACAAGGTATTCTGAGGTCAAGGTACCTGCAAACCTGTAAACAGCCCAACCCCCTCACAGGTGGTGTTCTAAAACAAGGATCCTCAGACTTGGATCAGTTATGAGAAGTGTAAACACTTCTAACCCGGAGGTACAGTGTTTACAATAACCATAAAAGTTCCTCCTCTAATTCACCTCAGTTTCTGAAGGTCAATACTAAAAGGTCATCCAGACTTAGCAGGCTTCCCAGATAGCCCTAGTATTGCAGGAAATCCGCAACACAGAGTTCTCAAGAAGAAACCCATATCTGAGTCGTGTTTCATATTCCCGCACCAGACCGAAATGGAATGGGAAAGAATATGATTCACTCTAGCCTAGGTGTCACTCAGGTCCCAGGTATAGGACCTTAACTCTCAATGGAACACCCACCCACCAAAGCAAAACCAGATCCAGCCAGACAACATGACAGTATGATATATACAAAAGCAATAAAGAAAGCAGTAAAGCAACTGTACATAAAGCAAAAAATAAAACATATACAAACACAAATAAGCACATAACACCCCAGTAAACACAAATCAATCAAGCGCTAGGAGGAACCCACAAAAAGAACCAGAAGCCCTGGTTGCAGTATAAGGTTCCCCAGCAGAGTCGCCAAGCTGTCGCTCCCGACAAATGAAATGGATCAGATGAAGGTACAGACGCGAACGGTCGGCGAGAGGGACAATGAGAACACACAGCCGTGAACTCACTGGAGATGAATAGAGTCGCCAGCTAGGCATTTTTATCCCGGAGGAAAGGCAATGCTGCATAGACCTAGAAAAAGATGGATAAGACGGTTGCGAACCAGAGAGACTGAGAAAGGGGGTTGGTTACAACCTGGGAAGGTATTAGCACCCAGATTGTCCGTCGTACTCGACGGGATCCACGCTTAAAAGATTTGTGTTTTAAAGGGGTAGTGTCAGTGCAATTTGTGTATAAAGGAGCTGGAAAAGGATGTACAGGTGTCAGTGTAAAAGAAAGTGATGTGTGATATGTACAGTGTCAGTGTAAGAAAGGAATAAAATGCTCAAGACCATGAGGCTTAAGGAATGATGCAGGAAGGAGGGGGAATGTACAGAGACTTTTGTTCGATAACTGTTAAGTTATGCCTACGTATCCTCTCGTGCAATGAGGAAGTCAGAACACCGTAGTTCGACCCAAAGAGACTGAAAGATGAATTGACTTGTGAACTGCTTACTTGTCTATGCTCAAGTGTATGACCTGTCTGGCTCAGGTGCTAACTGTCTTGCATTAGACGGAAGAAGCAAGTTCTCGTTTGTGAGTGAATGAGGTGAGAAAAGAATCCCGAAGGAGACGATTATTGTTTGTTTTTGTGTTTTCAGTCTTTTATTGCTTTTTGGATTTTTGTCATAAGTTAATGAGCTTAAGCCTAAACCAATGGATTTAGTAAACTCATCACATCTTCCCTCTGATTAGGGGTAATGAGAATACCTTAAGTGTGAAGTCAGATTCTCACACTTAATCACCTTTGATGTAGGGTTAAGATCATTAACCTACTTGTGATTATTTAGATGTTTTTGGTGTTTTTGTTTAGTGTTGAGTAATGAGGTTAAGCCATAATCAAGGATTAAACAGACTCATTACACCATCCTAAGAGAAGGATAATAGATGAGAATGTTTAAGCTGAGGAAAGCTCCTCAACTTAATCCATGATTAGGGATTAAACTCATGACAAAACAAGCCTTTGATTAAGTGGATTTTATTTAATGATATGATGAAGAAGTGATTTTTAGGGTTTGTAAGACAACTTGAGGGGGACTTGTCCATTAACACTAGGGTTAGTCCTTCTTGACCAATTAAGGAAGAATTAGAACCCTAATGCAAGGCCCAAGTTACAAGTGTGATGTCTTGATGATTATTAAGTGAATTGATTAAGAGATTTAAACACAATAAGGGTTTAACACTTAGGATTAAACTTATACACTCCATCCTAAGAGAAGGATGCAGGCATAAGCTTAATCACAAAGCCTTAAAACCTTTAGGGTTTAGTCCCTGATTATGAGATGAGAGGAGAAGACTCAAAAGAGACACAAAGGTAAAACTAAGAGGGGAGACTAATCAAAACCCTAATCATTGTCATGCTTGGTTGTTCCTAAGGTTTGTGAGGTTTTCAAGAGAAGTCTTCAATGGAACCACCAGGAAGCAGATGAACAGGATCAAGAGAAGCAAAGTGACTTGCTTCATTCAAGAAGTCAAGTCACTTGAAGAAAGAAAGTAAGAAGAACAAGGATGAGCAAGCTCAATCTCAAACACAAACAAAAATGCAGCAATGGATGCAAGAGAGATGAAAAGAAAAGTTATGAGAAGTGAAGGCAAATTCACTTCTCAAGCCACTTACCACCTGAAAATGTTAGAAGAGAGATGCAATGCAATGCAAAATAGGATGAGATGACATGATGATAAACAAAACCAGAAGCATGTTGATGATGATAATGATGCTATGGAGTGCTATAAACATGAGGCAAAGCATAGAAATGTTCATACAAGATCATGGATGCAAATAATGCAAGTTAAGGAGCATGAACTTACATGAAAAGTTATGAAACATACATGGCAAACAAGATGGCAAATATGGGATGCAATGATCAAACATGCTTTCTACATGTCTTATGATGTCAAATGAACCACATGGATGCTTGAAATGTCATGGCAAGTCATGTTATGCAAGAGAATGCAAGAAGGATGCAAATGGAAGCCCAAATTAGGGTTTATGATCAATACATCAAACAAAAACCAAAAACAGAAGCAAACCCTAAGATAAAAAATGGAAAATGCCACCCAAAGAAACCCTAAACCTATACTAAACCAAAGTCCAAAGGGGAGGTCTCAACTCTTAACCAAACTCAAGTTATGATTTTTACAAGTTATTAGGGTTTTTAGGGATCCTAAACAAAAGAAATGCCAAACAAATTGAAAATGAGGAATCAAATCATGGCCATTTAATCCTAGAAACTACATGCTAAACACAATGCAATGCAAGAAGAATCAATGTCCAACTCTTCATGAATAGGCAGAAATGAATTTTTGAACTTTGGATCAAAATAATGCACAAAAAATGATTTAATTCAATGGAAAATTCTCAAAATGCATCAAGATCAAAAAAGAAATTTGGTTTGAAGGTTGGACAATGTTTCTAAATGTCTTAGAACATTTTATGAATTTTTTGGTGATTTTTAAATACCTAAAAGTATTTTTAATAAATTAATTTTCATTAATCAATTAAAAATAATCTTTTAAATATTTAAAAATACTTTTTTAATGATAAAAATAAAAATGAAAATATTTTTGTGTCATGAAAAATAATAAAACTTAAGAGAAAAAGTTTCATAATTTTTTTAAGACTTTTTACTATTTTAAAATAATTGTGCAATTTAAATGAAAAGAAAATGAATTAATAATGAATTAAATGGAAGTAATCAGAAAGGATGGCTGAGATTGATTCTGGGTTTAAATGGATTGACCACGCGCCAGATCCTGCGGCTCACATTCAAATTGGGCTAAACCTAATTACGAATTAATTAAACACACTTAGGGCTTCTAATGATCAATCTGGTCCATCCACACGCGCGGGAGGTCAACCTGTCAAAGGCAATCCACGGTCCAAATTCAAACTAGAGTTAATGACAGGATTAGGGCACAAATCACTTTCAGGCTGCCGGAGAAGACTTTCGGTCGTCTTCTCCGGCCAGCATCCTCCCTGAGAATCCCCAAAACTCCAAAAACCTAACTAAAATGAAATCTAAAAACTGGGAAATGATCCCCACTCACTCACGAACCAAGACCCCTAATCAAAACACATTTATATTTCCTAACAAGGCTGAATCGAAACAAATAAGAACTAGGGCACGCAAGTTTCAGAGAGCAATTAAACTCTCATTTCATCACCATTTCAAAAACTAAGAGCATATTCGTGATCAGGAAGACACAAAGAACAAGTTTAGAACAAAAGAAATGATTTCTGGAAAAATATTTCTTGAGCTACCTGAGATTCGAAGCTTTCACTCCAGCTACTTTCAGGCCTCCTTTCTTGGTGAAATCCACTCCTTATGACCTCCTGATGATGTTTGAATGCTTGGGAGAAATTTATATTGGCTGGATGAAGAGTTTGATCAGCTTCTGCTCCAAGCTCAGTTGAGAATGTCAATGGTGATTCAGGCAGCTTCAGGCCAAGGTGAGAGGTTCCTTGTGGTCAGGGTGATGAATAAAGAAGGTCTATGGAGTTTGTTTTGATGTTTGTGAGCTGTGGTGAGAACTTCGAAAGAAACTGCAACTTGGGGTGAAAATGGTGAAGTGAGGTTACAGCTTGTTTCAGGCCTGGTTCTTGTTTGCTTTCTGCTCAATGAAGCATGGTGAGTTGAGGTGTGAAAATAGTTTGGATGTTTGTGAGCTGGGCAGAGAGATTCGAAGCAATTTGCAAAAGGGAGTGTTTTGGTGTATATGTTGTTGGGACATGTTTCAGCTTGGCCTCTTGATATATTTTGCTTGCCAAAGGATATTGTATTTTAATCCTATAGGTCAGATGATGTGACCTGGCCTATAGTGATTGGTAAGTTTGCTTTTGCTCAAAGTCCACCTTTTGTGTAAGAGAAGTATGGCTCATGATCTAGGCTAGTACAAGGCATGGTTCTGGTGCAGCATGGTGTGTGTGTGATGTTGGGAAGGTCCAGCAGCCAATGCATCAAGTGGAGAGAAGCATCATGATGGTTTTGCAAGTTGTCACCTTTTTGAACTTCATGAAAAAAAGTCTTGTTACATGAACCATGAACATGTGATTTTGGTTCAATCCTGATTTTTGGGACATATGGAATGTTTGTGTACTGGTTTGAAATGAACTAGAGGTTACAAAAGGCATTGGTTCATGGTTTTGCAAAATTCTCATTTGAAGCATGCCTTAAAAATCAATGATTTTAGCCAACTTTGTCACACCATAACTTTTGATCCAAGAAGAGTTTGATCATGTTCTTGTATTTTTTGGAAAGGGAAAAATGTAATCTATAACTTTCATGACCAAAGTTTTTCCATTTGAAGCATTTTTGGATCAAGAATCAAGGCTTGAAAAATGACCTAAAATGAAGCATTCTTGAAAAGTCAACTATGCCCAAAAAGTCAACATTTGCAAAAACTCCAAATTCTTGATTTTTGTGAACTTCATCCTTCTTCCATGATCAAATAAAGATCATATACACTCAAAATGATGAAGATCACCCATTGGTTGGGTCATTGGGGGCCTCAGATGCCCTGATTTTACACTGACTTGTCTGAAAAGTCAACTCTTGATCAGATGACTTCCCCATGGAATTTCTTCATGAAAATTGATATGCATACTCCCTATACCATATAGAGACCAATGGAAACAAGAATGACCAAAAAATTTGGAGTTATGGCCTCTGAAACCAAAACCCTAATTTTTAGGTCAACTGTGCAGTCAAACTTGGCTCTGCATCCATTCAAACCCTAGTTCTTGTGATTCCTTGGAATTTTGACTTTGAGAGGATGCAATATGATACTTGAACACATATGGATCCCTTTAAAGTGATTGGTTGCCTTTGGAGTGGCTCAAGAGGCTCTTGGATTGCTCAGATCACAAACCCTAGGTACGGATGACTTAGGAACTATGCAGTGAATCAAAAATGGGATATGAGGGGATATGATTGTATTTATGCATATGAAATGATCACAAGCCATGGTGTTAATGGGTGAGGGCAAATTTGGGGTGTTTACACAGGGTAAGGTTTATTCATCAGTACGCCACTAGCGGCATCGTCGATGGTCATCTTAGTGTTATAATAAAGTCCAATATAGAAGGTTTGAATGATTAGCCAGTTCTCTAAACCATGATGTGGGCATGCTCTTAATAGCTCTTTATATCTCTCTCAGGCTTCGAACAACGATTCTCCTTGGTTTTGGGTAAATCTAGTTATTAGGTTTCGAAGAACAGCGGTCTTACTTGGGGGAAAATATCTAGCAAGGAAAACTCTTCTAAGGTCTTCCCAAGTTGTTATGGAATTGGGTGGAAGGGAATCTAACCATGATAGAGCATTATCTCTGAGGGAAAAAGGAAATAATCTTAAGCGTATCGCCTCAGAAGGAGCTTCATTGGTTTTAAAGGTGTCTGCTAACTGGAGAAAGTTATTTAAATGTTGGTTTGGGTTCTCGGTAGCAAGACCTGTGAATTGTCTCTGTTGCACTAATTGCAGCAGGGATGGTTTAAATTCAAAATTATTGGCTGGGATAATGGGGTTTACTATACTGGAACTAGGTTCCTCGTTTGATGGTTGGGCGAAGTCCTTAAGAGGTATTCGGTTTTGATCTTCGGTCATAGCTCTCCTAATCCTATGGAAAAATAAACGTGCGCGAGCGTAACTCTCAGGTTCAGCTAGAGGGTCTACTAAGCTTCTGGTACTGCGAGTCTTTCGCATTGACCGACACGTAACAACCTTAGTCTAAACGGTATAACTACAGGGTATGAAATTTGACGAAATTGGTCACCGACAACGGCGCCAAAAACTTGATGCGTGTTTTTCGCAAGTGTACGAACACGTTAGAGTAATATAAAAGATTCTTGAATCCACAGAGACCAAGTATCAATCTATCGTACATGTTGTTATGGTGTGTGTTGCACCCCAAAATTTGCCCTCCCCAAGACAGGAAATTGTGTACCAAGAGGTTCACAAGGTTCACAAGACATCTCATGAGGTTCACAAGGTTCACAATTAGTCAGAAAGTTTGGCAATTCCCTCAGACAATGCATCCTCCTAAGCAAGGCATCCTAAACTAGTGTTTTGACTTTCATCAGGCTAAATGGACTTCCAAGACTTCAAGTGAGCTTCATAGCATCCTATATGTGTTCAATAATCCCCATGTCAAGTTTCAAGACTTTCCCAAAAGATTTGCTCAGTCAGATGATCATATAGGTTAAAATCAGTCAAGGCAGTCAAAAAGTCAAACTGAGGTCAACTGTGGTCAAACCAAAGTCAAACTTCATGATTATTTTCCAACATAAAGTATATGAAGTAAAATTCATCATTTGATCAAGGGTTGATCATGATTCATCAAGGAGATTTCAGATCATCAAGAATCAGGAGTTTCTAAATTAGGGTTTTCACAGGAAAGTCAACTGAACTTTGACCAGCCATAACTTTCACATGCTTCATCAAAAAATTTCCATCCAAAGCTCATTTTGAAGGAAATTGAATTCTCTACAACTTTGTGTCTCACAAGCCAAGCCCAAAAATGCTTCATTTGGAAGGTATGAGCTAAGACATTATAGGTCCTTTTAAAAGTCAACAAAAAGTCAACAACTTCCAAAGAGCATAACTTGAGAATGGCAAAAGATATGAACATGAGACCAAAGAGGTTGGTTATAGGACTCTCTAAGATTTCTAAAATGTCCAATAACACCTTCATAGCATTAAAATTGAGGGATTTGTGCCCTTGCAAAGTTGGGAAATTTTTGAGAGGTTTATGAAGTAAATGGGGTCTTAAAACCAAAATCCACCAAATGGGCTTTCTTTTTTATGATCCAAACACTTCCATGACATCATGCACGAATTAAAAATTATTTATTCATATTTTCATTCATTTTATTTTATTTATTATGATTTTTTACATTAAAAATCATTTTAAATCAAAATAAAATATAAAAGTGTGAATATTTGATTTGATTTTGGTTTTAGAAAGTCTTAATATTCATTTAGAGGTGATTGAAACCATACAAAATCAGATCATTCAAAAATAGCAATGAGATATCCAAGTTTTCAATATTTTTAAAGACATATCTTTTTCAATCTCTATGGATCAAAAAGTCCAAAGGATGGACTAGTTTCTTGACCTAATTTTATTACATGATATATAAACAACATAAAGCACACAGGAGAAGGGAATTCGCAGCAGCCAAGCATCATCTTCAAACTTCAAATTTCTCACAAAAATTCAAATCCGGTTTTGCAATTTCAGCCATTTAAAGGAGGTTTTTAAGGTTGATAAAGTTTCCTTGAGATGGCTTGAACATGTTTGAATGATCATATGCATCAAAAGCATCATAAACCATGAAAACTGAATCACTCTTGTTCAAGTTTTATATTTTTTTCGATTCCATACTTCCATGCGTTATTAATTGATTTTGCTTATTGATTCATGTTTGTTTTGAAGCATAGAAGCTTTCTGGATAAACCAATTGAAGTTTCATGGCCTAAATCGTTAGATGCCATTGTTAGGGTTTGAAACTCGAATTTGGGATCTTAGTGTTTAGGGCGTCTAAATGAATTCTAAGAACATGGCCATAACGTATAAACATCATGTAATTGATCTGGGTTGTTAATTTGTATTGATATTGTGGTTTGCTTGATGTTTCAAAAACGTAGGTTTTCTGGTTTATGAACACGCAGGTGAATTCGAAGGAAAAGTCACATGAATTTTCGCAGGAAATTCAAATGAAGAAGATGAAGTTGCGCGCGGTTTTTGATTTTCAAATTTTGTTTTATCTTATTACGTTTGTTTGCCATTATATTTACAAAGAGCGCAATCGGTCCAGTGGCAAGTACATGCACGTATGAGGGCGAGGGCGTGGGTTCGAATCCCAGTTTCATATTTTTTGGCTTTATTTCATTCATATTTTCAGGTTTAATATATGAAGATTTATGCTCATCCCTTATTCACATGCGCGCGCTTGGCCTGGTGGTAGCCTTGTTGGTCCAAGGAAGTAATGGCCTAGGGCGTGGGTTCGATCCCTTCCCCAGGTAAGTTCCTTTTACTTCATTTTTGTTTTATTATTATTTATCTATTTATTTTATAATTAATCCAAAATTATATTTTCATAAGAAAATTATTTTTAAATAATAATATATAAATATATACAACTTCATATTTTTTTTTAAATCATAATTTATTTTATTTTTTTTAAAATTTAAATTGTTTATATTTATTTTTTATAATTTGTTTATATTATTATTGTATATATTTTTATAATTTAATTAAGTTTAGATTAAACATTCAAACCCTAATTTTATTTTCTTAAATTTCTAACCCTAATTTTTTATTTAACTTTAAATATTAAACTTAATTAATTTTTTCTAATATATAATTAAATAATTAATCTTGTTTTATAAATAATTATTATATTGTTTATTATCATTATTTTAATTACTTTACTATTTTCTTCTTAAAAATTCTTCAAAATTGTTTGCTTAATTTAAAAATATTCTCTTAAAAGTTATATATATTTTTTGTATATTAGTACTAACCTCTTCTTCTTATAATTATTTTATTACTAACTATTTTAATTTCTTTATATATATATATATATATATATATATATATATATATATATATATATATATATATATATATATTTATTGTTTATATATTATAATGTAATTGCGAAAGCCTTGTAATAGTCATAGGTTTATTGTTGTTATGTTATTGTTTATAAATATTTTTTCCATGGTTAGTAACTATAGGGAGTGACAACCTGTTTATGATTTAAAATTAATTTAGAATGACTTGCTTGATAAGATAAATATATGAATATGAACACTCACACACGTAAGTCGATCTTTGATCGTCGTCTTGCACTTTCTAAGGTTACCTCTCACGTTGCCTACTTCTAAAGGTCAAGTAAGGTGTCTTAAAGCACAGTCCATTCACTAATATCATCAAGTCCCTTTAAGATTATAAGATCAAGTCCCTTCGATGTTGCCTACGGTAAATGATCTTGTCCCTTCGAATAAAAGATGATAAGTCCCTTCGAATTGCTAAAGACACCTTACAGTTGCCTAAATACAGATGTCCCTTCACATGTCCCTTATAACATCCAAGGTAATGACTACCTATTCCTTAATAATAGGGCTAGTCTTACCATTGAAAGAACATATAAGAAAAGTAAAGATTTAACATAGGGTAGGTTCCTCTTAAGTACTTGCTCACTTCTTCAAAATACTTCATTACACTTCACATTTCAAACAAATTTTCAAAACAAAGTCTTTATATACATCCATACGAGGATCATTATAAAGTACTTAGAAAAATTTTAATCACACACTACACTTCTCAAAACAGTTTAAAGTGATCTAAGTAAATAAGAGCCCATGGATAACCATGGATATAAAGGGTGCTAACACCTTCCCTTTATATAACCTACCCCCCGATCTCAAAATTTTTTTAAGGTCTTTCTTGTTCTTTTATGCCCTTTCCTTTTGGATAAAATAAAAGTCGGCGGAGACTCTTGCTATCCGCAACATTTAACTAAAGTCAGTTTTCCCACCGTGTTACAGAACTGGCGACTCTACTGGGGACTTAATAAAAGAGGGGTACCCTTAGGAATTAGATCACTTTAAAATTGTTTGCCTTGTTTGCTTTATACTTACTTGTTGAGTGCTTTTATGTGTGAAAGATCCTAACCCGGCTCTAGTGTACCTTAGGTAAATGGCAATAGACCAAGGAAATTGTACGGCGTATAACGATATGGTTGATCTGGTGGCCATAGTTAGTGTGACTTCTTGGTTGGTGCTTATGTTCCTTAAGTAAAGTTGAGGATAATATGAGGCTGCCATATGTTGTCAATACACTAACTAACTTTTAGAAGCCTAGTCATCCCATCTTGGCCTTTAGAAAGTAGTGAGATAACCGGCTTTGGTGAAGACTGAAGTTGGTTGATACTCGATACTACGCTCATTGAGATTCTAAACTTGGAGGGTTTTGGTTGGCAAGTAAGTTGCCTACTGAACAACCACCCTTGTGAAGGATCAATGATATTGAGATCCCTTAGAACCTGGTTACTTTTATAGGACAGGATGAACCAACTAAACTTCAGGGGAGGGTACTTACCTTTAAACCTCATGCAAGCCTTCAAACCTAGGGCTATTGTGTGACTTGTTTGTATGTGCAACATGTTTGTGATTGAGCATAACATCATAGCATCATCATGCATCATAAGCATAGCATTTTCACTAACCATTTCAAGGACCAAAGGATTTATCTTTGTTCTTTGTTGCAGGTCATGGCTTCTGCTCGTAGGAATACTATCCGGATCAACTTTGTAGGAATACCTCCTAAGTTTAAGGAATTGGTCTCTCAAGTTTCTGAAAACTCCCAATTCATCAAGAGGCATGGTCACCTACTGGATCTAGTCACTTCAGGGTTCAATGAAGACATGATGAGTGTTTTGTTTCAGATCTTTGACCCTAAACATAATTGCTTCACATTCCCCGACTATCATCTGGTTCCTACAATGGAAGAGTTCTCCAAGCTTCTGGGTATACCTGTCCTTGATCAGAAACCCTTCACAGGCTTAGAAAAAGAGCCTAAACCTGAAGTCATTGCTGCAGCCCTACATTTGAAGAAATCAGACATTGTCCTAGAAACAAGGAGTGGAGTTAAGGGTATTCTTGCCAAGGTATTGATGGAGAAAGCTCAAGTGTTCCTGAAGGCTATGAGTTATGATGCTTTTGAGGAGATCTTAGCCCTATTGATCTATGGCTTAGTATCGTTCCCTAATCCAGACCAGTTCATAGACGTACACGCCATCAACATATTTCTGACTCATAATCCAGTGCCTACATTACTTGGAGACATCTTACACTCTCTTCATACCCGTACTACTAAGGCACGAGGAACTCTGATGTGTTGTATACCTCTATTGTCTAGGTGTTTTATTTCTCACCTTCCTCGATCAGTGATGAAGAATGAACAAGGGTTCAGGTGGTCCAAGAGGATCATGTCACTTTCTCATTCAAATATTCATTGGTGCTCTCGATCTATGGAGAATGTTACTATCATTGACTGTTGTGGAGAGTTCCCTAATGTGCCACTCCTTGGCATAAGAGGGGGCATTACCTACAATCCTTCCTTAGCTCTGTGTCAGTTTGATTATGCTCGGAGTGATGGTCTTCATGACATGCTTATTCAGGGTATTATGTTCGACTACGACAACGATCTGCAAGGTTATCATCAAAGGTTTATACGAGCATGGGGTAAAGTGAACAAGGTTGACAGCAAGACTCTGGAACCAAAGTACACTATTCCTATGGAACCTTATCTCAGATGGGTGCGATCTCGTGCTCAGACTCTTATGATGCCATATCCTGCTATCCTGCCAGTTACAATGGAGCCTGTTGCTGAAGGAGATACTTCTTATATCATTCTTCATCCAGACATGCCCACTGACATGGAAGAGTTACAGAGGTCCTGGATCCAGTTGAAGGAGCAAAGAGATACTTTTGAGACTCATTACAAAGCAAGTCAAGAAAGAATCCTAGAGCTAACAAAACAACTTCACGAGGAACGGAATCTCAACTCATACCTCAACATAAAGAGGAAACTTCCATGGGAGACTTAAAACCCCATTTTTTGTATTCATTTCATTTTATTGTAAGCCCAAGGGGCAAACAAGTTTATTACTAATAAAAGTTTACCTTTTTGATTGTTTAAACAAATTTAAATCCTGCGATCCTTGAAAACATTGCATACGCATTTACATACCATATCATTGCATCACAGGTTTCTTATGTACAGGTATCTTATCTTCTCGCTGTTTATTTTAGCAGAAATGGCTCTTGAACAGACTGTCAAAGATCTCCAGGCTCAGAATGCACAATTCCAAGAGTTAATTCTGAACTTGTCCAAGGGGCAAGATGAGCTGAAGACACTGCTGACTAAGAAGAAGAAGAAGACTAGAAGATCAGGAGGCCTTATCAATCTGGGAAGAAGGTTCAGAGGTCCTATCAAGATAAAGGAACAGATTGAGGATTCTGAGTCTGAAAATTCTGAGAAAGAGGGAGGTAGTCTTCATGATACTGTTGGAGATTCTGATTCTGAAGCAAATTATTATCATGATCCTAATGAAGATAAGTACAAGATGCTGGTAGACAGAATGAATGCCATGGAGTTACAAAAATCTTCTGGGTTTGATTTTGAAGATCTGAGCTTAATATCTGGAGTGGTTATACCTATTGGTTTCAAGGTTCCTACTTTTGTGGTATATGATGGTGTTTCATGTCCTAAGTTGCATTTAAGGTCCTATGTTCGGAGGATTCAACCACATACTGCTGATAAGAAGTTATGGATTCATTTCTTCCAAGAGAGCTTGTCTGGAGCTCAATTGGAATGGTATTATCAACTGAAAAGTGTCAATATTCATGATTGGAATGATCTTGCTGAGGCCTTCTACAGGCAATACCAATATAATGCTGATTTAGCACCTACTCGCATGCAGCTCCAAAGCATGTCAATGGGTGCTAAGGAGAATTTCAAGGAGTATGCCCAAAAATGGAGAGATCTGGATGGCAGAGTTCAACCTCCCCTAACTGACAGGGAACTGGTGGATATGTTTATGAGTACGTTGAATGGTCCTTTCTATAGTCACCTCATTGGAAGCTCATCATTTGGTTTCACCGAGCTGATAATGACTGGAGAACGTGTGGAGAGTGGTATAAGAAGTGGTAAGATACCGGTGGGTGCCTCTTCATCAAGCACTGCAAAGAAGCCCCCTAGTGGAAAGAAGGAGTCTAATGCTGTGTATGGTCAACCTAGTCGTAACAGAAGTCACCAATCTGTGGGAGCAGTCCACATTTCCAATCCTACTCCTACAGCACCAGAGCTACCACAAAACAATCAACAGAAGCCTAGAAGACAATTCACCAAGATCAACATGTCATTGGCCCAAGCCTTGCAACAAATGTTGAAAGGGGAACTCATTACTTTGAAGGACCCTCCTCAGAATCCTAATACTTCCTCTCCTCGATACAACCCTAATGCACGATGTGCCTATCATTCTAATTGTCCGGGACATGATACCAACAACTGCTGGATATTGAAAAACAAGATTCAAGATATGATTGAAGCTGGAGAGATTGAATTTGACCCTCCTGGGACTCCAAATATGATCACTGCTCCTATGCCCAATCATGAGAAGACTGTTAATGTTGTTGATGAAGTTTCATATGTTTCCTCAGTAGCAGATGTGACTACTCCCCTATCTGTTATTAAGAAGAAACTGGTGTAGGTTGGATTCTTTCCAGGTTGCAATGAAGACTGTTTTTACTGTGCTTACAAACCTGATAGCTGCTGGAAGTTGAAAGATGGTATTCAACGCCTCATGGACAATTACACCATATTGTTTGAGAGGACACCTTCTGTAGAAAGTATGTGTGAACATCTAACTCGAGGTGCAAAGGTTGAAGATGTGGATATGGTTGATAAAGTGCCAGTGAAGATTACCTCCAAAGGCCCTATCAAGATCACTTTCAAAGGACCTATCAAGATTACTGCTGAAGGTCTGATGAAGACTGCTGCTGAAGTTAGGGTGCCTCCCATGATTATTACCACTCCTGGTCCAATTCCCTATACTTCTGATAAAGCTATACCCTGGAATTACGGTTCTGATGTTTATATCCATGGTGTTAAACAGGAACCTTTGACTGATACCCCTGTTACTGATGACAATCTTGATGTTGATAATATTGCTGGATCTAGTAAGATCACCAGAAGTGGAAGAATTTTCTCTCCTCCGGCTACCTCAAAAAATGCAGTTACTCCAACTACTACCTCCACTTCTGAACCAAGTACTGATGCTCGGGGCAAAAGTCATGTGGCAGAACCTGTACAAGAGAAACTGTCAAGCAAGACACTAACCCATGAGAAATGAACTCAACTGGGGATTTATCCTATCCAAGTGTCGAAAGGAGAACTAAAGCAAAAAATCTTCCACGAGGGTAAAACTCAGTGGGGAATTAGAAAGATCGTACACTTTCTGCCTAAGGCTGACAACTCTATTTCGAGAGAGACACATCGTTTGGGGATAAACACGACCAAGGTGAAGGAAGTATGCATCAATGAATGCAGCATGAATATAAATATGAATATGAATATGAATTAAGCTATGATGTACATGTATGTATATGGGTTATATTTATGCTGACAAATAGACGAAACAGACACAAGAGATAAACTGGTGATGAAATAAACATCACAATAACCGAATACTCAACTAGTCTCATCAAGGTATAAGCGACCAACAGGGTAGAGAGCCATCTATGGAGTAAAGTCCTGTTACAGGGCTCAGGTCTCTTCGAGGAAAGAAAGATACTTCAAATCGGGAAATAAACCCAGACAAATCTTCTAATCTTCAAAGTCCATCAGAAGGAAACAAACATACAATCTTTTTTGCCATGGATGAAGTAAATTTGTACTCTGATGGGGAAGATAACCACATTTAGTTGGAGGAGTTTGAATCAAGGATCGATTGGAAATACTGGACTTAGTACCTTACCGGGACGCACTAAGTAGTAAAAGGACTCTGACGTAGAATATCGAGTCATACACATAAAACGTCAGCGACCAGGGGTGGAGAATCATTTTCCAACAATGTTTGTAGACTCATAAGCATACTGCATTCAACGAGACGATCATTTCACATCTTGCAGTCTAACCATTCTTGGAACAACCATCAACATCCATCTTTTGGTTCACAAATTCAGTAAGCACACACACACACATTCACACACACGTTTTCAAAAAACAAACGTAGTTAAAAAAATTTGTCTCGAAAATCATTATCATTAATAAAAATGCCACTTTCAAAATAAAGATAGAATAAGAACTGCAAACAAAGGCAAAGACTCAAATTTCATTAATAGAATGGTAATCCGCCAATAGCGGGATTCCATAGATCTTTACAAAGTTGGAAAAATGGTAATTAAACGGAAAAGGCTACATTAGAATTACAATGACCACTACTTTTATAACAGCTTTGAATTCCCAGTATTCTTGAGCTCATATCAGATTTGAGAAAGTTCTTGACAGACAACATCACTATAAAGATCCAATCAGGTCAGATACAGTTACTCGCCATAATCCTTAACTTTTGACTAGATTTCTCTTTCGGGTTTTCAATCTAACAGGATGATTACTTTCAGTTTATGTCTCTAACTTTTGCCTGAGTCGCCCTTTCGGGTTTTCAACCCACCGAGACGCTCTTTGTTTCCTAAGCCGCCCTTTTGGGTTTTCTACTTAGCGAGTTGTTCTTTTATTTTTATTAGGAGAAGTATTTCTTGACTGTATTTGCATTCACAGGACGGGCGAACTCCTCACTGTCCATCGTCGCAAGGATTAATGTGCCACCTGAAAAGACTCTCTTGACAACATACGGACCATCATAGTTATGAGCCCACTTTCCCCTGGAATCTGATATGAAAGGTTGGAGTTTCTTGATCACGAGGTTGCCTTCTCTGAACACACGAGGATGAACTTTCTTATCAAAAGCTTTCTTCATTCTTTGTTGATATAACTGCCCATGGCATAAAGCTGCCATTCTCTTCTCTTCAATCATATTCAAATCATCATACCTGCTTTGGCACCATTCAACCTCTGTTAATTTAGCTTCCATTAAGACCCTCATTGACGGAATTTCAACCTCCACGGGGAGCACTGCTTCCATGCCATATACGAGTGAGAAGGGAGTTTCCCCAGTTGACGTGCGGACGAAAGTGCGATATCCATGTAGAGCAAAGGGAAGCATCTCGTGCCAATCCTTATAAGTAAAAACCATCTTTTGAATGATCTTATTGATATTTTTGTTGGTTGCTTCGACCGCACCATTCATCTTAGGCCTGTAGGGAGAGGAGTTATGGTGTTCAATCTTGAATTCTGCGCACATTTCCTTCATCATTTTATTGTTCAAGTTTGATCCGTTATCAGTAATGATCCTGCTTGGAATACCATAACGACAAAAATAAGATTATTCTTGATGAAATGAACCACTACTTGTCTGGTCACATTAGCATAGGAAGCCGCTTCTACCCATTTAGTGAAGTAGTCAATGGCCACCAGGATGAAGCGGTGTCCATTGGAAGCTTCCGGCTCGATCATACCAATCATATCGATGCCCCACATAGATAAAGGACATGGAGAAGAAAGAACGTTGAGAAGAGTTAGAGGTACATGAATCTTGTCAGCGTAAACCTGACATTTGTAACATTTCTTCACATATTTGCAGCAGTCGGATTCCATCGTCAACCAATAGTAACCTGCCCTTAACATCCTTTTAGCCATAGCATGTCCGTTAGCGTGAGTGCCAAAGAATCCCTCATGGATTTCCCTCATTAACATTTCCGCTTCGTGCTTATCCATGCATCTAAGCAAAATCATATCAAAATTCCTTTTGTACAACACATCATGATTCAAAAAGAAATTACCGGCCAATCTTCTTAAAGTCTTCTTATCTTTATTTGATGCCCCATGCGGATATTCCAGTCGCCGTAAGAAACACTCAATGTCGTAGTACCATGGTTTATCGTCGACAGCCTCTTCTAGTGTGAACACGTAAGCAGGTCTATCAAGGTGTATGATGTCAATCTTCGGCACATCGTTCTGTCGATTTACAACAATCATGGAGGATATGATAGCCAAAGCATCGGCCATTCTGTTCTCGTTACGGGGTACTTGGTGAAATTCAACTTTATCAAAAAAAGTTGATATCCTTCTTGCATAATCCCTGTACGGAATCAGGTGAGGCTGTAGAACTTCCCATTTCCCTTTGATCTGGTTGATTACTAATATTGAATCTACGTACACATCTAAGTTCTTGAATCTCAAATCAATAGCTTCTTCCAGACCCATGATGCAAGCTTCATATTCAGCCTCATTGTTGGTACAATTGAATGTCACTCTTGCAGCGAAAGGAATATGAGAACCTTGGGGAGTTATGATCATTGCCCCAATTCCTTTTCCGTACAAATTCACAGCTCTATCAAATATTAATCCCCATAGAGATCCTAGCTTTGGCCCTTCATCAAGCGAAAGCTCGTCGCAATCTTTCATCTTCAAATACATGACGTCCTCGTCTGGAAAATCGAACTTTACGGGTTCGTAATCATCAATGGGTTGGTGGGCCAAGTGATCAGCTAGAATACTCCCTTTGATGGCTTTTTGAGTCTGATATTCAATATCATATTCTGACAGTAACATTTGCCAACGAGCAATTCTTCCTGTCAGGGCAGGCTACTCAAAAATATACTTGATCGGGTCCATCCTCGAAATCAACCAAGTAGTATGATTAATCATATACTATCAGAGACGACGAGCTGCCCAAGCCAAAGCACAACAAGTCTTCTCAAGCATGGAATATCGAGACTCACAGTCTATGAATTTCTTACTCAGGTAATAAAAGGCATGCTCCTTCCGTCCTGTTTCGTCTTGTTGTCCGAGCACACAACCCATGGAATCTTCTAATATTGGCAGGTACATGATCAAAGGTCTCCCTTAAACCGGAGGGATTAAGATAGGCGTCTCGAGTAAGTAGTCTTTGATGCTATCAAAAGCTCTTTGGCAATCTTCAGTCCATTTGCAACTTTGGTCCTTTCATAGGAGTTTGAATATTGGCCCACAAGTAGCAGTCATGTTAGAAATAAATCTGGAGATGTAGTTCAAATGACCTAAAAATCCCTTCACTTGCTTCTCAGTCTTTGACACTGGCATTTCCTGGATGCCCTTTTGACTAACAATGAAATCCAATAGCTTCCCTAAATAAACACCGAAGGTGCACTTGTTGGGGTTCAAGCGAAACTTATACTTTCTCAAACGCTGAAACAGCTTCAGCAGATATTCCACATGTTCTTCCTTAGTTCTAGAGTTAGCAATCATGTCGTCGACATATACTTCGATTTCTCTGTGCATCATATCGTGGAAAAATGTTGTCATTGCTCTCTGATAGGTTGCACCAGCATTCTTCAAACCGAAAGACATCACTCTGTAGCAAAATGTTGCCCAAGGTGTAATGAACAAGGTCTTTTCCATATCATCTAGATCCATTCGAATTTGATTATATCCAGATAATCCATCCATGAAGGAGAAGACTTTAAACTTGGATGTGTTGTCGACCAACATATCAATATGTGGTAGCAGGAAATCATCCTTAGGACTAGCCTTGTTCAAATCACTATAATCGACACATATTCTGACTTTCCCATCTTTCTTTGGAACAGGTACTATGTTGGCTAACCATTGAGGGTACTCTGACGTGACAAGGAAACCTACATCAATCTGTATCTGAAATTCTTCCTTGATTTTGATAGCCATGTTTGGGCGTGATCTTCTTAACTTCTGTTTGACCGGTGGACATTCTGGTTTCAAAGGAAGATGATGTTCCACGATACGGGTATCTAATCCCGACATATCCTGGTAAGACCAAGCGAACACATCTGCGTATTCCTTGGGAAGCCCTATCATCCTCCTTTTGATGTCGAGAACAAGTAGTGCGCCAATTTTGACCTCCTTTTTATCTTCTTCTGAACCCAAATTAATCACTTCCACCGTCTCTTTGTATGGCTGAATGGCTTCCTCCTCATTCTCGAGTAGTCGTGAGATCTCGTCAGGAACCTCCTCGTCATCTTCTTCTTCAGCTTCAAATACAGGGAACTCAAAGTTGGGAGTAGGCAATGGGTCATGCTTTTCAATGGGTTTTTTTATGATTAATCTGCACATATGATTGATGTTTTATTTTAGAAATATACAAATGAAGAGTGTATGCAGATATTGAAAGTGAAGATAATTTTTATACATACATATATATATATATATATATATATATATATATATATATATATATATATATATATATATATATTTTAGGGTTACCATTTTTCCGAAAGACAAAAAGTAAAAATAACAAAACCACGGAAATTGAAAATAATATCTTCATTAATGATTGTTCAATTTCGAAACAAAACGGCCCAACACATAACTTTTTTGCCTTGGGCAGAACAAAGAGGAAACAATTAAAAAAAAAAAGAGCCCTACAAAACACCCTCTAGCCTTGGGCAGAGCGAGAGGTTAACACAAAGACATTACTTAGAAAGGTGAACAACAGATGGGACATCAATAGCAGTCCAATTCTGACACAACGCTCCATGCACAACAAAGTCTGGTAAATCCTTTTCAGGATCATCTTTAGTGATTGCATCAACTTCTGGTGGAGTTGGATTCATGAAATCTCCAATGCGAAACTTTCCTGTATTGGGCTAATGAACACTTTATCCCTTGCAGATCTTGTAGATACGGGAGAGGAACCAATTCCTTCACGGACCTTATTGTCACTTAAAACCACGATTTTCCCCATCCTTCGACCGAACCACTCGCAATAACTTGTTTAGCATCTTTGAAAGAATAAATAGACGCCCCTTTATTTTTTACTTCTTTATCAACAATGGTCAAAGCTTGGAAACGAGTTCCAACGGCATCTTTAGGCTCCACATAAGAGAAAGAGGAAAGATGACTCACAATCATGGCCTATTCCCCAAAAACTGTCACTAACTTCCCATGCTTTACAAATTTGAGTTTTTGATGGAGAGTCGAAGTTACTGCCCCTGCTTCATGGATCCATGGGCGACCCAATAAACAGTTGTACGCGGCCTTGATGTCCATTACCTGAAATGTGATTTGGAAAGTATGAGGTCCAATTGTTATAGGTAAATCCACCTCCCCGATAACAGTTTTTCGAGACCCATCAAAGGCTTTAACAATGACTCCACTGACTCTCATAGGAGTGCCTTGAAAAGATAACATCGAGAGAGTTTACTTTGGCATGATATTTAGAGAAAGGTCAGTGTCTATCAACACACTGGATAAAGCATCATTCATGCAGTTGACATAAATATTCAGTGCCATATTACGATTTCTTCCTTGCTCTGGAAGCTCTTTGTCGCAAAAGCTGAGATTGTTACAAGCAGTTATGTTTGCAACAATGCTATCAAATTGACAAATGGTGACATCATGGTCCATGAAAGCTTACTCTAAAACCTTTTGCAAGGCTTCTCGGTGTGCTTCGGAGCTCATCAAAAGAGATAACACTAAAATTCTCGAAGGCGTACTCAAAAGTTGATCCACCACATTGTATTCACATTTTTTGATCAACTTTAATACTTCATCATTATCTTTGATTTGACTTGTATCACTCGACTGGCCTGTTTGTTTAATGGTAACTTCAATTGGAGTTTCTTTATGTATAACAGTCTCTTTAGCCTTGTTGGGGAACACTCGCGCACTCCTAGTGACTCTGCTAACATCAACAATATTGACAATTGATGGTAATGGAACCTCCTTTCCATTTTCAATCATGGTCGCGCTATATTTGTAAGGTACATCCTTTTCAGACTTGTATGGTATTGGTCCTGGTAAGAAAATGACCAAAGGAGTTGTGGTGGTCCTTCTGCTGTCATATGCAATCTCTATGGGTTCGGGTTCATTGAATTGTGGCATTATGACAAATACTTCCTCATTATCTTCAACCTCATTAGGACTTCTGTCATACATTACCCTAAGAGCCCTTTGATCCAACATCTTCTGAATATCTTCTCGTACTAAAAGACACCCCCGTGCATTGACGGAACAGATTCTACATGCAGCATAATCATGTATCCCACTATCAAAGTGGATAAGTTCTACAAAGTCTGCGTGCATTCTTACTAAATATTATCTGATCAATCTGATATCCCAAACAACATATTCTCCCGGGAAATCGTGAACCATATTTACTGAAGCTCCTCCATATGGAGGTAGAGGATTTGCTTAAACATTTGGATTGATATCTTTGAAAGACAAGATACCACTCTTAATAAGCCTCTGGACATCAGCCTTCAGGCCATAGCAATTCTCAATGTTGTGGTCGGGTCCGCCTTGGTGATAAGCGCAGAACTGGTCAGCTTTAAACCTATAAGTAGGATTCTGGGGAGGAGGAAGAGGAGGTTTTGTTTGGATGTGACCCTTTTGTAACAAATTTGGGAACAACTCTGCATAATTCATTGGTATAGGATCATAAATGAACGTCCTCAGGACATGATCGTTGTTGTACTGGGGGCGAGCCTGTTGTAGAGGATGTTGATGCCGTTGTTGGAATTGTGGGGGTTGATGTTGATGATGTGTATTAGCTTGTTGATTTTGATAAAAATGGGGTCGATAAGTTGGATTTGGGACCGGATTAACAACTGGGGTCACTGCAGCGACGTGTTGCTGATAATTTCGCCTCTGATAAATGGCGCTAACGTTTTGTTCCTTCTTCTTATGGAAGCCATTTCCGAACTTTTTAACACCACTGGATGATCCTGTTTCTTTTACCAAGCTCCCTTCTCTGACGGCTTCCTCAAGTCGCATCCCCATATTTACCATTTCAGTAAAATCACTGGGTGCACTCGCGATCATGCGGTCATAGTAAAATGAGCTCAAGGTCTTCAAATAAATCTTTGTCATCTCCTTTTCTTCTAGAGGGGGAAATATCTGAGCCGCAACCTCACGCCACCTCTGAGCGTACTCTTTAAAACTTTCCTTGTCCTTCTGAGACATACTCCGGAGTTGATCTCTATCCGGAGCCATGTCGAGATTGTACTTATACTGTCTGATGAAAGCCTCTCAAAGATCATTGAAGGTTCAGATCTTTACACTGTCCAAACTCATGTACCACTTAAGGGCGACACCTGTCAAACTATCTTGGAAGTAGTGAATCAATAATGGTTCATTGTCCTTCTGAGTGGACATCTTCCGGGCATACATTACTAAGTGACTTTGAGGGCAGAAATTCCCCTTATATTTTTCAAATTCAGGCACCCTAAACTTATGCGGGACCCTGACATTAGGGACCAAGCAAAGATCATAAGCCTTTCTTCCAAACAAATCTTGGCCTCTAAGAGCCCTAATATCGTTTTGCATCTCCAAAAAGCGGTTTTGGAACTCATCCAACCTCTCATCTACTCCCACGTTTTCACTTGGTGCAGTATGAAAGAGGGGTTCATCATTGTAATAGACAGTATGTATCACGGGTTGGGGAGTGGTCATCACTGTCGTGACTCGTGGAACATGTGGTTGATGGACTTCTGGTATGAAATCACGGGGCATGCCCCAAGGGAAGCCAGTTGACACAACATGCTGAGAATTGTTGCTAGGTGTTGCAGTCGTTGGGATAACTATGGCCTCAATCTTTTGCACAACGTCCTGAGAATTCTGTGACGACTGATTCTGAGCAGCCGTCATTGCTTCCATCATACTAGTGAGCTTCTCCAAAATTTCCTTTAAAGCGGTCACTTCCCCTCTAAGCTCTTGATTTTCCTGTTCGAGTCTCTCCATCCTCCTTCGATGGTCGGCTCCGGTTTTGTATGGACGAAACAACTTGACGACTGAGTAAAATATACATGTGAGTTTTGTACTTTAATGAGTGCGGAAAATGATGATATATGTACGGATACAATGTCACAAAATGTTATTTTCAGGAGAATATTCATAAGTATTGAAATTATCATTATGTAGCATTCAGAACATCATGGAAACCAAGAACTAAAGGAAGACTCTAAGCTCCATTCATTCATATTTAAATAACATAAAGTACAAATATTCTGGTTCATTAACTATTACAAAAGTACATCAAAAACAAATTCTGTTAAATAAGCATAATAAAAGAAAAATTACAATAATAAGATTAATTCTCTGATCTTCGGGTACCACACTCCTTCACTTCTTCCTTGAAAGTCTTCAACATAGTCTGGAAGATCAAAAGGAAGTAACTTATGGCTGAGTAGGATCCATCATCTTCAAATTCTCCTCTTGCCATAGAAAGCCTGAAAGGTAGCTCCTCCATCTGTTGGTTGCACCATTCAATAAGCCAGTTAAGCTTATTACGGTACATATATCTCTCTTCATTCTGAATGCGTATAGCTTGTTTGTATCCTTAGAAACAACCCTGCACCTCGGCTCTTGCAGCCTCCCAGATATTGCAGTCATTAAGCAAGGCCTCATACTGATTCCTCTAATGCTGGGCATCTCTCTCAGCATTTTCCGCTTCTCGGAACTTGGAGTTCCAATCTTCTAGGGTAAACTTTGAGACACTCATGGCTTGGACTCTAAGTTCATATTATCGATTTGAGCTTTTTACTGCCTGATCAAGGGCTGCAGTGAGCTCTTCAATTTTCTTCTCAAATTTTGCCCTTACATCCTTTGTTTTCTTGGTAGCACAAAAATACCAATCTCCATTGTTTGCGCTCTGTCTGCAAACTCTGTTTAAATCTTTCTTTAAGTGAACCACCCTGCCATAAGTTTGATCCAAACATCCTTTGACGTTGTTCTTCTTTCGCTCCTCTTCATCAGCCCTTTCTTGAGTCGCTTCAAATTGGGCGGTTTTACGGCGGTCACATTTCAACTCATTCTTCTCATAGGTGACCTGGTGTAATTTTGAGCTAAGCTCCTCATTTTCCTTCCCGAGGCTGGCTATTCTAGCTCTAAGTTCTTTTACTTCTTCCAAGGAGATCGGTACATGCTCTGGAGTAGGAGGCCTGGGCGGTGCTTCTCCGGAGAAAGGTAGCTTGACAACCTGGACCGTTTAGAGAACCCACTGTCGGTATGGCATCCTAGCCACACCATCTCTTTTCCTCAAATCGTAGCCTCTCGTGTGAACCTTCTCCCAAGACCGACATATCTGGTAAAGTAGCGCTGGATCCCCTATACCTCTATCGTGGAGGATCATTTCTTCTAACTCTGCATCCTATGGCTTTCCCAACATAGGATACTCATGTTGTCGTATGGCCAAGATGGGATTATAACTAATGCAACCTTTTGATCCCATCAATGGCACGTTTCGGAAATTTCTGCAACTCATAATGATTTGGTCAACATCCAACTTGTTGGGGTACCAGGTGATATCCCTTTTAGTGAGAGAAACCAACATTTGGGACCATTCCCACCTGTCATCTTGGGAATCAAAGAGTGGCGCTTTAAGATATGAGAGGTAAGCCATTTATACAGTAGAGGGAAGCAAAAGGTCAAAACATCACCCTTTTTCTCGTGGCGGAGGTGGAGGTTATAGAACACATATGCTAATAGTGGATATACTGGGCTTTGACCCTCTTTCCAAACTGCCCAAAATATGTTGATTGTCGCTGTGTCAATGAAGTCTTCGAAGGTTGGGAACAATACTAACCCGTATATAAGGAAGGCTAACATGTTGACTAAAGCAGCCCATTGGCGTTCCTTTATCAATCTTTAACTTTCTCTCTCCAAATAAAGCTTCTGCTAATTCCTCTACCTTAAGATCTTGAGTGACCATGGTGTAAGGTGCCCTAACTTTCATAGAAAAACCCAAAAAACCTTCAAATTCTCCCAGGGATGGTGTCAGCTGAAAATCCTGGAACAAAAAATTTCGCATCGGGGGATCATAGAACTGGGCCAAAGCCGTGAGGGCTGGAATTTGCACATCGACCTCCAGAAGATGAAGTACTTGACCAAGCCTTACTTCTATAGCTCTTTTGTAAGAAGCTGACATTTTCTCAAAACAATCCATAAGGACAATTGTGTTCGGTATGAGAGCCTTCAACTGCAGAGTCTTCCTTTTTCCTGAACTCATGGTTGTTTTGAATGCAAGGCAAAAAATGAATGTGTTTCCCGGAAATAACAAAATGTGTAAGTTATGATGCGCATGCTATAGGATCATGGATGCATAATGTTGGATCTGGGATGTCATTGGTAGCTCAAAACTTCTTAATATGTAGGCTCTAAGTGGTTGGTCTATATTCTTCTACCCATAATACCCACTCACATGATAGCTTTCTATGGCGATGGTATAAGGAAACTCAAGGTCAGAGACGTTTATCGTACTAACGCCCTGCCGCAGGCTAGCTGCATTGTGACGATAATGATGATAAGGTCTACCTTGAGTGGAGTTCTCATGCTGGGCTAACAAAGGGGCGAGCCCTCAGAGCCTAACATTACACAACTATCAAAATTAAAATAGGTTCTAGGGGGTCCCATAATCATAGCCCTTTCGTGAGTCAAATCACGCGACAGGCTAGCTGCGTTGCGAAAAGACCTACGAAAAGTCTAACGATCCGGAGGAGCTTTCATGTTAGGCTTGCAAGGAGCGAGTCCTTGGAGACTAACATTAATAACATCCAAATCTAACTTAAGTGTTCCCTCTTCTTTTTCAAAACTCAGATATAAAGCCAAACCCATGATGTCCCCCCAAGATCCAACAGGCAATAATAATGAGGATTATAATAAAGAAGAAATCAATAGATAAACATATATAGAAATAGAAGACAATCAAGACACGTTATCAAACAAGCGCAAACTATCCTAAACTAGTCTCGACTCTCTTATGCATAAGGCATTTTGCTCCCCAGCAGAGTCGCCAGCTGTCGTACCTCGAAAATACGATCCTCGTGATGGACTCAGAAAACAAACAACAGAGTCACCACCTAATTCTATTTATTCTAACTAAAGAAAAGGGATATATAGACACAACCTAAATTGGGTAATAAATGGTCAACGAAACCACTAATCTAAGTTCGGGAGTCAGTTACGCAAGGGGAAGGTGTTAAGCACCCTTCCCGTCCGTTGTACTCAACGGAAACCTCATAGTCTAATTTGCGCTTAAATATTAACTTATATTATTGTCTTCTTTTAATGATTAAGGTTTGTTAAGATTTCTTTTAAAAAAATATTTTAATTATTATTTGTTATGGAGAAATAGTTAGTTTTTTATTAGTGGGCTCCCGAAGGACTAAAATCCCCATGCCTACGTATTCCCTTATGCAATGGGAAAGTCAGAGCTTCGTAGTTCGTGCAACTACGGTTTGTGATTTTTATTGAACTATTGCTTGAAAATGCTTTCTAATATGCTAAGCGTTGGCTTTTACTCGCGGTGGAGGCTGAAGCGCTAGCTTGTTTGCGAGATAGAAAGATTTAAACAATGTTCGTTTAGAGAAAAGATGTTTGACCTTTGTTAAGGTGTTTTAAACGAAAGGGTGAATGAACCACGTCGTGTGGGGCTAGCCCAAGAGTGTTTCATTCAAGAATTATGTGGAGTGCTAGACTCCAGAATCCAGTTCCTTCACTAATTAATTATAGAAAAAAGATTTGTATTTGTTGGTGAGTTTTAAGTTGTATTTTTGAAAGAAAGAGACAAGTCGTCATCTCTAAGGGAGATATCTCGCCTATTCCATCACAAAGATTTGAGGAAATGAAATTGAAAGAAGCTTTAAACTTGGATACGGTGATCGACAAGCAATGCCACATTCTTTCTTTGAGAAAATAAAATCGGAAGAAGCTTTAAACTTGGATACAAGGATCGACAAGCAATTCCACATTCTTCCTTTGAGAATAATTGTTTGAAAGATTTTATTTGTGTTTGTGGGGATAAAAGGAATATCTTCCTATGGAGATGAATCATATCTCATCTTTGAAATTGTTAAGTTTTGAGTATTTTGAGTACGAAAGAACGAATGAATTACAACCCGAGGGCTAGCCTCAAGAGTAATTTAATCCAAGAATCCGAGGAATGCCAGATTCCTGAGTTCAGTTCTTTTACGAATTAATTTGTGTGATTAGGTATTTTAGGAACGAGAGGGAGAATAATCCACGTCGCGTGGGGCTATCCGATGAGTGATTTAATTCAAGAATTATGTGGAGTGCTAGACTCCAAAATTCAGTTCCTCCATTATTTGATATGTGGTAAATTAGATGCTTTGTTTTGGATGTTTTAGGGTTTAGTATTTTTAATAACGAAGGAGTAAATGAGACACTACGCGTGGGGCTGGCCCAGGTGTGGTTCATTAAAGACCCGCAGAATGCTAGATTCCGAAGTTCAGTTCCTCGCTAATTAATTTATGACGCGTAAAGTCGTGCGGATGGCGATCATAAGGATGACCGACTTACGTGTGTGCAAAATGTAGGCGTATGAACGTTTACTTGGCGTTGGACCAAGAAATTATCTTTTGAAATTAGTTTTAAGGTAATGTCGTTTTTTATTATTTTTTACTTAACAATTTATAGTCGTGATTCGAGAGTAAATCGCACAAGTTTTTTTGACAAATAACTAAGAGTAAGGACATACAACCATACACACAAACAAATCATTCATTTATGCAAATAGTAACCAAATAGATTAAATACTCACATAAACATGGAAAAGAAGACAAAAAAAAATTGAGGACAAAATGAACACTAAAATAAAAAGATAAAATTCTCTTTTGAATCTCTTCTAAATTTTTTTTTTAAAGAAAAAGATGAAAATCACGCCAGAAACTATATTACTACAAAAATATTCACAATCTTCGTTTAAGATTCTAGCCTAAATATATTTTAGCAAATTAAAATAAGATAATAAAAAAAACAAATAACATTACCAAAGAAAGACATCCCCCGCTCAGTCATGGCCTTAGGCATCATAACATCATCGGATCACCAACAAACATTGGATACTATAAAATCCTAATTCCTAAATTCTGAAACCCTAAACATCATGTTCATCAACACGAATCATCAGGACACCAAGCAAAAGAATCGTGAATCTATCAATCAAGTAGTGAAAGGATTAGAAAATACAGAAGCTCAACAACAAACATTAAGAAAAAAAAGGAGGAATGATATTTACTTGCTCTGAATGTTTCAGAGGGCGATTCTTCTCGAGGTATTCCTGAACTTTAACTTCTTTTGCTTACTTTGAACTTCTCTTCTTCTTTGCCTCCTAGTTTACTTTGAGTTGAATAGAGCTTCAATGGGAAGCCTTTATCAAACTTTTTTTGGAGAAAACTTTGGATGATTTTAGGTTTTTTGGAAAACCGATTTCTGTAGAGGAAAACTAGGGTTTTTTGTGTGTATTGTTGCGGCTAGGGTTTGTGTATCTGAGTTTTTATTAATACTGATCGCGACTACCTCCCTTGGATCAAGAAATTCGCTCGCTTTTTATAGTGTAGAAAGTTAGGGTTTGCGAAAATTAGAGTTTACTGAGGGGTTTTCTTTTTTGCTCTATCTGCTATTAGTTTCTTGTATCAAAAAGTTTCCTTTGCCTAATTTGTGAAATTATTGATCCTGTGACCCTGCTGTGTTCTCATCTACTTGTCCTTGTCACTGTATCTTTTAACTTATTTCCCCTTGGTTTGAGGTGAACTGAACCAGTTCAGTTCGGATTGAATTAGTTTGCTTTTTCGACTGACTTAGTCTTGCTTTTTACTGTCATGAAACTCCTACTTTTCAACTGCTTATTGTTTTTTTAGTGTTGTAATAAAAATTATTTTGTAGGGTTAATGAAGTCAAACAAATGGGCCAAACAATGAAGCAACTTGACTCAAAAATATAATTTGGCATGAAGGGGACAACTGAAGGTTTTAGTTGATGTCCGAATTCTATGCTCTCGATCAATTTTCCATAACCTTAGACTTAGTTAAAATAACTTGCGGTATCCGGTAAGCCAATGACTTAATTAAACAACTATTAAGAGTAGCAAAACTTTTGATTTCCTGGAATGTGGTGATGCTTTGCTGACAAGCTATCCCGTTCTTTTTCTTCTGTTCGTAGGTTTCAAGAAAAAAACTCAAGAGTCTCTAAGGTGGTTCAAACATAGCACTGTGTCATGACGATTCGTAGAAAAGAGTCATGGGTATGGATGTGGTTTCGTAGCGGCATCCTGTAGGAGTTCAATCATCAATGTTCGAGTATATGACAAAGACATAAATAGATTTTGTTTTTAGCTCCCCGAGTGCTTATAACCTCTTTGTCTTTCTTTGTGAGAGTAGGTAAATCAATATGAATTTGAAAGGCGTGCAAAGTGAAACAATGATCCTGTCAGTAGTAGCGTGCAACTCGCAAAAGCTGGAAACAAAAGCTTTGAATGGAACAACAATATATGTTTTTTCTTTGTTTCTTTATATATAGTTCCTTTTGTTTACAACTTTCGTGAGCGGTTTCAGAATGATATTGTCTGAGGTATGATTGAATTTTCTTCTGGTTTGGTTGTTTTTGTGTAGAAAGTGAATAAGTTTATGAAGACTTGGAAATAATTGGCATGAAAGTGAACTATGAAAAGGACGGAACCGCGGAATTGGAAGCTTAGAAACACAAAACTTTGTCTTAGAATGCGGGATCATATCTTAGTTCTAGGTCTAAATTATTGTACCATGGAAATTCATGTAGCGATCCTCCAACATTGTTTCTTTTATGAACCATTTTGGATTTGAAGCTTGAGCCTTGTGTTCTCTTTGATAGTAATATGAATTCAAATGGATCTTATTCCTTCGGCATATTTCGTCCAACATATAATTTTAATTAATTTTACACATCTGTCTTTGAATGGTCCAGAGTTGTTAATTTGAACTTGTAAGACTCAAATACTTCATTCAGTAAATGACCAATGGATTGAAAGGTCGAACTTAGAATGATTTTTTAAAAGTCATCCTAAATCAGTTAAGTTTATCTCGCGCCACTTGATTTATTAAATCTTGGTATATCAAATGCCTACCCAATCCTTGAGGCAACTCACGAGAAGAAAAGAAAAGAATAAACATATCTTAATTTTCAAAGCATTTTGCGGTCTCATCCATCCTAATCATGATTCATTTCTTCCGTTCACACCAAAACTTGCATATTAAGCAAAAGAGAAACCAATTACCTCAATCATACTAAATTTTCGAATCACATCTTAAAATATGGATCATCCTTTTCGGCAATTCGAACCAAAGATCCTTAACCAAAAGATTAAATAAAAACCTCCACATAAGACAAATCTAAAGAAACTTCGAGTATGCACAAACTTTGTTATGAACACCCTAATCCCCAGCCTTGAAGCAGAAAACCTTTTGAGATTCGGGAAACTCCACTCAGGAAAACTTCCTGATCCCATGCCTTCATGCCTTGATAAAACCAAAGACGCAAAATATGAAATATGACGTGAATGCACTGTGTATGTGAGACACAAACCAAAAATCAGCGAGGATGTGAGGGCAAATTTTGGGGTTCAACACATTGTTGGTACAATAAAGTCAAGGGAATGACAAAAAGCAAGGAGGAATGATCAAACATTGCACGCTAAGATTCAGATGATTATGAAGATATGATGGTATGGCTGTAGTTGTAGATGACCATGTCAACTCCAAGATCTGGTTCCTCGACTCGGGATCCTCGAATCACATGAATGGTCAAAAAATGTTAGAATATTTTGAATCGTCAAAGAAGAGCAAGGTCAAACTTGTTGGTAACAGCTTATTGCAAACAGAAGACACTAACAACATAGTTATTCAAAGGGGAAGTCGAGGAAAAGCCATGATAAAATATGTACTATATGTACCTGAATGAAGTGCAATATGCTAAGTGTTAGACAATTGTTCGAAAAATGTTTCTCAGTGATTATGAAAGATGGAGCCTTGGAACTGTTCGACACTCAGAATAATTTGGTCTTGAAATCTCCTTTATCGAAGAATAAGACATTCAAGTCAATTTCTAAAAATTGTTGTCGACCACAAGAATAGTTGGTTGTGGCATTTGAGGTTTGGACATTTGAACTTTCAATCACTCAATCAATTGATTACTCAAGATATGGTAATTGGTATACCAAGTCTGGAGATGCCCAACAAACTCTGTGAAGGTTGTCTAGTCAGAAAGCAATCCATAAAGTCTTTCATTGCAACTCTGCCAAGGAGATCCTCGTGCATACTTGAAGTTGTACATTTAGATGTATGTGACCCTTTTGAGGATCATACCATTGATGGAAATAGGTATTTTATTTCATTTATTGATGATTTTAGTCAAAATATATGGATCTATGTCATCAAGAGAAAAGATGAAGTATTTAAAATCTTTAGTAGATTCAAGATACTTGTCGAAAACCAGAGTGAGAATAAGATCAAAGTTTCACAAAAAGATGGAGGTGGAGAATACACTTCCAAGATTTTTGAAGAATTTTGTGCAGAACTTGGTGTTGATCATGAGGTAATTGTTCCTTACATGCCTCAACATAATGGAATAATATAAAGAACAAATATGACCATATTGGACATGGCGAGATACATGCTGAAACAAAAGAACTTAACAAAATCCTTATGGGGTGAAGTTGTTTTCACTGTAGTCTATATTTTGAACAGGTGCCTTACCAAGAAGCTGAATAACAAGGTTCCTAAAGAAGTTTGAAGTGAAAATGACCATCAGTGAGTCATCTGAAGGTATTTGGCTATATGTGTTACAAACATGTTTCTGATGCTAGAAGAAGGACACTTGATGACAAGAATGAATCTATAATTATGTTAGGATATCACAAAACTGGTGCATATATATTGTTCAATCCAATTAATAAGAGGATCATTAAGAGTCGAGATATTGTGATTGATGAAAATATTGCATGAGATTGGAACTTTAGTGATGCAATTAACAAGCCTTTGATGAGATATGATTTCGCGGGAGCAAGTAATAATGTCGAAGTCGAAGATATTATTGATATTTCAGTTGAAGTCAAAGTAGTTACTAACATGTCTGACACAATCGAAGTCAAAGATGGTGTAGCTAGTACTATTCAAAGACCTTAAAGAGCTAGAGCTCGTCCAACAAGACTTCAAGACTTTGAAGTGACTGGTGATGATATAGTCACGTAAGATGGATAATTAATTCATTTCACCTTACTTGTAGGTGTTAAACCAATCAAATACAACAAAGCCTTAAATGACAAAAAGTGGAACTCAACTATGGTCGAAGAGTTACAAGAAATAGAAAGAAACAACACATTGGAGTTAGTAAAATTTCCAACACATACAAAAGGCATCAAAGTGAAATGGGTTTTCAAGTTTAAGCACAATGCTAATGGGTCAATATCAAGACATAAGGCGAGATTGATCGCTAGAGTTTTTCTTCATAGAGAAGGAATACATTACTTTGAATCAAGGCTAGTCGACATTTCACTTAGATGTGAAATCAAAATTTTTGAATGCTCCTCTAGATGAAAAGGTATATGTCACACAACTTCCAGGGTTTCTGATTCAGGAGGAAGAAAGGAAATTATACAAGTTGCACAAAGCGCTCTAAGTGTCTCAAGCAAACATATATGGCATGGAACAATAAGATCAACTCATACTTGATCAAATCAAGATTTATCAAATGGAAATCTGAGTATGATGTATGTGTTCAGTTTGTGGCACAAGATATAACAATAATTTGCATAAATGTCGATGACTTGTTAGTAATTGGAAATAGCTTAGAGAACTTGTCGAAGTTCAAAGAGATGATGAAGAAGGAATTTGAAATGTCGGATCTGGGAAACTTGTTGTACTTCCTAAAAATGGAATTTCAAATGTCAAAGATAGGTGTGGTGTTACATCAAAGAAAGTATGTCAAAGAGATACTCAAGAGATTCAGATATCGTGCCACATATTTGCCCGTCGAACTAAATTTGAAGTTTTAAAAACATGGAGAAGAAGACAAAGTCGATGCAACTCTGTTCAAACAAATTGTCGGGTCTTTGAGATATGTGCAACAATCAATGACAAATATGTTAGGGCTTTCATTCCTCACGTTAAGGCAAGCATAATGGTAATTTAAATGATACAAAATGATTCTTTTAACTGTGAGTTTGAGAAATGGCAACTTACCTAAATGGTTCTTGGTCTTGGAGCACTTCCAGAAGTAGTTTGATGATTCCTATAACTTCTATGATGTTCCAGGAATGTGTTGTAATGCTTAGTTTGCTTTGAGAATCTCTGAATCCCTCTATCCAAATCAATGTGCAAGTGAGAAAAATGAGGTTGTGGTTATGGTGTTAGAGGTGTTACATATTAGTTTTGATGCTTTGGACAAGTTATAGGATGTATATAGACGGTGTTTTGATGGATAAATGGAGTGGAAAGTGATTCCAATTAAGAATTCGAAAGTTCTTGAAAGTTGTGCAATAATGGTGATATGAAAATTCAACTTCTAGTTATGGATGATTTGTTAATGTTTAGAGTGTGTTAGAAACTTAGGCAAGTGGTATGAGATGTCTTTGTAGTTTTGGAATTAGTGGAAAAGGTTTGATCAAATAAATATAAACTTTTGAGATTTTGACAACTTTGAAAAATATGAAATTTGGAAAAAGATGATTTTGAGGTTTAGAAGCTTAGGCTATGTGTTTGTGTGTTTAAAATAATAATTTTGATCCTCTATTTATAGAAAATCATTTCAGACTTGGAGGGAAATTTTGGATTGAGATGCATCTTATTATCCAATGCATAATGTGATGTTTCCATACTTGAGTGGCAAGAGACATGTATCATACTTTCTAGTGTGGCTTGACTTGATGTTTTTGAGCCATCATGCCTCAGGTTGCAACTGATCTCTTGGTGTTTAGATCAACTCTTAACTTGTTGTGGTGGTTTCTTGACCAATTCACTTTTCACTTAATGCTCCAAAACAAAACATCATGTAATGACATTGGGAGGAGTTTCTTCACTATGCAAAGAGATAGAATTGCAACAAATTTGGTATTATCTTGAACAAAGATGTCTCAATCTTTTGAGAGACCCTATGTAAGAAGTTGAAGCTAACTTCAATTAAGTTTTGAAATTTATTTATGAGGCCCTATTTAATCTCAAATTAACTATAAAATATTTATATGGAGACCCTTTTTTTCATAGCTTAGTCATGAAAATGTGTGAGGCCCTGTGCGGTAGGCCACCTTGCACACCCTCAAAAACGGCCCTAATCTTGAAAATCTCATAGGATAATATAAGATTTATGTTGATTGTCTGCAGAGAAGATGCTTGGAAATTGATCAAAAGTGATCCCTAACTTGTGTGATCCAAGATGTCTTGAATATCAACTTTATCAATGCTTCTTGCAAAAATCATAACTTCAAGCTCAAGCAAGAGAAATTCATACTCTTGGACTTTTTGAAAATACGAGAGAACATATTACAACTTTGTTGTTTATTTCTTGAATTGAATCATCTTGGATCATGAATAAAAATGTCTCACAAAATTGGATTTCTTAATTGAAAAATACTTCGAAAAATTTCAAAGTGTTGGACATTTTGATCATTAAGAATTCTCAACTTTAACACTTCATATCTTTCAATCCTTATGATATTTTGAGTTTATTACTTCTTAATGTTTAATTATGTGAGATCATATTTAAGTACATGCCTTGAGCGAGAAAAAAATTTCTTGAGGAAGAAGTTACAAGCTTGGAAAGTCATGCATTTGTTAAGGCATTTCCATAACTTAGAATTTTTCCAAAACCCTAATTTTAGCATCCTTGATATTTTCTTTGATTTTCTTAATTAATCATGATCAAATTCAATAATCTATCATATTTCCTTGAAAAATAGCTCATGAGACTCAAAGTTAACCAAAAGTCAAACTTTGACTTTGTGTACCAGTTGACTTTGTATCAGATGAATTTGAATTTGTCAATCTTAAATGATCAATCTTCATAAGAAATTAAGATCTTGTGAATGGACTTCAAATATGAATTTGAGACTCTTGAATCATGTCTTGAGGTATGAGATCATGTTCAGATGCCAAAGTCAACTATATGGCCATCTTGGGTCAAAACCCTAATTGATACATCAAATGATTTTGGGGCTTGATCCACTTGAAATGATGCAATCTTGCACTTGATTGTTGATAAAGGAAAACTTTTGATCATTATGAATGAATGAGAGGCTTGAGATATTGATGAACACATAAATCCTTGATTAGTCATCTGCTTGATCTTCTTGATGCAAAAACCTAGCTTGTGGACAAAGCAAACAAGACATATATTTTTTTGGTATTTTCTTTGGGTTAGTAATGCATAAAACACACACATATGAAATTCTAATAGTTATGCAAATGAGATGAAATCTTAGGATTAAAAATTAGGGTATGACAAGTATATGATTTAAATGATTTATTACATTTAAGTTTATGTAGAGTATATGACGTACATATTGGATGAACTATAAAATAAAAATTGTGTATGATAATATCATTGTAACACCCTAACTTTTGCCCTAAGATTTCTTTGCATATCATCTGCATTTTGCATACAAAAAAGATCGCACTGGCTTTCGAGTTTCTCCTCGGATATAGGGTCTATGCTTCGCAGGGGATCACCATTGTTTTTACTTACTTTATTTGTTTATATTTACTGATTTCTAATCAAAATACAAAAAAAAATGTTGCAGTGTTCTTCTTTTTTCTATGTGTTGCAGGTTTTCAAAGATAAGACAGTGATTTCAATTCAGATGCGTTGGTTCAGTCATGATTCAGTTCAGATGGATGTTTGACCTAATTTGGTCAAACTATCAAAATTTGTTTCGACTGCCAGTTGTGTGTGCTAGTGGTTTATTTCTCGGACGATGCGTATTCAATAATAAGTTGTGGTGAGTGCGGAAAATCTCTGGTTTATTGAGCTGTGGTTTGTAAGAAGTGTGATCCAGATTGTCTGGATTGAGTGATCATCAGTTCATCTGTGGGTTTATTTTCCAAGAGATCGATTCAGGAGTATTTGAGAATGTTCAGAAGTTCAAAAGTCAATGGTGGTGGCTTGAAGGGCAAGTTGCGAATTATTCACCTGTTCAGTGGTTTAGTGATGGATGTGTTCATTTTTTTTATCAGAGGCTTGTGAGAAAAATCGGGAGTTGGTCGTGGAACCTAAAAAATCATCATATCCATATTTTCATTTTTTAACTATAACCCATTGTTACCGAAGTAATTCATATTCACGTCCGATTTAGTCGACTGTTCATTTCATATCCTAAACCATCTTCTATATTTTTTTTCTCTTTTACAAATATCCAATTACCATTTTTTTTCTTGTTCTTATCCATTTTTAAATTCATATTTCAACATTTTTTTATCCATTTATATAATAAAAAATTCCATTTTATTCCAATTTATTCTTTTTTTTTTCTTTTCATTTTTCAATATTACCATTTTTTTGCTTACCAAAAAAATATATAGTAATCAAATCCTTTTTTTAACCCATTTGTCAAAAAAATTATCAAAAAAATATTAGGGAAGGCCCATGTTTTGTAAGCCCACATCACAAGCTTCACAAGCAAAACACAAATGACAAGCCTTCCAAGCCACACGCCATCAAGCCACAGGCATCACGCACGCCGTATAACCCAGCTTCACACCTGAAAGCTCACACCAACTCCCCGTACGCCGAAAGTAAACATCAGCCGTACCAAGTACCTCAAACCAAATGCCAACTCTCAAACTCACAGCCTTTTCCACACAAAACAACATCAGCCAACACACATCACTTCAACAAGCCAACAGCAACAACAAGCAATCCCGCAAGTCGTATGCTAGCATCCACTTTCAGCCAGCTTCAGGCTTCACATCAACACAGCCCACAATTCTATCACACAAAGTACGTCATCAATTACAAGCCTCACGTGTTAAGCAATTCCCAGCTCAAGCCAAACACTCCAAAGTTGTACACGCCGTAACTCGCATCCAAAAATAACTCACAGCCTTCGCCAGCAAACAAAACATTTCCTAGCAAGCCATTGCCTAGCCGAAAACACTTTTTCCAAGACCTCACCACACGCGTGAAAGATCCCAGCTGAACAAGCACGCATCCCGCATGCCTTCAAACGCAAATCATCCTAACCTGAAAACAACCAAAATGCAACAGCAATTGAAATAAAATGCAAGCCTCACGCAAGTTCACAAACAGCAAAACGCAGGGAAAAATTCACAACTGAACACGTATTCCTCACCTCTCAAAACGCACGATTTCACCCAAAACGGCAATCCGTTTTCGTCACCCATGCTTCTATAAATACAGTCCCATTTCTCTTCAATCCTCAAGCTTTCAAAGCCCCTAGAAACCCTGCCCAAACCAAATCACATCTCAATTCCAACTTTCATAACCTTCATCAAATACTCACCATAAATCCTGCGATTCAAAATTCATCAGAATCAAATCAAACCTTCAATTTAATCTTCACCCTCAAATCACCTTCAACACCAAAATTGGATTCGCAAATTGAAAGGAGGAGAAGGTCTTGCGTTTGAAATTGAAAGAAGAAGAAGGTCTTGCGTTTGAATCTAAGAGAAGAGAGATTTGCGATTTTGTTCGGTCTGATTTTGTGAAGGTGAGGGTTGTTACCGCCGCGATCCATGTTCTATCCCCCTGTTTCCGCCGCTGTATATGTAACATGAAGAAGATGAGGAATTTTTTGTGTTCTATTTTTTTTTTATTATTGTTTAATTTGGTTTCACAATGCTGATGTGTTGGTTTTGGGCCTAAGGACATTTGCTTATGTTGCTGTCTGCCACTAGCCCGCAGAATCTTAACCCTCCCCCTTGTTTAATTCTTTTTTTTTATTTTGTTTAAATTTTGTTAAAAAAATGTTAAGTGATAAGTGTTTTAATAATATTCCTAGAATATTATTAAAATAACTTTTTTAGAAAAAGATTTTAAAAAGGAAATTTATAAAGATTTTTTTTATTATTTGTTCTTTTATTTGGATGGATTTTATATTTAGATCCATTTTTTTCTTCATTTTTTTATTTTTTGGTCGATGACAATCTCCGATTCGTATATTGTTGTTTTTTCGAAGAGGTTTAATCTTCATTATTTCAAATCTATGGATGAATGATCATTTGGATCATTCTCCATACTTTGAGATCGTGATAGGTTGCCTTCGATAAATTCAACGAAAATCTCGATTAAGATTAGACCGTTCTTTTTCTTTTAGTGCGACATGTTTTCGGAGACCTATTCATAATATCGTTTCTCTAACATGTATTAGCACAAATATTTTCCATTTTAATTAGTGGTGGCCGGCCTCATTTGTAGGGTAATTACTTCGTAAATTACTCGGCGATTGCTTAATATAGACCTAAATTTGTCCCGATTCGGAATAAGATCCACTTGGATCCGGTTGCCTCGATTTTGTTATTTTTTCGTGGTTGTGCTTGATTAAGTTCATCATACCACTTATATGTAAATATTATAATAATGTGAATATAATCCATTTAAATTCAATCTCTCGCACCTTATCCTCTTTATTTCAATTTCTCGCTCCTTATCTCTTTTATTATGCTGTTATCATATTATATCATATATCATATTGTTTGTGTTTATATTGTTGCTTGTGATTTTTCTTTTGTCCATTTGGACACCAAAACATTAATAAAGGATTAAACATTAAAAAAGATTGGTGACATTAATTTCAGACTATGGTTACTATCCTTAGCATCGGAGTTTGGACTTAGATTTTAGGATCTCTACCTTTGCTCAAATTGTGATGGATTTGAGACTTTGGCCTCAAGTTATTTCACTCGTCTGTGAAGATGGAAATCCGGTTACTTTGAAGATACGTTCATAATATGGTTTGATCATTCTTCTCTTAACTTTTTAATTCAAGTATTAGGATAGTCCCTTCATCTCTTCCCACTTCTTAAATTTTCAATCTTCTCCCTATTTTTAAATCTTCTTGGTTTTCAAACTTCAAATGCTTTCATAATCAAACCTTGACTTAGGTCAAGTGATTTTATCTTTTCACTTTATTTTCTTAAATAAATGTTAATCCATGTAAATATATTGAAATCCTTTCTTACATACTTTAAAAAATTCAAAACTCACTCAATTGTTTTTGTGCCTTTGTGCATTTTCCTTTTCATATGTTTAGATATGATTCATTCTTTCTAGCGGAATTATTTGCTAAAGAATGACGACTTATCTCTACATTTTAAAATTAATGCAACTCATTGTTTCTTTTCGAATTTTGTAGCACGAACTACGAGGTTTTGATCTCGCATTGCACTTTGTGGGTACGTAGGCATGAGGCGTTAAAACCTCATCAAACACAAAATCTTAAAAAACATTCTTCTCCTCATCCCTTCAATCATTTTCAAGCAAACCAATTTCAAACCAAAAAGCAATAAATATGTCAAAGGGCTCCCGTGGAGTACCACGGACGAGTCGGGTGCGTAAAACCTTCCCGATTTGTAACCAATCCCCTTACCCGTTCTCTGTTTGTTTCTTTTAGCTTTTGCTTTTAGACTCCCTAGGTTTTTATTCGTTCTTTTACCTTTTTCCTTTTGGAAATAAATAAAAGCGTGGTGGCGACTCTGTGTACCTTGAGTTAAGTTAATCAATAGCTTACACTCACGATTTTACCGCTACAGAAAAGTGGCGACTCTACTGGGGAGTCAATCTCTAAGTGGATTCGGTCTACTTTGATTTATTTACTGCTTTAGTTTGATTTGTTTGTTACTTGGTTGTTATGTTCTGGTTTTGGTGATTCTCTTGTGAGATAGATTCGAACCCGGATCTGAGTGGAACTTATGATAGGATGGCGATATTCGAAGCGATATGCGATGGAGTAGTCCAAAGCGATATCAATTTGATAATCTCCACTCGGTTAGGCTCTCTTGGACTATCAATGTCATGACGAGTAATCGTACGTGGCATTGTTTTCCGACCTTGAGCTGATCATACTGAGGACCGTAGAACCCTTAACCCATCCAAGCCAATTTAGGAACGTAGTGCGGAAACTGTCTGGGTGTAAACCTAAGGCGGTTGTCACGCGATACTACACTCGGACGAGGTCTATTTTAAGAATGTTATCGGTTGGGGAGTAATCCAACGTACCGGTGATATTCTAAAGATGGTTGTTAACTCCGGGCACCTCTGTTAGCACCCTTTTGGTTTTCTGCAGGTACAATGAAGACAAAACCTTAGTACTTACCTATGTGGGTTGGTGTTCTGTTACCTTGACTTCATGCTCGTGATTCGAAACCTAAGCCCATGTGCCTTGTGTGATCTTGTTTGTGTTTGTTGCATACATGCCATCATGCATTCATGAGAATTATTTGTAAGATTTCAAGGGACTTATAAGGAACTTTTGCAAAATTTCAGATGTCCATGGCTATGACTTTTGAAAGAAGGAACACAAAGAAGTACACCTTCAAGAATCCTAATGTAGTAGAGTTGAGAAAGTTAGGAGCTTTGGTTGTTGATACCCAGGAGTTCCGGAGATGTCATGGGAAGATTTTGTATATGTTGGACACTGATGTACCTGGGGGGATTCTCCCTACTTTGGCTCAGTTCTATGATCCGTTGCATCACTGTTTCACTTTTCCGGATTATCAGCTTGTGCCGACTTTGGAAGAGTATTCTCACTGGTTAGGTTTGCCTATTCTGGACAAGGAGTTTCTTTTCAGTGGTCTAGAGAAGGAGCTTACTATCAAGGTCATCGCCAAAGCGCTTTTTCTTAAGTAATCCGATCTTAATGGGAAGTTTCTTCCAAAGGGAAGTGTTCGTGGTATTAATGCTAAGTTCTTGATGGGAAAGGCTTCTACTTCACTTACTTTGGGTCATAAGGATGCATTTGAGGCTATTCTTGCTTTACTCATTTACGGGATTGTCTTGTTTCCGAACTTGGATGGTATTGTGGATGAGAATGCTATTCAGATCTTCTTGAAGAAGAATCCGGTGCCTACTTTGCTTGGAGATATGTATCATGCTTTTCATTATAGGACCTCCAAAGGTGATGGAGAGATTGTATGTTGTGCGCCTCTTCTATATAGGTGGTTTATTTCGCACCTACCCAAGTCGGATGTCTTCAAGGACAATAGAGAGAATCGAAGATGGTCTCAAAGGTTGATGTCGCTTTCTCATAAGGATATGACATGGTATAGTTCTCATTATGACACTGGAATGCTTATTGATAGTTGTGTAGAATTTCCTAATGTACCTCTTCTTGGTACACGTGGGGGAATTATCTACAACCCCATTCTTGCTAGACGACAGTTCAGATATTGTTTGAAGGATATACCAAACAATCTCTCCTTATCCCGTTTCTTCTTTCTTAATGGTGCTGATCATGTGGAAATGAAGAAAAGGATTGCTCATTCTTGGCATGTTGTTCACCGGAAAGAGAAAGGTCAATTGGGAAGACAAAATCTTGCTCCTTCCGAGTGTTATATTCATTGGGTTCGATCTAGGGCTTCCAAGCTCAAGATTCCTTATCCACCTGAGGAGCCGTTGTTTCCCATATTACCTTTGTCCGCTTTTCTACCTCCCGTTGATGAGACGGTGGCTCTTCAAGAAGAGTTGGTGTTGCACCCCAAAATTTTCCCTCACAAGACAAGACTTTGTGTACTAAGAGGTTCACAAGGTTCACAAGATTCACAAGACATCTTATGAGGTTCACAAGGTTCACAAAGTTCACAATTAGTCAGAAGGTTGACAATTCCCTCAGACAATGCATCCTCCTAAGCAGTGCATCCAAAACTAGGGTTTTGACTTTAATCAGGCTAAATGAATTTCCAAGACTTCAAGTGAGCTTCATAACATCTTATATGTGTTTAAGAACCCCCATGACAAGTTCCAGAACTTTTCTCAAAGGTTTGCTCAGTCAGATGATCAGATAAGTCAAAATCAGTCAAAGCAGTTAAAAAGTCAAACTGAGGTCAACTGTGGTCAAACCAAAGTCAAACTTCATGATTTTTTGCCAACATCAAGTATATGAAGTAAAATTCATCATTTGATCAAGGTTTGATCATGATTCATCAAGGAGATTTCAGATCATCAAGAATCAGGAGTTTCTAAAATAGGGTTTCCTCAGGAAAAGTCAACTGAACTTTCACATGCTTCATCAAATTTTTCCCATCCAAAGCTCATTTTGAAGGAAATTGAATTCTCTACAACTTTGTGTCTCACAAGCCAAGCCCAAAAATGCTTCATTTGGAAGGTATGAGCTAAGACATTATAGGTCCTTTTAAAAGTCAACAAAAAGTCAACAACTTCAAAAGAGCATAACTTTAGAATGGTAAAAGGTATGGACATGAAACCAATGGGGTTGGTTAGAGGACTCTTTAAGCTTTCCAAAATGTCCAAGAACACCCTCATAGCATTAAAATTGAAGGATTTGTGCCCATGCAAAGTTGGGAAATTTTTGGGTGGTTTATGAAGTAAATAGGGTCTTAAAACCATAATTCTTCAAATGGGCTGAACTTTTTGTGACCCAAGAGGTTCCATGACATCATGGACGAAATTTATTTAATATTTTCATTATTTTATTTATTTTATTTTATTTATTATGATTTTTTATATTAAAAATCATTTTAAATTCAAATAAAATATAAAATATAAAGATTTAAAATATATTTTGATTCTAGAAGGTCATGAAAGTTAATTAGATTAAATTGATATGAGAATTATGGTGATTGTCTTAAAATAGCAAGGTTACATTCAAAAATATTTGAATTTTAAGACATGATCTTTTTCAATCTTCAATGATCAAAAAGTCCAAACAACCCAACAATATTTTGACCTAATTTCATCTACTATAAGTACATAAACACATCACAATGCAATGGACACGATTTTGCAGCCTCAAACCATAACTTCAAACTTCAAAAAATCCTTCAAAAGTCAATTTTCGGTTTCAACCCTAGAGGAGGTTTCAAGGTATTTTAAGAACATCACAAGCTTCCTCAAGCATCCCTGAGTCGAAACCAATCATCATATGCCTTTGAATCATGCCATAATACATAAACCGAATCATGTTCTTTAAGATATTTTTGATTTTCGATTCCTTGATTGGCTGGATTTAAATTGTTTTTGATTGTTTGATGATGATTGTGATGAACCCTAGATTGATTCTGGGCTATTTAATTAAGTTTTCTGTGTAGGTATCGAATTTCACCATGATTAGGGTTTACGGCCTCATTTAGGGTTTCATGGTTTAATCAAGATAAATGAATTCTAAAGACATAGGACGATTGCAAATCTCATTAGGAACTCAATGGTATAACTAATTTTGTGAAATTTTGCTGTTTGGTTGAAGTTTGTTATTCGCAGGAACAAAAATCGCAGGAAATATGGTAGGAAATTTTGCAATAAAATTCGCAGGTACCAAGGTTGAAGATGAAGACCAGTGGCGCAAAAATTAATTCAAAAAATTGATTTAAAATATTATGTTTTGCTTCTGATTATGTTTCAAAATGAGCACGTGGCTCAGTTGGTTTTAACGTTTGTATGTGATGATAAAGGGCCAGAGTTCGATTCCTTGGTCAGGTTCTTTTTGTTCAAAAGCTCATTTAATTATCAGGTTTACTATATTATTGCTGGAGGCTGATTCATGGACATGCAGCATGCGTAGCTCAGTTGGTTGATGGTTGATGGAAGAGGCTGGGAGACCTGGGTTCGACCCCAGGCTCCAGCAGGTAAGTTTTTACTATTTTATTTTAATTATTTTCTATTTTCTTTTATTTGATTAATTTTAATTAAAATAGTTTATAATAAAAATAATATAATAGGATTATATATGTTTGAAAATTAATTTGTATGCCTATATTATTAAATATATATATATATATATATATATATATATATATATATATATATATATATATATATATATATATATATATATATATATATATATATATATATATATATATATATATAATTTGTGAGTAATTAAATTTGTTTTGCAAATTAATAAATAAAACCTTATTTTTGTTTTTTTTCTAAAAAATCATAAACACTAAATTATTTATGTTAATCTTCATATTTTCATATAAAACCTAATATTCTTATATAAAACCTAATTATTTTTACAAAAACCCTAATCTTCTTTTATGAAATCCTAATTATATTATAACTTGTAAATTATTTGTAAATTTTAATTATGTACATTATTTTATAACTTGTTTACAATTATTAGTAAATATAGTTTTCGCATGTAAATAATTTTAATTAAATAGTAAACCCTAGATTATTAAACAACCCTAATTTTATTTTGTGAATATTATTTTATAGTATGTTTATTTAATTATAATTAACCAATATTTTTATAATATGTATATAAATTTAAATCATTAGAATAATTTAGTACACAATACTTATTATTTATTGCTTTTATTAAATTCTCTTAAAAAATGTTATTTATCTAATTTTGAACTTTAAATTTATTTATTTTCATTATGCTAATTCTTTCATCTTATTCTTATTTATTACTACTAACCCCCTTATTTATTTATATATTATATGATTGTTTATTTTATTATTATTATTATTACTAACCCACTTAATTATTCTTTAATTTGCTTATTTAATTTATTTTAATTATTATTATTATGTAATTGTATACAATATGTAATAGTTGTAGTGATTTTTAATATTTAAATTTTAAATGCTATGGTTAGTAAAATAGGGAGTGTAAAACATGTTTGTAATAAAATTTGAATTTAGATCATTAACTTAAAGATAAATATCTGAATTGGTACATTCACACACGTAAGTCGATCCTGGATCACCATCTCACTTCTTAAGGGTTACCTCTCAAGTTGCCTAAACAAAAGGTCAAGTAAGGTGTAAAGCAAAGTCCCTCATTTTATAATCTAGTCCCTTAACAGATAAAAAGATCAAGTCCCTTAATGGTTGCCTTCGTAATGATCTTGTCCCTTTCGAATAAAGATGATAAGTCCCTTCGAATTGCTTATACACCTTACAGTTGCCTAAATAACAGATGTCCCTTTACTTGTCCCTCACACATTCAAGGTAATGACTACCTATTCCTTAATAATAGGGATAGTCTTACCACTTAAAGGATATTTAAGAACAGAAAAGACTTAACTTAGGGTAGGTTCCTCTTATGTACTTGCTCACTTTCCAAAAACATTTCAAACACTTCACATTTTTCAAGCAATTTTCAAAACAAAGGTTTTATATATATCCGTACATGGATCATTATAAAACACTTAAGAAAATTTCTAAACACACACTACACTTCTCAAAAACATTTTAAAGTGAGCTAAGTAACTAAGAGCCCATGGATAACCATGGATGTAAAGGGTGCTAACACCTTCCCTTTACATAACCTACCCCCCGAACCCAAAAATCTTTTAAAAGGTCTTTCCTGTTCTTTTATGCCTTTCCTTTGGATAAAATAAAAGTCGGTGGCGACTCTTGCTATCCGCAACATAACTAAAGTCAGTTCTCCCACCGTGTTACAGAACTGGCGACTCTGCTGGGGACTTAATAAAATAGGGGTACCCTTAGGAATTAGATCACTTTAAAATTGTTTGCTTTGTTTGCTTTATACTTATCTTGTTGGGTGCTCTTATGTGTGAAAGATCCTAACCCGGATCTAGTGTACCTTAGGTAAATGGCAATAGACCAAGGAAACTGTACGGCGTATACCGATATGGTTGATATGGTGGCCATAGTTAGTGTGACTTCTTGGTTGGTGCTTATGTTCCTTAAGTCAAGTTGAGGATAATATGAGGCTGCCATATGTTGTCAATGCACTAACTAACTTTTAGAACCCTAGTTATCCCATCTTGGCCTTTAGAAAGTAGTGAGATAACTGGCTTTGGTGAAGACTAAAGTTGGTTGATACTCGATACTACGCTCATTGAGATTCTAAACTTGGAGGGTTTTGGTTGGCAAGTAAGTTGCCTACTGAACAATCATCCTTGTGAAGGATCAATGATTTTGAGATCCCTTAGAACCTGGTTACTTCATAGGACAGGATGAACCAACTAAACTTCAGGGGAGGGTACTTACCTTTAAACCTCATGCAAGCCTTCAAACCTAGGGCTATTGTGTGACTTGTTTGTGTGTGACACATGTTTGTGATTGAGCATAACATCATGACATCATCATGCATCATAAGCATAGCATTTTCACTAACCATTTCAAGGACCAAAGGATTTATCTTTGTTCTTTGTTGCAGGTCATGGCTTCTGCTCGTAGAAACACTATCAGGATCAACTTTGTAGGCATACCTCCTAAGCTTAAGGAATTGGTTTCTCAAGTTTCTGAAAGTTCCCAGTTCATCAAGAGACATGGTCACCTACTGGATCTAGTTACCTCAGGATTCAATGAAGACATGATGAGTGTCCTGTTTCAGTTCTTTGATCCTAAGCATCGTTGCTTCACATTCCCCGACTATCAGCTGGTTCCTACAATGGAAGAGTTCTCCAAACTTCTGGATATACCTATCCTTGATCAGAAACCATTCACAGGTTTGGAAAAGGAGCCTAAACCTGAGGTTATTGCTGCAGCTCTACATCTGAAGAAGTCTGACATTGTTCTAGAAACGAGAAGCGGAGTTAAGGGTATTCTTGCTAAGGTGTTGATAGAAAAGGCTCAAGTGTTCTTGAAAGCTATGAGCTATGATGCTTTTGAGGAGATCTTAGCCTTGTTGATTTATGGCTTAGTGTTGTTCCCCAATCCTGATCAGTTCATAGACGTTCATGCCATCAATATATTCCTGAGTCACAACCCAGTGCCTACATTGCTTGGAGACATTCTACACTCTCTTCATACTCGTACTACGAAGGCAAGAGGAACTTTGATGTGTTTCATACCTTTGTTATCTAGGTGGTTTACTTCTCACCTTCCTCGCTCAGTGATGAAGAATGAGCAAGGGTTCAGGTGGTCCAAGAGGATCATGTCACTCTCGCATTCAGATATTCATTGGTGCTCCAGATCTATGGAGAATGTTACTATCATTGACCATTGTGGGGAGTTTCCTAACGTGCCACTTCTAGGCATAAGAGGAGGCATTACTTACAACCCTTCTTTAGATTTACGACAGTTTGGTTACGCTCGGAGTGATGGTCCTCATGACATGTTGATTCAGGGTATTGTGTTTGACTATGACAACGATCTGCAAGGTTACCGTCAAAGGTTCATACGAGCATGGGGAAAAGTGAACAAGGTTGACAGCAAGACTCTGGAGCCCAAGTACACTATTCCTATGGAAGCTTACCTCAGATGGGTGCGATCCCGTGCTCAGACTCTCATGATGCCATATCCTGCCATCCTGCCAGTTACTATGGAGCCTGTTGCTGAAGGAGATACCTCTTATATCATCCTTCACCCAGACATGCCCACTGACATGGAAGACTTACAGAGATCCTGGATCCAGTTGAAGGAGCAAAGGGATACTTTCGAGACTCATTACAAAGCAAGTCAAGAAAGAATTTTGGAGCTAACAAAGCAACTTCATGAGGAGCGGAATCTCAACTCATACCTCAACACAAAGAGGAAACGTCCATGGGAGACTTAAAACCCCATCTTTTGTATTTATTTCATTTCATTCTTATTGTAAGCCCAAGGAGCAAACAAATTTATTACTAATAAAAGTTTACTTTCTTGTTTGTTTAAGCAAATTTAAATCCTGCGGTCCTTGAAAACATTGCATACGCATTTACATACCATATCATTGCATCACAGGTTTCTTATGTACAGGTTTCTTATCTTCTCGCTGTTTATTTCAGCAATGGCTCTTGAACAAACAATCAAAGATCTTCAGGCACAAAATGCACAGTTCCAGGAGCTAATCCTGAACTTGTCCAAGGGGCAGGATGAATTGAAGACACTGCTGGCCAAGAAGACTAAGAAGACTAGAAGGTCAGGAGGCCTGATCAACATGGGAAGAAGGTTCAGAGGTCCCGTCAAGACCAAATAATAGGTTGAAGATTATGAGTCTGAAGAGTCTGAGAAAGAGGGAGGCAGTCTCCATAATACAATGGGGGACTCAGATTCTGAAGCTAACTACTATCATGAGCCTAATGAAGATAAGTTCAAAATGCTGGTGGATAGAATGGATGCTATGGAATTGCAAAAGTCTTCTGGGCTGGATTTTGAAGACCTGAGTTTAATATCTGGGGTAGTTATACCCATTGGTTTCAAGGTTCCTACTTTCGTAGTTTATGATGGTGTCTCTTGTCCCAAGCTGCATCTGAGGTCCTATGTTCGGAGAATCCAACCCCATACTGCTGATAAGAAATTGTGGATCCATTTCTTCTAAGAGAGCTTAGCTGGAGCTCAATTGGAATGGTACTATCAGCTGGAGAGTGTCAACATCCGTGATTGGAATGATCTTGCTGAAGCCTTTTATAAGCAATATCAATACAATGCTGATCTAGCCCCTACTCGCATGCAACTGCAGAGCATGTCTATGGGTGCTAAAGAAAATTTCAAGGAGTATGCCCAGAAGTGGAGAGACTTAGCTAGAAGAGTACAACCCCCTCTAACTGACAGGGAGTTAATGGATATGTTCATGTGTACGTTGAATGGTCCTTTTTATAGTCATCTCATTGGAAGCTCATCATCTGGCTTCACTGAGTTGATAATGACAGGAGAGCGCGTAGAAAGTGGTATAAGGAGTGGCCAGATCCAAGTGGGTGCTTCTTCATCCAGTACTACAAACAAGCCCCCTAGTGGGAAGAAAGAGTCAAATGATGTTTATGGTCAACCTGGTCGTAATAGGAGGCATCAGTCTGTGAGTGCAGTTCATATCTCCAATCCAACTCCTGCAACATCAGAGCCACCCCAGGGAAATCAACAGAGGCCTAGAAGGCAGTTCACTAAGATCAACATGTCACTGGCCCAAGCCTTGCAACACTTGTTGAAGGGTGAACTTATCACTTTGAGGGACCCTCCTCAGAATCCCAATGTCACCTCTCCCAGGTACAATCCTAATGCACGATGTGCATATCATTCAAATTGTCAGGGACATGATACCAATAGTTGCTGGGTATTAAAGAATAAAATTCAAGATATGATTGATGCTGGAGAGATTGAGTTTGACCCTCCGGGTACTCCAAATGTGATTACTGCTCCTATGCCAAATCATGAGAAAACTGTCAATGCCATTGATGAACTTTCACATATTTCCTCAGTTGCAGATTTGACTACACCATTGTCTGTTATCAAGAAGAAGTTAGTACAAGCTGGGTTCTTTCCAGGTTGTCGTGAAGATTGTGTCTATTGTGCTTATAAGCCGGATAGCTGCTGGAGGTTGAAGGACAAAATTCAACGCCTCATGAATAATTACACCATAGTGTTTGAAAAAACCCCACCTTCTGTGGAGAGTATGGTGGATCATATAACTAAAGGTGAGAAGGTTGAAGAGGTGTATATGGTTGATAAAGTGCCGGTAAGGATTACTTCCAAAGGACCTGTCAAAATTACTCATAAGGGTCCAATTAAGATTACTGCTGAAGGCCCTGTGAAGATTGTTGCTGAAGCTAGAGTGGCTCCTATGATCATTACCACTCCGGGTCTTATTCCATATACTTCTGATAAAGCTGTGCCTTGGAATTATGGGTCCGATGTTTACATCCATGGTGTTAAGCAGAAATCCTTAACTGATACACCTGTTGTTGGTGAAAATCTGGATGTTGATAATATTGCTGGATCTAGTAAGATCACACGAAGTGGAAGAATTTTCTCTCCTCCGGTTACCTCGAAGAATACAGTTACTCCAGCTACTACCTCTACTGCTGATGCTCGGGGCAAAGGTCCTGTTATTGAACCTATACAAACTGATGTACCAGCTGCTGATGATCTTTCTAAGCAGATGGAAGAAGTACTGAAGATCATTCGCAAGAGTGATTATGACATTGTTGATCAATTGGGGCATACTCCCTCCAAGATTTCCATGTTGTCTTTATTGTTGTGTTCTGAGGCGCATGCCAAAGCCTTGATTAAATTTTTGAAGACTGCTCACGTACCAAATGAGATTTCTGTAGACCAGTTTGAAAATTGTGTTGCACACTTGACCTATGATAATGGGTTAGGTTTCTCCGATGCTGATTTGACTCCGGCCAAAAGGGATCATAACAGGGCTCTACATATCTCTATTGAATGCAGGGGCACTACCCTGTCACATGTATTAATAGACAATGGTTCCTCTCTGAATGTGTTGCCCAAAGAAGTTCTGAATAAGCTTAGTCCTGAAGATGCTGTGTTGAAGCCCAGTAATATAGTGGTGAAAGCTTTTGATGGCTCGAGAAGAGTGGTGCATGGAGAAATTGATCTCCCAATCAAAGTAGGTTCTCAGGTCTTCAATGCTACCTTTTATGTCATGGATATTCGTCCTTCTTATTCTTGTTTGCTTGGGCGTCCCTGGATCCATGGGGCAGGTGCTGTAACCTCCACCTTACATCAGAAGCTGAGATATCCAGTAGAAGGAAAAGTTGTCACTGTTTACGGAGAGGAAGGGTATATAGTTAGCCATGTGAACACTTTTAAGTATCTTGAAGTGGAAGGTGAATACGTTGAAACTCCGTGCCATACATTTGAAGTGGTTCCTTGGATTGTTAATAATTATGAAGCTCCTCCTGTGGTCAAGAAAGTTCCTGTGGTCACCAGAGTACCTCCAACAATGGCTTCCCTTAAAGATGCTAGAGCTGTGGTGGATGAAGGTGGTTGTACTATTTGGGGTCAGCTTCCTGACATTCCTTACAAGTCTGACAAATTTGGTTTGGGTTTCACTGCAGAGTCCCAAAAGGTTGTTCGTCGTGCTCGTGTTGTTCGTATCACCAATCAGGGGATTATGAAAGATCAGATAAATGCTGCGTGTGACTATGATGAAGACTACAACTTGGATGCTTGGATTTTTCCTACTGTGGGTGCTGGGCTCAATAATTGGAAAGCTGAAGATGTTGTTCCTATCTCCTTTAGTCAGGAGTAAATACTATTACTGTGTTGTTACTTTTAAAAGTTTGTAATTTTTGAACAATTAAACTCTTAAGCCTTGTGCCTTACTTGGGGCACAATGGTGTGCTCGTTACGGGATGTCATTTCATTTGCATACTTCATTCAATAAAAATCAGTGGACGTTTCGTTTTTGTAAATATTGTGTTCCTTGTCTTTCTTTTCTTTTATTTTTATTTTATCAGCTATGTGTTCTTACACACACCCACATCACTAAAATGCAGATCCATATCCACTCTGGATCATGTTGATAACAGTTCTACTATTGCCAATTATAATTTCGAGAATCCGATCTATCAAGCTGAAGACGGAAATGAGGACGATTGTGAAGTACCTGTAGAGCTTGCTAGGTTGTTACAACAAGAAGAGAAAGCTATACAGCCACATGAAGAGCCAGTCGAAGTTGTGAATCTGGGAACTGAAGAAAACAGGAAAGAAGTCAAGATAGGGTCTGAATTAGAGGATTGTGTCAAGAGCAGATTGATTCAGATGTTACATGATTATGTGGAGATCTTTGCTTGGTCCTATGAAGATATGCCAGGGTTGGATACAGACATTGTGGTTCACCGTTTACCGGTAAAAGAAGATTGTCGTCCAAAGAAGCAGAAGGTTCGTCGCATGCGTCCTGAAATGTCAGAGAAGATTAAGGCATAGGTGATGAAACAGTTTGATGCAGGGTTCTTAGCTGTGACTTCTTATCCTCAGTGGGTTGCAAATGTGGTACCGGTACCTAAGAAAGATGGTAAGGTACGTATATGTGTGGACTACAGAGATTTGAACAAGGCCAGCCCCAAAGATGACTTTCCACTTCCTCATATTGATGTTCTAGTAGACAACACTGCTCAGCATAAGGTATTCTCTTTTATGGATGGTTTCTCTGGTTATAATCAAATCAAGATGACACCCGAAGACATGGAGAAGACAACATTTGTTACACAGTGGGGCACTTTTTGTTATAAAGTGATGCCATTTGGTTTAAAGAATGCAGGGGCAACATATCAGCGTGCTATGGTGGCTTTGTTTCATGACATGATTCATCATGAGATAGAGGTGTATGTGGATGATATGATAGCCAGGTCTCAGAATGAAGAGCAACATCTTGATCATTTGCATAAGTTGTTTGAGAGGTTGAAGAAATACAAGCTGAGATTGAATCCAAACAAATGTACTTTTGGAGTTAGGTCTGGTAAACTCCTGGGTTTCATTGTCAGTGGAAAAGGTATTGAAGTAGACCCTGCGAAAGTGAAAGCTATACAAGAGATGCCAGCTCCTCGTACTGAGAAGGAAGTTAGAGGTTTTTGGGACGATTGAATTACATTGCAAGATTTATTTCCCAATTAACTGCCATCTGTGAGCCAATCTTCAAATTGTTGAAGAAAGATCAGGTGATGGAATGGAATGACGAGTGCCAGACTAACTTTGATGAAATCAATAAATATCTGCTAGAACCTCCAATATTGATGCCACCAGTTGATGGAAGACCCTTGATTATGTACCTAACAGTGTTAGACAACTCAATGGGGTGTGTCTTGGGGCAACATGACGAGTCTGGTCGAAAAGAGCAGGCAATATACTACCTTAGCAAAAAGTTTACCGACTATGAAACAAGATACTCACTGCTCGAGAAAACTTGCCGCGCTTTGGCATGGGCTGCTCGCCGACTAAGACAGTATATGTTGACTCATACTACCTTGTTGATTTCGAAGATGGATCCAATCAAGTACATATTCGAGAAACTTGCTCTCTCCGGAAGAATGGCAAGATGGCAAATGATCTTAACAGAATATGATATACAATATACTACTCAGAAGGCCATTAAGGGAAGTGTTGTAGTTGATCATTTGGCTCATCAAGCAGTGGATGATTATCAGTCAATGAGTTTTGAGTTCCCGGATGAAGACATTATGACTATTACTAAAGAACCTGGACAATATGACGGACCTGAACAAGGATCCCGATGGACTATGGTTTTTGATGGAGCTTCTAATGCACTTGGTAATGGTGTTGGTGTTGTGATCAGTTCCCCTGAAGGTTTTCATACCCCGATTATAGCCAGACTTTGTTTCTATTGTACCAATAACATGGCTGAGTATTAGGCATGTATCCTGGGTATCAAAGCTGCCATTGATATGAAGATTCAGTTCCTCGACGTGTATGGAGATTCAGCCCTGGTAGTAAGTCAGATTAAAGGAGATTGGGATACCAAACATGATAATCTCATTCCTTACAGAGAGCATGTGTTGTCTTTGATCCCACATTTCAAAGAGATTACTTTTGGACATATTCTACGAAGAGAGAATCAGTTGGTAGATGCATTAGCCACCATGGCATCTATGTTTGAGATCAGCTGGGATGATGAAGCTCCCAAGATTACTATTGATAGATTCGAGAAGCCTGCATACTGCAATGAGATTGACACTGAAGAAACAGAGGAGAAGCCTTGGTTCTATGAAGTGAAAAGATATCTCGAAACTCAGGAATTCCCTGAAGGGGCATCTGTCAAAGATAGGAAGTTTCTGAGAAGGTTTTCTGCTAAGTTCTTCTTGAGTAATGGAATTTTGTACAAGCGCAATCATGATTCAACTATGCTTCGTTGTGTGGATAAAAAGGAAGCAACAGAGATTATGGAAGATATGCATGATGGGATCTTTGGCACTCATTCTAGTGGTCATACCATGGCAAAGAAGATTTTGAGAGCAGGTTACTATTGGTCTACCATGGAAGCTGATTGCTATCAACACTCCAGAACATGTCACAAGTGTCAAATTTATGCTGATAAAGTCCATATACCTCCATCACCATTGAATGTGTTGACTGCTCCTTGGCCTTTTGCCATGTGGGGCATTGATATGATTGGTGAGATCAAACCTACTGCTTCTAGTGGGCATCGTTTCATCCTGGTTGCTATTGATTACTTCACGAAGTAGGTAAAGGCAGCTTCATTTGCATCTGTTACTAAGAATGTGGTGGCTCGATTCATTAAGAATAATCTCATATGTAGGTATGGCATCCCTGAAAGGATTATTACTGACAATGGCTCTAATCTAAACAACACTATGATTACTGATCTCTGCACGCAGTTCAAGATTAAACATCACAACTCTTCTCCGTATCGTCCAAAGATGAATGGGGCAGTAGAAGCTGCTAATAAGAACATTAAGAAGATTATACAGAAGATGACTGTCACTTATAAGGATTGGCATGAGATGTTACCATTTGCTCTTCATGGTTATCGTACTACAATATGTACTTCAACAGGGGCAACCCCATTCTCCTTAGTATATGGTATGGAAGGAGTTCTGCCCATTGAAGTTCAGATTCCCTCCTTAAGAATTATGAAGGATGCAGGCTTGGATGAAGTTGAGTGGATTCAGACTCGACTTGACCAGATAAATTTGATTGATGAGAAGAGGTTAGTAGCTGTTTGTCATGGTCAGATGTACCAGAAACGAATGATCAAAGCTTTTAATAAGAAGGTTAAGCCAAAGGTATATCAGGCTGGTGACTTGGTAATCAAGCGTATCATATTACCACAGGGTGATCCTAGGGGCAAATGGACTCCTACATATGAAGGACCATTTGTGGTCAAAACAGTATTCTCAGGAGGTGCCATGATACTTACTATTATGGATGGTGAAGACTTCCCACAGCCTGTAAACGCAGACATAGTTAAAAAATACTACGCATAAAAAGAGACCCTCTAGGTTGACTGGCCTAGGCAAAAATAAGGGCATCCCGGCGAACCAAAAGGGTTCGGGCAAAAATTAGGGAAAATATATAAAAAATGTACACCCGGCAAGTCGAAAACCTGAAAAGGCGGCTTGGGCAAAAAAGGGTATCCCGGTGGATTGAAAACCTGAAAAGGCAATCCAGGCAAAAGTTAGGGATTAAAGCGTATGACTATGTCTCGTTTGGATCACCTATGAAACTACAACCAGTTGTGCTACTTACTCAAGTTTGAACAGATAAAGCTCAATCCAATCGTTTCTGTCTCAACAGCAGAAGATGAGATACTTGAAGATAATGGCAATAGTAGAATTGAAACTCAATAGGATTATTTCCCACATAGCTGATTTTCTTTGTTTTGTAAATTATTTTACGACAAATTCCTCTTACTAGGATTTCTGTCTCCTTGTACAAACTTGCCTATGTATAGGTCACTTTTTGATATAAATAAAATTTCATCTTTGAATCCAGATTTACTTTTACCCTATTTACATAAGCGAAACGTCCATTGGTTGTGTTTGAATGTATGTATGCTTTTGAATATGATTGATGTTTACCAGAAATGCATAAAATGCTGAATATGATTGATGTTTACCAGAAATGCATGAAAATGCAGTAATAGTATTTACTAAGGACGAACGAGGGAAAGAATTCAACGAAGCTTCGCCGTTTCATTCCCACCAGACAGCTACAAGTTCCCCAGTAGGGCAAATCCATCTTCATAAATACTTCAAGTCACATCTCCCCTGGAATTTATATCCATCTCTTTTATCCTCATACGGATAGTCGGGAATTTATTCTTCCAATAGGAGTACGACGAACGAAGACGGGAGGTTATGGATACCTTACTATCGAACGAAGACGGGAGGTTGTGAATACCTTACTATCAAACGAAGACGGGAGGTTGTGAATACCTTACTATCAAACGAAGACGGGAGGTTGTGAATACCTTACTATCAAACGAAGACGGGAGGTTGTGAATACCTTACTATCAAACGAAGACGGGAGGTTGTGAATACCTTACTATCAAACGAAGACGGGAGGTTGTGAATACCTTACTATCAAACAAAGACGGGAGGTTATGGATACCTTACTATCAAACGAGACAGGAACGAGTTCCTCATATTCTTCACTATATTATCAAATGATATATGAACGAGTTCCTCATATTCTTCACTATATTATCAAATGATATAGGAACGAGTTCCTCATATTCTTCAGCAACAAATCGGGATTTATTTTCCCTGGCCAGCAGTTGTTATACGAAAATACCTGGACGCTTCAGGCTGCATGATTCATACATACATCATCTACATCATACCATAATATACATATCCATAAGTACATAATACATTACTTAAGTGCATCATACTATGCATGCATACATAATGCATAAACTAATATTTTCCTTGCAGGATAGTTATATGCAGGTAAAACAATATCAACAACTTATACCTTGGGACGTTGTTTATCCTCCTGAAAGCTATCATGACTTTGGGCCGTTGTTTATCTTCCCAAAAGTTATACTTATACCTCGGGACGTTGTTTATCTTCCTGAAAGCTACCATGACCTTGGGCCGTTGTTTACCTTCCCAAAAGGTTATCTCATTATCTCGGGACGTCGTTTATCTTCCCGAAGGCTATCTTGGGCTGTTGTTTATCTTCTCAAGAGCCATATCATGACTTTGGGTCGTTGTTTATCTTCCCAAAAGTTATACTTATACTTCAGGACGTCGTTTATCCTCCTGAAAGCTATCATGACTTTGGGCCGTTGTTTATCTTCCCAAAAGTTATACTTATACCTCGGGACATTGTTTATCCTCCTGAAAGCTATCATGACTTTGGGCCGTTGTTTATCTTTCCAAAAGTTATACCCTTACCTTGGGCCGTTGTTTATCTTCCCAAAGGTTATCTCATTATCTTGGGACGTCGTTTATCTTCCCGAAGGCTAGTTTGAGACGTTGTTTGACTTCTCAAAAGGTCGTATTATTACCTTGGGCCGTTGTTTATCTTCCCAAAGGTAATGTTGGGACGTTGTTTATCTTCCCAAAAGCTATACCTTCATACTTTGGACTACTTTATTCTCCAAGAGGTATGTTTGAAAAAACTTTTTCCAAGTGGCATCTTTAAGCCACTCAAGCATGTACAGCTAGTCATCAGTATCACTCTACGCACCGGTGAGTGCAAATTTTTGGGCTTTTGTGTTCAATCCCCTTCAACCTTCCAGGTCACGACTGGCACATATACCAATCTAACCCCTCAGGTTTCAGAAAATTGAACAGGGGCAGCTGTTGCACCCCAAAATTTGCCCTCACAAGACAAGACTTTGTGTACTAATAGGTTCACAAGGTTCACAAGATTCACAAGACATTATGAGGTTCACAAGGTTCACAAAGTTCACAATTAGTCAGAAGGTTGACAATTCCCTCAGACAATGCATCCTCCTAAGCAGTGCATCCAAAACTAGGGTTTTGACTTTAATCAGGCTAAATGAATTTCCAAGACTTCAAGTGAGCTTCATAACATCTTATATGTGTTTAAGAACCCCCATGACAAGTTCCAGAACTTTTCTCAAAGGTTTGCTCAGTCAGATGATCAGATAAGTCAAAATCAGTCAAAGCCGTTAAAAAGTCAAACTGAGGTCAACTGTGGTCAAACCAAAGTCAAACTTCATGATTTTTTGCCAACATCAAGTATATGAAGTAAAATTCATCATTTGATCAAGGGTTGATCATGATTCATCAAGGAGATTTCAGATCATCAAGAATCAGGAGTTTCTAAAATAGGGTTTCCTCAGGAAAAGTCAACTGAACTTTCACATGATTCATCAAATTTTTCCCATCCAAAGCTCATTTTGAAGGAAATTGAATTCTTTACAACTTTGTGTCTCACAAGCCAAGCCCAAAAATGCTTCATTTGGAAGGTATGAGCTAAGACATTATAGGTCCTTTTAAAAGTCAACAAAAAGTCAACAACTTCAAAAGAGCATAACTTGAGAATGGTAAAAGGTATGGACATGAAACCAATGGGGTTGGTTAGAGGACTCTTTAAGCTTTCCAAAATGTCCAAGAACACCCTCATAGCATTAAAATTGAAGGATTTGTGCCCATGCAAAGTTGGGAAATTTTTGGGTGGTTTATGAAGTAAATAGGGTCTTAAAACCATAATTCTTCAAATGGGCTGAACTTTTTGTGACCCAAGAGGTTCCATGACATCATGCACGAAATTTATTTAATATTTTCATAATTTTATTTATTTTATTTTATTTATTATGATTTTTTATATTAAAAATCATTTTAAATTCAAATAAAATATAAAATATGAAGATTTAAAATATATTTTGATTCTAGAAGGTCATGAAAGTTAATTAGATTAAATTGATATGAGAATTATGGTGATTGTCTTAAAATAGCAAGGTTACATTCAAAAATATTTGAATTTTAAGACATGATCTTTTTCAATCTTCAATGATCAAAAAGTCCAAACAACCCAACAATATTTTGACCTAATTTCATCTACTATAAGTACATAAACACATCACAATGCAATGGACACGATTTTGCAGCCTCAAACCATAACTTCAAACTTCAAAAAATCCTTCAAAAGTCAATTTTCGGTTTCAACCCTAGAGGAGGTTTCAAGGTATTTTAAGAACATCACAAGCTTCCTCAAGCATCCCTGAGTCGAAACCAATCATCATATGCCTTTGAATCATGCCATAATACATAAACCGAATCATGTTCTTTAAGATATTTTTGATTTTCGATTCCATTGATTGGCTGGATTTAAATTGTTTTTGATTGTTTGATGATGATTGTGATGAACCCTAGATTGATTCTGGGCTATTTAATTAAGTTTTATGTGCAGGTATCGAATTTCACCATGATTAGGGTTTACGGCCTCATTTAGGGTTTCATGGTTTAATCAAGATAAATGAATTCTAAAGACATAGGACGATTGCAAATCTCATTAGGAACTCAATGGTATAACTAATTTTGTGAAATTTTTGCTGTTTGGTTGAAGTTTGTTATTCGCAGGAACAAAAATCGCAGGAAATATGGTAGGAAATTTTGCAATAAAATTCGCAGGTACCAAGGTTGAAGATGAAGACCAGTGGCGCAAAAATTAATTCAAAAAATTGATTTAAAATATTATGTTTTGCTTCTGATTATGTTTCAAAATGAGCACGTGGCTCAGTTGGTTTTGACGTTTGTATGTGATGATAAAGGGCCAGGGTTCGATTCCTTGGTCAGGTTCTTTTTGTTCAAAAGCTCATTTAATTATCAGGTTTACTATATTATTGCTGGAGGCTGATTCATGGACATGCAGCATGCGTAGCTCAGTTGGTTGATGGTTGATGGAAGAGGCTGGGAGACCTGGGTTCGACCCCAGGCTCCAGCAGGTAAGTTTTTACTATTTTATTTTAATTATTTTCTATTTTCTTTTATTTCATTAATTTTAATTAAAATAGTTTATAATAAAAATAATATAATAGGATTATATATGTTTGAAAATTAATTTGTATGCCTATATTATTAAATATATATATATATATATATATATATATATATATATATATATATATATATATATATATATATATATATATATATATATATATATATATATATATATATATATATAATTTGTGAGTAATTAAATTTGTTTTGCAAATTAATAAATAAAACCTTATTTTTGTTTTTTTTCTAAAAAATCATAAACACTAAATTATTTATGTTAATCTTCATATTTTCATATAAAACCTAATTATTTTTACAAAAACCCTAATCTTCTTTTATGAAATCCTAATTATATTATAACTTGTAAATTATTTGTAAATTTTAATTATGTACATTATTTTATAACTTGTTTACAATTATTAGTAAATATAGTTTTCGCATGTAAATAATTTTAATTAAATAGTAAACCCTAGATTATTAAACAACCCTAATTTTATTTTGTGAATATTATTTTATAGTATGTTTATTTAATTATAATTAACCAATATTTTTATAATATGTATATAAATTTAAATCATTAGAATGATTTAGTACACAATACTTATTATTTATTGCTTTTATTAAATTCTCTTAAAAAATGTTATTTATCTAATTTTGAACTTTAAATTTATTTATTTTCATTATGCTAATTCTTTCATCTTATTCTTATTTATTACTACTAACCCCCTTATTTATTTATATATTATATGATTGTTTATTTTATTATTATTATTATTACTAACCCACATAATTATTCTTTAATTTGCTTATTTAATTTATTTTAATTATTATTATTATGTAATTGTATACAATATGTAATAGTTGTAGTAATTTTTAATATTTAAATTTTAAATGCTATGGTTAGTAAAATAGGGAGTGTAAAACATGTTTGTAATAAAATTTGAATTTAGATCATTAACTTAAAGATAAATATCTGAATTGGTACATTCACACACGTAAGTCGATCCTGGATCGCCATCTCACTTCTTAAGGGTTACCTCTCAAGTTGCCTAAACAAAAGGTCAAGTAAGGTGTAAAGCAAAGTCCCTCATTTTATAATCTAGTCCCTTAACAGATAAAAAGATCAAGTCCCTTAATGGTTGCCTTCGTAATGATCTTGTCCCTTTCGAATAAAGATGATAAGTCCCTTCGAATTGCTTATACACCTTACAGTTGCCTAAATAACAGATGTCCCTTTACTTGTCCCTCACACATCCAAGGTAATGACTACCTATTCCTTAATAATAGGGATAGTTTTACCACTTAAAGGATATTTAAGAACAGAAAAGACTTAACTTAGGGTAGGTTCCTCTTATGTACTTGTTCACTTTCCAAAAACATTTCAAACACTTCACATTTTTCAAGCAATTTTCAAAACAAAGGTTTTATATATATCCGTACATGGATCATTATAAAACACTTAAGAAAATTTCTAAACACACACTACACTTCTCAAAAACATTTTAAAGTGAGCTAAGTAACTAAGAGCCCATGGATAACCATGGATGTAAAGGGTGCTAACACCTTCCCTTTACATAACCCACCCCCCGAACCCAAAAATCTTTTAAAAGGTCTTTCCTGTTCTTTTATGCCTTTCCTTTGGATAAAATAAAAGTCGGTGGCGACTCTTGCTATCCGCAACATAACTAAAGTCAGTTCTCCCACCGTGTTACAGTTGGACAAGATGAAGAAAGAGAAAGAAGAATGGCTACTTGAGAAGACTACGATGCAGGAATAGCTGAAGGAGAAGAATGATCTCATTGAGCTACTTGAGCGGCGTGTCACGAAGAGGCCAAGAGAGGATTTATCTTTCTCTAGTACTCCATCTACTATTCCTCCTACTTCTGGTGCTTGGAAGGCCATTGTTGACAAGTTAGTGAAGGATAAGGAAGATATGGAAGATCGGTACAAGAAAGAGATCAAGAGGATTCGCATGAAGTATCAGCCAGGATTCTGAACTTCTTCGGATATGATTCCCTAGGCCTAGTTTACTTTCTCTCTCATGTATTAGGGTTATTGATGTTTGTACTTCACTTGTAATCCTCACTTTGATCTTAATGAGAATGAGTTTTTTTAAGTACTTCAAAAAAGTCTCTTTATAAATATTGCAAGTTATCTTATAGTCCTTTGAAATATTTGCATTTGCATAGGCATACCATGCATCATACCCGCATTTGTCTTGCTTTTTGAGTGTTCTCCAGGGATCTTATGTTGTTTCTTGGTCTTCATTCAGTTCTCCTGTCAAGCTGACTCACCGATTTGATACTCGAGCTAATCGTAGAAGGGTGATGGAAACTTTACAACAAGAGAATCGCGAGCTGCGCGAAGAGGTTACTTATCTGAGGGAAAGCTTGGAAAGAGTTTCTGCTATGATGGAAAGTTTGGTGGCTGCTCAGAATCAGCCACCTCCTAATTCTCCTGTTCAGAATACTGTCATCTCCGAGATTGTTACCGCATCAATTCCTGTTGAGACTGTAATTTCTCCTCGCTATCGTATGCCTGCTAGCACACCTTGGGGCATGCCAGTTGATTTTATTCCTGCTGGTTATCGTCCTCCTCATCATCCTGAGACTGTTGCATTTAATACTCTCCCACCAGTGTGGACTACTCTTCCTCCAGTTGTGACTACTGCACCGCCTGTAGTACACACTATTCCGCACCATGATGAAATTATTTACCATGCTGAGCCCAGTGAAGACGCTGGAGTGGCTGAAAGACTTGATGATTTCCAGGGACGCTTTGTTGAGATACAGAGGGAGATGAGAGCCTTGAAGCATAAGGATTTGTTCGGAAAAGATGCCTATGATCTTTGTCTGGTCCCTAATGTTAAAGTTCCTTACAAATTCAAGCTGCCTGAGTTTGAGAAGTACAAAGGCAACACTTGTCCGTTGAGTCATTTGACTATGTATGCCAGAAAGATGTCTGCTCAGACAGATAATGATAAGCTGCTGATTCACTATTTCCAGGATAGTTTGACCGGTGCACCCATGAGGTGGTATATGAGTCTGGATAATAGCCAAATCAAGACCTTCAATGATCTGGGAGAAGCTTTTGTGAGGCAGTACAAGTATAACGTTGATATAACGCCAGATAGAGATCAACTTCGTGCTATGTCCCAGAAGGACAAAGAGACTTTTAAAGAATATGCGCAAAGATGGCGCGAGCTGGCAGCCCAGATTGTTCCTCCGCTGGAAGAAAAAGAAATGACGAAGATCTTCTTGAAGACTTTAGGTTCTTTTTATTATGAAAGGATGATAGCAAGCGCTCCTTCTGATTTCACTGAAATGGTGAGTATGGGGATGCGTTTAGAAGAAGGTGTCCGTGAGGGACGGTTGAGTCAAGAGAATAGAAATGGCTCAAGCTCTAGAAGGTTCAACTTTGGGAAAAAGAAAGAAAATGAGACTAATGCAGTATCTCGTGAAAGTTATAGAAGGCCTCACAGTCGTGGGAATCACCATCCGCAGCATGTAGCTTCTGTAACACCGATGATTAATGTGGCTCCAACTGTGCCAGCAGTTCCAAAGTACCAACCTCGTTATCAACAGCCTTCGGTGCAACAAGGTGGTAATCAACAGGCTCGGGCTAAGCCAAGTTTTGATCCTATTCCGATGTCGTATGCGGACTTGCTTCCATCTTTGATTGCAAAGAATCTTGTGCAAACACGTCCTCCACCTCCAGTTCCAGAGACTATTCCATGGTGGTATAAGCCAGAGGCTCGCTGTGCTTTTCATCAAGGTGCCCCGGGGCATGATGTTGAGAATTGTTATCCATTGAAGTTTGAAGTACAAAAATTGATGAGGAACAATGTTCTGTATTTCAATGATGTTAATCCAAATGTGCAGAAAAATCCGTTGCCGAAGCATGGTAATGCGTCTGTGGATATGGTTGATGGTTGTCCTGGATTGTTCAAGATCTATGAGGTCCGTCATATTCGAAGGTCTTTGGTCGAGATGCATGCTTTCTTGAGTGAATATCACGATATTGATCATGATTATGCTGGATGTTGTATCTGCTCAGTGAATCCTCGTGGTTGCGTGATTGTTAAGAGAGATATCCAAAAGATGATGGATGATAAATTGATTGAAGTGACAACAAAAAGAGATAAATATGAAAATGAAGTGAATGTTATTATGCCTCAGTTTAATCTTCCTGAGAGAGTTGCTCCTGAGAGGGTGGTTATTTCTTTTGATAGTCGCAAAAATGTTGTTACTCCATTCGTGATTAATTTTCCTGGTCCAGTACCATATGAGTCTGACAAAGCTGTTCCGTACCGGTATAATGCTACGATGATAGAAAATGGTAGAGAAGTTCCTATTCCTACTCCAAAGTCTATGGTTAGCATTGCTGATGTGACAAAGGTTACTCGAAGTGGTAGAGTGTATGCTTCAGATCCTCCGAAGAGAGTTGAAGATACAAGTGCAAGTAAACAAATTATGGATGCTGTTGTCCAATCAGGCCAATCTGGTAATAGTGAAGATGAGGTGCTAAAATTGATAAAGAAGAGTGAGTACAACATTACTGAGCAGTTGTTGCATACTCCGTCGAAGATATCAGTTTTACCACTCTTGATGTGCTCTGAGGCTCATAGGCAGTCTTTGCAGAAGATTCTTGATCAAGCTTATGTTGACCATGATGTGACTGTTGATCAATTTGATAGTATTGTGGCTAATATCACATCGTGCAACAATTTAAGTGTCTGTGATGATGATTTTCCTGAAGAAGGAAGAAATCATAATTTGGCTCTACACATTTCGGTAAATTGTCAGGAAGATGTTATGTCTAAGGTGCTAGTTGATACTGGATCTTCTCTGAACGTAATGCCGAAATCGACTTTGTAAAAGCTTGCGTATCAAGGTGTTCCCATGAGACATAGTGGGATTATTGTGAAAGCATTTGATGGGTCGAAGAAGACAGTAATTGGTGAAGTGGATCTTCCTATTCTTATTGGACCGTTTATATTCAAGATTACTTTTCAAGTAATGGATATATGTCCCGCTTACAGTTGTCTCCTCGGAAGACCCTGGATCCATGAGGCAGGAGTTGTGACATCCACTCTTCATCAGAAGTTGAAATTTGTGAAAGAGGGGAAATTGGTGACCATTGAAGGTGAAAGGGCGATGCTTGTGAGCAATTTGTCTTCTTTCTCCTATATTGATGCTGAAGAAGAGGTGGGAACTTCGTTTCAAGCTCTTTATGTCGTGGATAATGTTGCTAAGAAGAATGCCATGCCCATGACTTCTTTCAAGGATGCTTTGCGAGTGCTTGAAGCTGGCCAGTCTGATGGTTGGGGACGAATTATTGATGCTGTCGACAACAAGGAAGGATTTGGTATCGGCTTTGCACCAGACGTGGTTCTTAATGACCCAAAGACTATTCAAGAAGGTTTCTGAAGTGCTGGATTTATCAACGATCATTCCGCTGCTGCCATCATTGAAGATGATGAAGATGAAGAAATGCCTGACTTTGTTACGCATGGAAAGATTTGCCAGAACTGGATTGCTGTTGATGTTCCTTTTATTGTTCATGCTTCAAAGTAATTTGTTTTATTTTCTTTCAAAAAATCCTTTCACTCTGCCCAAGGTGAAAGTGATGTTTGTCGGGCTTTGTTTCAAATTTTATCATCATCAATAAAATGTTATTTTGTTATTTCCATATGTGTTTTTCCTTTTTGCTTTATTCTGAAAAATGGTAACCTAAAAAACCCAAAAATAATAATATTTGTTTATCTGCATAATGTTTGCACTTTTGTTCATACTCTAAAATAAAAAATAAAATCATTGTGCAGATTGATTGATAAACCCATTGAAAACAATGATCCTATGCCCTCTCCCAACTTTGAATTCCCTGTGTTTGAAGCTGAGGAAGAGGATGTTGAAGAGATTCCTGATGAAATTTCTCGGTTGCTTGAGCACGAGGAGAAGATTATTCAGCCTCATGGAGAGTCTATAGAGATGGTCAACTTGGGTTCTGAAGATGAAAAGAAAGAGGTCAAAGTTGGAGCATTGATGGGTTCTGATGTTAAGAAGAGGATTGTAGAGCTTCTCAGAGAGTATGTTGATGTATTCGCTTGGTCTTATCAAGACATGCCAGATCTTGATACTGATATTGTGGAGCATAGATTGCCGTTGAAGCCTGAATGTCCACCTGTAAAGCAGAAGCTGAGAACAACTCATCCAGACATGGCAGTAAAGATCAAATAGGAGGTTCAAAAGCAGATTGATGCAGGTTTTCTTATGACATCAACTTATCCTGAATGGGTGGCCAATATCGTTCCTGTTCCGAAGAAAGACGGAAAAGTCCGAATGTGCGTTGATTACAGAGATTTGAACAAAGCCAGTCCGAAAGATGATTTTCCATTGCCACACATTGATATGTTGGTAGATAATACGGATAAGTTTGATGTGTTCTCTTTTATGGACGGATTTTCCGGTTATAATCAAATAAAGATGGCACCCGAGGACATGGAAAAGACCATATTTATTACACCATGGGGAACATTCTGTTACAGAGTGATGCCCTTTGGATTGAAGAATGCTGGGGCGACGTACCAAAGAGCTATGACTACACTTTTCCATGATATGATGCACAAAGAAATCGAGGTATATGTTAATGATATGATCGCTAAGTCAAGGACTGAAGAGGATCATGTTGAACATTTGCTAAAGTTGTTTCAGAGGTTAAGGAAGTTTAAGCTTCGTTTGAATCCAAACAAGTGCACATTTGGTGTACGTTCGGGAAAGTTGTTAGGTTTCATTGTCAGCCAAAGAGGCATTGAAGTTGATCCTGATAAAGTGAAAGCTATTCAAGAAATGCCTGCTCCAAGAACTGAAAAGAAAGTAAGAGGATTCTTGGGCCGTTTGAACTATATTTCGAGGTTTATCTCTCACATGAATGCCACATGTGCTCCGATCTTCAAGTTGCTTCGGAAAGACAAAGGTTGTGTCTGGACAGATGATTGTCAGAAGGCGTTCGAAAGTATCAAAGAATATCTGCTTGAACCTCCTATTTTGTCTCCTCCGGTGGAAGGTAGACCGATGATCATGTACTTGACTGTGTTGGAAGATTCCATGGGTTGTGTGCTTGGTCAGCAAGATGAATCTGGAAGAAAAGAATATGCAATTTACTACTTGAGTAAGAAATTCACTGATTGTGAGTCTCGGTACTCCATGCTTGAAAAAAATTGTTGTGCCTTAGCTTGGGCTGCAAAGCGTCTTCGCTAGTATATGCTGAATCATACAACTTGGTTGATCTCTAAAATGGATCCAATCAGGTATATCTTTGAAAAGCCTGCTTTAACTGGGAGGATTGCTCGTTGGCAAATGTTGTTATCAGAATATGATATCGATTACCGAGCTCAAAAAGCTATAAAAGGTAGTATCTTGGCTGACCATTTGGCACATCAACCGATTGATGATTACCAACCTATCAAATTTGATTTTCCAGATGAGGATGTGATGTTCTTGAAAGTGAAAGATAATGATGAACCTTTGATTGAGGAAGGGTCGGAGCCTGGATCTCGATGGGGTTTAGTTTTTGATGGTGTTGTGAATGCACGTGGAAGAGGAATTGGGGCAATGATCATTACTCCCCATGGTTCACATATTCCTTTTGCCGCGAGGTTGACTTTTCCTTGTACCAATAATGAAGCTGAGTATGAAGCCTGCATTATGGGTCTTGAGGAAGCTATTGATTTAAGGATTAAGCATCTTGATGTGTATGGAGATTCTGCCTTGGTAATCAATCAGATCCAGGGTACGTGGGTAACTCATCAACCCCACTTGATTCCGTATAGAGATTATGCCAGGAAGATATCAACTTTCTTCACTAAAGTTGAGTTTCATTATGTTCCTCGTGATGAGAATCAAATGGCGGATGCTTTAGCAACTATAGCTTCTATGATAAAAGTGCACCAGTGGAATGATGTTCCCATGATCAGTGTGATGCGACTTGAAAGACCAGCTCATGTGTTTGTAGTTGAAGAGGTCCATGATGACAAGCCTTGGTATCACGACATTAAATGTTTTCTCCAGAGTCAGGAATACCCACTTGGGGCATCCGATAAAGATAAGAAGACTTTGAGGAGATTGGCAGGCAATTTCTTCCTGAATGGAAATGTGCTTTATAAGAGAAATTTTGACATGGTCTTGCTCAGATGTGTGGATAGACACGAAGCAGACATGTTAATGAAAGAAATTCATGAAGGATCTTTTGGCACTCATGCTAATGGGCATGCAATGGCTAAAAAGATGTTGAGAGCAGGTTACTATTGGCTGACAATGGAATCTGATTGTTGCAAGTATGTGAAAAAGTGCCATAAGTGTCAAGTGTATGCTAATAAGATTCATGTGCCACCAGCTTATCTCAATGTGATTTCTTCCCCATGGCCTTTCTCTATGTGGGGAATTGATATGATTGGTATGATTGAACCCAAGGCTTCGAATGGACATCGTTTTATTCTTGTGGCAATTGATTACTTCACCAAGTGGGTGGAAGCGACATCGTATGTTAACGTGACCAAGCAAATTGTGGTTCGGTTTATCAAGAATAACATTATCTGCAGATATGGTGTTCCGAATAGAATCATTACTGATAATGGTTCGAACTTGAATAATAAGATGATGAAAGAGCTTTGTGAAGAATTCAAGATTCAACACCATAATTCGTCTCCTTATAGACCGAAGATGAATGGAGTTGTTGAAGCTGCGAACAAGAACATTAAGAAGATCATTCAGAAGATGGTTGTGACGTACAAGGACTGACATGAGATGCTCCCTTTTGCTTTGCATGGGTATCGTACATCTGTCCGCACCTCAACAGGGGCAACCCCTTTCTCGCTTGTTTATGGTACAGAAGCAGTGCTCCCCATCGAGGTTGAAATCCCATCAATGAGAGTTCTGATGGAAGCCAAGTTGACTGAGGCTGAATGCTGTCAGAGTAGATTTGATCAGTTGAATTTGATTGAAGAAAAGAGAATAACAACTTTATGTCATGGTCGGTTGTACCAGCAAAGAATGAAGAAATCTTTTGACAAGAAGGTCAAACCTCGTGTATTCAGAGAAGGCGACCTCGTGCTCAAAAAGATTCAGTCTTTCCTTAAAGATTCTCAGGGCAAGTGGACTCCGAACTATGATGGCCCATATGTTGTTAAGAAAGCCTTCTCTAGCGGTTCATTAATTCTTGAAACTATGGATGGTGAGGAGATCACTCGCCCTGTGAATGTGGATGCAATCAAGAAATACTTCGCCTAAAAAATAAAAGAAAAGCTCGCTAAGTTGAAAACCCGAAAGGGCGGCTTAGGCAAAAATGAGCGTCTCGGTGGATTGAAAACCCGAAAGGGCGGTCCAAGCAAAAATTAGAGACATAAACAGAAATAATTATCCCGGTAGATTGAAAACCCGAAAGGGCAATCTAGGCAAAAGTTAGGGATCATGGCAAGTAACTGCGTCGACAGACTGGATCACTTGTAGCAATCGAGGATTTCAGATTCTATCCCTCAGAAGAATTTCCCATCAAAGATTCTTATTCACGCATCCTTGACTGAAGTTTCAGACACAGTGGAGTTCAAAGTTGATAGGGAGAATAGTGATCATTGTATCTCAATGTAGCCCTTTTCCATGTATTTACCATTTTTCAAACTTGTAATGATCCATGGAGTCATGCCATTTGCTGACTACCATTCTATCAATGAATTTGAGCTTTTATCCAATTGTTTGCAATTCTGTATATTGTTTTTGTTTACAAAATTTCAATTTATTGTTGATGATGATTTTTGAAACAAAATTAATAAATTTAATTTTTGAAGATTTGAAAAACATTTTTCTTTTGATTTATGAATAAAGAAAGGATATCAATAGTGATCCCAAGGATGGTAAAGTCTGGATGTGTGTAACTCGACTCTCCCAAAGCAGGGTTTGATTCGGTTGTGTCCATGCAAAGTTCCTGAACAGTCTTGACAGGTAGATGTTAATGATGTTTTGTTCCCCAATAAAGATGAGCAGGAATTGTATGATTGTTCTGAGTTCCCATGTTTTCTCCAGAAGAGTTGTTGGAAAGGATGTTCTTAAAAATCCCTGGCTGAGTTTTGATCTCTTCCTCGGCAAGTTATCTTTATATTGAGAAGCATTGGGAATCCCCAACTGAGCTTTTGTTCCTCAGCTTGAATTGTTTGCATCCTTGAATATTGAAGTATTGATATAACAGTCAGTTTAGAGGTTTTCTTGTACCCTATGTTGGGTATTGATTTAAAATCCCTCGTAACGGTTGTTTTGGCTATGATGTTAACTTCTGATATCCCCATATGGATCCCCAGTAGGTCTGCATGTGTTGGTTTCCAGCAGTTTCCTATGAGATTTTCAACAGGTCTTGCACTCTATCCCCAAGTGGAGCAGGAGTGGTATGACAATTATTCCTCGTGAAGTTTGATTTTTATCAAGAATACTTCTATCCTCAGCAGATTATTACCTTTCCTCAGCAGGATGATATCCCTAGCAGATGCGGTCTCATCATGATTTAAGCCTTGTAGTAGGATTTTATTCCTTTGATGGCTTATGATATTCCCCTGCAGGATTTAAAGTTGAATCTCCAGCATGATTCCCTGCATTGTTGCCTTGGGATTAGCCGAGTATCCGGTTGTTGTGGTGTTCATGTCACCAGTTTCTTATCTTTATGTCTGTTTTGTCAGCATATTCATACGCATAATCATACGCATAAGCATAGCATCGTTTGCTTGCATTCTTGCGGTTTATCATTGTTCTCTGCTCTTTGGTGTGAAGTTTCCCCACAGAGTGTGTGTGTGTGTCGTATTCCTCTCAAGTTTAGAGTGTCGACCATTAAGCAGAAAGTGTTAATCCTTTCTAATTCCCCACTGAGTTTGTTTCTCGTGGATGATTTTGATTCAGCTTCCTCCCCAGTTTATTATCTGGATGGAATTTTCCCCAGTTGAGATATTTCCTCCTCGGGATGAGTCTTGTTTGACCGTTTCTCTCCAATTTGTTCTTGGATTGAACTTTGGTCCCCCTTTTGTGGGTATATTGCTTTGGAATTATGCTATCATTGTTTGATAGTGGGCAACATTTTCTCCAGCTTGAGTATATTACTGTGTAATTAAGCTATCAGTAATCGATAGTGGGCAATATTACCAAATTGATCAAGTTCTTTTGCTTGTACTCCTACCCAGTAAATCCGGTAGTTGAGAATTTTTCTACCCAGTAAATCCGGTAGTCGAGATTTCTTCCTCTTACCCAGTAAAAAGGTAATAGAGTTTGTTTTCCTTTGCTTAATCTCCTACCCAGTAAATCCGGTAGTTGAGATTTCTTATTACCTAGTAAAAAGGTAATAGAAGCTGTTCCCCTTTAATTGAATTCCTACCCAGTAAATCAGGTAGTTGAGATTTTTCTGCCCAGTAAAAAGGTAATTGAGGTTATCCCTCTGTATTTTGCTCCTATCCAATAAATCGATAGTCGAGTCCTTTATATATCTTACCCAATAAAAAGGTAATTGAGGTTATCCTTCTTTATCATACTCCTATCCAATAAATCGATAGTCGAGTCCTTTATTTTTTCCTACCCAGTAAACAGGTAGTCGATGATTCTTTTCCAACACAGTATTTCTCCATTCTTGGATTCAAATATTTTGTTTGATTGATAGTTCCTGGCAGGGTGTTTACTTTCCCTGGTTGAATATTGTATCTTAATTATATCATATCTTTTCCCAGGTGGAGTCAGCTATCCAGTGATTTATTTTTCTGGTGACTCTTTTGATGTCTGTTGTTTTTCCCAAGCGGGATTTTCTTCTGTGTCCCCAAGTTTTTGTTTTCCTCTGGTGGTCATATTTTCCCCACGGAGATCTTGTATTTGCATATCATATTCATATCATATCTTGTTCTCTTAGGACAAAAATTGGGTATTCTGTATTTAAGTCTCTCCCATCTTGTAGAGACGAAGATGTCAATCTTCATATCTCCGGATTGAATAAACTTAAATAGGGGCAGCTGTAACACCCTAATTTTTGCCCTAAGATTTCTTTGCATATCATCTGCATTTTGCATACAAACAAGATCGCACTGGCTTTCGAGTTTCTTCTCAGATATAGGGTTTATGCTTCGCAGGGGATCACCATTGTTTTTACTTACTTTATTTGTTTATATTTACTGATTTCTAATCAAAATACAAAAAAAAATATGTTGCAGTGTTCTTATTTTTTCTCTGTGTTGCAGGTTTTCAAAGATAAGACAGTGATTTCAATTCAGATGCTTTGGTTCAGTCATGATTCAGTTCAGATGGATGTTTGACCTAATTTGGTCAAACTATCAAAATTTGTTTCGACTGCCAGTTGTGTGTGCTAGTGGTTTATTTCTCGGACGATGCGTATTCAATAATAAGTTGTGGTGAGTGCGGAAAATCTCTGGTTTATTGAGCTGTGGTTTGTAAGAAGTGTGATCCAGATTGTCTGGATTGAGTGATCATCAGTTCATCTGTGGGTTTATTTTCCAAGAGATCGATTCAGGAGTATTTGAGAATGTTCAGAAGTTCAAAAGTCAATGGTGGTGGCTTGAAGGGCAAGTTGCGAATTATTCACCTGTTCAGTGGTTTAGTGATGACTGTGTTCATTTTTTTTATCAGAGGCTTGTGAGAAAAATCGGGAGTTGGTCGTGGAACCTAAAAAATCATCATATCCATATTTTCATTTTTTAACTATAACCCATTGTTACCGAAGTAATTCATATTCACGTCCGATTTAGTCGACTGTTCATTTCATATCCTAAACCATCTTCTATAGTTTTTTTTCTCTTTTACAAATATCCAATTACCATTTTTTTTCTTGTTCTTATCCATTTTTAAATTCATATTTCAACATTTTTTTATCCATTTATATAAAAAAAAATCCATTTTATTCTAATTTATTCTTTTTTTTTCTTTTCATTTTTCAATATTACCATTTTTTTGCTTACCAAAAAAATATATAGTAATCAAATCCTTTTTTTAACCCATTTGTCAAAAAAATTATCAAAAAAATATTAGGGAAGGCCCATGTTTTGTAAGCCCACATCACAAGCTTCACAAGCAAAACACAAATGACAAGCCTTCCAAGCCACACGCCATCAAGCCACAGGCATCACGCACGCCGTACAACCCAGCTTCACCCCTGAAAGCTCACACCAACTCCCCGTACGCCGAAAGTAAACATCAGCCGTACCAAGTACCTCAAGCCAAATGCCAATTCTCAAACTCACAGCCTTTTCCACACAAAACAACATCAGCCAACACACATCACTTCAACAAGCCAACAACAACAACAAGCAATCCCGCAAGCCGTATGCTAGCATCCACTTTCAGCCAGCTTCGGGCTTCACATCAACACAGCCCACAAAGCTATCACGCAAAGTACGTCATCAACTACAAGCCTCACGTGTTAAGAAATTCCCAACTCAAGCCAAACACTCCAAAGCCGTACATGTCGTAACTCGCATCCAAAAATAACTCACAGCCTTCTCCAGCAAACAAAAAATTTCCCAGCAAGCCATTGCCCAGCCGAAAACACTTTTGCCAAGACCTCACCACATGCGTGAAAGATCCCAGCTGAACAAGCACGCATCCCGCACGCCTTCAAACGCAAATCATCCCAACCTGAAAACAACCAAAACGCAACAGCAATTGAAATAAAACGCAAGCCTCACGCAAGTTCACAAACAGCAAAACGCAGGGAAAAATTCACAACTGAACACGTATTCCTCACCTCTCAAGACGCACGATTTCACCCAAAACGGCAATCCGTTTTTGTCACCCATGCTTCTATAAATACAGTCCCATTTCTCTTCAATCCTCAAGCTTTCAAAGCCCCTAGAAACCCTGCCCAAACCAAATCACATCTCAATTCCAACTTTCATAACCTTCATCAAATACTCACCATAAATCCTGCGATTCGAAATTCATCAGAATCAAATCAAACCTTCAATTTAATCTTCACCCTCAAATCACCTTCCACACCAAAACTGGATTCACAAATTGAAAGGAGGAGAAGGTCTTGCGTTTGAAATTGAAAGAAGAAGAAGGTCTTGCGTTTGAATCTAAGAGAAGAGAGATTTGCGATTTTGTTCGGTCTGATTTTGTGAAGGTGAGGGTTGTTACCGCCGCGATCCATGTTCTATCCCCCCCCTGTTTCCGCCGCTGTTTATGTAACATGAAGAAGATGAGGAATTTTTTGTGTTCTATTTTTTTTATTATTGTTTAATTTGGTTTCACAATGCTGATGTGTTGGTTTTGGGCCTAAGGCCATTTGCTTATGTTGCTGTCTGCCACTAGTCCGCAGAACCTTCACCCTCCCCCTTGTTTTATTCGTTTTTTTATTTTGTTTAAATTTTGTTAAAAATATGTTATGTGATAAGTGTTTTAATAATATTCCTAGAATATTATTAAAATAACTTTTTTAGAAAAAGATTTAAAAAAGGAAATTTATAAAGATTTTTTTTTATTATTTGTTCTTTTATTTGGATGGATTTTATATTTAGATCCATTTTTTTCTTCATTTTTTTATTTTTTTGTCGATGACAATCTCCGATTCGTAGATTGTTGTTTTTTCGAAGAGGTTTAATCTTCATTATTTCAAATCTATGGATGAATGATCATTTGGATCATTCTCCATACTTTGAGATCGTGATAGGTTGCCTTCGATAAATTCAACGAAAATCTCGATTAAGATTAGACCGTTCTTTTTCTTTTAGTGCGACATGTTTTCGGAGACCGATTCATAATATCGTTTCTCTAACATGTATTAGCACGAATATTTTTCCACTTTAATTAGTGGTGGCCGGCCTCATTTGTAGGGTAATTACTTCGTAAATTACTCGGCGATTGCTTAACATAGACCTAAATTTGTCCCGATTCGGAATAAGATCCACTTGGATCCGGTTGCCTCGATTTTGTTATTTTTTCGTGGTTGTGCTTGATTAAGTTCATCATACCACTTATATGTAAATATTATAATAATGTGAATATAATCCATTTAAATTCAATCTCTCGCACCTTATCCTCTTTATTTCAATTTCTCGCTCCTTATCTCTTTTATTATGCTATTATCATATTATATCATATATCATATTGTTTATGTTTATATTGTTGCTTGTGATTTTTCTTTTGTCCATTTGGACACCAAAACATTAATAAAGGATTAAACATTAAAAAAGATTGGTGACTTTAATTTCGGACTATGGTTACTATCCTTAGCATCAGAGTTTGGACTTAGATTTTAGGATCTCTACCTTTGCTCAAATTGTGATGGATTGGAGACTTTGGCCTCAAGTTATTTCACTCGTCTGTGAAGATGGAATTCCGGTTACTTTGAAGATACGTTCATAATATGGTTTGATCGTTCTTCTCTTAACTTTTTAATTCAAGTATTAGGATAGTCCCTTCATCTCTTCCCACTTCTTAAATTTTCAATCTTCTCCCTATTTTTAAATCTTCTTGGTTTTCAAACTTCAAATGCTTTCATAATCAAACCTTGACTTAGGTCAAGTGATTTTATCTTTTCACTTTATTTTCTTAAATAAATGTTAATCCATGTAAATATATTGAAATCCTTTCTTACATACTTTAAAAAATTCAAAACTCACTCAATTGTTTTTGTGCCTTTGTGCATTTTCCTTTTCATATGTTTAGATATGATTCATTCTTTCTAGCGGAATTATTCGCTAAAGAATGACGACTTATCTCTACATTTTAAAATTAATGCAACTCATTATTTCTTTTCGAATTTTGTACCACGAACTACGAGGTTTTGATCTCGTATTGCACTTTGTGGGTACGTAGGCATGAGGCGTTAAAACCTCATCAAACACAAAATCTTAAAAAACATTCTTCTCCTCATCCCTTCAATCATTTTCAAGCAAACCAATTTCAAACCAAAAAGCAATAAATATGTCAAAGGGCTCCCGTTGAGTACCACAGACGAGTCGGGTGCGTAAAACCTTCCCGATTTGTAACCAATCCCCTTACCCGTTCTCTGTTTGTTTCTTTTAGCTTTTGCTTTTAGACTCCCTAGGTTTATATTCGTTCTTTTACCTTTTTCCTTTTGGAAATAAATAAAAGCGCGGTGGCGACTCTGTGTACCTTGAGTTAAGTTAATCAATAGCTTACACTCACGATTTTACCGCTACAATCGTCCAATCTTATTTATTTTTGTGTATTTTAATGTATTCAATGTATTGTACCCAAAAAAATGTATTCAATGTCATAAGAGAAATATAGCTTCAAATTGAAACGTATATTAAATATTTCAATGGAAAATGTAAAATGACATGATATTTTATTTTTTTAATATTATAAATTTTTTATAAATGTGTATTTATGTGATTGACAATGATATTGAAGATAGTATTAGGAATATGGTACAAGTATGCATTTAGAAACTCAATTTATACTTGAATAACATCAAATCATTAGCGTAATAATGAAATTACAATTTTAGAAATTATAAATGAAGGATAGTGATGAGTCACCATCAACATTGGTAACTTGCACATTAAATGCATTTTTCATGTCATATGTCTTTTTGTTGAGGAACTCTTGACAAGTCCTCTTTCGCATACCAACGGTGATGACCTTCTAATCCTAGAACAATTGAGTATCTATGGCAACTTTCGAAGAAATCTGGACTGTTTGAAGTATTTGCTTCATGTAAGAGATTTTGCTGCTATCGTGTTAGGAGTATTCATAAAAGCTTATTCGTTTATTTTTTATACACTTTCGTCGTTTGAAGTTCTGAAGAGTTCTTCTTTCTCTTTGTTTTACTTGTGATAGTCACCAAAATTCTTGAGTTCTTAGCTTTAATTCCTATAATTTTGTATCACGATTTCCTTTGACGTTTGCCCTTATTTTCATTGTCCTAAAGGTACATTCATTTTTCTTTCCTCTTCTTTAGTTGAGGTATATTATCTTGATTCACCCCTTCTAATATCTTATGCGAATGGTTTCTTAATATGGAGATGACATTTACCATGTGTCAGAAAGTGAAGAAGGATATCTCAAGTGATTGGGTGAAGACCTTGACACCACATATCCACCAAAAATCTCAAAGCAATGGGAGTGTGAGTCCCCTCTCTCTCTCACTCATTTTGTTTTATAAATTAAATGTTGTAGATTTCGTTTTGTTTATAGTGATTTTTTTTATAAGTCTGATTAAATCTAACCTTTAAATCAATATGCATGTTGATTATATTGTATAAATTGTAATCATATAATGTTTAACAATTTAATATAATCACTTTCAGATATCTCAATTTGAAGTTACATATATTAATTTTCGTATTATTCTTACTATTTATAATACATAATTCATCCAATAACAATTTTTTTAATGTTTTCTTAATGATTTTATTTCCGTATTAAACTCTAATTTCTAAATTCTAAAAAAAAAGTCTATTCAACCCTCCCGTTCTTTCTATGTTTTTCTATCATCATATTATGTATCATATAAGATATTTTAGTCAATTATAAATATTAACAACACTCACTTTTCAAGATTATTTATAAGATTCACTTATTTATCGGATGAAATACATGTAGGTCTTACCACTTTATATTAGATTCCAAATATATATTCTCATTATTTTTTTTGAAATCGAGTATCCCCTTTAAACAATTGCAGAGACTCCTCGAGTCAGAGAGAATCACAATCCACTACAAGAAAAAAAGAGATTTACGACACTTGAGTTGCGACAGTTATCACAAAATCGTCGTTATTCCTGCATTGCGACGGTTGCCACGACAGTTAGGGTCAACTGTCGTAGATTTTTTGCGACAGTTATGAAAAACTCGTCCTTATTTCTGGACTACGACGGTTGTCACGACAGTTAGAGACTAGATTGCGACGGTTGTCACGACAGTTATCATAAAACTGTCCTTATTATATTTTTTACTTAACTTTTTATTTTATAATTTTTTTTATTGAGCGCTAAATGAAAAGGAAAATTTGTTACTCCCAATTCATAAAAAAATCATTATCAACTCCTCAACTGAAAACTCAATTTACTTTAATATATTATAAATATTTTTTTATATAATTGTTTTGATAAACACACTATTATATGTATAAACATTTATAAAATATATGTATAAATATTTATAAACAATTAAAAAATTCATTACTAAAAACATTTATAAAATATAATTATATTAATAATTAAACTCAAAATACATAATTTTTTAGAAATTAGAGTTAATTTTATTAAAAATATTTTATGTATCAAAATTAAACTATAAAAATTAAAATATTATAAATACTCACAATAAAAACTTAAATTTAGAAATAAAAATAAAAATGAAAATATTATATCCAAAATTAAAATATCCAAATTAAATTATATATATCAAAATTTTAGAAACAATTTTTATATTAAAAATTAAATCCAAAATTAAACTATCAAAATTAAACTATATATATTTAAAATACTATAAATATATATTTAAAATACTATAAATATATATTTAAAATACTATAAATATCAGAAAGATAAAATATCAATAAAGTTTTCATTTATCAAAGAGAAATAAGAGAAAAAAATAAATTTAAGTAAAATGAACCTACTGTGGTCAACCCATTTCGTTCACAAAGACTGCGACGGTGAACCTACTGTCGTCCTCCTAAAATCATCTTTTGCGCTCAAACATTCAAGTTTTTTGTTTCTTTTTCTCTTATTTTTCACAGACACAAACTCTCATTGCTCACACCCTTGGAGAAAAAGGGAACAAACATTATCTCAGCCACTCACGCCGTCACTATGAATCACCGTCAAAGCAACCACCATCAATTCAAATCTTAACAGGTTTATCTTCTCGAACCCTAAATTACTTCTCAAATCATAATTTCCTTCTAAAGCCCTAAATCACTTATCAAACCCTAAGTGTTTTCTGCAAATATGTGTGTTTTCGTTAGACTATTTTCAATGGGAATGATATGGTTTTTGTTCGTGTCATTTGGACCTTCTCCACCCGAGGCATAAACCCACAATGGTATTATTTTTATTCAATTTCGTGGTCTCTGTTCTTGTTTTGCAATCGTTACTCTTAGTTGTATTCCTTTGCCAAATTCTAACTTCAAAATTTCTATTACCGTTTAGTGCACTTCCTGCAGATGAGTGGTTTGTCGAAACTACAATGTCGATAATAAACAAACTCTTGCTCGCGGCATCAGGGTCGGAGACATCTGATATTGATGAAGATCACATTATTGTTCATGATAAGGTTGTCTCAGATTCAGATATTGTTTCTTCCCTGTCTAATATGGACTCCACTGAATCTTTTGTTTCGGCTAGCATAACAGAACTTGACAATCCCTCTAGCCTGGAGGAGATCGACGATCTGTTTTTCACCTACATTGACGTGGAGAAGCTCAGAGGATGTAGTAATGGTGCGAATCGTGGAGGGAATGGATCAGATCAAAGGGATCACGGTAACAGAGCAGGGAATAGCGGGAAAAACGACGGGGAGAAGAGTCTGAATGAAGCTATTATGCCGAGAACGGGGCATAGGCATAGTTGATCTGTTGACAATACAACGTCGACGAGTATGTTGGGAGAAATCATGGATGCAAAGAAAGTTATGCCTCCTGATAAACTCGCTAAGCTTTGGACTCATGATCCAAAACGTGCCAAGAGGTTTTCTTCGATCATTGCTATAATTTTTTTTGTATATTTATCTACATTTGATAATTTTGCTTTAGAAAATATAACGTATTCGATTATATTCGATTATATTTGATTATGATTGTATTGGTGAACAAAAAAATGTTATTTGATCTTGAACTATTGCTTTTTTAGAATGTTGATGTTGATATGGTAATTTTAGTATTTGCATTTTGGTGGTGTTATTTGGTGATTGTGATTTTTTGTTGTGGTTGTGTGAAGTGTGAATTATGGAGATCCCGAAATCACTGTTAATCTTCTTGTTTTGTGTAAAAACTATGTTAAATCTATATAGAATAACTGCAGTTTCAATAGATTATTTTATGCCATTGATGTTGCTTATGTTTCAGATTATTTTCAATAACTGCATTTTAGTGATTGGCTTGGATTCATTTTGACTATTAAACTCATAAGTGTTATTGTTATGGTTATAGAATACTGGTGAATAGACAGTCTGCTGCATGTTCAAACGAGAGAAAGGCTCGTTATATACAAGAGCTTGAGTGCAAGGTTCAGACCCTTCAAAAAGTGGTCAAAACTCTTTCTGCTCAATTGACATTATATCAGGTTGGTGTCAACTTATATCTAGAAGAATGTTTGTATTTTTATCCTGCCAAAAAAAAAGTACTTAAATGTTTAGTCTAATCTTTGATACAACATCCCATAAATCCTTTTGTATTATTAACCCATTTTGTTTGTTGGAGCTGCATTTCATGCTAGATTTTGTTATGATACTGCAGTTTCTTTCCTTTTTACGGCTTTGTATTTTTGTCTGAGGATTCTTATGATATCACATTATTGCCTGAAAATAGTTCTTCTTTGGTCTTGTGTAATCACTTCTCACTCTCAAACAATGTACTTATTGAAAATAAGAGATCTATCTTTGTTTTTATTGTGTTTAATAATGAAAATATGAATGATGAAGATATGAGGCGAAGGAGACGCGATCTGTTACGGCATCGGATTAGGGATTTGGCGACACGAACCTGTAACACCCCAAAATTTGCCCTCTAAATTATTACTATAATTGGCCTACGATTCGTTCATCTGTTTCTTTCATTGGGTCATAATACTTGCCATCATACATTTTCATGGTCTTCTAAAACATGAGATCGAAGCAAGATTATTGTGATTTGAATTTTCTTATGTAGAGGATCTAAGACTTGGCAGATCAAGATTTCCCAATGGCTGAGGTGTATGATAAACATTATTCTTCTTATTTTCTTCTCCTTCAAGTAGTGAAGTGTGGATTTTGGAAGTATGATCATCAGGATTTTTTTTCTTCTTCTTCAAGTTATTATGGTTATTCTCTTCAAGTATTACCAAGGGATATATCCTATTTCCCGAGTAAACTTGTTTCAAGGCTGCGGTTCAACTTAAGGGTATAAGGTGCACGATTACGGTTCATTTGGAAGGTGTATTGTAAATGCTATCCCATTACCGGTTCCCATTTATCCAATTTTAAATGACCAATTCATTAATTCCACTTCAAGTCCATTTTTACAATTGAAATAAACCTATGTCCTACTTTAACCCAATTACCATGACTTTGGCCTATCCATTAATCCATATTCTATCCAAATTGAACCCATTTTTCTTTTAAAACCATGTTAAACAAATTAATTGTTGGTTTTTATATACCACTCACAAATCCTTTTATCAAAATTTGAAGCCCATGAACCAAAAATCTCTTTAATTCATTCATGTCCTGTCCAATTTTATTTGGTACCAAAAATCTTTTTTTAATTTTATTTATCAAATTCTATCCAATTTTATTGGACCAAATTAATGAGCCCAGGCTCAAAAGCCCATGCAATTTTTGTTAGGATATGGTCATTACCAAAAATAAAATAAAAAAGGAGGAGCTTAAGGAATCTAATCCCATGTTCGCGGATTCAGGGACTCCTCACAAAGGCCTGTTACGGAAACTCATAGGATTTCCATCTGGTTTTGGAAGAGGGATTTATTGTATGTAATCTACACGTTTATGGAGGCAGAAATTATTTGGTTGTACCAGATCCATTATCGATTACTTCACATAACATACTGAGTCAAATAAAGTTCTTAACATGAAAACAGAAATGCAAAAAGTCGTCAGAGTGACTTCAACAATTCATTCAGAAAATACATTCAAAGTTCAAGCTAAGTTATCTAAACCAAGGTTCAATATTAATTGATTCTAACAACAGAATGACAAAGGAAATTCAGCCCCGGAATTATAGCTAATCGTGGCGGTATGCTCGCTAATTTCAGAAGATGTAAAGAGCTTGTACGCTGCAAAGTGGCTTCGGAAAGATTGCTTTCGCCAATACCTTTCAATCCCCATGGAACTTTAACACCTCCAATAAACTGTCCAACCTTCACTCTTCGTATTTCCGTGATGGCTATCCCGCACAAAAGCTTTGAATCGGCTGCAACTCAGCAACAAAAATATAATTCAGAAGAAGAAAAATCAGCACCTAGTTTTGCATTTGTTCCAATAAGAAAATAGTATAATTTGTGAATTCAGTTGCAAATCATTAACTAATTTCAACAGAATTCCAGCTAATCCTAACTAATTCTAACAAACTCACAGCAATTCCTAACCGAATATCTAACAACCAAACAGATTTCTAACCGACTTTCCAATTCAACAGAAACTGAGTAACAAAAAATTCACCTCTATAAGAAGATCGAGGGATCAACTTCTTCAGCTTTTTTTTTCTTCTCCATAAAATCTTCTTCTTCCTTCTCCCTTAGGATTCCCTCGAATTCTCTCACACCATTGGCACCTTCTAGCCTCTTCGATCTCCACCAATATTTGACACATCTTCTATCTTCAATTGGTCATCACTCTCACATCCGTGTTAACATCATCTGGCACCATCATCCAAATCCTCAGAAGTGTGAACCTGCATCAAGAACAACACAAGTGCACCGATCTCAATTCGCACGCTTCATCATCAAATCAACCCCAATTGAATTCTTCAATCCCAATTGTCTTCTAGACCTGCAACAATGTTTCATCATCATTAGTTCATCGACGATAAGAAATCCTCAACGGTACAAAGGTTATGAGAGTGGAAATTCGTAGTCAGAAGAAAAAGAAAAGCTAGACACGAAGTGGAATACCTGAACCATTGAAACTGCATTTCGTCGTTGACCTTCAATCGATCGGCATCATATTTGCACTTCCTTCAAGAAACGGCAACGAATCTTCGTTAGTCTCCTTTCGGTTGCACTAGCAGAAGCGAATCGCCATCTGTCTCAAGAGCCAAAGCAGGTTGTTTTGCCTTGCTCGGCACCAATCACGGCACGAGCTGCATCATTATCCATCATACCAATTGGAGTCTTCGAATCGAGCAGGAGCGACGACACTTCAAGCTTTCAAGGAGAGTATCCAATCGCTTGAGGTTTTCAGCGCGTTATTGTTGGTTCATAAAGAGGAAGGGCGGTGTTCGGATCGGCGGAGAAAGGAGATGAAGTGAGATCGTCGTTTCAGGGTAGTTGTTGGCTTCGGTAACTCAGGTACACACAACCCTTCTCTTTTCGTTATCGCGTTAAGGATGTTTGAGGTAATCTGAGAGTTTGTGAGTTTTTTTGAGAGGGTTCGGAGTTGGATAAGAAATATGAGGAGGTTCTTTAGGTCAGGACGGCGGCGAATTCGAGAGGTGGGCTAAGAAGCCGCCGCCGCGGTATTTAGGGTTTTAGTTTGGGAGAGTGAAGCTAGGTTTTTTTGTGTGTTTGGGAAAGTGAGAGCGAGAAATAGACTAGGTGAGGGAGAGGGCGGCAATTAGGTTTCTGTTCGTAGAGAAGAAGGAAGATGGTGACGGTGGTAGGGTGAAAGTCTGATGGCGGCGCGGTGAGAAGATGAGAAAACTAGGGTTTCTAGGTTGAGGAAGATGAAAATGCGTGGGAGGAGAGTCGTGAGAGAGAATTTTTTTTTTTATTAGTTTTGATTCTTAAGATTAACAATATGTTATTTCTTTATAACTAATATTAAATTAATCTGTTTAAATGATAATCAATACCTTAAATCACTATAAAGTATGACATTTAATCTTTATGATAATCTTTAATTAGGGTGATCAAAAGTCATAAGGTAAATTGGTCTAATCTTGGGTTAATAATAATGGGGATTATTAATATGAATTAACATGCCATAAAAAAAGGTCTTTAATCCACATTAATCTCAAGTCAATTATCTTGATTATTTTGGTTAAAAAAAAAGAAAATTCAGGCAATGCTATTGGGCCTTGCGCCCTGCTATTCTCACCCCCATGTGCGGCCCAGTTGGCAGCTTAACTTAAAAACGTTCCTATCAACACCCCCCATGTTCTGTCTCTTAAACTGGAAAATTGTAAATAACCCCCCTCTTGGACCTGCGAATTCGGGCCCAATAGATTGTTGTTAACACCCCCATATGCAGCCCAAGTCATTTTAATTAATAAAATATTTCTATTTCCACCCTCTCCTCCATTTCTCTTATTTTTTTAATTGTGTTTAAATATAATTTCAAGTTAATTCATAAAAAAAATATTAAAATGAATAATAAAAATCTCCAAAAATTTGGATAGACTTTTAATTCAATTTAGAAACATCCCCAATTTTTATTTTCTGAATTTAATCATTTTTCAATTTAATTTCGAATTTTCATTTAATTGATTTTCTATTGAATTCTCATAGGGACACATAAAATTGTACAATTTATTTAGGCCACTTCCCATAATATTTTCTGCCCATTCTTTTTGCTATGATTAAAAGACAAGTTAAAGTACCTAGAATATTTTTTGGTGAATTTTTAGGACATTTTTTCTACTATTTTGATAGTGTAATTTGTGTAAATGTGTGATTAAACCTTACATTAGAATTAGATGACCATTTGCCTTAGTTAGGATTAGAATTTCTAGGAGATTTTTTAGCATAGTGTCATAATCAGGTTTAAGACCTTAGGAATTTAATTTCATATTTTTCTCATGACTTTTAATATTTTTTGTCATTTTAATTCATTTCCATCACATTATGCATATTCATGGTTCATATCATTCACTAACTATTTGTTTTTTTGTGCAAGGTATTTTGCAAGGTTTGGCTTATGGACTTGGATTTTTTATGCCTCGATTATGTTTCATATTTTGTGTACTTTGTGATGTAATATCCTAGAACTTGTATGCTTGTATAGTTTCCGTAAATAGGATAGAAAAGATAAAACGAATCGATAGAAAACCAAATTTTCAAAAAAAAAACAAATAAAGTACTCGATCCAACGTCGAGTATATTTTCAAATAAATAAATAAAGTTGCATGTAACTATAGGGTTCCTCGATCACCGTCGTTCCACTCCATTCAACCAAAACGCAAGCCTTGTATGTTTCACACCATAAGTCGTGCGTCTCAGCACCACGCAACCGACCCACCCGATCCATTGTTTCATCCCGTTTACATTTCATATACGTTTTACCTACCATGACTTAGGAGGACCCTATTGCTCATTACTAACTTCTTTTACTTGCATGTTTAGTCTTATATCTCTCATATCTCTTAGGTAGATTAAATTCCAAACCTCACTAACCATAGGTTATCCATGAATTCAACTAATTTAGGGTAAGTCTAGTTTCCCTTAGAATGTTTACCTTTTATAACTTGAGTCTCTTCTCATCTTAAAAGAAAATCAAAAACACTTAATAAAGGAAAAGGTGTACAATGCGCCACGAGCCTTAAGCTACACGGGAAATGACTAGTGGAGGTCTCCTCCACTCTTCTAGGATGCTTTACAAACGTTCCATTGGGGGCGATCTTGGAAAGTATTCGCTCCTGTGTCATAGTCTTTAGTGTTGTACATTCAAAAAACACAAATTCAAAAACATTTCTTATAAAAGACAACAAACCAAGAAGTCACGTCTTCTTTTCTCATCTCATACTCTTTGCGGACGAACATGACTTGTCTCGACAGTTCAAACAGCGATACGGTAAACACCCTCGAGTCAGAGCCGGTAACACCTGAGCTAGAGCTATGGCAACGTCATCCTAAAAATCACAAACGAGTGTAAGCCTTAGTTAGACGAACTACGACGTCTCTGATCCTCATTTATCCCGATGAGGTACGTAGGCAGTGGGGTAGGGCCCATTTGAGCACAATCTTTCTTTTTCCCTACATTTTCCCCCTTTTTTCCCCTTTATTCCCATTTTCCAATTTCGTTTCTTTTCCCATTTCCATTTCCTTCCAGATAGCTATTCTTTCATTCAAACAGCATATTATTTCTCACCCTTTGAAAACAGACTTTTAAGCGTGGATCCCGTCGGGTACGGCGGACGGATTGGGGTGCTAATACCTTCTCAATTCGTAACCGACTCCCGTATCCAGATCTTTGGTTCGCAAGGCCTCGTCCTTTTCTTTCTTCCTCAGGTTTGTGCAACATTACCTTTCCCATTCCTTTGGGATAAAAATGTCTGGCTGGCGACTCTAACCTTTTTCGCGCCACTTTCGCGTTTGTACTAGGATGAAAATCCCGGGAGCGACAGCTGACGACTCAGCTGCGGACCTCTAGAAATTCTAATTTCCCCTTTGAGAGTCAATCCCAGCGCTTGTCTGTTTCTGTTTTCTTTGGGTGTTTTTTCATTCGTTGTTATGCTTTAGTTTAGCTTTACTGTTTTGTTTACAGTTTATCGCTTTCCTTTACAGCTTTATTTACAGCTTTCTGCACTTTACTTTACTGTCGCATATACTGGCATATACTGTACTGGCTGTTCTGGTTTTCCTTGGCGGGATGGGATTATTGTGAGATAAGCCAAATACCCGGCTTGAGTATACACATAGGATTTAGAGTGGGCAATCGTGTGGCTTGCGTGGTCTTGAGCACGTGTAGTTTTCACGAGTCCCACACCCAGATCAGGCTCTCTTGGGATATGTTCTATACTGCCTAGGCAGACCATAAAATGTTCCTACCTGAGCTGCTAACACTGGGAACCGATCACCGAGGACCTTAGTGGAAACAACCCTCTCCAGTGGTGACAGTGGCAGACCACATTTCGTGGCAAACCCATTCGCACCCGAGGGCCCACTAGGAAATCGCATAGGATGACCTTGTTCTCTTATAGGAACCTGGTTAAAGCAACTGGTCGTATGACGGTAGTATTGTACCCTTCGGGATGAATGTACTATTGTTTCTCGACTTCAGTGCTTGAAGCCGGGAACTTATGAGGGATGCTTGTTTTTCCGGAATTCAGCTGAGGCCTCCCTGAGTAGTACATAATGCCAAACCGATTCCCTGATTTGGTCATGAGCCATTTCTCGGAAATGGTGAACGTATTATTGCTATTCGGCTTTGAGAGTCCATGATGTTGACCCGTAGTAGCAATACCCGTGAGATTGGGAGGGGTTTACAGGTTTGCAGGAACCCTAAAACTTCCAACATACCCGCTTTTGCCAGTGTTACTCAATGATATGATCCGGTCCTATATGATACTTGGTTGAGAATTCTGGAACTTCTGCACAGAGATACTGATATCATGATCTTCACCAACACTTGGTTATCTGATCCACGCCAGCGTCGGACCGCTGACCGCATGCCAGTTGCATACATGACATCATGGCATTTTAGCATACATGTTCGGTTACTTCTAAGGATCCCATATCTGGATTATGTCGGATTTTCTTCTGCATTAAAACTTGGATCAAAACGGATGGATTCCTTGGAAATAACCGAACATGGCATTTGCATACATCCTTGCATTTTTTACAGGTGTTTAGAGACAAATTCTTATCCTGACCTGGTTTCTCTCCAGAATGGTCAATTTGAATCATGACTGTCAAGGTTTAGACATGGAACAACTCCGAGCGGAGGTGACCGAGATGAAGGCCCAACTGGGGCATGTTGTAGTGGACATTCGAGCGTTGTCCAAGGATCAGAAGTTGTTGAGAGAAGAATTCAACCTGATGAAGACTCAGATAAAGCTGCTTACAGGAATCATGAATACTATGTCGAAAAAGGAAAATAGTTGTGTGTCCGCCTTTCAAACAGAAGGTCATGTTTCTCCCATCTCCTTGGGATGTCCAATAAATCAGGGTTCTTTAGATGGATTTCCTCTACAGTTCGAATCTCTTCACCAGCAATCGCCACTCGGCAGTCAGGAAGAGCATCAGATAGGAACCAACTCCACATGTGAACTGAATGATCCTACACCAATCTTTACCAAAGAAGTGAGCACTTTCTTTCCTTATCAGGGATCCTCCTCAGGCGCTACGCCTTGGTTTCCAGAAGAAATACTTCAACCGATTTCGGCTATAGTTCCTCCATTGCTAGCAACCCGTCACCAACAGGTTCAAGAAAGGGTTATCGATCCGACACCCATGTCTTATACTGAATTATGTCCACATCAGTTCAAAATAGGGTTGATTGAGTGTCACGAGCTAACTCCTCCTTCAGCATGCCTGAATACAAAAGAAGTGGTCGACTTTCTTTCTTCTAGAATCATTACTCAGGCCAAGTCTTCAAAGGGGCTGCATCAACAATCTTCATCCACTCCTCGGCCGAGTATGAGTAAGAAAGTACGAGGACATGTCAGGCGTCCAACGCAGTGTCAACAACGAAGTCTTCAATCACGACCACAGGGTCAACAACAACAGGTACAGAGACCGTTTCAGGAAAGAACAAGAGCGAGGAACCGCAGACTTGATCCTATCCCATGTCCATATGCTGTATTGCTTCCAGAACTTCTGAAGTTGAACTTGGTCGAGCTTCGTACCATGAGAGCTCCTTCTGCTGATAATCTACCACCAAATTTTGATCCACACTCCAAGTGCGAATTCCATTCAGGTGCCCAGGGGCACAGTATTGAGAAATGTTGGGCTTTTCAGAACAAGGTGCAAGACCTAATTGAGTCCAAGACAATCATTTTTTCCTCCTCATCCAAAGGTACTCCAGATGCCGATGCCTAGTCACGATGGAACCAGTGTCACGGTTATTCTACCAGACGGTCCATGTTAAGCTGAAGTCTTCAAGTTAATTACCCAGGACACTAGGGTATTCATGAAGCAAATAGAGCCAGCAGTATTCAAATACTCTCAGTGATGGCATTTATGTGTTTGCCTTTATTCATTGTTCATCCCTATTGAGGGGAACTACGTCGCTCTGATTCTTCATTGGTCATCAGTCAATGGAGATACGTAGGCAGAAGATCGTCAGGTCTTTCCGAGCAACCTTATGGGGCAACTTTACTCCCCAGCTTCACTTTTTCCTTCAGATGTCTCGCGTCAGAGTCAGAATAGCTAGAAGAGGAAGTATTACTGCCATGGTTGGGCATGCAACTGCAAATTGAAGATTACAAGTCTGTGAAAAGAGCTATTGATCGTTGAAAGTATCCAAGACTGACAGGTCCAGACGGAGCCAAGCCTCCTCAACTACGGCAATATTCAGTTTCTTTACTGCATTTCCATTTGTAGTTTCTTTTATATGCTAAACATTTGTCTACATGAATGAAATTTGTTTGCTTTTGAATGTTAGCAATAATAAAACTCACATGTTTTTCTTGAAGTAAATTCATTTGCATTCCCTTATAATTTTGCATTTGTACGTCGCAATACCAATTGTCATGCTTAAAGTCTATGAAGGAGGATGACGAAAAAGAACTTAAAATCTCTAATTGTGTGCTCTCGAGTAAGGCCCTGTTAACGATGTGCAGGCTTTGTTTCAAATCCTAAACACTGGAGATATAAGGAAGATAAACCCTTGCTAACCCCTTCGAGCCTTGAAGTAGGAGTTTCTTTTCACATGAAAAACCCTCACATGTAACCCAGGGGCAGGGTAGACGTCAGCTAGTCAGACCAAGCGTTCAGACTTTCATAAAGGAGTGTATTTGAAGAGCCATTGCATTCTACTATGCTAATCAAGAGGTCCAAAGACCCGAAACCACAATGGTTATCCAAGTCAAAAGGTCCAAAGATTGACAACCACAATGGTTATCCTTCGTCGACCACAAAATGAGGCAGTCACAAACCTCGTGAAGCAATCAAGACAAACAATGTCACGCGACTTGTTCAAAATGCAAAAAGAAAAAGAAAAGAAAAGGCCCGCTAAGTCGAAACTTGAAAACAAGCGACTTAGGCAAAAGTTAGGGCATCCCGCTGGACTTCACAATCAAAGATTCACAAGAATCAGTCCAGGCAAAAGTTAGGGATAAGCAAAATAATGCAAAAGCGAAAGATGGAAGGGATTACACAAGAAAGATCCTCAAATGAGAACAAAGTCGTGTGACACAGACACGAAAGATAGAGGAGTGACTGACTCTCAACAATAACCTGATTGGTGCTTGAATCGATAGCAGCAATGTTTCCCTTATGAAAGGTGAATGCTTGCGAAAACTAGCTGGACATAGGAATGGAGAACATCACGAAGAGTGGGTGGGCACAAATAAACTTCGAGCCTTTATCCTTTGTTTCTATAACCGTGAACCAGGCCACGATATAACCCTTAAAAGTCCTAACTGAAACGGGGTTAATTTGAGAGCGTACTATCACGAGACCGCGTTCCTGACTCCTATGAGTTGTGCTAAAAGACACTTGTTGGTATCGCATGTACATACTTTCATTCAAAATAATATCGTATCTTAACCAGTGATTCTCTCACGAAGGTTAAACGATCCATTTTCAAAACTTCAAGTTTAACATGTGTGTTGCATTAGAATTTTCATTCTAAGAATAAACATTTTTTACTTGCATACATTTGTTGAGCATCATAAATGGTTCACATGCGGAAATTCAATCCAGAAGCTCAAGCTTGCCAGGTTGAGAAGTCTAAAACTTCCGAAAGACTGTCAGGTCAAGGTGCACTTTTCCGAAAAAGCTTCATTGAGCAAGGACTTTCCTAACTAGTCATGGTAAGAGCTAGCCAATCCGGGGCAGTCACGTCGAGCAATCTCTTCAAAATTAAAGTCCTGAGCCAATCCGGGGCAGTCACGTCGAGCAATCTCTTCAAAATTAGAGTACTGAGCCAATCCGGGGCAGTTATGTGGAGCAATCTCTTCAAATTTCAGTCAAACTGGGGCAATCACCTCGAGATTCAAATCTCTCCAAGATCAAAGATCAGTCACTCAGGTGCAAATCTATTCAAATACTTGTACTGGGGCAGGCCACCCTAATAGTACGAAAGTTCATTCTTTCCCGAAGACAGAGGATCGGAAGCATTTACCCGGAGTTTAGAATACCGTGGTTACTTGTCAGGTCAACTATCTCGTTCAGCACTTCTGACAGATACAAACTCATCCGCATTGGCAATGGTTACCTCCCCAGCGAGGTTATTACATTGATTCATGCAGTCGTTACAATACCTAAGAGTTTAAAGATGCCAAGTCTTTTGTAAAATCCTCTTGAGGTAAAATTCATACAGAAGTAATTAATCCCCAGCACGAGACAACTTGAAATCTTTCCTCCTCAGCAGGATGTGTCTCGGTTTCTAATCATCCCCAACAGACGAATGAAAGTTATCCTCACTAAATTCAGCATTTTTTCCTTCATATGGTTTCCTTGATCTCGGTCCCTCCGCAGATCTAAGGCAATTCCTATTCCCCTAGAAGATTTCAGATGAATCATTCTCCTCCCCAGCAGGTCCATAAGAGTGGATATTCCTCAATAATCAAGGTATCCCTGGGCACGGCCCTCAAATCTAAAAGTCCAATTTATTTTTGGCAAAGGTGATGATTCGGGCAGATGAATTATTCATGCTCCTCTCCGACAGAGGTGTTATCCCCACAGGGCCTCTTGATATCGAATTCACGATCATTGTGTTTCCCCACAGAGTCAGCAGACACTTATTACTTCCGCGTCAGGAATTTTTTTACACTCATACCAGTTCATTAACAATACTCGAGACATAACATCCCCAGTGTCATGGGGCAACATACCATGCAAATCCAACATATGCAAAGTCCAGCCGCAGACTGGCCAAAGTCCATCTTCGGGTGGCAAATTTCAAAGTCCAGCCGCAGACTGGCCAAAGTCCATCTTCGGGTGGCAAGTTCCAAAAGTCCACCCGCAGTGTGGCAAATCTCAAAAGTCTCCCGTAGTGAGCAAAAGTCCACCCGCAGTGTGGCAAATCTCTAAAGTCCCCCGCAGTGGGCAAAAGTCTCCCGTAGTGAGCAAAAGTCTCTCGTAGTGAGCAAAAGTCTCCCGTAGTGAGCAAAAGTCCACCCGCAGTGTGGCAAATCTCTAAAGTCCACCCGCAGTGTGGCAAATCTCAAAAGTCTCCCGTAGTGAGCAAAAGTCTCCCGTAGTGAGCAAAAGTCCACCCGCAGTGTGGCAAATCTCTAAAGTCCACTCGCAGTGTGGCAAATCTCTAAAGTCCCCCGCAGTGGGCAAAAGTCTCCCGTAGTGAGCAAAAGTCTCCCGTAGTGAGCAAAAGTCTCCCGTAGTGAGCAAAAGTCCACCCGCAGTGTGGCAAATCTCTAAAGTCCACCCGCAGTGTGGCAAATCTCAAAAGTCTCCCGTAGTGAGCAAAAGTCTCCCGTAGTGAGCAAAAGTCCACCCGCAGTGTGGCAAATCTCTAAAGTCCCCGCAGTGGGCAAAAGTCTCCCGTAGTGAGCAAAAGTCTCCCGTAGTGAGCAAAAGTCTCCCGTAGTGAGCAAAAGTCCAGCCGCAGACTGGCCAAAGTCCATCTTCGGGTGGCAAGTTCCAAAAGTCCACCCGCAGTGTGGCAAATCTCAAAAGTCTCCCGTAGTGAGCAAAAGTCTCCCGTAGTGAGCAAAAGTCTCCCGTAGTGAGCAAAAGTCCACCCGCAGTGTGGCAAATCTCTAAAGTCCACCCGCAGTGTGGCAAATCTCTAAAGTCCCCCGTAGTGGGCAAAAGTCTCCCGTAGTGAGCAAAAGTCTCCCGTAGTGAGCAAAAGTCCACCCGCAGTGTGGCAAATCTCTAAAGTCCACCCGCAGTGTGACAAATCTCAAAAGTCTCCCGTAGTGAGCAAAAGTCTCCCGTAGTGAGCAAAAGTCTCCCGTAGTGAGCAAAAGTCCACCCGCAGTGTGGCAAATCTCTAAAGTCCACCCGCAGTGTGGCAAATCTCTAAAGTCCCCCGCAGTGGGCAAAAGTCTCCCGTAGTGAGCAAAAGTCTCCCGTAGTGAGCAAAAGTCTCCCATAGTGAGCAAAAGTCTCCCGTAGTGAGCAAAAGTCTCCCGTAGTGAGCAAAAGTCCAGCCGCAGACTGGCCAAAGTCCATCTTCGGGTGGCAAGTTCCAAAAGTCCACCCGCAGTGTGGCAAATCTCAAAAGTCTCCCGTAGTGAGCAAAAGTCTCCCGTAGTAAGCAAAAATCCACCCGCAGTGTGGCAAGTTTCAAAAGTCTCCCACAGTGAGCAAAAGTCCAGCCGCAGACTGGCCAAAGTCCATCTTCGGGTGGCAAGTTTCAAAAATCTCCCGCAGCGAGCAGAAATCCACCCGCAGTGTGGCAAATTATCCAAAATCCACCCGCAGTGTGGCAAAGTATTTTGAAGTCCAACCGCAGATTGGCGAAAGTCCATCCTCAGGGTGGCAGTATATCACAAGTCCACCCACAACGTGGCAATTTCCAAAGTCCACCCGCAGTGTGGCAAAGTATTTTGAAGTCCAACCGCAGATTGGCGAAAGTCCATCCTCAGGGTGGCATCATATCACAAGTCCACCCACAGTGTGGCAGGCCAGTAGCCTTCTGGCATCATTCAAAGGCATCCTCAGCTTACTATTCTCTCCATTATAATTATATCCAAGCAGAGTTCGTTCGGTTGAGTTTATTTCCCTGGTCTTCTGCCACAGAGTGCAAATTTTCTGGTTGTTTCTAGTATTCAATCCCTGCATACTTCAAACGTCTGAAAGCAGCTGCTATCATCCATTTAAGTCTACAGTGATTGAATAGGGGCAGCTGTAACACCCCAAAATTTGCCCTCTAAATTATTACTATAATTGGCCTACGATTCGTTCATTTGTTTCTTTCATTGGGTCATAATACTTGCCATCATACATTTTCATGGTCTTCTAAAACATGAGATCGAAGCAAGATTATTGTGATTTGAATTTTCTTATGTAGAGGATCTAAGACTTGGCAGATCAAGATTTCCCAATGGCTGAGGTGTATGATAAACATGATTCTTCTTATTTTCTTCTCCTTCAAGTAGTGAAGTGTGGATTTTGGAAGTATGATCATCAAGATTTTTTTTCTTCTTCTTCAAGTTATTATGGTTATTCTCTTCAAGTATTACCAAGGGATATATCCTATTTCCCGAGTAAACTTGTTTCAAGGCTGCGGTTCAACTTAAGGGTATAAGGTGCACGATTACGGTTCATTTGGAAGGTGTATTGTAAATGCTATCCCATTACCGGTTCCCATTTATCCAATTTTAAATGACCAATTCATTAATTCCACTTCAAGTCCATTTTTACAATTGAAATAAACCTATGTCCTACTTTAACCCAATTACCATGACTTTGGCCTATCCATTAATCCATATTCTATCCAAATTGAACCCATTTTTCTTTTAAAACCATGTTAAACAAATTAATTGTTGGTTTTTATATACCACTCACAAATCCTTTTATCAAAATTTGAAGCCCATGAACCAAAAATCTCTTTAATTCATTCATGTCCTGTCCAATTTTATTTGGTACCAAAAATCTTTTTTTAATTTTATTTATCAAATTCTATCCAATTTTATTGGACCAAATTAATGAGCCCAGGCTCAAAAGCCCATGCAATTTTTGTTAGGATATGGTCATTACCAAAAATAAAATAAAAAAGGAGGAGCTTAAGGAATCTAATCCCATGTTCGCGGATTCAGGGACTCCTCACAAAGGCCTGTTACGGAAACTCATAGGATTTCCATCTGGTTTTGGAAGAGGGATTTATTGTATGTAATCTACACGTTTATGGAGGCAGAAATTATTTGGTTGTACCAGATCCATTATCGATTACTTCACATAACATACTGAGTCAAATAAAGTTCTTAACATGAAAACAGAAATGCAAAAAGTCGTCAGAGTGACTTCAACAATTCATTCAGAAAATACATTCAAAGTTCAAGCTAAGTTATCTAAACCAAGGTTCAATATTAATTGATTCTAACAACAGAATGACAAAGGAAATTCAGCCCCGGAATTATAGCTAATCGTGGCGGTATGCTCGCTAATTTCAGAAGATGTAAAGAGCTTGTACGCTGCAAAGTGGCTTCGGAAAGATTGCTTTCGCCAATACCTTTCAATCCCCATGGAACTTTAACACCTCCAATAAACTGTCCAACCTTCACTCTTCGTATTTCCGTGATGGCTATCCCGCACAAAAGCTTTGAATCGGCTGCAACTCAGCAACAAAAATATAATTCAGAAGAAGAAAAATCAGCACCTAGTTTTGCATTTGTTCCAATAAGAAAATAGTATAATTTGTGAATTCAGTTGCAAATCATTAACTAATTTCAACAGAATTCCAGCTAATCCTAACTAATTCTAACAAACTCACAGCAATTCCTAACCGAATATCTAACAACCAAACAGATTTCTAACCGACTTTCCAATTCAACAGAAACTGAGTAACAAAAAATTCACCTCTATAAGAAGATCGAGGGATCAACTTCTTCAGCTTTTTTTTTCTTCTCCATAAAATCTTCTTCTTCCTTCTCCCTTAGGATTCCCTCGAATTCTCTCACACCATTGGCACCTTCTAGCCTCTTCGATCTCCACCAATATTTGACACATCTTCTATCTTCAATTGGTCATCACTCTCACATCCGTGTTAACATCATCTGGCACCATCAGCCAAATCCTCAGAAGTGTGAACCTGCATCAAGAACAACACAAGTGCACCGATCTCAATTTGCACGCTTCATCATCAAATCAACCCCAATTGAATTCTTCAATCCCAATTGTCTTCTAGACCTGCAACAATGTTTCATCATCATTAGTTCATCGACGATAAGAAATCCTCAACGGTACAAAGGTTATGAGAGTGGAAATTCGTAGTCAGAAGAAAAAGAAAATCTAGACACGAAGTGGAATACCTGAACCATTGAAACTGCATTTCGTCGTTGACCTTCAATCGATCGGCATCATATTTGCACTTCCTTCAAGAAACGGCAACGAATCTTCGTTAGTCTCCTTTCGGTTGCACTAGCAGAAGCGAATCGCCATCTGTCTCAAGAGCCAAAGCAGGTTGTTTTGCCTTGCTCGACACCAATCACGGCACGAGCTGCATCATTATCCATCATACCAATCGGAGTCTTCGAATCGAGCAGGAGCGACGACACTTCAAGCTTTCAAGGAGAGTATCCAATCGCTTGAGGTTTTCAGCGCGTTATTGTTGGTTCATAAAGAGGAAGGGCGGTGTTCGGATCGGCGGAGAAAGGAGATGAAGTGAGATCGTCATTTCAGGGTAGTTGTTGGCTTCGGTAACTCAGGTACACACAACCCTTCTCTTTTCGTTATCGCGTTAAGGATGTTTGAGGTAATCTGAGAGTTTGTGAGTTTTTTTGAGAGGGTTCAGAGTTGGATAAGAAATATGAGGAGGTTCTTTAGGTCAGGACGGCGGCGAATTCGAGAGGTGGGCTAAGAAGCCGCCGCCGCGGTATTTAGGGTTTTAGTTTGGGAGAGTGAAGCTAGGTTTTTTTGTGTGTTTGGGAAAGTGAGAGCGAGAAATAGACTAGGTGAGGGAGAGGGCGGCGATTAGGTTTCTGCTCGTAGGGAAGAAGGAAGATGGTGACGGTGGTAGGGTGAAAGTCTGATGGCGGCGCGGTGAGAAGATGAGAAAACTAGGGTTTCTAGGTTGAGGAAGATGAAAATGCGTGGGAGGAGAGGCGTGAGAGAGAATTTTTTTTTATTAGTTTTGATTCTTAAGATTAACAATATGTTATTTCTTTATAACTAATATTAAATTAATCTGTTTAAATGATAATCAAGACCTTAAATCACTATAAAGTATGACATTTAATCTTTATGATAATCTTTAATTAGGGTGATCAAAAGTCATAAGGTAAATTGGTCTAATCTTGGGTTAATAATAATGGGGATTATTAATACGAATTAACATGCCATAAAAAAAGGTCTTTAATCCACATTAATCTCAAGTCAATTATCTTGATTATTTTGGTTAAAAAAAAGAAAATTCAGGCAATGCTATTGGGCCTTGCGCCCTGCTATTCTCACCCCCATGTGCGGCCCAGTTGGCAGCTTAACTTAAAAACGTTCCTATCAACACCCCCCATGTTCTGTCTCTTAAACTGGAAAATTGTAAATAACCCCCCTCTTGGACCTGCGAATTCGGGCCCAATAGATTGTTGTTAACACCCCCATATGCAGCCCAAGTCATTTTAATTAATAAAATATTTCTATTTCCACCCTCTCCTCCATTTCTCTTATTTTTTTAATTGTGTTTAAATATAATTTCAAGTTAATTCATAAAAAAAATATTAAAATGAATAATAAAAATCTCCAAAAATTTGGATAGACTTTTAATTCAATTTAGAAACATCCCCAATTTTTATTTTCTGAATTTAATCATTTTTCAATTTAATTTCGAATTTTCATTTAATTGATTTTCTATTGAATTCTCATAGGGACACATAAAATTGTACAATTTATTTAGGCCACTTCCCATAATATTTTCTGCCCATTCTTTTTGCTATGATTAAAAGACAAGTTAAAGTACCTAGAATATTTTTTGGTGAAGTTTTAGGACATTTTTTCTACTATTTTGATAGTGTAATTTGTGTAAATGTGTGATTAAACCTTACATTAGAATTAGATGACCATTTGCCTTAGTTAGGATTAGAATTTCTAGGAGATTTTTTAGCATAGTGTCATAATCAGGTTTAAGACCTTAGGAATTTAATTTCATATTTTTCTCATGACTTTTAATATTTTTTGTCATTTTAATTCATTTCCATCACATTATGCATATTCATGGTTCATATCATTCACTAACTATTTGTTTTTTTGTGCAAGGTATTTTGCAAGGTTTGGCTTATGGACTTGGATTTTTTATGCCTCGATTATGTTTCATATTTTGTGTACTTTGTGATGTAATATCCTAGAACTTGTATGCTTGTATAGTTTCCGTAAATAGGATAGAAAAGATAAAACGAATCGATAGAAAACCAAATTTTCAAAAAAAAACAAATAAAGTACTCGATCCAACGTCGAGTATATTTTCAAATAAATAAATAAAGTTGCATGTAACTATAGGGTTCCTCGATCACCGTCGTTCCACTCCATTCAACCAAAACGCAAACCTTGTATGTTTCACACCATAAGTCGTGCGTCTCAGCACCACGCAACCGACCCACCCGATCCATTGTTTCATCCCGTTTACATTTCATATACGTTTTACCTACCATGACTTATGAGGACCCTATTGCTCATTACTAACTTCTTTTACTTGCATGTTTAGTCTTATATCTCTCATATCTCTTAGGTAGATTAAATTCCAAACCTCACTAACCATAGGTTATCCATGAATTCAACTAATTTAGGGTAAGTCTAGTTTCCCTTAGAATGTTTACCTTTTATAACTTGAGTCTCTTCTCATCTTAAAAGAAAATCAAAAACACTTAATAAAGGAAAAGGTGTACAATGCGCCACGAGCCTTAAGCTACACGGGAAATGACTAGTGGAGGTCTCCTCCACTCTTCTAGGATGCTTTACAAACGTTCCATTGGGGGCGATCTTGGAAAGTATTCGCTCATGTGTCATAGTCTTTAGTGTTGTACATTCAAAAAACACAAATTCAAAAACATTTCTTATAAAAGACAACAAACCAAGAAGTCACGTCTTCTTTTCTCATCTCATACTCTTTGCGGACGAACATGACTTGTCTCGACAGTTCAAACAGCGATACGGTAAACACCCTCGAGTCAGAGCCGGTAACACCTGAGCTAGAGCTATGGCAACGTCATCCTAAAAATCACAAACGAGTGTAAGCCTTAGTTAGACGAACTACGACGTCTCTGATCCTCATTTATCCCGATGAGGTACGTAGGCAGTGGGGTAGGGCCCATTCGAGCACAATCTTTCTTTTTCCCTACATTTTCCCCCTTTTTTCCCCTTTATTCCCATTTTCCAATTTCGTTTCTTTTCCCATTTCCATTTCCTTCCAGATAGCTATTCTTTCATTCAAACAACATATTATTTCTCACCCTTTGAAAACAGACTTTTAAGCGTGGATCCCGTCGGGTACGGCGGACGGATTGGGGTGCTAATACCTTCTCAATTCGTAACCGACTCCCGTATCCAGATCTTTGGTTCGCAAGGCCTCGTCCTTTTCTTTCTTCCTCAGGTTTGTGCAACATTACCTTTCCCATTCCTTTGGGATAAAAATGTCTGGCTGGCGACTCTAACCTTTTTCGCGCCACTTTCGCGTTTGTACTAGGATGAAAATCCCGGGAGCGACAGCGAAGCATGCAGAATCGGATCTTTGATTGGGCCGAGATCCTAATGGGATTGGAAGACAATTCCATCGAGTTTCGTCTTCAGGGACCGGATTCGGAGCGATACGTTGGAAATCCAGAGGATTACGTTGATGCGGCGGATTATGAAGCGTTACTGCAGACTCTAGCGGAGAGTGATGGAAGTGGGAGGAGAGGAGCTCCGCCGGCTTCTAAGTCTGTTGTAGAAGGTTTACTTACTGTTAAGATTGTGTCAGAGAGTGAAGTGGTTGCCTGCGCTGTATGTAAGGATATGCTTGGTGTTGGAGATATGGCGAAGAGATTGTCGTGTGGGCATGAGTATCATGGAGATTGCATTATTCCATGGTTGAGTAGTCAAAATTCTTGTCCTGTTTGCAGGTTTGAGCTTCCAACAGATGATAAAGAGTATGAAGAAGAGAGAGCTTCCGGTTCGGGTCGAGGTGGAGCTTCCACTGGGTGAGTGAGTATGTTCTCTTCTGCAGATATCTGTTGAATCATTGTAATATATTCCATGCTTTCTATCTATTTTTATTTTTTTGTACTTCCTTTTTTAATTGTTGTTATTAGTGTAACTTCATCAAAGCTTGCTCAATCACTGTTTTAATTATTCCAAGCTTTAGACTAGTTGGTTTCTTGGCTCTGAGATGCTGAGATACTTGTGAATAGCATTTGGTTCAATGTGATCACATTATTTATATATGGAATTTGCTATTTATGGCCGCTTGGTTATGCTCATTTTAATGTTGTCAATTGTAGATATCATATTCAAATCCTTCTATTTGATAATGTTTTGTACTAAATAGCGTATCAAATAGCATATTGCAGGCTGGAAAATAGCGGTTTGTCCAAAGAGCAATGCTATAGCGGATATTTAACAACATTGGTTCATTTTATCTTTTGATTAATGGACTTATATTCATCATATGCCTACAGATTTAGGGTCATTGATCTTCGGGGTCCATTTTTTTTTCCTTAAGAAGAATGATCTTGTTGATTTCATAGGAGATGGAATATTGCTTAGCAGTTAGGAAGGGACATAGGGCTAGACATAGCATCTTATAGTCTCCTGAGTTTTATTTTTAATGAATTACAATGGGTCATAACAGTGGAAGCACGTCAATTAGATAGCAATTTTTTTTTTGTTTTTGTAATTTATTATATGAGTAGCATTAAGAGACCAAACATAAATTCATCCCTAAAGAGAGGAGGTATATGCAAATAATTGAGGTCCAAAGATTTACACTTGACCGAGTTTCAAGCAGTCATTCAATTGACACCATTGGATTATGTTTGGAGTCATTAGACCTGTTTGGATTGTGTTTATCCTATTATGCATTTAATTTTGTAATGGTCACTGCTCTATGAAGCTAGAGTTAGAATCTTGTTCATGTAGGAATCTTCAGTTTAGTGATCTCTGGAAGGAGAAGCACCAGTATTGCTTGGGAGGAAAACAGTGCCGGTTAATTATCATACACATGGCAGCAGTATTGGCTAGTAATCGTGGTGTATTGCAGGTACTAAAAGTTCAAGTCAGTGTCTGCATGAAAAAAGTGATCGAAAAAAGTAGGTGAGTGGATTGAATGAATGCATACCTTAGAAGAGGTGCAGCATCCTTTATATAGGACCTTGAGACATAGTAATAGCAGAGATTAACCATTTTTGGTAGGACTTGAGGTGACAGCTAATGACTTGTATCTCCATAACTGTTGTTGAGTTGGCTGTTACTACCAATGTTCATCAGGAGCTTTATTTTGACTTAAAATGAGTTTGAGGCCGACATTGGGCTAGCTCCTGACCTGACCTTTGGCCTATCGATGCATAAGACCGGTGCAGAGATTCTATGGTATGACAACATTTTAGTGATTCTTTATTCCTACTAGAGACCCTACTAATCGGACCGAGATTCACTATATTCAAAACTCCTTGCAGTCACACACGCATTCAAGTATTGATAGTGCCATATATCTGGCTTTGTGTTGGATTTTAGGCTCTTTGTCATCGATAACACATGTTATCATTATCATTTACTGACACATGTCAAATATCAAACACGTCTTTAATTTGAAGTATCTGATTCCATATAAAAGAAAATATTATCTGTTGTTTCAGTGGGTGGAAGAAACAGGAAAGTTGCTGAGGCTTATGCAAAGAATGGAGGGAAGAGGTTTGATCCTTATTTGTTTCTTTTCAATCAACATTTCTCCTGACTATTTTGATCCTTATTTGTTTCTTATTTGTTTCTTTTCAATCAACAGGTTCTCACGGCGGAGAGATATTGGTACAAATCGGTGGTTGTGCGTCGAAGACAGAGGGTTTTACAGTCTGAAGGATTAGCGGTGGTCGGATTATTGGTGTTGTGGATTTGGTGCGAACCAGTGGCGAAGATCAGATCCATTTCAGTTTCCATTTTTTATTTATTTTATTCCTATTATATTTTGTTCAGATTGTTCTGGGTCTTGAATTTTATGGATATGTCTTACAAACTTCATCCAAAAGTAGTTAAGGTTTGATGAAGATTTTTTTACAGGTTTGGATTTAGTTTAGTTGCATTAGGATTTGAAATTTATGTTATAAGATACTGATGTTGCTGTTGTATATTTCTCTTGAAATAAAGATCTAAATATTGTTTTTAGAGCAAAGATACCTATATGATGTTTATTTGATATTAGATATTTATGATTGAAATTTTACTATGTTAAAATTTGATAGAATATTAAATGAAAATTTTAGAAATATTACCAAAAAAATAAAAACAATAATTTAAATAAAAAATAATATTATAAAAAAATTCAGATGAAAATAGTTTAAATAAAAAAAATAATATAAAAAAAAATATGGTAGATAAAATTACGGCGGTTTAAATCGTCGCAACTTGCATAATTTATCTAGAATTAGTAAATATAGTTACGACGGTTTGAACCGTCGTTATATGCAAATTACGTCAATTTGCTAACCGTCGCAATTTATCATGACAGTTGGTACGACGGTTTCTAACCGTCGCAATAAGGTCTGGCGACACCCGTTTCAGCGACATAATCAAAACCGTCGTGATTTTCACTTTACGACGGTTCCAACCGCCATAATCTGCTAAAATGAACCGTCGTAACTTGCCAATTTTCTTGTAGTGATCGTGAACAAAACTCTTTCTCAATGGAATTTAATAAACCTGAAGAGAATTTCAATAAATAACAAAATTCTTTCTCAGAAGAATATAGCATTGCATGTGCATGAGTGAGTTCGAACTCATATCTTTTAATTAAACTATATATATATATATATATATATATATATATATATATATATATATATATATATATATATATATATATATATATATATATATATATATATATATATATATATATATATATATATATATATATATATATATATTTTATGTTTAATAAAAAATTATTATATTAAAATTATTTTTAAACTGTTTTTTATTTTTGTAGGGCTTTTGAAATGTCTTTATAAAATGAAGGGTTAAATATGTTTTTGATCCCTATAAATATTACATCTTTCATTTTTAGTCCATATTAAAAAAAAGATAATTTTTGGTCCTTACAAATTTTGTATGCATGCAGTTTTAGTACTTACTATTTTCTAAAATTGTAAAAACTATTTAAATACCCCTAAACTTTTAAATTTTTGAATAATTTTTTCATACGTGTTCAGATTACTATAAAATGTTTATTTACCAAATTATATAATTTTTTAAAATGAGAATAATTAAATATGAATTTTTTAAATTTCAAAAGATAATGATAAAATTAATGAAAATCTCGAATTAGAAATCAAAATTTGAATTTTTTTTTCGAGAAACTTTTCATAACATTCTAAGCATATCTCTAAAAGAATTATTAAAAAATACATATTGATTTAACAGTATGAACTAAAACTACGTGCATAATAATTTTGTAGGAGTTAAAACATACGATTTTTTTATAGAGACAAAAATAAAAATTGAGAATTTTATTGAGATCAAAAACATATTTAACCTTGAAATGAATTTATATCAATTCTCACGAATGAAAAGTAAAGCTTTATTTCAACTTATATTATTTATATTAAAATTAAAACATTACCTTAAAAAAACTTGTTTTTTATAAATGGATGGATACATAGTTATCTAAACAATATTTCTATCTATAGATATTTGAATAATTTAACATCTTTCATCAAAACACGCATTCCAAAATGAAACTAGGTTATACTATAGAAAATGACAGTTTAATTTAAACTCAATAATAACAATCACGTAATAGTACTATTAAAGGATACTGTTTCTTATTAATCTTAATTGAAGTTTACTTAATTGAGACACAAAAACTCACTGCACACGCGCGCACTCACTCACTCTCACACACACTCATCAATTTCCATTAATTTTTTTTTCTGCTATCCATTATTTCATCATCTTCTTCTTCTGAAACTTGTGACAACAAATTAATACTCTACTACGAGCTTTGGAATACGCAATGCTTACACACCTCAAATTGCGCTCTCTTTTCTGCGATTCTCAGATTTGTAATTAAGTCGGTTTGTTCCGTTCATTTCCCTGGAATTGAATCCGAACATTGCAGTGTTGGATTGTATGCTGTAATTTGAAACTTTTAGGGTTTTGGTTTGTTTAGAAATGGTGGCTACCAGAAGTATTGTGATTTTGTTGCTTTGTATTACTGTTGTTACTCCGATTCTGCTTTACACTGATCGTCTTGCAACTTTCAATTACTCCTCCGGTGTGTTTTTCATCATTTGATTACTCAATTGCAATCTTTTATTTTTTAAATAACCTATTTCTTTGTTTATGTGTATTTTGTAGCTCACCAGGAGTTTGTTGAAGATGTAACTACTTTTGTAAGTTTTTTAATTTTTTTTTTGTTGTTGTAGTTTTTGTAGATTGAGATCTCTGAATTTGTTGAATTTCTCTTGTTAGGCTGTCGGTGGAGTAGACTCTAGCCATTTGAATTTGCTACCTGAGGTAAAATTTATATGGATAGTTGCATATGTTGATGAATTAAATTAAATTCTTGATGATTTTTTTTTTTGTTGGAATTTCTCATTTTGAAAATAGGAGACCTCTACCATCGTTAAGGAACCGATTGGGGTTGTATATTCAGAGAACTCTTCAAACAGTAACAATTTGCTTCGAGGTATGTTCTTTAGTTTGATTGCTCCTCTCAAGGTCTCAGGTTCAAATTCTACTGGGTGCAATTAATCCTTGTGTGGGTCAGTCCATACGGAGTTTTGCTCTGGCTTTAAACGGGACCCCCGCTAGTGGACCGTGGGATTGGTCCTCTTGAATTAGTCGGCCGCAAGGCCGGATACCAAGATTTCAAAAAAAAAAATGAACAAACAATGAGCCATACATAACAATTTTCTCTCCCATTTTCTTATCGGTTCCTGTTTTTGGTATTTTTAATTATTGTCTATTCTAATTGTTTGGTGTTGACCTAGATTTGTACTTTGTGAAATTAGGGGAACATGTAGTATCCAGGGTATTGTCAGCTACAAATGAGGAAGGTGGAGTTAAAGGGGAGAACTCCATCAAACTGGTGACAGATGAGGAAGATGCTATTGATGCTGAAGACAATGATGAGAAACTTACTAGATCATCTAATGCTTCTGATCAAGCATCTGAAGTTATAGTAAGTGACATATTTACCTTGTGTTTTGCTTGTGATTGTTACTTTGTTCATTAAGGGTTCAAAAGTTTCCTTAGGTTTGTGATCATGCTAGGAAAGTTATATATGTCTATTTATATGACTGGGCTGTGCATCATTTATCGAAATAGTATTTAGTATACTTGCTTTAATTTGGTTTTCCTATTATGAAATCTGACATTTTGTATTGATATCTCTAACACAATTCTTAATTGTGAAAGAACTGAGAACATCTTTTGGTGTTTAATGTCCTTTCGTCAAGCCAAGTTGATGACTTAGTTAAACAGTAATCTTAATGTGAAGATGGTGTTGCCATGATGAATGCAGGGCTGAAATCATCTTTGTATGCACTTGTGACACAAAGTTACTTTATATAGGTACTATCATGGCAGTGTAAATACAACACAATCATGTTGGTTGGGTTCAATCTTTCCTTCCAAATCTTTATTGTTTTAACTTTGATGAATATGTATTATATTGTCTCAAGAATTTGAGTTTGAAACAATCAGAAAGAATAGAAGTTATATCTAGGTATCTATTAGTGAATTTTATATTTTCTTTTATTGGAACTCTATCAATGGTCATGGTTTAAGGACCGTACATGTATAACTTCAGTCATATCCTTCCATACCTGGCTAGCTCCGTTAACATGGAAAAAGAACAAATAAGTGTTGCCATCAACATTCATTTTTTTCATACGTCTCTGAAAATTACATTAATGTAATGAAGAAAAACCAACCACAATGCCGTTTCAAAGTTTTTCCTTTAAATTTGGTGCATCTTCTTTCAGCTTACTAAGCAAGGGAAACAGCATATTGAATCTTCTAGCAAAGTAAACAATATCAAGCATAGTGAAGAAACACCGTCTGATGCTCGGGTACGGAAGCTAAAGGATCAGCTCATTCAAGCTAAAGTTTATCTTTCCCTTCAGGCAGTTAGGAACATTCCCCATCTCACTCGGGAGCTTCGGCTACGGGTAAAGGAAGTTTCACGAACAATTGGAGAGGCAAGCAAAGATTCCGACTTGCCAAGGAAGTAAGTGAGCTTTTAAGAATGTATGTTGTGGGTAAATGTCACCAGGTTTTCCAATTTTATTATAGCTATTAAGCTAGTTATTTCATATTTAGCTTTTTTCAGTTTAAACTTATTGAATAGTTCAGGTCTGCTGTGATCTACTTTTTCTTCAGTTTAAACTTACATTTGTAATTCTACTAATGCAGTGCAAATGAGAGAATGAACACAATGGAGCAATCATTGATGAAAGCAAGACAAATTCAAGATGATTGTGCCACATCTGTGAAGAAGCTTAGGGCTATGCTCCACTCATCAGAGGACCAGCTTCGCGTGCACAAGAAACAAACCTTGTTTTTAACACAGTTGACAGCTAAAACACTGCCTAAAGGTCTCCACTGTCTTCCGTTGCGCCTTACAACTGATTACTATAGCTTGAACTCTTCTCAGCAACAATTCCCCAATCAAGAGAAGCTAGAAGACCCTAAGCTATACCATTATGCAATATTCTCAGATAACATATTGGCAACAGCTGTTGTTGTGAATTCTACTGCTGCCCATGCTAAGGTAAGTTATTTTTACGTGGCGATTTCCTGAGTTGTTTTTATTCGCCAGGATTATGAAACTGAACACCAAATACAATTTGATATATATCTTTGCAGTTAAATTAATATTCTCTCAATGTCTTAACAAACTAATTTGTTTTCATTTGATTTGGCCCAAGAGGTAGTGATGAACAACAAATGAAAAGACAAATCTAATATGTTATTATATAATGGTGGTACTTTTCTTTCTGATCAGCATAAATAATAATGTAGTTTTAATAAATTTTCAGGATTCCTCCAAACATGTTTTCCATATTGTAACTGATAGGCTCAATTATGCGGCAATGAGGATGTGGTTTTTGGCCAATCCACCTGGAAAGGCGGCAGTTCAAGTTCAAAATATTGAAGATTTTGCATGGTTGAATTCGAGTTACAGTCCAGTTCTTAAGCAGTTAAGTTCTCCTTCAATGATAGATTATTACTTTAAGGCTCATCGTGCTTCTTCTGATTCAAACCTCAAGTTTCGGAATCCTAAGTATTTATCTATGTTGAACCACCTCCGCTTCTACTTGCCTGAAATATTTCCAAACCTCAAGAAAGTGCTGTTTTTGGATGATGATGTAATTGTACAGAAGGATCTTACTGGTCTTTGGTCAATTAATTTGAAGGGAAACGTAAATGGTGCTGTCGAAACTTGTACAGAAAGTTTTCATCGGTTTGATCGGTACCTCAACTTCTCAAATCCTCTTATTGCAAAGAATTTCGACCCTCGTGCTTGTGGATGGGCATATGGTATGAATGTTTTTGATCTGGTCGAATGGAAGAAACAAAACATCACAGAGGTGTACCATAACTGGCAGAAGCTGGTAAGCACACTTCAGTTTACTTTTCAAAAACATCACAAAATTGAGCAAAATGTATATACTGTTATCTTGTCTCGTTTCTTTCCAATTTTCATTGTTCTCTTTAATCCTAACGATTTTTCTTCTCTAATTAATCTGACTACAGAATCATAATAGACAACTGTGGAAGTTAGGCACCCTGCCACCCGGTCTTATAACATTCTGGAAACGCACTTTCCCGCTGAACCGATCTTGGCACGTCTTAGGTCTTGGCTACAACCCCAATGTCAACATAAAAGATATTGAAAGGGCTGCTGTAATACACTATAACGGAAACATGAAACCATGGCTTGAGATAAGTATTCCGAAATTTCGTGGTTATTGGTCGAAGTATGTTGATTATAATATTGTGTATTTGAGAGAATGCAACATCAATCCATAATAGGTCTCATAGTACCTTTGATTCGTCCAAGTTTCTTGGTCTTAGCTATGGTCAATGCACCTTATAGGCTACATTTCCATCTGTGTAAAGATTTCATTTTGTAGAGATTTATTTATTATTCTTTTAAAATCACTTTTTTTGTTTTGTTTTAGTGTTTCATGTATATGTTTTTGTATGAGTGCACATTCTCTTTAAAAACCATAATAGTGTCCTTTTAGCCTTAAAAACATTTTCACACTGCTTCCTGAAGTGTAACTCTATTATCAGATGAAATTCATTTTAGACCGACAATATAGTACCGTCTCTTAGTGTGTAGCAGGTGGTTGGTTGAGAATGGAAGCAAGACAAGTGAATAAGAAACATTGCTAGATAGAGCAAGATATTCATGGGGGAGGCTATCAACCATAGTAACCGTGTGTGTGTTCATCTGGTTGGTTAACGTTTGTAATCACGTGGTGGTGGAGCCCTATGTCACTCTCAACAAACTTTATGTTGTGGGGTTACATTATAATTAAACTTGAAATAAAAGCTTTGTCGTGAAGGGTGGGATTGCAGGTACATGACTTAAATGAGATGGAGCAATTACATATTGCTGTTTTTGTAATATAATAATTTCAAGTTTTTTTCTTCTGAAACCAACAAATTATTGAATTGAATCTTTATCAGTAGAAAAATTCTAAGTTACACATAGATTATGAATTTTAATAAAATTTATATCGGGACGCATCTCTCAACTTAAAAGTTGCTTAAAAGTTGATTTTTGTAGAATTTTGATTTTAATATGGTGTCAAGACCAATCAATCGCATTTAGGATCACTTATTATTTACATCCATACATCATATAAAAAATATTTATTACAAGTCTGACAAGCCAGAGTCGAAGCTACTTAAATTGGACGTTGCTCTTTTTATCATTAGTGGTGAATAGCCACCCTTTTAAATTTCAAGATTTTTCTTTCAAAATATGTCACTATACTTTCATACACGTTAGAAACACACCACATGCTTCCTAAAGTGAACCATCTACCTATTTCTATAAAATAAAATAGTTTGAAAGGGTATCTTCGTACTCATGGAAGGGTGAATACGTAAGCACACTTCTGTAATAATCCTTAGACGCATTTTGAATTTCACAATTTTAGAAATAATATACTTCTGTAATAACCTTTTGGCGGTAAGAATGTTATAAGTTTAATATTTTTCAAGAAATCTTATATTAAATGTCATTTATACTAAGTATACTATCATAATAAATTTGTCATCAATTAAACCATATTGGTAAAAACCTTTTGGTGGTAAGAATGTTATAAGTTTGATATTTTTCAAGAAATCTTATATTAAATATCATTTATACTAAGTATACTATCATAATAAATTTGTCATCAATTAAACCTTACACATATGTAATTCAATTAAAATGTTATGTATTAGAATCAATTCAGAATCCATAATCAAACATCATTGTTGACAAATTACAAACCATAATACAAATATTATCAAAATAGAACTAAAAGTGAACTGCTAGGTATATTCGATCCCCTCATGTTCCTTCTATAACTCATATATTGCACGACGTTCCGTGTCTCGAGATAGAATGACCTCTAAAATGGTCCTCACATGAGTGTCTTTCGGAAACTAACTCTCTCTCTTTCTCTCTACACACACACACACACACACACACACACACACACACACACACACACACACACACACACACACATATATATATATATATATATATATATATATATATATATATATATATATATATATATATATATATATATATATATATAAAATCCGCGCAATAACTATAATACGCTAACATGTAGATATAATATCAATGACATGATTTGTTATAGTCTGCTCCTCCTCTAAAATCTCTTGATGAGATGACCTGGGTGGATCTCCATGAGCATCTGGTATCATGTAAGAATGTGACACTCTAAAATATCATTGAATGTAGTTGAAAGTATTACTCCATGGCTTAGGAGCTGACATACTTCGTGATCCACAAGAGGAGCAGACACATCTTGGAATGCCCTTTCGAAACCCGAACTGGTGCATGACTCGCTCAGGAAAGTGTGGATAAATCAGGCGTGATCCACAAGATAACCATATGGAGTAGAAGGTTATGTCATCCAAGGGACGCGTCTGACAGTAATCGTTATACGATGTGTAGTGTATATCATCTGCTACACCGCAATCAAGAAACACTCAGAACAACTCGATCACCTAATTCCCTCTAAACGAGATGAACAAAGGGCAAACACATGGAAAATCCTCAGATTAGTCATCCTCATATAACCGGTCACATATGCGTGGAAAGTGAGAAAGGATACATGACTGAAAAAATGGTTCAGACAAAATATTAGTAACAGTGTAACATAAGTGTTATAAAATTTTAGTAATAGTAAATGCAAATATATTACCATAAAATCGTAAATAACATGTAGTTTGCTTTCATCTGTCTAGTATTCCAAAGACAAACTTAACTTAACTTTGAGTACAAGTAAACCAAACAAGCGGTCCCAATTATACTCATGAATCCACTCGAAATCAATGAAGTATCTAAGGTTAACCACATTGACATAATAAGCATAAAAAATATGGATGTGTCAGCAATATACATGAGGTATGACCTCAATGCACATGTTCTATAGTACAAAACTTGTTCATCGACCTCCACTATTGCATCCAGGTGATTTTTGTACAGCTCCTCCAAAAATGAAAATCTAGCATGACAATTTTTGGTGTCATCCATCTCCTTTTGGGCATCACCTGGGTCAGCTCCCGAATTGGTTAGTGTATCAGGTCTGGTGATTTTGGAGTAGTTTAATAATATTACCATTATCAGAAGATGGAGCAAGGATGACACATCATCTAGTGTGATGGACATCCCACTTATTAGAAGTTGACAGCATACCATGGTTAATATCAATATAATCAGTCAAGCATAAATCGTGCAACCTAAATAGTTGCATGATGTCATGAAACCATTGCTCCTCAAGGTGGTACAACTTCATAATGTTTCTATCGTGGTTGTTGCATTTTAAAGCATCATTGTACAGCAAAAAAAAAGCACCATCGTCACAAAGTTATAATATTATGCTTTGGAAAGTAAAAAAAAATTAAGCTTTGATTCAATAAAATATATAAATGTGTAAATAAACGGTTGGAAACTTGATCAGATTAAAGGCGAATATGCCTTGCTTTGAATACACTTTATGTTACTATTGATTATGATTAGGCATGACAAATAAACCTGGCCCCCGCCCCGAAATTATCGGGGAAAATCCGATTTTTATTTACGGGGCGGGGGATGTTAGTACCCGCCCCGACCCGCACCCGTCAACTAAATTTAATTTAATTTATTTATTTATAATAATTTTATTACTCATTTACACTTTTTAATGTTACAATATCATGTTTATTAAAATTATTATTTATTTTTAAAAATATATAATTTAAATAAAAAATATTAAGCATTATAATTATTCTTAAAATAATCAATTATTTAATTTAATTATTATTTTTATTGTTATTGAAAAAATATATATAATTTATTCGGGTGGGAGCGGGGCGGGTGGGGGTAAACTCGTTTCTTGTTGGGGCGAGGGCGGGGGAACAATTTTTAACTCTGAACAAGTTTGGAAACGGGTGCGGATCTGGGTCTGGAAAGCGGGTGCGGGTCTGGGTGTGCTTAAACCCGCCTGCGCCCCGTTGCCATGCATAATTATGATGTATATTTTCCCCATATTGATTTCTTAGTGATTACGACGGTTTAAGTTAGTCGCTATACCCAAATACTTGGTATATAACTCACTCTTCTAAATTGCAACTCCCTAATTTCTTATGTCAGTTGGATAGTTAAAACAAGAAATATTAGGTGCTTTATGTAACACTCTCCTTTCCCATTTTATAAAGCAAATAGTAAAAAAAAATCAGAGTTTACACCAAAGAAGTAGGATGCCACATCATCAAAAACCAACGATGAAACTTCTTTTTATTAATGAAATAAAATAGCGGAAATAACATTTTAATTTAAATCAAGGAAATTCGCCAACAACCTCAAAAATCCACATAAATCGTGATCCACCATATTTTCAAAAGAATAACGACATGTAACGAAAATCAATAAAGAATAACAAATGCTGAAAACTCCTAAAATCTTGTGTTACGTATCAGAGCGACTCCTAAGACTCAATCAAGAAACACACATTGCATGAACACTCAAGTACCTGGATTATCTATACTTCCAAAGAAGCACATACGCAACAAACAACAAAGAGGTGAGAACTACATTCAATAATTAACGGTGTATCATATATGTTAAAAGTAGTAATCACACAATCACACACAACCAATACATCATCATGACACACTTGTCAATTCCAATTATGATTCAATAAACACATAATAATGCAATGTGACTAAACAACTAACACAATGAATATGGTACCAATACACCATGGTTCATTCAATCGACCTGATTCATAATAGAATCCATATAAATCACATACACCTCTACTTGGAAATGATTTATCTTCACCACGAATCACATACACTCCTCCTGAGTAATGATTCGTCTTCACCAGACACACCATGAATGCATGACAATAATATGCATACAATACATGTATAATAATAATCATAAATCTTCACTATTCTCCTGATCACATATGAGATACATACTCACCGTAATACACACCAGTATTACTACACCTATTTCCAAACCATCAACACACACAACAACAAGAAATACCTCACACGGAGTTAATTATCTAATTAATCCTCCTAAATTCCATTTTTAATTATTTTCACAACCATTCCTAGTTCCAACAAGTCCTAACATCTATCCCAACCTAACCAACCAAAAGAATTTGCATCAGATGCGAAATCGGGAAAGAAATCACGAAAACAACAGGTTTCTGCACCTTGCTGGTCATACATATATTAGATAGGGCCATACACGTATTGCCCAGCTTGCCCATCATTCTGTTACGCGTTCCATGTGTAATTCCCATCCTGCAGCAGGGCCATACGTGTAAGGCATGGCTGTTACGCGTAAGAGCAAAGACCAATTTTAAGTCAAAATCCATTTTTCTAGCTCTCTTATGCGTACCGCCACCCTGTTATGCGTATTGCCACAAAGCCTGTCAAGTGTTACACGTATTGCCTGTGTGTTACGCATAATAGCTAGCCGGAACGTCATGCCTTACGCGTAATACATCCCTTGTTACACATATCAACAGAGGTTGTGTCAAATCCCTAATTTTCTACCCCAATCTTAATTTTGTCACTTTGATATCTCTTTTACACTCCATATTAGTTCCTAAATTTGTTTCTACATCAGTTTTAGGCCTATAATGTCATATTATTTCTTTCACCTATCATTATTAATCAATTGGGTGTTCTCTAGATCTAATGCGTCATCTCAACCTGCAACAAAACCATATATGCAAACACCAATATGCATATGACAAAAATAACACAAATCTATCATACAATTCATGACAACAACAATTTGATTCACATAATTATCACCAAAGATTCATACACACAACAGATCCATAAAACATAACATATACATATGAATTCCTATAAGGGAAATGACCCCTCACAATCCTTACATGGCATAAACACATATTATGAACTCGTTCTCCCCCCTTACCTCAAATTCTATGATAAAATTCCTGCGAAATTGATGATGCTAAGCCCTAGTTCTTCCTCTTGTTCTTCTCCTCTAACTTCCTCGTGGTGAAAATAGTGTTATGACTAATTCAGTCCCTAATCTCAGATTAATGACTTAGTTCTCCCTATTTTTCTCCCACTAACAATATTACTAATTTATTCAGATTGATTCAGATTTTTAATTAATAATAAAAAAAAATAATAGTAATAATAGTATACTTTATTTTATTTTATTAAATATGTCCACTAATTATTCATTAGGGTTAAATATGTTTTTAGTTCCTATAAATATCTCAATTTTTATTTTTAGTCCCTATTAAAAAATAATATATTTTAATCCCTACAAAATTATTATGCATGTAGTTTTATTCCCTCGTGTTAAACCAATGTGAATTTTTAAATGATTATTTTGCATATATCTTTAGAATGTTATAAAAAGTTTCTCGAAAAAAAAAGAATTTAAAATTTGATTTCTAAGTTGATATTTTCATTACTTTTATCATTATATTTTGAAATTTAAAAAATTCATATTTAATTCTTCTTATTTTAAAAAATTCTAAAATTTAGTAAAGAAAGATTTTATAGTATTCTAAACCTGGATGAAAAAAATTATTCAAAAATTTAAAAGTTTAAGGATAATTAAACAGTTTTCAAAATTTTAGAAAACAACATGGATTAAAATTGCACGCATACAAAATTTGTAGGGACTAAAAAATATTTTTTTTAATAGAGACTAAAAAGGAAAATTGAGATATTTATAGAGACCAAAAACACATTTAACCCTATTCATTATTTCCATATTAACCCGACATTTCTAATTCTCCCGCTCTGTTAAGGTCACTACGCCTACGCTCTCAACCATGCATATACCCTAAACAAAGCCAAACAAATAAAATAACACTGACGATTAAATAAATTAAAATGGAGTGGTACAACTCTCCCCCTTAGATTATTTCCGTCCTCGAAAATGTACCTGATGGAAACAATCTTGGATACGACTCTCGCATCCTACTTTCCAACTCCCGGGTCACATTTCCACCTGCAGCTCCTCCCCAAGCTACTCTCACTAAAGGAATGTTTTTTCCTCTAAGTTGCTTCATCTTGCGATCCTCGATCCTTATCGGCACCGCTTCCCTAGTAAGGTTATCTCTAATCTGCACCTCATCTCTTTGGATAACATGAGATGGATCAGACACATACTTTCAAAGTTGCGACACATGAAACACATTATGCAAGTTCAAAAGCTCCTTCGGTAACACCACCATATACGCAACTGTACCTATCTTCTGCAAAATTTGATACGGTCTAATGAACTTAGGATCCGGTTTCTTAGATTTCAATGCACGTCCAACATCTGTCAATGAGTTGACTCTCAAGAACACATGGTCACCTTCACTAAATTCTAATTCCTTTCTCCAATTATCATGATAACTCTTCTATCTACTCTAAGACACTTTCATCTTCTTACGGATCATCTGAATCATTTTTATAGTCGGTTGCATAATCTCAGGCCTAAGCACAACATTTTTACCTGTATCATACCAACACAGAGGCGTCTTACACCTCATACCATAAAAATATTCAAACGGTGTCATTCTAATATTAGAATAGAAACTATTGTTGTACGTGAACTCAATCAATGGCAAATGAGTATCCCACACACCACCTTGTTCCAACATACAAGTTCTCAACAAATATTCCAATGACTGAATAGTCCTTTCTGACCGTCCGTCTACGGATGATAAGCCAAACTCAATTTCAACTTAGAACCCAAAGCTTTCTACAAATTTTTCCAAAGTTCTGAAGTAAACCTCGGATCTCTATCTGAAACTATGCTCGATGGAACACCATGTAACTTCACAATTACCCTGATATAAATCTTTTTCAGCTTCGTCAACAGAAAACTCATTAATTGGTATAAAATGTGTGGATTTCGTAAGCCGGTCACAACTACCCATATAGCATCAAAGCCCCTCGCTTTATTTGATAAACCAATAACAAAATCCATAGTAATACTATCCTATTTCCATTATGGAATCTCCAACGATTGCATTAACCCCAGAGGTTTCTGATGCTCTACCTTTGACTTGTGACATGTCAAACAAGCATACACAAACTGAGTCATGTCACTTTTCATAGCATACCACCAAAATAAATTCTTCAAGTCTTGATACATTTTCGTAGCTCCCTGATGGATACTCAAATTACTCTAGTGACTCTCCTCTAAAATTGCCTTCTTCAAGTTTACACTATCCGACACACAAATTCTGCCCCGGAATCTCAACACGCCAATATTATCCAATTTAAAATCGCTATCAGGATCATTTCCTCCTGTAGGAATTAAGTCCACTAGCTTCATATCAAGTCTTTGATTTTCCTTAATCACATCAAGGAAGTCATTATTCACCTTCAACATATCCAGTTTAACACTCTCAAGTGTCGTCTCGCAAACCATGCTCAAGTCACTAAATCGTTCAATCAATTCCATTTCTTTCACCATTAATGCAGACATATGCATCGTCTTCCGACTCAAAGCATCTGCTACCACATTGTCCTTTCCTGAATGATAACTTAAATTAAAATCATAGTCCTTTAAGAATTCCAACCATCTTCTCTGTCTCATATTCAATTCCTTTTAATCAAATAAATACTTCAGACTCTTGTGATCACTAAAATACTTTGAATCTCAATCCATACAAGTAATGCCTCCAAATCTTCAATACAAAAACAACTTCATCCAGTTTAAGATCATGAGTAGGATAATTCCTTTCATGCACTCTCAATTGGTGTGAAGTATACGCCACCACTTTACCATCTTGCATTAACATTCCACCTAAGCCCATGTTAGACACATCACAATACACCACAAAAGGTTCACTCGGACTTGGTAAAGCCAACACTGGTGCTGAAGTTAATTTCTTTTTCAGCTCTTCGAAATTTTCTTCACATGTCGCATCCCACACAAAAGCTTGAATATTTCTAGTCAACTGAGTAAATTGTAATGCCAAATTAGAAAAAACCTTCAATAAATATTTGATAATAACCTACCAAACCCAAAAAGTTTTTAATCTTTGTTACTGTCTTCGGAAGTTCCCACTAAAGTACTGCACTTACTTTAGATGGGTCCACTGCTATACTGTCACTAGAAATAACATGTCCCAAGAAACTCACAGTCTTCAACCAAAATTCACCCTTCGAGAACTTTGCAAATAATTTATTATCTTTCAACACCTGTAACGCAATTCTCAAGTGTTCCGTATGATCTTCTTCATACTTGGAATAAATCAAGATGTCATTTATAAATGCCACAATAAACTGATCCAGATCAGAATGAAAGATACAGTTCATCTATTCCATAAACACACTTGGCGCATTAGACACTCCGAAAGGCATCACCGCATATTCGTAATATCCATAACAAGTTCTGAACGCAGTTTTCTAAATATCATATTCCTTCACTCGAATCTGATGTTAACTTGGCCTCGAATCTGATAATAAACTTATTAGCAAGCAAGTCCCCAATCTGAGATTTCAATTCTGCAAACTCCGATGCAGACATCACTTACGGCGCCATAGAAATAGGCCTTGTACTAGGAATAAGATCAATAGTAAATTTAACTTCTCTTGTCGGAGGTAACTATGTAATATCATCTAGAAACACTTCAGAATATTCACTCACCACTGGCAACGCATTAGCTGATGTCTTGCTTTCAATTGACAACGAGGCAAACACCGCAAACATCTTAGATTCATCCTCTAACAACGTCCTCGACTCCCTAGTAAGCAAAGAATCCGCCAATGCTTCCTCTTCAGGAGTAAGAAACAACAATGTCTTCCTAAAGTAATCAATGTAGACTCAGTTGAATTCCAACCAGTTCATCCCCAAAATAACATCAAGATTACCAAGTGGCAAACAAATCAAGCCCACTCTGAAATCCCGACCAAAAAGAGTCAACAGACACTTCAAACACACTAAGGAAGTAACCACAGAACCAATAGATGGAGTTTCAATCGCCATCCTTTGATCTATAGTAGACAACACAATACCAAATTTCTTCACACAATCAACAAAAATGAACGAGTGGGTTGCACCCGCGTCAATAATAGCAATCAAAGGAATACCATTAATAAAGAAGTACCTTTGATGGAATGCTCTTCACTGGTGGATTGGGTCCCCACCACTGCAAACACTTTCCCACTTGCCCGAGACTTCTTTGGCTTCTCACAGTGAGTGTTGATATGACCATGTTCTCCATAACTATAACAGGTAGGATAGTGGACCTGCAATCTTCTATAACATGACCTGGTCGTCCACACTTGAAGCACTTCTTCACCTTATTTGTACAATCATTAGCACGGTGACCCATGCCACCACATCTGAAGAACTTCGTAGGATTGGGAACCACCCTCCCCCACTTGGCTTCTTACCAACAACATTTTGTTTTTCTTTATCAACTGGAGCACTATACAGCATACACCAAACCTCTGCTTACCCTTATGATCACTCATAACCTTGTAATGAGCAATATGGGGCCTGTTATTATTATCGTAAATCTGGCTTCTGCTTACCAGCTCTGGATAATTCCTTATCTTTTGATAAGCAATGCCTTGTTTGATCTCGGGACGCAGCCCATTCTCAAACTTCGAAGTCATAGCCTCTTTAGTATTGTAATGAGAACAATATTGCACCAACTCTTCAAACCGAGTAGCATATTCAGCAACAGTCGTGCTACCATGTTTCAGTTCCAAATATTCAACCTTTCTTGCATTGTGAATATCTTTCGGAAAATACTTCTCCAGAAATTCAGCCTGAAACACTGCCCAAGTAATATTTGTACTCGTAGCTTCCAACCTCTGGCGACTGTTGTCCCACGAGACTTCAGCTTCGTCTTCGAGCATATGAGTACCAAACCTTACTCTCTGAGTATCATTGCATCCCATGGTCCTGAAGATCTTCTCCACAGCCTTTAGCCTTTTTTTTTGCAGCCTCAGGATCAAGAATACCTCCTTCATATGTGATAATACAAAAATATATCGTATTTTTAGACCTGGCTTGCATGCAATTTAGTTTCGTTTCATTTATTTTCCTTGATTTATGTCATTTATGCCGGTATTTCTATTTCATTTCAGGTGCTTTATAACATAAAGCTTCCATGTGAAAAAGAGAGAGAAATTGCCAAGATACGGCGAAGAATGAAAGAAATTATCAAAAGAACGAAAAAACAACCTTTTGAACTTGTGGCCCTTGCCACACATCCTGTGGCCCTCGCCACAGAAGACCAATTTGTGTGGTCCTCGCCAAATCTCAATTACTTGCAACCACATAATTAATTTTTGTGGTTTTCTTCGTATCAGTAACTCATGAGCCCAGTCCCCCTGATATTTCTCGAAGAGCCGAGTCTTCCTGGTATTGCTCCACGAAGCCACTTGTACCCTGAATTTTATCCATGTATGTTATGAGAATTTAGAAGAGAGATATAAAAGGGAAGTTCTTCAGACTTTAAGGGGGCCACCATTTTTTTCGTTCAGAGCAGATTATTCTTAGTTGGTAGACATAAAAGTTTACCAAGTTAAAGTGGTAGTTCCTCGCATCGAGGAACAACAACACCATTAGTTTTAGGTGTTGTTTCTTTTATTTCAAATTTGTACCTGGTTTTCAAGCATGTCGGCATAATATAAATTCAGTTCCTGTTATTGTAGGCAAAGTTTATTTAAGAAGTTAATTCCAGTTTCGTTTATTTCTGCATTTACAGGTTTCTTTTTATCTTATTTATCATTTCAATTGCTTTGATTTTTTAATTTAATTACCATGTTGTTCTTGATTGTAATTGTTATGTTTAGTTTGTTTATGCATAATTCCATGTCTAGATAAATTGTCTAGAGGCCGGCATATGAGGACCGTTGTTACCAACGGGAATCAGTGGAAAATAATAGGTGCAAACTTATGATTAAAATTGTTTTGGTTTTAATTTACATGTCTAATTTAAGTAGCTTTATCACGAGAGTGAGAGGTTATTTAACACGATTTTGTTATGAGAGTGAGGAATTAATTAAGGTTAGAGTCAACACTACGAGAGCATGGGGGTCGAACCAGATAGTGGAAATTAGGTAACATATCTAAATATAGTGAGAGCAAAATCTTGGGATTAAGAAGTATGACTTTAGTTAATATCGCGAGAGCTTGAGGCGGGGTTTTTAAGTCGGTATATTCTACATAACTAAATTATAATTGTAATTAGTGTAATACCCAAAATATCCCCACAAATTTATAATTAAATATTAGAGTAATTAAAATACACCATTAGTTTTGACTGTCACAATCCACTAAAATACACGGCTCAATATGATACGTCTTACAAAATAGTTTTACTTGCAACAGAAAAATTCTAAATTGCAACACAAAATAATGTTTTAAAAACAACATGTCTTTCTCAAATGAATAAATAAAGAAAACACTCGTCCTCCCGACACCCAAAGCACGTATCAGAGCTGACTCCTCTAAATGTGAAGGGTGAGACACTTATAACAACGACTTAACCGACCACCACTGTACTTATCCTGATCACCTACACATTACCAACATAAGGGTAACATTCAAACAGAAGGGTGAGACACTTACAACAACGAAAGAGAAAAATAATATGAATAAAAGCAAGTATCATTAAATAGTTCACCGCTTCTCATCAACAACAAATAAGCCAACACACCAAAACACATATCAACATCATGCACATCAACAACAACTTATTCAATGAGACTCTATCAATTCTATGCATGTGGTAGCATATATCGATCTTTATTTCAAGATCCAGTTTTCGTCGGAGCTCTCGACCCTTTTTTCATGGTCCAGTATGATCCCTATTTCATGATCACACCCTCGACTCCTATTTCATGGTCACGTACGATTCTTATTTTATGATCGCACCAACATCACACTGATCCCCATTGGGATTCGAATGGATATACCCTACCTTGGTATACCATTCCCAACCATGCACATACCATGCACCATCAATGACAATTATGCATGTCTACAACAACTACATCACGCAATCAACATCAACAACTAACATACAACAACCACTTACTATAACACTGAACATCATCAACATCATGCATCTTCGAATACAATAACATATGTTAACAACAACGAGAACATATAATCAACAATACAACATACATCAGCGGTTACATCAACATATATTAACATCAACGTCATGTAACAACAACAACCACCACTCATAGCCACAACAAGAAATATACATATTAATTCATGTTCATTTTGAGTGATGCTTATTATTATTCTAATTAAGCTCATAACTCATCTCTACTCGCCTCTAACAGCATTGCATCATCCCATATCCCTTAATATATTAATTAAGGAATTTTAGAGAATTTTTCAGAATTAAAACATTTTATTTTTCACTCCAGGTCTCGCTAAGAGAGGGGCTTGCTCGCTAAGCGAGCAACTCTCTGTAAAGCAAGCTCTAAAAATCCAACTTGCTCGCTAAGCGAGGACTGCGATTCTCAGGGTTTTCCTTCTGCGATCAACCAAAATCCTGCTACGAAATACTCCTCAAAAACCAGTTTTTCAGTCAAAAAAATACATAATTATCACCACCAAACCTCTAATTCACACAATTATCATACAATCACCAACATCTAACATCCTAACATACCTTTTCATACATAATCACTCAACCCCAAATCTTTTACCCAACAATACCATACCTAAAATTCAGATTATTAAACCCTTAAGAGATGAAGAAATCTCACCCTTACCTTAGTTTTGATGTGCAATTCCTTCCTTCTCTGCGAATTCCTCTTCAAGCCCGTGACCTTTCTCCTTCCTTCTTTCCAGTTTACGCTTCTTCTTTCACGTTTACAAAACACGACTGAACTTCCTCTTTTCCTAATTTCCAAACTTATCCATTAGACTCCAACTATGGTCTTCCTTATTTTCCCTCACCATCCTTCACCAAATTACCATTATACTCTTTTCTCTTTATTTTCCAAATATTTTAATTATCCAATATAATATAGTTCATTTAAATTAATATCATATTAAATAATATATACTTTCTTCCACACACCAAAATACAACAAATCCAGTTAAATAAATAGATAAAAATCGAGGTGTTACAATTAGTACCCAAATTCTACAAAGTCCTTTAGGAACGCGGAATCCATATTTTGGACTCTCTTTAGTATCATATTTTCTAAGTTCATTTTCTTAGTTTTATTCTTAGTTTTCCTTAAATTAAATATCATTAGCCTTAGCTTCACAAAGGGAAGATAGATTACAGTAGGTTTACATTGGTCTCTGTGGTTCAACAATATTTTATATTACTTCGATACTTCCGTGCACTTGTGGATGCATCAAGTTTTTGGCGCCGCTGCCGGGGACCAATAGTCAATATCTTTATTATTTTGTTGCGCCGTATAAACTAAGGCATTTAATTTCTTCTCTCTATAACTATGTATCACCAAAACTTCCTCTATGATGACCACTCCCAAAATTTTAAGGAGCCGCACCCGAATTTTCTCTACAATTACCAACCGTAAGACTCCCAGTATTTGGAGGAATCACACCCAAATTCTCCCTATGATTACTATTCCTAATATTTCGAGGAACCGCAAGAATCACATAATTCCAACATAGAAATACAAATGAGAATTTCAATGCATCTCTAACTCATTCTCACCCAAATTACCTCTGGAACTACCAATCCCAACATTTTGAGGAGTCGCAAGAATATCATAATCCCAAACTAGAACTATTAATGCGGGATTTCAATGCGACACTGACTCACTTCCATTATCTCGAGGAACCATACAAAAATTTCCCCTACGATCACCATTCTAAATATTTTGAGGAACCACAAGAATCGATTAATTTGAACCTCGAAACATTAATGGAGGATTTAGTTGAAACAACAACCAATTCTAGGCTAGAATCTATGATGGAGTGCTTTGTGGAGACACAAACTCTCCAAAATGAAGAGCTTAGAAGACAACATCTCAATAATCATGAAACCCTTAGGCGAATAAACATTATGGTCGAGTCCATCATGGCTCACACTGAGGCATTGGAGACCCAAATATTACTACTCGCACTAACACCTATAGGACCATCCCCTGAGGAGAATGTGTATGTTATAATAACTAGTAGTGAAAAACATCTCGAAAATCCTAAGGAGAGTGATTATGAGGTTGAGGAGAGTGATTATGAGAATGACGAAATTTTTGGTGAGGAAAATCTACCGAATTCATCTGAAAGGGAGGTTGTTATAAAGGTAGAGAATGAAGCAACTATTGTTATTACCCTTCCATATATCCCACCATTTCCTTTCCCGCAAAGTTTTATGGAAGCTAGGGTAGAATCCCAATCCAAAACGTATGTGGAGGTATTGGAATATACATGCACCAATGTACCCTTATTCGAGCTCCAACATAAAAAGAAAAAACTAGAGGACCATGAAACTAGGGAAATCATTAGTGTTAAGAGGGTAAGGTTAAACTTTGAAGTGGTGGATGAAATAACTAAGTCCAAACTTGAAAATCTAATACTTAGGATAGATCCAAAACCACCACCACAAGTTCAAAAGAATGAACCACCTCACAAAAGGAAGAAAATAAAAGGTGAGGGATATGTGAGATGGATCGATATATGGCCATGGAAACTTAAGAATAACACTCCTAACCATCGAGCTATCAACGTTAAACAAAACCCTGCATGGGATGAAACCCACGAGTCTTTAATTTAATGCTTTACTTTTAATGTTTATGTTTGTAGAAAATAAAGAATTGTATCGTTTGTCACGTCTCAACTACATTTAGGCGAAATATATCTAGATGAAAATCCCTTAAGATGAGTTGGTGCTCACAGACATTCCTAGGAATATCGCTACTGGTGGTGACACCAATGACGAGTGTGATAGGAGAGAGCATGTCTCTCCTGTTCGTAACGCACCTTGTCCTCATTCTTTGCAGAATCAGGTTCCACCTGCACACACCGCACCGTATTTGTCTAACAATTTTTGCAGGTACTTCCTTTGGGAATAGGAAATATGATTAGCGGCTTCAAGAAAGTATTGGGACAATGTTTGGTTTAAGTGTGGGGGAGGACCTTTACCACTTTCATTTTATCGTTTTGTAGTTAGATTTATTGCTTTCTAGCATGATTTTAAATTTTTTTCTATTTTAATGTTTCATTGCGTCTTTGCATGTGCTGTCAAGTCTTTATACATGATTTTTTGTTTATCGATTTCCCATTCCCTTGAGCCACACCAAATTTTTTGAAATTTTGAGTCAAAAACAGTGTTTCTTTTGAAAACCAATGGTTATAGACAAAATTGAGGTTAGATTGTGAGACTTGGGAAAATTTTGTAAGACCGATATCGTATTAACACCGCGAGCCTCTCAATTATGGAAATCAATTCAAGTACTTGTTAACCCATAGCCTTAAGTTATCACCCCTTTAGTAATCCCTAATTAGTTTATTTAGTAGTCAGCACCATCCTATGCACACAATAAGTAGGAAGCTGATGCAAATAAGTGTATGATCTCAGGCTTAAAAGGTAAATTAAGAAAAGAAAAAATGAATGAATTAAAAGAAATGCTCCTTTTAAGTTAGGTTATCCTCACCCAATCATTTAGCCCAACGATGCAAATTTCTTTATTTTATTGATATGTGCAAAAGAGAAAAGATTATGATAATGAGATCATAGTCACTATCAGGCTATCCTACAATAAGTGTGAAAGGATAATAGGCTTAATGTGATTGCGCTAGAATGAAAAGGGACAAAAGAAGTATGAGTGAGTTAGGTTTAGGTATAATGACATGATTCAGGATGGTATGTATAGGAGGGAGGTTGATGACCGCAAAAGCGGAATTGTGTTGTAACGATATCCTTAGTGTGTGGGCAAGTACATATCGATACAAACTTAACTGAAGTAGAGTTGGTAGCCTAGGAAGAGTATTCATATGAACTATTTTTCTTATGATTCATGGTTTTCTTGAGGACAAGCAAAGGTTTAAGTATGGGGGAGTTTGATAACACGAAAATATATCGTATTTTTAGACCTGGTTTGCATGCAATTTAGTTTTGTTTCATTTATTTTCCTTGATTTATGTCATTTTATGTCGGTATTTCTATTTCATTTCAGGTACTTTATAACACAAAACTTCCATGTGAAAAAGAGAGAGAAATTGCCTAGATACAGAGAAAAATGGAAGAAATTATCAAGAGAACAAAAAAACAACATTTTGCACATGTGGCCCTTGCCACACAGCCTGTGGTCCTCCCCAAAGAAGACCAATTTGTGTAACCCTCGCCACAACTCAATTATTTGCAGCCACATATTTAATTTTTGTGGTTTTCTCCATGTTAGTAACTCACGAGCCCTGCCCCCCCTGATATTTCTCCATGAGCCGAGTCTTCCGGATATTGCTCCACGAAGCCACTTGTCCCCTGATTTTTCTCCATGTATGTTATGAGAATTTAGAAAAGAGATATTAAATGGCAGTTTTTCAGAGTTTAAGGGAGCCACCATTTTTTTCGTTCAGAGCAGATTATTCTTAGTTGGTAGGCTGAAAAGTTTACCATGTAAAAGTGGTAGTTTCTCACATCGAGGAACTACCACACCATTAGTTTTAGGCGTTGTTTCTTTTATTTCAAATTTGTACCCGATTTCCAAGCATGTCGGCATAATATAAATTCAGTTCATGTTAATGTATGTGAAGTTTATTTAAGAAGTTAATTCATGTTTTGTTTATTTATGCTTTTACAAGTTTCTTTTTATCGCATTTCTAATCTCAATTGCTTTGTTTGTTTAATTTAATTACCATATTGTTCTTGATTGTAATTTTTATGTTTAGTTTGTTTACACGTAATTCCATGTCTAGATAAATTGTCTAGAGTCCGACATACGAGGACCTTCGTTACTGACGAGACTCGGTGGAAAATAATAGGTGCAAATTTATGATTAAAACTTTGTTTTGGTTTTAATATCCAAGTCTAATTTAAGTAGCTTTGTCACGAGAGTGAGAGGTTATTTAACACGATTTTGTCACAAGAGTGAGAAATTAATTAAGGTTAGAGCCGACACTGCGAGAGCGTGGGGGTCGAACCAGATAGTGGAAATCAGGCAACATATCTAAATACAACGAGAGCGCTTTAGATATGTTTAGGATATTATTGGATTTCAAAATGTATTTCTTAGTTACTGGGCGAGCGAGAGCAAAATATTGGGATTAAGAATTATTGATTTAGTTAATACCACGAGAGCGTGAGGCAGAGTTTTTAAGTCGATATATTCTATGAAACAAAATTATAGTTGTAATTAGTACCCGAATTCTACAAAGTCCTTTAGGAACGCGGAATCCATATTCCGACCTCTATTTAGTATCATATTTTCTAAGTTCATTTTCTTAGTTTTATTCTTAGTTTCCCTTAAATCAAATATCATTAGCCTTAGCTTCACAAAGCAACGATAGATTACAGTAGGTTGACATAGGTCGCTGTGGGTTCAAAAATCTTTAATATTACTTCGATATTTTTGTGTACTTGTGGATGCATCAATATGTAGGAATCATGTTGCTCTGGAGTTATTCTAAGTCACAGAACTGCGCATTCCCAACAACTTGAGTAGTATTCTATACGGTATGTGCCATAGCTTGCATTACAACAATAAGAGCAACAACATTCCTCCCTGCCATACTGTTCAATAAGTAACATACGGTTAGAACACACAATCTACTCCTATAAGGAAAGACTCTACTACAACATTGGGCCGGTTGGACCGACCTTCTCTGATACCAATTATAACACCCCACTTTTCCATTTTATAAAATACGCAAATAGTAAGATAATAATCATAGTTTACACCAAAGAAGTAAGATGCCACATCATCAAAAACCAACAATAAAACTTCTTTTATTAATGAAATAAAACAACGAAAATAATATTTTAATTCAAATCAAGGCAATTCGCCAACAACCTCAAAAATCCACATAAATCGTGGTCCTCCATATTTTTAAAAGAATAACGATACGTAACAAAAATCAATGAAGAATAATAAATGCTGAAAACTCCCAAAATATCGTGTTACGTATCAGAGCGACTCCTAATACTCGATCAAGCAACACACACTCCATGCACACTCAAGTACCTGAATTATTTGTACTTCCAAAGAAGCACAAACACAACAAACAACAAAGGGGTGAGAACTACATTCAATAATTAACGGTGTATCATACATGTTAAGAATAGTAATCATACAATCACACACAACCAACACATCATCACAATAGACTTGTCAATTCCAAATATGATTCAATAAAGACATAATAATGCAATGTGACTCAAAAAATGACAGAATCATGTGGTACCAATACACCATGGTTCATTCAATCAAACATGATTCATAATAGAATCCAGATAAATCCCATACACATCTACTTGGCAATGATTTATCTTCACTAGGAATCACATACACTCTTCCTGATCAATGATTCGCCTTCACCAGACACACCATGAATGCATGACAATAATATGTATACAACACATGTATAATAATAATCATACATCTTCACGATCCTCCTAATTACATATGAGATACATACTCACCATAATACACACCACTATTACTACACCAGTTTCTAAACCATTAACACACACAACAACAAGAAATACCTCACACGGCGTTAATTAACTAATTAATCCATCTAAATTCAATTTTTAATTATTTTCATAATCATTCCTAGTTCCAACAAGTCCTAACATCTATCTCAACCTCTCCGGCCAAAATAATTTGCATCGGATGCAAAATCGGGAAAGAAATCGTGAAAACATTTTTCTGCACCTCTACTGGTCATACGCGTATTGGCTATGTGTTTACCTTGAAAATGGTAAACAACCGCTGGTCCTCTAACAACACCAAAATATTCTTAGTTACTCACTGGATCGACCAGATTGATCGTAGGACATGTGTTATAATTGGTTTTGTTTGGTGTTTGATAAACTGTCATAAACTCTTCGACAGAATTTATAAAACCATTTGGTAAAAAGATAAAGTAAAGAAATATAAGACTCAAAATATTCAACTTCGAAAGGAATATGCAAGAAGAGAAAGGTGCAAGGAAATATAAATGAAAGCAATTAAAGGAAAACAATAAATTGTTGAAAATGTAACTTGCTTGAAGATAAAATTGCAAAGTAAAAGGCTTCAAAGTAAAAGCTTTAATTTAAATGACATTGAAATTAAAAATGGTTGTGTTTACATCACGTAGATTCTCACTTTCACTTGTTTCTCTACACACAGGTACTTTGAGTGATTACAGAGTAACTTGTACAATATGATTCACACACACACATTCTAAAACTAGAACTAACTTATTTATACTAATTGAAGATAACCGTTAATGACGATTTACTCCTAGAAATGTGCCACGTGTTACTTTTCAAATTCAAAAGAACATAAGTTTTACTCCAACATTTGAACTTCAGCCGTTGCATGTCGAACGCTTTCAAGGGTTCAGTCGAACTACACTTTTCACACTTAAAAGTATTCTACGTCCAAAATCTTGACTTCCACATAAAGCTTCGACACATGCTTCTTATAAGAGTTCAATCGAAGCCTTTTCAGTTCTCTTAAAGAACATAATCCTTGAACCAATATTTCTTGTAACCAAGTGGGCGTCGAAATTAGAAGATAACAAATTTCCCCCAAAAAAATGTCCATTCGACAAAACTAGCAGAAAGGTCATTTTTTGATCACACCTTTCGACGCCTATGTCTCGACTGCCCAAAAAGTATGGTTGTAACTGTCCAATCCATGATCAAGAAACTATTCAATTTTTTTTTAATCACACATATGACGTCATGTCATAATGGCTAAACTCAAAACATCTTCTCAGTAGCACGCTTTATCGCAAGCCATCATTGTCGTTTTCTTGAAACTAGGTATCCGCAGTCTGACTATAACTGACACCGCCCAAAGTAACGCCTCAAGATGACATACGTACCACTATCTGAATCATCTTAATGGTGATTTGAGAACCTATTGCACTTCCAAAATCCTATAAATACTTTCTTTCACAACTTTTCCAAACTTTTACGCTCCCATAATTTTGCAACCTATTTCTTCATTTCTCAAACCTCCAACTCTCAAAAACCCAAAAATCTCTTCTTTTCCACTTCTCATTAAATGGCGTCCGCCCAGAACATATCTCAATACAAGAAAGGCAAGAAGATCCAAGGTTCTCAAAGTAGTGATCCACTTCCACCATTCACCAAATTAGTTGGACCCAAGATGAGGACTAGTAATTTATGAAAGAGCCAATAAAAGAGGAAAAGAGGCACATCTACGAATCTCAAGTAATCATTCCTCTCATTATTTCTAATAAAAAATATGTTTTATCTAGACCTTTGTCCAACACTAATGATGGTTGTGAAAATTTGAGTGAGTTATTTCCCTCCTATCGTAGAACAAAACCTTTTGGACAAAATAACAAAACTAAGGTAGATGAAACCTTTGTTGAATAACCCACTCTAAGTACCATGGATATAAAGTAATTGAAGGATGGAGCTAGGATAATGAGAGTAGTTCCTTTGTTTAAGGATTTCAACCTATGGCTAAAAAATGTGGAAAAGATCAAAGCTGAAACCTGGAAAGAAATGGGGGATATATGATTTGTTGATGTTGTCGAAGATCAATCTCCCCTACTGCTCGAACCTGCTAGCAGCTACCCTTTACTTTTGGGACAACACCCATTACATTTTCCATCTTCCTTGTGAAATGATCACCCCCACCCTCTCTGACATAGCCACTATCACAGGGCTCAAACCAACTGGGATAACCTATGACCTAGAGTTCGACATGGAGGACACCATTAGATTCACAAAATCTAAACCCACTTGCAACAATTTTATGAACTATCACTTTGACCATACCACCGATGAAGTATCAGACAAGGAACACATTGATTTTTAATCATGTGTCTTTCTAGATATGTCTTCTATTCCAGATCTATACAGGTTTCTAAGAAGTACCTGACCTTAGCTAACCAACTACACTACAATAGAGGAGTTTGCCTTAGTGAACTGATATTGGCAAGCCTCTATGAGTTGATTAGCGAAGGCGCTGCTCGCCTCAAGGATATGGAAGCCACTAACAACCTTCAACTATCTGGGTCTTTCTGGCTACTTCAATTGTGGCTTAATGCTACATTTGAAGCCAGCCTCCCCAACACGGGCATCTTTGATGAAATATCTGTTGAGATAAGAGAAAGGAGAGTCGAAGGGACTCATTTGGTAAAGCTGACCCCCGATAATGAAGGAAAACCTTTTCGAGAAGCCTTCTCTGGCTACATCATGATGTTTTACAAGAGTATTGACTTCAGTCCAACCATGCCCCGCTTTGCTGAGAGAAAATATGGACCAAAATGGTTTACAAGACCATTTCTCACTCTGTTCAAGAAGCACCAACAAGAATCAATCTCCATCTAGGAATCCTTCTTGTTTCCTCGATTATTGGTTGAAAAATTGAATCTTGGAAGAGGCTTGGCAACCTTAATTTCCTACCAACCAAATCTTGTCTCTCGACATTTTGGACTAGCCCAGAGCTTTCCAAAGTGTCTCTATGAGAAAAAGGGGCACATTATTATTTATGACGCTAGCTTCGACGACATGGGATTCTCAGCTCACCTTGTTCGACACGTCGAACGAGCTCACCTCTCTCCAGTTCCTTTTAGGCCTATATTCCTTTGCACTCAGGAGTTTCAAAGCTGGTGGTCGAAGTACTACAAAGAATAGTTTCTTGATATCTCCTCCTTTTCTAAATTAATTAACCAAGCTTTTGTTAACATGCATGAAAAGGCCAAGAAAGGTAAATATACTCATATCAAAGAGATTCAAGCCTTCCAGAAGTACTTTGAAACTGTATATCGACCAAATGATATTAGTCAAACCGTTCGTGAGGCTGCTGTCACTTTGAGGGGGATTTTTTTTTACAGAAAATGGAGAAGTTAAAAATCCCTTTAAATGTTCCTCTTGAGAGACGTTATGAAATGGCTTTCAAACTCTTCCCTCCAAAGGTTCCTCGATTGCCTACTGCTGAGTTTGAAGTGGCCTTTACCCCTCCATTCCCAGACTGGTTCGTCTGTGGGGATTCCATCAAAATCCTTCAACAACAGTCTCAACCCAAAGCTCAAAGGGTGGTTGTGACTAAACACACGTTGGACAGTTTCAAAGGACACCTTCATATAGAGATCAAATATGTCCACATCAAATCCGAAATATATGAAGGTTTAAGGCCTTCAATTTTTGCAATCTTTATCTGATCATTTCCTTACTAACTTGTGATAATTTTGATTGTCTTTCAGTAATGTCGAAGAAAACCAACCCTCCTAAGGCCATAGTGGTGAAGGTCGAAAAAGACCCTGAAGGCACAAAGGTAACCTTATACATTTTTCCTAACTTTCCCTTGTGTGATTTCCTTCTAATACTTATATAACTTTCCCAGGATGCTCAAAGACTTCCTCCGACACCTCAAATAAAAACAAGGAAGGGTGCTAAACTAATCATCCACTCAGATGATGATGAGCACCTGTCTCCACCTGAAAAGGGTAAACTAAAAAAGAAAAGGAAACTTGTCAAGGTTTCTGACACTACTGGCCAGCCTTCACCAAAGGTGGCTAGAGTTTTGGAAAAGACACCCATTGTTGGTGGTGTCGGAAAACAATCCCATGGGGCTACGTCGAAGTCGACTGCTGGCCAGAATGAAAATAATAACTCAAGCCTCGGTGTCGAGGACACTCGTGTAACCAACACTTAAATTATTTCCATTTGAATTCTCTGGCCTATTGATTCTTGGACTTATCCACCTTACTTGTTATTTCAGGCTAAAGTAGGTGGTTCCAACCCACCTGGGACACAACTTTGTTCGCCAACCACTCTACTGAACAGACAAGGTGAGCCTACTTATCTTCCCACCTCTGATCTTGGTTCTGGGCGAAGCTCTTTAAGTGAAATTAACCAACATACTTATGTAACAACTCCCCTCCAATCATGGTCGAGATCAACCAATGTTCCCCCTCCAAGACCATCACCCAATAATCCCATGCAACTGGGTCTGATCATGAGGATATTGATGATCAAAATAAAGAGGTTCCATAGAACATGGGAAACACTGATATGTAGGAGGAGAGGACTTGAGGAAGAAGGTTCTCCTGACGCTGATCTTGGAAAAGATCCTACTACACCAACTGCGGATGAAGATATGAAGAATGTCGAAAGACCTCAACTTTAATTTGAGCTTATAGGTGACCAAGGAGGTGATGCTTAAGATGATGGAGAGAAAGACAAGGATGATAAGGAAATGGAACGAAGTGAAGAGGAAAGACAAGATCTCCCTAAAAATGTCGAAACAAGTCCTATTGAAAATCTAACTTCTCCCCAGAATGCTATCATCTCGACCTATGAAGGAACTATGACCGAGGCTGAATTAACTTCACTTGGATGTTCTAACCCCAGAGAGTAAGTCAGGCTAGTACTAGGGAGGAGAAGTAGATCTTCGGACAGGAGCTTTAGTGTTTCGACAACTTTTGTAGATCCAGCTTCAGATGACTTTGTTGGCCCAATACTCCAGAAAATCAAAGCCACATTCTTTAGGGGTGACATTCTCAGTGTCTTGGACTCAGATCGAACTGTCTCCCTCTTCTTGAAGGATTCTCTACAAAAGATGGAACTTTCGACTCTTTCCCCATAAACCTATGACTTTCTTTTGGAGCTAACTGTCGTAGTAAACCATATGTCTAAAGACCTCTAGAAACTCCCCAGGATTCAAGATACAATATAAAATATAAGCGGGAGTGAAGTTACTACTTGGTCAAATACAATTATATCAGAGGCTAAGGTAAAAGAGCTGGAGAAAGCCAAGGATGAAAGGCGTACATAGATGACATCCCTCATAAAAGACATTTCCATCTAAAAACAGGAGATCGGAGCGTTGCAAACCAAGATCTCTAATGCCGAGAAATGAAGAAATGAATTGAAAAGGCTGGACGACATTGAGCTGGATCAAGAACTGGGGAGCACCATGGAACATCTTGACAATGCTCGACACTTAGCATGAGAGTGTAAACACCCCAAATTTGCCCTCACCCATTCACACCATGGCTTGTGATCATCCTCATATGCTTAAACACAATCATATCATCTCACATCTCATTTTTGATTCACTGGATAGTTTCTAAGTCATCTGCACCTAGGGTTTGTGATCTGAGCAATCCCAAAGCTTCTTGAGGCCATTCCAAAGGCCAAAAATCAATTCAAAGTGGTCCAGGTGTGTTCTTACATCATATTCCATCTCCTCAAAGTCAAAAATGCAGAGGAATCACAAGAACTAGGGTTTGAGGTGATGCAGAGCCAGGTTAAACTACACAGTTGACTGAAAATTAGGGTTTTGGTTTCAGAGGCCATAACTCCAAATTTTTTGGTCATTCTTGTTTCCATTGCTCTTTATATGGTATAGGGAGTATGCATATCAATTTTCATGAAGAAATTCCATGGGGAAGTCATCTGATCAAGAGTTGACTTTTCAGACAAGTCAGTGCAAAATCAGGGCATCTGAGGCCCCTAATGACCCAACCAATGGGTGATCTCCATCATTTTGAGTGTATATGATCTTTATTTGATCATGGAAGAAGATTGAAGTTCATAAAAATCAAGAATTTAGGGTTTTTGCAAATGTTGACTTTTTGGGCATAGTTGACTTTTCAAGAATGCACCATTTTAGGTCATTTTTCAAGCCATGATTCATGATTCAAAAATGCTTCAAATGGAAAAACTTTGGTCATGAAAGTTGTAGATCTCATCTTTCCCTTTTCAAAAAGTACAAGAACATGATCAAACTCTTCTTGGATCAAAAGTTATGGCAATGCAAAGTTGGCCAAAATCATTAATTTTCAAGGCATGCCCTAATTGAGAATTTTGCAAAATCATGGATCAATGACTTTTGCAGCCTCAAGTTCACCTCTAACCAATGTGCCAACATTCTACAAGTCCTAAAAATCAGATTTGAACTAAGATTGCCCATGGTTTCATGCTTGGTTAGACAAAGAATCACATGTGAACCAAAATGTCACAACTTGCAAAAACTCATGATCATGCTTTACCAACTTGCTGCCTTGAATGCTGGACCAAGCTGACTCTTTCCCCTCATTTTGCTGCGCATAGCCCATGCCTTGTACTTGCCTAGCACCTCACCATACTTGCCTTACACATAAAGTGGACTTTGAGCAAAAGGTGACATACCTATCCATAAAGCACAAGTCACATCCTCTGACCAATCAGATTTGTTTATGTTATCCCTTTGCAAGCTAAATACATCACTAAGCAAGGCTGAAACCATCACATTCAACACATTCACAAAAACCTTCCACATTGCATAAGCCTTCGAATTTCTCTATACAGCCTGCAAACACTCAAACTTTCTTCATCATCCAACTCAACACACTTCATAGACAAGAAACCACCAAAGCTCAAGCCTGAAACAAGCCTGACCTGAGCTCCACCATTCTTCACCCTCAGAACCAGTTCTATTCGAATCCCACTTTTCAGCCATCCAACACTACATTTTCCTTCACCAACAAATCAGGAACACTCAAAGGAGTCCAAACCACCCATTACACTGACCTAAAACAGCCTACACACCAAGTTCATTCTCTGCTATATCAGTTTGGTAACTCATGAAATAGCTTGCTAGAGCTCATTTCAAACCTGCCATTGACACCAGGGGAGTCATTAGAGTTAGCTTGCATCAAGAAACGGCCCTGGAAGCCCAGAAACAGGATTTGTCACCTCAGGTAGTCTCAAACTTCAAACTTTTTAAAGCTTGTTTCTTTTGTTACAAATCGAAAGTGCATGCTCTGAGGATCACTGTGATGTGTTTAGAATTTAAAATGGTGGAGAAATGAACATTTGGTGGGTGTCTGAAAGTTTGGCCCCATTTTTTGTTTTGCTTCGATTCAAGCTGTTCTTGATGGTAAAATGATGTTTGATCATGGATTTGGGTTGTAGGAAGTGTGGGAAATGTTTCTGGGCAGTTGATTTGACATGGGGTGGCCTGGATAAAGAACTAGGGTTTTGGTATGGCCGGAGAAGACGACCGGAGCTCATCTCCGGTCGCCTGAGTGTAATTAGGGTTAACCATCATTAATTAACGAACTTTAAATTTGGGCCCTTGATCTTTGTTTCCCGCGCGCCAGTGAGTGGTCAGGATCACCCCATTTGCCCTAATCCATTTGATTAATATTAATTAATTCGTAATTAATTTAATCTGGCCAGATTGCATCCTCACCCTTCATTTGCGCGCTGGTCAACCTTTTTGAACTCAGGCTCCATCTTGGCCATTCATTTGGTTTACTTTTTATTTTATTTAATTTTTATTCATTTTTCTTTCAATTAACTTGCATAATTTATTAAAAATAGCAAAAATGTCTTAAAAATTATGAAACTTTTTCCTTAAAGTTTTAATAATTTTTAAGACCCAAAAATATTTTTATTTTATTTTTTATCATTAAAAAGGTATTTTTAAATATTTAAAAGATTATTTTTAATTGATTAATGGAAATTAATTAATTAAAAATACTTTTAGGTATTTAAAAATTACAAAAAAATTCATGAAATGTTCTAAGACATTTAGAAACATTGTCCAACCTTCAAACCAAATTTCTTTTTTGATCTTGATGCATTTTAAGAATTTTTCATTGAATTAAATCATTTTTTATGCATTATTTTGGTCACATGTTTGAAAATTCATTTCTGCCTGTTGGAGAAGGTTGAGACATTGATTCTTTTTGCATTGTTTTATGTTTAGCATGTAGTTTCTAGGATAAAATGGCCATGATTTGATCTTTCATTTTATAATTGTTTGGCATTTCTTTTGTTAAGAACCCTAAAAAACCCTAATAACTTAGAAAATTCATATCTTGAGTTTGGTTAAGAGTTGGAACCTCCCCTTTGAACCTTGGTTTAGCATAGGATTAGGGTTTCTTTGAGTGCCATTTTCCATTTTTATCTTAGGGTTTTGTTTCTGTTTTGGACTTTTGTTTGATGTTTGATCCATGAACCCTAATTTGGGCTTCCATTTGCATCCTTCTTGCATTTCTTTGCATAACATGACTTGTCTTTACATTTTGTGCAGTCTTGTGATTCATTTGACATCTTAAGACATATAGGAAGCATTTTTGATCATTGCATTACATATTTGCCATGTCATTTGTCTTGTATGATTCATAACTTTCCATGCTTGTTCATGCTCTTTAGCTTGCATCATTTGCATTCATGATCTTGTATGAACATCTCCATGCCTTGTCTCATGTTTGCAGCACCTCAAAACATCATAGTCATCATGTGCATGCTTCTGGTTTGGTTTAGCATCATGTCATTTCATTTCATTTAGCATTGCATTGCATTTCTTTCTAACATTTCAGGTGGTAAGTAAACTTGAGAAGTGAATTTGCCTTCACTTCTCACAACTTTTCTTTTCATCTCTCTTGCATCCATTGCTGCATTTCTATTTATGTTTGAGATTGAGCTTGCTCATTCTTCTTCCTCCCACTTTCTTTCTTCAAGTGACTTGACTTCTTGAATGAAGCAAGTCACTTTGCTTCTCTTGATCCTGTTCATCTGCTTCCTGGTGGCTCCTCTGAAGATTGTTCTTGGAAACCTCACAAACCTTAGGATCATCCAAGCATGACAATGAATTAGGGTTTTGATTAGTATCCCCTCTTAGTTTTACCTTTGTGTCTCTCTTTGAGTCCTCTCTTCTTATCTCATAATCAGGGACTAAACCCTAAAGGCTTTGAGACTTTGTGATTAAGCTTATGCCTGCATCCTTCTCTTAGGATGGAGTGTATAACTTTAATCCTAAGTGTTAAACCCTTTATGTGTTTAAACCTCTTAATCAATCCACATAATAATCATCAAGACATCACACTTGTAACTTGGGCCTTGCATTAGGGTTCTAATTCTTCCTTAAGTGGTTAAGAAGGACTAACCCTAGTGTTAATGGACAAGTCCCCCTCAAGTTTGTCTTACAAATCATAAAACTCACTTCATCATCATACCATTAATCTAAAATCCACTTAATCAAAGGCTTGTTTTGTCATGGGTTTAATCCCTAATCATGGATTAAGTTGAGGAGTTTTTCTCAACTTAAACATTCTCATCTATCATCCTTCTTTTAGGATGGTGTAATGGGTCTGTTTAATCCCTGATTATGGCTTAACCTCATTACTCAACACTAAACAAAAATCACAAAAACATCTAAATAATCACAAGTAGGTTAATGATCTTAATCCTGCATCAAAGGTGATTAAGTGTGAGAATCTGACTTCACACTTAAGGTATTCTCATTACCCCTAAACAGAGGGAAGATGTGATGAGTTTACTAGATCCATTGGTTTAGGCTTAAGCTTATTATCTTATGACAAACTTTCAAAAGCAATAAAAGACTGAAAACACAAAAAACAAATAATAATCGTCTCCTCCGGGATTCTTTTCTCATCACACTCACTCACAAACGAGAACTTGCTTCTTCCGTCTAATGCAAGACAGTCAGCACCTGAGCCAGACAGGTCATACACTTGAGCATAGACAAGCAAGCAGTTCACAAGTCAATTCACCTTTCAGTCTCTTTGGGTCGAACTACGGTGTTCTGACTTCCTCATTGCACGAGAGGATACGTAGGCATAACTTAACAGTTATCGAACAAAAGTCTCTGTTCATTCCCCCTCCTTCCAGCTTTACTCTTTAAGCCTCATTATCATGAGCATTTCATTCCTGATCTCACACTGACACTGTATATATACACATCACTTTCTTTTACACTGACACCTGTACATCTTTCCAGCTCTTTTACACACAAATTGCACTGACACTACCCCTTTAAAACACAAATCTTTTAAGCGTGGATCCCGTCGAGTACGACGGACAATCTGGGTGCTAATACCTTCCCAGGTTGTAACCAACCCCCTTTCTCAGTCTCTCTGGTTCGCAACCGTCTTATCCATCTTTTTCTAGGCTTATGCAGCATTGCCTTTCCTCCGGGATAAAAATGCCTAGCTGGCGACTCTATTCATTCTCCAGTGAGTTCACGGCTGTGTGTTCTCACTGTTCCCTTCGCCGACCGTTCGCGTCTGTACCTTCATCTGGACCCTGTTTCATTTGTCGGGAGCGACAGCTTGGCGACTCTGCTGGGGATCCTTATACTGCAACCAGGGCCTCTGGTTCTTTTTGTGGGTTCCTCCTAGCGCTTGATTGATTTGTGTTTACTGGGGTGTTATGTGCTTATTTGTGTTTGTATATTTGTTTTATTTTTACTGCTTTATGTACAGTTGCTTTAGTGCTTTCTTTATTGCTTTTGTATATATCATACTGTCATGCTGCTGGCTGGATCTGGTTTCTTGTTTTGATGGGTGGGTGTTCCATTGAGAGTTAAGGTCCTATACCTGGGACCTGAGTGACACCTAGGCTAGAGTGAATCATATTCTTTCCCATTCCATTTCGGTCTGGTGCGGGAATATGAAACACGGTTCAGATATGGGTTTCTTCTTGAGAACTCTGTGTTGCAGATTTCCTGCAATGCTAGGGCTATCTGGGAAGCCTGCTAAGTCTGGATGACCTTTTAGTATTGACCTTCAGAAACTGAGGTGAATTAGAGGAGGAATTGTTATGGTTATTGTAAACACTGTACCTCCGGGTTAGAAGTGTTTACACTTCTCATAACTGATCCTAGTCTGAGGATCCTTGTTCTAGATCATCACCTGTGAGGGGGTTGGGCTGTTTACAGGTTTGCAGGTACCTTGACCTCAGAATACCCTGTTACTTTGACTTTGTTAAGAATGCTCCATGTTGGATAGTTCTTGTGATTCTAAAACCCTGGACATGTGGCTCTTTATTTGAGCCCCCCACCCTGGTTACTGGATTTTTAGACCTCCATCTGGAATTCTTGAACACACATGGACTTATATCAGGACATTTTGATCAGATCCAGCTCAGTCACAAACCCTTGCATTTCATTTGCATACATACTCATTGCATCATATTAACATTTGCTTATTTGTGTTTCAGGGTATCCATTTTCATCTCTGGTTTTGGTTTTGACCCCATCTGCATTATTGACCTATCTCCACCAGTACTTGCTTCAGCTTGTCAACCATATACTTCAGTTACTTGCACTAGCCAGCCAGTGGCTCATTCCTTCAGCATTGTCATCAACACTCTACTCAGTCTTCAGCATCATGGCTCCAAAGAAAAGTAACATCACCTATCATTTCTTCCAACCATACTTATCAGACATCAGGAGGATCCAAACCCTGATCACTCCAGATCACCTACCTTTGTTCAGGGAGCATTATGGGAATATACTTGACTTGGTCATGGATCTGGACCCATCCCAGAGGAGTTTGATCCACACCTGCATTCAGTTTTATGACCCCCCCATTGAGATGTTTCACCTTTCAGGACTTTCAGTTGGGTCCTCTTTTGGAAGAATACTCATCATTGATTGGTTTGCCTATCAAGAGAGAAATCCCTTTTAACCCTGAAATGGTCTTTCCCAGCAATGGAGAGGTAGCAAAAGCTCTGCACCTGGAACCTGTTTTGATTGAACAGCATATGACCTCTAAAGCTGGGATCCCTGGATTTCATCTGGACTTCCTGATTTCTCAAGCTAGTCTGAAGGCCTCCTTGGGGGAGTGGAAAGCTGTTTGTGCTCTGTTGGCCTTAAGTGTATATGGAATTGTGTTGTTTGCAGATGAGCCTCGATTCATTAGCAAGAATGCAATCCATTTGTTCATCCTGAAGAACCCAGTGCCAACTTTGCTAGGAGATCTCTATTACTCAGTGCACCAGAAGAATGAGAAGCAGAGGGGAAGGCTAGTGAGGTGTTGTGCTCCATTATTCCATGCTTGGCTTCTTAAGCATCTACCCAGGACAGATGCATTCCTAAATCCTCATCAGCAAAGCAACTGGGCTAAGAGGCTCACTACTCTCACTTCAGCAGACATCAGATGGTGCACTCAAAGCACCAAGGGCAGAGATATAATCACAAGCTGTGGACACTTTCCCAATGTACCTTTAATAGGGGTCAAGGGAAGTATCAATTACAACCCTCTACTGTTCAGGAGGCAATTGAGTTATGCACTGGTCCATACTCCCAGGGAGCAGGACTTAGTGGAGACTCTCTATTGTGAGAACAAGATCAGTTTGACTGTTGTTAGGCAGGCTGCCTGGGCCTGGGATCATGTTCAAACCAAGGGAATCACCATTCTGGGGAAGTGCAATAATGTGGCATCAGTCCAATATTATGAGTGGTCCCATGCTAGGGCCCAATTCTCTGGAATGCCCTTTACCATGGAAGACATGCCTGAGTCATCTTCAGCACCACCCCCTGCCACTATCAGTTCGGAGGAGTTTGAGAGCTTGAAGGAAAGAAATGAGAAGCTAACCCAGGCTTTGCAGAAGACCCTCCGGGAAAGGAGTAAAGGTGTGAGGGAGATTGAGAGATTGGAGAAGTTGAGAGTGGAACACTTGACCAAGATTGAGAAGTCTGGAGATTATATCAACAAGTCTAAGGCTGGTGAACAGATTCTGAAGAATGCTTGTAAAGAAGCCCAGTTCCAGAGAGCAAGAACAGACTTGTATTTGAAGGAAAGTCAGGCCAGGTGGGTCCGGATCACTGAGGCCCGTACTCTAGAAGACAAGAGAGTTCAGGACAAGACGGAGCAGATGGAAAAAGCCCTGGCAGCAGCCCAGAAGGAAATATCAGAGCTAGAAATCAGAGCGGGAGTGAAGAGGTCTAAGGACCAAAGTCAGAATAAGAAGTTGACTGCAGCTGTTGCAACAAGAAACCTTCTCATCAGAGGTCTCACGGAGCATCCGGCTGATCTTGTGACCGAAGCACTTCTCAAGGAAGTTCGTGAGGATGAGTTCGGTCTTGGAGTTTGATCATTTGTTTGTTGCTATTCCTATTCCATGTACTTTTGTTTTTTTTGTGATGTATTTTGACCCCTTTAAGGGCTTGTGTTGTAACTTGAACAAATTGTATTATTTCACTTTTGTAATATATCTGTGTTGGTCTCTATCTGGGTTCACATCAAAAGCAACTTCAACAGCATCATCTTCAAGGGTCTGGAAGGGTCAAAACTGAAGGCCAAACCGGATACCTTGAGAGCAAATAAGCATAACTGCATTGCATGCTAACCCTTTTGTTTGTTTTGTAGGTTTTTTTTGTTGTTGCTAACCTCTGTTGTGATATTCAGGAATTATTGCTCGCCGCCGGGTATTTCCTCTCAACAGGCCTCACAGGTACCCAACTAGAAACAACCTTCCGGGAATTCAGATGGATCAGATGCAACAAGACCTTACGGAGGTCAGAAACCGGATGGCCAACGAAAGGTTGGAGATGAGAACCCAGATAACACAATTCATGGAAGTGATGAACAACTTAGCTCAAAGCCAGGAGAGGCTCAGAACTTTGGTAGAAGGGAGGAATCAAGAGGAGCCCCATGTAGGGACTGCTGGCACAAGTAACAATGAAAGGGTGCAACCACATGTTAACCCCCCTGTGTTTGGTCCACATCTCCATCCTGAGATTAATATTCCTACAAACATTCAAGGAACAGCTACTGCAGCCAGAGTACTTCAAGAAGATCCTCAGGAGGACCAATTTACTGTAATGGGTGCTGGAGAAGAGACTTATGATAGGCGACTGGATGAAATAGCTGAGAAGTTGAGATCACTGGAGTCTCAAAATTCTTTGGGCTTCGACGTCATGGACATGGGTTTGGTGGAAGGGGTCAGGATCCCCCATAAGTTCAAGCCTCCTTGTTTCGAAAAGTATAATGGGACTTCATGCCCCCGGACTCATTTGCAATCATTTCTGGGAAGGCTGAAGGCCTATACAATGGATGAGAAACTTTGGATGTTCTACTTCGAAGATAGCTTGACTGGAGCATCAAGGGAATGGTATTCCCATTTGACAAGGGCAACTGTGAGATGCTGGAAGGACCTGGCAGAGGCCTTCATCCGACAGTATCAATACAACTTAGACATGGCACCCAACAGGACTCTCCTAATGGGAATGTCACAGTCGTCAAGGGAAAGTTTCCGAGAGTATGCCCAAAGGTGGAGGCAACTGGCTGCTGTCGTTCAACCACCAATGTCTGAGAGAGAAATGGCAGACATGTTTATGAACACTCTTCAGGGAACCTATATTGACAGGTTGGCTGCTTTCTCTTCCACTAGCTTCGCAGATGTTGTCATAGCTGGGGAGAGAATTGAAAGCCTGTTGAAAATGGGTAAGATCTCCGATAATGGTGCCAGCTCGTCCAGTAGTACAAGAAAGCCTTTTGCAGGCCCAAGAAGAACTGGCGAGACCAATGTCATCCATTCAAGCAGGGGTAGGCCCCAATATGTTCAAAGGTCAATAGCAGCAGTCACTATCCCTGCTCCAACACATCCTCAGCCAGTCTATCAACCTCCGCAACAAAACTTCCAACAACAACCTCAGTATCATCAGAATCAATACCCTCCAAGAAACTACAACAGCAACAACACCAACAACAACAATCAACAGAGGCCATTCCAACAGAGGCCCTCTCAAGCTAACAGAGTGATCGACCCGATCCCAATGCCGTATGCTGCCTTGCTGCCACAACTTCTGAAACTCAACCTAGTTGAGCTAAGAACGTTGGCACCTCCGGATCCCAACAGTTTACCAAGAAACTATGACTCCAATGCTAGGTGTGCTTTTCATTCGAACGCACCTGGTCACAGTACAGAAAAATGCAGGGCTCTGCATATGAAGGTACAAGACTTGGTAGATTCCAAGGCTCTGAATTTTGCATCTCCGCCCAATGTCAATAAAAACCCTATGCCAAACCATGGTGGTCCTCGAATTAATGCTATTGAAGAAGACCAACCGTCTTATTTGATAACTAGTGTGGATCAGATCAGGACACCATTGGTGGAAATCAAAGCTCAACTCCGTGAAAGCCAAATATTTCCGGGGTGTGAACTAGGGTGTCCCTACTGCAATATTTCATGGAACGGGTGTGAGGACCTGAGGAATGGCATTGACAGCCTTATTCAGAGTGGCCTGCTACAGATCACTACATCATTTCCAACAAATCCGACAACTTCATCAGCAACGGTTTCAGACCCTCCTACAACTGCAGCAACTTTTGTTCCCGACAATTCATCGGCGCCATCAACAAGTACTTCGCCTGTCCTCCCAAATGATCAGTTTTCAACAGTTTCTCCTGCTACAACTTCAGCTTCATTCCACTTCGAATCTCCATCAACAACAACAACAGTCCTTCCAACAATACCTCCTACAACACCAGCAATCAATCATGAAGATGTCTCCACTGTTACCATATTCTACGATCCTGAAAATAATTCCGCCTACCATTCAGAAGGTGCTGCTCCCGCCAGAGCACCAGTTACAATCTTTTATGATCCACAAACAATTACAGTCCCTTCAGCAGCAGCAATCAGTCCAGTCACTGTCACGGTGCCTGGACCAGTACCATATGAAAGCAATAGGGCCATCCCTTGGCACTATGGCTCTGACGTGTACTGCGAAGGAAAAAGAATCACTCTGGAAACATCAGCACCTGCACCGCAAGTAGATAATGTGGGGGGAGGCGGAGGCTTCACTCGAAGCGGACGTCTCTTCGCTTCACAAGTTCAAAGACCTACTGCCGAAGCAGAAGCTGCTGCCAAGGCGAAGGGTAAAGGCCCGGTGCAGGAAGATCCAGTTGCCAAAGAAACCCTGAAGACTTCATTTGATCAGGAAGTTGATGAGTTTATGCGGATCATCAAAAAGAGCGATTATAAAGTTGTGGATCAGCTTCACCAGACGCCATCCAAAATCTCTATCCTCTCACTGCTTATGTGCTCCGAAGCCCATCGGAATGCACTACTTAAAGTCCTGCACGCAGCTTACGTGCCTGAGGAGATTACTGTCAACCAATTGGAAACCGTGGTTGGAAATGTTACTGCTAGCAATGGGCTAGGGTTTACCAATTCTGACTTGACAGCGGATGGCCGCAACCACAACAAAGCCCTGCACATAACCATGGAATGCAAAGGAGCTGTCCTTTCTCATGTGCTGGTGGACACAGGTTCTTCCCTGAATGTCTTACCAAAGAAGGCTCTGGTGAAGTTAGAATATGATGGATTGGCATTGAGACCCAGCAACCTGGTGGTAAGAGCCTTTGATGGTTCTAAGAGGTCGGTTCTGGGAGAGATTGAGCTGCCCGTGACAATTGGCCCACAGACCTTTAAAACTATCTTTTATGTGATGGACATTCAGCCCGCCTACAGCTGTTTGTTGGGTAGACCCTGGATTCACGCCGCCGGCGCAATAACGTCTACCCTTCACCAAAAGTTAAAATTTGAGTGGGAAGGCCAAGTTGTCACAATCTGTGGAGAGGAGGACATTTTTGTCAGCCACCTGGCAACCTACAAGTACATTGAAATGGATGGGGAGATCCATGAAACAATGAGCCAGGGGTTTGAAGCTTTGAATGTCAATGAAGCATCTGCTGTATCTGGTATCTCCATGTCATCTTACCAACAAGCCCGGAAGGTTGTTGAAGAAGGAACTGCCCTAAGCTGGGGCAAGGTTTTAGCTGTGGAGGAGAAGAAGGACAAGTTTGGGTTGGGTTACAGACCAACTCAACATCAAGCAAAGGCTGCTGCAGAGCCTGGTTTTGTCAGTGGGGGGATGCTTACCCCCGATGCTATCAACTGTCTGGAAGACGAGCTGGAAGAGGAGCGCAATCTGGAGATTTGGATTCGTCCAAAGATCCCGGGGAGCAGTGTCTCGAACTGGTCTTCCCAGGAAATTATAAGAGTTACTCATGCAGAGTAATTATTATTTCCTGTATTTTCATAGCATGCATCAAAGTCTTGCATCTTGCCCAAGATGACAAGACTCATTTTGTAATCAGGGCCATCTGTACTTTTGTGCAAACAAGATTAAATTAATGAAATATCAGACATCTTTTTGCAAACAAGTCTTTTTCTTTTCTGTTCACTGTTTTTCCATTTTTTCTTTTTGTACAAAAATAAATGGCGGTGTTTTCAAAATGATAACTTCATTTCACTTTTTTCTAAATCAAGATTAAAATCAATCACTAAAATGAACAAACTTAACCCTTGCAGAGAGTGCCTTCCAGACAGCACCGACAACAGCACGGCTATGACATCGTATGACTTTGACAATCCAATCAATCAAGCTGATGAAGGGGTTGATGAAGAGTATGAGCTTCCTGAAGAGCTAGCCAGGTTGTTGAGACAAGAGGAAAAGGTTATTACTCCTCACCAGGAGGAGATTGAAGTGATTAATCTTGGTACGGAGGAAGACGTGAAAGAGGTTAAAATCGGGGCCTGCCTGCAAGACTCAGTGAAGAGACAACTGATAGATCTGCTTCAAGAGTATGTTGATGTGTTTGCTTGGTCGTATCAAGATATGCCAGGGTTGGATACCGACATTGTTGTGCATAAGCTGCCTTTGAGGGAAGAATGCCCACCAGTTAAACAGAAACTGCGCCGAACTCGCCCAGACATGGCTATGAAAATCAAGGAAGAGGTACAAAAGCAATGGGACGCCGGGTTCCTTGCTGTGACTAGCTATCCGCCGTGGGTTGCTAACATAGTACCTGTGCCTAAGAAAGACGGCAAAGTAAGAATGTGTGTTGATTACCGGGATCTGAACAGAGCCAGCCCGAAAGATGACTTCCCATTACCTCACATTGACGTATTGGTGGATAATACGGCTCAGTTCTCGGTATTCTCCTTCATGGATGGATTTTCAGGATATAACCAGATCAAGATGTCACCTGAAGACATGGAGAAGACAACATTCATTACACCTTGGGGCACGTTCTGTTACAAAGTGATGCCATTCGGACTGAAGAATGCTGGTGCCACATATCAACAGGCTATGGTGACATTGTTCCACGATATGATCCACAAGGAAATAGAATGTTATGTGGATGATATGATCGCCAAGTCCCTTACAGAGGAAGATCACCTGGTGAATCTGCTGAAGTTGTTCAAGCGTCTGAGAAAGTATCAACTGAAGTTGAACCCCAACAAATGCACATTCGGGGTGCGATCTGGTAAGTTGCTGGGTTTTATCGTAAGCGAGAAAGGGATTGAAGTTGACCCTGATAAAGTCAAGGCTATTCAAGAGATGCCTGCACCGAGGACTGAGAAAGAAGTTCGAGGGTTCTTAGGTCGATTGAACTACATTTCAAGGTTCATATCTCACCTCACAGCAACCTGTGAACCCTTGTTCAAGTTGCTAAGAAAAGAACAAACGGTCAGGTGGAACGAAGATTTCCAGAAGGCTTTTGACAAGATCAAAGAGTACTTACAAGAACCTCCAATCCTCATGCCTCCAGTAGAAGGAAGACCTCTGATTATGTACTTGACAGTATTAGAAGAGTCGATGGGGTGTGTACTAGGTCAGCATGACGAGTCTGGTCGAAAAGAGTATGCAATATACTACCTAAGCAAAAAGTTTACCGACTGTGAACAACGTTATTCACTGCTCGAGAAAACTTGTTGTGCTTTAGCGTGGGCTGCTCGCCGACTGAGGCAGTATATGTTGACCCACACTACCTTATTAATCTCAAAAATGGATCCAGTTAAGTACATTTTCGAGAAGCCAGCTCTTACCGGACGGGTTGCAAGATGGCAGATGATTCTCACAGAATACGACATACAGTACACATCTCAGAAAGCCATCAAGGGCAGTGTACTATCTGAATATCTTGCTGAGCAACCCATTGATGACTACCAGCCTATGAGGTTCGACTTCCCTGATGAATACATCATGTTCATTAAATCAAAAGATCATGAAGAGCCTATTCACACTGAAGGGCCTGACCCAGAAGAAGAATGGACTATGATGTTTGATGGGGCTGTTAACATGAATGGTCGTGGTGTTGGTGCAGTACTCATTACACCTAAAGGAGTTCACATGCCTTTCTCGGCAAAACTCACTTTCAACTGCACTAACAACGAAGCTGAATACGAAGCTTGCATTATGGGTCTTGAGGAAGCCATTGACCTCAGGATCAAAACATTGACCATATTCGGAGATTCAGCTTTGGTAGTCAATCAAACCAACGGAAAATGGTACACCCACCAGGATCATCTGATACCTTACAGGGATTATACAAGAAGGTTATTGACTTTCTTTACAATGGTCAAACTTGAGTATATCCCTCGGGACGAGAATCAGTTTGCAGATGCTCTTGCTACCATTTCATCCATGATCAAAGTTCAAGCTGCTAACTTTGTACCCCAGATTTCAGTGTCTAGACTTGATAGACCAGCATATGTATTTGCAGCAGATGTTGTCAAGGATGATAAGCCTTGGTTTCATGACATCAAGCGCTTCTTGGAGGATCAAACATACCCGCCTGGGGCATCTTCCAATGATAAGAAGACTTTGAGAAGGCTTGCTGGCAGTTTCTTCCTAAACACTGATGGGTCTTTATACAAGAGGAACTTTGACATGGTACTCCTCAGATGTGTTGACAAGACAGAAGCAGATTTGTTGATGCACGAAGTGCACGAAGGATCTTTTGGTACCCACGCAGGAGGGCATGCCATGGCTAAGAAGTTGTTAAGATCGGGTTATTACTGGGTCACAATGGATGCAGACTGTTGTGCTTACGCTAGAAAATGCCACAAATGCCAGATCTATGCAGATAAAGTGCATGTACCTCCCAATCCTTTGAACATCATGTCTTCACCCTGGCCCTTTGCTATGTGGGGCATTGATATGATTGGCAAGATTGAGCCAACTGCTTCAAATGGTCACAGATTCATCTTGGTCGCCATTGACTATTTCACCAAATGGGTCGAAGCAGCCTCGTATGCAAATGTTACAAGACAAGTGGTAGCCCGATTTCTGAAAAGAGATATCATCTGTCGGTATGGAGTGCCCGAGCGAATCATTACTGATAATGGTTCCAACTTAAACAACAAAATGATGGCAGAACTGTGCCGGGACTTCAAGATCCAACATCACAATTCTTCTCCTTACAGACCAAAGATGAATGGTGCTGTTGAGGCGGCAAATAAGAATATCAAGAAGATTGTGCAGAAGATGGTAATCACATACAAAGACTGGCATGAAATGCTACCGTTTGCCTTGCATGGGTACCGTACGTCAATCAGAACGTCCACTGGGGCAACACCGTATCAGCTTGTGTATGGTATGGAAGCAGTCCTACCTATTGAAGTTGAACTACCCTCGTTACGGGTGTTAATGGATGTTAAACTGAGTGAAGCAGAATGGGTTCGGTCCCGATTCGAGCAGCTGAGTCTGATCGAAGAGAAAAGATTGGCTGCAATCTGTCATGGGCAGCTATATCAGAGGAGAATGAAGAAAGCCTTCGATCAGAAAGTCAGGCACCGAGAGTACCAAGTGGGAGATCTTGTGCTGAAAAGAATCCTCCCTCCTCATACAGACCACAGGGGCAAATGGACTCCAAATTATGAAGGACCATTCGTTGTAAAGAAAGTTTTCTCTGGTGGAGCACTGATGCTCAGCACCATGGATGGTGAAGACTTCCCATCCCCTGTGAATTCAGATGCAGTTAAAAAATACTTCGCATAAAATGACCCGCTGGACATAAAAACAGAATGTAAGTCCAGGCAAAAATAGGGCATCCCGGCGAGTCAAAAACAGAATAAAAGACTCGGGCAAAAGTAAGGGAAATAAATAAAAAAATGTACACCCGCTGAGTTGAAAAGCCGCATTGGACAACTCAGGCAAAAATGGGTATCCCGATGGATTGAAAACCCGAAAGGGCGATCCATGCAAAATAAGGGAATAAGCGAACAACTGCACTCTGAATTCGTCTGTATTATCTACAACCTGGTAAGCTTCAAAAGGATCAAGCTTCAATCAGAATCAACTCTCTCCAGAAAGCAAGACGAGAAGAACGTCATTGTCATACGAGTCATAGCAGAAGAGGAAGCTCCCTCAAAGCGTCGTCAACACTGCCAGCATTTTGTTTCTCAATTTGTAACAATCTCCTCATTTCAGGAGATATGTTTCTTTGACTGTATCTTGCCAATTCAGGGCACATGAATTAATAAAATCAGATTTTCGGTCATGTTTCGTTTTTACATTTATGTTTTGCAAAGAGTTGTCTGATATCTCTAAAAATACAATTGCATAAGTACAGATGCCTTTCTCTAAAAATAAAAACACATGCTTACAGGGAATGTGATTATTCTCGAAGGTACTTAACTCCTATGACGGAATCCAGTAAGGGATACCTCGGGACCTTTTGTACGTTCCATTATCTTTGCAGGATTGCAGATATCCAGAACGCAACTTGGGGCATGCAAGTTACATCTCAGCAAGCTGGCTAATCAACAAAAGATATCAGCATCCGAGATGCTCTATCCCCAGCTGAGTTGCTCCCCATTGCTTTCCCCAGCAAAGTTGCCAAATCAACTAACAGGCTTAACACTCCGGATGTTTTCTCCCCAGCCGAGTTGCCTCTCGTTACTCTCCCCCAGCTGTAGTACCAGCCATTCTTCCTCAGCAGAATGCAGAAATCAGGGAATCATCTCCCCACAGAATCGTCAGCCCCTATCCAGAAGAGCAGCGCAGGAAGATCACAACAGAGAGGGAGAAAGCTTCTACAGACCCCAGCTGGGTCCCATATTATAAGGATATGTCAATCAGTGACCTATATCCCCAAGCAGATACATCATTGGATCTACCAATGATCTCATCCCCAGCTGAGACGTTCACTTCAAGCAGATCAACCAGAGATCTTCGCAGCAACGGGATCCGAATCCCGGATCTGTGCCCCTTTGCATGATCATAGCATCCGCATCATACTATCCCCTCAGAGCGTAGCATTCCGTCTAATACGGAGCATTACGGCAAAAATCAAACGCATAGCATAATCATAAGTCATGTTGTGAGTTGAACACTTGTAAACATTAACAACCTGTCATTATACAAAATACAATACACAGACATCCCCATTAGAGTCCCAGCAAAAGCAGCTGCCCTTTCAAATCACAAACACCAGTATATACACCTTTTGGCACCCGTCCGTGCCATCTTTCCCCAGTAAGGTCGCCAGAACACTCTTTACAAACAGATCACCCTTATTGCAGATGTGTCCTGACACCCATCCGTGTCATATCCCAGCAGAAAGCCAAAGACATCCTCTTTGCACTCACATATACCTATACATACACTTTCTTGACACTCGTCCGTGTCATATCCCCAGCGCAGTCGCTTACCTTTATCACCCATACACTTGTTAATATTATACTCTTCTCTTTTGACACTCGTCCGTGTCACTCTCCCCAGCAGATAAACACTCATCTATACAATACAATACTCACTACTCATGGTACCTATACAGATACTCGTCCGTATCTTGTATACGTCATCGCTCATACCCCCACAAATTCGACAGTAGTCCTTGTTCTTTGTTAACCAGTTGGTACTCGTCCGTACCATCATCTCAGAACATTGCGTCTAATGTTTGTTTCTACATACTCGTCCGTATCATAGTCTTAAGGATGCTCGTCCGCATCTTTAATCCATACACTGTGTCAAACACTTATGTCTTCTTGAATATAGATACTCGTCTGTGTCTACTATTCCCCAGAAGGTCTCTTTCAGATGCAACACTCGTCCGTGTTCCTTGTTAACCAGTTGATACTCGTCCGTATCATCATCTCTGAACATGTGTCAGTTTGTTTCTACATGATACTCGTCTGTATCATGATCTTAAGGATGCTCGTCCGCATCTTTAATCTATACACAATACCAAACACTTGTACCTTTTGTTTCTTGGGTGTAAACGCTCGTCCGTGTTTACATTATCCCCAGTAGATCACCAACAAATTTTCTTTTTATCTAACACTCGTCTCGTGTTATGATACCTGTGAGAGCAGCCGTACCCTGCTGAGTGGTCGTCCTCCACTTCTTGATGGTCGTCCTCCATCATGCTCATCCGATGGCCGTCCCCATCGTTGATATTTTAGCAGCCGTACCCTGCTGAGTGGTCGTCCTCCACCTCTTGATGATCGTCCTTCATCAACTTTATCCAATGGCCGTCCCCATTGTTGATTTTGGTTATCTGGCATTCGTCCTATGTCATGATAAGCCTCGAGAGCAGCCGTACCCTGCTGAGTGGTCGTCCTCCACTTCTTGATGGTCGTCCTCCATCATGCTCGTCCGATGGTCGTCCTCCATCATACTCGTCCGATGGCCGTCCCCATCGTTGACCTTTTCTATCCGATGGCCGTCCCCATCGTTGATATTTTCGGCAGCCGTACCCTGCCAGGTGGTCGTCCTCCACCTTTGATGGCCGTCCCCATCATATTTCTTTTATCCCCAACAGAGCAGCCGTCCCCTGCTAGGTGATCGTCCTTCACCTTTGATGGCCGTACCCCATCATCTGTTTATTTCATTTATTCTTTAACCCGATGGCCGTCCCCGTCGTGGTCCGTTCCCTTTTAACCCGATGGCCGTCCCCGTCGTGGTCCGTTCCCTTTTAACCCGATGGCCGTCCCCGTCGTGGTCCGTTCCCTTTTAACCCGATGGCCGTCCCCATTCGTTGGTTACTTTGCTTTATGAACTTGATGGTCGTCCCCGTCATGTTTCATTAATCCCCAGAGAGTTTTACAGCTTTATCTTGATGGCCGTCCCCATCATGATATTTTATTTTCCCAGCTAGTCGGCCGTCCCCGTCTTAGCTCTACCTTTTATCCCCAGCATGTCGGCCGTCCCCGTCATTGCTTTATTTTCCTGCACTTTCCCAGCATGTCGGCCGTCCCCGTCATCGCTCTTTACCCAGCAGTCGTCCTCAGCTCGACGGTCGTCCTCCGTCGCCCACACTTTACAATATACTTTATTTTGCTTTTACAATCTATATCCCTTTTCTTCTTCATTTCCGTGAGTGCAAATTTTGGATTGTCTTTGGTATTCAACCACAAGTTATCTTGTTTGTCTGTTAAGCCGTCGCTTACATCCTGCACAGCTAACTCATGCTTGAATAGGGGCAGCTGTAAACACCCCAAATTTGCCCTCACCCATTCACACCATGGCTTGTGATCATCCTCATATGCTTAAACACAATCATATCATCTCACATCTCATTTTTGATTCACTGGATAGTTTCTAAGTCATCTGCACCTAGGGTTTGTGATCTGAGCAATCCCAAAGCTTCTTGAGGCCATTCCAAAGGCCACCAATCAATTCAAAGTGGTCCATGTGTGTTCTTACATCATATTCCATCTCCTCAAAGTCAAAAATGCAGAGGAATCACAAGAACTAGGGTTTGAGGTGATGCAGAGCCAGGTTAAACTACACAGTTGACTGAAAATTAGGGTTTTGGTTTCAGAGGCCATAACTCCAAATTTTTTGGTCATTCTTGTTTCCATTGCTCTTTATATGGTATAGGGAGTATGCATATCAATTTTCATGAAGAAATTCCATGGGGAAGTCATCTGATCAAGAGTTGACTTTTCAGACAAGTCAGTGCAAAATCAGGGCATCTGAGGCCCCTAATGACCCAACCAATGGGTGATCTCCATCATTTTGAGTGTATATGATCTTTATTTGATCATGGAAGAAGATTGAAGTTCATAAAAATCAAGAATTTAGGGTTTTTGCAAATGTTGACTTTTTGGGCATAGTTGACTTTTCAAGAATGCACCATTTTAGGTCATTTTTCAAGCCATGATTCATGATTCAAAAATGCTTCAAATGGAAAAACTTTGGTCATGAAAGTTGTAGATCTCATCTTTCCCTTTTCAAAAAGTACAAGAACATGATCAAACTCTTCTTGGATCAAAAGTTATGGCAATGCAAAGTTGGCCAAAATCATTAATTTTCAAGGCATGCCCTAATTGAGAATTTTGCAAAATCATGGATCAATGACTTTTGCAGCCTCAAGTTCACCTCTAACCAATTTGCCAACATTCTACAAGTCCTAAAAATCAGATTTGAACTAAGATTGCCCATGGTTTCATGCTTGGTTAGACAAAGAATCACATGTGAACCAAAATGTCACAACTTGCAAAAACTCATGATCATGCTTTACCAACTTGCTGCCTTGAATGCTGGACCAAGCTGACTCTTTCCCCTCATTTTGCTGCGCATAGCCCATGCCTTGTACTTGCCTAGCACCTCACCATACTTGCCTTACACATAAAGTGGACTTTGAGCAAAAGGTGACATACCTATCCATAAAGCACAAGTCACATCCTCTGACCAATCAGATTTGTTTATGTTATCCCTTTGCAAGCTAAAGACATCACTAAGCAAGGCTGAAACCATCACATTCAACACATTCACAAAAACCTTCCACATTGCATAAGCCTTCGAATTTCTCTATACAGCCTGCAAACACTCAAACTTTCTTCATCATCCAACTCAACACACTTCATAGACAAGAAACCACCAAAGCTCAAGCCTGAAACAAGCCTGACCTGAGCTCCACCATTCTTCACCCTCAGAACCAGTTCTATTCGAATCCCACTTTTCAGCCATCCAACACTACATTTTCCTTCACCAACAAATCAGGAACACTCAAAGGAGTCCAAACCACCCATTACACTGACCTAAAACAGCCTACACACCAAGTTCATTCTCTGCTATATCAGTTTGGTAACTCATGAAATAGCTTGCTAGAGCTCATTTCAAACCTGCCATTGACACCAGGGGAGTCATTAGAGTTAGCTTGCATCAAGAAACGGCCCTGGAAGCCCAGAAACAGGATTTGTCACCTCAGGTAGTCTCAAACTTCAAACTTTTTAAAGCTTGTTTCTTTTGTTACAAATCGAAAGTGCATGCTCTGAGGATCACTGTGATGTGTTTAGAATTTAAAATGGTGGAGAAATGAACATTTGGTGGGTGTCTGAAAGTTTGGCCCCATTTTTTGTTTTGCTTCGATTCAAGCTGTTCTTGATGGTAAAATGATGTTTGATCATGGATTTGGGTTGTAGGAAGTGTGGGAAATGTTTCTGGGCAGTTGATTTGACATGGGGTGGCCTGGATAAAGAACTAGGGTTTTGGTATGGCCGGAGAAGACGACCGGAGCTCATCTCCGGTCGCCTGAGTGTAATTAGGGTTAACCATCATTAATTAACGAACTTTAAATTTGGGCCCTTGATCTTTGTTTCCCGCGCGCCAGTGAGTGGTCAGGATCACCCCATTTGCCCTAATCCATTTGATTAATATTAATTAATTCGTAATTAATTTAATCTGGCCAGATTGCATCCTCACCCTTCATTTGCGCGCTGGTCAACCTTTTTGAACTCAGGCTCCATCTTGGCCATTCATTTGGTTTACTTTTTATTTTATTTAATTTTTATTCATTTTTCTTTCAATTAACTTGCATAATTTATTAAAAATAGCAAAAATGTCTTAAAAATTATGAAACTTTTTCCTTAAAGTTTTAATAATTTTTAAGACCCAAAAATATTTTTATTTTATTTTTTATCATTAAAAAGGTATTTTTAAATATTTAAAAGATTATTTTTAATTGATTAATGGAAATTAATTAATTAAAAATACTTTTAGGTATTTAAAAATTACAAAAAAATTCATGAAATGTTCTAAGACATTTAGAAACATTGTCCAACCTTCAAACCAAATTTCTTTTTTGATCTTGATGCATTTTAAGAATTTTTCATTGAATTAAATCATTTTTTATGCATTATTTTGGTCACATGTTTGAAAATTCATTTCTGCCTGTTGGAGAAGGTTGAGACATTGATTCTTTTTGCATTGTTTTATGTTTAGCATGTAGTTTCTAGGATAAAATGGCCATGATTTGATCTTTCATTTTATAATTGTTTGGCATTTCTTTTGTTAAGAACCCTAAAAAACCCTAATAACTTAGAAAATTCATATCTTGAGTTTGGTTAAGAGTTGGAACCTCCCCTTTGAACCTTGGTTTAGCATAGGATTAGGGTTTCTTTGAGTGCCATTTTCCATTTTTATCTTAGGGTTTTGTTTCTGTTTTGGACTTTTGTTTGATGTTTGATCCATGAACCCTAATTTGGGCTTCCATTTGCATCCTTCTTGCATTTCTTTGCATAACATGACTTGTCTTTACATTTTGTGCAGTCTTGTGATTCATTTGACATCTTAAGACATATAGGAAGCATTTTTGATCATTGCATTACATATTTGCCATGTCATTTGTCTTGTATGATTCATAACTTTCCATGCTTGTTCATGCTCTTTAGCTTGCATCATTTGCATTCATGATCTTGTATGAACATCTCCATGCCTTGTCTCATGTTTGCAGCACCTCAAAACATCATAGTCATCATGTGCATGCTTCTGGTTTGGTTTAGCATCATGTCATTTCATTTCATTTAGCATTGCATTGCATTTCTTTCTAACATTTCAGGTGGTAAGTAAACTTGAGAAGTGAATTTGCCTTCACTTCTCACAACTTTTCTTTTCATCTCTCTTGCATCCATTGCTACATTTCTATTTATGTTTGAGATTGAGCTTGCTCATTCTTCTTCCTCCCACTTTCTTTCTTCAAGTGACTTGACTTCTTGAATGAAGCAAGTCACTTTGCTTCTCTTGATCCTGTTCATCTGCTTCCTGGTGGCTCCTCTGAAGATTGTTCTTGGAAACCTCACAAACCTTAGGATCATCCAAGCATGACAATGAATTAGGGTTTTGATTAGTATCCCCTCTTAGTTTTACCTTTGTGTCTCTCTTTGAGTCCTCTCTTCTTATCTCATAATCAGGGACTAAACCCTAAAGGCTTTGAGACTTTGTGATTAAGCTTATGCCTGCATCCTTCTCTTAGGATGGAGTGTATAACTTTAATCCTAAGTGTTAAACCCTTTATGTGTTTAAACCTCTTAATCAATCCACATAATAATCATCAAGACATCACACTTGTAACTTGGGCCTTGCATTAGGGTTCTAATTCTTCCTTAAGTGGTTAAGAAGGACTAACCCTAGTGTTAATGGACAAGTCCCCCTCAAGTTTGTCTTACAAATCATAAAACTCACTTCATCATCATACCATTAATCTAAAATCCACTTAATCAAAGGCTTGTTTTGTCATGGGTTTAATCCCTAATCATGGATTAAGTTGAGGAGTTTTTCTCAACTTAAACATTCTCATCTATCATCCTTCTTTTAGGATGGTGTAATGGGTCTGTTTAATCCCTGATTATGGCTTAACCTCATTACTCAACACTAAACAAAAATCACAAAAACATCTAAATAATCACAAGTAGGTTAATGATCTTAATCCTGCATCAAAGGTGATTAAGTGTGAGAATCTGACTTCACACTTAAGGTATTCTCATTACCCCTAAACAGAGGGAAGATGTGATGAGTTTACTAGATCCATTGGTTTAGGCTTAAGCTTATTATCTTATGACAAACTTTCAAAAGCAATAAAAGACTGAAAACACAAAAAACAAATAATAATCGTCTCCTCCGGGATTCTTTTCTCATCACACTCACTCACAAACGAGAACTTGCTTCTTCCGTCTAATGCAAGACAGTCAGCACCTGAGCCAGACAGGTCATACACTTGAGCATAGACAAGCAAGCAGTTCACAAGTCAATTCACCTTTCAGTCTCTTTGGGTCGAACTACGGTGTTCTGACTTCCTCATTGCACGAGAGGATACGTAGGCATAACTTAACAGTTATCGAACAAAAGTCTCTGTTCATTCCCCCTCCTTCCAGCTTTACTCTTTAAGCCTCATTATCATGAGCATTTCATTCCTGATCTCACACTGACACTGTATATATACACATCACTTTCTTTTACACTGACACCTGTACATCTTTCCAGCTCTTTTACACACAAATTGCACTGACACTACCCCTTTAAAACACAAATCTTTTAAGCGTGGATCCCGTCGAGTACGACGGACAATCTGGGTGCTAATACCTTCCCAGGTTGTAACCAACCCCCTTTCTCAGTCTCTCTGGTTCGCAACCGTCTTATCCATCTTTTTCTAGGCTTATGCAGCATTGCCTTTCCTCCGGGATAAAAATGCCTAGCTGGCGACTCTATTCATTCTCCAGTGAGTTCACGGCTGTGTGTTCTCACTGTTCCCTTCGCCGACCGTTCGCGTCTGTACCTTCATCTGGACCCTGTTTCATTTGTCGGGAGCGACAGAGAGCTCGCGACAGCCAAGCTAGAAAAGGATTTGGTCAAAAGGTGCCTCCAGACTCAAAAGGTTTCTTTCCTCCAACTGAAGGAAAATCCTCCTTTTTGATCACTTCATCATTTTAACTGCACTTTTATTTAAGTACAATATTTTGTGGCCCTTCTGAGGCCTTATGTAATGACATTATTGATGCCTTTGGCATCTTATCTAACTGCTTTTATTTCTGCTTTACCCTTCGATCTGCACTTTATTACTTTGGCAAGTCTTTTAAAAAATTTGAAGTAGTGAAGCATATGTTTAGACGCTACGATAACTGTTGCAGAGATTTACTCTCTTCGAGTTTAGAAAATCCAAATGACTTAGCCAAACTTTCTTGTCTTGTAAATTATGAAACAAATTTTGCTTTGATATTAACATGTTCCAATGACACAAGTCCCTACACCATGGGAAATATCAATAATAAGATCATAGGATATGTTTTCAAAACATCTCACATATTCTCAATCTCTTTTATTTGACTGACCATTATAACCAAAGACTTTCTTCGCTATAAAAACCTCATGAGTTGGCTTTCATTCACCATATTGAAATTCAACATGAGTACTTCCACCAAACACTCCACAACCAAGAAAGTTGGATCGGTGAAATCAAATGAAGCTCACATTACAACTTCTATAGCATCATCCATTGGCTCCATCATAACCATTGAATCTGATGTAACTAGAAAAAGGTCTAAAAACAAGGGGAAAGCTCCACGTAAAAGTCGAATCCAGAAACATACATCTGATGATGATGAAGCTGATGAGGGTTATATTGAATACCTCAACTCAACAGATTGGAGCAAATATGAATGACCTTATTTCTAGGTGCATTGTTATGTAATCTTGTTCTTTCGGAACCTTTGTATGCCATTTTGGCACTTGGTCCATTTTGGCCTTTCTTCGTCAATAAAATTCATGTTTTAATTCAAATCTCTTGCAAAATAGGCCTATATTTTTTCAAATATTTCCCATTTACTCTTACGATTCACTTATCACCATCAATTACTTGAATTTCATATGCGTTATTACTGAAGGTGTTAGTAACATCAAAAGGACCTTCCCATTTTGGGGACCATTTTCCTAAAGATCTGGTCTTTCAATCCATAGGTAAAATAACTTTCCATATTAACTCTCCAGTCGAAAAGAATTTAATCTTAACCTTTTTATTATAAGACTTCTTTACTCTTTTCTTTTTCCTTTTTAGAAATTCTAGAGCATGGATACTTTCTTCATATATGTCTACCAATTCATCCAACATCATGTTCTAATAAGTTTCAGATGGAATCTCATGATGTCTCTGGACCCTTGTGGACTAAAGATAAATTTCTATAGGCAGAACTGCATCATGACCAAATGTGAGTCAAAATGGAGTAATGTTTGTTGCTTCTTTAGGGGATGTTCGACATGCCCAGAGAATTTGGTCCAATGTCTTATGCCAATTCTTTGACTTCTTCCCTACATGCTTTTTTATCAACCCAATCACCATTTTGTTTGCTGCTTCGACTTGGTCATTAGCCTGAGCATAATAAGGTGTAGAAGTTAAAAGTTTGAAACCCATTTCTTTAGCAAGTTCTTTCATCTTTCGACCAGTAAAGACTAATCCTTGGTTTGTTGTAATAGTTTTTGGGATTCCAAACCTATAGATGATGTGTTTTTGAATAAATTCAATTACATCCTCTTGGTCAACATTTGGTAGGGGTATAGCTTCGACCCATTTAGTGAAATAGTTAATACCCACCAAAATGTATTTTTGATTTTTTGAAGATGCTGGTTGAAAAATCTCCAACCAAATACACATCCCATCCTCTAAAAGGCCATGATTTGAATATGGAATGTAATTCACTTGCAGGGACATGTTGGATGCCAGCATGAATTTGGTACTCTTAACAATCCTTAGTAAATTCAATACAATCCTTCAATATAGTATGACAATACATACCTTGTCGAAACAAGAGCCATTTCATTTTGTGGCCTACTTGATGTGCCCCACATGCCCCACTATGAACAGTCGAGAGGGACAAATATGCCTTTGACTCACTAAGGCATTTGAGCAGTACTCCCTCAGGAGTTTTTTTGAATAATTCATTACCCAATAACACATAACTTAAAGATTGATACATGACTTTTCGTTCTGTCGACACTGTTGGATTTTGTAAATACTCCACTATAGGTTTTCTCCAATCTTTATCTGTTAAACTGTCGACTTCTAGAATGGCGGAGTTGTCTTCATCAACATATTCAAGCTTTATTTTATCTAGATCTGATGGGGCTAATCCAACAGACACTACCTTCCATCTGACATCGATCACACCTTGTAATTTTTCCTTCGAAATTATGTATCCTTATGCAATCTGAGCCAAGTCATTTGCAATTTGATTTTCCAGTCTAGGGATGTGTCGAAAGCTAACTGCTTCGAATTTTTTCAGTAGTCGATTTTCCACTACAAAGTACATAATTATATTTTCTTTTACGCACTTGTATTTTTTTGTGATTTTTTTTATAACCAACTCAAAATTTCCCATTATTTTAACATGAGTTGCCCCAATTCCAACAATACTTCAAGTCCATCTATCAAAGCCTCATATTCAGCCTCATTGTTTGAACAACGACATTCGATTCTACACGTGAGTGTTTTTGGAATTTTATTAGGAGAAATAACAAGTATTCTTATGCATGTCCCATCTTTATGGCTAGACCCATCGAAGTATAACTTCCAAGGTTCGATCTCGAGATATTTCAAAGCACTTTCATTAATAGAGTGGTCGAATATAAAGTATGCCACTACTTGTCCCTTAACAACCTTTAAAGGTCTATATGTTAAGGAATACTCAGTTGATGCTAGTGCCCATTTACCAATTCTCATATGCAAAATAGGCTTGGACAACATATGTTTAATAATATCACAACGAGAAGAAACATAAACATCAACTGGTTTTATATATTATTTCAATTTTGTACATGAATAATACAAGCATAAACACAATTTTCCTATCGTGTTATACCTATTTTATGCATCATTTAAAACTCTACTAAAGTAATAAATGGCCCTTTCAACGCCATCATCATCCTCTTGAGCTAACATGCTCCCTAAAGTCTTATCTGACGCAACTATGTACAATATCATGCTCTTCCTTCTACAAGGTGGTGAGAGAATGGGAGGGTGACTCAGGTATTCCTTGATTTTGTCGAAGGCTTGCTGTTGAGCTTGCCCCTAGTCGAACCCATATTTGTTGATTCAAGCAGAGGTGAGAAGGCTTGTGTTTTGCCATTTAGATTTGATATTAATATTCTCAAGAAATTAATCTTTCCAAATAGTGATTGAAATTCCTTCTTTGTTGATGGCGCTTTCGTTTCCATGATGGCTTTGGTATTATTCTGATTGATTTTGATCCCTTTCTTGTGGACCACAAAGCCTAAAAAATCCTCTGCCTGTACACAAAAAGCACGCTTAAGAGGGTTCATTTTAAGACCATGCTTTCTCATCCTTTCAAAGGAATGTCGAAGATGGTCAATATGATATTTCCATGATATAGACTTAACAACAATATCATCAATATAGATTTGCATAAAAATTTCAAGAAAATCATGGAAGATCGAACTCATTGCTTGCTGATAGGTTTTGTCGCTCCCACCAAATGACACCTGGTCAGATGGGGTACAGACGCGAACGGTCGGCGAAAGAGAAGAGAATGAATAGAGTCGCCAGCTAGGCATTTTTATCCCGAAGGAAAGGTAATGCTGCATAAACCTAAGAAAATATGGATAAGACAGTTGCGAACCAGAGAAACTGAGAAAGGGGGTTGGTTACAACCTGGGAAGGTATTAGCACCCAGATTGTCCGTCGTACTCGACGGGATCCACGCTTGAAAGTTTGTGCTTAAAGGGGTAGTGTCAGTGCTATTTTGTGTACAAAAACTGGAAAAGAATGCAAGTGTCAGTGTAAAAGAAATGTGAAATGAAGTGGAGAAGTGTTAGTGTAAGGAAACAGTCCAAAGCTCAAGACTATGAGGCTTAAAGAATAATGCTGGAAGGAGGGGGAATATACAGAGACTTTTGTTCGATAACTGTTAAGTTATGCCTACGTATCCTCTCGTGCAATGAGGAAGTCAAAACACCGTAGTTCGACTCAAAGAGACTGAAAGATAAATTGACTTGTGAACTGCTTACTTGTCTATGCTCAAGTGTATGACCTGTCTGGCTCAGGTGCAAACTGTCTTGCATTAGACGGAAGAAGCGAGTTCTCGTTTGTGAGTGAAGATGATGAGAAAAGAATCCCGGAGGAGACGGTTATTGTTTGTTTTTGGTGTTTTCAGTCTTTTATTGCTTTTTTGAATTTGTCATAAGAAAATGAGCTTAAGCCTAAACCAAGGGTTAGTAAACTCATCACATCCTCCCTCTGATTAGGGGTAATGAGAATACCTTAAGTATGAAGTAAACACCTCACACTTAATCACCAAGATGTAGGATTAAGATCATTATCCTACTTGCAATTATTTAGATGTTTTTGGAGTTTTGTTTAGTGTTAAGTAATGAGTTTAAGCCATAATCAAGGATTTAATGAACTGATTACACCATCCTAATAGAAGGATAATAAATGAGAACATTTAAGCTGAGGAAGGCTCCTCAACTTAATCCATGATTAGGGATTAACCTCATGACAAAACAAGGCCTTTATTAGGGTGAATTTTAGTTAATGATAAGATTAAGAAATGGATTTTATGATTTTTAAGACAACTTGAGGGGGACTTGTCCATTAACACTAGGGTTAGTCCTTCTTAACCAATTAAGGAAGAATTAGAACCCTAATGCAAGGCCCAAGTTACAACTTGATGTCTTAGTGATTATTAAGTGAATTGATTAATGGATTTAAACACACTAAGGGTTTAACACTTAGGATTAAAGTTATACACTCCATCCTAATAGAAGGATGCAGGCACAAGCTTAATCACAAAGTTTTAAAACCTTTGAGGTTTAGTCCTTGGTTATGAGATGGGAAGAGAAGACACAAAGATGACACAAAGGTAAAACTAATGGGGGGACTAATCAAACCCTAATTGTGATCATGCTTGGATGTTCCTAGGGTTTATGAGGCTTGCAAAAGATCTTCAAGAGAAAATCCACCAAGGAAGAAGCAGATGAAAGGAGATTAAGCAGAAAGAAACAAAACAACTTACTTCACTTAAGAAGATAAGTTGCTTGAAGAAAGAAAGAGGAGAAGGAGCATGAATGAGAAAGCTCACTCTTACACAAAAGTAAAATGCAGCAATGATGCATAAGAGAGATGAGAAGGGGTTATGAGAAGTGAAGGCAAATTCACTTCTCAATGACTTACCACATGAAAAGTTAGCAACAAGAAAATGAAATGGAATGAAAATGAGAAAGATGCAATGATGCAAACCAAAACCAGAAGCATGATCAAGGTATGAATGATGCAAAGAGATGATGCAAATGTATGTCATGAGATGTGAATGATCATACAAAAGATGAGAATGCAAATGAGACATAAAAGAAGCATGAAAGTCCATGGAAACTTATGAAATGCAATGGATACAAAACATGGAAAATGGATGATGCAATGATTAAACATGATTCTAATGTGTCCTAAGATGTCTTAAAAGTCATGTGAATGCACAAAATGTCATGGCAAGTTTATGTATGCAAGCATATGAGAGATGAATGCAAATGAAGGTGAAAATTAGGGTTTATGCATAACATGCAATACAAAATCCAAAACCAGAAGCAAATGACATGATAAAAAATTGAAAATAGGATCAAAGGAACCCTAACCCTACACGAGTTCACTTCCCAAAGGAGGAGACCTAAATCTTAACCTAATCGAAGTTATGATTTTCTCAAGTTAGCTTGGGTTTTAAGGCACTTCAAAAGGGAAAATGCACAACAAATTGAAAATGAGAGATAAATTCAAACCAATTTTATCCTAGAAACTACATGATATGAGGAATGCAATGCAAAAAGAACCATCATCAAACTCCTCATGGTTAGGCAGAAGGTATTTTTCTAAGTTAGGGCAAAAATATTGACTTTTAAGAACCCTAATTCCAAAGAAAAATGTCAAAATAGGTCAAGAACCAAAAAGAAATTTGTGTGAAGAGTTTGATAATGTTTCTAAATGTATCAAGATGCAATGTGATTTTTTTGGTGATTTTTGGAAACTTAAATGCTATTTTAATTAATTAATTCTCATTAACTAATTAAAATAAACATTTAAATATTTTAAAAATACGAAATTTATGCAAAAAATAAAATAAAGATTATTTTCAGAATGAGAAAAATATTTTAAGGCATGATGCAAAAAATGAAATTTTTTAGAAATGTTTTACTATTTTAAATAAAATGTAGAAAGAAATGTAATTAAAATGAATTAAAATGAAAGTCAACAGATCCAAAGGCCCAGATTCAAATAAAAAAGGGAGGGAATTGACCAGCGCGCGCAAATGGACGGTCCACATTCAAACTACGCTAATTATGTCATTAAGCCCTAATCTGAACCCTAATTACTTTCAGGTGACCGGAACAGTGTTCCGGTCATCTTCTCCGGCTAGCCCCTCACTCAATCTCCCTCAATACGCAACCCCAAGACCCCTAAAGCTCCAGAAATGATCCTCTCCTCAACCCCAACAAGAATCAACCACCAAAAATCATTTGTTCATCATCAAAGGCACGAATCAAAGCAAAACAGAAAACATGGCAAAAATTTCAGAAGCTTATGAAATGCTTATTTCTCAACTATTCTCAAAAATAAAGACATCATGGTGATCAGTGAAACATGTAGAATCATTCTATAACATAAAATCAGAGTTCTGGAAAAATAAATGCCATGGCTACCTGAAGTTGAGCTTTCGAAACAGGAGCTTTCTGGCCAGTTCTTTGCTTCAAATCCACTCCAATGATTCCCCCCAAGAGCTTGTGATGCTTGGTTGGAGTTTAAATGGCCTCAAGAGGATGTTGGCAGAAGTTCAGTTCATGAAATGTCAAAATCGTATTTTTGATTCTGAGTGTTTTTGGGCAAAATGAAGGGTGGGAAATGATCAGTGATGTTTATGGAGTTCAATGGTGGAAAAAGTTTGAAGGTTTGATGGTTGAGTTGAGAGATTCGAAGGCTTTTACAAATTTTGGGATTTTTGAGTGTGTTGTGTTCTTGGAGGTTTTTGCTTGTGTTATGTTGTGTGTTGGGTTGCTTTTGGTACACATATCATGTTTCGATAGATCAGAGGGTGGGTGCTGGCCTAGGTTGATTGGTATGGGCAAGTTGCAAAAATGTCAACAACTTGTGTACTTGAGGTATGGGCTCATGGCAGGCTGGTTTAGGGGCATGGCTCGAGTCAGCCAACTTCAAGGAGGTCCATGAAAAATGATTTAGTGAGCTGGCTCAAGTGGATGAAGAGATTTGGATCATTTTGCAATTTTGTACAACTTTGGCCCCTTTTGAATTTCTTGAAGTTTAAGGCATGAAATGGAATGATTCAAAGCACCAATCTGATCCTTAGAGGTCCATTTGACATGTTGTGAAGTGTTTATTCACATTATAAGCCTTTAGAATGCTTTATCATGCCATTTTGCAAAATGCCTCTTTGGTGCAAAAGTGAATTTTAAGTGATTTTTCCCAACTTTGCAAGACCATAACTTGAGTTCTATGATGAATTAGGTCAAATTCTTGTACTTTTTGAAAATGGGAGGATCCAATCTACAACTTTCATGACCAAGAATTTTTCATTTGAAGCATTTTTGAATCAAAAAGAGGAGGTTGAAAAACTTTCCCAAAATGGCAAGTTTGCATTACAAGTCACTTTCCCAAAATGGCAACTTTGCAAATGGCTTGAAATTCTTCAAATTTTGTGAACTTCTAACTTCTTCTAAGATCAAATAAAGATCATACACATCCAAAATGATGGAGAAGTCCCTTTGGTTGGATGATTGGGGGCCTCAGATGCCCTGATTTTGTACTGACTTGCTCAAGAAGTCATCTATTGATCAGATGCCTTCCCCATTGAATTTCTTCATGAAAATTGGTAAGTATGATCCTTATAACATATAGAGACCAATAGAAACAAGAATGACCAAAAAATTTGGAGTTATGGCCTCTGAAACCAAAACCCTAATTTTAGGTCATCTGTGAAGTTAAGCCTGGCTCTGCTTCTATGCCTTTCTCAGTTCTTGTGATTCTCTGACTTCCTTGATCTTGGGAGGATATAATATGATGCTTGAACATACATGGACCCTCTTGAGAAGATTTAAGACCTTTGGAGTGGCTCAGATAGCTCAGGGATTGCTCAAATCACAAACCCTAGATGCAGATGACTTTGAACCAATGCAGTGAAGCAAAAATGTAATATGAGATGATATGATTGAACTTATGCAATATGAAAAGAATCACAAGCCATGCAATATGAAAAGAATCAAGCCATGGTTAAATTCTATTTTAATTAATTAATTCTCATTAACTAATTAAAATAGCATTTAAGTTTCCAAAAATCACCAAAAAAATCACATTGCATCTTGATACATTTAGAAACATTATCAAACTCTTCACACAGATTTCTTTTTGGTTCTTGACCTATTTTGACATTTTTCTTTGGAATTAGGGTTCTTAAAAGTCAATATTTTTGCCCTAACTTAGAAAAATCCCTTCTGCCTAACCATGAGGAGTTTGATGATGGTTCTTTTTGCATTGCATTCCTCATATCATGTAGTTTCTAGGATAAAATTGGTTTAAATTTATCTCTCATTTTCAATTTGTTGTGCATTTTCCCTTTTGAAGTGCCTTAAAACCCAAGCTAACTTGAGAAAATCATAACTTCCATTAGGTTAAGATTTAGGTCTCCTCCTTTGGGCAGTGAACTTGTGTAGGGTTAGGGTTCCTTTTATCCTATTTTCAATTTTTTATCATGTCATTTGCTTCTGGTTTTGGATTTTGTATTGCATGTTATGCATAAACTCTAATTTTCACCTTCATTTGCATTCATCTCTCATATGCTTGCATACATAAACTTGCCATGACATTTTGTGCATTCACATGACTTCTAAGACATCTTAGGACACATTAGAATCATGTTTAATCATTGCATCATCCATTTGCCATGTTTTGTATCCATTGCATTTCATAAGTTTCCATGGACTTTCATGCTTCTTTTATGTCTCATTTGCATTCTCATCTTTTGTATGATAATTCACATCTCATGACATACATTTGCATCATCTCTTTGCATCATTCATACCTTGATCATGCTTCTGGTTTTGGTTTGCATCATTGCATATTTCTCATTTTCATTCCATTTCATTTTCTTGTTGCTAACTTTTCAGGTGGTAAGTCATTGAGAAGTGAATTTGCCTTCACTTCTCATAACCCCTTCTCATCTCTCTTATGCATCATTGCTGCATTTTACTTTTGTGTTAGAGTGAGCTTGCTCATTCATGCTCCTTCTCCTCTTTATTTCTTCAAGCAACTTATCTTCTTAAGTTAAGTAAGTTGTTTTGTTTCTTTCTGCTTAATCTCCTTTCATCTGCTTCTTCCTTGGTGGCTTTTCTCTTGAAGATCTTTTGCAAGCCTCATAAACCCTAGGAACATCCAAGCATGATCACAATTAGGGTTTGATTAGTCCCCCCATTAGTTTTACCTTTGTGTCATCTTTTTGTCTTCTCTTCCCATCTCATAACCAAGGACTAAACCTCAAAGGTTTTAAGACTTTGTGATTAAGCTTGTGCCTGCATCCTTCTATTAGGATGGAGTGTATAACTTTAATCCTAAGTGTTAAACCCTTAGTGTGTTTAAATCCTTTAATCAATTCACTTAATAATCACTAAGACATCAAGCTTGTAACTTGGGCCTTGCATTAGGGTTCTAATTCTTCCTTAATTGGTTAAGAAGGACTAACCCTAGTGTTAATGGACAAGTCCCCCTCAAGTTGTCTTACAAATCATAAAATCCATTTCTTAATCTTATCATTAACTAAAATTCACCCTAATAAAGGCCTTGTTTTGTCATGAGGTTAATCCCTAATCATGGATTAAGTTGAGGAGCCTTCCTCAGCTTAAATGTTCTCATCTATTATCCTTCTATTAGGATGGTGTAATGAGTCCATTAAATCCTTGATTATGGATTAAACTCATTACTTAACACTAAACAAAACTCCAAAAACATCTAAATAATTGCAAGTAGGATAATGATCTTAATCCTACATCTTGGTGATTAAGTGTGAGGTGTTTACTTCATACTTAAGGTATTCTCATTACCCCTAATCAGAGGGAGGATGTGATGAGTTTACTAACCCTTGGTTTAGGCTTAAGCTCATTTTCTTATGACAAATTCAAAAAAGCAATAAAAGACTGAAAACACCAAAAACAAACAATAACCGTCTCCTTCGGGATTCTTTTCTCATCATCTTCACCCACAAACGAGAACTCGCTTCTTTCGTCTAATGCAAGACAGTTTGCACCTGAGCCAGACAGGTCATACACTTGAGCATAGACAAGTAAGCAGTTCACAAGTCAATTTATCTTTCAGTCTCTTTTAGTCGAACTACGGTGTTCTGACTTCCTCATTGCACGAGAGGATACGTAGGCATAACTTAACAGTTATCGAACAAAAGTCTCTGTATATTCCCCCTCCTTCCAGCATTATTCTTTAAACCTCATAGTCTTGAGCTTTGGACTCTTTCCTTACACTGAAACTTCTCCACTTCATTTCACATTTCTTTTACACTGACACTTGCATTCTTTTCCAGTTTTTGTACACAAAATAGCACTGACACTACCCCTTTAAGCACAAACTTTCAAGCGTGGATCCCGTCGAGTACGACGGACAATCTGGGTGCTAATACCTTCCCAGGTTGTAACCAATCCCCTTTCTCAGTTTCTCGGGTTCGCAACCGTCTTATCCATCTTTTCTTAGGTTTATGCAGCATTACCTTTCCTTCGGGATAAAAATGCCTAGCTGGCGACTCTATTCATTCTCTTCTCTTTCGCCGACCGTTCGCGTCTATACCCCATCTGACCAGGTGTCATTTGGTGGGAGCGACATCTTGGCGACTCTGCTGGGGACTTTTCTGAGGAGTGATAGACACAGACGAGTGTCTAAAATCAAGAAGATAAGGGCGTTTGACACGGTGTATAGATTAAAGAGGCGGACGAGCATCCTTAAGACTTCGATACGGACGAGTATCGGTAGAAACAAATGCTGACGCATGTTTAGAGATGATGATACGGACGAGTATCAACTGGCTTAATCAAAGAATACGGACGAGTGTTGACTCTGAGGGAAATAAAGGGTGTACATAAGATGCAGACGAGTATCTGTTATGAGTGAAGAGTGTGAGACACAGACGAGCGTTCAACTTGCTGGGGGAGGATATGATACAGACGAGTATCATAATGAAAGTGTATAAATCATGAACTTAAAGATGTGAGAGACACTCTGACAATCTGTGGGGATAGGATGACACGGACGGGTGTCGGAAAATATAATAAGCAAGGTTTTAGGCAACTATGCTGGAGATATGACACAGACAAGTGTCGAGAAGTATCCGTTATGTGGAAGTATCTGTTTGTATAAAAGGTTCTAGCGACTTTAGTGGGGGAAAATGACACGGACGAGTGTCGGGTGAGTATATATACTTGTGTTAGAGAGTGCAGAGGGGACGCTTTGGCTTTCTGTCGGGGGATTTGAGAGGTATTCGTATATTGTTGACGGAATGTTGGTGCATACAGATATTTAACTCAAAACATGGCTTATGACTATGCAATATGTTTGATTTTTGCCGTAATGCTCCGTATTAGACGGAATGCTACGCTCTGGGGGGAAATATGATGCGAATGCTATGATTATGCAAAGATACCGATCCGGGATTCGGATCCCACCGCTGTGAAGATCCCTGGCTGATATTCTTGAAGGATATTCCCAGTTGGGCATGAGATCGTTGGTAGATCTGATATATATGACTCTGTTTGGGGGAATAAGTCACTGATAGACCTATTCTTGGTGATGAGGAGCCCAGCTGGGGCCTGTGGAAGCCTTCGTCACTTTGTTGTGAGATCTTCAGACATTGCTCTCCTTGACAGAGGTTGGAACTCTTGCGGGGAGATGGTTCCCTGTCTAACACTTGGCTGGGGAGGAAAAGATCACTGAACGATCTTCCCAAAGTCCTGTAGGGAGAAGCATCTTTGGTGCTATTGGGAAGATGTGATGAGTAAGTAATGATTTGGCAGCTCACTGGGGAGAAGCTTTCATGCCTCCATGTTGTGCTTTGAACACCTGCAATCCTGTTATGACAAAGAAACATACAAGTATCCCGAGGTATCCCTTACTGGATTCCATCATAGGATTTTAGACCCTCCCGGGAGCAACTATATCTCCTATAAGCATGTAATTTAGAAAAGACGCATCTGTATTTATGCAATCAAAGGACATCGGACATTTTTGCAAATGAAAACGAAATGTACGAGACGAAATATGACTGAAAATATGATTTTATTAATTTGGGGCGCCCTGAATCGGCGAGTACAGTCAAAGAAACAAATCCCCTGAAATGAGGAGATTGTTACAAAATGAGAAAACAAAAAGATGCTGGCAATGTTGATGACGCTTCAGTGCTTCCCTTTTGCTATGACTTGTATGACATTGACGTTCTTCTCATCTTGCTTTTTGAAGAAAGCTGATTCTGACCGATGCTTTATACTTTCGAAGTTTGTCGTGTTGTAAGTGATACAGACGAATTCAGAATGCAGTTGTTCGCTTATTTCCTTATTTTGCATGGATCGCCCTTTCGGGTTTTCAATCCACCGGGATACCCATTTTTGCCTGAGTTGTCCAATGTGGCTTTTCAACTCAGCGGGTGTATATTTTTATTTATTTCCCTTATTTTTGCCTGAGTCTTTTATTTTGTTTTTGACTCGCCGGGATGCCCTATTTTTGCCTGGACTTACATTCTGTTTTTATGTCCAGCGGGTCATTTTATGCGAAGTATTTTTTAACTGCATCTGAATTCACAGGGGACAGGAAGTTTTCACCATCCATAGTACTGAGCATCAGTGCTCCACCAGAGAAAACTTTCTTTACTATGAACGGACCATCATAATTCGGATTCCACTTGCCCCTGTGGTCTGTATGAGGAGGAAGGAGTCTTTTCAGCACAAGATCTCCTACTTGGTACTCTCGAAGCCTGACTTTCTGATCGAAAGATTTCTTCATTCTTTTCTGATACAACTGCCCATGACAAATTGCAGCCAATCTCTTCTCTTCGATCAGACTTAGTTGTTCGTACCGGGACCGGACCCATTCTGCTTCGCTTAGCTTAACATCCATCAGTACCCGTAAGGAGGTAATTCAACTTCAACAGGTAGGACTGCCTCCATACTATACACAAGCTGATACGGTGTTGCCCTAGTGGATGTTCTGATTGACGTACGGTACCCATGCAAGGTGAATGGCAGCATTTCATGCCAGTCTTTGTAGGTGACCACCATCTTCTGCACAATCTTCTTGATATTCTTGTTAGCTGCCTCCACAGCGCCATTCATCTTTGGCCTGTAAGGAGAAGAATTGTGGTGTTGGATCTTGAAGTCCCGACACAGTTCTGCCATCATTTTGTTGTTCAAGTTGGAACCATTATCAGTAATGATTCGTTCAGGAACTCCATACCGACAGATGATATTTCTCTTCAGAAATCGGGATACCACTTGCCTGGTGACATTGGCATAAGAAGCTGCTTCAACCCACTTGGTAAAATAGTCAATGGCTACCAGGATGAATCTGTGGCCATTCGAAGCGGTCGGTTCAATCTTGCCAATCATATCAATGCCCCACATGGCAAAGGGCCAGGGTGAAGACATCACATTCAGAGGATTTGGAGACACATGCACTTTATCTGCATAAATCTGGCATTTATGGCATTTTCTGGCATACGCACAACAGTTTCCATCCATTGTGATCCAGTAATAGCCTGATCTTAGCAACTTTTTAGCCATAGCATGCCCTCCCGCATGGGTACCAAAAGATCCTTTGTGTACCTCATGCATTAACAAGTCTGCTTCTATCTTATCAACACATCTGAGGAGTACCATATCAAAGTTTCTCTTGTATAAGGAACCATCAGCATTCAGGAAGAAACTACCAGCTAGCCTTCTTAATGTTTTCTTATCATTGGAAGATGCCCCAGGTGGGTATGTTTGATCCTCCAAGAAGCATTTGATGTCATGGAACCAAGGCTTGTCATCTTTAGCAAGGTCTGCAGAGAATACGTATGCTGGTCTATCAAGTCTGGATACTGAAATCTGAGGCACAAAGTTGGCAGCTTGAACTTTGATCATGGATGAAATGGTAGCCAGAGCATCTGCAAACTGATTTTCATCTCGAGGGATATACTCAAGCTTGACTGTAGTGAAGAAAGTAAGCAACCTCCTTGTATATTCCCGGTAAGGTATCAAATGATCTTGGTTAGTATACCATTTGCCGTTGGTTTGATTAATTACCAGAGCTGAATCTCCGAACACAGTCAAAGTCTTGATCCTGAGGTCAATGGCTTCCTCAAGACCCATAATGCAAGCTTCGTATTCAGCTTCGTTGTTAGTGCAGTTAAAAGTGAGTTTTGCCGAGAAAGGCATGTGAACTCCCTTAGGTGTAATGAGTACTGCACCAACACCACGACCATTCATGTTAACAGCCCCATCAAACATCATAGTCCATTCTTCTTCTGGGTCAGGCCCTTCAGTGTGAACAGGCTCTTCATGATCTTTTGCTTTTATGAACATGATGTCTTCATCAGGGAAGTCAAATCTCATAGGCTGGTAATCATAAATGGGTTGCTCAGCAAGATAATCAGACAATACACTGCCTTTGATGGCTTTTTGAGATGTGTATTGAATGTCATATTCTGTGAGAATCATTTGCCATCTTGCAATATGTACTTGACTGGGTCCATCTTCGAGATTAATAAGGTAGTATGGGTTAACATATACTGCCTTAGTCGGCGAGCAGCCCACACTAAAGCACAACAAGTTTTCTCGAGCAGTGAATAACGTTGTTCACAGTCGGTAAACGTTTTGCTTAAGTAGTATATTGCATACTCTTTTTGACCAGACTCGTCATGCTGGCCCAGCACACACCCCATTGACTTTTCTAATACTGTCAAGTACATGATTAGAGGTCTTCCTTCAACCGGAGGCATAAGGATCGGAGGATCTTGTAAATATTCCTTGATTTTGTCAAAAGCCCTTTGGCAGTCTTCATTCCACCTGGCCGTTTGCTCCTTCCTCAATAATTTGAACAAAGGTTCACAGGTTGCAGTAAGGTGAGATATGAACCTTGAGATGTAGTTCAATCTACCTAGGAACCCCCGAACTTCTTTTTCAGTCTTCGGTGCAGGCATTTCTTGAATGGCTTTGACTTTGTCGGGGTCAACTTCAATCCCTTTCTCGCTTACAATAAATCCCAGCAGCATACCGGATCGCACCCCGAATGTGCATTTGTTGGGGTTTAACTTCAATTGGTACTTCCTCAGACGTTTGAATAGCTTCAACAGATTCACCAGGTGGTCTTCTTCTGTGAGGGAGTTGGCAATCATTTCATCCACATAACATTCAATTTCTTTATGGATCATGTCGTGGAATAATGTCACCATAGCCCGTTGATAAGTGGCACCAGCATTCTTCAGTCCGAATGGCATCACCTTATAACAGAATGTGCCCCAGGGTGTGATGAAAGTTGTCTTCTCCATGTCTTCAGTTGACATCTTGATCTGATTATATCCTGAAAATCCATCCATGAAGGAGAACACCGAGAACTGAGCCGTATTATCGACCAATACATCAATGTGAGGTAAAGGGAAGTCATCTTTCGGGTTGGCTCTGTTCAGATCCCGGTAATCCACACACATCCTCACCTTGCCATCCTTCTTAGGCACCGGTACAATGTTAGCAACCCACGGAGGGTAACTAGTCACAGCAAGGAAACCGGCGTCCCACTGTTTTTGTACCTCTTCTTTTATCTTCATGGCCATATCTGGGCGAGTACGGCGCAACTTCTGTTTTACCGGCGGGCATTCTTCTTTTAGAGGCAGCTTGTGCATAACAATGTCGGTGTCCAACCCTGGCATATCCTGATAAGACCAAGCAAAAACATCCACATACTCCCGAAGTATGTCAATCAGTTGCTCTTTTACTGAATCTTGTAGGCAGACCCCAATCTTAACTTCTTTCACGTCTTCTTCTGTACCAAGATTAACCGTTTCGACCTCCTCCTGATGAGGAGTGATAACCTTCTCCTCTTGTCTTAATAACCTGGCTATCTCTTCAGGAAGCTCATAATCTTCTTCGACCCCTTCATCAGCTTGATTAATCGGATTGTCAAAGTCATACGAAGTCATAGCGGTGTCGTTGTCGGTGCAATCTGGAGGGCAATCTCTGCAAGGGTTTAGATTTGTTCATTTTAGTGATTAGTTTTATCTTATTTAGAAAAAGTGAAAATGAAGTTATTTATTTTGAAAAACATTGCCATTTTATTTTTGTACAAAAAATGAAAAATGAAAAACAGTGAGCGGAAAAGAAAAGACTCATTTGCAAAAGATGTCCTGATATTCATTAATTGATCTTTGCACAAAATACAAGATGGCCCGATTACAAAATGAGTCCTGACATCTTGGGCAAGACGCAGGACTTGATGCATGCTTTAAAAACAGGAAATAATAATTACTCTGCGGGAGTAACTCTTATAATTTCCTGGGAAGACCAGTTTGAGACACGGCTCCCCGGGATCTTTGGACGTATCAAACTTTCCAGGTTGCGCTCGTCTTCTGACTCATCTTCCAAGCTATTCACAGCATCCGGGGTGAGCATCCCCCTGCTGACAAACTTGGGCTCCTTTGCAGCCTCTGGTTGATCTTGTCGAGTTGGTCTGTAACCCAACCCAAATCGGTCCTCCTTCTTCTCCACGGGCAGCAGCTTGCCCCAGCCTTGGGCGATACCTTCCTCAACAACCTTCCGGGCTTGTTGATATGATGTAATGGAAGTCCCTAGCATAGCAGATGTTTCATTGATATTCAAGGCCTCAAACCCCTGACTCATGGTTTCATGGATCTCCCCATCCATTTCAATGTATTTGAAAGTAGCCAGCTGGCTAACAAAAATATCCTCCTCCCCACAAATAGTAATGACTTGGCCTTCCCACTCGAATTTTAACTTCTGGTGAAGGGTTGATGTCACGGCGCCAGCGGCGTGTATCCATGGTCTACCCAATAGGCAGTTGTAGGCAGGCTGTATATCCATCACAAAGAAGGTCGTTTTGAAAACTTGTGGGCCAATCATTATTGGTAACTCTATCTCTCCCAGAACTGATCTCTTAGAACCGTCAAAGGCTCTCACTACCAAGTTACTTGGGCGTAGTGCCAATCCATCATGCTCCAGCTTCACAAGGGCTTTCTTGGGCAGGACGTTGAGGGATGACCCTGTGTCTACCAGTACGTGAGAAAGAACATCCCCCTTACACTCCAAGGTTATGTGCAAAGCCTTGTTGTGATTGTGACCTTCCGTTGTCAGATCAGTGTTGGTAAATCCTAGCCCATGACTAGCGTTGACATTTCTAACCACAGCCTCTAGCTGATTGACGGTAATCTCCTCCGGCACATAAGCTGCGTGCAGGACCTTTAATAGCGCGTTCCGATGAGCCTCGGAGCACATTAGCAATGATAGTATGGAGATTTTGGAAGGTGTTTGGTGAAGCTGGTCTACCACTTTGTAATCACATTTCTTTATGATTCTTATGAATTCGTCAACCTCCTGATCGAAAAAGAGTCTTCAAAGCTTCTCTAGCAACTGGTTCTTCTTGCACCATGCTCTTCCCTTTCGCCTTAGCAGCAGCTTCTGCTTCAGCAATGGGTTTTGGAATTTGCGGGGCAAAGAGACGTCCGCTTCTAGTGAATCCTCCGCATCCCCCCACATTGTCTACCTGAGGTGAAGAAGTTGATGATTCTAAAGTGATTTTCTGCCCCTCGCAGTATAGATCTGAGCCATAATGCCAAGGGATGGCATTATTACTTTCGTAAGGAACTGGCCCAGGCACTGTGATAGTGACCGGACTGATAGCAGCTGCAGAGGGGACTACAATGGTGTGTGGATCATAGTATATGGTAACCGGTGCTCTGACAGGAGTAGCATTTTGTGAGTTGCTGGCAGGAACATTTGCAGGATCGTAGTATATTGTAACCGTTGAGACGTTTTCATTAATTGTTGCTGATGTTGTAGGAGGTGTTGGGAATGTAGCAGGAACTGATGGAATAATGGATGTTGTCGTGGTAGCAGGAATGGTGACTGAACTTGCATCCGTTGAAGTGATTGATTGAGCAGTTGTTGGAGTTGTAGTAGAATCCGTTGGAACAATGGTTGCTGACGTTGTAGGAGTATCTGTGATTGTTGATGAAGGAATTGTTGGAGTTGTGGTCGCCGTTGTTGTAATCTGAAGGAGGCCATCCTTAATGAGACCATCCATGCCGTTTCTCAGCCTTTCACACCCATTGACGGCAATATTGCAATATCCACAACCAAGCTCACATCCGGGGAACACTTGGCATTCTAACAGCTGAGCTTTGATTTCAACCAGAGGTGTTCGGATTTGTGCAACACTGGTGATTAAGGTGGATAGTTTGCCTTCTTCAATATCATTAATCCTAGGCCCGTTGTGACTAGGCATTGGATTTCTTGTGACATTTGTAGGAGGTGCAAAGTTGAGAACTTTTGAGTCCACCAGATCCTGGACTTTCATCTGTAGGCCCCTGCATTTTTCAGTATTATGCCCCGGTGTGTTTGAGTGGAATGCACACCTGGCATTGGCATCATAGTTCTTTGGCATATTGGTGGGGTCCGGAGGTGCCAATGTCCTTAACTCAACCAGGTTGAGCTTCAGGAGTTGTGGCAAGAGTGCAGCATACGGCATTGGGATTGGGTCAATCACCCTGTTTGCCTGTGATGGCCTTTGCTGGAAAGGACGCTGTTGTTGATTGTTATTGTTGTTGTTGTAGGTTCTCTGTTGCGGATAATGAACTTGTGGTTGATATTGTGGTTGTTGTTGTTGACGATATGCTGATTGTTGAGGAATCGAAGCTGAAATGGTAACTGCTGCTACTGACCGGTGCACATACTGAGGCCTGCCCCTGCTTGCATGAATGGAATTTGTCTCACCAACTCTTCGGGGTCCCACAAAAGGCTTTCTGGGATTGCTGGATGAACATGCACCACTGTCGGAAATTTTGCCCATCTTTAAGAGGCTTTCAATCGTTTCACCAGCTATGACCACATCTGCAAAACTGGTAGAGGAGAAGGCAACCAATCTATCAATATAGGTTCCTTGCAAAGTATTCATGAACATGTCAGCCATTTCCCTCTCTGACATGGGTGGTTGGACAGCAGCAGCAAGCTGTCTCCACCTTTGGGCATATTCTCTAAAGCTCTCTCTAGAAGATTGTGAGATTCCCATCAGAAGGGTCCTGTTGGGAGCCATGTCCAGGTTGTACTGATATTACCTGATGAAGGCTTTAGCTAAGTCCTTCCAGCATCTAATGGTGGCCCTAGATAGGTGTGAATACCACTCTCTCGAAGCCCCGGTCAGACTGTCTTCAAAGTAGAACATCCACAGCCTTTCATCCATAGTGTAAGCTTTGAGTCTTCCCAGGAAAGACTGCAGGTGAGTGCGAGGATAGGAGGTACCATTGTACTTTTCAAAGCATGGGGGTTTGAATTTGTGGGGAATTCTCACCCCATCCACTAGCCCCATGTCCATCACATCGAAGCCCAAAGAATTCTGAGACTCCAAAGATCTTAATTTCTCAGCAATTTCGTCCAATCTTCGGTCATATACTTCATCTCCAGCCCCCATAACAGTAAACTGTTCTTCTTGGGGATCCTCTTGCAAGATTATCCCCCAGCAGTATTACCTTGCACATTTCTCGGGATGTTAACTTCTGGATCCAGATGAGGTCCAAATACCGGTGGGTCAATACGAGGCTGGCCCCGTTAATTGTTACTAGTTCCTCCTGTTCCAAGATGAGGCTCCTCAGGAGTTTGTCTTTCTACCAGCTCTCTTAACCTTTCTTGACTCTGGGCTAAGCCAGTCATCACTGCCATGAATTGAGACATCTGATTTCTCATCTCTACTCTCTCATTAGCCATCTGATTTCTGACCTCAGTCAGATCCTGCTGTACTTGTTCCATTTGAATACCGGGAAGGTTGTTGCGAGTCGGGTACCGGTGCGTGCGGTTGACAGGGAACACTCGGCGACGAGCAATGTTTCCTGAAGTCACAACACAGTTAGAAACAATAATAATAACAAAACCTACAAAACAAAACAAAAGTTAGTATGCAATGCAGTATGCTTATTTGTTTTCCAAGGTATCCGGTTTGGTTCTTGGTTTTGACCTTTCCAGACCTCGAGGAAGATGCTTGATGTTGTTGAGAGAAAAAGCCCAAATGGAAACAAACTAAAATATATTACAAATAATGGAGCAGTACATAGTCTGTTTTACAACACACACCCATGGAGGGTCAAAATACAATAAAAGGAAAAGTACATCAAATGGAAACAACAACAAACAAAGAATCAGACATCCAGTCCAAACTCATCCTCTTTGACCTCCTTCAGGAGTGCCTCAGTCACTGGACCAGTTGGGTGCTCTGTAATGGTCCTAATGAGGAGGTTCCTGGTAGCAATGGCAGTGGTCAACTTCTTATGCCTGTCCTGGTCCTTTGATCTCTTCAATCCTGCTTTGAGCTTCAACTCTGAAATCTCCTTCTGGGCTGCCAACAAAGCTTCCTGCTGCTTCTTCTCATTGGCCTCTAGCTGTTCAATCTTGGCTTGATTCTTTTGGTCTTCTTGTGTACGGGCCTCAGTGATCCTAACCCACCTAGCCTGACTCTCTTGCAGATAGAGCTCAGTCCTAGCCTTCTGAATTTTGGCCTCTTTACAGGCATTCTTCAATATTTGTTCCCCAGCTCTTGCTTTTCAGATGTAGTCCTCTGTCTTCTCAATTTTGGTAAGATGCTCCACCCTAAGCTTCTCCAATCTCTCAATATCCAGACGACCATCACTTCTTTCCCAAAGAGTCTTCCTTAAAGCTTGAGATAAGTTTTCATTCCTTTCTTTCAACTTCTCAAACTCTTCTAGGCTGACGGTTGCTGTTGGTTGTACTGTGGATGGTCCAGGCATGTCTTCCAAGATAAAAGGCATTCCGGTAATTTGAGATCTAGTACGGGACCAATCATAGTACTGAGCTAAAGCAACATTATTACATCTTCCAAGAATAGCCATCCCTTTTGTCTGGATGTTGTTCCAAGCCCAGGATGCTTGTCTGACAGCAGCTGAATTAGGTTTCACTTCACAATACAGGGTCTCGGCTAAATCCTGTCCTCTGGGAGGGTGAACCAAAGCATAGCCCAGTTGTCTCTTAAACAACAAAGGATTGTAGTTGATGCAACCCTTTACTCCTATCAGAGGTACATTTGGGTATTGTCCACAGCTGGTGATAATGTCCTTGCCTTTGGTGCTCTGGGTGCACCATCTAATATCATTTGAAGTCAAGGCAATGAGCCTCTTGGCCCAATTCTTCTGTTGGTGGGGATTCAGGAAGGCATCTGACTTAGGCAGGTGTCTGAGCAGCCAAGTGTAAAACAAAGGAGCACAACATCTTACCAACTTCCCCCTTTGTTTCTCATTCCTATGATGAATGGAGTAGTAAAAATATCCTAGCAATGTGGGCACTGGGTTCTTCAGAAGAAACAAATGGATGGCATTTTTGCTGACAAATTTAGGCTCATCTGCAAATAGTATAACCCCATATATGCTGAGGGCTAACAGTGCACAGACTGCCTTCCACTCCCCCAATGAAGCTTTCAGGATGGCCTGAGAAATCAAGAAGTCCAAATGCAAACCAGGGATCCCAACTTTTGTGGTCATACTTTGCTCAATCAAGGCAGGCTCCAGGTACAGTGCCTTTGCTATCTCTTCATTTCTGGGAGCTGGCATTTCTGGGTTGAAAGGGATTCCACCCTTGATAGATACTCCAATCAATGAAGAAAACTCTTCCAACAGAGGCCCTAACTGAAAGTCTGGGAATGTGAAACATCTCAAAGGAGGGTCATAAACCTGCAAGCATGTGTGGATCATACTCCTCTGAGAAGGGTCAAGGTCCATAACCATATCCAGGATACCTCCATAATGCTCTCTAAACAAAGGGATATAATCAGGTGTGATGAGTGACTGGACCTGCCTGATACCAATCAACACAGGCTCAAAGAAATGGTAGGATATGTTGCTCTTCCTGGGAGTAGTCATGAATGCTGCTGAAGAAGCTGAAGATTGGTATTGATGAAGATCACAGACTGATGCTGGAAATGAGCTACTGACAGGCTGATGTTGGTGATGATGAAGATAGCTGAAGCAGATAACTGATGAAGCAAAGGTCTATGCCGGAGAAGGGGTCAAAACCAAACCAGATATGATGTGGATACCCTGAAAAACAAATAAAGAAATGTTAAATGATGCAATGATGATATATGCATATGATATGCAAGGGTTTATGATCAAGCTGGATCTGATTATCTGTCTTGATATAAGTCCATGTATGTTCAAAGGTCCAGATGAAGGCTTAGAGATCTAGTAACCAAGGTGGGGGACTCAAATAAAGAGTCACATATCCAAGGTTTAATCACAAGAACTGTCCAAAATGAGGTACTCTTAAACAATACAGTAACAGGGTATGATGTGGTCAAGGGTTCCTGCAAACCTGTAAACAGCCCAACCCCCTCACAGGTAATGTTCTAAAACAAGGATCCTCAGACTTGGATCAGTTATGAGAAGTGTAAACACTTCTAACCCGGAGGTACAGTGTTTACAATAACCATAAAAGATCCTCCTCTAATTCACCTCAGCTTCTGAAGGTCATAATAAAGGTCATCCAGACTTAGCAGGCTTCCCAGATAGCCCTAGCACTACAGGAAATCTGTAGCACAGAGTTCTCAAGAAGAAACCCACATCTGAACCGTGTTTCATATTCCCGCACCAGACCGAAATGGAATGGGAAAGAACATGAACCACTCTAGCCTAGGTGTCACTCAGGTCCCAGGTATAGGACCTTAAACTCTCAATGGAACCCCACCCACCAAAACAGAAAACCAGATCCAGCAATGACAATGACAGTATGATGTATAAAAAACTGTAAAGAAAGCAGTAAGTAAAAGTTGTACATAAAGCAATAAATAAAGCAAATAAACAAACACAACTAGCACATAACACCCCAGTAAACACAAATTAAACAAACGCTAGGAGGAACCCACAAAAAGAACCAGAAGCCCTGGTTGCAGTATAAGGGTCCCCAGCAGAGTCGCCAAGCTGTCGCTCCCACTAAATGACACCTGGTCAGATGGGGTACAGACGCGAACGGTCGGCGAAAGAGAAAAGAATGAATAGAGTCGCCAGCTAGGCATTTTTATCCCGAAGGAAAGGTAATGCTGCATAAACCTAAGAAAAGATGGATAAGACGGTTGTGAACCAGAGAAACTGAGAAAGGGGGTTGGTTACAACCTAGGAAGGTATTAGCACCCAGATTGACCGTCGTACTCGACGGGATCCATGCTTGAAAGTTTGTGCTTAAAGGGGTAGTGTCAGTGCTATTTTGTGTACAAAAACTGGAAAAGAATGCAAGTGTCAGTGTAAAAGAAATGTGAAATGAAGTGGAGAAGTGTCAGTGTAAGGAAAGAGTCCAAAGCTCAAGACTATGAGGCTTAAAGAATAATGCTGGAAGGAGGGGGAATATACAGAGACTTTTGTTCGATAACTGTTAAGTTATGCCTACGTATCCTCTCGTGCAATGAGGAAGTCAGAACACCGTAGTTCGACTCAAAGAGACTGAAAGATAAATTGACTTGTGAACTGCTTACGTGTCTATGCTCAAGTGTATGACCTGTCTGGCTCAGGTGCAAACTGTCTTGCATTAGACGGAAGAAGCGAGTTCTCGTTTGTGAGTGAAGATGATGAGAAAAGAATCCCGGAGGAGACGGTTATTGTTTGTTTTTGGTGTTTTCAGTCTTTTATTGCTTTTTTGAATTTGTCATAAGAAAATGAGCTTAAGCCTAAACCAAGGGTTAGTAAACTCATCACATCCTCCCTCTGATCAGGGGTAATGAGAATACCTTAAGTATGAAGTAAACACCTCACACTTAATCACCAAGATGTAAGATTAAGATCATTATCCTACTTGCAATTATTTAGATGTTTTTGGAGTTTTGTTTAGTGTTAATTAATGAGTTTAAGCCATAATCAAGGATTTAATGGACTCATTACACCATCCTAATAGAAGGATAATAGATGAGAACATTTAAGTTGAGGAAGGCTCCTCAACTTAATCCATGATTATGGATTAACCTCATGACAAAACAAGGCCTTTATTAGGGTGAATTTTAGTTAATGATAAGATTAAGAAATGGATTTTATGATTTGTAAGACAACTTGAGGGGGACTTGTCCATTAACACTAGGGTTAGTCCTTAACCAATTAAGGAAGAATTAGAACCCTAATGCAAGGCCCAAGTTACAAGCTTGATGTCTTAGTGATTATTAAGTGAATTGATTAAAGGATTTAAACACACTAAGGGTTTAACACTTAGGATTAAAGTTATACACTTCATCCTAATAGAAGGATGCAGGCACAAGCTTAATCACAAAGTCTTAAAACCTTTGAGGTTTAGTCCTTGGTTATGAGATGGGAAGAGAAGACACAAAGATGACACAAAGGTAAAACTAATGGGGGGACTAATCAAACCCTAATTGTGATCATGCTTGGATATTCCTAGGGTTTATGAGGCTTGCAAAAGATCTTCAAGAGAAAAGCCACCAAGGAAGAAGCAGATGAAAGGAGATTAAGCAGAAAGAAACAAAACAACTTACTTCACTTAAGAAGATAAGTTGCTTGAAGAAAGAAAGAGGAGAAGGAGCATGAATGAGCAAGCTCACTCTAACACAAAAGTAAAATGCAGCAATGATGCATAAGAGAGATGAGAAGGGGTTATGAGAAGTGAAGGCAAATTCACTTCTCAATGACTTACCACCTGAAAAGTTAGCAACAAGAAAATGAAATGGAATGAAAATGAAAAAGATGCAATGATGAAAACCAAAACCAGAAGCATGATCAAGGTATGAATTATGAAAAGAGATGATGCAAATGTATGTCATGAGATGTGAATGATCATACAAAAGATGAGAATGCAAATGAGACATAAAAGAAGCATGAAAGTCCATGGAAACTTATGAAATGCAATGGATACAAAACATGGCAAATGGATGATGCAATGATTAAACATGATTCTAATGTTTCCTAAGATGTCTTAGAAGTCATGTGAATGCACAAAATGTCATGGCAAGTTTATGTATGCAAGCATATGAGAGATGAATGCAAATGAAGGTGAAAATTAGGGTTTATGCATAACATGCAATACAAAATCCAAAACCAGAAGCAAATGACATGATAAAAAATTGAAAATAGTATCAAAGGAACCCTAACCCTACACAAGTTCACTGCCCAAAGGAGGAGACCTAAATCTTAACCTAATGGAAGTTATGATTTTCTCAAGTTAGCTTGGGTTTTAAGGCACTTCAAAAGGGAAAATTCACAACAAATTGAAAATGAGAGATAAATTCAAACCAATTTTATCCTAGAAACTACATGATATGAGGAATGCAATGCAAAAAGAACCATCATCAAACTCCTCATGGTTAGGCAGAAGGGATTTTTCTAAGTTAGGGCAAAAATATTGACTTTTAAGAACCCTAATTCCAAAGAAAAATGTCAAAATAGGTCAAGAACCAACAAGAAATTTGTGTGAAGAGTTTGATAATGTTTCTAAATGTATCAAGATGCAATGTGATTTTTTTGGTGATTTTTGGAAACTTAAATGCTATTTTAATTAATTAATTCTCATTAACTAATTAAAATAAACATTTAAATAATTTAAAAATACGAAATTTATGCAAAGAATAAAATAAAAATTATTTTCAGAATGAGAAAAATATTTTAAGGCATGATGCAAAAAATGAAATTTTTTAGAAATGTTTTACTATTTTAAATAAAATGTAGAAAGAAATGTAATTAAAATGAATTAAAATGAAAGTCAACATATCCAAAGGCCCATATTCAAATAAAAAAGGGAGGGAATTGACCAGCGCGCGCAAATGGACGGCCCACATTCAAACTACGCTGATTATGTCATTAAGCCCTAATCTGAACCCTAATTACTTTCAGGTGACCGGAACACGTCATCTTCTCCGGCTAGCCCCTCACTCAATCTCCCTCAATACGCAACCCCAAGACCCCTAAAGCTCCAAAAATGATCCTCTCCTCAACCCCAACAAGAATCAACCACTAAAAATCATTTGTTCATCATCAAAGGCACGAATCAAAGCAAAACGGAAAACATGGCAAAAATTTCAGAAGCTTATGAAATGCTTATTTCTCAACTATTCTCAAAAATAAAGACATCATGGTGATCAGTGAAACATGTAGAATCATTATATAACATAAAATGAGAGTTCTGGAAAAATAAATGCCATGGCTACCTGAAGTTGAGCTTTCGAAACAGGAGCTTTCTGGCCAGTTCTTTGATTCAAATCCACTCCAATGATTCCCCCCAAGAGCTTGTGATGCTTGGTTGGAGTTTAAATGGCTTCAAGAGGAAGTTGGCAGAAGTTCAGTTCATGAAATGTCAAAATCGTATTTTTGATTCTGAGTGTTTTTGGGCAAAATGAAGGGTGGGAAATGATCAGTGATGTTTATGGAGTTGAATGGTGGAAAAAGTTTGAAGGTTTGATGGTTGAGTTGAGAGATTCGAAGGCTTTTACAAATTTTGGGATTTTTGAGTGTGTTGTGTTCTTGGAGGTTTTTGCTTGTGTTATGTTGTGTGTTGGGTTGCTTTTGGTACACATATCATGTTTGGATAGGTCAGAGGGTGGGTGGTGGCCTAGGTTGATTGGTATGGGCAAGTTGCAAAAATGTCAACAACTTGTGTACTTGAGGTATGGGCTCATGGCAGGCTAGTTTAGGGGCATGGCTCGAGTCAGCCAACTTCAAGGAGGTCCATGAAAAATGATTTAGTGAGCTGGCTCAAGTGGATGAAGAGATTTGGATCATTTTGCAATTTTGTACAACTTTGGCCCCTTTTGAATTTCTTGAAGTTTAAGGCATGAAATGGAATGATTCAAAGCACCAATCTGATCCTTAGAGGTCCATTTGACATGTTGTGAAGTGTTTATTCACATTAGAAGCCTTTAGAATGCTTTATCATGCCATTTTGCAAAATGCCTCTTTGGTGCAAAAGTGAATTTTAAGTGATTTTTCCCAACTTTGCAAGACCATAACTTGAGTTCTATGATGAATTAGGTCAAATTCTTGTACTTTTTGAAAATGGGAGGATCCAATCTACAACTTTCATGACCAAGAATTTTTCATTTGAAGCATTTTTGAATCAAAAAGAGGAGGTTGAAAAACTTTCCCAAAATGGCAAGTTTGCATTACAAGTCACTTTCCCAAAATGGCAACTTTGCAAATGGCTTGAAATTCTTCAAATTTTGTGAACTTCTAACTTCTTCTAAGATCAAATAAAGATCATACACATCCAAAATGATGGAGAAGTCCCTTTGGTTGGATGATTGGGGGCCTCAGATGCCCTGATTTTGTACTGACTTGCTCAAGAAGTCAACTATTGATCAGATGCCTTCCCCATTGAATTTCTTCATGAAAATTGGTAAGTATGATCCTTATAACATATAGAGACCAATAGAAACAAGAATGACCAAAAAATTTGGAGTTATGGCCTCTGAAACCAAAACCCTAATTTTAGGTCATCTGTGAAGTTAAGCCTGGCTCTGCTTCTATGCCTTTCTCAGTTCTTGTGATTCTCTGACTTCCTTGATCTTGGGAGGATATAATATGATGCTTAAACATACATGGACCCTCTTGAGAAGATTTAAGACCTTTGGAGTGGCTCAGATAGCTCAGGGATTGCTCAAATCACAAACCCTAGATGCAGATGACTTTGAACCAATGCAGTGAAGCAAAAATGTAATATGAGATGATATGATTGAACTTATGCAATATGAAAAGAATCACAAGCCATGGTGAAATGAGTGAAGGCAAATTTGGGGTGTTTACAGGTTTCCCCAACATTGTTTAGGCCAAAAGGCATTACTACCCATTCGTAGGTGCCTAAGGCTCCTGGACATCGAAAAGCAGTTTTTGGGACACCCTCTTTAGCAATGAATATTTGATTGTATCTAGAATACCCATCTAACATGCTGAGATTCTCGAGTCCTGCAGCGGAATCAACTAGCATTTCTACCACAAGCATCAAATACTCATCTTTAGGGGTTGCAACATTTAAATCTTTAAAATCTATATAAACCCTTAAAGGACCATTCTTTTTAATAACTGGTACAATGTTAGCTAGCCATTCGACATACCTGGCAGTACGAATGAACTTGCACCAAAGCATCCTTTCAATCTCCTCTTTTATTTTTGAGAGGATTGTTGGGGGAAACCGTATTGGATTTTGCTTGACCGGCTTTTTCTTATGCATGATTGGAAACTTATGTTCGACAAGTTCTCTCTTCAAACCAGGAATTTCAACATAGTCCCAAGCAAAGAAATGTTTAAATTCCTTCAATAATTGGACTACTTCGATCTTGATTTGTGAGTCAAGATTGTCGCTGATGTAGGTAGGCTTTTTCACTTCTCCTTCTCCCAAGTCGATTTCTTCCAAAGGAATCTTGTGCCAGCATTTTTATGTTATCTAACAATGGATCCTTTTCAAAACCTAAAGGCTCAGTGTCATAAATGGAATCAAGCCTTTGGTCTTGTTCTTCAATTTGAGTTTTATTAGGTGGCTCAGGGTCGAAGTCTTTACCAGGACCTCCTTCAACAAACTCTATATTGGATTCGACAGCCATGTGATTTTCCGTAGCCTCCAAGGTCGCTTGTAACTTAGTTTCAGCCATGTAGGTCAAAATTCATTGCAATACATCAAATTCAGTCATTATTACTGCCTTCGCTTCCCTAACATGTGGGGTGTATAACAGACTCCCCAAAGTATTGGTAATTTCCTTTGTCCCTTATTACCTCTATGTCCAATCGAAAACCTTCAAAAGGATGTAAATACAATAAGTAGAATGCATGATCATCAGGGGTTAAGTCGAATTCTACTGGGGCACAGGGCACAATGGGAGCCAAGTTCTTATCGAATTCAATCCCATCGATATGGTTGAAAGTTACTTTGAAGTATCCTTGGGCAGCTTCGATATTCTCCATTATTCCATCAGGCCTCCAAATGGTTACCCTCTAGTGTATTGAGGAAGGTACCGCTCCAACACCATGAATCCATCCCCTTCCTAGTAGTAGATTATAGTTGGCCTTACTTATGACCACCATAAACACAATAGGTCTTATTATTGTCCTTATAGTTAGTTCAACTTGTAGAACACCAAAGTAGCGCCAATTTTCCCCTCATAATTTGAAAGGGGCATACTATGATGTTTCAACTTTATGTGGAACTTGCCAATCTTACTTAGCAAGAAATGTGGCATTAAATCAACCGTTACACTACAATCTACCAATATTTTATTTATGTCCACATTCTCTACCTTCCCAGTAATGTACAAAGGCTTCAAATGTCCGTTCATGGCCTCAGTTGGCCACTCGAAGAAGGACTTTTGCTTCTCCACACAACCATTATTCATGACATAATAGTACATAGGTTTGTGAGCTGCCATTTCTGCCTCAGTGTTTGCATCTAAGTTTTCGACCTCAGTAATCCTGTCGTACTCCCTAAGAATTACTAAGACCATATTGACAATAATATCAAGAGAGGCTTCAGAAATTGAGTCGAAGTTATCAGTCATGTTTTCTTCTTGGTTGCTTCGAGCGCAGATCTTATCTTATCATTTAACCCTTTAGAGGTAAAAAAAATTTGCCCCATAGGCACTTTGTTAGTTGTTTTTGCCTCGAAGCCTCCATCATGACCAGTTAGTACATTAGTGCTAGACTCGGCTTGATCTTTTATTAATGCCTCTCTATGTGCCTTCCTTCGTCTCTGCTCCCTTCGCCATTGTGAGCTCGACATAGGGTTCTTACCCTTGTAACTTTCAGAGATATATGCAACCTTTTTGGATGATCTGAACTCCTTTTGTAGTCCATTGAAGATCCCCTTTCTACATCGAACTTGGTCCACTTTGACTTTCCTTTTTCTTTAGAATTGACAGGTTTGACCCATTTTCCTTTTGGTACCTCACCAATAGGCTTGAAAGTAGGTTGCCTTACTCCAGGAATTTGAGGTCTTGCAGCATGTTGCCCCTGAGTAGATCGCCTTGGGTCGAACCCCCTTGCCCTTTGAGCAGTTTTTTGCTCGCTCCTTCTTTGGCCTTTCTCACTCCCTGAAGGTTATGGGCCGCCTTTTTGATGAAGATAGCACTACACCTAGGGCACAACATCACTTCAGATTTTTTTTCTCTGGCACCTATGTAATAAATCAATAATAGTTTCCTCCTCTTTTGGGTAAGCCATTTTGTTGTATTCTTCTTGATGAATTTGTTCGTCAGCATTTATGGTATGTTCATTTTGATCTCGACCATGTTTACATCGACTTCATCCTTCAGATTTAGCTTGGAGACGTCCATATTAAGGCCCTCAATAGCCTTGTCCATTCTTATAAAGCTATCAGCAGTTTCCTTCGTCACAATATGAAGATTCAACTCTTCGACTGCATCTTGTGGTTCAACAGTTATCTTCACACCAACCCTTTCGACATTAGTTGATGTCCTGAAGAAAAATTAAGCCGCTACACATATGAAATTTTCCATCTGGAAGCCATCAACCTCTTTAGTGAAACTGTAAAACACAACATCATCGATGTCGTCTTTGGTTACTTCACATATCACAACATTGCGACCAAGAGCTTCATTGGTGTCGACACTGTTTGTACTACTGTCAAAATCTTCAACATCTTCGATCATGTTCACTTTGCTAGGTTCAATATAATTCACATCCACTTCTTGAAGAGGATCAACATCAATCTTGATTTGGTTCTTAGTTTTCTCCATATATTTGAGTATTCCCTCCTGTATAGCGTTCTGCACCAAATCCCTGAAAAGAAAACATTGAGAAGTCTTATGGCCCAAGAAGTTATGGTATTTACAAAAACCTCTCTTATTTATTTGTTCTAAAGGTGGTACTTTAGCACCTAGAGGCACTAGTATTTTACCATCCTTAGCTAACAGATCAAATATTTCGTCACATTTAGTGATATCAAAAGTATATGTTTACTTTGGAAACTTATCATTCTTTCAGTTTTGACAGGGTTTTTTCCATTTGAAGGAACTAATAGTTTACAATAATAAGAGGGACACTACTTAAGTTCACCTATGTCTATTTCATTTTCTTCAAACTTTATAGGTTTGTCATAGGTTTCTTCGTCCCCTTCATCGAATTCAACGTAGGATATTCTCTTGTTTTTGTTCGCCCTAGCTTTTTCGTCTTTCAGATGTTCTAGTTGTCATACCCTATCAGCCAGTTGGTCCATATCCCTCAAGTATTGGGTGTCCAACTTCTTCCTAAAGGACAATTCCTTCAAACTAATTTTAGTCTGTCCCATGTAGAATTCCTAATGGAATAAACGTTCCAATTGGGTCCAGTTGCAAATTGAACCAGGTGGTAACATAGTGAACCACGTAAATCCATTCTTGGTGAGAGGACTAGGAAAGTATTTAATCCTTAGACTCTCATCATTTGCAATCTCCCCAGCTTCGATAAGGTACCCTGCCACGTGTTCGACGGTTGACTCAGTTGTATCTCGTAAGAACTTAGTGAACTTTGGAACCTTTGTCCAATGGGGTAATTCATACTAGAGTATATAGTCTACTATGGGCGAAGTAAAATTTGGCCTAGCAAAGCCCATAATCATTCCACTTTGAGCCATTATCCTTTTGACAATGAATGTCAAGTTATTATTTGCTGCCATATTGTTATGTCGAACTTGTTGAACCACATTGTCCACATTTTGGTTTCTGTTCATTATCACTACCCTTGGTTCCTCTACTTCAAGAATAGGTATTTTATTTATAGAGGTTCGACCCTGGGTGGTTCGACTACCTCCTGATTTTCTGGATTCTCCAGTTGGACATTCTCCCTGATTTCAACACCTTGAATTTCTCTCATATATTCCCTGGTTGGGTGTCGAATAGGGGTAGGTACTTCAATGAACTATGCTATTCGGGCCATTTGGGATGCCATTTGCTGATTATTTTGAGTAGTACTCTGGGTCAAAGGATCAAAAAATTCTCCCATGGTTTTAGACAAGGTATGTACCATTTCCATGTTGCTTTCATCCATTTGTTGCCTCAAATAAGCCGCAGACTCATTCATCAAGCCAGGACCTTAGGCAGAGTATCCTAACCCTATGGTTTGCCTATTTCGACCCATGTTTACTCCAAATCCTGATTCCTACAAGTGCGAAGAAAGCACATTTTCTGAAAACATCGGAGGTGCGTTATGCAAGTTTTGCATCATCGTCGTTGGTATGCCATAGATTGGGTTCCTAGGCAAAGGTTGTGAAAACTTTGGGGGAGGGAAATATCTAAACATTGATGTATTTGGTGGTGGGGTTTGAGGATTTTCTCCAATGTATTCCAACATCGGTTGAGTATATGGCCTTATGTACGTCGCTCTTGTTCCTGCCATCGAAGATGTTGGTTCTGACACCAAGGTTATTTTCGTTGACCTTCCAGTCGAAGGATTAGGGGGTGGGACCATGTCACTCCTTGGTATATCTTGTGGTTTGACGTTGATGTTTTGAGCATTTGAACTGCTCAGTTGAGGATTCGACCCAGTCATATGGGGATTTGAATCATTTGGATTCCCTTGGCTAGATGTCATTTTCCTCGTATGTCTTTTCTTTGGTTTATACTCGCCAGTAGTGGTTACCTTTCCACTCCTCAAATGCATGCAACAAAATATTTACACAACGTTCTGACCAATGAACACGTAAAGAAAAGGAAGATATAAAACTTCTAAAATTTGGTTATTATAGCACTAGTCCCACTGGGTGTGCCAATTTGTTTACTTTAAAAAATGGTAAACAATCGTTGGTCTTCTAACAACACCAAAATGTTCTTAGTTACTCACAGGATCGACCAGATTGATCCTAGGACATGTGTTATAATTGGTTTTGTTTGTTGTTTGATAAACTATTATAAACTCTTCGACAAAAGTTATAAAACAATTTGGTAAAAAGATAAAGTAAAGCAATATAAGACTCAAAATATTCAACGTCGAAAGGTATATGCAAAAAGAGAAAGGTGCAAGGAAATATAAATGAAAATGACATTGAAATGAAAAATGGTGGTGTTTACATTGTGTAATGTCCATCCTTCAGCAGGGCCATACGCGTAAGGCATGGCTGTTACATGTAAGAGAAAAGACCAATTTTTAGTAAAATCCAGTTTTCCAGCTCTCTTACGTGTACCGCCACCCTATTATGCGTATTGCCACAAAGCCTGTCAAGTGTTACGCGTATTGCATGTGTGTTAGCGTAATAGCTAGCTGGAACGCCATGCCTTACGCATAATACATCCCTTGTTACACGTATCAACAGAGGTTGTGTCAAATCTCTAGTTGTCTACCCCAATCTGAATTCTGTCACTTTGATATCTCTTTTACACTCCATATTAGTTCCTAAAATTGTTTCTACATTTGTTTTAGGCCTATAATGTCATATTATTTCTTTCACATATCATTATTAATCAATTGGGTGTTCTCTATATCTAATTCGTGATCTCAACCTACAACAAAACCAGATATGCAAACACCAATATGCATATGACAAAAATAACACCAATCTATCATACAATTCATCACAATAACAATTCGATTCACACAATTATCACCACTTATTCATACACACACAACAAATCCACAAAACAGAACATATAATACAAATTCCTATGAGGGAAAGGACCTCTCACTACCCTTACATGGCATAAACACCTTTATGAACATATTCTCCCCCCTTACCTCGAATTCTCTGATAAAATTCCTGCAAAATTCATGATGTTAAGCCTTAGTTCTTCCTCTTGTTCTTATCCTCTAACTTCATCTTGGTGAAAAATAGTGTTATGACTAATTCAGTCCCTAATCTCATATTAATGACTTAGTTCTCCCTATTTTTCTCCCACTAACAATATTACTAATTAATTCAGATTTTTAATTAAAAATAATGATAATAATAATAATAATAATATTAGTAATAATAAGCTCCATAAAATAATAATAGTAATAATAGTATACATTATTTAATTTTATTAAATATGTCCACTAACTATTCATTATTGCGTTATTAACCCGACATTTCTAATTCTCCCACTTTGTTAAGGTCACTACGCCTATGCGCTCAACCACACACATACCCTAAACAAAGTCAAACAAACAAAATAACACCGACGAATGAAATGGGGTGTTACACTTTAAACCTTAGGTCACAACTTATAATTTCTTATCCCTAATCAAATATTAAGTTGAACAATTAATTTAGATAAGATTTGTATATTTATGGTTATTGGTTGATATGATTCTAAGTTCGATATATGAATTCTAAAACACATATAAAGCAATGAACAAGAAATTAATTGAATAACAATACTAAATTATTTAAAAGTCCCAATAGTACAATATATAAACATATAACCTAACATGTTCATATAACAAGCTTTAATAAATAAAACTTTAGCTACTCATACTAATAGGAATTATAACGGAATAAATAAATAAACCATACATGAATCTCCAGTTAGAATTTGGCTTCCAATGATGAAAATCTTCGTTCAAGAGCTTTAAACTTTGCTTCGCAATCAAAATTCAATATCAAGCAATCCAACCCTTTTTTCCTCTACGTTTCTCCTTTTTATAGTAGTAAAACTAAAGTGTTAGAAGTTAGGCCACATCACGTTGTATTCCCTTTTTCTCTTGCCGTGTTGTTCTCTGTAACTAACGAATCGCGCCGCAAAACCTTTTTATCTCGTCGTGATGAGTCTAATTTTTGCCTAATCATGGCACGATCACACCAAGAATTTTCCAATGTCTTTATTATTTTTTCTTTACCAATATTTTCACCTTTTTTTCTTCATATTTTTCCTTTGTTTCTTCACTTCTTCACTTTCTTCCCATTTCTTAATAAAACATGAATATAATCAACTAAAAATGACTAAAAACCAATGCAAATACTTATAAAAATTACATGATGACATATTGTCATCACAACCCAAACTTACGCAATTACTTGTCCTTAAGGAACTAATTCATAAATGTGATCTTCCATAAAACTTTGTACTTACCAAATCAATGACAACCACCAATAATAACAAAGTTATCACTTCCATTCCTTGCTTCAATCTAGCATAATCTGAAGAGTTTTTCTTCAACTTTCTATACACCCAACCTTCTTTCGATCTCATAGTTCACTCTTATTTGAAAATATATGGTAAAAAAACTCATTCACATATAATTGACATCAAACATATGAATTTGCAAGATTTCTAAAAATTTGTCACTTTCTATTCGAAAACACACTTCTGAGGTCTTTAAAAGGTTGTAATGTGGCTTCTGGAAGAAGGTTGAGTGTGTTTTCGAATAAAAATTTGTCACTTTCTATTCGAAAACACATTTCTAGAAGCTCTAACTTTGAGCATTATAAAGATTGTTTCTAGCATCTATCCATTCTTTTCTTTTTCATCATCATTTTTTTTCAATTCTAGGATTCCAGTACCTCTACCTCGAAATTAATTTTTTTTTCATTCCAAAAGCAACCCCAAACTTAATTTTTTCATTAACTATAAAAAAACGATCTACCTAACTTCAAGGAGAGGGAGGAGAGATTTCTCTTTCTGGTCAATAGACTAAATATGTGGTTAAGTCACCGAAAGAAATGGTTCAAGCTCAAAGAGTTTTACAACGGATGAAAATTTGTAAGGGTCACCTAAGATAGGTTCTAAGTTATAAACAAACAACTTGACTCAGCGTGTAATTAAACAGACAAACAACAATTCAGAAATATAGCAAATCTCAATAGATGAACAATCATACGGACACTCATAACAAGAAATAAGATAAATAGTGGAATTATTTTCCTTAAACATAACTTGCTAATGTATCTGGTGATTGAGTAAGAGGATGTTGTATTTTTTTTCTTTATACTTTGTCAATCCACATTTGGAACTTCTGTAATAACCATGCTTTCTCTTTTCTTATGTGTTTCTTTTCTTATGTATTTCATTCTTTTTTTTCAATGGTAAAACATCATACTAAGAATATAACATAAACAAATTCATTTATTAAATAAACTTGCAGTATAGGTCACGAATTAGGAAAGCAAAAAAAAGACAACAAAAGAAAAATAAATGACATTAATTTGTGGGTTGTCTTTCATGCATCGCTTATTTAAGGTCTTTATCTTGACTGTTTCGTCCTCTATTAAGGAGGCTAATATGACACGCAAAAAACACATAAAATATTTTCCTCCTTTTTTGGTAGAAATCTCATGCACTTGAGGTATTGGTGATGTTGTTTTCATATCTTTTTCTGGTTGATAGTAGTGAACATGGAATAAATAGGATTCAATACTTTATCAATTTCTTCTCTTTCATCTAGGCAAATTATTGAATCCAAAACTAGATCGTCCCCATTTCGCATTCTTTCTATTTTCCCATATCTCTTTTTCATCTCAAGATCTTCGATTATTGATTCAGTTTTTTCATCTGATGACGTACATTTTCCCCTTCTTGTTCATATTCAACTCCTCCTTCATCGACTAATTCTCGTTCCTCTTCGAATTCTCTCTTAACTTAATTTTTAGGATTATCCAACATATTCTCATTAAAACCTCCACTTGATTGAGTTGCCACTTGTTTAGATAATTGCCCGCTTTGAGTTATAATTTTTTTTTTGGAAACGTCATGGTTCATGTTGGATATTTCTTATTGATGTTTATTTCTTTGAGGTTGCATTGAGTCTTCTTCCTGAATTCTTCAATAGTCTCTTTTAGAAGGGATGACTTGGTAGTGGATCTTGAGGAGCTTCTTGATTAAATTTTAGATTTTTATTGTTACTCCATTTAAGATTTGGATGATCATCCCATCACAAATTATAGGATTTGGAGTAAGGATCTAGCTCTTGATATTTTCCTGCATAATGTGCATCTTCTGTGTATCCTTTTGGTACACAATGGTCATTGGTCTGACCTTTCCCACCGAAATCACATCGTTATGTCTTAACTAGATTAACATTTGTTGTAACAGGGCAAGTTGAAAATCAATGTCCATCATACATGTCAAGAAACAAAAAGCAATATACTAGATCTTTTACCTTACAAATACAAACAGAAAATACCTTCAAACAAAAACTAAATATGAGTATAATATTAAATAAAAAATAAAAAGTGTAGCACAATAATTGTCTTGTCGAAATAATTCAACAATTCCTGACAACAGTGCCAAAAAGTTGATAAAATTTTAGCAAATGAACAAAATGTTATTGAAGTCGTTAAAATATTTTCGTATTCACGAGTATTGTACTTTTTTAACAAGATGATTCACATGCTATTGAGTTTTTTAAGTTTTGTTTCAAAAAATAAGCATAAATAAACTGTTGAAAACTTGATCAGATCAAAGGCGATTATGCCTTATTTCGAATCACTTGTATATCAATGTTGATGCTAGTGTTTCTTATGTTGATATCTTAGTGATTATGACCATTTAACTTAGTTGTTATACCAAATTCCTTTGTGTATAACAAACTTATCTAAACTATAAATCCCTAACTCCTAATGTCAGTTGTGTGAAAACACGTTTTGCAGGTTAGTGGAAAAGTGATCAAAGTGTGATATCCATAATATGCTTTTGATAATGACAATTAAAAGGAGTGTTTGATGATGCAACCTATATGAAAACTTTCATAACCTTTACAGCCTATAAGGATTCAAGTTGCTAAAGATGCAAGCAGACAAATTGAATTCAATCTCAAGTTAAATTTGAAACATCATTTATTTTTCATCAAAATTCTATTGTTAAAGCAAAATAAGTTTTTTTTTTTTTTTTTTTTTTTTTTTGTATTTTGTCATCTCAGGGTATAAAAAAATACTTGTAATATTAAATTGAGTAAAAAATAAAAACTTTGTTTGAGCTTGGTGGAAAATTTTATCTTCTATAAATAATAAGAAATAAATGTATCACAATACATTTATAATTATATGTGGCCTACAATTTGAGATCAAACAATGACCACGAAGATAAATATATAAATATAAATTTAAAATGACCATTCTTAAATTATATTACTTGTAGCTTTTTGTGAAAATGTATTTTTTGAATTACACTGCACTTTCTTTTATAGTGCAATGTATACTAAGTTTAGAATTCCAAGCAAAAAACCATCAACTTATATTGTTCTTCTATACTCCTATTAGACATCTCACACAATCTCTCCCCTCTTTGAACATTTTACCTTTAAAGGTACACAATTTAATACACAAAATGAATAATGAATAAGATTATTGTAAAAAAAAAAAAAAAAAGTGATTTTAAAGGCTAACAACAATTAATCATGATTATAATCATATTCTATGAAGTTAGTATACAATGGCGAGCCATCCTCTGCTAGGTGAAGTAGGGAAAAACATTGATCACAAAAATGACAAGGGTTTTCGGGTGCCCATTTGTCATCCAATGTGACCTTAGTAGCTCTGAATATTTTGCAAACTTTACACTTTTTAAAAACCATCTTCAGTTGAAAAGTCACTATTGGATAAACAGCCTTATTATGTACATCATCCGCATGAATTAATCTCATATCTCGTATTACTAAGGTATGGGTACAGTCACCCTGCATGTAGATAGAGAATGCGCCACGTTAAATAATAATAACAATGTAAAGGCAACAACAACATCAACAACAATGGCAAAACAATAAAAGAAAGTACCTGATGACAATAAAGGTATCCAGCACCTAGTCGAAAGCTTAAGTCACAAAAACGTGTCATGTGCATCTGAAGAGATGCAAATCGAGGCAATTGTGATACAGATGCTTCCCCGATGATTTCCTTTTGTTTTAGCTGCAGTTTCCCATTTATAATACATTCCCATTTCTTCTGTGCCTCCTCCTTGGAATTTCGGAGCCAATCCAGTATGGGTCTGGTCAAATCAATAGCAGATGGATCCCTCAAATCAGTGTAAAATACATCCTGCAAAGAACTGGTTTTCATCAAATTCGATGAAGAAATATTCATCTTGTCACGTGAGGAAGTATAGGTAGATACCTCAATGAGAAAATAACCGGAAGGATCATGTTGTCCAGCTTTTTGCATAATCTGGTCCGTTGAGCAACAGATCTTGTCCCTCAGTACTGTTAAAGTCTGTCCACCAAGAACTAACAACTCTTGGATCTACACAAAAGAAAAAAGAACAGAGGCCCTACATGTTAATTTCGATGGTAGTTATCCAAGATTCATTTTCAAAATTAAAACATTATTTTCATTACGTTGGCATAGCACTGAATACCTTAACACCTTTTCGAACATTATGATAAATCTCTATAAAGAGAACAACTTCTGGATTCTGCACAGGAATGTGTTCCTGAAGGCCCGCTGTGTTCACCTGCAAAACATTAAAGCAGAACAAAGATAGGGATTACGAACATGAAAACAGAGAGGAAACGAAATGCATACAACTTAAATACTGGTTTGAAACTATCAAATTATTAATAAGAATAGTTAGAAAAAAAATCCTGGAATTCCCATTACCAACTTTGCATAAAACCAACCTAAGTTAGTAGTCAGCCACATGAGATTTGTGCATGGATACAAAATGAGTAAGTAAAGTGTATCACCAATAGAAGGAACCCTCAAACAATTCCTGATTTGATTTCTATTTTTTTTTAGTGGTTTTAGTCGGTTGTAAACTTTTTGAAATAAAATTCAAATAAAAAGTTAATCCAACTGAAATAGGTATGTCATCGAGCAATTTAGAAGGCATAGATAAAAAAAAAAAGGCTGCAACTTTAATAATTGCTTAGCTTATTGAAACATAGAATACAGAAGTAAAGTGCTTTAAATAGAACATAACAACTTTAAGCAATGATCAGATAGGAATTCCTGGCAACCTTTCTAGCAGAACTTGTGGACCTAAGAGACATCATCCTTTCAGTTCCTACTGATTTGTTGGTAAGTTCATTGATCCTGCAAACAGGACTAAACCAAAGAACAAGAGACCTGAATTAGAACTTAGTATCTCGCATATAAAATGGAATAATCACATAAATATTCAAAACACTAACTCAAATGAATGAAGTTTGACTTCTGCCTTGTCTGCTTCCTGCTTCTGTTTGATTTTTACAACCTCCTCCACCTTTTCTATACGATTACTCTGGACAATGATTAAATATAAGAAACATAACCCCCCAAAAATTCCACAGATAAATATGGATATATTTGTTTGATGACACAAATTTAATTTAATTAAGAACAAGCTTTAAGAATCTTTCAATAGCTGAATAAACAAATCAGAGAGCACACATTCATCGCAGTCCAATGTGAAGTAGCTTCTAAAAGTTAGCATTATATCATATGACTAACTAATGCATACAAAAAACTTAGTCAAATTATATGCGACGATAATTAAAGAAATAGTTATCGGGGAGGACGTACTTGAAAAACTAGCTTATACTCATTTGATTATATGAGCTAACAAGATTTAACATTCTAATTCGAACATATGAATAAAACTGAAACCAAATGATTTAATTTATACAAGAAAGATTTAAGTCTTTTCATAAACCAAGACATGTCGTTAAACTTATATTTCAGATAGAACAATTTTCAGGTTCTCATTAATTAATATAATAATTTAATAAAACTCCAAGCCTCGGACGTGAAAGTGAGAAAAGGAAGAACGTATAAACACCAAATATTAACAGAGAAGCATAAACACTTTTAGAGAGTTAACATACATCAAGAATAGGATTATTTGTTCCACTACTTTTTCTCTTGATGCGCTTCTTCTGACACCTGCAACCAAATCCAACAAGAATTTCTTTAGCCAATCTTGATTATATTAATGAAGGTTATATCTTTTTACTCAATCTATTTTAGAGAGAACAACTTTCAGATTCCCATTAATATAATAATAAGCATTTACAGTAATAAACTAAGAACAACTATAGTAAAAGTATATATAATTGTCTAAGACGCAATAAAAGTTGACAGATAAATAGAATCATTCATAACTATAGTTCTAATTGATTCTGTATCATGTTCCCAAACTGAATTCAGCTAAACTAGTACGAAACAATGGAACAGTACTATAATCAGCAGATAAGAATAATGAGGAATATAACTGACTCTGCATTAGGTTGATTCAATAGTGGTGGACAATTTTCATTGTTCTCTTTATCCCGAAAGACTTGTTTCAAAGCCATGTCCATCAAATCATCATCTGTATAGACTTTAAGGTCATCAGCCCTGTGAATAAAATAGTGAGCATAGAGTGAAAATTGCAGAGGAAAAGTAGAAGGAAAAAGAAGAAGAGCAAGAATAAAAATTGCAGAAGAATAGTAGAAGGAAAAAGAGGAATAAATTACATACGAGAAATCATGAAGAGAAGAATCTTGAGGTAGTAATTCAGCTTCTAAACTCTGAAGTTCAGATTGAAGTGAATCCTGAAAAAGAGGAACCCTAGTGACGGAAGCAACCATATTGGGAACGTAAATAGGTCCACCTCTTGCAACTGGAATTGAACATTCGAATTCATCTTCCATTATTGATTATCGATGGACTCAATTGTGGATCAAAACACCCGATTGCACCGACTTTGATAATTTTTGGCTATCGAACGGTTCAACTGATGCGGCGGAGATTGTTGGTGTGGATACGGCTGCGGGATCTGGTGGTGAAGTGGGAATGTCGGAGCTCCGGCGGCGACTGTGCGTGGGCTTTGTTTCTTACCCCCTATTTGTTTCCTCGTTAAAAAATTCAATAATTTAGATTAGTTTTTTAAGTATTTTAAAAAAGAAAAGCATGAGCTACTTATTTTGTACGTATTGTTCATTATTGGATTTTTTTTTTAATAATTACAAAAGAAACAGTACTAAAGATAGTATGTTATTAATCTTCTTTTTTATTTTACAAAATCTTGCTATTACTCTTTTCTTTAACAGATTTTAAAATAAAATTGATTATTCAAAAATATTATAAAGCACAGTTGAAAAAATCCTTTCTTTTTTATTTTCCACCGTTCGAACAAGTTTAAAATTTCTTTATGTTTTGTAACGCGCACGTGTCTATATCATATCATGCTTATGTTAGTTACATTATCATTGAGTGTATCATCATGCATTTATAGTTACATCAACACATTTACTTGAATAACAAGCTTAACCAATTAACAAAATCATTTACATTTCCAACTAACTATAGTTGAATTGTTCTTCAACACTAATCCATTTAACCAACAAGGCCATTATGAACTCAATACAAGTTCAAATGAGAAAAAAACATAGCAAAACCACAAAGAGCAAGTATCATTTATGTATCTCTCTTAGGATTCTCATTAATGAAGTCATATATTTAGCAATTCCTAAAATGAGTCAGTCACAATCATAGTCAACAATCATACAAGTGAAAACAAAGCCAACCAGAAACCAATATTCATCATTTCCTAAAATAAAACTAAAATCTACTACTACACTAGCCACAACCTACACACAAATTTGATATTGTTAACAATTAGATCGACTATTTGATGATTTTGATATGATACAAAAGAGCTCAAGTTGACTTGTTTCTTCGATGGATTGACCCCTTTAGAAGGCAAAGCCGCAAGCGTCTACTGAGAGCCTCCAGCTTCTCAAATCTCTCACTCTTTGGTTTCTTCACAGCCGTTTCCGCTTTATTCTTCTTCTTTTTACTCTTCTTGTGCGTCTTTTCATCTTCTTTTGGATCAGATGACTTCTCTTTCATGCTTCGCAAAGGTGTTGCAAACACCTTCACCGTATTCTGACATGATAAATAATTTACTGTCACTTTGAGAATCATTTTCAATATACATCTGCTGCTAGTAGTAAGAAATAAAGCCTAGAGAGAGAAAGAGACCTGAGAGTGTTTATCATCAGCACTTAAATCTGCAAAAGATTCTTGATCACTGCCTCCTAAAGAAGAACATCTTCCCCAACTTTCTCTAGTTGAGCTTGTATATGAGCAACAATCTTCAATCTGACCATTTAGCTTACCCTATAAAATCATTCATGGTATAGTTCAAGTAAAGGAAAATTTTTGCACCATTTATTCATTTCAGAGACAGTTCTATAAAGATGACCTGCACATTTGCGGCTTCATCATGGCCAATTCCATCATTTTTATCTGTAGTATCATCTTCAAACAAAGGCTCCTGCGTTACAAGCAATGGATAAACTAAACAGAACAAGGTGTTTTGAAGAAAATAATGGAGACAGAAGGTTAAGGCACCCTACTGTATCAGCCAGTGGAGCTGCTTCTGAAAGAAGTTCGGTAACTGATTTTGTTGCAGATATTGTTGGAAATGCCGAGGATGAACTTGCAGCATCAGTAGTTGCAGACCGCAGACTAGATAGAATCTCATATAATACACTCTAACATGAAAAGAAAAGCAAATTAGTTTTTGTAGTATCATTTATATTTCAAGACAATGAAATATAAATGCTAAATACCTCATCAACACCGGAACCGAGTTTCAAATCTCCCAAATCATAATATTTCTCGAGCTTTTCAGCAATGGAAACTTGAGGAGGACGGAGGACATTGTAGAAGAAAATGGAAACTGAATCGTAAAAGAATTGTGGCCGGGAGGAGTTGTGATCGCCATCAAATTTTATGATATTTTTATCACCCTACAAATTCATAACCAGAAGTTGGATATTTTGGCTATCAAAGAGAGAAAAAATGCAAACTGGTTTTAGAAAGTATCAAGGTCAAATATTTAGTAAAATTAATACCGCATATGACTCAGAGATGAGATCGGAGTGGTGTGGCTGAATGAATTTGTCATCACTTGCATGTCCAAATAAAACAGGAATGAATGTCTTTGGTGCAACCTGTAGGCTTTAAAAGCATTAATTTAAGATAAAAATGGACTCGAAAAGAATTTCTTTTAGCCAGAAAATAAAGCCTATCATGCTCGAATTTCATCGTAAAAACAAAACATGATCAATGAAACTTTACATAATTGCATTCATAACTTTTTTGCTTTAAAAAAGACAGACAATTAACACTTACCAGAACACAGTTCAGTTTCATAATATCAAACTTTGCCTTCTTCTCGATAACCCGCCGCATGTATTGTACAGCCATTTTAACCTAATAGGGGAGAAAATGCAGCCAAATATCTGACTTAATAAATGTATGGACAAAATCAAGCAAATTAGGCAATATCCCCTAAGATGCATAACTATTAAGTCCCCAATTTTCAAATTGAACAATTTCCTAATAAAAAGAAGAACCATAATTATAACAAGAAAACCTAGATCCAACACAAAATCTTAATCAAAATAAGTTCTATTCTTTAATCCTAGGGTTTCCTGCTACTTTACTTTTCCATCTTAACAAAAAGGAAATTACTAAGTTAAGACTTGCAGATACACCAAGTCCGAGAAGCTGGCGCCTATAACAATTTAACCTCTTAAGGTTTCAGCAACAACTTATGAAAAAAGTTTACAAATAACAAGTACAAATAAACAGCATATTAAGATGCCGTTAGAACAACAGCAACAATTTTCAAGTCTTTTGCAGTTACAACCATATATAGTCCCACTTTTTCCAATACACCACAACTGTTTCAGTTGAGCATTCATAACAAAGGGATTTGGCATCCACACACACAAAGAGGGAGAGGGTAAGGGAGAGGTAGAGAGAAGGAGTACGGTGAACTTTGGAAGTCGAATTTTATATACATCCACGAGCTCCATCATGAGATTATATAAGTTAGAAAAGGCGCTATCCAATACCATTCCAGCAATTGAAGGGTCTTCAGCTCCATAAAGAAGGCTACATCATATCAAAACAAAGTAAATAGTCCAATACATTAGAGATTATTTGTTTATAACTACATACTAAAAAGTTCCCAAAAAACGATCATTTTTTTCCCTTTTCATATTCTTCTGGTACCAAAACCACACGAATTCTTTAAAACTAATATTGAAATTCATGGGCGGATGTAATACCTAGTAACTGCGCCCATTGATCGTCCCCACAAACCTATACGGGATATTTGCTTGTTGCTTCTCAAATGCGACACCACAATCTTCAGATCATCTTTCTACCACACAAAAGAATGGTCAAAAAGAGTCTAAAAGTTTCTTTCGTATAAAATAGTAACAGTAACATTCAACTTGACAACATTACAATCTACAAGCCATCAAGGCTAACATAGTCTCCACCAGACAAGCTTGACCCCGAGAAGACAAGGGTAAAAGCGGTAATATTTTGTTGTATTGAAATAAATGAACGCATTCATAAAGTCGTAGCTTACTTCATGCCAACCAAGGCTAACATAGTCTCCATCAGATAACCCTGACCCTGAGAAGTCAAGGGTAAAAACAGTAATATTTGATGGAAGAAGAATTACAGCAGCTTCATTCGCATCTGCCCTACATCCACTGCATCATTGAACACATATCATACGGGAACTGCTATGTCATTTCGATAAATTAATGCTCAAAAAAACTAATATTACGATCATAACTAGATTCAATAGCATTAGACATAAAAGTAACATATTCATACCTATTTCCATGACAATATACAACACAGGGAAGAGAAGTATCTTCCGGAAACGGAGAAGGGAGATAATGACTACACTTCAAGGTATAGCCTCTGGCATTCTTGAGCTGCACAATTAGAAAATATATAATCTAGCAGTATATACACAAACAGTTGGAATCGTGATGTAACTTCTATATATAGACGACATTAATTGCAATAACCTATGAAATAAATATCCATACTTGCCTCCAAATCCTGCCTTTGGTACGTTCTACCAGCGAGGGAGAATTCCTTTTCCCACAAATACTGATCCGGGTTATAGTCCGCCCTATGAATGTCACAAAGTATACACACCAAAACTATAACCCAATTTGCAAAAACAATAATAACACAATCAAATGCTTTTTTTCCCTTAATGCTCAACCACTAAGATGACATGGTCATTAAAATCGAATATGACTTTTCTATATGTAAACATATAAGGGAGCTAAATGCTAGAGATAAATTTGTTAGTACCTACCAAACCACCAACCAATGAAACAAAAACTAATAATACCTCGGCGGCCTAATAACGAAATTGATGAATTGCTCAATCATCTTGCTACTACATGTATCTCATAGCAACAACTTCGCGTCATGAGATGAGCTTACAATTCCGTGAACAACTAACTCTCTGAAAAGCAAAAACTCAAAATTCTCCAATCTCCACCATCTTCACAACTCAAAGCTTCTTATAAAACCCCAATTCAAATACAAGACAGATATTTAAGAAGCTCAACAGAAGGTATGCTATCAATATCCAATTCCTGTGAAAAACAACACCAATTAGTGGAATCCAATACCAGTGAGTAGTAAAAAAAAAATCAAATTCACAAAAGAAGCTGGTCCCAAATCCTAATTAATAATATAAAAGAATACCCAAAAATCTAAAAGCACTTCCAGATCCAAATGCCCTTAAAAGTACTTAAAAGATAACGAAAAACAAAAGCAAAAAATACTGTTTAAACCCTTTCTAGTTTTAGTACTATAACTGGAGCAAGCAAACAACTTTATTAAATGTCAACAACAAAAGTAACAAAAAAAAATCAAACTTGGTTCATTGGGTATACGTGAATTGTTCAAAATGTAAAAGAAGGACAAAATGCAATAAGATCCAAAATGAAAAGTAGAAGATTAATGCATTTTGGTATAATTTATGGAAGAAAAAAAGAATGAAGAAGGTGGAAAAGGGAGAAAAGGAAAGAACTTTACCGAAATGAAAAGGTGGGTCTCTCTGGAAATAAAGATAAGCGAAGCTGAGAAGTGTGGTTGCAGAGAGAGAATGAGATGAAAAGAAGGTTTATTGTTGTTTGTTGTTATGTGATTCTTTTTCAGTACAGACTACAGAGAGATTGACAGGTAGAAGAATTGAATTCAACAAAAGAAAGAAAGAAAGGAAAAATGGATTATTTTGTATCAAGTGAAGTTAAGGTGAAAAGCAGAACAAAACAGCTGAGACAGCTGTATTTTTATTTTCTCTATCAAATTTTGCTTTTCATTAATTTATTGGCTTAATGTTTTCTTTTTAAGATATTGATTGGCTGTTATGTTAACTATTTCAATTTTCTATGTTCAAGCACAGTTACCTATACTAATTTTAGACTATTAAGTCAACTAATAAAGTATGTTGATTACCGGTTAAGAAATAAAATTGAATTATATTTATAAATATTTATTTATTTTCTATACTCTATTAAAATATTCTTACAAGTAAGGATGGAGAGACCGGATTGAATGGATTTGTATTTGGAAGAATTTCATAAACGTAATGGAATAAACCAACAAGATATTTATTCCAAATATCAAATACAACGACAATAAATAAAACACATAAAACAACACAACAAGATTTTAACGTGAAAAAACATTTGTTAACTAGGAGTAATGTAGACCACTTAAATCTTTCATTATTATCAATCAATGGGTATAAGCAGGGTTCTCTCTAACACTAGTTAGAGGCATACATAAACATCATCAAGATTTGCAATCAATCTTGGAATACAACAATAATCAAGAGAGACAAAACAACCCAAAAACATCAAGAAATTCAGACCTCGAAGATGGACTCGACAGACCGACATAGAAAGCTCATAATTCAATGAAAATCGCTTAGAATGTGCTCTTATGAGTCATGAACGTTGTGCCAAAATTTCAGGACGATCCAACTTTTGGATTTTGCGCAATCTTCAATTTAATGGAACTGCACTGTGTTGAAATAGGGATGTGGGATTTCACTCTTCTTTCTACTCTTCTTGTTGTTTTTCACACACAGTTGATAAAATTAACCTAATTATCTTTGTTGGGTAATAACGCATGCATAGAAACAAATGGGCCACTAACCCACGTTAATTTGGGTCTCTCCAAATAGGAGGGATAGCCCAACAAACTCTCATGACCGACTAGTTGGAGGACAACAAAACCATTGTCATCGGTATGAATCTTCTCAAGCTCCATCAACTTGGAATCTAATGCATCACGAATCCAATGATAACGAACATCAATATGCTTCAACCTCGAGTGAAAGGAGGAATTCTTCGATAAGTGAGTGGCATTTTGATTATCACAAAACAAGACATACTTTTCATGTTTCACACCAAGTTCCAAGGCAAATTTCCTCAACCATAACAACTCTTTTGATGCTTCCACGACAGCTATAAACTCGGCTATGAGGGCAAAACTCCTTGATAAGTGTTTTAATGATGTCTTATTAATTCTAGCACTTTGTAATTTGGTCGGTATCACCACATTCTTGTTGCATTTCTCATCATGATATCCTTGATTCATACTTGATGCATTGATTTCATAAAGCAATGATCATACATCACTATTTCAAACAAGAACTACGAAAGCGAAAGCGTTTTTTTTCTTTAAAAGTGTTGTCTAAGCCTGCGTTGTCGTAGGTAAAAACAGCGCTTTTATTTAAGGAAAAAGCGTTGTCTAAAGGCCCATTTAGAAAGCGTTTTTTACCTAAAAAGCGCTTTCTAAATGGGTCTTTAGACAGCGCTTTCTAAATGGGCCTTTAGACAGCGCTTTATAAAGCGTTGTCTAATGTATAATTATAACATTTTAATTAATTCTTGTATTTACCTTTAGACAACGTTTTTTAGGTAGAAAGTGTTGTATAATATATCCCTTTAAAAGCGTTTTTTCCTTAAAAGCGTTGTCTAATATATAAATAAAGAATTTTAATTAGTTTTTGTATATATCTTTAGACAGCGCTTTTTGGGAAAAAGCGTTGTCTAATGTGGGCCTTTTTAAGGCGTTTTTTTCTTAAAAAACGTTGTCTAAATATGCGTATAATATTTTAATAAAAAAATTTATACACCTTTAGAGAGCGTTTTTTTCCAAAGCGCTCTCTTTTGTTCCCCTTTACACAGCGCTTTTTAAAGCGCTTTCTAAAGGTGACCTATAATTTTAACATTAGAAAACGCTTTTTCCAGACAGCGTTGTCTTTTCTATACCTATAATTTAATTGGATTTTTTTTAAAATCCAATTTTACCCAATTTTTTGTGCATAAACTTGTATTAAACTTGTTATACTTCACATTTTCAGTCACAATTCATACTAATCAGATATCATTTCCACTAAATCAAAACTAATAGCATTTCACTAATATATCACACTAATTTCATTTCAATCCAAAACTATTTATACAAATCAAGTCATTTACATTAATACCATTCATAAAATTGTACGTAAAATAAACCATTCACAAAACTATACATTCACATATAAGTCCACTTATCCTATACCTAGAAAACCCTTCTTTCAATCATGTATTCGCACAATTCCTCCTTAATTTCATGCAATTTTGAGGATGTGTAATGAGAAACATTGAATTCATCGAAGTACTACATAACAAAACAAAATATGCATTAATAGTTTAAAATAAAAAATTATGACATATCCAATAAATATTAAATTAAATCATAAGTTATAAATTCATGCATACCATGATAGGAACCTCTAATTGATTCATTTGAATGATTTCTCACATAAACCTCAACACGTAATACCCGCAGTCTATGCCGTTTTTTTGTTGAGGACACTACACATAGACAAACAAATAAGAATTAATATAGAGTTATTTTGTGTTATCAATTAGCATCACTATTAAGCAACAATATGAAAATTAATATACCTGAACATGGACCCATGGAATAGTGTCCAATTTAGATTGTGCTACTCGATGATCTCGTTGTGCTCGGTATATTAGTATTGATCTATAAAAGAAAAACGTAAATTTAGAACAATCACTATAAATATACATATACACATGAATATTTCGTCCAATATGACTTACTTATCAACCACTTTCTTCAGATCCGGATATGTTGTCCAATTATGCTCCAATGAATTCAGATAATACACCACTTCTTTTTTCGGATTAATGGCAACCAACAACCAGTGTCCACTGTAAAATATAACAAATGTTTAGATGGATATTTTATGCAAAAGATACAAATATCATAATGAAATTAGAATGAAAATATCACTTGGGTCCAGTATTATACGGTAAAAAACAAAGCTTCATTCTCTTTGGTGGACATATATCTCTCAACCAAGTGGTATCTTACTGCATCTTTATTCAGTGAAATTGTCGGTGCATTGACACGGTGGCAAGCAATGAAATAGAATCTCTTTGAGAGTTCATTCACGTGCATCACTTTTTCATACAAGAACCTTAAATAAAAACATAATAAACATTAGAATATTTTCATTGAAATGTGTAAATAAAGTGTTCACCTAAATAAATAATAGAGTACTTATCAGATTACCAGATGTAGTAATGAACAAGAGTGATGCCTAATTCAAGATGACTGAAATCTGCTCCATGTCCTCTTTTTCGATAAACTCGATATGATCATAAATACCAAAAACACCTTCGTCCATACATACTTGACGAACACCACATTACATCACATCTGATGTTGCAAAAGTGTTTTAAGGCACAACTGAAAGGGAGGAAGACCTTTTCTTGTCGGCGCGGACTTAACAAGAGCTTTTTTCAGCTTGTTGGTGATCTGTTGTGAAGCTTGAGCAGGAACCTAACAATCATATAAGTTAGGTAAAGTAGACAATCATGAAAATTTTGAATTCGGATAATAGAATAACACTTAAAATATACTTGTCTTTATGATGCAACAGACTCGTTTTGCCGCAAAACCCCTTTATCCTTAGATGCAGGTTTTGTAGGAGTCTAACATTACCATGTAAAAAAATATACATAATGGTTCATAATAATTTTCATGATGGTTCAGAATTGACATTTGAATACTAAGATAGTTTCGTAATGATTTTCAACATACCACATCATCTACGTAAATGAGGTCTAACGGCCATGCAACAAACGAACCCAGTGCATCTCACAGCAATGTAGCCTCTGAAACCTCGTTAGGTATGGGTAGTACCGCATCCTTATCTAAAAAAACTTCAACCGACACTTTCAGATGACCATGAGGGAGCGGTTTAGTGTGAAGTAACTCTCCCACTTTGTTATGCACTTTTCCCTTGCCAACCACGCGATAAGTCGGTAGTGACAAATACAATTGACAAGATGAAATGCTCTAAAGCAATAATGAATGCATAACTGTTAATGTGTATAAAAGTCAATTAAAATAAATGTGTTAATTTAAATAAAATAAATATGAGATAATTACCTCGGGATTTTTTTTTACAATTGATATTATCTTTGTCACTAACAACTTTCATCCCGGAACCGCGCTTTTCCGCCTCATATATCTCTTTATCCTTTTGCAATTCACGGACTTGCGCTTTTAGTTCCTCCAATGATTGCATGACTTCTTGGTTGCTTGTATTTTTTCTTCGATTGTTTATAGAAGGAAGATGGAGTCACACCATAACCTTTACCTCTCACCCGACCAAAATACTCAGGAACATTTAGTACTCGATTAAGAATGCTCTTGCTATCCTCGTCACTGGTGGTGGTTAAGGTTTGAGATAGAGTCTCCTGAAAATCATTAATGGGGATTAAAAATTACTTATATTTAAATAAAATTTCGATTAACTTAAAGACATAATGTTATACTTACACATTCTTCATAAACATGTTGGACATCTTCCCTAACAACTTCATCCTTGCCCACACGAGCTTCCTTCCACAAAACATGTTTCGGAAGTGATGATGTTTCACTTTTCGAATCTACTATCTGCACATTTAGATAAATAATAAGTTCATCAATTATAACACAATAATACAATTCATAAAATCATACCATTTATATATACGTACCAATTTTTATTCTAACCGTGCATATCCCAAACGCCCTTTTTTGTATGGATACGCGGGTTTTTCTGCTCTTTGGCGATTCTTGGCACTCAAAGCCTGGATAAACAAGTTTAAGTCATTTCATAACAAACTAATGCAAAAAGTATATAATACAATTAATAGACATTAAAAGATAATATACATTGAATTCTTTGGTTTTCTGTTTGGCTACAAAATTGGCTCATTCTTCCGGTGAAATCAAATCCGCATACAATTGTGGAAGGTTTGCTTCAACAAAAAAATTGTCCTTATCTTTTAGATATTTTGATGTTAATAAGGATCTAAACCCTTTGTGTCTCCTTCCGGCCATTTGAAGACAATAATCCTTCTGGATTTCTTCAATATTAAAGGACCTCTGTTTAAAAAAAACATACACATATAAAGACTTAATCGTCAACAAAAATAAAATAACATCAATCATATTTGGTAAGTACCTTTATCCCAGTCCATATCATATCTTTACCAGATTTCAGCGCTGGATTCCTCCAATTATCATTGGTAATAGGAATGTGCTGGCGGGCAAGTGAACCAATATATGAAGACAACTTTGAACCGTTAGGCTCAATCAGTTGGTCATCATCATTCCAATGTACATCATATTTGATCCATTTATCCCTAGCATGGATGATTGACTTCATTATTGTGATTCCTCTTTTTATTTCACTTTCTACATTTAAAGGTGTATCATGAGCTTCATTTGTATCATTATGTGTCTCGCTTGTGTCATCCCCTCGTTACCAACCATTTGACCTGTAAGAAAGAAAAAAATAAAAATAAAATGAAAAATTTAAAAATCCATAATCCATAATTCATTAAATGATATAAGATATATATAAAATGACAACTAATTAATATTATTGAATGATATAATCTATTATTTTATAACTAGTACCTATTTTAGGCACGTCTCTTTCTTTTCTTGGTTGGAATATGTTATACCTGTCTCTTAACAACACAGACGGTTGGATTGATCTAAATACCCTTATTATGATCATTTATAATAAATGATTCAATATCACCATCAATACCACCTTGATCATTTCTAGTAAATGATTCAATATCAACATCAATATCACCTTGATTTCCAATGTTATCATCAATTACTTTGTTCGATAAAAGCACTATAGACCACTTTGTACTTGTCGGATCATTAACATAAAACACTTGTTTAGCTTTAGAGGCTAGAATAAAAGGCTCATCTTTGTACCCCACCCTATTAAGATCCACTTGCAAAAATCTTGACTTATCCATTCGTACGTCATTATTGTTTTCAACCCACTTGTAACGAAAGATAGGAATCTGAAACTTCTTATAATCAAACACCCAAATGCGCTCGATAACCCCGAAATATAACATATTTGTAAATGTGGGGTTTAAGTCTTTCACACTTGAAATGTGCATTGCTTCAGCTACCAGAGTGACACCACTTTTTTGCATCGTACTTTTATCATCTTGTTCTTTGGTATAAAATATGTATCCATTAATTGCGTATGCGCTATAAGAAAACACAAACATACTTGGACCATATGCCAAACATCTCAATCTTTTTGTTATTGAAGCGGGATCTGAATAATACTTTGCATAAACATGATCCTTAAACCAAGTTATAAAACTACGATTGTGCTCTCGTACTATCCAATTCGCAGTTCTATTCGGATTCAAACCTCGAAGAACATCCTTGTGCATTTCCACATATGGCTCAACATCATTCTTATTGTGCAGAACATAAAAATTCACTTGATCCCGTCACCCCTTGATACTGTCACAACTTCATTTCCAATTAACTTCTTTCCTACTTTTTTTCAACAATATGAGATTTGGGGAGTCCAATTGATTGTACATTAGACAGATATTCAGTACAAAACTCAATTTCTTCTTCAACAATGTATCGTTCGATAATACAACCCTCTGGTCGACTTCGCTTTTTCACATACCCTTTTAATATTTTCATATAATGTTCAGCAGGGGACATCCATCTCATATAAGTCGGTCCACACAATTGAGTCTCTTTTACCAGATGAACAACTAGATGAACCATTATATCAAAAAACAAGGGAGGAAAATTCATTTCAGGATCACACAAAGTAATAATTATTTCTTTTTGCAATGTTGGTAAGATCGCAGGATCGATCACCTTACTGCAAATTGACTTGAAGAAAAAACACATTTTAGTTATTGCACTTCTTACTTTTTTTGGCAGAATAGAACGTATACATATTGGTAGAAAATGTTCCATTATAACATAACAGTCATGCGTCTTCAAATTCTTTAACTTAAGGTTTTTCTTAGATACAACTCTTCTGATATCTGAAGAGTATCCTTCTAGAAATTTAACTTGACTTAGAGATTTACACAATATCTTTTTCTCCTTTCTAGATAGAGTATACGCAGTAGGTGGTAGATATGTTCGTTTTCCTTTCTACAATGGTCCTAGTTCAGTTCTTATCCCCGTCGCTACCAAGTCCTTTCTTACTTTAAGGTCATCCTTAGACTTTCCTTGTATATTGAGTAGTGTACCAATAACACTATCAAATACATTCTTTTTAATATGCATAACATCGAGAAAATGTCTTACATACAACGACTGCCAATATGGAAGATAAAAAAATCGACCTCTTCTTCCACCCACTCTTGATAAGTGTATGTGCAAAAGGCTTTCCAAACTGAGTACTCACATATTTCACCTTTTCAAAAATCTGATCACCTGTCAACATAGGTGGAGCTTTACCTTGTTCTGGCTCTCCATTGAATGCTTTTCTCCACTCACGATAGTGATGATTAGAATTTAAGAATCTACAATGACCGAGAGAAAGACATTCTTCTGACCAAACTCCAATCGCGTCGAATTTGTTTTACCTTCACAAATAGGACACGCATCTTGACCTTTTATGTTGTACCCTGATAGATTTCCATATGCTGGAAAATCGTTAATTGTGCCAAATAAAATCGCCCGCAAGTTGAAACTTTCTTTCCTATACCTATTATAAACCTCTACACTGTTCTCCCACAAAAACTTTAAATCTTCGATTAAGGGTGCCAAGTATACGTCTCTGTCATTCCCTGGTTGTCTAGGCCCAGAAATTAACATAGATAACATCATGTACTTACTCTTCATACATAGCCATGGAGGTAAGTTATAAATCATAATGATGACAGACCAAGTGCTATGTGAGATATTTTGAAGACCGTGTGGGTTCTGTAACATCCCCTTTCTATACCCCCAAATAATCAAATAATCATTTAGGCAGATATTAAAATTTCATCAGAGTATAATTTAAACATAGTATAAAAGAGGTATGTCACATTATACATGAAATTAAAACATCCAACACCTGCTCAACAAAAGATATGCAACAATGGTGTAGCTAAATACTTGGACCCACAACTCAAAACTTTTAGAATAACAACGAAAGAAACTAAACATTGAACAACATCAAACATATATACATATATATATATATATATATATATATATATATATCATCAAGTTTGATCCACCACATAATTCATGTTTACATAAACATTCATCACCAAGATACATATACAAATGCATCACAAAAAGGCATCAAGCCAACCCTAGCTACCCGGTGCTACATATCAGAGTCGGCCGACCAAAAGAATGAAGACACGCTTCACAAAAAGACCTCCAACAAACTTATTATGCAATGCCTCATAGAGCATCATAAAACAACATAAGGGTGAGAAATATTATCATAATAACAATGCATATAATTATATAACTTAACATAAAAATACACCTATACATATTATCACCACAATTCATCACCCATCACACATATACATCACAATGTATATATACAAACCAAGCATATTCATCATGCACAATTTCACCATTTTACATCATTCTACATAAACATATACATTCATGTTTATTCACCAATTTCTATCACTCTGCATAAACATACATTATTCATGTTTATTCACCAATTTTCAATTATAGATGATAAATGCAAATCATAGAGACCGACTCACGACTCTATGCAAATGCAATGCGGTACCGACTCAATCATCTCAAGTTCACTCAGGAACTTATTGGAACCATCGCTCATTACCTAAAGTAACTCCCCGTCGGGCATACAATGTTCACCCATTGCTCACACCCCACATGAGCACACAATGTTTATAGATTACTCACACCCCACACGGGCACACAATCTGATTGCTCACACCCCACACGGGCACACAATCATTCGTGATTAAATCACCCATTACTCAAAACCCACATAGGCACACAATGTTTATGGATTGCTCACATCCCACACAGGCACACAATCCGATTTCTCACACCCCACACGGGCACACAATCATGTTGTAATCATCACTCACACCCTACATGGGCACACGATGTTACAACGAATTCACATAGAATCCCACAATACAAGAATGCATACATTATGCTTCACATGCAAAATGACCCACAACATTCTTGAAAATGCATACATATTCACAATATAATTATGCATTCATCTCATACAATCACAAACAACTATACATATCCGCATCAATTACGCCAAACGACAACGAACTCTTTCACTATCAACATGCATTCATATTCACTTCACGAAATGCATTTGTTTGCCAAATGGTCACTATACCACAATCAATCCCACAATTCCTTAACTAACATAAATACATTTTATCGTAAAAGTCGGGTAAAATTCGGCTAAAAATTACATCTTTTAGCATCATTAGTTTCTACATGTTTTTAGCTTCGAATCGATATGTGGAACGATTAAAACAGATACTTGGATCAAAAGTTATGAATTAAAACACAAAATTCTAACTTCCAGGTCTCACTGAGCGAGGAGCGTGCTCGCTGAGCGAAAATGTTTCTGGATGAGCTCGCCGAGCAAGGAATCGCTTGCTGAGCGAGTACTACGATTTCAGCAGCAGCTCAGTCGCGCAACAGTCATACCAAAGGGTTCCAAAACCCCACCAAACCTCAACAAACATTATCATTAACATGTATTAACTATCATACTTCGATTATATCAAGTTTCAACCGATTAATCTACCAATTTCTTAGATTTTCATCAAAAACCCTAAAACCTCATATTCTCTAAACTTCTCCAAAACAAAAACCCAATCAATCCAACACATACATAATCATACACAATGATAAGATAACAATATTTCACACCTTTACCTGATTGTTTCGATTCCTAGGAGCTATCTTGAAGAATTTCCAAGCTTTCCCTCTTTTCCTTCTCTTTTCTTTCCTTTCTATTTCTTTCTATCTCTCTTTTTATTCTCTTTCTACTCTTATATCTTTATATCTATTTCTATTTCTATTTTTCTACCAAATATCATTTTTCTCACAAAATATAATTCTACATAATTTCTAACTTAACATTAATTAGCAAATGTCTAAAATACCCTCCAATCTAATTTTACCCGAAAATTCTCAAAACGGTAAAATAATATAACACATCAACATATCACATAAACACACCAATTTCATAATTAAAACAATTATCACTCAATTTAAATAAAAGACTCAACAAAAATGGAATAATCGAATCAGGGCGTTACAACTCTCCCCCACTTTAGCAATTTTCGTCCTCGAAAATATTACCTGATTCAAACAACTTTGGATACGACTCTCGCATCCCACTCTCTAATTCCCAAGTCATATTTCCTTCCGAGACGCCTCCCCACGCTACTTTCACAAGCTCAATATCCCTGCCTCTTATCTTCTTGACTTCACGGTCCAAAATCCTAATCGGTAAAGCTTCCACTGTAAGGTTATCTCTCACTTCAACCTCGTCCATAAGAATAACATGTGACGGATCCGAAACATACTTCTGAAGTTGCGAAATATGGAACACATCATGCAAATTCGAAAGATTCAGAGACAACACCACACGGTAAGCCACAACGCCAACTCGTGCAGTAATCTGATACGGTCCAATAAAATGAGAAGTCAACTTCTTCGACTTTAAAGCACGACTCACACTCGTAACCGGTATAACTCTCAAAAACACATGGTCGCCTTCTTGAAACTCAAGATCCTTCCCTCGCTTTTCATGATAGCTATTTTGTCTACCTTGAGAAGCTCTCATCTTCTTTCGAATAAACTTCACCTTCTCTGTCGTTTGTTGTACCATCTCCGGTCCAACTACCGTCCTCTCACCGGTTTCATGCCAACACAAAGGCGTTCGACATCTTCGTCCATACAAAGTCTCAAATGGTGCCATACCTATACTTGAATGAAAACTGTTATTGTAGGTGAACTCAATCAACGCTAAATAACTATCCCAAGCACCACCTTGCTCTAGCACACAAGCATGCAACAAATCCTCCAACGATTGAATTGTCCTCTTGGTTTGACCGTCTGTTTGCAGATGGTAAGCCGAACTCAATCTTAGCTTAAAACCCAAAGCCTTTTGCAAACTCTCCCAAAACATTAATGTAAATATATGATCTCTATCCGATACAATACTCTTAGGAACTCTATGCAACTTCACAACCACAAAAACATAAATCTCGGCTAACTTCTCCAAAGGATAACTAATATCAACCGGAATAAAGTGAGCAGATTTAGTAAGTCTATCAACAATCACCCAAATAACATTATGACCTCTTTGCGTATTCGGAAATCCCGTAACGAAATCCATCGATATACTATCTCATTTCCATTCCGGAATATCCAACGGTTGCATCAAACCACTAGGCTTCTGATGTTCTACCTTAGACTTCTGACAAGTCAAACACGCATACACAAATTGAGCTACATCTCTCTTCAATCTGGACCACCAAAAGATCTTCTTCAAATCTTGATACATCTTATTCGCTCCCGGATGAATACTTAAGTTACTTCGGTGTCCCTCCTCCAATATCATCTTTTTCAACTCCACATCATCGGGAATACAAATACGACCACGGAATCTCAAAACTCCAAAATTATCAACCTTGAAATCCTCATTCTCATTCATCATCAAATCAAAAAACTTCAAATCCAACTTTTGCTTTTCACATACGGTTGCAATAAAATCATTCGTAACATGTAGCATACCAAGTCTCACAATCCTCGACGTCATTTCACAAACCAAACTCAAGTATCTAAAATCCTCCAAAAGTTCTCATTCTTTCATCATCAATACGGACATATATAACAACTTCCGACTCAAAGCATCGGCCACCATATTTGCCTTACCCGGATGGTAATTCAAACCAAAATCATAATCCTTCAAAATCTCTAACCACCTTATTTGTCTCATATTCAATTCCTTTTGATCAAATAGATACTTCAAACTCTTGTGATCACTAAAAACTTCAAATCTTGCACCATAAAGATAGTGCCTCCAAATTTTCAAAACAAACACCACGGCCACTAACTCCAAATCATGTGTAGGATAATTCTTTTCATGCACTCTCAATTGTCTTGAAGCATAAGCCACAATTTTTCCATCTTGCATCAAAACACCACCTAACCCAAACAATGAAGCATCACAAAACACCACAAATGGTTCCGTCGGATTTGGCAAAATCAAGATCGAAGTTGTTGTCAACCTTCTCTTAAGTTCAATGAAACTCTTTTCACAATGAATATCCCAAATGAAAGCCTTTCCTTTACAAGTCAATTACGTTAACGGAAGTGCCAACTTTGAAAATCCCTCAATAAACCTCCGATAATAACTCGCCAAGCCTAAAAAGCTTTGAATCTCCGTAACCAATCTAGGAACTTCCCATTGCATTACCGCATCAAGCTTGGATGGATCAACACTAATACCACCATCGGAAATAACATGTCCAAGAAAACTTACTTTCGACAACCAAAACTCACATTTCGACAACTTAGCATACAATTGTTTCTCTTTCAAAATCTGTAAGACAATCCTTAAATGCTTTTCATGCTCCTCTTGAGACTTAGAATAAATCAAAATATCGTCGATGAACACAACCGCAAAACAATCCAACTACTCATGAAAAATACGGTTCATGTATTCCATAAACACACTCGGCGCATTAGAAACTCCGAATGGTATCACAGA